>JAJNNQ010000023.1:1022500-2222500 GCA_027886175.1 Phylloscopus collybita | reverse complement strand
GGGCTGCACCCAAGGGGAACCCAAAATGGTCCCAAAATGGACAAAGGGTCACCAGGTCTGACACTTGGATCAGTTTGGGTCCATTTGCACCTTGGGGTTGAATTGTCCAATCCCAGCTGCAGGTTCTGCAGTCCCATCCTTCTTGTTCCTCCCTCCAGCCACCCTTGTTTGTGCTTTTGAGCCTGAAAGTTGTCCTTGGTCTGCAGCAGAAACAGGATTTGTTTTGTGTCCCTGCTCTGTGCAGAGCGGAATGTGAGCTCAGAGCTGCACCCCTGGGCAGCACAGAGTCTGAAAAACAGGAAAGCTTGCTTTATGCCAAGGAAAGAGGTAATGAGGAGTGACCTGGAGCAGCTGAGGACCTGGAGATCCAGCCAGAAGGCTGTGGGGATGGACTCAGTGGTGCAGCAGAGCCCCTGAGTGGGGCTGTGAGGGTGCACATGAGGAGGTGGATGTGAGGGGACACGGCACAGACACCAAAGCACAGGATGTGTCTGTGGCTAGCTGAGATTTCCAGGGATCCTCACCTGTTTTCCCTGTGCATCCATGTTTTCCATGAGGATCACATATTTCCCTATTGGTTTCCTCTGCCTAAATCACACAGTGCCTCTCCAGGGCTGATGGGGGGGTCTCCCTCTGGCTTTCAAAGGTGAGTTTGATAACGACACTGTGCAGTCAGGAAAGAGCCACATTTCCCCAGGGGTAGCCCAAGGACATGCATTGAAAACTGTGACCTACTGGGCCTTCAGCTACTGTGTGCTGGACCCCACACAGGCCTGTGAATGCCTCTTTATCTTCCCCTGCCTTGCTGTCTGCTCCTCGGGGCTGGGGGCCTTGCATCATTCTTGCAACACTCCTCAGCCTGACCCGCAGTGCCCTGAGCTGTACAAACAGCCCCATCAGGCAATGTTATTCACGTCTCACACAGAGCTTGCACTATGTCCTGGGCACTGCATCACACATTTCTTAAAAAGAAAAAGCAACTGAACAAAATCCAGTCAGCTTTACCCCAGGGCCAACCAGCATCCCCTCTCCTTATGCTGCAGCCAAGGAGGCTCTGCTGGGGCTGCAGTTTGTTGCTCACAAGAGCTCTCTGTGTCAGAGAGGGGAAGGAGAAAGCTTTCCTTCACAGGCACAGCCACAGCGAGCCTGAGTCCTGGGCAGGAGCATCCTGGGGGCTGCAGCAGCTGGAGGCTGCTGAGGGTGTTGGATCCAATCCCCCCCATCCCAGCCTCCCAGGCCTGACATGCTTAGGTCTGCACAGCCCCTCACCTTTTCCAACCAGATGTTTAGTGCCAGGGAGCTGAAATCCCATCCCAGCTGGCCCAGCCAGAGGCCTCCTGCATACCCCCAGCAACAGAGAGCTCCAAGCACAGGCATCAGCCACGTTCAAATCCAAACTGTCATGGCAACTCCTTTTCCTAAATTTGCAAGGCCAGGTTTATGTCTTTCAGTGCCGAGTAAATGAAGCCTGATGTTGAGGCAGACTGGCTGGGTGATAAATGGTGTGTTGAGAGATGGTTTATGGGGCCATCACGGGCCACTTTATCTGCTGCTGCTTGCCAGTTGCCCATTCGTTGTTTTTTTTTTATTTTCAGAGTTAATTTTTATTGATTTCTTCCCCTTGCTTTCCCCCAGCCACAGAGAATGAGAGAAGAACAAACAGAAGCGGGTGCAGGAGGATGGGATATCAGACTCCACTTGCCACCCTGGGTGAGCTGGGGCTGGAGGGGGTGCTGGGCATTGGTCCCTGCCCCTGGCTCCCTGTGACCTGTGTGACATCAGCTGCTGGCCCTGGCTGTGGCTCCAAGTGCAGCTTCTGCTGCAGAACCCACTCCCCAGGCTGGGATGCCCATCAGTGAGGATGGGGGTTGGATAAATAAAGGGAGAGGGATAAGAAGGAGTTGGGATGTGGGTGATCCTGCAGCCCCACAGCTGCCAGCCAGCCCAGCCCCCATTTTAACACCTGGCAGTGTAAAATGCCAGGTTGGAGGGAAAACACACTTTTTAAAGAAGGAATAAACCAAGCCCTGGATGGAGCAGGCACAGGGGTGATGCTGGTGAGCAGTGTGTCCATGCTGACACCCCCCAGCCCTGTCAGGGTGCAGGGACCCCAAGCATGGTGTGGGCTGGGCACCAGGAGCTCAGGACCCTCTGAAAGGGGTCAGTGCTCTGGGGTTTGGGGCTGTGCAGGGGGGAAGGGTGCAGGTACCTCCATGGGAAACACCCAGGGACCCCACCCTGAGGACCCCAGGCAGGGGTGGGATGGGATTTAAGGTCCCTTCCACCCCCTTCCCTTCCTCTCTGGATGCTTTCATGGATACATTTATAAAATCATGGATTCAGGGCAGTGCAAACACATCAGTCACCTCCTGTGTTCACACACACAGAGGTTGCTCCCCAAACACATAAAACTGTCCCCATCCATTTATGGCCAGCAGGGCCCAGAGTGAAATAAAATCCCTGGCACAGGGGTGGTGAAGGCAGGAGCTGTGGGGCAGTGGGTTCCTGCAAAGAGTCTCTTCATGGTGGGACCTGCCCTGGAGCAGCCAGGCTGGGCAGTGCCTGTCACTGGCTCTGGTGCCTCATAACTTGCCCAGAAACCCCACAGTGGCTGTCCTGTCTGAGGACAATCCCAATTCCCATGGATTCTGTGGGTGGGTGCTCCTGACCACGGTGCCACCTCCTCCTTGTGCAGCACCACTTGCTCTGCGAAGCTGATGGGAGGGCACAGGAGGAGTCACTGCAATTAACCTCTGGTGCCCTGACTAATCAACTGGCACAGCATCCCAGCACAGCTCCAGTGAGCCTGGGGAGCAAAAGCAGGGGGAGAGAGTGGCCACCTGAGAGCACCGAGTGGCCTCTCCCCTCCCCATGGACAGGCACTTGCATTAGAGGGCCGAGTGCTTTTATTTTGCTAAACCACTTTGAAGTGGAAAGCAAATTGCACCGTCTCCCTGCCGGCTCCCCTGAGCCCCTCCTGGTTTTAATTAGTTCCATCTGATGTTCCATAGGCTTCCAAGAAATAAACGTGCTTTTAAACTGCTTTAAAAAAAGCCCTGGTGGTGGCAGAGCAGAGGGAGCTGTCTCAGACAGAGACAGCAGAGGACAGAGGTGAGCACAGCAGTGCCTGTAAGCAGCCAGGCTAAACCTCCCCTTTTGGCCACGGAGGTGGCTCTGCCCTGTTGTATTCCTCTGGGGAATGTTTTTCCCCCAGAACCCCCTAAAGCTTTAGTTTGACCCTTCCTTCCCTCATCTTTAACCTGTTGGCTCAGGGTCAGCTCTCTCTCTCCTGAGACAGAGACTAGATAAACCCAATGCTTCTGCCTCGTTTGCTCTTTTCCCTGGAACCCTTCAAGAATAAAGCCTTGGGCTGATCCTGGATACCGAATCTTACAGAAGTTTGCAAAACCACACTATTATAATTAAATTAACTTAAGGTAAAACCTTGGTCTTAAGGTCTGGTCAAATGAACCAACAAGAGAACTGAATTCTCTGAACACCACTGTTGGCTCTCTGTATGTTTGCAGCCATATTTTCCTTTTCTTAAACACTAGTTTTTCCTTGGAAAAAGTACACTGTCTCCATCAGTTTAGGAAGCTGGAATTGCCACTTGGGAAAACCTTCTCTAACACATTTTCATACTGTGCTGGTTTTTGCTTTCAGCTTCATTTCAGTTGCAATAATATTTTCACAGTTGCTCCTTACGGTTCTGTTTGTAGATCTGTGGTGGATGTTGTCTCTAATCCTAAACAAAGCTCTTTAGGTCTGGGGGCTTTTGTGGTTTCATGAAAGTTGCTTTTCATCATCTCTTACATGGCTATAATTTAAGAGCAAAAGGCTGTGAATTCACAGTTATAAAGCTGATGCTCTTGCCTTTAACCAATACTTGATGCTGTGATTTAGGATCCTGAGCAGTGAAGAGCAGAGCAGTTACTGTGCCCTGCTGTGGATTGCCAAAGTATGGCCTTGGACAGGGCAGCACTTAGGTATGTGCTCAGCTTCAAACAGAGCAGGAATTGCACTGAGCTCAATGCATCAATACAGGCTTGAAATAAAGCACTTGCTGAACTGCTTTGCCTGGTTGGAACATATGAAATTCCCATAAATCAGAAATCCCCGTGTCTCCCCCTTCAGCCCTGCAGGAACCTGTTCTCAGTCCTTTAACTATTTTGCAGCATCCTCTGATCCAGTGAGCTGTCCTGAATGCTTTCAGGGAGTGTCTCATCACCATCCTCAACAGGGCATGCAGAAGCTGAAGAAGTTGAGATTTAAATGAGCCCTCTCTTATGCTGCCTCTGCAGGCACTTGTACCTGAGCCCTCAGTGAGGGCTCCTGTCAGGAAAGAAAGGAGCTTCTCTGCAAAGCCTTCCTCTGGGAAGAAGCCTCCTCCTGACTCAAAGCAAGCCTGCCTTATATTGTTTTAAAAGCGTTTATTAAAACATCTCTCACATATTCCTGCACTGGGGGGATGTGAAATCCTTTTCCTTTCATGAGAGGCAGCGGGCTGGGGCGAGCGGGAGGTGACTGGTTTGCTTTGCAGCTCAGCTGGTAGACTGCCTGGAAGGGAGGGAGGGAGTCAGGGGGCCTGGGTTCAGTCCTCTGATAAGTCATCAATTTCTTTCTCACCAAAAACATCTGGTTTTGGATGCTGAGTTATGAGCTAATATTGAATACAAAAGTTTATAGCATCACATATATAATATTGTTGATTAGAAGCATCAAGTAAAGTAATTGACCAGAGGGGATTTGGTGTGAGCAGCTGGTAGAGCATCTGGAGGGGAGCCAAGGGGCCTGGCTTTAATTCTCAGGTCATCTATTTCTTTCTCACCAGAAACATCTGGATTTGGATGATGCAAAGCTACAGACTATTGTCTCATGCAAATGTTGCTGGGATCACACTTTTTTTTTTTAATGGTAATGTGTTTCCAGGAACATTTCCATTAAGTCTTTACACCCAGAGGATGCTGTAAGAGTGACAAGGAAAAGGAGCAGTCCAGGCCCCTGTGAAAATCAAAAGCAAAGTTTATTTTGGTGGAGTTGTGGTTTTTAACCGGATTCTGCGTTAACGGTGCTATGAATAGCCTGAAGCAAGTATTTAATCTGACCCTGCAAACCTGAAGCACAGCAGATTTAGTGCTTTGCCAGGGTGCTGGTGGCTGCCAGGGGCTGAGGGGCTGTCCTGGCCTGGCACAGGGAGGGGCTGGAGCTGCCTGTCCCAGGTTCTGGGCATCCTGGGCAGTGCAAGATCAGCCTTGTGCTGGATGAGGCTTGGGGGCAGTGATGCCCTGGGAAGGCTGAGCTGGAACAGAGACTTGACAGAGCTCAGAGGTAAATAGTGATAGTAATCTAATAGTAAATAGATAATGGTAAATAAAGTAGATATTTATTGAAAGGCTTTGTCCAACCTGGCCTGGAATAATTCCAGGTGTCATCCTTAGCTCCTTTCCCCCTGTGATTGCTCCATCACAACGAGAGGGTGGAGCCCTCTGGTTTCTCTGGGGAAACAAAGGGTAAATCCTCCCGAGGAGAAAGGAGGCCCATTCCTAAAAATCTCATTTTACCCACACTGCAGAGTCCTGCCTTGATTTCCCAGGCAGTGGCTGCTGTTGGCAGCTGGGGGTAGAGGCTTGGATCTCACAAGTGACAAGCTCCTTACCTGTGGTAAAGTGACCCTGATTAGCATGAGCTGCAGGTCTGGTCTCTAGGAATTAAATCAAGGAGTTCTTAATAACCTGACAACGAGTGTGATTTACAGGTGATCAGTCAGGATGGAGGCATGGCACAGAGCTTGGGAAAACTCTTCTCTTACGCTATCCTGTCAACCTCTGCAGTTAACTTTTTACTGGCCCTGTGCCTGTGCAGGCTGCCAAGGTCTCTCCTGAGCCTTTGGAGGGCTCTGGATTATCTGTCCCCTGGAGAGGCTCGTGCTTGTGAGCCCCTGTCTGGCTCACTTGCATTACTGGAGCTCACATTCTCTATTATTTAGCTGTTGAGCAATGCCACTGTGAGAAGACAGTAAGGAGGGAGTTCTCCAGTACCTTGGCATTTTTGCCTTTATTTTGTTAGGAAGATGCACAGCCACATCCTTAATTATTCTGCCAGAATTCTCACAAGGGCCCCATCTCAGTTTTGGTTAAAGAAACGAGGGGCCAAATGGAAATAAAATATTAGTCTACCTGACTTTACCAGCTGAAATGGTTCAGAACATCGTTACTATGCTCATTCCTGTCCCTTCCTCACAATAAAAATACCATCTAAAAAAGGAACCAGAATGAGACATTTCCAGAGGAATATTACATTTCATAAGTATGGATTTTAACAGCCATTCTCAACCAAACAATGCACTGTGTGGTGCCAGAAATAATAAATCAGTGCAGCCCTCAGGACTGAAATGGAGAATTGCCTCTCCTCTTGCAGCTCTTTGGAACTTTAATCTGAAATATGCCACGAATCAAAGGAGAACTTATTGGTACACGAGAATTCCCATGCTTAGACAAATCTGATTTCCACAGAGGTGCTTTGCTGCTGATGGTGGCCAGAGCCAGAGAAAGGACCAGGAGGAGGAGTTGTTAGTGCAGGAATGTTTGCAGAGAACACCTAATTTTGATAAGGTTCAGCATGCAGGAAGGACTTCAGTACACCTGACCTTGGCCATGTGGGAATTGCTGCCTGGTCCTGCATGCTTTTTCACTGGAGAGAGACACAGGAGTGCCCAGGAGGTAATTCACCCCCTTCTGAGATATACCAAAGCTTGTTATTGGTTTGGTCAGAGAAAACCTTCATGTTGTCTAAACACAAGTGCCTCAGCTAAGGCACAAAGGGTCCCAGTGACCTTTTAGTGCCCATGAGGGTGGCACTGCTGTCACAAGCATCCTGCAAAGGTCTTGACTATTTAGGGACCCATTTACCCCCAGATAATTTCATTTTACTGGGAGGACTTTAAGTTTCTGAGGGGAATGTTTCTCACACAACTGTCTTCTATAATTTGGGCCATATCTGATAGCTTCAGGGCAGCTGGGAACTTGTCTCTAATTTATTAGTGCAGCAAAAATGGTCACACAGCAGTTCTCTCTCATGAAAGTCTTGCAGAGTGGGAAATGCCCTTTTTGTATCTGGTCCATCTGCCTTGCTCAGGAGAGGTTTTAAAGGCGTTTCCCTGGGTATTTTGTTTTTTAATCCCTAATCCAACCCTGCTGGAGTGAGCAGTGGGGGTGAGTTTGGTTTTGGAGCTGCTCTCGTAGATGTGTCATGGCTCAGTTCATCTGGAAGATTCATTTTTGTGCACTGAGGAAATGGAATTCACCTTTGCTATGCATCCTTCTGTGTGCTGCTTTTCAGCTGTTTCATAACTCTAGGAATTTGAATGAAAATATGATTTTCTGCGATCACGCCATGTGATTATCACCAGAATTAAAATCATTCATGCTGTTGGCTGGGAGTTGAGTGTGAATCTGCTTCTTCCCTTCCTATCCTGGCTGAAACAGTGCAGACAGGGTATTCCAGGGCAGGGTGTACACAGAGTGCATCTTGTGTTTTAGTGCTGCTCCAGACAGGGTATTCCAGGGCAGGGTGTACACAGAGTGCATCTTGTGTTTTAGTGCTGCTCTCAGTCGGATTTCACAGCATTTACCTTTAGTTTGCTTATTTTGACCACTGGGCAGCAATTTATTTTTTTTTTTTTTTCCATAGCTGCCCATAATGCATGCATTTTTTTTTTTAATTTTTTTTTTCCTGATATACAGAATTCTTTCAGGACTTGTTTACTTCAGCTGCTTTTCAGTGCTCTGCATTTGCCAGGCTGAAATTTGCCCTTCATGAGAGAGTGGTTGTTATTTTCCCCTGACTCACCTTCCTCTATAATTACCCGGCTCCGACGTGCCCAGGGCCATGTAAAATCTCAATATTATCATTATTAACAGCACTCCCTCACCCCTCAGCATCTGCAGCAGCTTCCCAGCACAGCCAGGCAGGGCCAACCACCAAGCCAACAGGAGGAGCCGATTATTCGTGTGCTTTAAGTGTTTGCAGGCACTGAAGCTTAGATTTTTCACAAGCAATTAGTGCTGTTGTGTGCCTCGGCTTTGATGCCTCGTTCAACACGTTTCAGACGGGGCTGCTCCTTGCAGGGCAGCAGCTCTGCCCTCTGAGCCCTGGGCCCCTTTGGGGTGTCTGGCTGGGCCATCAGAACTGGAGGAATTTTCTGGTCAGTCAGCTCTTGGATTAAGAGCTCTGGCTGCTGGGAGCTTGTCAAAGGGTGTGTGTCTGTAAATGCCTGGGATGGACTGAGGATAAATGAATTATCCCTCACTCCTCCCTGTACCTTCACTGGAGACACCATTCCCTTCTGTGTCTGTATCAGAGCAGGTCTCCTCTCTGATCCTGTTTGCTGTCATGGGGACATAATTGTCATTTAGCTGACCTATTTTTGTCCCTCTCCAGACAACATATCTGCAGATATTCATCCCTATTTCAAGAATGAAATACATATTTCAAAAGCAGTCGTGGAAACCAAATACTGAATTTATTCTTTTCAGTTACAGTATAAAAGCACCACCTAATCTGTCCTTAGAAAGCTCTGCTTGTTGGCCTGTAGACAATAACTGTTCAGACAAATTAATAAAATGCCTTTTCTCTAAGCATATATCCTGCCTGTGTGCTTTAACAGAGGATTTTCTGTGACAGCCCTACCAGGCTTGCTCAGGCTGGGTGCCTGAACAATTTTGGGGTAGGCCTGAACATTCTTGTTCAGTTAAGGGGAGTTTTACACCCATTTAATTTTTCAAGTGAAGAAATCTTGGGTTAAGCTTAGAATTGTAGAATGATTAAAAGGCTTTTGAAGGGGGAGTATTGGCTGCCTGCTGGGAAAAAAAGCAGTGTAAAAGTGAGGCCTGGGCTTGGCTCGTGTTTTGATCGGGAGCCAGTTTCAGGTGCTGCTGAATAGGATTTGAAAATGGGATGTGTAGTGCTGACTGTACAGTCTGTGCAGCCTGAGCTAAAATAATAAAACCCGGGATCATGCAAATATTTCTGTGGGGCTTGGAAACCCGAGCTGGATCTGGGCCCAGCTGTGTCGTGAGGAGCTGGGGCTGTCTGGTGGGCCCAACAGAGGGAACCCATCAGGGGATTGTGTCAGGAATATAATGAGCTCTGCTTGATTCTGGATTAGCTTTGGCTGGCAGTTAACGTGTCAGGCGTTTTGGCAATGGCGAATTCTTCTCTCCAGTGCCTCTCTTTAGGGCAGATTTCGACAAAAAAGTGAGTTCTTTGTATGAGCTGAACTCTCCAGAAGACTTAAGGGCCTGTGTGGTTCAGATGCAGCTTTCCCAACAGTGCCCAACAGATGTTCTGAAGTGCTCACGAGCTGCATAGAAGTGCTGCTGTTTTGAACTCCTGCGAAACAGTCAACAGATTCACGTGGGAAATGAAATGAGTGCAATTTCGTGGAGAGATGCTGAATGCGGCTGCTAAATGAGCACCGCCAAAATAAAACACCACCAACAAGGGCTGCTTGCTGGAGCAGCTGGGGAGGGACATAAATGACAACTGAAGGATGTGACGACTTGTAAATTGGCCCCTCTGATTGCTTGAGAACGTCACTTTAGGAAAGACTTGGCATTTAGTGGGAGCCTGCAAGGAAAGATTTGGGGTGCAGGGAGCCTGGAGAAAGCGCTGGGGAGGAGGGATTTGGAGGGCTCCTGGAGGAGCAGCAGGAACCAGGGAGATGTAAAGTCAGGGAGAGCCAGAGACCTGAAACACACTGGGGAGAAAGGGGAGCTGTGAGAATAACTGGGGATGATATCCAGGGGTGGGGCTGTGGCTCCAGGTCGTGGCATCTCTGAGGGCTCCATCTATTCTGTGTATAAGTCCAAGCATGCCATTTACTGTTCTTTGCTGTGGAAGAAAGCCAAGTGGTTCCCATTGCATGAAATTTCCAGGATTTTTGTGGCGTTTTCCTGATGTCCTGGGAAGTGCAGGCTGTCTCCAAGTTTGTATAAGCCCAGCTTCTGCCTCTGCTCAGTGTTGAATCTTGCCTTCATCTATAATACCCAATTAGTGTTTTGAAGTATGTACGGGGCAAGAAACCAAATAACCTTTCAGGTTGTTGATGAATGGCTTTTTATTTGAATGGAAATCACTGCTTACAAAGGTATTTTTATTTGTAATGCCTATTAAAAAAAAAAAAAAAAAAAAGGAAGCAGGATTGCCACAGAGCATAACTCCACTGCAGGTCCAGAAAGCCTAGGCTGAGCACTGATGGGATAATATCAGTTGCATCTGAGTAGATTCCCTTTTGTAATGATGTGAATTAGTGAGATTGTTCATCTGTCGTTCAGTGACTTCAGCAAAAAGCTACATCTGGTGTCTCTCTGGTCTTTTTATGGACCTTGAAGACCACAGTTTCTTAAAATCAGCCACCAACTGGATTTAAGTCCACTCACCACCCCTCTTTGGGACTGGCCAGGCAGTTTTTACCCAGTGAAAAGCACCCATCCACCTCATGAGCAGCCAGGTTCTCCAGGAATGCTGTGGGAAATGTGTCAAAGGCTTTGCTCAGGGCTAGGCAGACACATCCACAGCCTTTCCCTCTCATTTTGTAACAACAAAGTGATGACATCAGCCTTAGATTACTCAAAGTTTTCAGCTAAAGGTGAAGGCAGGGATATGAATAATCTTACCTTTAATTTTCAGCTGTCTTCTCAGTTTTGCTGACCTATATTTGTCCTCAGACCACCCTTTTCTCCTCTTCACTTGCAGTAAAAGGTTTTTAGGATAGATATTTAAATGTTGTTGTCTTTTCCAGAGGAAATTAGCAGAGTTTTGCAGTCATTTGTTAATTTGGTTTGAGCTGGTCTGTGTGCATGTCTCTGCACAGCACCCAGGCTCCAGCTTCCAGAAACACTCACATAAAATAGAGTCACCAAAGAGCTGTTTAAATAATAGCAACATCAGCAACAGGAGCCGTGCTCCCCAGCAAATTCAAGTTATGCAACTGATCTTGAATTCATTCATAAAAAACGTCTGAGTTTGGCAGAGCTAAGTTACCACATGAGGCCAAGAGAGGGCTCCATCGAACTGTTCTTCCTTTATTCTGAATGAAGGGATTTTGGAACATCTCGAGGGAGGAGGAAGAATGAGAGAGAGGAAACATGTGAAAAGTGCAAAGGCATGCTAGAAGAGGAAAAAGAGAGAGAGAGAGGAAAAAAACCATAAAATCTCTGGTAGTTTCTAGAGTTCTGTCTTTATTTTCTATAAGAGTGTACAAAACGAAACCATGCACATAAATAAACTGCATAAGTGTACATGAGCAAGGAGCAAAAATATAGTGGGAGGAGGAAGAACATGTGGCTGGTGCTCTGGGAAAACAACTCTCCTGGTGGAAAACACTGAAAAAGTCAGAGAAAGCTCTGGCCAAGGGCAGGAAATTTGGCAACGCCACACAGCTGGCAAATCCACGGTTTTGCACAAAGCTAAAGCCCCTCTGTCAAGCAAAATGTATAATCCACCTTTAATTAGCTACAGCCACATTTCCCTCCAAACTGGTAGGAAAGCACTGATGTTACTGTGGGTTGCAGAAGAAAATTTAAATGCCTTTCCTAAAGAATCTCAGCTCAGAGCTTCCTTATTTTCTGAAGCTTAAGGACTATGTGGTGATGGGACTGTTGGTTGCTTTAGAATTCCTCTCTTTTTGCACAGTACAGTTCAAAACATCTGATACTCTGAGGCAAAACCCGCTTGGACTATGGAGAAAATCCTTCTACGCCTGTCTTTTCCCTTTCAGAACCACCTTCAAGGTGACAGCACTTGACTTTCACAAGAATTTCCACCATTCCCAAGAATTTCAGCTATTCACCAAGAATTTTAACCGTACAACTTCAAAGCATTTCACACTGGTGTTCCAGTGAGTTATAATAATTAGAGTATGAAGTGCATTGTTATGTTTTGGGACACTTGTTCAACACGAGGAGCTCGTGGCAGAACGTGTCACAGCAAGGACTGTGGATGCTGGTGGTCAAAAAAAAAGGCTGGAAGCATGTAAAAAGGTACCAGGCATTCAAGCTGCTGACTGGTGAGCAAAAACTGCTGTGAGGGAATAAAGAATGAAAGAGTTAGAGGAAAGACAGCTTGGATTGCCTTCAGGATCTCATATTTGGTTTAGAAGGTCATACAAATCCAGTGGAAGCATTTCAGGAGATGTTAAGCACCACTGAAATACAGGGTAGGAAAGATTTCCTTGGCAAGAGCACTACCGTTTTTCTTCTTGCTATTTTTAATTTCTAATTCTGTGACTGAGAGGTGCCATTTAAGGCCTTGATGGCCCTACAAGGTGGCAATTCCAGCTTCACTGAGGTGCAGTCCAGCCTACTTAATAACCTTTGTATGCCAGGAAATGAAGGTTGTCTCTAATTTGCCTGTTGAGAAGTAATCACTGCAAAAAAACCCAATACAAGTCACAAGTGCAACAAGCTTTCTGAGCAGTATCTCCCTGATAACCCAGCCCCAGTCTGGGGAAAGACACTGACCAGGGGTTTTAAAAGTCTTTTATAAAACCTTCTTTGAAAGTTGCAGTTTCAGGAGCACTTTGATCCAAGTATCAAAAATAGGTGGAGATGCATCCTGCTGAAATGCCAGTCACAAGCACTGAAAGAATGCTCTGCTAAACTTCCACAAGTCAGACTGACACAAACTCCTTGCTGATTTTTATCTTTTGTTGTTGGTTTTAGACTGGGTAACATGAAACTCTGAATTTTTTTTCCTCATCTACTACGTTCACTGTCAAGGGGGAAATCTTCTGGAGACCTTTTTTATGCATTGGTCATTCCAGGTCTTTGAAGTTTCTGCTGCCCAGGTGCAATACAGGACACCTGAGTGCAATATCAGCTTCTTCCCAGCATCAGTAAACTCTAAGATAACACAGGCAGAGCAGTTTGATGGAAGAGGAGTTTGTTTTCCCATGTGCTGCCAGCCTTGGCACTGTCAGCAAGAGAGGCCAACAAGAGTCCCAGGCAAAGAAATTTATTAACTGGTGATGTGGATTTGACTTTTTCATGTATGCACACTGGATAACGTAGAGACAATGTTGTAAAACTTGCTTTATCAAACCGACTTCCCGTGTATGCATCACTTCTCCTTTTTGCCTTCTTCCTCTGTCTCTGAAAATTCCCTCCCTGCTGTCTCCTGAGCACGCCCCTAAGGATTGCCACGTTTGCTCCATGCCAGGCAGTGAAGATGGAGCTGACACCTTTCAAAGTCTGTGATCCTGCCATGGGGCAGGATTCATTACCTGTTTCTTTAGGTTCTGAGCTGATCTATGAAGTGTGGTGGCTGTCAGGGGCCAGCCCTTTCCTGGAGGAGCTGATCTTTGTAGTGTGTCTGGACTGCTTGGCTGTAACTGGTCTGTTAGCAGCAATCTGGTATTTCCAGCTCCCTGCAAAGCTGTTCCTTCCTTGGTGTGGCCTCTTTTGCCTTTCTGAGCGGGTTCTTTCTGCTTCACTGATTTGTGGGGCCCATTGAAAACTTGCCCACTTGGCACAGTGTTTGGTGGTGAAGGTACCTGGGCTCTGAGTCAAGCTCCTGAGTGCTTGGGGTGTTTGCAAGACCTGAAAATGGGTGTCTGCCTCTTTTTTGCCTTGGACAATTCAGTGTGCAAGTGTTGTTCATTTGTGTCCCAATTGCGACACCCAGATACCATTTGGAGATCCACACCTTGTCCCTCAGCCCTGGAGGGTTTGTATAATCTCAAGTTTACCTTGTGCTGCTGAAATAATTTGTATTTTTTTTTTTTTTTTCTGCCAGGGAAAAGTGCAAGGGAGGAGAGGGAGAGAGGAGCCCGTTTGCGAACACTTGTGAAGAAGGAGGCAGTGTGGATTTATGTTCTAATGGGAGGGATTTGGCTGTGGGACATCTGAATGAATACAATCTGATGAGTTTCATTAAGGCTACACCTCATTCTTTTAATTAACTTCTTGTTCTTGTCCTTGGTGAAGTAGTAATTATTTTTTAATTAGCCCAACACTGCATTGCAGAGCTAGCCAACCCTAGCCTCATCTTGGAGAGAGGTGTCATAAGAATTAACTTAATTAGCTTGTCACCATCCCTGTAAAATATGGCTGTGCTTGGCAAAAGGGAAGAAAAGAAGACCCTTTGCTGTTCCAAGGTTAATTAAAAACCGCAGTGCACAGGAGCCAAGTGGCAGAGAGGCAGGTCCTGGGGTTTGGTGAGTGCTGTGGGTCACATCCTCTATGGGCTCAGAGCTGGAAACACAAATCCCCAATTCCTGGTGTTCCTCTTGCACCCTGGGGCTGTGAGGCAGCTCTGGGCCATGGCACCACAGCTCTGGGGTTGTGGCTGCAGATGGAGAGAGCAAGTCTGGGAGCTGTGGCCAGCCTGGTCTGCAGAGCAGAGCCATGGAATGGGTTGGGTTAGAATGGGTTAGGTTGGGTTGGGTTGGGTTGGGTTGGGTTGGGTTGGGTTGGGAGGGACCTTAAAGCTCATCTCATTCCAACCTCTGCCATGGGCAGAGAGGGACACCTCCCACTGTCCCAGGTTCTTCCAACCCTCATCCAACCTGGCCTTGGACACTTCCAGGGATCCAGGGGTAGCCACATCTTCTCTGGGATCCTGGACTCTCTGGATTCTGGCTCTGATTGTGGAGGTGGGAAGGAATCTGAGACCTGAGCCTGTCACTGTACGGTTCTTGTGTGTGAATTCCATGAAACTGCAATTTCTGCAGTTCTGGCTGGTGAACAAATGTGTTTCAGGTTCCAGCATCTCACAGAGTCAATACCAGAGGGGAAAAAAACCCCACAAACATTAAAGAGTTTGTAGAACTCATCCATTCCCCCCAGTTATTTTCATTAAACTGGAAGAAGTTCTGTGAAAATGAACTCAGGAGTTGAAAAAGCTGTTTTCTCTTGCAGAGCCCATCTCAGTGAGAGATTTTCCACCACCTTTTGGCAAACCCTGGTCCCTGCACATCTGTGATTCTGCAGAAAGCACATTCCCAAATATTCTGCTGTGCTGTGGCAGCTTCTCTGCTGTTCACAGAGTCCAGAGAAAACAGACTTTTTCTTTGAGCCTCATCTCATGCTTATTTGACAGTTCAGCATTCATTTTTCTTTTTATTAAAGGTAATTTCTACCTCTCCTGACTGAAGAGATGAACTTGAATATATGATTCCTGAGAGATTCAGAGCTGCCTCCTAAATCTCTCCAGATGATAATGGCTCTGCTCACTTTGCTCCGAGGGAACCCTTTTTCTTTCTCTAGATGTGTTGCTAATTGCTGCTTCTCCTGGATGGACTCAGAATGTTCATGAATGCTTTTCCTTGTGCAGTTTCCCAGGACAAAACTACAGTCCTGGCAACTTCTCCTGCTTGCCAGGGACAAGGAGAAGCCTTAGTGAACGTTCAGAGTCCATCCAGGAGAAGGATGGTAACCCTTCCTTGTCTGTCTGTCTGTCTGGTGTCCCCACCTCCTTCTCCTGGGCCATTTGAGTCTTGTGGCATCTTTGAGCCAGTTTAGGAAAGATCAGCCATGCACAGAAACCATCATTCTTTGGTGCCTTGTAGCCATTGGCTTTGGGGGATTTAGGACAAACTTCCATGGAGGAACTCCTAGCATGACTTTCTGTCTGACAGTTCGCAAGGATTTCTTTATCTGAGGATATTTTGAAAAGAAAATCTTCATTATTTTATGAGCTGGAGCTGTTTTAATGGAAAACACCAATAAGTATGAACGTAATTTCGTACATCTTTTTTCCCAGAAAACTCTGACTCTTCACTGAAAAGCAGTTATCTTTGGAAATGGAAAGCTTTATGTCCAAATTGCAGAATCATTCATGTTAGAGAGCTCTGTTATTGTTTGTTGTTGTTGTGAAATCACTGTTTCTGTAGGCTTCCTTTTTTTTTTTTTTTTTTTTGGTAAAAAATGTTATGTATTAAATATATATATATCTATATATCTATATATATCTATATATCAGTAAAGCTTTGACATAAAATTTATGTCCAGCCCTGCTCTAGAGCAGCTGGCCACCATCAGAGGCAGGATACTGGGTAGACAAGCTCCTGCTCTGATCCAACAGAGTGATTTTTATATTCCAATGTAAATAATCATTTAAGAGGTAACTGTTTGGGGCTCCCTTAAGCTTTCAGCTGGGGGTCTGCAGGCTCTGTTTTTAACTCAGCAGAGAAGGTTCTTAGTAAAAAAAAAATGAAGGGGAAAATATAATTCCAGCAACCCCAGTGGTCTCCTTCAGAGAATAAGGATATTAACTTCGGCTTTAATAAAAACATAATGTTAACTAATCTACTGTGAAGAGCTCCAACTGCAAACTGCAGCGATCCACTCCGAAAAATTGGAAGGGGGACTGAGACTTGGAGGGAACCTGCAGTCATTAGCTGCAGATTAATCATGGATTAAATTACTTCTGATTGTGTCAGTCCACCCACTGCAAGGATTGTACCTTTCCAGCATTTGGCTGCTGAAGGGAAGGAAAAAGAGTTCTGGATGGATTGGATGCCTCATTGTGGTAGGGATGGATAATTGGAGAAGGTGGGATGTGGGATGATTGTGATGCACAGATATTCTGCTGTGCTGGAAGAGGGGATGCTTCCAGGGCTGCTGCTTCTGCCACTGCAAATATCCCTTTTAAAAAATAACATTTCTCCCCTTTTGGATCACAGAATATACGTCGTGGCCACGTACCTCCAGGATATCAGAGGTGTTTTCAGCAGTAGGGTGGGAAAATGGTGCATCCCCAGACTGGAGAGCAGAGACATTTGTTCCAGCTAAGCTGCTGGATTAAGATGAAGATCAGTTGAGGAGCAGTGCTGGGATCAGGTCCACTCAAGGCTTGTGTAATGCATGTGCTTTCAGGATTTTTTCACTGGTGTGGAGCACTCAGTCATGCAGGTGCCTTGGGTGGTGTGTTAGGCTGTGGATTCCTGAAGTCTCTGCTCAAATAAGAGTCACTGGAACAGCCTCCTGAAAAAGACCTGTTCCTCTGACATCCCATAAAATACACGCATTTTATTTGGTACAACTGGTTATATTTATTAACCACGTGGATCCTGTTGCAATACAGATGAACGCTCAATCCAAAGTGACCAGAGAGTCTGAACAAAAAGCCTGTGTCCCCTTTTTGAGAGCATCTGGGCCCTGTGAATGGCCTTTGTGTGGAACTCTGTTATAGTACTGGATAGCCTAATTCTAAAAATTTCCTTGCTTGGATTGGAGGGAAGTCTGTATTCATTCTGCTCAGATTTAAGGCTTCCTTCTCCCCTCTGGGATATTTACTACTAAACATCCAGTCTCCCCTCAAGACACAGGGAAATGCCAGCAGCCTGCAAACTTCCAAAAGACCATTCCAAATTGCATGAACAATGAGCAGAAATGGAATCCTAATTGCATGGCATATGGCTTATCCCTACAAACCTTCACACTCCAAGAGCTGGGGGGGGGGTAATAACTGCTCAAACAAAGTGCAGGACATGTTAAGGCAATGCCTGTCTGAGCTATCAAACCTCATTGCTTGCAAGAAACACGTAATCCCTCTTAATCTCATTCCTTGCATTCCGTGTGGCTGGAAGGCTGGGTTCCAGTAAAACTGATTTTCTAGCTGATGATCAGAATTGTAAAGGAGCAGGGAAGGTGCTCACAGCTCACTGTGGGGCACAGCAGTGTTTGCTGCATGGACAGGAGGAGGCAAGGAACTGGGAACATCCCAGGACCAGCTGCTGATGGAGCTCCAGGCTTCAAGAGTAGAGATTACCTCTGGATAACTTTGCTGGGAAGTCAACCTCTTGCTGCTTTTTAAACAGAAAGAAACAGCAGTAGTGTTTTCTGAGGGTAGCCCCCTGGGATGTGGCCATGTGAAATTGGTGATATCTTCTGTAAGAAATCCCCTACTGGGTTTAGGAATGCTCCCTGTTGTCCCTACAGCCTTTGGACTGGTCAGCAGAGAGCTGAGGGCAGGCATTCTGTAAAGGAATAGGACTTTAGAAGGTGATTTTGTTTCAGCATGGCTAGGCATAGGGCTTTTTCTCTGTGAAGCAAACACTCAAAATAATAATCATCCCTAAGGTGAACATTTCCAGTTCCTGAGGTCTTTGGAATGGGGGGAGCTGATGTAAGAAATGCTGGCCTCTGGAATGAGAGGGATCAGTGTGTCAGTGGCATGGCTCAGTTTAATAAGCCTGGAGGGAGGGGTGTGTTTCCCATTGGGAAAAACAAAATTTAGGCTGTACCTTTCAGAGTGCTTTCCTCCACACCCAGATTTATGGGAATGAGCAGCGTGGGCTCCAGGGAGGATGTCTTGTTGCTGGATTAGCCTCGATGTCACCAGGGAGCAGGTTCAATCCTGATGTCTGTTTGCTCATGTCCAGGACAGCTTCCAGTAAGGAGCAGAGTGAGGGACAAGTCTGCCCTGGTGGGCAGAGCCAGCTCTTGGGTGGTGGTTCAGGTGAAACCCCCCTGAGATTCAGCATGTGGAAACAAACTCTGCTTCTTCCAGCCAGACACTGCAATAGGCGGTGTCATGTGGATGCCTCCAAAATAGTAATTGAAATGAAATTAAAAAAAAAAAAAAAAAATTCACCTCCTCCTCTTGATGTCTGCCTGTACAGCTCCCCAGAGACCAGTGGGGTTTTTTGCTCTGCTTCAATCCTAATGAGTTTTCTTCTCCTTAATAATCCCCTCTTTGACAACTCCAGATCAAGGATGCTGCTCCTGACATGGTCAATTGTAGCTGTTTAGTCTCAGCGAAACAAAGAGGTTCTCTGAACGATTCCAAGCTGACCAGAGATATTTCACAATTGGATCAGTCTGCAGGACTTAGTCTGAGGTGTTCAGAAGAGCTTGGGAGGGATGAGAAATACTTCTGGCAAGCCACTGTCTTGTGGTAGCTCCACCTCATGCTGTGAGCAGCAGTCTGGGTTTTATTTTGGCTTGCAGGGCAGAATAAAAAATTAAATATGTGGAAATCGTCAATTGTGGAACAAATCGAAGTTCACATGGGGGTTATTTTGTCTTCTTCATTAAAAGTAGATTAGTCTCCAGCTAAAAATACAATTTGGCAAAAGGGGAGTTGAAACATTCATTCTGGGAAACGCTGAGATTCAACACAGTGACCTTCTCTGGCTCTTCTCCAAACTGATCCACATTTTTAATCCACTGTTTGCTAAAACTGTCATTTTAATCTCTCCTAGCCCCATCCATTGCTGAACCCTGCAGGTGGGGTCTGGTGGAGATGCAGCACAGAATGCTGGGTTTGGTAAGGAGCCTTACTTTACAGAGTAAAGTGTTGGTATCCTGTGTTGGATAAAGCTTCCTCTGCTCCCTGGAGATGCTGTTTTGTATTTGTGCTCTTCACAGCCTGTGAGCCACAGCTGCAGTGCAGTGGAGCAGCCTCTCAGTGCTGAGGAAGCTGAGGGTTGGTCCTGGCATGTGCAGGGTGCTGCTCCACACGGGGACAGGTTTTCTTCTGGCTCTCCCTCCCAGCCTGTGTTTAGCTGTGCTGTGGCCTCCAGGGTATAGTGAAGGGGTTGTTGTTGTTTTTTGGTGGGGAGTAGACTGGAATGAGGAGCCCAGAGCAGAGGCAGACAGTGACCTCTGCTCAGAGGGAGCAGCTGAGCCAGGTCAGCAATTTCCTGCTGTAGGAGCAAGCAGGGCCAGCTGGGTCTCCAGTGGGGATAATTCCACTGATTTCAGCCCAGGAACTGGCTCCATAGTGGCTGTTCTGCCTTTAGATGGAGTGAAGACTGGGATGTGGAACTCACAGCCACGAAATACTGCATCAGTAAGCCTCCTGTTACATTTTCATGGATGGGGAGAAAAGAGGGGAGCATCTTCCCCCCTATGATGAAATATTGCAGCAGACACCACTGATGGGGCTGGGTAGAGACAACAATACAAAGATAAGGACACTTCTCCTCCCCCCCTCTCCAAGCACCTCCCTCACTTTCTTTTTTCTCTTCCTTTTTCTCCTCGTGTTTCTGAGTTAAGAGGATTTTTTAGGCACAGTAATGAGCTTTTGCTTTGAACTTGGAATATGCATGCTGCAAAGAAAGCCCCTGGACCGTCCTTACTTAGTATGCCCAAATATGATTAGTGTCAGACTGTGAAATATCACTCCCTTATCTCTAGGAGCCAGCAGACAGGAACATTTCTAGGGATCAGGGTCTTTTTTATTTTTTTGGCAACACGCCGACTTTGAGAAGGAGATGGTTTCTGTGCACAGCCTCCTCACTGGCATGATTCTCATAAGCCTCTGGAGGATCCTCGTGCTTCTCTCTCTCCCTTCCCGCTCTCTTTCACTCATTCATTCCTTACTTCATCCCTTCATCATCTGCCCTGACACTAATTCATGATCTGGAGAGGTGATTTTCAAAACAGCAGCTGGTTTGGAGCTGAATTTCCTTCTCAGTCACGTCACTGTTTCACCTGCAGCTGAGGAGCAGCCCCCTTCCCTCTCGCTCCCCATCAGAGTCAGACTTGAAGAGATGCTCCAAGAAGATTCCTGGTTATAGGAATTAATTGTTTGGGCTGTCACACTGTTGGGCTGCATTGCTGTTTATCTGCTGACCAACGCTGCTTTGGCAAAAAAAAAAAAAAAAAAAAAAAAAAAGCCTCATTTATTTACATATTAAGAGTCATGCATGTCAACACCTGCAAACCGTGGATAAAGGATTTGTATCTCCTGTAATTTCATGGATCTCTTCAGTGGTTTGATTAAGGAAAAATAGGAGAAGAGGGAAGAAAATTAGTCTTAAATGTGTTAAAATGTATTTCCATCCTCGCTTCTTAACGAGCTGCCGAAATTGCCTTCCTTCCCCCCTCCCCCTGCCCAAAAAAAAAATAATCCCGAGTGTGTGGAATAATAGGAGAAACTCATTACAAATGTATCATTTCAATGCCTGGGAATGCTTTAGTTTCCAATTCTCTTTGATCTTCAGATGGGCTGAAGATAAGGACTGAATCTGCTTTTTAATATCTTCACCCCGATCTGGCACTCACAACACGTGTGGGGAAGACTTCTCCCGAAATCAGAGCCTGGGTTTGAGCTCATTCTCTTAAGCATGTTTGAATTGCAGGCTTTGATTGTCATCTATTTCTGCCTGCAACTTGGAACTGTTTAGGATTTAACGTATCTCAAGCTTAATACTCTTACATGCACCACTGGCCTCTACTGGGAAGGATTAGAGCACTTTAGTTATAAGTTCCTAAACCTTAATGCTGCTCTGAAAGAATCTTCCACTGAAGGAACAGCACACACAGCGCTGGGCTTTAAGCTGCAGGAGCACTGATGCTGCTGCCAGGACCTGCTTCCAGGCCTGGCTGATTTTGTGCTGGCCACAAGTTTTATGGAATCGTGTCTAGGTTGCATCAGAAATGTCCTTGCTGTTTTAGACGTGGAAATTGTGAATCTGCAGGTGCTGCTCGAAAGAGACCCTTCTTGGAAACAAGTCAAAGAGTGGATGTCTTAGTTGGGATCAAACCTGAAGGAGGAAGTTGTGGGGTTGCTGTGAGGATGATTGTGCTGAGATTTCAGCTGAGAGGTTGGGCTGAAGTCTGAAAATCAGGGGAAGCAAGGAGTTTGTTGGTTTTAAACCCTGGAGGACTTTTCAGAAGGGATTCAGGAAAGGCTGATCCTCCAGAAGAGTCTGCAGGTTGGTCCTTACAGACCTGGGAAAGTGTGACCTATAAAAGAGGAGAACTTCTGGTGTTTTAATTTAGGGTGAGAAGACAGAGGAGACAGGAGAAACAGACTTTGTGAGTGCAAAAGCTGCTGGAAAGAGGATTAGGAGAACTTCTGGATTGTGTTTCCCCAGGTTTGCATTACAGGAGGGGCTGCAGCTGGTAGGTGTCAGGAGAGGAGTGCCCAGCCATGGAGGTAGCAGTGTTGTCTGGGTTTTTGCTGTTCTCCTCTGTCTCTTTAAGAAGCTTTTCTAAAGTTCTATTTCAGCCTTCTGTGATTACCTTTTGCAATGGAGTTAGACACGATTTTATATAAACAACTTGTTATTGTAATGGTATAACCATGTTTATATTCTTCTTATAAGGAGGAGAGAATTGATGGGCTGTTGTGTTGACCAGTGTGAAGAGGACAATTTTCTTCCTCCAATCCATGGTCACTGTTGGAATTCTATAAATGTTGAAGTCTGTAAATAAACTGTCCCTTTTTTGCCTTGGACATCTCAGTGTGTGAATGTCATTTCTTTGTGTCATGTGTGACAGTAGCAGAGCTCTGGAGGAGTTTGGAAGAAGCATGGAACAAGTGAAATTGGTTTCTTGCTGCTTGGGAAACATGGAGCAGGAAAGACATGGGCAGGACTGCTCCTATTTTGGGGTTCAAGCAGCACAGTAAGACAGCCTGATGGCATCCTCTTCAGCCTTCTTCTGTAGATATCCAGTGATACTGCTTTAATCACTGATCCATTTAACTGGCACCTTAAGCCACCCCAAATCCATCACAGTGAGCTGTAGGGAGCATGTTGCATTATGGTATTTTTATTTTTATTTTTATTTTTATTTTTATTTTTATTTTTATTTTTATTTTTATTTTTATTTTTATTTTTATTTTTATTTTGTGCTATTACCAGCCTGCTTTGTCCATAATGAACCTCTTACTTGACATATTCATTGTGCTGTTTTCTGGACTGGAATACATTGACTTTGAGATTTGGGCCTTCAATTGTGTTCAGCATTTGCCTGCCCTTCTTCTGCTGAATCCTGTGGCAATAATCCTATTGATGGTGGTGGGAGCAGAATTCATGGGAGCACAAAATAAAAGGAAGTCTTGGAAATCCTGCTCTGAGCATTTTGTGACTCAGGTGTCAGAGGAAACATGATGTAATCCAGTGTCAAAGGTACTCTGAAACCTTCCATGAGGAATTTTTTTTTTTTTTTTAATAAAAGTGACCTTTTAAATAGATTGACATTTTTGAAGCAAAAAAAAGCCTATTAGCATGAAAATATAGGGAACTGAGTCACTTCTCTCAAGGTGTTGGAGCAAACCTCAGGATGTTGTCTTTTCTTGCTGGAGAGAAAGCCTGGCCAAAGGGAATGTATTTTGAAATATGGAATCAATTTCCTTGTTAGCTTTATTGCCATCAGCAGGGAAGGAGAGCAGGAGGTGCCTCACCAGAAATTCAAGGGTGAATTCTCCCTGTGGGTCTCAAGCTGGAGGAGATGACTCTTTCCCATTCTGTGCTAAGGAGAATCCTCCTTCTAACCATCCTGTGGTTCTTTGTTCCTCAAGTCTCAGAATTCATCTCCTATGTTCTCCTTCTGTGTTCTATGAAATGACGATTTCCTATGAAAACCATAAAAACGGAGCAGTTGCTCCCATCATTCTCATTCAGTCTGTGTCCAAAAAGTTCAACTTTAACCACGAAATTTGCTCTGTATTTTTTTTTTTAAACTCATAATAACATTTCCTCTGAAAATCTTCAAAGATTTTACTTTTCCCTGCTTGATTTATGAACACACACACACACAAAAAGCTGGTTATAAGTTCAAATGCTTGGATTTATGGCTGTGATTGATTCTTGCGGGTATACTTCGCTCTTCTCGGATTTTCAGTTCTCAAAATACCAACTGGAATAATACACCCAATGTGACCCCTGTAATCTGCTCAGGTTTGGGTTCAGCAGGGATTTCTGCCTCCAGTGCTGCCTGCAGAGGCACATTTCCTTTTCCCCCTGCTTCTGTGGAGTTTGGAGAGGTCTGCTCTGTCCATTTCTGCAGCAGAGAGGATTAAAGCCCATCTCTTCCACAGCTGGGGCAATTCTGTCTCTGCAGTGTTTAGGTTCCTGCATTGGGTCTAAATTTTTCAGAAAATGTGAAAAGATTTATTTACACATTCTTAAATTTAGGTTTGTAAGGAGGGAGGGGGAGAGAGGTACCCAAGGATGTAGGTAGGTGTCCTTGTGGTGATTTACATTGAAAATGTGAAGTACAAATTAGAGTGTGAAGTAGCTGCTCTTATCTTCTGGTCAGCATTATGGCAATGCAAATTTCACAGTCTAAAAAAACAATAAAAAAGCATATTTGGGGTCTTAGAAATGCTCTTTTTCTGAGGGCAGTTTGGTATGAGGTGTGAACCCCTGGTAGGAGCAAAGGGCACGGGGGCTGAGTGGAAGCTTTCTGTGCAGGCAGGTGGGACAAGACAGAATCTTGTGGATGCTTGCTTTCAAGTCTCACACAGAATTTTGGAAAGTCCTTGCTTTGCCAGTGGATGGGTCCCATGCAGGCAAGGAATAGGATTTTGTGCAGGAAACAATAGGAGCTACTGTACTCAGTTTGTTTTCTGACAGCAGGAACAATTAAAAGCTGTGGCACTGCATCTGCTTTCCATCTCACTGCACTAACTGCTCCCTTCACACCCTGCTAAATCCCTGCTTTAGCTCGGAGCAAATTTGCCAGTGTGTCCAAGGAGACAAAAGAGTAAGCAGAACGGGGAGAATCATTGTTCAAGGCTCAATCCAAAATTGCTTTCACAAAACCCAAGTGTCAGGATAAAGGCGATGGCTTGCAGAGAAGATTTCTGCTTCCTCTAGAAACAGGCAAGCAAAGAAAATAATAAGCACACAGCTTCCTGTGTGTGTGAGTGTGCTTAAAGTGCAGCATATTGTAGGGAAGTCTCAGGCAGCAACAAATTCTTGCTGCAGCTTCAGGGGATCTGGTCTGTGTGGCACTAATTGATGTCCATTTGTCCCCAACAGTGTGGGGAGGTGAGGCCATGCTCCAGTCTCCTGCAAAGAATTGTGGTGACCTGGTGGTGAGTTATTGCCTGGGTTTATCCCCAGTTTCCTGTTGAAATTCTGTGGTGTTGACTCAGGGTCCATGTGCAGTTCATGCCGTGTTCTTCAGCTCGTGTTGCTGGGATTGCAGAGCTTCTCCTGAGTGTCAGGGGATTTCCTTGGTGCTGGAATCTTTACCTGGGGGTAATCTGGTCTGGGGGTTCATGTGGGACCAGTTGTCTTCATATGGGAGCTGCAAGAAATATTACTCTCCTACAGCTGGGGGTAGATGTGGGTAACCCTGAGCACCCACACCATCCTGGCCACTTCACTCCAGCACATCTTTCACTTCGGTTTAGAGAAGAGGAGAATAAGATTGCCTGGAATTTAAATAATTTGCATTGAACAAGTGCATTCTGATAAACATGCTTGAGGCATTAAATGTTCTTTGTCACTCTATTTGCTCCAAAACCAAGAAAACAAAGCTGTAATTCCTGAAGGAATTACAGGTTTGTTTTCATGGCTTTTCCCAGCCCTGCCAGATACTGTGATTTTTTTAGGGTCGAATTTAGGTACTTTGCTGTTAACACTTTGCAGCATTCCTGTCCTGGAAGTCTGCTCAGCCCTGGCACTTGTAGATTTTTGGGTGCCAGGGACTTTCAGGATGGAAGGTGCATCTCATGGTGGGCACATTGGTAAGGTCATGGCTTAATCTTTCATGGATGCTGAGAGACCACCTCTCTGTGAGGCTAAAAATGGGACCAGACAGTAAAGATGCCTCTGCAGAGGCTTGATAACAAAATCTGATTGAAGGACCACGTTTATCATTAAGTTTTTCTAATGGGTCCTCTCTTCCTCTGCTTGTTAATTCAGAAATACCAAACTGAAAGCCCCTTTATAGCTCTGGGGCAAGTGGCCAGCTTAAATCCACCTAATTACTTTTAATGAATAAGACTTTTTCACTTTTCTGGACAGGTGGTTAGTACCAGAGTCTGTAGCCTTACTTTGAGGCCAGGAATGTGCTCCAATCAGCAAAATGTTTGGGCCAAAGCACTCCAAATTCCCTCTCGTGACATTTCAGTAGATGAAGAAAACGTGGAGAAAAAAGAGGTGGTGTGTGATGGATGGTGAGTAGTGTTTGCAGTACCTGGCAGGTGTTATCACCTCTAGGTTATCTGGTGTGTTGGTGGGCACTTGAGTCAATAAATGAACTGGAGAACGGTGTTGTGAGTTGTTGGTGGAGGAACTTCTTCAGTCAGCTGTTGTGGTAATTTGTTCAGTAAACCTGGATATGATCAATGGCCTGATTTTCCATTGTCCCAGCCAAGCAGTGCAGAGGTACAAGGTTGTGTACAGGACCAGCAAAGAGCTGTGGAAACCCCTACAGTCCTCTCTTGTTTCCTTATCCATCAACAGCCTACCAGGACCTTTAAGAAGATCATTTATTATTTGTTTGAGTCACTCTAAAGAGAGGAGGTATTCTGCTTATCACCAAGAGCTGCTTGTGTGTGCCCAGAATAAGACTGACCTGAAACACTTAGATTTATCACCTGGAGTCAGTCTTTCACAGCACTCAAAAGATGTTGGTTCTGCTTCCTCATTGCCTTCAGCCTTCCTGGGTTTGACCACACTGCACACTGGAATGCCAAACTGCAGCAATAAAAATAAGCCCTCTTGTGATACTTCCAAAAAGAACAGGAACGTCCAGCAATCTCCTGAGAAGGGGCTTAGCTCGTGAGGTTTTTTTGGCCTAAATTGGGGAGTTTGGAGGAAGTTCAGAGGAAACACCCAAGCTTTTGAGCACTTCATCACACTGAGCCCTTGTAGGCTTTCCCATTACCTCTGTCTGGTTTTACAGTGTTCCTCATTAGGGGTTCAGCATGTCTCCTCCACAGAGGAGCTCTGGTCTGCCCCCTTTTCCATCCTGTGCTGTCTTCTCTCTGAGTTCTGCTTCCTTTTAGTTGTCTCTGAAGAATACTTACTTGCTGACATAATTTTCTCTTGGAAGGATATTACAGCTTCTAAACCAAGCCTGGGTCAGCAGTATGACATGGATAAGAGACTCTTTTCCCCTCATGTGCTGCCATTTTAGTAGAAGATTAGGCTTTTAACCCTGAAATAAAATCAGCTTTCCTTGTTCTCCCTCTCTTGTTATCATCCCTGCTCTCTTCCTTGGATTCTTTTTTTTTTTTTTTTTTGGTCCTCAGGCCCCATCACTTAGACACTACATCAATTCTGGCTGCTGGTCTGGTGAGCAATCCATCCTGAGACTTGATCTGGGGACTTAATTAAGTGTAAAATTGAGGGAGAACTGGCACAAGAAACGGCCAGGGTCCTGCGAGGCAGGGATTTTATAACCCGCTGGAAAGCCAGGTGCAGGTGAATATCCTCCAAGATGCCAGGAAGTTATTGACTCTGATTGCTTAACACCATGATGATGAGAGATGGGTACCTAGGAGGTATTGTCAGGGACTAGGTGTTTTGCTGTAGGCTTCCTGCATTTAACTGAGTGCCACTGCTGCCTTCATGCCTGAGTACATTCACAACCTACCTGTGGCTTTGAATTCCTTGCTTCTGTCGTGTAAGGCTCTGCAAAGCAAGAATCAGCCTCAGCAAATGATTGCTGGGCTCAGTCTGAGCTGATGTTTGGTTTCACAAAGGTAGTCCTGATGTGGTTGGAGAGACTGATTTCTGCTGGGAAGTCACCTGAGGTGGTTTGTGCTGGGATAGTCCCAATTGCAAAACCCACAGGTCTCCAGTTCTGCTCCACATAATCCTACAGCCTTCTTCTCTGTCCCCAAAGGGATCTAAACCCAGAGGATTGTGCTTTGGGATGATGTCTGTCCTGCTGCTGCAGTGCTGGGGGCTCCTTCCTGCCCCTTGGCTGCTCCTCTGGGCTTGGTGTGCTTTGCATCAGTAGTGAGGGACTCAGAGCAGGGCTGCAGCTGACTTGTTCCCATGGGGGTTGAAGCCCTAAAGTGCCAGAGCAGTCACCAACTTCAGGGGTTTCTCTGGGGGAGATTTGTTGCATGAAAATTCTTTGCAGGTGGCTGTTGGCCTGACCTGGCCTTGCCTTCCAAATCCGCACGCTGTGGCTTATGTTTGTTGCTGAAAACCTTGATGTCTGAGGATTTTATCAGAAATACAGTTGCTGGGGGCTTTTGAGGGCTGGGAAGCTGAGCAGAGGTAGAGGATCCTTGAACACCCTGGCTGTTAATGCTGTTCCTGTGTGGGGCAAACTGGGGACCTGAATGAGCAGGCTGGGGCTGTGCACAGACACTGGTGGGAGTCTTGGGAGTGACACTGCTGTGTTGTGTCTGGTGATCTCCATCTGTGCAGCACTGCTGCAGGACTCCTGTGACCCACACTGCCCTGTCTGGGCTGCCCAGGAGCAGTGGGCTGGAGAGTTCCAAAGCCCAAAGTGCAGGACCAGCCAGGCGTCTCTGTTTCAGTGATCTCATCTCTGCACAGCGCTGTCACTAAAAATCTGATTTCTGCCACGTCAGCTGGACACTGCTCTCCCCCCTCTTGCAGTCTATTTTGGACAGGAGAGGGTTGAAGCAGCAGGAGGGTGGCAAATGTTCCCACCTGGCAGGGGAGCAGCTTGAACCTGCCCAGCCAGGAGCCAGCCACTTCACCGTGTCTCAGCAGCTCCCTCCTGCTGGCCCTGTGACCTCTGGGGTTTGCAGGACAAGTGCTAAAGCTTCCAGAGAGCCACCCCAGGGCTCTCCATCCCCCCTCAATACTGAAATCCCACCTAACATCTGCCTAGGAGAAAGGGAGAGAGGGTGATGTGCAGAAATCCAATCCTTTCTCAGATAATTCACTGTTGCAAGACACTTGCTACCCATTAGAGAGACAGGAGAGCATCCCTCCTGGGGGACCTCTGTTTTCTCTCACCTCACTTTCCTTTTCCTTTATCCTCTCCCAGCCTCACAAGGTCAGTTCACAGATTTGGAAGGGCTGCAGCTGTGCAGCAAAGGCATCCAGATGGTTGGACACTGGAGTGGGACAGAGCCTTTGGCCTGCAGGGACTGGCTGTTGCTGCAGCATGCAGAGCTGGCAAAAGTCCTCCTCGGGTCAGAACACCTTTCTCCCCTCCTTGCCTGTTGGAGCAGCAAACAAACTCAAGGTGAATGGCTGAGCCCAGCTGTGCTGGGGTTTACATTTTAGGGTAAATATTTCAGTGCTGTCCTCAGCACCATGTGGAGCACAGAATGACAGTAACACTGGATGAGCAGATCCCTGCTGGCTGTGGGGAAACAATCAGCCTTTATCTCATTTTCCCCGGGGCCAGCAGGAGAAGGGAGGTCATTCTTCCCCTGGACTTGGCACTGGTGAGGCTGCACCTCGAGTGCAGTGTCCAGCTCTGCCCCTCAGTTCAGGATGGACATTGAGATGCTCAAACACATCCAGAGGAGGCAGCGAGGCTGGTGAGGGGCTTGGGACACAAACCCTGTGAGGAACCACTGAGGGAGCTGGGGGTGTTCAGCCTGGAGAAAAGGAGGCTCAGGGGTGACCTGATCACTCCCCACAACTCCCTGAGAGGTGGCTGTGGGCAGCTGGGGTTGGTCTCTTTCTCCAGGCAGCAACTACAGAATGAGAGGACACAGCCTCAAGCTGCACCAAGGGAAATACAGGTTGGATATCAGGAAAAAGTTTTTCACAGAAAGAATAATAAAGTATTGGAATGGTCTGCCTGGGGAGGTGGTGGAGTCACCATCCCTGGAGGTGTTTAAAACAAGACTGCATGTGGCACTGGTGCCATGGTTTAGTTGAGGTGTCAGGGCTGGGTTGGACTTGATGATCTTGGAGGTCTCTTCCAACCTGGTGATTCTGTGTGTGTCTGTGACTGAGCCCTTGAGTTTCCCAGCTCAAGGGAAACTGTCACTTGTTGTGGGACAGAGTCCCAGCCCTGCTGCACCTGCACAGCTCTGCTGTTGGGCAGGGGCAGTGAGCCTGTGGGGCAGGTGTGGCAGGGGGGCTCCTGCAGGACGGGTCTCCAGAGTCGATGCTCATCATGTGGAAGATGCTGAAGAGTTTTATTTTTTTTTAAGGTGAAAATTTCCTCAAACAGGCCGTCCAGTGGATGCAGATTGAGTTCCTGAGAGCAGGTCTGAGCCTTACAGCTGCACCTTGGGTATAATTTCCTTCGTGTTGATTGAAAATTTTCTGGAGAGTCGTAAGGACAGGCAGTGAAATCGCTGGTGTTGTATTGTTTGGCATCACCTGAGGATCACCTCAGGCACTGATGATAATTGCCTGTGGAGGTGGCACAGCAGTAAATATTAAACCTCAATTTAACGTCGTGTTTACGTACAACAGAAGCTGACAAAGCTGCATTTCAGTACATTGCTTTTCTTACAAGCTCTCTAGAAACTGCTGGTCCATGTAGACTCCTCAGCAAAGATTTAGTAGCAGATGCTGTAGCCACGTCTAATGTTAGCAAGATTTCATTAGCTATATATAGCACCTTCCTCTCATTGCAGGGCCCCATGATGTTCTCTGAGATTGCCACTTGAAACTGAAAAGGAGAGCACTTTGTGATGCATTTATTTGTACTTCTCTTACTCCTTTTACTCAGAAATGCTAACGTGGTTTTCTCACCTTCAGCGTGAATTAGTGAGGTACCCTTGCACTAATCTCCTCTGGGGGCAATTCCAGTTTCTCTTCTTTGCACCAGCAAAGATTTGACTCCAAATGTGGCTTCCACAGGACCATTTGTGGATTAGCATACTGTTCTGCATAAGCATACCCTAATCCAGCTTTAATTGTGTTTTTATAGTGACTGTAACAAAAGACTTAGTGGTGGTGAATAACTGTAGACCTTTGGGTTTGACCTGAATAGAAAGAAAAGCTTTGCAATGGATATTGGAGAAAAAGATTGTTAAAGACATAGGGGATTGGAAAGTGGGTTGGCATGCAGGTTCACTTTAGGAGCATCAGATTGGTCAAATATGACACCTCTGTAAACAACATTACTTCCATCTAGAAAAGGACAGGGATCTTACTTGTGGTTGTCCAAGTATTTGTTGTTGTGCCATATAGGAAATTATTTGTTTAGTCACACACAAAAAAAAAAAAAAAAAAAAAAAAGGATTAAAGCAAGATTTTAAAAGTTAGTCTACAGGGAGCTGCTTAAAGGACACGTGATGGATTTTGTTGATAGCAGAGTTGTCAGGGCTAAGTATGTTGTGAGGTGGAGTCCTGTGAAGTGGGTTTTATGGCTGATTTTATTAAATATTTCCATTAGTGAAGCTGTTGCTGATGATGGACTGGTGGGGAGGCATCAGCAGAGGAGGAGGATTGGAGAGGGGGAGCAACAGCAGTGGTTTGACATCCAAGTGCAAGGTGATGAATTTATGGATTAAGATCAGGAATTTTTGCTGTAAATTCGAGCCCCACTGGCTGTCAGTGACACGAGTGAAGGAACTGTCTGTGTAAATCCATCACAGATGCCTTTGAGACACTGATATAATCATAAGTGCCATGTGCAGGCTCTCACCAGCAGCCATCAGGAAGCACTAACACCATGGGGGCACAGTGATGAGGGAATCCTGGTGTAGTTCTGCCTGCAAGCTTTCAAGGAAGGAGAAAATATCAGTGGAAGAAGGTCTAGAAAAATCTGGATGCTGTAAAGATTAGGAACAGGGTTATTTTATGTTGTAGGCAGGATCTTGTGTTCTCTCATGCCACAGGTTTCCTTGTGTTTTGGCCTTGGCTTTGTGTAAGGTGTGGTCTGGTCTGTAGAAATGTCCAACTCTGAATTTTCCCTGCTGTTTTGGGATGAGGGCTACGTTTTTCTTTGCAAATCATGCATGCATTTGATGCTAAAAGGGGAAATACTGTGACTTGTTAACAGAGGGATGGGATAGATAGGCTTTAAATTTTATAACCATCCCCAGTGGAATTTCTTGCAACTTCTAAGTGTAGCATCTGGATGTGGTTATAATGGGAGGTAATTGGACAAGGTGTGATGCTGATTTATCCAGTTTCCATTTCTTGTGTTCAGTGAACTGACTGATCAGAAAGTGTGGGAAATGCAGAACAGAAATAAGGAAAGGAGGTGCAAACTAGAAAAAAAGCAGTGAACTCCCCTGTGAAATGATAATCCAAGACATACACACACACACACAGAGGAAGATGCTTGGGAGTTGGCAGGGCTGAGAAAGTTCTGAGCAGATCACACAGGAACCTGCAATGCATTAAGCAGCTGATGAGTTTTGTTAGTTTATTTCCTATTCCAGGGAAAAACCAGTGTATTTTTGCACTGCCTCTGCATGCAGAACATCTCTAACCAAGTAGGTGATGGTTTCTTTTGCTGTAGGAACAGCAAAAAGGGAGTGTTTATCCCCGATTCCTGTCTTATAAAGCAGGCAGGTGTTCCAGGTACAACAGCTTGTAGAGGTCTGGGAGGGCTGGCCCCTGCAGGAAGAGCAGAGGGATGGCTGAAGGAGCTCTCCTGGGTAAGAGGGATGGGATTTGGTTGGGTAACCTGCAGGTGAGAGGGGGAATAAGGTCACAGAGCCATTGAGGGGTTGGGAGAATGGGAGAAGTCGCCCTCAAGGCCATTGTCACTAACAGACTAAAACATAGCTGAGGTGTGATGCCAAGACATCCCTCTAGGCCCTGGCTGCCTGTGAGCTTTGCAGCCAGCCCACCAGGGCAGGGCAGTGTCACCTGAGCCCTTCCTACAGGAGACAGAGCTGAGTGGGCCAGCAAGAGCTGCCCAGCCTGGGGGTTGCCACGAAGTGAACTTCTCTTTGGATGTCGTGTTGTTTTCATTCAGTCTGCAGGAGGGAGGGCTGAAATGGTTTGTCTTTTCTACCTCAGGTTTCTTCCTCTCTGCACTAGACTAACAAATCCCTCAAATTTTGGAAGCTTGGCAGTTTCACACCTCACCCTCCGTTTGTCAAGGTTGGATCTGTTCAGTTTGAGCAAACACAGTTGTGCCAAAATAAGAAAAATAGAGGGAAAGCAGAGGGAAGGACTGGTCTGGAGGACACCCAGTGCCTTCACAGAGCTTCCAGCCTGCTGTGGAGGCTGCCTGGTCCAGAGGCTTCAGCACCCTTGGGCTTGTTGATGAGGTTGGTGGCAAATGACTGCAAAAAGGGGGAATTACCCTCTTGGACTCAATAGAGTTGGCTCTGCTCTTACCATTCCAGAGTGTGCTTGGTGCAGTGTTATTCCTGTGTGAAAAATACCAGCTGTTCACTCCCTGTAGGTCGAGGATGTCACTGGTTGAGTGTAAATTGAAGGTTTTGGTGCTTCTTCCTCAGAAGGGCTCTCCTTAACTCACTTTGTGTATCAGAGAGGAGTGAGGCTGCTGGGATTTATGCCTGTGCTTGCAGAGGGATGTTCATCACCTCTGTTGGGCAGAAGTCTCTTGTTTTGCTGCTGGTTAAGAGGGGAAAATGCAGACAAAGGTGATGGCCATCAGAGAAGCTGGAGTCTGAAAGGCAGGATCTTGTCCTCTTTGTGAAGAGTTCTCCCTATGCACTGGAGAGGTTCCCAGCGTGCCATCCTAACTGCTTCTTATAAAAATTAGTGGGTTTTGATCAAAAGCATTTAACACGTGTCAACGTAAGGGATCTCTTTAACTTCCCAATCCAAGGAAAGAGGTAAGCCCCGCCAAGGTGTGAGACTGAGGGCTCTGGCCAAGGCAGCAAAAGATTTGCTGTTTAAAGAGCCAAGTTAAACAAGACACAATTAGGAATAACGTGCCCCCCACTGCTCCCAGAGGCCGGTTTATGGGTCCTGAGGGGGCCAGAACTGGGCCTTGCTGGGCCTTGTTTGCCTTGGCTGCACAACACTGCAAACCCATGTGCCTGTTGCTTGGCTTCCCAGGCACAAATCACACCTGCAGTGGGCTCAGGCACAGAGGCTTTTGTCCTTTTCCCTGCTCTCTGTCCAGGCATGTTTGTTCTGAAAAAAGTGCAATATAACCTGGCTGTCCTGAGGATCAGGGTTCACCAACTTCCCTCTGCTGACACAGCTCCCAAGTCCCACCAGCAGCTCTTTCCCTCAGGAGTTCCCCAAAGTCTCAGGGCTGGCAGTTGTCTTTCCCTCTCCTTAGAAACTGAGAGATTTCCAGGTTGCTGGCAGGTAAGAGGCATTTCAGGAGCTCTTTTTAGGTGCCTTCCAATGTTTGGCCATGGTCAGTGCTGCAGATGGAGCAGTCCATGAGCACCAGACTGCTGCTCTGATGTGGAAACGCAGACCAAACCTGTTGGGTACTACAGATCACACTCTCACCTGAGCTCAGGGGCATTTTGGGGTCCATTACAGCCTCAGGTAGGGAGTTTTAAGTCAGGCTGTTACTCCTGTGTTTAGCCTCCAGAAGCTTTCTGTCCCAATCAGGACAATGTCTGTGAAAAGTGCTCCTGTCAGTGCTGCTTTTCCAAAGCTTGTCTGGACACTCCATACTCAGAGACTCTCTTTGGTGTTTTGGCTGGAGGTGGGTCAATTTTTTTTTTTTTTTTTTTAAATTTTATTTTTTTTATTTTTTATTTTTTTTTTATTTGAAACCCTTTCCTTCTATATGAATGCCACCACACCCAAAATGCTTTCCAGCCACTCCAGGGAGCAGATGGAGGAGAAGGCAGGCCAGCTCCAGACCCACTGGCCAGGCTGAGCTCAGGCTGGAGGCACAGGTGATGCTTTATTTGTCCACCTGACACAGCTGGGAAGCACAGACAAGCTTTGTTGTTTGTTTGTTTGCTGGTTTGGTTGGGTGGTTTTGTTTTCTACTACATTTATATTGTTAATACTCCTAGTAAAGAACTGTTATTCCTATTCCCAAATCTTTGCCTGAAAGCCCCTTAATTGCAAAATTATAATTTGGCAGGGGGTGAGGGGTTTACATTCCCCATTCTAAGGGAAACTCCAGCTTTGCCTAGCTAATACCTGTCTTTCCAGACCAAGACAGATTTTTTTATTGCCTGCAAACCCTGTGTCTTTAGGCTGCATGGCTGCAAGAGCACTGCACTAAGGAAGACACCCATCCTCTGCATCACTTCAGTCATGTTCACCAACTTAAAAATGTTGTTGTAGTCCTGGAAAGGACTTAGAGGGGCTGAGGAGCCCCTGATCTCAGTAACTGATGGGTTGGATTTGCAGGCAGTGTTCAGAGGTCCTGGAACCATCCTCAGTTCAAGTGTGTATCTAAGCCTGTGAACTCTCTTGCTCTCCGTTTTCTTGTTCAGCATCTTTACTATGTCAGCAGTTGTGTTTGCTTCTGGCCTCAATCTGAAGGGTTTTTATCTCCCAGAGTTCTGTAAAGACCCTGTGAGGCTCTGGAGAGAAGGCAGGGTGTTTGTGTGGAGCTGACGAGGTGTTGAGGAGGTGTCTTTGTCCAGCCCTTCTGTGGCCCCTAAAATCACCCACAAATTAAAATAAAATAATAATAATAATAAAAAAGCAATAGCAGGAGGAACTTAATGGCTCCCCAGTGAGGGTGACTGAGAGGGAGGGGCACTTTTCCACTTTTTCCACTCTTTTTCATGCGTGCTGCTGGCCCAGGGGATGTGCCCCTGGGTGCCTGCTCGTTTCAGAGCTGCAGATGGGGACTGTTGGAGGAATTTCAATCCCACACTAAGCTCCTTTGGGGGCACTTTGGTGTTTCTCACACTTCTGTGCCGAGCAAGGTTTCCCAGAGACTCAGATTCAGGGATGATGCTGGAGTCACAAAAAATGTTTTCCCCTGTCCCTTTGCTCAAACAAGGCCATCCAGGGCTTCACCCTCCTGGCTGTGGGATGGTGTGAGGTGGAAGGCACTGAGGTGTGAATGGGGTCGTTTTTATCCCAGAGAGGCTGGATGATGGAGGCAGCACGGGCTGAGCTGACTCCTCTGGATGAATGAAGTCATTATGGTTCACCACCTCCAATAAAAGAAATTGTGAATCTTAATTAAAAGCACAGTCATCTGCTTTCGTGGACACGTGGGTTTGGGCTGTTTTTTTAGCTGTTAACAGGTTGTAAAAGCTTTTTTTTTTTTTAGGATTTTCTTTTTTGGGGGCGGGGCGTTACTACTTAGGCAGTTAAAAAAAAAATCAGTGAAAGAAATTCAGAGGATGGCTTTGTGGTTATGGAGGTGAGGACTTGGACAGACTCTGCTGCTGCTTTGCTTGTCTCAGTCCAAGGTGGGGCTTGCTTGCAGGGGCTTTGAGGATAGATGAGCCTCATGGTATCCTCAGTTTTTTCCCTGTGGACCATGAGTTTTCTCTGCTCTCTCTCCAGACCCTGACCACGATATCCCCATCCTCCAGCGTGTCTGTGTCTCTGCTGGCATCACTCCTCTGTTGTAACACCTCTGCCTGGCTAAAACACGCTCTCCAGGCTCCTTTCCACAGGAGAAGTGGAAATCTTGCATCACCCGGGGGCTTTGAGGAAGATATTTTTGCAAGGAACACCAAAACTTGGGTTTTTATGCGCGACAAAAAAAAAAAAAAATCCACTAACTTGGCAAGCATTTTCTTTCTTTCATGATTAATTTACCAAGCTTTAAATTTTTTTGCTAAAGACCCCCTCTCTCATTTTCAATGAACATCCTATTTTTGCTGCTTTTGTTTCCCCACTGTAAACACACAAAAAAACCCACTCCCTCTGACTGAAGCCTGCTTTATCTGTAACAAAAATATTGAGCTAGGCTTTTTTTTTCTTTTCTTTTCTTTTCTTTTCTTTTCTTTTCTTTTCTCTTCTCTTCTCTTCTCTTCTCTTCTCTTCTCTTCTCTTCTCTTCTCTTCTCTTCTCTTCTCTTCTCTTCTCTTCTTTTCTTTTTTTTTTTTTTTTTTCCCTTTCCCCCACACCCCATTCTGGTACCATTAACCACACTGAACAAAACCCTGTTGTTGTGTGAGGGCTTCCTGTGGAATGACCTTGCTCCAGCCTGGATGTGTTACCACCAAGCAGCACCACGATACGATCTTACAACAACCCAACGTTCTCTCCGCGTCCAGATTTCATGGCAGGTGAGATTTCCCTCCCACAGCAATACCATCTGCAATTATTTCCCTACATCCAGTGTCACTGAAGGTCTGTCCCAGTGAAAGGCTCGGAATGGTTTGTTTTCACTTTTGACACTCAAGCTTTCACTTGGTGGGGTGAAAGTTCGCCTGAACGGCGCCTGGGTGAAATAATATTCAATCCTGCAGCAGGTTCAGAGAGTGTTTCATAACGTTTTTGAAACAGATGTCAGGCATGATCTGAGAGGAGGAATGAGGGCATCTTTAATGTGTCACCATACTTTATCTTAGAACAAATAAACCCTCTAATTCTGCGTGGGGAGGTCATGGCAAGGAAGGCAACTCCAGCCCTCGTTTAAGCAAGGCAATGACATCAGCCTGCCAGGGAAATCAAAGCAGCTGGAGGTGTTACTTGGGCAAAAATCCCAATGATCTGCACTGAGTGTTTTGCCTGGTTACCAGTGATAGATCTGCCTCAGGGCTGGGCCTCTGTGTGTTGTGGAGGATACAGCCTCTGCAGGAGGAGCGTTTTTAAATAAAAAAAGCCCGTGTTGGTTTTGCTTGTCTCGCCTTTGTTGGGCTGTTTCCGTGGTAGTTTGAGGGAACAGCAGGTGTCTGTGCTGTGTCAGCCTCTCTGCTCTGCTCTGGCCATTGCTGCTGATGTTACCTGTGGAGTTACAACACCCACTTGCACTTTGGCAGCACCCAGGCTTTAATTCTCTGGCATTGTTGCCGGGCTGCTGCTGTGTCTGATGGCAGCAGAGGACAAAGCAGCAGAGCTCTCTGCTTTCATCTTGGGCTGTTCTTTTTGTTCCATCCCCCAAGGAAGCCAGGTTTATGTCACTGTGTTTGCAGGTCTGCTGCTTTCTGTTGGCAGCCCTCTCCAGTGGCCTCAGGAGCAGGGTTTGATGGTGGGAGAGAGGTCCCAGAGCTGTTGGGTTTATGGCTCTTTGCTGCAAGCAGGTGATGGAGGAGTGGAAAGATGTGACTGCAGGGAGGAAACACAGGGCTCTGTGTGTGTTGTTTTCAGGCTTTAATGAGCACCAAACCCCAGGCTTTGCTGCTCTTGCTCTCCAATACTGGGTGCGAGTGTGAAGCCAAGCTCAGGGGTGCTGAGGCAGCAAGCTGTGCACTCCTTTGGGCACCTCTGCTTGGATGGGCAGGCTCTGGTGCCTGCTCTTCCTGGTGGGTGTTGCTGGGCATCTCCAAGGTCCCACCACGAGTGCTGCTGGCCCTGCCTCCCCCTGTGCCCTCTGATGCTGAGGGCATCCTCACCCCTCTCAGCCTGGCTGCCTCCATTTCTGCCATCTTCAGTCTGGGGACATTTTCCCCAGCCATGCTGTTTTGCCTGTGAGACCGAGCAGCATCCCTCTTTCTGCCTGTTTAAACCCAATCCCTTTCTTTCCTGAAGTACAGTTGTTTAATCCATGATTAAGATGATAGAACTGCTGGCTGGAATAAGGCAAACACTTCATGGTTTGGGTGAGAAGCTGCAGCAGTCAGGGCTGCTCAAAGCCCTGGGCTCTGCCCCTGTAGAGGAGGCATGGGGGCTTTTCACTCCTGGATGTCAGATTAAAGTGATTTATCCTAATCTGATTAGTGTCTAACTCAGTGCCAGGCTGCTGATGGCAGCCTGGCTTAGGGGGCTCAGGAGCTGGTGTTTGCCCTTGACTGCAGGATGCTCATTCCCTCAAAAGGGGCTGGCTCTGAGAAGCTGATGGCTACTTCCATGTCCATTGTGTGAAGAACTAATTCTTATTCTCCTCCTTCTCCTTCTCCTTCTCCTTCTCCTTCTCCTTCTCCTTCTCCTTCTCCTTCTCCTTCTCCTTCTCCTTCTCCTTCTCCTTCTCCTTCTCCTTCTCCTTCTTCGTAATAATAATAATAATAATAATAATAAAAATAAATGTTCAAACACTTGGGGCAGGGTCTGGGGCTCCTGGACTGCCCAGCTTTGTCTGAGCTCCTGGCTCTGCTTTGGCTGCAGGAAGGAAACTCAGGGGGTTGTTGTCCTTCAGAGGGCCCACGAGGGGTTAAGGCTGAGTGAATGACTTGTTTCACTTGGACATCCCCCCCCTTTGGACACATCATATGTGAATAAGTCAGTTGCCCTCTGTTTAACCCTTTTGGAGACCTGCCTTTCTTTTTGAAGGGTCCTTGGGGATTTGCTTTGATTTTTCCAGGTTGTTGCTTGTGGGAGGACACTGGGCTGAGCGAGGTGGGGCTGTGACTTTACCCCCTTAGCTCCCTCACTGGAGAACCCCACCAGCACAACTCCCCGTGGCTCCAGCTGGCTCTGGAGCTGCTTTTACCCCTGGTGGGCACTGGGTTGGTCCAGCTCAGCCATCTGCATGTGCTGTGTGACACCAAGTGACAATGTGCTGAAAACTTGGCTAATCCCTGCCTGTGGCATGGCTGGTTCAGACAACTGCTCTTTAGTTCCCCAGTTATCTCCCTGCAGGCTGGTAAAACTGAATAGGGCATTGAGAGAGAGATGCCAGGGTGTTCCAGGGCACAAAATGGGATTTCAGCTTGTGCAAACAAAGCTCTGTCCCCTCTCGGAATTGTTGTAAAAGGAAGATTTACTGCTGAAATTCATGATATGTGGGCCAGATTCATTCTTCCTTGTAGTGCTGAATACCTGGAATTCCTTCTTAGGAGGCAGTGGGGTAATGCAGAGATAAATCATGAATCAGGTCTACAGTTCTGATGTCTGATAAATAGTACATTACCTTCTTGATCCTTCTCACCTTCTTGATCCTCAGATAAATTGGTACTAACAGACTTCTGTTGTATTTTTTTTTTCTCTGTAACTCTTATTTAAAAACCAAAGCATGAAAGATCTGTAATGTATTACCAGTTTTCCATTTCTTTTTTTAACAATGTAGCAAATGTTCATTGATTTTTAGAGATGACATCGGATAAGGGAAGCAGAAAGAGCGAGCCAGGAAGTTTTAACACAGTTAATTTGGTGACCTTTAGATGTCAGTATAATCAAAGAATAGCACAGAACTCAAGGTAGGTTTGGGAGCCTTCCTGCTTGGTAAATTTGTCTCTTTCTTTGAACTAAGTTGCTGGACTCTGGCTCCTGGAAACCCTGTTGCTGCTGATTTATGTGTGTGCCTGATGTGCAGCTCACACGAGGGATGGAGGTGGGTGCAGCCCTCAGCTCTGTGCCAGGAGAGCTCCTTGAGCATTTCTCTGTGGCAGAATCATTGCTGGGGATTTGGGGCTCTGCTGCCTTCTGGAGCAGCAAAGCTTCTGCTGGACCATTCCAAGGGGAGGGCAAGGGCACTGGGAACAGCTTCACTGGCATCATGCTCCGTGCCAGACACTTGTGCTGTCACAGATCTATCAAAATAAACTTCTCCAGTAATAATTGTAGTAAATCCAGCAATCTCCTCTCTCTGTAAATCCATTCCTCCATCAGATGTTTTATAATCCCATTGACATCAGAAGTGATATTCTAGTCCTTAGAGACCTTTTTTTTTTTTGTCAGAGAGGCTTTTGTGTAGCAACGCTGACATGACAGGTGTGTTGCTCTGTTACCAAAGACTTATTTGAAATGTTGAATTGTGTAAGCAAAGATGTACCTGTAACTATTTCTGCACTTGCCCCTCAGGGTTAGGTTTCCTGTGTTGTTTTGGTCACTGTGTTCAGGGATTTGAACTTCTAGTCCAGGTAGGCAGTGCTCTTCTCAAGTCCTGGATGGCAACTGCTTCTGGGTTATTCATGATCCATATGACCTCTGCCTATGAAGCTTCTCTATTTTCTTTTACTTGCCTCTGCATTTTAAAAGCATGTTTCTCTCATGCAGAATTTGCAAAAACCCAGGCAATGAGCTGGAGGATATTTCTACCATCTACCCTTTCCACTTAGTGTCTGTCCTGTTGTTTTGAAATACATTTTAATTGCAGTTTTCCAAGGTGGTATTTGAAGGGATTGACAGGACCCCATTAAAGCAAATTTGGCCCCTGAATTACTTTCTATTAAAAAAATCCAGCACCCTCAAATTCCACGAAACCAAAGATCAACAGAATGTTTCTATTAAAAGGAAATCCAAATGGAAACAGCTTTTAAATCTATCAAATATATGTTTCTTTTCTTTATTTGCCTGTCAGACTTCGTATGTGTATGAAGGCCAGACAGTGAATTGACTTGAAACATATTATTACCTAAAATGATATTGACATCTGAAATGCAAAAGCACCAGTGAAAAAAAGGTGGCTAGAGCTTGAAAATTCTCTTCTGGGCTGGAGTCCAGATTTTGGAAACATGCTGCCTACATTTGGGTCAGGAGATTGGGATACAGGGCTTGCGTGTGAACCTGGGCTGGGCCATAAACAGGGATGAGGTTTTGCTCTTTAATGGTCTCAAGCTGGGCTGCCCAGTGTCTGGCTCAGGAGCAGCATCTGGCCTGCCAGGGCAGCTCATCTGGCCTGGAGCCCATTCCCAGCCTCTTGCTTTCCAGAGGGCCTCTCAGGCACAGGACAGGAGTGGGCTCCATACAAAAGGAAAAGGGCACCCAGAGGTTTGCAGTCCTCTCCAACCACACTGGTCAACCCAACAGTCCATCAGTTCTCTCCTCCTGCAGAAAGGAATGCAAAATAATCATTGTTTACCTGAAAAGTGCATGAGAGACTCCATCACAAAAAGTAAAACATCAGAAGGCTGAAAGAACTTTAGAAAAAGAGGCCACCAGTGGTTTGAAGCATGGTGGCAAAGCTGCATCCAAAGTTCAGCTCGAGAAGGGTGGTTCAGCAATGCCACTGGGGTCTGGGAGGCTGTGAGCCTCACTTTTGTTGTGTGGGCATGCAGTGCAGCCAGCCCAGCCGTGAGTTCTCTGCTTGGGTTGTGGGGCAGGAGGAGCCACACAGAGCTGGGAGCTGCCACCACCTGCAGGGCTGGATGGGTGCAGGAGTGGCAGCTTAGCCAGCACAAGCCACCTCTCCCAGCTTAAACACTGAGGCAGTGGCAGATTTAGGGCTCATGAGGTTTCAGCAGGACTCAGAGTAAGCCTTGCCCAGTGTGAAGGGATCCACTGGGGTTTATAAAGCCAACAGTCAAGCTCTTGCTTTGTGTTGAGCCCGTGTTCTGCATCTCTTGGTTCTCCCACCAGAAGAGTGGGATGACAATTCTTCCTTATCTCCCAGGGCTATTGATGGCTTTGATGTATGAAAGATTATGAGATGACCAGAAATTTTAACAGTATAAAATACCTAATCCACAGAGATCAATGACCCCTTCAATTTCCTTTTTTTTTTTTTTTCTTTTTTTTCTGAGGCTCTCTGAAATCTGTTGATTAATTCTTTGAGCACAGTGAACGCACTGTCTGCCAGGCAGTGTGGATGTTCTCATTTATAACTATAAAACCCTTTACTCCAATTCCTGAGAACAAGTTCCAGAAACAGATGTAATTTGCCAGGTGAGCCTCTATAAAGATGGGATGGGTGAGAGAATACAGATGGAAGAACAACTCTCCTGTCTCCCTGAAGAGTCTTTGAGGAAACCTTGCAAGTGTGAAAAAAAAAAAGTTTCTTCTTCCCATTATTTCATCTCTAATTCCAATTTTCAGGCCAAAATGATGAGTGACACGGTACACTGTCATCAGAATATATTGTTATGATCTTGTACTGCTTCTAATTGGTCCAGAAGCAGGAAATTCCACAAATCTCCCAAGCAAGCCCTCTCCTCTGGGATTCTCAGGCTCTGCTGGCATCCCTGTCAGGTTTGGATCAGTTTTCATTAAAAAAAAAAAAAAAAAGAAAAAAAAGAAAAGATTCTGCTTCTCGTTGTTGCTCTACCAAAAGAGTCTTCCTGCTGTAAACCAGTGCACATCTGTCCTGCTAACCAGCCCTGCGGGGATCTGAGCAGGGAGAAGGGATGAAGTCATCCAGCTTGGGCTGTGGGGGGGGATGGAGGAGCTGGGATCTGTCCTGTGCCTGGCTGTGAGCTGTGCTGGTTTGTGTCCCTTTGCTCCAGCCCTGGGTGCTGTCAGAGAGGTCTCAGCTTTGTGACAAAACCGGGCAGGTCCCACATGGGAGGTGACCACAGTGCTGTTCTGAGAGAGGCAAGTAAAGGGCTCCCTGGATTTCACCCAGATTTGTGAAATGGTTTTGGGATTGGGTTCTTTGGTGCCCACCACAGGAAATAGTTCCCACAGCTGTGAGTGCTCAAACCAGGTGTCTTTCCTTGGGATCCCTTGATAAAAGATTTGGCCTGTGCTACGAGCTGTCTCACCAGGTCTTGCAGCACATCTCTCCGTGCCTGCTGTGCTTTTGGAGGCTCTGCTCTGTGGCTGATGAAGGTCACTGGGCTCAGGAGGTGCTGGTCTGCATGGCAGAGACAGGCCCATGGTCTGGCAGCAAGGGCAGAGGATCCATATTGAGAAGGTGATCTTAGCACTCGGGCTGAAAGCAGAAAGATCAAGGAAACTCCTGAAGCAGTTCCACCTCCTGCACTGGTTTGCTCCTTTGAGTGACTGTGCATGTTATTTACTGGTCTTTGAAGGTATCTTTTGAGTGTTAACAGGTATTACAAGTAAGAATGCTCACAGTATTGACATTTGGCACACTTTTTTTTCTGTGAGCTGTGACTGCAGCCATTTAAAGCATGAGTGCTACCTGTAATAGTTTTCAAGGGTCTCTCTGCAGAAGCAGCAGAAGATTCAGAGCAAATGAACAACACAGCAATAAGTTCCACTGATTCCAGCAGTGATGGTACAGGGCTTTCTTTGATACTCAGTAACCTCCTTCCCCTTATCAAAAAGTTTTCCCAGTCTAAACATCACTGCCAGATGTGTTCCCTTTTCCATTTAAGGGGAGCAGATTGATTTAAACCACATGTGTATCAAAGCAGAGGCTGGAGGTTTAAAGGCTATCACAGACGGCTGATGGCAAGATATCACATGCAGAATTCTCTCCAGATGGGACAAATTTCATGTAGCTTCTGGATTGATCAATACATTAGTCTCAACAGGAAAGTTTTATAGCCTCATCATCATATATCTGAGCCTGGCAGTTTCAAGAGGGGCTTAAGTGAGTTAAGCCCTCAAACCACTGCCATACAAGCTTCTACCTCTCTAAATATCCCACCTGTCCACAAGTTCTGAGCTTTTGTGGGTTTTCGCAGATTCCTCTGGTGTTGTGAACAGAGTGTTCACTGCTGGATTAAATGCATTGCCACAGTCCAGCTTCCAGTGTTCCTTGTTGGCCAGCTCAGGTGCCAGGGCAGGCAATAGAGAGTTCTCAGAGATCCCTGTGTTCAGGCAAGGGTTACCCTGGGTTTGCCATGAGTGGCAGAGGAGGTAGGACCCATGCAGAGGAGGCTGAGTGTAGAGGCTGTAAGAACAGGGATTTCCATCCCATTTTCCTGAATTGGGATCAATCCCTCATTACAGTGATAGTGCAATAACTCTGGGAATTTTTTCTTTCTTTTTGTAGAGGTCCTGTGTAGCCAGAGCATTGAGGAAGGCCAGTCTGTAAGATGTTGAGTGTGTATCTAGCTGGAAATGAAGCAGTAATGAACAAATCCGTTCAAATCTGGTCAAAAAGAGAGGCTTCAGTGTCTTTGGGTAGTCATTAAAAGTGAATGTCATCACTTGCAGTGTTATTAACCTACATGATGAAAATGCGATTTTTTTCCCCCTTGCAGGCTTCTGGGAATGATTATTCAGTGGGGAAAAAATATATAATTCCTTGATAATCTAGAGCTGTTGGAGCTTTCAGTGAAATCTCTGAAGTATTGGCACAATGATGAATGGCCTCTTCTGGAATACAGAAAAGGATAAGACACAAAATAAATCCTTCATGCATTGCAAGGCTTTGCCGTAGTGCTGCTTATCTCAAGGGTATTATGCAAATTTGGTGCCTATTTAAATCTTGATACTCTCATCTGGAGCAGGTGTATTAACAACTTACTTTGCTGTGGGCCAGCTTTCTTCCAGCTCTGCTGTAGGACTGGGAGTGACATTTTAATGTCAGGCTTCCAGCTGGGGAATGCTTCTGGGTGGATGGGGATACAGCTTGCACTGCCTGGCAGGTGCCATCCCTTCCCACCTAGGAGCATTCCACTGCCTGGAAGCTGCTGGAGATGAACCTTTGCAAGGACAGGAAATGCAGTAGAAGGCCTCCACTCTGGAAATCCTGACGAGGGGGTTGTGACCAGATGATAAATTGTCTGTAAATTAAATTATTCCTCAAAAAAACCCTGGCCCTGGGAACTGCACAACACCCACTGTGCAAGAGGGAGAACTGGAAGATGCCCAGCCCCAGTGCCCTGCCAAGTGGAGTGTGCCAGCTGCAACACTGGGGTCTGGGACCACCAGGGACCACCAGAGAAACCCTCCCAGGGCAGAAGAATGCACTCGTAAACAGGAGGGAAAATATGTTAATGATTTTGGGGAAATGATTATCACATGCATATTTATTCTGGGACAATCAGTGATTATGTATGTAAAATGCAGTCTATAAACAGAAAGTTTCCTCTACTCAGCACACACAACTTTTGGAGGAGGTATCCCCTCCTGCATCTGGCCACATAAAGAATTCCTGCTTCTCAGTGGTGTTAAGGAGCTTTTACATTTCAACCAATTTTTGGTAACAAGATGAGCCCAAAGGCTGATGGGGGGTTGCAGCAGTACAATACAAATAACTCAGTTGGTTAAATACACTCTAATGGTTTAATATCTTGGATGATAACCCATTCTTAATGATAATCTAAACTGCATTTGTGGGCTGTTATCATGGCAGTGCTGGAGTCCAGTACAGGAATATCCTGGGCTCTTCAGACATTTTTAGTTTTCTTTAGATGGATTTCTCATTGTCATAAGGCCAAGTCTATGTCTGCATCTCTTTCAGTAATTATATCAGTTGCCCTGCCTAGGGCTGATCCTCCTAATTGTCTCTGGCCACTCAAGTAGCTGTAAGAATCCTTTCCTACTTGTATGCCTTGTTTTAGAGCTCTTTCTTCTTCTTCTCCTCTGAAAGGACAGAGGACTCCTGCATGAACAGGGAAGGGATTGTTTTCCTCCCTTCTGTCTTTAGAATGTTTATTGTCCACTAAGGCAGTAGAAATGATATTGTGTGACCTGTATGGGCAGCCTCACACTTGGGTAGTGAAGAGCAACCACGCTGGTGTGAATGGTCCACTGGATGGAAATTATTCATTCCAGCTCCGGGGTGAGCAGCTTTGAGGAATGAGGTCATGGGCTGGCTCACAAAAACCTCATGGATTCGTTCACAGATGATGAAGATTCAAGCCACAATGGCTGCTGCTTGCAGTTAATTGTTTGACTGATCTTGGGGATAAAGTGAAAAGTGGTGCTGGGGTTTGTTTTGTGCTGGTTCCATTGATGCTCAGAAGGAAGAAGTCTCATTTTATCCAGCCCTTTTCTTACTAGATGATCTGTTGGACAGGGTTGACTGAGAACTGTCTGTTAAAATTGCTTCTTGGTAGAGAAGCAATTGCTGAGAAAATTTGCTTCTGGGTTGTGTTGAAGCAAATTTTTGCTGAGACATTAACTTTGCTATTGCAAAATATTTGTATTTGTGCGTGTGCATGTGTGTATGTAGAGGGTCAACATATTTTTGGTAAAAATTCCTATTTGACAGGAAAGGTTAGAGTTTTCCAGAGCCTTTTTGCTTCCATCAGAGTTTTCCCATGAATCCACTCTTCCTATGCTTTATTGAAAACTTTCCACTCGACCAAACGTAAAAATGATGCTGGTGCCTGGCTCACACCCATCCTGTTCCCTGGCCCTCACCTGGAGCAGTAATTTCCTATGCAGATGCAATGATGGCCTTGGAGGTGCAGGAAGGCTGAGCACAGCCCCTCCTGAGGGTGAATTCCCAGCTGCTGCTTTGAAGGGCAGAGCTCAGCCCCTCTCCTTCCTGCTTTTTCCTCGAAGGAAATGCATCCAGGCACCAACTACTGACCCCAGGGGCGTTCAGTGGCTGCTGTTCTTCAATGGCAGCAGCACCTCCTTCCCCACTCAACGCTTTTAAGCCTCTGAGGACGTGATGATGCCTTTTCCTTTTGGAAATGTCCCACTGGTGGTGTCACCAGCACAAACCACGTGTGGGTCTGGTGGCTGGGTCTGTCTCAGGCTCTCCCTCATGAGCTGGCACATGCTGCTGTGGGATTTAGCCTGGCCTCAACCTGCCCCTTGGGGCTCTGTCCTGGCTGCTCGTGCTTCAAACCCACTGTTCAAATGGCCACGGGAGATTTCTGCCCTGGGAATCAGCAGAGAGCTTCTTAAGCCAGGAAAAAAAAAAAAAAAAACAACCAAAAAATGAGCCCTGGGTTGCCAGGATGACCCAAGGTAACCTGCAGCCCAGGAATTCAGCTCTCTCAGACCCAAGGCCTGGTTTGGAGGAGCACAGCTGCGTGACCTTGGCTCTGTTTTGCTGAGAAAATTGTTTCTGAGCTGTGAGAAAGTCCATCGGCTCAAGGCATGAAAGGTAGGGAAGGGGAAAACAGAGAGTCATTGTTGAGATAATGACTTAAGGATATAAGAGGGAAACTGTTGACACGGAAAGCTATTAAAAAAAAAAAAAAAAAAAAAGGAAAGTTATAAAAGTGTAAGGAAAAATGTAGAATAAGACAGCAGCTATGAAGACTGGGAATCAGCCTGTGTGAAGAAGGGGAACACATTTCCACTTTGGCCAGCAGAAACTCTCTGGGTGTGCTAATGCTTATCCTGGTAGGATGTAACTCCTAGAAAACTATGGGGGATATTGACCCAATAAATAGTTGTTCTGCAGCCATAAATCACGTGTATCCCACCTGCAGAGCTCACAGGGGAAAGTGTTAGAGCAGAATTGACTCAGGGAGAGTCACACCAGCCAGGTATTAATGTTGTACACATTGGAATTTACCAAAGAGTCCTCTGGATGTGAAAGATCTCCTCAGGTCCTGGGAAGAGAGCTATTGAGAGGATTTCAGATATTTTTCCACAATGTCTGTCCTTGTTTTCAGCCCACCACTTTTGGCTTCTCAGGCTTAAATGGTTCCTTTTGTGGGTGGCTAGCAGGAACATCTTGGCACAGAAAATACTCCTGGAATTTGCAACCCTTCTTAAATTAAGGCAGTGGGTCAGGATGGGAATAATTTACAGCTAAAGAGTGTACAGAGAATAGCTTCATGTAACACTTCCAGTCAAGCTTTAATTTGGGGGAGGGTCTGTCTCCAAAATAGATGGTGATAGTAAGGCATGATTAGAGTAATGCCCAGGATGTGTCATTGATCAGGCAGATAGCAGCAGATTATGTATTAACTAATAACAAGCAGTCCTTTAATCCTCATAACCGTTCCTCAGTTCCACAGCATAGCTCTGGTTAGGCTATCAACCATCTCCTGATTGTCCTTTTTTTGTATCATGGAATCACAGAAGAGGCTGAGTTGGATGGGACCCATCAGGATCATCCAGTCCAACTCCTGGCCCTGCTCAGGACACCCCAACAACCCCACCCTGTGCCTGAGACCCCTGTCTGTATGCTCCTAGTGCTCTGGCAGCCTTGGGGCTGTCACCACTGTTCCAGGGCTCAGCGTTCTCTGGATGAAAAACTTTTTCCTGCTATTGAACTTAAACCTCCCCTAAACCACCTTCAGGCCATCCTGTCACTGGTCAGGAGGGTATCTGCCCCTCCACTGCCCCTGGTGAGGACACTGAAGATGACAATGAGGTCTCCCCTCAATCTCCTCTTCTTTTAGGCTGAACAAACTTGGATGACTTAAAGAACATGTGAGTGGAGGAAAAGTGGATCTCCTAGACACGGCAGTGCTTCGTGGCTGGGAGGTTTTTAGCCTGCAGTCTGGGGATATTTTTTTTTTCCCCTGCTTAAAGCAGAAGCTATACACTGCAGACCCTCAGACCTGCAGTGATCCCAGCTGTTAGCCAGCAAGTGAACTGCAGGAATGATGGCCCTGCCAGGCCAGATCCATCGCCTTGGGCTGTGAGCACAGCTGAGTCAACAAATGAAAACAGAAGGAAAATTGACTATGAAGATCTTTAGGCAAAAAAACACCAAAAACCAACCCAAACCCCCAAATTATGCAGGCAGCAAGGTGCACTCCATCCCCTGTGTCTATTATTTTTCTGCTGGGGCCTTATGAGCCAATGTGTGAAATCCTGCATCCCCTGGGCAGAATCCTGCTGGAGCAGATGACTCGGTGAGGGTGAATGAGGCCATGTGGTTACCATTGCTCCACTTCATCAAAACTCCTACTTCCAAGGGGAAGTGAGCTCAGCAAGCTGGGAAAAGTGTCCCACCAGGGGCTGGAGGAATGGCTGGAGGGCAACAGCAGGGACTTTACACAAACCAGCTGGCACATGGGTGTGCTCGGTTACATCAGGCTGAGAGATGGATCCTGCAAGGTCTGGGTGTGCTCCAGACAAACCTCCTCACCCCCAGCCTCCTCATAAAGGCTTTGCTGCATGAGAGCTGCCATTCCTCCCTCCCTTCTCTGCCTTTCCCCATGAATCACTCCTCTGTAATCTGATGTGGGTTTTACAGCTAATGTGAACCAAGTGCAAGTGTGGGAGGGGAAAGGATTTGCCCCACTCCCCCCAGTCCCCTCCCATCAGACAGGGAGATGTGGAGGCTGGTTCAAGCACCAGGGAAGTCAAAAGGAGATTCCTTGGTTCAGGTCGATGTGTTTGAATTCCAAAGTGCTTGAGGAGCATAGGGACAACACCTCCTGTAGTCTGACCAGACCAAAATACAGCTCTGCTCAGTTTGGGCAGAGGCAAATTGGCACTGACTTCAGGAAAGTCATGATTTATATGAGGTATTCAACCACATTTCTTTTGGAAGAGACAGACACGCTGGGTTATAATTGGCAACAGCTGGACTTCTTCTCTACAAGTAATGTTATCCATTTTCTGAAGATAGAGAGGTGCTAGAAATTGGTCTGCAGAGTATATTTGGAGCTTTTGTCCCTTGATCATGGGATGCTCTTTCTGGTCTTGCCTGTCACTAGACTCCTCACTGTAATCAAGTCTTTTTTGAAAACCTCATGCCACAACTGATCACGTTGCACAGTTTTGTGTCCTGTCTCTGGGACAGGATTGTGCCTCAAGCTCACTGAGAAAAGTGTCTAGGTGGGTTTGGTATCTGCTCTAGTATTATGTGATATATTTTTTATGTTAATAAGCAATATAAATAATTGTATTGATTCTTGCTGGGTCTGTAGCCTGAAGAACTTCTTGTATTAGTCAATTTTGCAGCTTAATTGCATCATTCTCTGGATTTCAATTTTGCACTTTCTAGCACCCTGTGGAATATTGCCTGTAAGAAGTGCAGAAATTGATACATTGCTTTTCCTTTTGACTGAAGGCATTCTTCACTGCATGGCTTCTTCAGCATTAATTTTCAGTCCTGTCCTTCCTCTCTGTGTCCTTAATCCATTATTGGTTCTATTTGTGGCCCCTCAGCTGATGCCAAACTGAGGGGCTTTGGTGACTGACAACAGAGGATGCTGAGGAAGGAAATCTGATGCATTTCTCTGAATTAGGCTGTTCCTCACACTTGCTTGGGGACTGAAATCAGTTGGAGCTGTGAAGCCAAACCTTTAAGACAGAGAATTTTAGAGACAACATAGGCAGCACAGTGAAATAACCTCACAGAAGCCTTGTGTGATCAGCACTGCTTGCCTCTGGCACTCTGCAGTTAAGATATTACACTTATTGAACTTGTATCTCCAGTTGATATTTGAAGCAAAATTTACTATTCCCTAGGAAGGAAGCTTTACCTCCTAGGGATTTTTAAGAAGGACTAGAAAGCAGGGATTTGTAGATGTTATTGAAGCCTAATGAAAAACCCTCAGGCTTTAGTGATCTGCTGGAAGCTAAGAGGTCAGCTTCATAGCCAGAATTTATTTACCCAAAAGGTCTGGGTGATTTCATAGATCATAAAAACACAACTCCTAAAGTCATGTTTTATTTCACAGCGGTGGTCTCTGCCGGAAGGTGAGGTCAGGTTAGGAATCTGTTCCTGGGAGAGAGAGAGAGAGAGAGCAGCCCTGAATGATCTGCTTTCAGATTGGCAGAAGGATGCCTTTGACCTGCCCTGAACCTTTTCCCTGTGAGGAGCAGAAAGAGCCACGTTGGTTGGGGAGACAGGACCAGGACATCTCCTGCTGCTGCCTCTGGGAACAGAAATGCCTTTTCAGTGCCTTCTCTTCATCCAGGCTCTGCAGGTACCTGGGGCTTCTGCCAGGAGTGATGGGAAGGTTGCACAGGTGTTTCCAGTGTTGGAAAGCTCCAAAAATGAGGTGTCTTTCTTCTCTAAAAACAAGCTATAATGCTCATTGTTGTGTCCATCTGATACTCTGCTGGTGACTCTGCAGTGCCTCCTCTGATCTCTTTCAGCCCCAAGCCATCCCTTGTCCTCCCTTGTCCCACTAACAGCTGCTAGCTAAAAAAAAAAAAAACCCAAACATATGGACCAGACTTGCTGGAGATGTTGCTGGAGGTGTTTTCTTGGCTGTGGATAAAGGGGAACTGCAATGATCAGCAATAGACTCATCACCAAAAGCTGACAGATGTGGGTAACAGGGTGCCCAAATCAGCATCAGCAGAGTGATGAGATGTGAACAATATCAGAACTTGGCCCAGGGTTAAACCTACTGCAGAGCAGGAGGCTAGAGCAGAGAATGCATCAGAGAGGGATCTTTGGGCACACTGAAGCTCAGACTGGTGCCTGGAGAAGGATCTTTGGGCACACTGAAGCTCAGACTGGTGCCTGGAGAAGGATCTTTGGGCACACTGAAGCTCAGCCAGGTGCCAGAAGGATCTTTGGGCACACTGAAGCTCAGCCAAGTGCCTGGAGAAGGATCTTTGGGCACACTGAAGCTCAGACTGGTGCCAGAAGAAGGATCTTTGGGCACACTGAAGCTCAGCCAGGTGCCAGGAGAAGGATCTTTGGGCACACTGAAGCTCAGACTGGTGCCAGAAGGATCTTTGGGCAGACTGAAGCTCAGACTGGTGCCAGGTTTTGATAAAGGTAGAAAGTTCATCCAGTGAGTGACCAGAGGTGCTGCTGCTGTTCCAACAGAGCTCACTCTCCAGCCTCAGAACTGACCTACAAATGCTCTCATTGTGGAACTGTGCCTGTGCAAACCAGATGCTCCTCTTACTCATTTCTGAGGGACAAAAATACCTGGAACAGGGGTAGAAACCTCCCAGCTATGCAGTTAAACCACAATCTACAGGAAGAGAACGTCCTTCATAAACCTGGGAGATCACATCCACCTCTTTCTTCCTTGTGTCAATGCTGTCAAAAGCTCTCACACTCTGATTTGAACTCCAAACCTTAGAATCAATGGACACACAGTGGCAGCACACTCTCAATCTAGGAGTCTTGATCCTAAAAATACCATGGCAAAGACTTTTCAGGGTTCACTCTTCCTTCCTGCTAGACTGGCTGGGTCTCCTCCGAGCAGGTTGGTGATGGCAGGGGTGAAGGTGGGCTTTAAAAAAAGGAGTAATTGTTCCAATCTGCCCCGAGCAGAGGAAGTGGAAGGTGATGGCTAATTAATTTAGCACTCGGCGTGGCTGCTGTCCCGTGAAAATAACAACTGCAATGAATCCCCACGGAATTGTCTTTGGCCTGGAAATGAGAAGAGATTGATTGAGGTAAATGAGAGGGAAAATCACAGTCAGGAAAAAAAAATATTGAAAGAAGGGGACAAACCAGACATGGCTGTAGCTTTTTCCCCTGCAGAGCCCTCTGTTCTTATTTTCTGGTGTCTTGCTCAGCAGTGGCCCATCATAGCCAGTTCTGAACTCTGTCCAGCTGTTCCTCACCACCAAGTGGTGTCCTGGGCAGAATGTGATGCAACAGTGGACACAGTGTTGTTGATCATAGATCTGTTACACTGATCTTTGTCCTGAAGATTAAAATCCAGAGAATTCTTAGTGTTTGGGAAATTCTGACCTGCTGCATGACTGGTTACAAACTCCCAAACCAGTAAAGTAATGGTGTGAGGGGTTGAACACCACAGTCTCTCACCTGGACACGGTGATGAAGCTGCAGGTGAAGCCCAGACTTGCACAGGATTATGAGGGTATTTATTCCCTGGTTGGTTCTTTAGTCCTAATCATTTCCAATGATGCCTTTTTAAAAACTTGCTGCTGACCAATGGCTTGATGTCCCACAGATCCATCTCTCCCAGGCCAAGGCATTGCTCCTGGGTGGTTATGGCCAACTCAGAGCCCATCAATTCACACAGGAAGTTTTAGATTGTGTTATTTTCCCTTTACATTTATCTGCGTTGAGTTTTCATCCGCCTCTTAATTACCTGGCAACGTGTCATGAAGTTGTTTTGGAGTTCATTAGGATGCTCTCAAAATTAGTGTTGTCAGCAAACTTCCCCACCTCACTGCCCACGCCCTTTTCCGGATCATTTATGAACATGAATTTTTAATGGCACAGATCTCTCCAGGGCTCCATGTCAGCCTTGCTCCTTCCAAGGTCTGCTCCATCTGACCATCTCCACTTTTCAGGCTTTTAAACAGGGTTTAACCTTGCAAGAACTTCTCTTCTTGTCCTCTTGTGTTTGGTTAGCTTCCTAATTGGCTTAAGTCAACATCTTCTGAAATAGATTAAAAAAAAAAAAAAACAAAAAAATCTGGTTTGGGCTGAAAATTGCATCTTGCCTAAAGACAAACAAACAAGCCACACAAAGATAAAACAAAACAAATCATTCTCCCATTTTCATGCATTTAGTGAAGTTTCCTCTTTCCTTCCTGCCTTTCAACACCTGAATATTCTCAAGATTAACTTTTCATCTGATTTTTCTTGGGAATCTCAAACTCTTCTGGGAGGAGAAAATTGTTCCCTGATTGTTTTTTTTAGTGGTAAATAAATATGCTTAAACTGAGCTGTGCTTCCTCTCTCCCCCTTCCTTGCTCATTTGATTAAGTGTGGCTTATATTTAATATTTAATATGGTCACACTGGATAAAACTGTGATTTTTTTTCTAATAAGTGCACGTTCAAAATTGTGTTGGGATAATTATAACAGCGTAAGAACTTAGACTGGTAAAATTTATTTTTCCTGTGAGGAAATAAGAGTTAAAAAAAAAGATGAAAAACACCTCAAAAAAGCCCCATTTATTACTGTACTCACATCAGGAGATTTATCAGCTTGCAATTAAGTTAATGTGGTACCACTTCCTAATGGAGGACAAATGATTAAAGTCCCTTTTGGGCTTGCCTGTGTTTGGGAGGGTGACCTGGGCCATGCTGTGGGCACTGTAGAACCCCTAAAACCTCTGGACTCGAAGACTGCCTGGGGTGTGTGCCTATTTTCTTCAAAAATCGCCCAAAAAAGCGTCCTCTGGAGCTCTGCTGAAGCGTCAATGCCAAGTTTTGGTGAGAGGGGAAAACTTTATTGCCGTTATAAACCTTGAAAATATGGTTTTTTTTTTTTAATAAAGCAAAATGCCAGCGTGGCCTTCGGTACAGCTGCGGTAACAACCCGACCCGATTCCCACGTCTAAATGGAACTCCTCAACAGGGCAAAGAAAACAGCAGAGACTTCACAGTGTAAAAACCAGCCTGGTAATTGTATTAACAGCCCCTTCCAAGCAGAATCAGGCTCCCAGCTGTAGCTGAAATCCATAAAAAGCACACCATTAATTTTATGAAGAGAAGTAGCCGCTGGAGTCCTCTGGAAGCTCTGGAGTCTGTAAAGATAAGGTGATGGACTTTTCCCACAGCTGTGAGAGCTACATCTGGAAACCAGGTCTGTGCCAGGCCATGGATCTGCAGGAAACCCATCAAAACCTCATCCTGCTGGAGAAGGAGGATGGGATCCTCTGGAAGGGGATGTGCCCACCTTGGCCATGCCTGGTAGCTTTGCTGTTGGCATCGTGTTCTTCCCAAAAGGAACATTCTGCTCCCTGCTGTCTTGAGTACCCATAGAGAAGCCCAGGATGAAAAAAAAAAAAAAAAAAAAAAAAAAAAAAAAAAACCCAAAAGTATTTGCTGAATTTGAATTCCCTGCTCTTGATTTTCATATTTTCTAGCAGGCTAACTGTCTGTGTTTCCTAAACACTGCTAATTTGCAGTTAAATTTGCCAATTATATGTTCATAGATGATCTGTTAGGCCTTATTGGACAGAAAAGAGGGATTTTTTTTCCCCTTTTTTTTTTTTTTCTTAGAGATGGCTTTTCACGCCATCAAGGCCACTTTCTTCCCTTATTGACAGCTTTATGAGCACTGTTGGAAAAGCACCAGCTCCCTTCGTTTCACGGCGCTCCGGCTTTCCACGGAGTGAAAAGGCAGTTCCTTAATTAGGACCTGAGAGCCTTTGCTTTGCTCCCTCATTCCCCAGGTACAAAGCAATACACTGGCCTTTCTGTAGTTAATCACTTTTCCAGAACTCCAGCCCACTAAAATTAGGTGGGCTTTGTGGTTCAAATGTTTACCTGGCTGGGGGCCGCCTGAAGAACCTGACACATCTGCGTTTGGCATGTGTCTGTGCTCTGGCCGTGCTCACCAATTAATCAGGGGTGCAAAAAAAATCAAATAAAATGAGAAAATAAACCTGATCTCTCCCTGCTTATAAAATATCCTGTTTTCAAGCTATTTCTGCACACGCAAAAAAATTAAAAACCCTTCGCTGGTTCTTCCTTTCTTCCTTACCCAGGGTTTTCCTTCGTGTCTTTGACATTGCTTTGTACTGGAGCTGCTCACATTTGCACCAGTGCCTCTGGCTCCTTTTCAAAATCTGTTTATGAGAGTTTTAAAGTTTTATATATGTGGTTAGATTTGAACTCCTCATCATCATTGTAGTCCTACAAAACCTTTTTTTTTTTTTTTTTTTTTTTCTTTTCCTCTTCTAAAGGGGCAATTGTGGTTTTGTTTTGCTCAGGTGAATGGCAGGAGTGTTGCAGTGATGCCACAGGCTCGGTGGCTGCTCCAGGGGTTTTATTTTGCTGGAGCAATTCCTGTGCTTGAAGCTGCTGGGGTTGGAGGAGCTGGGGACTGTGAGGTGCTGGCATCTCCTTCACCTCTGCAGGTCCCTGTGTGGGAACCTCAGGCAGAGCAGGGTGAGAAAACAGAGCCAGAATCCATCAGACTTCCTAAAGAAAGTGTCTGTACCCTAAACCAGAGGGTATTTGTAGGGCTGGGGACCTGCCCTCAGGCTGCAGCTGTGCTGGCAGCAGTGATTATTTTTCCTGGCTCTTTGTCCACTCTCTCCCACATGTCCTTCAGCAAAGATGCAGCAGGTAACTGCTCCCTGACCTGACCAGGGTGAAACTGGTCCGACCAGGGAAGGATTGCTGTTTATACTGGTTGTGCTGTTGAAATCAGGGAGGGGAAAGTGGCTCCTGAGCAGCTGGAGGTGGGATTGTGTGAGGAGGAAAGGCTGTAGCAGGAGGAGGGTGTGAGATGGGCACAGTCCTCAGAATCACAGAATCCCCAGGTTGGAAGAGACCTCCAAGATCATCGAGTCCAACCCAGCCCCAACACTTCAACTAAACCATGGCACCAGTGCCACATCCAGTCTTGTTTTAAACACCTCCAGGGATGGTGACTCCACCACCTCCCCAGGCAGGCCATTCCAGTACTTAATTATTCTTTCTGTGAAAAACTTTTTCCTGACATCCAACTTGTATTTCCCTTGGTGAAGCTTGAGGCTGTGTCCTCTGGTTCTGTCAGTGCTGCCTGGAGAAGGAGACCAACCCCAGCTGCCCACAGCCACCTCTCAGGGAGTTGTGGGGAGTGATCAGGTCACCTCTGAGTGACCAGAGCAGGACCTCAGGAACCAGGCTGGACTGGTTCTTCCTGCTGCTTCCATGGAGGGGGAGTTGCACTGTGTTGTTTGTCTGAGAGGCTTTGTAGAAAGACTGGAATTGCCCAGTGAGTGGATCCATGCCTGTGTCTCAGAGCAGTGAGCCTGCCCATGTGCTTCAGAGAGCAGGGAACAGGGGAGAGCTGGGGTAGAGATGCCCTTTGTGCAGAGGTGCTGCTGCATTAAGTCTGGATAAACGTGATTTCAGATCCTTTCCAAAATGTTTTTTTTTTTTTTTTTTTTTTAATTTTTTTTTTTTTTTGCAAGTATTTATCACTGTGAGTATCACCAGTTCACCTGGAGCCTGCAGAAGACCTACCACAGTGATGGGCAAAGGATGAGCATCTGCAGAGCTCGTTTTGCCCTCAGGCCCTGGAGCAGGAGTCAAGTGGTAGCAGGCTCTGAGTAGAAGCTGGAGCTGGGCCATCCCTGTCCAACTCATCACGTCAGTGATTGGAATTCCTAACCACATAATCATCTCTATCCATGTAGCTCAGAGAAGAGCTGGTCAGGAATGTCTGGGAAGTATAAATCTTGAAATCCAGGTTTTTGAAATAGCCCTTCATAAGAAAGGGATCATTTTAAGGGATAATTAGACTTTTATTGTGTTACAGAATGAAATACTCACAGCTTCAGCAATGACTTTTCATATAAATGTCATTGTGTTTCCAAAGCTGTGTTGCTTTGGAATTATTACTAATTTGTAATAAAGCAGAATACAGAATATTTCTCCTTCTTAAAAAAAATAAAAAGGAGAAACAAACTATTTTAGTGTCATTTGGAAAAAAAAATATTGACATCTGCTCAGTTCAGTTGATGTTGGCTTGGGCAACTTCATAGAGCTTTTGGTTTTTGTGGGTGTGCCTTCAATTTTAAGATGGGAAGAAGAAAATATTTCGTATTGAAGCGTCAGGAGCTGGGAGATACCCTGTTCAGCTGTCATCCTTCTTTTCCTTGTGCTTCCCTTCCCTATTGCTCCTTTCTGAGCTGGAGTAGTTGTTGGAAAGAGGAGCAGAGGCAAACTGGGGTAAAGGAGGGAAAGGTCGTAGAACAAGAAGAGAAAGAAGAAAGAACTAGTTTGGTTTGAGATTTGCACTAAGTTCATTGAAATTAGAGATACTGGGCCATAAAATCGTCAAAATGATCCATTTCCCTGAAATTAACCTCCCACTTTCCTCCTGTTTCTAGTGAACAGTGACACCAGAGTTGTTTTTACCACTGGGGCCAGGTGGTGAAGGCAATGCAACAAATCCAGCCTGTGCTCTGCATGCAGCAGCATGAGAATGATACGTGTCAGTAATGCCAGAGAGTCCTTAATGGCATTAAATGTGTTTGTTTAGGGATTAGACAAAAATCCCCTCATCTTCCAACAGTGGAGGGGGGAGTGGGGGGTGGGAAGCTCTTTGTGGTTTTTTTTTTTTTTCCCTCTAGAGGCTGCTCTGTGCCTGCTGGGCTGGAGTGGAGTCAATAAGCCAAGAGTCACTGGCAGCTCAACTCCACCCTCTCCAGGGAAAACCACTCAGCTGCTTTGCCCTTGTTGGAAATCAGGAGCGTGGCAAAGTGCTCCGGGTTATCTCTGCCTGCCCTGACCCCCGGTGCTGGCTGCCACCCCTCCTTCCACACTGCTCTGACTGCCCAGCCTCTGGCTGCTTCTTCTTCTTGTCCTTGCTGCTGAACCAAAGATTGCCACCTTTGCCTTTGTTTGGCTTTTCTCAGCTGGGCTGGGGGATGATGTGGGAACCCCCCCTCTGGAGCCTTCTTGGCTTGTTTGTGGGGCTGCTTCCCAAAAATGATGGGGGGGGGGATCAGCTTTGCTGAAAATCCCACCTTAGACTAAGGATCAGAGGGAATCCTCGCTTTTAAATGCAGCTGAAAAATGCCTGTCTGAGGTGTAGTGCCCTGCTCCTCACCTGCCCTAAAGCAGGAGGAATGCAGGAGCTTTTTCCTCATGTTGGCAGCAACAGAGAGATCAACTTCTCGGGTAGAGCTCATGGATTTGCCAGGAAAACCAGACTTTTCTTTTGCTCCCTCCTAAGAAGTCAGCGTTGTCCAGAAAACAGAGGATTCTCAAGTGTAAAATCCTCCTCTGTGGTTTTGCTGCAGGAGGGATGGAGGATGCAGGTTTTAGCCAGGACACCTGGCACTGGTCACTCCAGCAGCACCAACACAGCTCTGGGAGCCACGGGCTGCTCAAGAAATGTCTCATTTCTGTAGGAAAAAAAAAAATATTTACAGAACTTCAGATGGTCAGTTTTGTCAACAGAGCTGATACTCCCTTTCTCAAATCAGAGATCCTTTGAGCCCACTGGGGTTGTGATGATGATCAAGGCTGGAAGTATTTGCATTATTCTTCTTTAAAAAGAAAACTTAGAAATAGCTTCCAGATTTCTGGTGTTCTGTCAAAAAAAAAAAAAAAAAAAATCCTTTCCCACCAAAATTACTCTTTTGACAAAAATAGCTGTTTCCCTTTTGTTAACAACAAATTCCCTTTTGCTAATAACAAGCTGCTCATGCTCCGTGTGTGCTGCTGTGATTGCACAGTCCTGGGATGCCTCTGCTCCCATCAGTTTCTCTGCAATTTTCACCTGTTATATTTCCTGTCAGCTCTAGATCATGCCTTAGGAGGTTTAACTGAGGATTGAGTACGTTTTGGGACATGCCCGTGTCATTGTTTGATGGAAACTGGGGTCAGCAGTTTGTAGTAATAACCCTGCTATTGATTTGCTACGGGTACAAAGCTGGGAGCTGCTTTGATAAATCTGACTGGAGACAGCAGCAGCCTTCCCTTTCTGTCCTGATGGGAGCAGGTTGGGAAATCTCACCCCATTTTTACACTGAAGCTTCTGGTTTGGTGGCTTGAGTTACAGCTCTTTGACTGGGGCTGAGCTGTCTCTACCCATCCAGTGCTGGGGAGAAATCAGATGTGCTGATTTTCTGGATTGTTTGTGATATAATTCAGCCTCTGGGAGGAGAGGAGGAGTGAGGGTGGAAATGCAGCCTCCTGGGTCTGGGGGATGCTCCAGAAGCACTGCTCTGCTTGCCCCAGTGCAGGCTTTGGGGCTGTCCAAGTCTCTCCCCCTTGTGCTGGGCCGGATGTGCCCTCCTAATCCAAGTCAAAATGCTTCCAGCTCTCTGGAAGTGCTAATCCACTTGAAATCTCAAGCATCCAGAGCCATTTTAACTACCAACAAAGGGAATAAAGCAAGGGATTTGTGACTTGGTAGTGATGGTAGGCAAGCCCTGGCAAAGCATCCCAGGCCAACTGGGGAATTGATTGCCTGCAGCTTCCAAACCCAACACCTAATTCCACCCTTACGATTCTGCCTCTGCAGTAATTGTTACGAGCAGAAAAAAAAAGAAAAAAAAAAAAAAAAGAGACATCTCATTTTACTCTGAGCAAAATATTACCAGGAAAGGGCTTTTCTGCTGCCTTTTGTTTTGCCAATGCCATTAATGAATGTGTAAACACCTGCTGGCATAGATTTCCCAGTTTACTGAGGCTGGAGTTCAGGCTGCTAACACGCCTCCCAGTCAGGAGTGCTCCTTTCGTTAACCCCGTGCATCCACTAATTAGAGGGTCACTTGCAGGTCAGAGGTGTGCTCAGGCTCTGCTTCTTGGCTGGCTGCTGTATTATTACTGCAACTGTAAATGCCACATGTGGGAGGGTTGGAGAGTGTGTTTGGAAGGCTGGCTGTATAATTAGGGAGCATTTTCCCAAGGCAGAGTGTGCCAGCTGACGTTCAAGTGGCAATAAAAAGTGGCTGGTTGTTGTTTGTTTGGGTTTTGGTTTGGTTTTGGTTTTTTTTTCCTCCTCCTTCCTTTGCAACACATTAGCTGTCAATGAAAATTGGTCGATTTGTTGTTGATTTTAGCTGGTCTGAGGTATTTGCTACAGGACTGACAGCTTAGCAGCTCCTCCCATCCATCCATCCATCCATCCATCCATCCATCCATCCATCCATCCATCCATCCATCCATCCTTTTATCCATCCTTTTATCCATCCATCCATCCATCCATCCATCCATCCATCCATCCATCCATCCATCCATCCCCTGTAGAATCACAGAATATATTGTGTTGGAAGGGACCATAAAGATCACCTCATTTCACCTCTCTGCCCTGGGCAGGGACACCTTCCACTATTCCAGGTTGCTCCAAGCCCCATCCAACCTGGCCTTGGACACTTCCAGGGATGGGGCAGCCACAGCTTCTCTGAGCAGTCTGTGCCAGGACCTCCTCACCCACAGAGGGAAGAATTTTTTTCCAAATTTCTAGTCCAAGTCTCCCTTGTTTTAGCTTAAAACCATGTCCTATTCACAACCCTGTCCTACCTGCCTAGGTAAAAAGCCACTCTCCACTTTTATAAGCTCCCTTCCAGGCCTCCATTTGGCCACAGCTGCTCAGTGTGTGGGGCTGGGCAGCCACTTCCACCACTGTTTATGGCATGAGCCAAGACCTCCTTCAGAAAAACACACTCAGGAATTTAGTGTATAATGATGAGTTCTTAAAAATGTAATTTCTCTGCCTTTCATTGGCCTTCAGTTTTCTGGGCTCCATTTTTCAAGCTCCTTACTCATCCACCCCACTGCAGGAAGTTCTCTGGAGGTGTTTTCTGCTTGGCTGGGAGCTCAGAGAGCCAGCATTGCTTCTCCTGCCATTGGGTGGCTCCTGACAGTGGGGCTTTTCAGTCAGTTATTAAATAATGTGGAGCGTTCTGACTTTGCTCCTGACACGGCCTTAAGAACATCAAACTGCCTGGAAACAATTAGATGGTAAATAAGCTTGTTCAGTAATTATGCACAAACTGCTCTGGCTGTATCCAGATGTTCCTGCTTTGTCAGACTTCCCTTCTGCAGTGTAGGACTGGGAGGTCACCTGATAATTATCAAAGTTGTGAGAACATGTATTACCTGCTGCTTCTCCACCTTTCAAGGTGTGGGACCAAATCAGGAGAATCACTTAGAATATGCAGCTGAACAGCATTTTTTTTTTCTTTTTTTTGTCTCCATTAGCTATCAGAAAGTGTGTATAAATCAGGAATGTCCTTACTGACATTTCCTTTTGCTTTTCAGTAGTGGAAGTGACTGCCAAAATGATATGGCAATAGAGAATTTGCCTCTTTGTGTTTCATCTGAAGCCTCTTAATGCCTGTAAGAAAATCTCTCCAAAAGCAGGGAAGAGAGAGAAGAGGGAGCTCAGAATTTTGGGAGGAGGAATGCATAAAATGCAGACAGCAAGGAGGCTGAAATATGAACATATGAGACACCCCAGGGAGTCCCTGAGGTAGCTCAGGAAGGCTACGGATCCTGTTTAGTTTGTGAAATTAATTGAAAAAGGAAAGAAGTTTTTATTCTGTGCTATTCCTGCCTTGTTCTGTGCTTAGCAAAATATGTTAAAAAAAAAAAAAAAAAAAAAAAGAGAGAGAGAAAAGACATGGAAACCCAAACCTCTCCATTCCATTTTGATTTAGGCCTTGGCCAAGAGCTCTGGAAACTTCCCTGGTCCCTGTGGGTGTGTGTGGAGCATCTCCCTGTTCCAGCAGGAGGGACACTCCTCACAGAGTGCCAGCAGGGGAATTGCTGCACTGCAGCCTGGGGACAAAGGAACGACTCAAAAGGGGCAGGAGGAAAAGGAGGAAAAGGCAGCTGACGGTGTGGAGACACTTGCTCTGTCTGTGGCTGACGTGTGGAGGAACAGGAGCAGCCCAAGGATGAGGAACAGGCTGTTCCCACGTCAGGCAGGAAGTGCAGGAAGTCCCATGGGCAAGTCTGTGCTTTGTAATGATTTCCAGATGACATCCCATCCCACCCCAAATGTGCTGTGGCTGTCTGGATATGCGTTCACACATCGAGGAGCTTCGACAGAAAGTCAGAGGATCTCCTTTAAAGTCATACCTTGGCCTGAGCAATGGGCCTTGGATGTAAAGATCCATGTGGTGGGTTTGGCTTTCCCTCCACCAAGGCACATTCATGCTCAACCTGTGGAAAATGTGCTTTAGTTGATTGCATAGAATTTATATTTTTGGCAAACAAGCTGAATCCAAACTGCAGAATCCACTTGGATTTCCAAAAATCTTTACTCAAGTGCTCTCATCAAAGGTGGGAGATCAAACACTAAGTTAGGGTGGGAGATGAAGCAGTGTCCTGCCCTGGGCTTGATCTGGCTAAAGAACAAATGGTCAGTTTTCTGGCTGGAGAATTGTCATTCGTGGAGCTCTCTACCACCAAAATGTAGGGTGAAGGGAGAGATTTTGCAGATTATAGAAGTATTTAGGATGGTCACAACTCCAGCTGCAGGGGCTAAATGGGCTCCTTTGTGCCACCTGAAACCAGCTTTCCAGGCAGGCAGAGCTGTGGATGTGGGGAGGAAAGGTGAAGGGTGTTAAATGCTGCCTGCTTGCCATCCCTGCAGCTGCCACAGGCACAAACTGCAAAAGGCCAAACGCACACCTCGGAGTGCTAACGTGCCAGTTACCCTCCTGACAATTACACCTGGGTTTAATTAGCTCTCTAAACAGCACCTATCACAGCACCTCGCCTGCTGGAGGGATTTCCAGTAGGAAATGGGAGGTGGGGAATGCTGACAAGTCTCGGATCCCCGGGGCCTCTCAGGATTCATGCAGATGAGGTGCAGCCTGGGGCACTCCTCCTTGGCTCTGTGCAGCTGCATCTCCTCGGAGCAAGGATGGGCACCCAGGTGGATTGGTGGGGGGATGGATGTGCCTGTGGATGAATGCCTGGCACCTTTCTAAAGCTGCACAGGGAGAGGGAAAGACAGAGCAGGAGATTATCCTGGGGCAACCCAGCGGTGCTTGCCTTCTCTGAAGAGCTTTGACAGGATGTTTTCCTGTAGTTCCTTTATAAATTGTGATTTGAGCTTGAAGGTGACGGGGTAATCCCCTCAGGGAGTGTATTTGAGGGAATGCTGCACCAGATGGTGGAAATGCCCAGGATGGATTTATTCTCAGCGGTCTTCCTGCCCTGCAGTGTCTCCTGCAGTGTCTCCCTGGAAGTATTTACAGCTTCATTTTTGACCTTGCACTTTCCAGGAACTCATCAGATGGGAGTGGTGAAAGAAAGGAAGAGGGGGTAATGATCAGAGAGGGTTTTCATGATGGTTCCTGTGGTGCACCTTTGATATCTGACCTGGTCCCACTAAGCTCAGCTCTAGGCTTTAATGGCTTCTAGGAGTGACTCCACAAGCTCAGAGACTGGTTCCATGGCTCGTGTGCCCTCCTGCCCCACACCTCCTGCAGAGCCACTCCCTGGGCCCCCAGACAGTTCAGGGAATAAACACAAAGGTGCACTCAGGTGCCAGCATGGTTGGGTCTCTGCTGGAACATGCTGAGGACTCTTTCCAGACTTGGATGTGTGGTCTCCACTCACCTCTTCCTGCTGATTTTCCAGCCACCTCTGGGAAGGACAGCTTTCCCAGAGAGCTGCTCAGCTCAAGAAGCTGTGTGATTGAGAGAGGAAAAACCAGGCTGATGCTGGGATGGAGAAGGATGCCTTGAAGGCACCATCATTTATTTCACAGTGCTGCTGATGCCAGCTGGGAGTTACAATGCCAGCTGGGACTTGCTTCCTGCAACACTCCTGGTACACAGAAGAGGTGCTGGCTCCACCTCTGAGGTTTGTTCTCTTTTCTGATGAAGTTTTTCTGCTGTCCACACCCAGGTGTTGACTGCAGATCAACTCTGGGTACTTTTTGGTTGTGGAAATGATGCTCTAAATCACCTTCTCTAGCTTCCCCCATCCAGGGTGTATCTGAGATTGGGGCACAACCCAGGGATGTCTCTGGATCCCTCAGGGAATCCCCATGGCAAGCCATACTCCAGAATTTCTCCCTTCCTCCAAAGGGCCACTCTTCCTGTATTTAAGAGCTGAGAGACTGGCAGTCAGCAGAATAGAAAAAAAAAAAAAAAAAAAAAAAAAAAAGGAAAATCTTGATGGAATTGCATTAGAGCTTTGGGATGTAGATGATCTTTGTGTCTAATGATTACATTGTACAAATGTGTAATTACAGTGTTGGTATCAGCATCGATATTAATATTGCAGATCACATCTCATTGGTTTTGGAACTGTGACATTAGTGCAAGGAGAGCTGGCGGGGAAGCCATCTGCATCTCACTTTCCCTGTATGACAATTTTCTTGAGGGAAAGGTGATTTAGCAGCCAGCCAGAACAGGAGGGGAGGGGGGATTGCAGCCCTCCCATGGCATGGTTGTGGTCCTTGTGGGTCCATCCTGTTTTCACGTGCTCTGTCTCCAAAATGCCAGCCCACATCCCGTGTGCAGCAGTGGTAACTCCACAGCTCCCCACAGACAACCCCAATAATCTGCTCACACTAATCCAATCCCAGGCACTGCTCAGACTAATCCAAACCCTTCAGACAGATGCCATTTTGAGAGCAAAACCCTCCATGAAATCCTGCTTCCGCTGAGGCTCCAAGGAAAAACGTCTTCTCCGTGTTACGCTGGTTTAGAGAGCACATGAAGTTTTTGGCTTTGGTTCAATGCCAGATTAAAGGTCTTCTACCTTATAAACTATCAGAGCTTGAGAGATTTGCTCTATAAATGGCTCCATATGCATATGCACTCTCTCTATATACATTATGGATTTGCTTATGTCATGGAGCACTTCAAATACCCCTTAATAAAATAACAGACCCCAAGGTAGCTATATCTGCTGGCAGAAAGTTGTTCTGTGCTTTGGAGCCATGGAAAAATTGGAGTTCCTAAAGATTTCTTCTTTTTCCTACGGTTCCCACCGTGAGTATTTAAAACTGCAGGGCACCCTGGATCCCATTGCGTGAGGGGATGCAGCCGTGGTCCTCTGAGCCTGGCAGAAGCAGAAATGGAAATTGCTGAAGGAGAGTGTGGAATGTGCTGCTTGTCTCCTGGCTGTCCTTGGAGATCCATGAGCTGCACTGGGAAGGTCTCTGATGAGCAGAGAGAAATTGCTTCTGAGCTTTGTTTCCAAGGGCTGGGACTGAAGATGTCGCTGGCAGGTTCACAGGTTCCCAGCAGGAATTGTTGCTGGCCAGAGAGGTCTTTCCAAGCTGGGAGTGACACCCCCCCAGAGGATCCTTTGCTTTGCAACACTCAACCCCTGACACCTGGTTGGGGATGCAGCCGAGCTGGAAAGCTGCTGCTTTTCCATGAAGTTTTGTTGGCTACACCCCAAACACCAGGCTGCAAGGTGGGATGTACCCCTGGTTTGTGCCTGTGATGTTTTGGTTTCTCTGAAACTCTTTTCTCAGAGAGTTTTCTGCCAACAAGAGACACGTTTTCCTATCTGTAACCTTGGTTTGCATTCCTTTCCCTAGGAGGGACTTCTTCTTGATGTCCCTCTGACTTGACCAATGTGATTGAAGAAGTTTGTCTTTCTTCCACCAAGTGGGTTGTTCTCTTTAAAATAGTATAAAGGGAAAAAATAACCAGAAATGAACAAAACCATTGTCAGCCTTCTGAGTCGGTGTCGTTGTGATCTTTAACAGCATCAGTGGGATTGCTGTCTTAACCCAAAAAGAAGACTCAGGGCTCCAGATTGTTGCTTGGCTGCCCAGGAATTTCCTAGAGGAGCTCACCTGGCTCCCAGTGGCACCCAGTGAACCCAGTGAGCAAATAAAAGGTTGCTTTTTGGTTATTTAACACCATCCTACCCCTCAGATGGCTTTTGGGATAGGATCCTTATGGATCCTTCCCATGAGGCTGGACAACAGGGGTAGTGTCTCAGAAACCCTTTGCCCAAGATGTCCAACCTTTTTGTCTCTCCTGGTTGGAACCAGACAATAAATTTGTGGCTGGTTCTGCCCCAACAACTGCAAACAAAGATTGACTGCCAAGCTGGGAGCACCTCTCTGCTCCGAATTTAGCTTTCAATTCTCCCTTAATTTATTATTTGCAGTTAATTTAATCCATATTGACCTGCCTCAAAGAGAAAAAAGCTCTAGATTTGGTGAAAAATAATCTATTTTTAATTATTTCTGATGTAGAACACTAGCCCATAAATAAATTCCACTGCTACCCAGTGGTTTTTTTGCTGTCAGAACTGTCTTGCTAGAATCAATAAACAGTTGATTAAAAACCTTGTTATTTAATATATTCAGTAACCCTAATCTATTCATTAGAAACTTAATCACTTTCATGTCACCAGCTGCTGTGATGGAGAAAAGAGCTGTAGCTAATTATTAGCAATTTTACAAAGCTAATATTGAATTTCTAATGGGTCCTCTGTGGCCTCTATTTCAAGCACTTTGTATATCCCACAAACATGTGTTCTGGCTCTGGGCAGGGCCAAGCACCTCAGGTTTCCAAACTTGTGGATAAACTTAGGGCCTGGCAACCAGCTCTGGTTATTTTGTGAGGGGAACACCAGGTCACCCACTGGCCATTGATGCCTTAGATTTTAGTTTTCATAGTTTCAGACTCTGTGCTGCCTAAGGATGGAGTTCTGAGCCTCATATTAAGTGCCAGCAAGCTCTTTTCACAGAACAAGCAGACAAAACAAATCCTGTTCCTGCTTCCAAGGACAACTTTCAGCCCAAAAAGCACAAACAAGGGTGGACTGAAGGGAGGAACAAGAAGCATGGGGCCTCACAACCTGCAGCTGTAATTGGACAATTCAACCCCAAGATGCAAATGGACCAAAACTGATAAAAATATAAAATCTCCTGATTGGACAGGCATTTTGTGTGGCCATTCCCAACCCACCCTGGGTGTAGCCTTGGTCAGGCTCCTGTAATGCCCAGGGTGGGTCCTGGAAGCCTTTTAATCAATCTCTACTTTATTCTCTGGCTCTGTCCAGCCTCTGTTTCAGGTCAGCCTTCCCAAGGCATCACCATGGGACAGGCAGCTGCTGGCCATGGGAGAGTGTCTTGGTTTGAAAGCCAGGTACATGCTAGGGAAGGCAGAAGCCTCCTCTGGAATGGAAAATGTAAACCTCCTCCCTCTTAATGATCATAATTTTGGAATTAAGGGGGCTGTCAGGGTATGGAGGGTAGGAATAAGTGGTGGGCTGGCAAAAGCAGCAGCAGCAGCATCCTGTGGCATTAGCATCAGTCTGTGCTCTGGCTAAGTGGGGCTCATGACAGTGCTCCTTCAGAAGGGTGCTGCTGAGAGGTGACTGAACACAAACTCTTCCTCCCTTGGGCTTCATCTCGCTGCCTCGGCGGGGAGTTTGCCAGATGGATGGAAACAAATGCACAAACGTACATGGAAACTCTTCCAGAATGGCTCCATATCCTCCTTTTCAAAAATACGTGATCAAGCTTGTTTTATGGCCTTGGTGAACTTCTGGTGGCATCTGGCTGAGCTGAATATTGTACTTAATAGTCCAAGGCAGCAGTGACTGCAGAGCTGGCTGCGTTTCACGTGTGTTTACAAATGTGCTGTAGCATTTCCATGGAAATTAGCATAGAGCCTTAACAACAAAACAGGGGATTGGAGAACAAAGAGAAATATCTCTTGGCCTCTCTGCTGTTTGTGTGGGTTTCAATTGGTGTGTCTGCCCATGGCCCTCATGCACAGCACTCTCTCTGCCACTCTTGTCTGTTAGTACTGCTGGGTTTTATATTCCAAAACCTCCAACCTCCCCAGATTTTTATTTTTTTTTTTCCTTTTATATCAGATATTAGTCAGAGGAAGCATTGGCAAGAGGTGTAACCTGGACTCTTGTAAGTTAATCTGAAATGTGGGGCTTTTGCCCTATTGTGTGACATTGTGATCTATGAGGTTGCATAACAGTAACACTGAAAAAGCATTTAGAGGATGGAATTTGCCAGCTTGCCAAACAGACTGTTTAGTGAGGATGTTTTTGATTTCAGAGGTTTGAAGGAACCTCTTTGTCAGTTCTTGGCACAGTGTTTCTGACAGGGCTCCAGGAGTCTGTCTTCAGTACCCAGCAGCTCTCCCTGGACCACAACTCCGTTCTGTTGGGTAGGGAATTCCATTTTTCGTTGTTGCTTGAATCCCAACGAAACAAAGAAAAGGAGTGTCAAAATTGTCCAGAAAACAAAACAACTGCCTCCTCCAGACAGCTCCAAGGAGTGTAGGGTTGTACTCAAGCAACGAGTGCCTCTGGTGGCACTGGGCAGTGGGGACAGTGGCAGCTGGGCCAGTGCTCCCTGCCCAGGGAGGTGGGCTCTCCTGGCTGCCACAGACCAATGACACATGGAGAGAAGCACAGATCCTATTCAGCCATGTGCTGGCAGCTTTCCCAGATCCCAGTGAGCCCAAAGCTGGGGAGGAGCCATCAGAGGAGGTTTTGAGGTGTGCACCCACACCCCACGTGCAATTAATTGCACCTGGCCTAGATCATCAGTTCATGTAAATGGGCAAAGCTCCATACCAATCTTCTGAGCCTTTGCATCTGCAGATGATGTATTATTGAATTATGCTTGATTAGCTATTTTTCTGTTGCTTAACAGAAAGCAAATCTCAGCATAAATGAGATTAGTATGTGCCCTCCATGTACGCCAGCTCTTGCTCCCAAGAATTTAACATTCTTAATAGAATGATTTTTTTTTTAAAGCAGGGGGGGGGGAGAGTCTTTGAGGCTCGTCTTTCATTTGCCAGATTATCTGAACATTAAATTAAGCAAGTATGGAAATTCAAAATATAGCTGCTGTACAACATGTGCTGACACTGGCATAACAATATTGGTAATCCCCCTTGACAGCCATTACAGCTTAATGCTCGAAGAAAATGAGCTGCTTCTTTTCTTTACACCCTACACACAGCGTCTCCAAATCTTTGCCTGTCTCCCAGCCAAGATGACTCCCTGAATTTAATCTCTCCCAGGTACCACAGCTGTGTTTGTGAGCAGCAACTGATGGCTTGACAGCTCAGAAGACCCCCAGCTGCTCCTGAGGACTCCACTGCACTGGGATTTTCCCCATGTGATAGAGATCCTCAGACATTCCGAGCTTGGGTCATGCCAGGGGCACCCCTCACATCTTGTAGGGTCTTGTCCTGTTGTCTTTTTGTTGTACTTTGTCTCAGTGCAGCTGAAGGAGATGTGGGATCCATAGTCGTGAAGCTTGTGGGTGGATTAGGTGAGGATGAGTTCCCCTTCTGCCTGTTTTAAAGCTGTGCCCTTCAGGAAGCACCAGGGTTTGGTCTTTGAATGATGCAAATCTGCAGGTTGACAGTGAAAGCGTCAGGTTTTGCTCAGCTTTGAAGGGGTTGTTGAAGAAAAGACAGCTCATGCTTATTGGAGGTGGCAAATGAGCCTGTTGCTTGTGCTGAGGTTTGTATCCTTGTCCATCTTTTCTTTAATAAGAACAACTGTTCTGACTTTAAGCATCACCTTGTCCTCAATGCCTTTGGGAAAGATGCAGAGGACTTGCTTAGGAGACCACTTTGGGGATTATAAGGACAGTTAATTTTTTTTTTTAATTTTTTATTCTTTTTTTTTTTTTTTGGCCAGGTTTTTGGATCCAAGCAGGTCCTGGCCCATCAGAATGGTCTGGGAATGCCTGGGAACTCCTGTGAGAAAAGGAACAAGCCACAGAGAGCTCACTGGAGAGTTTTAAGGGCTTGTAGGAATGAGGGATTGTGGATGCAGGGACTTTCAGATGTGCTTTTGTGAAAGGAGGTGCTCAATTCCACCAAAGTCCATCTTATATTCCACCAAAGTCCAACTTTAATTCCATCAAAGTCCAGCTTAAATTCCATTGAAGTTCAACTTATATTCCACCGAAGTCCAACTTAAATTCCATCGAAGTCCCACCGAAGTGCAACTTAAATTCCACCAAAAGTCCAATATTTGGTGCCAGAAGAGGTTTTTAGTGAGAGGCTATCTTTGGGAGTGGAGAAAGCCACATCAGCCTAAACGACCCTGGATCTCAGGTAGTGCCAACCAGCTCCCCTCCTCTGAACAAACTCGAGTCATGGAGACGTGCACGAGGACTCACCTCCCCATCATCAGGTGCGTTCTGCAGCTAATGCATGAGGAGAGGAGGATTTCAGACTTTCACTGTGCCGAAATTGGAGCAGCTGCCTCGTAAAAAAAAAAAAAAAAAACGTGAAATGGCAGCGACACGCCAGGCTGTGTTTCAGGGCATGTGACTGAGAAGGTGATTGCTCTCGTTAATAACGAGCCACTAAATTGGATGCAATTGCAATAGCTCATCATTGGTATAGAAATATTATGCTTTATAGGTACATTACTGGGCTGTATTTTATAAGGCTGTTAAACTGACGCACTTTTCCCTCGCAGTAAATGTCAGCCAGGTTACAATAAAATTTAATACAATATTATTAAAGCTGAAGTGCATCAGTATGGAATGATCATGTATGCACACTAGAAAGCCTTTATTATTGCTTCCTTAACCTTCTTAAGGAGCTGCTTGTTTTAGAACACAGTGGTGAAAAGGATCAAAGTTTGGAGGTCTCTTCGTCCACCCAAAGGTTCATCAGAATTTTCGGCGTAGATGGGAATCTTGTGACACATTAGTTCAAGCAAATGAAACATTAAGATTTCCAGCTCTGCCAGGAAAATTTCAATACAGCTGCAGATTATAATACAGGTGGTGAGGCCTCCTCACATTCACCTTAGTTTTCATGGGGTGGAACTGATTGGCAGATTGTTGGCCCCCAAAGAAGCCAGGCGTGCCCTTGCCTGTGCACATCTCAGAGGGGTGGAACACCTAACAAGCCTTTGGGGGTCTGCCCATTTCCATGACAATGCCCATGGCCTGCCCCTTGTGAGGAAATCAATAGGCTGTGGGGCTCCCCAAACAATTTCCCTGACCTCCCAAGGTTGCCAAAAGCAAGGTCAAGCAGCAAAGATCAAAGGCCCTGTGGAAACAGGCATCCCCTCCCTGACCTGCTGGCTTGGGACTTGGCTCAGTCTTACCTTGAATTATTTTCTTGATTTAAGAAACTGAAGTCTGAGGCATTATCTGCTGTTTGATTAGATTGTGAGCACCGTTTTAGGATGGTTTTCATGGGTGAAACAGCATGGAGGGCTGAACAGCAGCCCAGGGAGATGGTTCTGTTTGGGTTTTGTGCAGAGGAGGAGTGTTAGGGCTCAGCTGTGTGCCTTGGAGAAATTATCAGTGCTTAGAGCTATTCTTGGTGCTTGCAAAGCTCGTCCCTAAGTATTTGGAAAGAGCAAAATAGACCTTGACTACATGAATTTAAAAAAAAAAAAAAAGGTTGTGGGGGGAGGAGAACTGTGCTAAGAGTTTTATTCTGATTCTTATTAATTTTTTCTCTTTCTTGTAGTTTTGTTAATTAAGCTTTCTTTATACCCTTAAAAGTTTGAGCTCAGCTCTTCTCCTAATCCTATCTCACAGCAGAAAAGGAGTAAATAATTCTAGCAGGTGCTCAACCCACCACACAGGGGATAAAGCCCAAAAATCTTGTTTTAAGTGGACACAGATTATATTGCAACCTTTCCTTTTCTCACCTTGCTTGCTTGCTCTCTCTGCTCTGCCTTCCTACCCCTCCCAGCCACCACTCTCCCTTTTCCTGGTTATTCCTGCACTCTGGGACCTGAGCAAAGCACAGTCCTTTTCTCCATGTGTGGACATCCCTTGCAGTGCTGTCCCCTCCATCTTCCCACTGCTCATTTTCTTCTGCAGTGTTCCTCTCCTTTTCCCCCCGCTGTAATCACTTTCTTGAGGTTTATTTTCATCTCAGTGTCTGATGTGACCAAAGTACATAAGTCTGTATCTATTGATTTCTGACAGCAGAGTCTGCTTGTTCTCCAGTAATATTTCTAGCATCAGCATTCATCTTCCTTTCAATCTAAAAGATATGTCAGGACCACATCACTAAAGCTTCAGTTTTTTCTCCCCGTCAGCAGCATTCTTTCCCCATGATTCATATCCATAAATTGCTAAGGGGAAAAATTAAACTTTTCATCAAACCCTTAAATATTTTGAGACTCCACAGCTATTTCGCATTTTCAGGAGGGAGGCCACAGCTATGGAAGCTGTTCCTAATGATCTCTGGGTTTTTTGGGAACTGCCTCTTTCCTCTGGTGTCTGTGGTCTCATATAATCCAAGTCATCAGTTCCTTTAATATATTGACAGCTTGCATCCACATGCACACACACACACCTGTTTTCACCATGCTTGAGGGTAGAGCCCATCCTCATCAAGAGCCTTTTTTTTTCCTCCTTTTTTTTTTTTTTTGGACACTGACACTGCTGCTCCTGAGGGCTGTAGCAATGAGCTATGGCTGTCATTGCTGTGTATGATGTAGGTTAATAGGTGTCTGCCAGGGCAATCACCAGCTGCTTCCACTTTATCCAGGGCTGCTGTAGGATAAATTTGCTGTACACACTGCAGAGGCTTGGTGGCAGAAATGTGTGTGTCACTTCTCCCTAGGACAAACTCACTCGTTCACTGCTGCTCTGCCTGGGGATGGGTCCTGTTTGTGATAAAATCACAGTGAATTTGGTGAGATGCTCTGGAGTTCCTTTATCTAATGACAGAGAGGGATGTACTGGATGCTTTGAGCAGCCCGTAGAAAGCACAACCAATGGCTGCTGAAACTCTGTTTTGTCAGTGATGTGAAGGATGGTTTTAATTTCCCCACAGGTGTCTTTTTCATCTCAGGAACCAGCTGATGGTGGCATTAATTTTGCTTCCATCATTTACTTCACATGCCTTGAATTATGCTTGACCATCAGAGGGATGCTGTGATAGCTACAACACTCTGTGTGCCTCTTCTCTTGGACAGAATTTCATTGAATTGGCTGATTACCAGGCATCAATATATCTTTCCAGATTTTTCACGTGAGAGCAATGCCAGGATAACTGATCACTTTGAACAGCCCTACTGATTTTCCTTGGTGCTTCCCGAGGGATCATGTCCAAACTCCATCCAGCTGACGTGTCTGTCTCGAAGAGCTCCATTTTTGGGGTGGCTTTTCTAGATGCACCTATGACTTGAGGGGTGTTTCAGGGGGTGTTTGGTTCCTGCACAATCAGCAAAGTCCCTATTTTTATTTATATTTTTATTTTTATTTATATTTTTATTTATATTTTTACTGCTTTCAGGGAATGTTTGCAGCAAGGAATCTGAGAGCTGTGAAAAAAACCACCTGGTAAAACAGAAGGAGTGGAAGCAGTGGGAAATGTCTCCTCCATTGCCAGGTACCAGAGCAGGTCACAGATAAAAATGACCCACATAAAGCACTTCAAAGTGTTCCTTTAGGCTTGAAGCTATAACAAATTTTAGTGGTGAGCAGGTTCTTCCTGATAAGAAGAGTACAAATTCCCTTATGAGGGTGCTGGACTGAATTTTGGAGGAATTTCAGTGCTTGGTGGGAAAGGAGCAAACCATTCCAGACCGTTCTGCTGGAGCTGGTATTTGGAAGGCAAAGATTTGCTGTTACATCCAGGCCATTAGAAAAAGATGACAGAAATGTAGCTTTTGTAGTAATGTAAAAAAAAAAAAAAAAAAAACTGGGTTCAATTTGTTGGATGTTGGGGATGAGAGGGAATTTCATTTATCATCTGCAAGCTGACAGCAGACCATCACCTGGGGAGAATCCAGCCTGGGGGAGAATCACCAAAATCTGCCCTGGAGGGATTCCAGTCCCTGTGGTCACCCTGAAGGTTTTCTGTCCCTTTGACAGCAGATGGTCAACAAGTACTCCAGTGATGTGGGGAAGTGTTTGTTAGTGAAACTGTCCAGCAGTTTTTTTCCAACTGGGAAATTAATACTGGAGCTGAAAGGATAAACTCTCTTAAAAAGATAATGGCAAATAGTAGTCTTCACCAAGGGAAGGTTTTGTGTCAGCTGTGTGTCGAGCTGAGGCTTTTTTGGCTCTTTGTTTCATTCCCTGTGATGGATTCCTGAGCCGTGGTGCTCCACAGAGCCCAGCGTGGTGCCGCACTGCAGCTCCAGGCTCTTTGCAGGGTCTCCAGAAGGACACTGAGAAATCACCAATCAACTCCTTAAAGCCTGCAACAGGCATCTGCAGGGAATATCCACCTAACCCAGGGCGGTCATTGCCGCGGAAAGGAAATTGTTCCCCCTTTTTATTCGCGGGATATGGCTGCAGGGTAAATAAAAAAAGTGAGAGCAAGTTTTAAGTGCTTACACCGAGAGGGTCAGAGGGGTCACCTGCATTTGTGAAACGTCCAGCACCTCTTGTCCCCCGTGCTGCCAACAGATGGAAGTCATTTCACTGGGGTGGGGGGGGAGTGGTGTGTGAGCTGAGGTCAGTGAGGGAGAGAGGCAGAGCCCGTAAGGAACAGCTCATTAATACCCCCGGAGCTAAAGAGCCACCTTTCTGAGCTGTTTTCTTTGTGTTGGTATGAAACACAAAGGCGAGCAGGCAAGCCCGTGGGCTGTAGGAGTTTAAATCAATATGACAAATCCATAATTACACAGCGACTTGTGCAGTGAGAACATCTTGGGCTTATAAAGGGGGAAAAAAAAAGAAACGTCAGCACGGATCTCCAATGTTATATATAAAATCCAGGCATATGTGGTCAATCTATATAAATGCAAGTTTGTCTTCTTCTGGATATTGTGTACACGAGTGTTTTTCAGATGTCCCTGCCCTTACTGCCTAATTCATAAATCATAAGGGGAGGTACAATAAAAGGAATTAGGTGATCATTAAAGCACTATGCACTGGATATATATTTCCTTTCCTCTCTCAGTCTGAGGGCTCATTAAAAGCTCGCTTGACTCTTGAAGTATCTTGACACTGAAGATGATGATGAATAGAGCTGCTAAGAGTTGTTAATAATTTGAAATACATTGTCAGAATCACATGATGATGCTATAGGAGATTGTTACAGAGGCGTTGTTTGTGTTTGTTTTATTTGGTTACCCTCTTAATCGACCCAGATTAGAAACAGAGCATGAAGCTGAGCAAGTATTTATTTTCTCTTTAGAAGGACATTTTAATTTTTAAAAAATGAACTATTAAAAAAAAGAGATCTGGGCAGGTGAAAATTACTGGAATGCCAGCATCCTGGCCATGTTGGTCAGTGTTTAATTCCAAACCCTTGCCAGTCTCCTCTTCTTCCCAAGTGCTTTGCTGGGCAGGGGGCAGTTCCTAAAATACTGAAACTGAAGTGTTGGCTCAAGTGCTTTGCTGGGTCTGTCCCTCAGCAGTCAGAGCCACTGGCTTGTCCTTGGCATGGGGGGACAGAGGGCTGGACACCCTCCCTCTGCACTGCTCCACTGACAAGTCCTGTACCACCAAGGGCTGGCCTCTTGTCATGGGTAGCAGCTTGTTTGCTCTCCATCCAAAAATCTCTGCCAGTGCTGATGCAGGAACACCCTGTGCTGCTGGAAGGGGATTTTCCTCCATCCCTGTGAGAGGATTCAGCCTGTGCAGAGATATTTTCAAAGAGGTCTGTGGATGGGCTTCATCTTCTCCCTTTGAACCACTTGAGAGTCATTCTGATAGAGATGTTTAATGCATTTAGGAGGTTTTGTCCTGGAGAAAAGCTGGGTTTTTTTTCAGGGAGCACAGAAGCACATGCACAATTGCATCCCTGCATAGGTAAGTCTGTGTCTGTGGTTCATACACCCCGAAAGAAGTTTAGGATTTTGTCCCTTGAAGTTAGGCTGTGTGTGGGGTCCAGGTCATTACAACTCCATGGGGTGCAGGTTTCCAAATATTCAAACTGTGTTTGTCGATGGGAAGCGTGTGCCTAAATCCCCTCTGCTCTGATCTGCAAATTGGGCACTTTGAGTGGCATTTCCAAAGTTTTCGTTTATCATCTGCAAGCTGACAGCAGGCATCACCTGGGGAGAATCCAGCCTGTGGGAGAATCACCAAAATCTGCCCTGGAGGGATTCCAGTCCCTGTGGTCACCCTGAAGGTTTTCTGTCCCTTTGACAGCAGCTGGTGGCAGATGGTCAACAAGCACTCCAGTGACATGGTGAAGTGTTTGTTAGTGAAACTGTCCAGCAGGGCTGGCCACCCACCTTCAAGCTGTGCTGCCCTCAAAATGCTTCTCCTTCTTTGCCCCCCAACTTCTCCTCCTGCAGCAGGGAGGCAGCACCTGCCTTCCCAAAGCACATCACTCCTGCCAGGTCAACTCTTCATTTCCCTCCATCCACTCGACGCTCCCAGATAGAGCATCCTGTAAATCATATTTAAAAATCCATTAGTGTAATGTTTCTGCAGTTGATATTAAGTGAGCTTTAGAGATCCTGCTGGCTCCAAATTCCCTTGTCTCAGACTAATTTACAGTATATTTCACCAGGACAGGCATTTTCATACTGAAGGACCAGCCTTGACCCTTTTCTCTCTCTCTTTCTCCTTTTTGTTCTATTATTCATCTGTTTTTAGCAGGTGATTGATGGCTTCTGATGTCAATGTGAGATTGTTCTTCTGTTTTCCCACCTACTGCTGTGAAAAAGGGAGGGACAGAATAAAAGGTAAATGCAATACATGAGGTGAAGGCTCCTCCAGCCTTTGCTGGGATTGTGCTCCTCAGGCCAGGAGCACAAAGGCTTTGGCAGGTGCAGGATTGGGTGCAGGAGCTCCAAGCTTTTTTTTTTCCATGCAGGATGAAGCACTGCATTAGCAGGAGCTGTTCCCCTTCTCTGCTCCTGATGTTGGAAGGCAGCCAGGGACATCTGGGGGTGCTCCAGGCTGCCTGGTGCAGTGGGGATGTTGTTGAGCAGGTCCTACAACCACATGAAAGCTGATGAGTGTTCATTTAAGTGAAGTTCCTGTGGACTGTGGTCCTTGTGCCCCACAACTCCCTTGGACAGTGGGGTGAAAGCTTGCTCGGTGTCTGGGCAGTCAGACCCTCACACAGCCCTCTTGACACCTCTCATCCCCACCTCACCTGGCTTCTCCTGCTCTGCTGAATTTGAAGTCGCTCCAAAACGTGCCAAGAAATGTTCACAGTGATGCTGTTTGGAATCTGCTGCACAGGGCTGGCAGTAGGAGCCCTGACATCTAAGGAGGCTCCCTGGAGGAGGAAAGCTGATAACAGCAGACTTCACTCCTGGAAGCTGGGCAGACCCAAGGGCCTCTGCTTTTGCTTGGTCTCTGCTGAAGGTGATTGACTTTGAGTGAGCAATTGCTGCTGACTCTGCAACTTGATCCTGGAGTTTATGTTCTGTGTAAGTAACCTTGAGATAGGGATAACTCATAACCTTTACCTGACCCTGGCTGTGCATCTCAAGTGAACAGCAGCTCTTTGTTTGAGGTTTTGGGAGCCATGGGAGGTATATTTAGCTCATAGTCATGAACTGATGCTAAACATATGTGCCCAGACAGCTGCTCCTTCATTTCATCTATGAGTAAGTATTGATTAATGGAAGTATAAATTTATGCACCTAGTGGATTGTTCTGTGGAATTGGTACCAAACCATCACTAGGTTGGTTTTGTCTTTTTAAATAAAATGACACACTCGTTTTGAGGGAAGAAGGACTTAGGGCATTGATGGGTGGGTGAAACAGTGGAGAAAATCAAGTGCAGTCCATGGTCTAGACGCTGTGAAATTGCCAGCAGGAGGACAATTGACTTGGCACGTTGCAGACTCCTGAAATGTGGATGAGGAATGCTTTGGTGATGACAGGATGTGTCATGCAGATTGTGCTCAGCCAGGCTGTGGCAGGAAACACGTGCTGATGTGGAAAGGGGTGGTATCAAACCAGCTGGGACCCAGAACCATGTTAGGGGGTTAATGAAGGACTGTGTCCTGATCTGCCACTCACCCATGGGAAGAATTTAAATATTTTGTCCCTGCTCTCCTCTCTGGAGATGAAAATGCATTCCCACAGCCTGGAACTGGGCAGGAAAATGTCCAGGAGGACACAGGCTGGCTTTGTGTGGCTCTGAGTGTCCACACTGGACTGTCCACACACAGCAGCCCTCACCCCTGCTCCAGACCAGCTAGCAGGGAAAGAACTGAATACCAATAATCCCTAAGTCAGTCCCAGATCAATAAGAGGAGCTGGCTCTTTCTTTGTGACATTTTGTGTTGCTAACAGCTCAGGTGACAGAGCACCCACTGGTTTCTGTCTCTCAGCTCATGGACTGAGGCCTGACAATCTGCAGGTTGGGTGAAAATTGTTTACTGAGGGTTTGTCTGCATGATTTCCACATGCTGACACTTTTAATCATAGGCATCAGCCAACAGGATAAAGAAAGGGTGAAGGAAAGCAATTTACATGAGAAAATATTAGATCTGTATCCTATCCTGGCCTATTATTTTAAAATGTCTCTGTGGAATACAATGTTTTCTGTAAAAGGCAGGGTGCCTGGCTTCATAAACCCTTCTAAATCACCACCTCACCACAGCCTCCAGCAGCTGTCCCAGTTCCTCAATTCATTTTTTTTTTTTTTTTGCAGTTGAGGATTAAAAAGAATACAAACCACACACTTTGAAAACAAAGCCCCCGGTGGGTCCCACGCTGTGGGGAGGGGGAAACTTCTTGTGACTCCTGGAAGCTGATGTTAGCCAGCCTGGCTGAGGAATAATGGGATTGGAGAACAGGGGGATTTGTTAAATCAGCTTGAACCCATGGAACTCGTGTTCATGTGCGTTTGCTTCTAGTGGAAAACAGCGGTGACACTACTGGAAGAAAAACTAGCTTTAAAAAATAATTTAATCTATCCACAGAGGAGCTATACGGAGAGAGGGGGATTATTGAGGAAAAAGGGAAGCGGTCCTTCAATTCTGCCAGCAATATTGTGCATTTCCCTCAGCAGAGCTGAGGCTCTTTTGGAGCTTAGCCTTATCTAGGAGTGGAAACATAATGATGGGCAAACATCAGGAGACTTGCAAGTGTGGGTTTTTTTTGGTTTTATACATGATAGTTGGCTCATGTCTTCATTGTGGCTTAAAAGACAGAAGGGGGAACAAGATGTGTAAATGTCTTCATTTCCTTTTCAGCGACCTCCAAAAACGAAGCCTTTAAAGAAATGCATCTCGTCTTCATGGCAGTGTGAAGGAATTTTCAAAGTTTAGGATCCTTGTTGAGGTTTAGCTCCAGTGTCTGCCTCTAACACTGCTTCTCTGGAGTGGCTCTTATTTTTTGGAAGCTGACAGTATTTTGCTCCTTGTAATTCTGCTTTTACCTGTGTACTGTTTGTGGATGTCACCCACCTGCTGTGTCAGGGAGGCTTCAACCCTAACAGCTGCTATTGTTGCTGGCTGCTGTTGGACTAAAGTAAAAATTCATCAGGCTGAATATGCAGATGAGCTTGCAATGAAAAACATGACCAAGAAGTGGATAAGCTTGGTCTCTTATGGATTTTGTGTTAATAAGTAGGAATTTGGCCTTTGTATAAAGGCCAGTGCTGTGTGCAGCCTGTATTTGAGTTCCTGTGCTTCTTCCTGGCTTGCTTTTCGCCAGCAGCACAATTAGTTTGTTGAGGAGCTTAAACATCCCCTGTATAATCATTTGTCTCTAGTCCTTATATTTGCTCTATCACATTTAGCACTAACAGCACATTTTCCACCAGATCACTGCTGTTGGAACAACACATCCTTTCCTGACGTGAAGCTCCAGTCACTGCCTGCGAGCAGTAATTGACTGCAGTGGGGCTTTGATGCTCATAAGTATTTAGTCCCTCACGCTGTGCTCTTTTGAATCAATAACCTCCTTTGCTCTGTAACCTAATAGAATTGCTTGGTGGATAAATTTTTGCTTGTGTTTCATCCACTTAGCTTCTTTCAGCCTTCTGATGGATCTGCTCCGTCGGGAGAGACAGCGAAAATGATCGCGTGTCACGTGCCCGTGACAATAAACATCATCATATCTTCCCCCGTGTGTACTCCAGGACAGAGGCAACTCTCAGCCTTTGGAAAGAATTGGGATGGGATGGATAATTGGGAACCCCTTATTATGTGGGAAAGCTGGACAGAGCAACGCAGATACGACCAATCATACGTCCTCTATTGTCTCGAAATGGCGGGTTAAATACAGTTCCAAATATTTTACAGTTACAAGTGTTTTCTCATTGGCATTCAGTGTGAAGAAAAATACAAAGAATTTCACCCTTGAGGAAGCCACTGTGATCACACTATAACTAAACTATCTAATGCCTAAGCAGATCTTAATCTAAATTTTTGCTGCATCACAAGCTTATGCACTTCCACACAGGCCTGAATCTGAGGCGCAGCCTGGGATAGCTCAAATCTCATGGTCTTCAGCGTGAAGAAAAATGCAAGCACTCATTGTTTATCTTAACTTTAAGGTAGCTACCGTGTTCACACTATAACTATACTACCTAATACCTAAACACACCTTAATCTCATTTTTGCTGTGTCACAGGCTTGGCAACTTCTACGCAGGCCTGAATCCGAGGCCCAGTCTAGGGTAGCTCAAACCTCATCCCAAAACACATCATGCCCACGCTCTCTATGAAATTCTGCTACAGATGTGCATAAAAGAAGGGTTGGGCCTGGCAGATACCCGTCTTTCCAAACCAAGACAGGTGGAAGCCAGCAGCTGATGCTGGGGGAGTAGAAGCAGGGCAGAGAAGGCTGGAAATGGGAAAGTTGCTGGGCAAGCCTCCGCTGGAATTTTCTGCGTGAGCACAGAGCCAGGGCACCCTGTCACCTCTGGGCAGGAGACCAGGGCGTTCTCAGCTATGTTGTAGCAGAGCCCTAGAGCTCCACGAGGCGTTGAAAGCATCCAGCCCGCGGAGCAGAGGCCGTGACCACGTGTGAGATGCTCCAGGGACACGGGGAAGGATACAGATGTGAGGATGCAGGAAACTGAGTTTGGAGGAAATGAGAAAAACAGCAGGGTTTAGGCCTTGGGTCCTTGATGTAAAGCTGCCAAAGGAATTCCATTCTGCTAACGTGGGTATTGCTTACCTCACTGCACGTGAGGATATTCGGGCACGAAGAGGTTAAGCCGTCTACGCTCTTTTGTTTTGCCCTGCCTCTCCCTCCAGAGGAAGATTTGTCTATAAAGTTATTTTTAGATGCCTTGTGAGCAAATTTTGTGGGAAGACAGGCAGCCAGCAGCCCCCGGGCGTGCTGCTAAGCCCACCCCTCTCAGCTTACAGAGCATAATTAGCAGATAATCACGCCAAAAATCGCAGACTCCAGCGGGCTAATTTTATCGCGCGTGCTGAACATCGGTGAGGTTGTTGAAAGCAACTTGTGGGTTGTTGCTTAAATGTGTTTCCTAACTCGTTTACGAGCTGGTGTTCTGTGTGAAGGGCAAGATCAAATGCAGGTCTTGTCATGCACAGCAGCCGCTGGGGCTTTGGTGAGGTTAGATGACACAGGGATGTTTCCTAGCGTTAAAAATTGCATTTTATTGGGACGTGCTGGCTGCTAATGGTGTTTCCAGTAATGCTGCCGTGTTTTGCTGCAGGGTTGGTGTGGAAGGTGTTGGAGCTTTGATTCAGGAACGTATTCAGGCACGTGCTTTGAGGAGTGCTTATTCCACTAACCTGTAATTATAGATCTATAAATGTATATATATAAAAAAAAAAACCCAACTGGAGGTGCCTGCTGGGATTGGGCTGTAATTTCCCATGATCTAAATGGAAATTAAGCATGTATTTTTAAGCTACATTTATACTTAGGAGTTTTACTAATTTAAGGCCTTAGTAACTCCTGCCATTTTTTTTTTTTTTTAGCAAGGAAAAATATTAAGTGTGGGGTGGTTGGGCTGAACAGCTTTCAGGACGTGGATGCTTCTCTCTTTTAGTGATATGGTAAAATAAAGATACTTCTTAATAGAAAACACAGCCATCCTTCTGGGTGCAATAAATCTAAGACAGGTAGATGTAATAAAAAACTATCACTATTTCCTCCTGATAATAGAAAGATTATGTTGGCCAAGGTTGCAGGGTCAAAAAAAAAGCTCAGTAACAGGAATCTATGGTACAGATGACCTGAAGAATGTGGGAAAAGAGCCTGGCCTCCTGCTGTCTGATTTCTTGTCCATGAGCTTGGGAAATCTGACTCTTGAGAGAGGTACCAGCTTGCAGCAGCAAAGATGGGCTGGGCTGTCCCAGAGGCCAGCAGAACATTTGGGTTCCCTTGGTTCACAGAATTGCCTTTTTGTAGGGTTTCCCTTCTGTGGACAGATGAAGGTTTGGGATCAATCCTGAGGTGGCCAGAGGAAAGGTGAGGGTACTTGTGAGGTCTTTTTCATTTCCAGATATGTCTCTGGTTTTGCAGTGGCTCCCTAATGAATTATCATCCTCCAAAATGCCTCTGAGCCTGAGTCTCCTCCCTGCATCATTTTGGATCTGGCCTAAGAGAAGCAAATGCCAGACACAGGAATCAGTCTCCCTCAGGTGAGCATTCAGTGTTTTGTAGGAGAGAATAGATCTTTGTACCCCGTTTTCATTTTCTGAACACTTACCATGGCAGAAAGTGTCTGTGGCTGAATTGAACACACCTTGAGTATTTGCTGCAATATTTATCCAAGTCCATACAGCTCTGAAGTCTTGCATATAGCCTCACCTGAGAGTCCTGTTCTTTGTGATTGTATCTTGTGCTTCCAGGCTAAATAACAAAAGCAGGGGGGAAAGCAATAGCTCAGGTTGAAGTAATAGTTTACTGACAGGCTGGCAAATACATATTTGTCTAGCATGTAAACTTGGTTCCTTTTTTTTCCCTGATCATGATGGAGTCTGCTTGCATAGAGGAAATATCCCTGGTGATAGAGAGCCAAATTCACTGGGCTCTGGGCGTATTCAAGTACTCTGTCTGCCTGTCACATGGCAGATTAATTCAGTGGCAGAGTATGGTACCACTGCCTCAAGCAGGCAAGTTCCTATTCTGCAGGAAGCATAGTTCATCCCAACAGCTGCCTCGTGAGCAGCGTGCTGGAGTAGCAAAGAAGAAGCATCTTGCATGCAGGAGTTGTGGTGGTAGCCCCAGCAATGAGACTGTGAGTCTGCTTCCATCACAAGTCCCCACTTTCCCAGCCATCCATCTAAAGTTCACCCAGCAGCAGGCACTGACTGCTCCATGCCTTCAAATCCAGGCAGCCTGGGTGCATGAGTCGTGCCTGGCTCTCACTCCACGCTTGCTTTTGTTGTCTAAAAGTTGTTTGTGGTTGCCCTGCTTTCCTAAAGTTTTTCTAAAGTTCTTTCAGCCTTTTACTTTTGTGGTGGAGTTTTTTTCACGCACTTTTCATGTAAGCAATGATTGTTTTGCATTCCTTTCTGGAGGAGGAGAGGATTGATGGACTGTTGGTTTGACCAGTGTGGTTGGAGAGGACAATTCTCTTTCTCTAATCCATGGTCACTGCTGGAATTCTATAAATGTCAAGGTCTGTAAATAAACTGCCCCTTTTCTGCCTTGGACATCTCAGTGTGTGAGTGTTGTTCATTTGTGTCCTATTGCAACACTCCTGCTTCTCTCCTTTCCCTTTGGCCCAAATTCCCATCTTCAGTTCATATAGAAGTTAAGGAGCTCAATACAGTTGTTTGTTTGGTTTTTTTTAAATGCAGTTGCATGACCTGGGTGATGCAGGAGGTCAGGCTACCCCATCTGAAGAGATAAGAATCTGTGAATCTAAACCCAAACAAGTCCCTTGATTCCAAGCCCTGCATTTAAACTTAACGTGGACCTAAATTCCCTCCCTGCCTCATTCTGTCTGCTTGGAAAAGGAAGAAGGACTTCCTAAGGCAGTAGTTTGAGGAGTTCAGTGCAGTCTTCTCATTTATGAGGATTTTGGCCAAGATGCTGAGGAGCTTGACCCTTCCCTTTGGGCTCTGCAGAGTGGCTCTTTCTCACCCCAGGTGGTTCTCTGTGGTCAACTAGAGCTGGCCCTGTGGTCAGAGGTGCTGCTGAGCAGCTGCATCTTGGGGAGCCAGGTATTCACTCCCCACCTCCCCCTGGTTACAGGAACACCCTTCTCCTCTGCTTGTTGTTTTGGGGATTCTGCTCACCTCCAGAGTTAAATTTATCTCGCTGCCACGCAGCCCTTACCTTCTCCAAAGCTAATTACCAGTGCTGTGCAAGCTGAATCATGAGGTGCATCATTAAGAATGGCACACAGGTTAAGGAAAAAAGCCAAGACAAGCAGCGTTTCAGGCACCTCCTTTTTCCTGAGGCTCCACACGCCGTTTCCCCAGTTCCACTTTTATGTGGCACAGTTGTAAGGACTGGCATGGCAGTCCCAGGGGCTGGATGCAGCTGCCAACAAAAACTGGCAAAACAGGAGGTGGAGGAGGTCTGTTAATTGCCTCCAAGTGCCAGTTTCTCCAGAGGGGTTTTTCTTAACCAGGGAGGAACTGTTGAGCAGTCCAGGAGCAGGTCACACCTGTGCAGCAAATGGGTTTCCTCGGTTTCCTGGGTTTCCTTACAGAGCAGAGTAATAATACGGCAGAAATATCAGAGTTTGGTTTTTAAGGGACATCTGAGAATGCAAAGGAATTGCCCTTTATTAAAAAGGCCAGACCAGAGTCTCTCTCTTGGTGCATATCGAGTACAGAACACAAATCTTTCACAAGGATCCTTTGCTAGGGAGGGGAGGAGGGAGGTGGGTGGAGAAGAGGAGGAGACAGCCAGGGAATTTAACCCTTAAGGACCTTCCTCAACAACCTTACTTTGCAAATAAATCTTTGCCGTGGAAGCATCTTCTCCCTCGTGAGTGAGGATTTTAATTTCCTCTTTTTTTTTATTTTTAAATAAAATAAATTATGTTTTTATTTTCCTTCAACCCACACATCCCTTATCGGTTTTGTGAAATTTCTTACTGCTGACTTCTGTTCATTGCCATTACCATTTCTTGTCTTTTAAGGAGAATTTCCCATTTATTTTCTTCTTCATGATTTGGCTTTTGCTTGTCCTCCAAGCCAGAGCAGCTTTTTTTTTGCCAGCTCAGCCTTCTCTCTTTTCCATAGGATTGTGGTTCCTCTGTGTAGGGAGGAAAATGGTCTTGAACAGTTCCCAATTATCAGTCACATATTCCTGCTCAAATTCTTTCTTTCAGTTGTTTTGCTTTGTAATTATTTTCAGCTTTGTTAAGCTGGCATTGGAAATCATCAAGTAGATACATTACTCATTTGGACTTTATTCTATTTGCACATAACAAATGTAATCAAATCAGTCTCTTGTACCTAAGCTGCTGCTATATTTTTACATTCTGTCATCAGTTCCCCTTGATCTGCAAAAATGAGGTCTAATATAGAATTTCTTCTATGTTAGATGCAATTGTTTTTGTGTCTGGATATTTTCAAGTATAATTTTAGGAATTCCGAGCACATTTTTAGAGTTTGCAGCACAAGGCTCCAACATATGGCTTTCAAAATTAAATCCCCATAGAAATGCAGCTCTCTTTCTTGAGTGGAGTAACTATGTTTACAATAGCTCAGTGCTACATGAAAATGATAGTGTTGTTAGCAATACTGAACAGAATTTTGAAGAGTTCAATAAATATTTCTGTTCCTTACAAGGGAAAAAGGGAGACTGTGTGATCATGTCCTTTAACAATAAAACACCTTTTATACTGAATGAGGATTGTATAGCAGCTCTTAATTAGAGATAATAAATGCCAGCAAGTTACATTTGTGTGGAAGAATTTTAGCTGTGTGCCATTATTTTTTAAGGGATAAACAAGGTGGCTCACAGAACTAAGGGTTTTTCTGCCTGACATTAATCCTAGACAAAATAATGGAATTGCTGATAGGGCATGTAATTAGTAAAGAATTAAAGGGATTAATGCAAGTAGTGTCAATCAACATGGGCTTAGAGAGTATAGCTCTTGTCTAATTAGATTTTTTTTTCCCTGGGAAGATTACAAATTGTGTTGATAAATGTAATAGTATAGATATGATAAACTTCTGGGAAGGCCTGAGGATCCTGATGTGATCTCATGGCTGACCCTGCAGGTTGGAGCAGGTGACCTCCTGAGGCCCTCTCCAACCTGGAACACCCCGTGGTCCCTTGCAAGAACTGCCTTTGGCTACAAATACCTTCTCATACAAGACTGGGATGATAGAAAACCAATTAGGCACCACTGGAATAGATAAGAAAGTGCTGTACTCTCCCATTTTAAATGGAAATTCATCAGTGAATGGACACGCTTCTGATGGAGTCCTGGGGGTGATCACAGATCTACCTCTGTGGTGAGGTCAGAATCTGAAGATCACTGAAATGAAAGACAGATCACCAGAGCAGAATGATTTGGGTCCCATCAGTAACCTAAATGAAAACAAGCAACAGGTTTTAATAGGACCCATGCCCAGGGAGCAGCTGACACTGAAAAAGACATGTGGAGCTGTGGGACCCTCAGCAAGCACAGACCCCTGTGTGAGAGTGTGGCAGAGAAGAAAAATGTCATATTTGGGGGTACAAAACCAGGAATATTTGAGACAAGGAGGAAGGGATTCCTCCTGCAGTTTCCAGTTGAGGCTTCAAGGAAAAAGTTGTCATCAGCATTTGGAGAGAATTGGGAAAAAAGGGCTCATTAAATGATTGGAAAGCACATCCAACCCACTGGAGACTGGAGCAGACGCTTTGCATCATCCGACAGAGAGAAAGGTGACAGAGTTTTGATCACTCTGATGGACAGAAACATAAATACAGTGAGAAAGCTGAGTTCAGTCCAGCAAATAAAGGAAATAAAACCCAGCAGAGAGAAACCAAAGGTAGAGGAACTCAGACTAGACATAAACCACACTCAGCAGCGAGGGCAATTAACCACTCACAACGGCACACTGAGAAATATGAAGCTCTCTGTTTCACTGGAAATTTTTACATGGTTTCTCTTTTCCTGGTATTCCTGCTCTAGTTTTAGAAGGAGTCAATTCTGGGAAGTCTTGTGACCTGTGTTATCCAAGGGGTCAGAAGTCAAAATCACAGTGGTCTCATCTGGTTTTGTCATCGATTACTCCAAGGGCCTCTGGCTCGACGTGTGCTCCCAGCTCAGCTGCCTGTGTCCCACACAGGAGGAGGGCTCACAAAAACAGGCTGCTCTAGAAGTGGTTCAGGAGTTTCTTTTGTTTCTTAGCAGCTTTGATGAGGATTTTAGGGAAAACAAAAACAAAACAAACAAACAAACAAACAAAACCCCAACAAAACCCCCAACAACCCAACAAATAAACCAACAAACCAAAGAACCTCCCCAAAAAACCTCCCCCCCCCCAAAAAAAACCCCAAAAAACCCAAAACCCAACAAACAATGAACCCAGGACTGAATTTTCTGAAAACCTTGTCACTTACTAAAGCGTTGTGGATACAGATTAATTCACTCAGCCTCTTACTGTAAACCATCTTTCTGTAAACCATCTTACTGGTTCCTTCCCCTCTTTGGAGGCCAGAGGCACATCCACACACAGGCTCCACTCCCTCACCAGGAGGGACTGGTCCTGATGAGGTTGATGTCTACTGATGCTTTCCACTGACTGAGGAGACCCCCAAGACTAAATGTAATGTTCAGAGGGTGAAGTGAGGAGAGATGAATTCCCCCTGAGACTGGTGCCCACAGCTCACGGGTCCTCTAATGGACTTTATCCTCATGTGGCTGTTAATTCCTGTTCTGATTCAGCTCTGAAAGTGCCCAAATGTTTTTTAAACTCCTGATTATTTTCAAGAATTCACCTAGACTTTTGGAAACAGTAGGGGAAAAAAAAGAATAGCAGCCTGTGAATGAATGTGATTAACGGGTCATGGTTATTCCCAGATCTTTCTTTTTAATATAATTACTTCATTACAGCACAGGCATGTCACAGAACTTCTATAAATAAGTGCTGATTTTTGGCTGCTTGGACTCTTTAAAGTCCAGGTCCTGGAGAGGAAAAGAAATTTGGAATGGAGAAAAATAGCAATTAGAGTTAAATGGTAAAATGGCGAGTTAATGTGTAGGGAGTAAAACTCCTTTTAGTGGAAAATGTTTTTTTGTGTTAACTTTTGTAAGAAAACAGTTTTCCATACTTGTCAGGCTTGACAGTTAAAGTTAATGGTGTTAAAAAACAGAGTACTGAAAAATGTTCCCCTCGGTGTGAAAGATTTATTCAATGAGAGTTTGCTTGAAAAGTTATTTTGGCTAAGGGTGCTGGCTTTTGCCTAATGCTTGGAACAAAGATCCTTGCTGTTTTACTGGGATGGGGACAGCCTCAAATTTATGATTTCCCAATTAAGGTGACGTGACCTATTTTGTTGTATTGTTGACCCCTTTTTGAATAGAAGGCCAGTCTTTTAAATGTATTTTTTTTTTCCCTTTAGGAAAACCACATCAAGCAAATGCTGATCTCACTCTGCCTGGAGTAAAGCTTGGGACGTGCTGGGATGCTCAGAGGCAGAATTTGTGAGTTAATCTGCACTGAGAGCAGACTGAATAGTGAGTTGAACAGTTTCTACCCATTACATGTTATTTAGCAAAGTAGTTAGAGCCTGAAATTTCCCCTGTCATATTTGTGTGGCCAAAAAAGGCTGTCCAGTAGCAGGGCTGCCTCTCCCTTGGCTGTGGTGGAGGCAGAGGTATGTAAAGGAGTTGAGTGGAAGGAGAAGCATGGCTGGGTGCTCTGGGCATCTTTACTCAGCCATTTCTGGCTGCCTGGTAACTCACTGGGGAGGGAAGGGTTCTTCACAAGTGCCCATCAGTCCTGCAGACATGGAGCTGCTTGATCTGACAACCTGCTTGCTCCTTACTCACCCCAGGACTTCTAAAAAAAAAATAAAAAAATGATGCCTCATTGTAGTATGAGGTGGAAGCTGAGGGCAGTTTCCCTTTCAACATCAGAGGGTTTTGTCTCTTGAAGCATCCTCTGGATTTTCATCTACTTGTGGCCCTGATAAATCACTGATTTCCCTGAATGAGGCTGTGGGGACAGTCATGCTGGTTTTGTTCTGACTGTGGCCCAGGTTCTTCCAAAGCAAAGGCTCATGAATGGGTTTTTGAAATCTGTCTGCCCATTGTCCCCCTTTTCAGCCCCCTAGTTTAGTGCTGCTTTTTATCATTTGGACCTCTCAAAGTATCTGAATTCTATCTGTTAAGGGACCTTGTAAATATGGAATCAGCATAGGTTGGCAGAGGTCCACTGGCCTCCAAGAAAAGGTGGTTGGCACCATTTGGGAATCTATTCTGCTGTTTAGAATAAATTTCATCAAGAGAGCCCAGAGAGGCAGAGATTAAAATTAATAGTGTTAAAGCTCTGGTTTAGAGCCCACCCTTGTCAGAAATGATATTTTCCTGAGTTCATATTGAGCAGGACTGCATTGCATGGCTCTTTCAGAAGAAAGCCATAAACCCCTTAAGGCTTCCACGCTCCCTGGGCACGTGGATGTGCAGGTTCTGTGTTGAAATCACAGTTTTGGAACTGCTGCTCTTTCCAGCCCTCCCATTTGCTTTATCCTCTTGGAATCCTGGAGAGTTTGGTTGCAGAGAGGAAGCAGATCGTGGAGCCCTCACTGTAAACATCTGAGAATGCCATGCGTGCTTGGTTTAAAGGTTTCCCAGTGATGTTTTTAATCCTTCAGTAAATTAAACTCTGAATGGTACCCCCAAGACCCCAGTATGTGGGAGGAGTGAGGGGCAGCAGTGTCTGGAAGCTTTTGTACATGTGGGGTTTCAACTCCTGTAGCTAAATTAATAAATTAACAAAGTTAATAATTAATAATAATAATAATGCAAGGCAGAGCTGGAGCCTCTCATCTCCTCCAGCTACACCTCACTGGAGGCACTGCAGTGATCTTGCTTGGATGGATTCTGGGATCAGCAGCAGGTTAGACCCAGGGAAGAACATTGATTACATCCACCTTCACACCTGTCCCAAGAGGGGCTTTGTTAATCTTAGAGCTGAGTCAGAGTCCCTTGACTTGGTAGGTGGATGTGTTTATCCTGGAGAAAATTCCACATTCCTCACCTGGTGAGCTCTGAGAACCTGTATTTACCAGTGCAAGGGGCTGGGGAGAGCAAGGAGGTGGCAAGGCCCACATGGATAAAGTCATTAAAGTACTACTTTGACATCTATTTCTCGAGGAGCATTGGAAGATTTTCAGATTGACAAGGATTTCAGCGAAAACTTTTCACCATGTGGTTCCCAGAATGGTTCCTAAATCCAGCTTTAGGTCCTGTCATAAGAGAAGACTGATTTCTGCTGGCACTGCAGAGCTGCATCTCTGAATTGTGAGTGCTGCTGGTGCAGAGAGCCTGAATGCCCAGAGATGGAGTCAGAGCCCAGCTTTGTGCTCCTACAACTGAAATCAACTGAAATCCAGGCACCAGATGACTTTTTTTTTTTTTTTTTTCCTGCAAACTACGTCGCTCGTGGATGTTTTTTTGAGGTATAAAAGTTTTTTATGAAGATTGATTTCAAGTTACCCTCCTACCTACCCTCTGTGCCAGTAGCCCTCAGGAAAAATAAAACTGACCCCAAAATGAACTGACCTCCTTGCTGATAGAGAGTTTTCCTTTTAGCTCAATTTATGAGTGTGGATTTGGGCTGGTCATTGCTGTGCCTGGCTGGCTTCAGAGCCATCAGCCTGGTGTTGGGATTCTTCTTCAGCCAGACTTCAGATGGTCCTTCTGGCAGGAGAAGGCCAGGTTCTCAGCTATATGGTGTCAATACATGCCATAAATGGAAGGAAATTATATTGTTATCTGTTTGGAAGCAATGTTGCAGCACTCTGTGTGGAAAGGAAAAATGTTCCCAATGTGTTTAGCATCATTATCATTATTATTATTATTATAACCCATCATCTTCTCTTGAACGTATAGGTGGCCTTCAAAAGACTCCAAACTGCAAGGAATTTAGCTTTTTTTTTTTTTTTCCCCCCAGAAATATGTTTGCTTTTAATGACATTTTCATCTATAAAAGCTAAAAATAACATGCCTTATTAAATGCAAGGCACTCTGGGACAAAGTTTGCTCTTTTTTTGGCTGAGAAGGTAAAATTCTCCTCCGAGAGGATCACGTTTTCTGTTGGGTTTGGTGTTTTGTCTGCCTGCCAGCTGCAATTTTGTGTGGCTGTGGAAAATGGAGGGGACCCGTGGAAGCATCATTGACAAAGCTGGGACTCTGAGGGGCTGATGCCTCCTCCCTGCATGGAGAGAAGTTGTTGCTGCCTCCTCCTTCCATCAGGAGGAGGGGAAATGATGCCAACACAGCTCATTCAAGCCCTCAAGCCCATCACACTGGTCTGTACCTGGACTTTTCACACCTTTGGTGTCACCAGAAGATGTTTCTAGTTGCACTCTAGCATTGTACAGCAAAAATCACTGGGAAACAGCTGAGTTACTGCTTTGGTTTGGGAAGGGAGGGAATGGCTGAAACTACAATAATTTCAAACATTTGTGGCACGCCAACATACAGTGCTTCAGTTTAAATCCTCACCTTAGTTCCTACTCAAAGCTTTGTCCCACACACCTGGGCTCAGGCTGAGCCAGATTGGACTTTCTCTCACTTACTGAGATGCATTTGAGTTGTTTCCAGTTTCTCATCTCTTATTGATTAAGACAGTCCCAGGTGCGGTTCAGGGCAGGTTACCTGTCTTCTGAAGAGCAGTAAAAGGAACTGGAATAGGGAAATCACAACCTTTCTCTTTTTATTGCAACAATTGGACATGGGTTTAGAATGTTAAGGCGTATATTAAGTAATTTAAAGTCAGAAAAACAATTGTACCGGGGAGATTTTTGCTACTGATGAGCTCTCCAGTATTTTCTCCATTCCCCATGTGAGCTCCTGACCTGATGAGAAGAGCCTTTCTTAGTGCTCCTCTGCAGAATTAGCTTTTTTACATGCTGGTCTGTTTTAGGCTGCATGTGGTGCTTAGACAGAGAAAAAAAAAAAAAAAACCCAAATCAGCAGCAGGAGTGATAACATAATAGTTAGTTGGTCATGGTGTTGCAGGACATCTTTGCCCCCATAATCAGGGACTCGTTTCCCAGGAGACCTTCTGCCCCCTTCACGAGTTTCTGAAAGATTCTGCCGGGGGTTGAAATGTTTTTGCAGCTGATCCACATGAAATACCATCAGGTTAAAGGAAAAGAAAAGCCACGTTTGCTGGATTATGGCCTCCAAATCCTTCAACTTCTGGAGAGGGCAGGAAAGGGATCGGAGAGGGAATCACGACTGGAGCAATTAATCTCACTGCAGCTTGGAGGGCCCTCATCACAGGCTGACAGTGATTTATGAGCAAGGCTTTCATATTTTTCTACTCAGTGTTGTGCAGGAGCAAAGTTAGATCTGCCCTCAGTGTAAGCTGGGTTCGTTCCATGGGGGTTGAAGGTCTTTGCCAGCCTTTCTGGGGACAGTTTGTGGTGTCCCCCATCATTGGGAGACATGGGTACTGGTGCTGCTCCTCTGCCTTGCCTGTGGTGGGATGGTCATGGGAGATGTGCAGCAAGGTCTGGAGCTGTTCTCACCACTGACTGGCCATGAACAAGTGACTGTGCTGAAATGGGGAAGGCTCCTCTGTGGGTTCAGCTGTGGATTAAAACAGGTCATGCCATGGCTGCTCCTGTCCCTTGTTCCCTTGGAGCAGAGCCTGATTCCCACACCTGGCTCCATCTTCCCATCAGGGAGTTGTAGAGAGTGAAATTTCACAGAATTCACAGAATCACCAGGTTGGTTCAGACCATCCCAGCTGCTGGTGGGACAGCCTTTGGTCTAATTTCACCTTTCTCAGCCATTTTGAAATTGGAGATGGCTGAATTTCTGCTGAAATGCAAACAGCATCTTTGCCTCTGATCTCATTCATTTCCTGAAGCTGCCCTCGCCTCTTTCTTTCACCCAAATCCAGACAGAGGCTTCCACGAGGTCTTAAGCAGCCTTAGAACATTTCCCCAGATGATTTTCATTTCCTTCTGCCTCTGCCCTTCTCCAATCCAGCTGGGAGCTGAGGTTTCCAAATACCTTGAAGAAAGGCTATTCTTGTGGTTTTGCTACAAGCTTCAGGGGAATTCACAGGGAATATTTCTTGAGGTTTTCAGTCTTGTTTTCTAGGTCTTGCAGCTTTAGACAACTTATCAGAATGTCGATGCTGAACTGAATTAGTGAGCTACTTGAAGATTTCCTGTCACTTACAATATATTTGGGTGTCAAACTTGGAGCTGATGGGGGTGTTTGTGGGTTTAAACCACTTTTATGCAGGGCAATGTCCTGTTGAAGCCAAAGGACAGATACCATTCAGAGGAGAAAAGTCAGTCCTGGACACACTCAAATGTCCTAACCACAGCTAAGCCTGTTCTAACTTCCCTGCCAAAACTTTTTTTCATTAAAAAAAAAAAAAAAAAAATAAAAGAAGTATTTTAATTAAATACAAATTTCTGTGGAATATATCTGCTGCTTTCAGCAGGCATCCACGCTTTAGCGGTAACTCAAAGCCAGACCATCGTGGCTCAACAGCACTATTTACATTTGAAAGCTTTTCAGTTGAAAATGTGTATGTTTTGGAATTGAAAATCTGTTTTATGGCCTTCATTTTTATGGGAACACTGGAAAAAAAATTCTGCTTCAGGGAAGGACTATTCTGACTCTAGTAAGATTTTTATTCTCAGAACCAAGCACTGTTTTCTCAAAGAGACATTTTTACATGTCGTTTCTCATGTATTTTTCTTCCCTCTTGCCTCTCAGACCATTTCCCTTGACTTGCTTAACCCTGCTTGAAAACCACTATGAGAAATGGGGTTTTGTGTTACTGGCTCTTTTGCCTGGCTCACTGTTCTGGGCAGTTAAACAAACATCCTGGAGAGCTCTCTGGCCTGACTGCAGCCACAAAAATCCAGGTTTCACAGTGGAAGCAGGCCTGAAAGGTTATTTTCAGGCCTGAGATATATAGCAGCACTTTATCCACCTGAGCTCAGCCTCTGCTGAATGATCCAGTGCTCTGGGCAGGGCAAGCCCCGATGATTTTAATATAAATGGGTATGACAAGATGAGAGGCCAAATGCTGAGTGGATTTAATCATCTGACAAGTGCAATGATTAATCTTAAATATTCCGTAGTCGGTCCCAGAGTGGAATTTTCTGCTCAGAAATGAGGCCATCAGCCACGGAGGTTTATTTGCTGGCAGCCGTGGCCACGGTGTGCGCAGCAAGCTGAGGAAGCTCTGGTTCTGTGTGAAGCTGTTAGCAGTGACAGACGATGAGTTGTTAAATCCCTGCACAACTCATCAGGCACGGGAAGGTGCTCCCAAGCCTGGAGTGGGGGCTCTCCCTTCCCCTGAAGAAGGGCTGGGGACATGTGGGGCTTTCCACAAATGGTGGGATTTTGCGTTGCCATGTGCTGCTGCCTTTGCTTTCGTCAGGCTGGGGTTCTTTCCCTTAGCTCCTTTCCCTTCAGGGTGCTGCTTAGGGAATCTTTTTATTTGCCAGAGAGTCACCCTGGCTCCTTGTGCATGGGAAGGCTGAAGGGGAGATGGCAGGACCAGACTGTGTGTGCCTGGTCGGGGGCATTTTCATTCTGGAGTTGGCCTCTGGTATTTCTCACATGTGAGTTTGGTATCCAGCCCAGATCCAGGCCAGAGCAGGCAGTGAAACTGAGATTTCCAGTGACTTCAGTAGCCCCACACAATCTCATCTCCCAGTCTGACCTGGGCAAAGCTGGGCTGTGTCCAAAGAAGGGAAACAAAGCTGGGGAAGGGGCTGAAGCACAGATGAGGAGCAGCTGAGGGAGCAGGGAAAGGGGCTCAGCCTGGAGAAAATGTGAGAATTGGATTTGTAGAGAATTCTCAAAGCCTGACTGAAAGCTCTCACGGTCTTGTACATCTGTGTGCAAACTCTGAGATGAGCTGTGCTGGCTGAAGAAGGCCATGGAGTAGAGAAGACATTGTTGAGAGAGAAATGGAACTGGAAACAAGTTTCAAACGATGGCTCTGCAAACAGAGCAGATATTTTGGAGAATTAGAACTGTGAAAGATGCATTGTGGCGAGACCACGTGGGATAAAATAATTGGTGATTAGTGTTAGAAATATCAGCAGCATTGTGTGGCAAAAGCTGATGGGCTGAAGAGCATTTATAAGGTATTGTAACAAAGAAATAGTTTGGCTTCTGATAGAATGGCATTGAGTTTTACATCTATTGTGTCTCACCCTTCTCAGAGATCGATAATGGAATAAAATCTTTAAAAATGCCCCTCAGTTGCCCCATCTCTGTAGAGCTGGGTTTTTCCAACACCTGGGCAAAGCTGGAACGTGTCCAGGGAAGGGCAACAAAGCTGGGGAAGGGGCTGAAGCACAAATCTGATGAGGAGCAGCTGGGAAAGGGGCTCAGGGGGAACTTCTGCCTCTGAACAACTCCCTGACAAGAAGGTGGAGCCAGGTGGGAGTGAGGCTCTGGGAGCAGAGGCAGGACAAGAAGAAAAAACCTAAAGTTGCACCAAGCAGGGTTTAGATTTTCCATTTCTTCACTGAAAGGGTGGTCAAGCAATGGTGCTGGGCAGAGAGTCCTTGCAGAGCCTTCCTTTGAGTGCTCACAATGACCTATCAAGCAATGCTGGGGCTCAGTGTTCAGCAGACAATGTGGAGAAAGCTTGACAAATGAGATTTGTTAGAGCAGGCACTGCAGAAAGTCAGGGCCATGAAAAATGTAAGCCTAATACAGATTATTCATGGTGTGCTGGGATTTCCTGACGGGGTGTTTCAGGAGACCTGTGTGACCTGGCTTGGGTAAAGATCCTCCTGAAGCAATGCTGATGAGCTCCTGGGAAACCTGAGGGGAGAAAAGACTCGCAGTCACTGCTGCTGGAGCTGAAGTTGGGCTTGCAAACAAACACTTGATTTGGGATGGCAGTCCAGTGTGGAGCAGGTGAAAGGCAGGCTACCAGTGCAAGTGCCCACGGGGCCACCAGTGGGGCAGCAGGGTGAAAATGGGTTTATTTAAAGGACAACATGTTTTGTACAAATCCTCCATGCTCCCAGATCAGTGGTGTATCCATACTGACTGTGGAAAACTGGCTGCAGCCATTCTGCATCAGTTTGATCAAATGATGCCTCTTGTTCATGACTGGACCTGAAACCCACCACTTTTAAGGGAAAAAAAAAAAAAAGTGGTGTGGTGCCCTGGATTCTCTCTGCTTGATAGTATCCAGGCAGCCTGTCCACCATCTCGTTGAGAAGCAGCACTTGCTGCTCCCACATGACAGGAGAAAAATGTTTTAAAGAGCAGTATTAATAATAATAGCAACATTAAAGTGTGGGGAAGGATTACAAAGGTAATTCTGAGATCCTTCTCAGTAATGCAGGCTATTAACAAAAGATAATCACCTTTAAGTTAGTCACCTTTAGCCCCGGAGTAAAATGGAGGCACAATTATTCAATGCAGTACAGAAGTAATTTAAAAAGAGATGGATGAATGGTCAGCTCGCTCAGTTCTTGCTTGGGAAACCAGCCAGGGCCATGTCCAAAAGGGAGGAAAACTGAGTGAAAAGAATGGCAGCAATAAGTGAGTCATTCCTGGTGTCCTTCTCTCCATCCTTCCATCGAATCTGGATTTATTCACTCTTTGGAGCATGAAAAGTGAAAGGGGGAAAAATAAGAGAATCATGTTGAAAACAGCTCTTCATGTTCTTTTTATGAGTAGCTTTGGGAGGTCTTTTTACTTTTGGACTGCCATGAAACATCTAGGTCTATTCTTTGTGTCAGAGTGCAGGGCTTTTGTCATCAGGAGCCGCTGGCCATGCTCATCCTTTCTGTCGTGCTGGGTCTGTGGCAGAGGGGCAGAAGAATGAGATGGGACGAGTCAACAGCCAGCTGCACATGAGCCAGCAGTGTGCCCAGGTGGGCAAGAAGGCCAATGGCTCCTGGCCTGGGTCAGGAATGGTGTGGCAAACAGGAGCAGGGAGGTCACTCTGCCCCTGGACTCGGCACTGGTGAGGCCACACCTTGAGTGCAGTGTCCAGCTCTGGCCCCTCAGTTCAGGATGGACATTGAGTGCAGTGTCCAGCTCTGGCCCCTCAGTTCAGGAAGGACATTGAGTGCAGTGTCCATCCCTGGCTCCTCAGTTCAGGAAGGACATTGAGTGCAGCGTCCAGCTCTGGTCCCTCAGTTCAGGATGGACATTGAGTGCTGTGTCCAGCTCTGGTCCCTCAGTTCAGGAAGGAGTTGTGTATGGAAAAGACAGCATGTCTGCTGAAAGAGGGCTCAGGAGCCAAGAGAATTGTCATCAGCAGGGCCAAAAAGACGTGGCCACCTCGCTGTGCTGGAAACAGGAGTCTCTTTCTTCACAGCTGCTGTGGGACCCCTTACCTTGTGTCCATACCCTGCCCTCTTCCCAGAAACTGGCCTGAGGTTGTTGGAGTACAAGGGCTTTCTAGTTTTTGTCAGGTTGCTTCTGAGTGCTCCCTTGCTGGTTTTTGTTCTTTAAAAGGGTTATTGGAGTTTTATGCTAGGCAGAAGGAATGTGTGGACTCTGGAAGCAGTTATGAGGTTTCAAAAATTACTTTGAAAGGTCTTTCAAGCTGCAAGGACGAGCAGTTGGGGCCCTTGGAAATGCCCAAGGCAGTGCTGTAGCCACATGCAAGTCCCCTGGACAAGCTGGCTCTGATTCGCCATCTGAACTTGCATTCAAGCAAATAAAATTCCCACTTTTAACCTTCCCACTGATTTTCTTTCCCACAGAAAGAAGCACTGGAGCTGGGCATCCAAACCCATCCGTTTTCTCTGTTTTGCCTCCACGAGGAACAGCAGGATGACAGGAGGGCAGGAGATGAAGAGAGACTGGCAAGGCTCGTGGCACGTGGCTCAGCCTGACCTTTACCCTGAAGGGTAGCTGAAGAAGTCTGTGAGAGATTAGCAGGTACGAGAAACTGCAAACAGAATAAATTCCTTGGGGAAGAAGCTGAGAGTTGCTGTGAGAGGCATTGTGAGTGGCCACTAATCCTCCAGTCAAAGAGACAAGTCCAGTCCAGCCCAGTCCGGAGTGGGATAAATTCTGTGTTTCTGTTTTATGTCCTGCCTGTGCAAGTGAGGGGCCTTGCCTGCTCATTCCTGCACTGTTCCCCAGTGGCTCTGTCTGGACTGCTGCCTGCTTTGGCTTTATAGCACCATGATAGGAGCTCAGAACATGAATATTCTCAGAGATATTTCTGCACTGCTAGCTCTGATTACTTCTTTTCCATTGCACAGCTCATGGGCAGGCTCCTTACCAGAAGCTCCTGAGCTGGGGGCCTGCCTGGTCTAGACACCCCCAAATCCTGTTTTTAGTGTTGCTACTGGGTGCAAACATCCCTGTCCTGGAGTAGGGGCTTGTGTGAGAGCAGTGCTGCTGAGGGAATCCTTCAGAGGGGTTTGAGGGGCATGGGAGAGCCTGTGAATGTCCACCAAGGGGTTTTTTTAATTGGGCATTGTGTGGAAGACACTTTTTCCTGGAGGATGTCCAAGCTGGATCAAACCTCAGCAACTTTTCCTTGTTGTGTGAAAATGAGGAGCACAGAGGTCTGGGCAACGTCTTGTGGCTCTTAGAGTTGTTTGTGTACCACATTCCTGTTGAGAGCAGTGTGGTTCTGGGGAAAGAAAAAAGGGGAAGAAGCTGAAAATCAAATCCTTCGTGTGCTTTGTTCACCTGAAACCCAAGGCAATTTGTGAGTTCACTTTCAATATCTTTGTATTAAAGCAGACCTTATTTTTTTCTTTCCCATAGAAATTGCTCTCAGGTTCTTGATCAGCTTGAATAAGCACAATGCCTTCCCTTGTCAGAGGGGCCCACTTCAGCTGTAAATCTGATGCTGAGAAATTAGATTTCTCTACTGCTCCCAAGCTGTCATCAGAGGAGTGAGACAACAGCCACTCGTGGGGAGAGCTGTGTGTGGCACTGCTGGCATCTGTCTGCCTGAGCAGGCGCCAGGCTGGGCTTCCTTAGCTCACCAGAAAGGGAGCTTTGCCCTTCAAATTCTTACAGGATTTGAGGTGAATGAGCTGAAGGAGCTGCCGACAGAACCTGGGCACCAGGAGCCATTCAGCTCCTGCTGCACCCAGCTAAGGCAGATCAGAGAATCCTCCAGCTCGTGTCACCCAAGTTTTAGAGGTGAAAACAGTGTTTCCACCTTCCAAATGCCACGGCAAGGATGGGGTGGTGTCTGATCTGTGCCTGGTGGTGACACGGTGGTGGTGAAGTGTCCCAGCCACCTGCTGACTTTTGGGGCTGGGGCCAAACTCTTTTTAAAACTACTAAAAGAGGACTCACAGCATCCACTAGTCACTGTGGCACCAAGATACCACAAAACAGGTCCTCAACTCCAGAGACTGCTCAGAAGAAAAAGTTAAAAAACATAAATACATTAATACAGAACTCTTTGCTCTGCTTTTGATGGCCTTTGCTGTTCGTGTTTTCGGGATTTTCTCTGCAGACATAAAATTCAGAAGAGCATTTATAAAAGAAAAAAAAATAAAAAATTAAAGCTGAGATTTTCTTGGAATCACATGTATCCAGACACAGGGGACCTGAGAGTAAAGCTCCAGATATAATCCTGAGATTTGGCAATGCTCTTTGTAGCATATTAAGTGATGGTCTACAGCATTCGTTAATTGCTGCAGGCTGAAAACCGATCCTGGCTCCCGACAGAGGTCTTCTGCTCATTCTCAGTACAGAAGTTTCTCCAGTTTTTCAGGAGTGGGGAGTGGGAAATACCACTTTCTAAAGGGCATAGGTACAAATTTACAGAGTGATATAACCTATGGACAGCTTGAACAGTGCTCTTAACTGTTTTATTCAAAATGAAAATTGAGCAAAGGCAACTAAAACGATCTACTGATGGGTTCCTGAATAATCATACAGGTTTATTTTGTCTTCATAAGCCTTGAAAATCTAAGACCAGCAGAAGAGAGAGTAGGCTGCTGGTTAAAACAGGACAGTCTGTGAGCTGGGCTTGATGGACACATGCAGAATCAATCCATGTTTGTCCTCCCACTCCTCTGTGGACCTCTCTGTGCAGTCCCAGAAGAGGCAGTGTCACCTGCCAGGTACAGCACCACTCTGTAAAGCAAAGGAGAAAATAATTCTCTTTCAAATATTCATTAATTATGGACTATTTATGGACCCTAGAACAGGCACTCCTCTGAGTTGTCTGCTTAGGCACAAAAGATTTTGGGACAGCAGCTCCTGTCCTAGGTCTGGCATGAGAGGACCCTGCTGCAGGTCTGGGTAAGGTTTGGAATTGGGGGGTGGGCTCCTTTCTCTCCATTAGGATGGATTTGTGGCAGCTGAACCTGTTGTCCTTGGCCACAGTGGAGAAAATCTCTAGGTTCCACTGGAAGCCTTGTCCCCTGGCTCCCTGCAGATGTAGGAGGGGCAGGACTGCCTGGATGAGAGGAGTGATTTGCTGCAGAGCTGTCAAACACAATTCTTAGGGCACAGGGCAGGGAAGCTGCTCTCTTGTCCTGCTTACAGCCAAGTCCCCATTATTTTTACAAGCATCCTCCACCTGCTCCTGGGCCTGACTCTGCCATTGCCAAGGCTCTGCTGTGGCTGTCTGTCACTGCTGAGCAGCTCTCCGTGGCTGGAGATGTTGCCTTTTGCTTTTTTGGCACCGTGCAGGAATCTCCCCGGGCTGCTACCTTGGGGAAGTCAACATCTCCTGATCCGTGGAGCTTCTCACACTGGAAAACCAGCAGCAATTCGCTGTGGAGGGGGCAACTGGGGCAAAAAGGTGATTTATCTCAGGTGGGGATGCCTGTTCTCCTGTCCCCCTGTCCCTGCCCTTGCTCTGCTGATGCACCCAGGGCTGGTGGCTCCCCAGGGCTTTGTCTCTGTGCGAGGGCTGACACGTTCCAGCGAGCTGCCACACAAACACAAACATCAAAGGGCTGGCATGTGTGTGTGTGTGTGTTTTTTTTTTTCTGAAGCAGCTTTCTAGGTTTTACTGGGCTATAAAATACAGCGACGAGGATATAAAAACAAAGCTGTGATGGACTTAGCAGAGAGCCAAAGAGAGGGAGGGGAGAGATGATGAAAATGAGAGAAAGGGTTATGAGCGAGGAATGATGTATCAGCTCCGTGTCAGGAGGAACAGATTTTGGAATAACTGTGAAGAGCATAAAATGACTGGTTTAGTCATTAAGGGAGGGGTGGTGGGGGGAACACGGAAAAAGAAAGAAAAAAGAAAAGGAGGGGAAAAAAAAGCCGAATAAAAATGAGTAAAGGAGGGAACTTCAAAGCATAAATTTCTCGACTGCGTGACACTGATGTTTTGAACAGTTGTTCTGTGTGAGATAGCAGCAGTGATTTTAATGAACTTTAAAGAGCAGGATAAATAGGAGCAAACAAAGAAAGACGATCGCATTAGCTCAGAGCGAGGCACCGAGCTAATTGACTGAACAGGATTTAAATGGCAGGTTATTATTATTTTTTTTTTTATTATTTATGTGTATAAACCTATTTTTCTATTTGGGCTTAAGAAAATGGAATAAAATAAACCCGAGCATCTCAATTTGGCTTTTCAAGGGAATCAAATGCTTGCTTGATTTCCGTGAAGAACGTGAGCTGACAAGCCAAAGGGCAGAGAAACGGTGCAGCAGAGAAAGCAGGAGCCTTTTGCTGGCCTGTAAGGGGGCTGGGTGTGTGGAAGAATTCATTTTAGTTGGAGATGCACAGACTCTCTCTGATGTTTCAAATGGATTTCACAGTGCGGCTGCATGGGGACTCAGAGGATCAGAACCACCAGAAATGGGGTGAAAACAGGTCACCTTCTTCCCAGAGTGGGTCACCTCACTCTGATCCCAGGCTGGAGATTTTCTTAGGCTTTGGATTTTCAGCTCAGAGCATTTGTTTGTGCTGGAGCTGCTTCTGGCTTCCACGTCAGCTGTGGGCTCCATGTCCCCACTGCTGTGGGCAGCAAATGTGCAGAAGCAGCTGCTGGGGGAGGTGAAGCTGCTCCACGTGTGGCAGCCACTCCTGGGCTTGGGGTATCACTGATGGCTGCCTTCCTGGACTTATATATACTCAATTAAAAGTCTTTTTATTGATAAACTGTATCTCACTAATGCTTTACCGGTGGGTAAAGAACAATGAGAGCATTTTCTCCCCAAATCTGGTAGGAGTGAGCAAAGAACTCAGTGAAGAAAACTCTGTGTGAAGTAAATTAGAAAGTCAGATAATGTCTGAAAGCTGTAAAACTATCAGCCAGATCCACTTGTGGCTCTGACATTTCTGGTCAAACCTCTCTCTTGGACATTTGGTGGACTCAGAACCACTGCTGTGGAGACAGAAAAAAGCAGCCAGCCCTGAATGTTTGCAGTGTCAGAAGCATTCTGGGCTGTGTAGTAAGTGGGTTGTCTTGTTAGACAAATTTGTGGTCCTTCAAGAACTGCTAAGGAAATTAATTAAAAATTACAATCTCTAATTGGGTACATGACTGGAAAGCCAATGTCCTGTGTGCTTGAGGTGTAGAGCAGTACAAATTCAGATTGCAATCGCTGCTTTTTAATTCCCATCCTGACTTTACCCTGCAAAGTTGTGACCCAGTCCAGGCATGAATGAGCTCCTCAGCTCCTCCCAAGGCCCATCATCCCTCTGCTGCTTGTGAAACAGGTTTCTTCTGCCCTGGGAAAGAAGTGCCCACCCCACAGCCCCTGCTATCACTGTCACTTTTTCAACTGCTCTTTTGTGTGCCATTTCTCCTTGGAAGGGGCTGTGCAGTGATTTCTGTGCTGACCACCCAGCATCCTTGAATATTTTGCCAAAGTCCAGCAGCTGAAGAGGGGGGATCATGTCCCTGATTTGTTAACCACAGTTCTGGGTGTGGGTCAGAACAGTAGAGCCTGGAGAAAATCCAGCCCTTCTCCATCAGCTTTTCCAACTGTCACCCCCCATCATCATTTTCCTTCTTTGATTAAAGAGCAACTTGGATTCAGAAACCCCCAACAAAAGGCAGCCTTTGGTGGAAATGTCATTAATCTGGACCTGACTCCATATTTGTTTTAAATTAAAATTCTGGAGGAGCCCATGTGCTTTTCATCTTCATTCTTCCTCACCACAAAAGGGACTGGCCCAAGATGGACATTTCTGAGCTGCTCAGATGGCGAGGTATTAGAGCAATTACAATTATCAGCACTGAGATTAAGGGATTTGGGTTGAGAAAAGAGGGAATTGAGGAATGAAGAAGCAGAAGGAAGGCAGAGGAAGAAAGGAAAAATTCTTGAGTGCCTTCCTTTGCAACCTAAAACCAGCTGCTTTCCAGGCCATCAGCTCCTCCTGTCTGCTTTATTTTTAGTGACCACAGATACCACCAGAAGTCCTTGTGAGTGTCTGCAGAGCTGGAGGGAACAAGCCAGCTCAAAGCAGACAGGAGCCCCCCCAGTTCTGCCAGCCCCTAGAACCCATCCTGACTCCAATGCTTGCTCGAGGTTTGCCAAAGGCTCAGGGAATAGGAAAGGCTCTTGCAGGGCTGTCTGTGGAAGGTTTAATAGGTCAGTCTGTTCCTTTTGGCTTTGCTGAGCCGCGCTCCCGAGCCAGGCGTTCCGACGCCGTTAGCGCCAAACCCCCGAGACAGCCAGTGGGGCTGACTGATGGGAAGGGCCTGGCCTTGCCTGGCCCTGCCTGGCCTGGAGGCTGCTGATCTCCCTCCAAGGGACTCAGGTGGGCCCTCCAGAGCAGAGGGTATCAGAGTTCCCATTCAGGGGTATCAGAGCTCCTGGTCCTGGCCTTGGGTGCTGCTGCTGCTGCCCCGGTGTTGCCATGCTCGTGCCTGCATGTTTTGGTTTTAAGAATTCTATTCCCAGGCACGGTCTTGAGGCACAAGGTCATGTTCTGTAAACTACTGAAGTTCCCACATCTCATGTGATGGGGTGAGGATTTTTTTCCAGATTCTGTACTGTTCCCAGAGGAGGGGCTTCAGTGATGGTCTCTGGAAAACGACCAGTGGTTCCCAAGGGTCCCACCTCTAGGGTGGGCATATCTGTGAATGTAGAAAAAGAGTCAGGAAAATAAAGGAGGGCTCTCTTGCTTGCAAGAGCTCCACACAGCCTCATTGATGCACTCCCTGCCTCGTTCCTGAGTGTCCCCCACAGCGATACCCCTGGGAGCTCCACACTTCACCTCCTTGATGCCTGGAGAGGCTGCCTGGAACAGAGGGAAGATAAAGGAATAAAGTAGAGATTTATTAAAAGGCCTTCAAAGGATCCACCCTAGGCAGGACAAGAGCCTGGCCATGGCTCCACCCAAGATGGACAATGGGTCACGAGTTTTCACACTTTTGTAAGTTCTGGTCCGTTTGCACATTGGGGTTCATTGTCCAGTTACAGCTTCAGGTTTTGCAGTCCCATCCTCCCAGTTTGCTCTCCTCAATTCGCTGCTGTTTGCACTTTCTGGGCCTGAAGCTTTTTTCCTTGGTTCTCAGGGTGGAAAAGGATAATTTTGTCTAACTATACTGCGAGGAGAACTTGCTAACACTTCACATGAAGTTCAGAGTTACATACCAAAGCAGTACAGAATCCAGAAAATATGAAAGCTAAAACTTAAGGCATCATCCTCATTCAATGGAAACCTTGTCCTGGGTTTTCTCATTAGCATGAGCCAGGAGGGTTCATTTGATGCAGCTTTCATAAGGATCTTTCCTCCAGGTGTCTGCTGATGTGCAGCACTGACTTCTCTTCTACCTGACCTTGGTGCCCTTCAGAGCAGGACTGGCTCACAAAAACTTCAGTGTTAGCAGGATACAGAGGTTACTTTTTTATGCTCTACTGAGGGACAGTGAGCTCAGACAGAATGACTCCTAACAGGAGATCCCACCCATCATCTTCAGCCCCCAAGCTGGTGTGGGCTGCAGTGGTCACTGGAGTTGGGAACAGCCCAGCTCCATCCCTGTGCTCTGGGCTGAACCTGCCCCAAAAGCTGAGGCTTCTGCAAGTGCAGGCTTTTCTGAGCTCCTGCAAACCCTGACTCTACAAAAGCTTGTAGGTCACCCATATTTTTTGAAGGACATCCCCAGTAAAAGGCCTGGTCCAAATTGGAACAGGCAGGGAAGAATTTTTAAGGAAAAATTTGCTTGAACTGTTTAACTTAGCTAGAAGTTATTTTTGCTTCTATCCTCATCCAAGAAAGAGGCAGGTCATTTTAGATATAAATTAAAGAGAAAATATTGCTGAAGGCAGATTGTTCACCTGTAAAATCTCATCTCAAATCATTAAACTTTGGCAAAGCTGTGTAAACAACTGAGGCTAAGAAACATTCAGCAGCTTTAAAACTTGATACTGTACTGCAGATATTCACAGGCAATTACATCACATCAAAATAAAAAGTTTTAACTAATATTAAGAAAATTTATGATTAGAACAGGCCAGAATTTAAGTTAATGCCTTGTGTAAATGTAGATATGATTGCCTTTTCGTTTCATGGTTACCCACTGGTTTTTTTGGTTTTTCTTTTTGCAAATACCCAATCAGAATCTTGTCAAGCATTAAGTGGTAAGAGGGGAATAGCCTGAATAAAGGATGTGCTATCAGATGTTTATGCTGCCCCTGAGAAACACTCCACAGTTCACTGTCAGTAGTATCTTGGGACTCTTTCTCAGGAATGCAATAAGCCAGATATATGCTGAAATTCAGAATGTATTTGTTTTGGACCTCTGAGATCTGGAGCTCTGCGATTCACTGCGAAAGCAAAGCTGTCCCAAAACTGACCTGAAGAAAGTGATTGCACATTTTGGTGAAATCCTGGAAGTTCAGAACAGGAGAGGTGAGAGGCAGCTTTCATCTGCTAAACCCTCTGTGCTTTCTTTTTTTTTTTTTAATTTTAAATCCAATCTGTGTAATTAATATTGGACCTAATGAATTTTGAAAACCTTAATTGTTTCTTGCACTTTTTTTGGAGTCATTGCAATCCTTTTGCCCCACAAAAAAAAATGGGTCTGCTCAACTGGCCAAAACAAACCAATCCTGCTATACTCCAACACCAAGAACACAATAATGAAGTGAACAGAAGTCAGATTTTCTTCAGTGAATTACTGAGAGGCAAATTTAAAACGCTGTTACAAACAATACCTCATAATTACAATGGCAAAGACGAGCACCCATAATCATGCCTCACAGCGATAAGAAGGCAAAGCAGACAAGTTATTTTGATGCCTTTTATATAATTTTTAGTGTAGTCTCCAGTTTTCAGACCAGCTGGAGCAAACAACCTTCACTGCCTCCAACATAAGCAGACTGAGATGCACTGACCAAACCTTTGACCCTGTTTTGCTTTACTGGATTATCTTTAAGGTCCCTTCCAACCCAAATATTCCGTGATTTTACGGTGGTGGCATCAGCAAGCATGGGTTTGTTGCCATCTTTGGGATGCTGCTGTATCTTTTCCTCTCTCAGCTCACAAAGATAAGGTAATGATGCCTTAAGTTTCAGCTTTTATATTTTCCAGATTCTGTACTGCTTTGGTATTTAACTCTCAATTTCATATAAGTGATAACAAGTTCTACTCACAGTTTAGTTAGACAAAATAATCCTTTTCCAGCCTGAGAACCAAGGAAAAAAGATTCAGCTTCAGGCCCAGAAAGTGCAAAGAGCAGCGAATTGAGGAGAGCAAACTGGGGGTGATGCCTTGGGAAGGCTGAGCTGGAGCAGAGACTGGACAGAGCTCAGAGAATAAAGCAGAGATTTATTGAAAGGCCTTTAAGGACACACCTTGGGCAGGACAAGAGCCTGGCCAGGGCTGCACCCAAGGGGGACCCAAAATGGTCCCAAAATGGACAAAGGGTCACCAGGTCTGACACTTGGATCACTTTGGGTCCATTTGCACCTTGGGGTTGAATTGTCCAATCCCAGCTGCAGGTTCTGCAGTCCCATCCTTCTTGTTCCTCCCTCCAGCCACCCTTGTTTGTGCTTTGGGGCTGAACACTTGTCCCAGCTGTGCTGGGTGTGCAGCAGGAACAGGATTTGTTTTGTGTCCCTGCTCTGTGCAGAGCTGAGTGACCCTGAATGTGAGGCTGGGAGCTGCACCCCTGGGCAGCACAGAGTCTGAAAAACATCAAAGAGAAAACTTAAGACATCAAGAGAATGGGACTTCATAACCTGAAGCTGTAACTGGGCAGTGAACCCCAATATGGAAATGGACCAAAACTTATAAAAGTGTGAAAACTCATGACAGTGAAAAACACTGTCCAGCTTGGAGCCACAACCAGGCTCTTGTCCTGCCCAAGGTGCATCCTTTGAAGCCCTTTTAATAAATCCCTGCTTTATTCCTTTAACTCTGTCCAGCCTCTCTCCCAGGCAGCCTCTCCAGGCATTGCAGTTTGTTGAAGCTGGAAGCTTCCCAGCCATACTCCTGCTCTGGTGTGAGCTCTGCCTTGCATCCTCAGAGCTCTTTTTAGTGCCATTCCTGGAACTGTGGTGTCTGGGGAAAAGCTTTTGAGAGGTGCACAGCATTAGCATGCTGACAGGGAGGTAATGCATGGAAAGCATTTGACCTCCCCCTGGCTCCTGTGGCTGGGAGGGCTCTGATCTCATTTGCAGCAAGGCAAAATCCAGAGTAGCTAGGCTAAGCACATTAAATTTAGTGGAGTTACTCTGAGTTTATGGCTCTGCACCTGGAACATGGGAGATGTCACCAGCAGCCTTTCCGTGAGCTGAAGGAAGGGAGTAATGAAGGCAACTTGCAAATGAAAGGATGAAAACTGTTCCCCACAACAGGACTTTTGCAGGGTTGTGAAATTTATTGGGAGTTGCTGCAGGCTCGGCTTTATTTAAAAGCAGCTCACACCTTTGGTGCTGGAAATTTGGAATTAGGAATGTACAGGTATTGAGTTTTTAAAAGATGTCAAAGGCTACCTGGGGCCTGCCTGGAAGAAATGGTTCCTCAGAGCAGTTTAGAAAAAGTTGAAGTATGGGGAAGGCTGAGTTTTTGCTTTCTCATTTTCCCTTTTCTTTTTAATCTAAGAAGGAAGGAAAGATGGGGAAGACTCAAAAAAAACCCAAAAAACAAACACAACAAAAACCAAAACCAAAACCAAAACAAAAACAAAACCAAAAAAACCCCACAAACAAATCCAAACAAAAAGAAAAAAAAAACAACCCCCCCAAAAAAACAACAACAACAACAAAAACCCCACAAAAAAACCAAAACAAAACCAAAAAACACAACTCAAAATAAAACAGAAGAGGGGAATGAAAACTAAAGCAATTTTTTTTAATTAGTTGGAGGAATTAAATAGTAACAGCTGCCACATTTTAAAAATTTTCTCTCTGCATGTGTAAAACCCCAGTGAAAGATCCACCAGGCATTTCAGCTGGGGGTCACCCCCAACCTCCAAATCCAATATTAGCAATCAGCTAATTGGGGAGTCATTTTTATTTTTTCCAAATATACATAGAAAATTCAAAATATCTGGAAACTAAAGGCTTTGTCTGCAGCTTTTCCAGCCTGAATCCAAAGAGTTCCAGAGAACCTGTGCTTTCCTGACAGTGGGTGCAGTGAGAGACCTGAATAATGTGGTTGAGGAGCCTGGCCCAAGTACTGGATGCCCCTCAGAGATGGGAAAAGAAACTTCCCTTTAATTTGGGGTGGGGAATACTGCTGGGAAAGGAGATGTGGAGGGTAAAGCTGGAGTCACCTTCTGAGAGCTGGAAGGATCTCTCCTGCCCACATGCAGACACCACCAGCAGAATGAAGGGCTGTGGATAGAGACCAGCTCTCCATGAGGTTCTTCTCCTCATGATGCTCCTGCCTGAAGCAAAAAGAAAGCCCTGAAAGTGTCTGTTTTTTCCTCTGTTTCATGTTTCCTTTTTTCTTTCCAAGCTGTGAAGTTGATTTTCCCCTCCACACCTCACTCCACACAGTTTGATTTTGAAGCGGGCAGGGCCCTCACTGCCCTCTGCATGCTGCCTGTGTCTCATTCCAGAGGTGCTTAAAGCCTCTCATTTGTTGTTATCGGGCTTAATTTGGACAAAAAATGCCACGGATTACATCTTCCTTACAGCACTTGGTTGTCAAATAGCTTTAAATCACAAACCAATTTGTCACTTCACTTCTGGCTCTTTGGAAAATCCTCGCTGAGCTTCAGAACTGGCTGAGCCTGGGGAATGCACACTGGGATTTTCACACACATGCTATTACTTTCTACACAGGGAGCTGGTGAAAATCTGAGGCCATTTAGGAATTTCTGGAGCTCTTTCTTGCATCTCCTTGCTGATGCCAGGCAAGAAGCATCCAGCTGAAAGCGATGGAGGTGTTCAGGGAGAAAAAGGGGCTGTGGCTGAAAACATTTCCTGGGTGCAAAGGTGTTGTAACCCTCGGGGAATGATCTTTCCCTTGGAACCCCCCAGAGCCTGGAACCATCTAATCCAACCTTACCTTCCCCTTATCTCTGACCTATGGCTCTGCACCAGGTATCCCACCCCAGACTGAGAATAGTCAGCCTTCTGAAGTCAGAGTCTGTGCCATTGTGTGGTTTTTAACAGTGCCAGGGTGGGACAGAGCTCCAGAGCCCCTCAAGGGGTGCAGAGGCATTGTTAGGAGGGGCTCCCATGCTGACTGTCAGCTGACACAGCTTCAGCTGATACCCAATTAGCTGATTATCCCAAAGGGAATTGAAAATGAAGGTTATCTTTCAACTTGTGATGAGCTTCCAAATAAATATTCAACATGCATTTAATAAGACAGTTTTATGCATTATTTAAGTATCAATTGATGGGTAGGAGAGGAAAAGCTACGCTACTGATGCTGAGGTTTGAAAGGCAAGAGGAGAAATCTGGTGAATGGGGTCTTAAAGGAGATTTGCATCTCTCATTTTATTGGAATATTATTTACACAGTAATCATGAGAAGAATTTTGGTAATAATTCATTTCTGCATTTTGGTTGGTTGGGATATATTTTTTGTTTTGTTTTGTTTTGTTTTTAAAACACTCATAGCAAGGGCACGAGATTAGAGAACATGGGATGTCTAAAGTGCTCCAGCCTCCACCTCAGGGCAAGATCAGCTCTCCTGGGGCCAGGGTGTAACTTGTCCCTTGGAGTTTTGTGCCTGGATCAGAGAGAAGGACTGGTTCATGTCACAGTTCATGTCTGTGGTTAAATCTTTCCCCTTGAGCTCGGGGTGTTCCATTCTCCTCTTGCTTCTGGAGTATTTCAGTGATGCTTTGGGAAGGCTGAGCTGGAACAGAGGCTGGGCAGAGCTCAGAGAATAAAGCAGAGATTTATTGAAAGGCCTTTAAGGACACACCTTGGGCAGGACAAGAGCCTGGCCAGGGCTGCACCCAAGGGGAACCCAAAATGGTCCCAAAATGGACAAAGGGTCACCAGGTCTGACACTTGGATCAGTTTGGGTCCATTTGCACCTTGGGGTTGAATTGTCCAATCCCAGCTGCAGGTTCTGCAGTCCCATCCTTCTTGTTCCTCCCTCCAGCCACCCTTGTTTGTGCTTTGGGGCTGAACACTTGTCCCAGCTGTGCTTGGGGTGCAGCAGGAACAGGATTTGTTTTGTGTCCCTGCTCTGTGCAGAGCTGAGTGACCCTGAATGTGAGCTCAGAGCTGCACCCCTGGGCAGCACAGAGCCTGAAAAACATCAAAGATAAAACTTAAGACATCATCAGGACGGGCATTGCTGGGGCAGAACTCCTCTCTGAGGAGTGAAACTGCTGCTGCAGGATGACCCAGCTCCTCATGGGGATTTTTGGTGTTGCAGAAGGAAGTCTGGGCTGTGGCTTTGTGCAGGCTGTTGGTGGGTTGACCATGCTGTTTACAGAGCCACAATGTGCCCTGTTCACATCGAGAGATCGTGTCTGGCTGGGGGCTCCAAGGACTTGTCCCTGTGTCAGGGATGTCTGACATACCTGACAGCAATGCCCATTTCTGACCTGGGCTTTTCCTCCCCTCTTATTTTTTGCTCCTCCAAAGATATGACCCAAAACCCTGATGGTTTATTTCAACTTGGTCTCATCCCTGCCAGAAACCCAGACCTGGGCTGCTGCCCTGTGCTTCCAGCCCCGTGGAATGTCACTGCAGCTCTTCTGTGGGACAACTGAGAGGGGAATGAGCCCCACAGCCCTGGGAGATGCCACTTGGTTAATTAAATAAATGAACCACTGACCTCTGAGGCAGGGGTGAAAACAAGAAGGAGAGGAGGAAAGTGGGTTTTCTTCATGCAGTGTTTTTGCCTCTTCAGTGCTCTGTTGTTTGGCTGCCCAGTGGGACTCAGCTCCTCAGGGCAGTGCAGGGAAGGCTCTGTTTTCCCTAACACCCCGTGGTATTCCAAATATTATTTCCAAATATTGTTTTATGCAACTTTTTTTTTTTCTTCCTTTTTTTTTTTTTTTTCTTCATTTTTTTTTTTTTTTAAGAAAAGGTGCTAAACCAAAAGGCACTAAAAATAAAACCAGAAGGCCTGTCGTGATTTGTGGGGCTTTCTTTCTCAGCTCTCTCTTTTAAGTAAATTTATTAATCTAGTTGGGATTATTTGTCTTTGCTCCTACAAAATGTTTTTCCCTCCAAAGGAAAAACTGTCAATGTATTATTAAAGGGAGGTCAGGTCCCAGTGACCTTTTCCTTGTTGGTTCAATGTTTGTAGAGAAAACATAAAGAGAGGGTTTTGTTAAAGGATGCTGTTGAGAAATAAGAACTTGAGTTCAATTTGCTTTTTCCCTTCAGTTTTCTACTTTTCCCTCCTTCTTTCACTCAGTGCAACATGACCTATTTTCTTTATATATGCATTTTCCCAGTCTAATTTATCTGGTAGTGAGTATTTGCATTTTCATTACTTTTAAGAAAGATTGCATCTCCATTTTAATTGGAAAAATCACCTGTTATATTTGAAATATAAATAATTGTCAAATGTTTTCACTGATGGTTATGGAGATTTGTTTTAAAGCTTTTATTTAGCATCTGATATTTTGATGCTTCCTTTAATTTGGTGCACACAACCATATTTCTTAATATCTTTAAATGATCTCAAGCATATCAAAAAGGTAGATTTTTCAAAACAGCTCAGAACTAGAACTCTAAATAATTGATTTCTACTTTTAGTTGTTAAACTAAAAAATGTTTCTTAATTTCTTTCTGATAGCGCTAAGAGGAAGATTATTCAGCAGAACAAATAGGAGACCCTAAATGTTTCGTTTGATTCATTTTGCTTCAGCTGCATGCTCTGAAACCATTTAAATCCCTCCTTAAAAAATTAAATGCTGTGATGTTTCGGAAACAATTGTATGTGAAGGAAAAAAAAACCTTAAACATTTCAAAATATCTTCAAGATTCTAAGCAGGAACTTAAAAAAAAATAATTTTTTTTTTTTTCTTTTCTCAAAAATGACCATTTTTCCTCCCTTAAAGAAGCTTTGGTCTCTTCCTTACCACGTACTAAAGTTAACCACTAAGGTTAACGTAGTGGCTACTATGAGATGGTTCTTATTCCCGGTTCCTATAGGTTCCTTAAAAAAACATCAAAGAGGAGGGTGCCTCTGGGAGGTGATTCACCCCTTTTGCCTTTACTCAGGGAGTAAACAGCATTATTTACTAAATAATGTCACCTAAATGATATCATTTCATATATTTATGGGACAGCACAAACCTGGGCCTGTGGATGTGCTGTGTTAAGCTCAGCTTACATTGTGCAGTGTTCAAAGAGCGCTCACTTTGCACATTCAGGGTGTGAATGCAGCGTGCCACGGAGCAGAGGCCGTGGAGAGTTGTTCAGGGAAAGGCATTAACATCAGGAGCAGTATGTAGATGAGTCGATATTAACAACCACACTTCACTGAGGTGAAGTTGATGAGCCAGCACAGGAGGTTCCTTCCTCAGAGCCAGCACGGTGCAGCGACCTTGGCAGAGGCCAGGAGAGGTCACACTGTGAAATATGGCCATGCTGCTGAGGGCTCCTGATGCTTTTAAGGTCCTGCTTGTCTGCATCAACACCAGAGCTCCACTGAAGTCCAGCAGCCTAACGAGTTCCATACTCTTCTGCTCTTTCTGCTGGGTACCCCCAAACTCCACGCTGTGTTTTGTTTTGCCTGGTGCTGGCAGTTCAGGAGTGGGTGAAGTGATTCTCAGGTAGTTTAAGGCATGGTGGAAAATATTTAAACACAAGGTGTCCTAGCAAGTTTGCTGCTTGGTTTTGGAAGGAGGACTAGCGGTGTTTTGATTATCTCTGAGCACGCTAAGCTGACTCAGTGTAATGTAATTAATGAGGCCACCTTCCATTAGAGGACAGTGGGAAGATCTATTGGTAATTACACCATAGGCATCAGAGAAATATTGCTGAAGCAGGAACTCTCGGTGCCCAGATGATTCCTCTGCAGCAGGAGCTGGTGCTGTGACTGAGGCAGCACAGGGTGAGCAGATGGAGCTGCTGCTGCCTGCCCAGGGCAGGATCCCTGCGAGCTTTGCTGGCTCAAGGAGCAGATATTTGCTCACACCAGCATCACCCCTCTCCACTGTCCGTGTTTCCTGGGACCTCTGAGGACAGCCTGGCCATCTGAGGACAGCCTGGGCTCAAGCCATTGCTCCTGAGTGAGGATGTGCTTGGTGGGCAGCTTTGATCTTTGCAGAGACGGGGGTGCACTTCAGAAAGTTCTGGAATGTCACACAGGGTGTTGAATAGAGAGAAATAAGTGCTGGTTCCCCTTGCTGCCAGACACTGGGGAAAAGTCTGGCTGTTTCATCAACCTGCCTCGATTTACCCATAATTGAGCTGGGAGATCCTCTTTATTATTTGTTCAGAGACATGGACATCTGAGTGCTGGAAACACCCAAAGCCTTATCTAGCCTGACCTGCTGTGGACAGCAGGCTATAAACTTCTGTCCATTAACCTCAGCACTGAGGTCATTAACTCATTTCTGGCTGAAACATCTTTTCCACTCTCGTTCTGAAGTGACCACAAAGTGGACAACCCACCATTGCCCTCAACAGCTTCTTTTAGTGCCCAGCCCTTGTCTCCAGTTAAAGCAGGAATTATTCCTGCTGCTCCTGTGGTATCTGGTCCTGGCTCACTGCAGCTTGCAGCCTGCACTTGTGGAGGTCTGGACTCAGCTGGAAGGTTCCTGTAGGTCAGGAGAGAGGTGATGTGGGTGGAGGGGATGGATACAGGAGGCTTGAGGGGTGAGGGTCAGGTTGCAGGATCCTGACCATATTTTTGACCATATTTTGACCATTTTAAGTAGCCCTTGGTTCTGGGTTTATTGGAGGGCTCAATGCTGCTGCACCAGGGCATTTCAGGGGTGCTGGCAGAGTGAGATGAGATCCTGGGAATCACTGGAGCTCTGCAGAGGATGGCAGCTGACTTCTTTGGCTGATTCAGCAGGCTCCTGATGGCTTGCCTTAATCAAACTAGATGAGAGGCTGTGGTGTTCCCCCAGGCTTTGCCTGGCTGCAGGGCTTGTCTTTGTTATCACAAGCCGAAATTCTCTCACAATATCATCCAGCTTCTTGTTTATCTGCTTCCTTGTGCTCCATAATTAGAACTGCTGCTGAGACACCACAGCCTGCTCTGGGAGACCACCAGCACAGCCTGTGGGGGAGCAGAAAGACCCCTCCATGCAGGAATGTTCTTTCAGCAGAGTGACTCTGGGAGTCAAGGAGGAGATTTGCCTTCCCTGGGACTGAACAAACACCATGAGGCACAGCCTGCTCCACACTCCTGCAGGGCTGCCTGAGCAAAGGGGCAGCAGCCCACTGGCTCCAGCCAGGAGATCCATATTTCACTGGGGAAAATCTGTGGGGGGATATTGTGACAGGGAGCCTGGCAGTTGGAGGTGGCCTCACGAGCAGCTTTGGATTGACCATCTCTGTTTTCAGGGTGTGTTTTTTTGGAGCTTGTCATTTTGAGGGGCATTGATTTTAATGTGTTTTCTTTGGCTGGCGATTTGACACGGAAGGAATTGGCTCCAAGAAGGAATGGCATTCCTTGGATTTTCACCTCAGCATGCCTTGACTGGAAGCTCTAGCTGTCAGTGGTACCCAGAGAGAGTTTTGTTGATGAAAACCGTTCCTTGGACCCCTCCCATGCAAGTGCTGGAATAATGAGCCATTTGTTTGGAGAACTCTCCTCTTCCCCATGGACAGGTGCCATTTTGAGTAAAACCAAAATCCCAAACAGCACACACAGCTTGCAGACCTTGCACAGCCTCGTGGAAAGCAAGAGACTTCAGAGTTCCCTGACAGAATGGAGACTGCCAGACATTCATGAGCTGATGGGTAACTGAGATCAGTGAATGCTCACAACTGGCTGCTCATGAAAGCCTTGGAGGAGCCATGGAGACTGGGATTTCCTTCATGGGATCACAGAATCATTAAAGGCTGGGAAAGCCCTCCAAGATCTTTGAGTCCAACCATTAACCCACACTGCCAGATTCACCATTAAATTGTGTCCCCAGGCACCACATCTAGACATCTTTTGAACACTTTCAGGGACAGTGATTCTGCAGACAGCCTGTTCCAGTGCTGCCCTTCTCACAGCTCTCAACTTTATCAGGTTGGTGTGTGCATCTGAGGCAATTTCAGTGGGTAGCACTCTTTGGCAAGGCACAAAGTTTATGACCCTCCAAACAGCAGGATGGCCTTTGTTCTCTTGGATACAGGTTGGAGGATAACTCAGCTGTAGTGGGCTGAGCTAAGGTCTGGAGTGAGAGTCAGGCTTAAAGAGCTCAGGCTGTTTGGCTTGCTGAAAAGGAATTTTGGAGGCAGTGTGGTAGGTAATGGTGGCTAATTCCCTGCACCAGAAGAAGATCTAGTGGATGGATGTTGAAGTCAGGTTGGAAAGACAACTGTGGAGCAACACAGTAATTACCCAGTGGAGCAGCTGACCAGGACAAGAGGGAAATTAATCCTAGCTGAGATGCTGCACCTCAGACCTGGATATCTTCCTGGACGGCGTGATCTAGTTCAGCTGTGTTTGAGCTGGATAACATCACACACCAATGGGAAAAACAAACTGGAAAATGTTGTCCTGGATCTTTTCACACGCTGGGCAGCTTCCCCTCGTGTTACTGAGCTCACCACAGAAACAGTTATTTCACCTTTGAAAGGAGCTGCTGTGGGCTCTGCACCTCTTACACTCCTTAAATAGGGAGACCTGGTTATCTGTTAAAAGTTTTTTTTTTTCCCTGGAAAACAAAATAATATTAGGACAAATGAAATGTTTCATTTTACCCCAATACCATGCTTGGGTCTTGGGATCATTTGTCTCCTGTGTTCAGCCATTTTTCTTTAAAACACGATTGGCAAACAAAGGAAAGGAAACAGCGAAGAGCCTGGCTCTGAGAACTGGCAAAATGATGGTTGTCAGGTCTGTGCTGGGTGTCACCTTCCCTTCCCTCCAGCTGGAGCTGGAGTGTGCTGCTGAATCTCTCAGAGCAGCCCAGGCAGCGATGCTCTCACGGGATCTCTGCCGTGGTTTCGTGTTGCAAACCATGTTCCAGGCCGTGGAGAAGCTTGAGGTGTGTGGGCAGCCTGCGTGGCCATGCAGGTGCCATCAGTGCATCCAAGACTTGCACATGGCCATTCCTGGTGGCAGCAAGCGTTGGGTTCACGTGGCAGGCCTGCCTGCAGCCCGTGCTGCAGCGATGTCAGGCGGCAGAGCTGCACACACCAGACCAAAGGCCATTTCTGTGCTGTTTTACTCCTAAAAAGCAAGGTGGAATGGGGCATAAATCACAGCCAAATAGCTGGTGGTACCATGTGGTGTTTCCCCCCTTCCTGTTTGTTCATCAGCTCTGTAGCTGGGGCTCTGAGTGGTTCTTGCTAAAAGTTGCAGAGCTCTGCTGGTGCTGGGGCAGCTGCTGCGGCTGTCGTAGCAGTTCTGGGCTGCAGGTCAGCATAAAGGGATTTGGATAGCACAGTTCCATCTGAGGGGCTGTCTTGTTAATTCTGCTTTATTGGACGACTCCTGGAAGCAGTTTGCCTGAGCTATCACAAGGGTTTGTAATAAATCTTAATGAGGTACCCCTGCTATGATTAATCATTTGTTTCTCTAGCGGGATCATGGCTCATGTTCCCCAGGGAACAGGAAAGGAACCTCAAACCCTGCATCAGGGCAGTGTCAGTGGTTACCTAGCTGTTTACTATCCAGCCAGAAAATGTTGCAGCAGTCACCCCAAATCCCCAGGACATGTCTGCTGTTTGTAAAAGTCAGTGTTTGCTGCCCAAGGCAAACAACAGCTTTTGAATGAGCTGCTTTGTTTTAAACCAGGCGGTTCTTCCCTCTCCCTGCCTCTGGCATTATAAAGGATCCAGGAGGGATTTACAACCAAGTCAAAAGGAAAGGTGACAGAGCCAGAGGTAAAGCCCATCTGAGAAAATGCTGCTTTCACTCTGTTGGTCTTTTTTTTTTTTTTCAGGAAAAAAAATTCCTCACTGGAAGAGTGATTGGGCACTGGAATGGTCTGCCAGGGAGGGGAGGGAGTCACCATCCCTGGACATGTTTCAAAAGACTGGAGCTGGCACTCAGGGCCATGGTTTAGCTGATGAGGAGAGGTTAGGTTAGGTGACAGTTTGGACTTGATGATCTCAAAGATCTGTTCCAACCTAGTCCATTCTGTGATTCTGGATTGAATGGCTCCACCTGAGCACTTGTGGCCATTGGGGGAGACCTGGAGGACACAGGAAAGGCAGCAGCTGTCCTTTGTGGATCTCAAAATCTCAGCTAAAGCTGACAGCCAGAGCTGACCTGTTTCCCAGAACTGTGTGACATGCTGAGCCAGTCCTGCACCTTGCCCACCTTCCCCTTCCTCCCAGTGTTACACATTTTGGGTGTTTTCTAACACCATTTTTGCTGTCAGCAGTCAGCAGACACATCCCAGTGCAGGAAGATTTCCACCAGGGGAGGCATGAAAAGCATGAGGCAAAAAAATATATTGGAGGAATCTCTGGGAACTGTGAGAAGTGTAAATTCACTCCTTTGCTAATTTGCTTTTCTCTCAACAGAGATGGCAAAATTCATGGGTGCCAGTCACTGGTGTGATGGAAGACAGATCCTGTCAGAAAGATGTCCATGAGGTCTGGTTGGCCAAGAGAGAGTAATTCTTGGATCATTAATGCATGGCCTCTTGATTAAAACATGGACATGGTTTATAACTAATTGAGGTCCTAAAGGAGCAGACCTAAACCCTGTTGAAGTATACCTAAGTCTCTAATTGACTCTGAATCAAGTATTGAAAGAACTTCAAGTTCCTTCAAGACTGTCAATTTGGAACCCTCTGAAAGGGCTGTGCTGGTAAAATCCAGGTTGGATAAATCTCCAAGGACAAGAGATTCAACTGTAGTGATCTGCATTGCTTAGTTAAACGGATTCAAGACACAAAATTATCTTAATCCAGGCAATTTTATGTAATACTCTAAGTGGGTTAAACCTGCAGGATGGCAGAGATTCATCTCATTAAACCTGGGGACTCAGCTATGGCATCTAAGGGAGAGTCATTGCCCCCAGCAGTGGAGAGAGAGAGAGGAATGACCAGGGGTGACCTGGGTTTCAGTGATCTCACTGCTTTGGTAGCTGAGAGTTGGGGCTTCTTTTTCTTTTGCATGGAAATGTCCTACAAGGCCAGGGAACCTGGCAGAACCTCATGCTGCTGTTTCAAACCTGTTGCATTTTTTGAGGCAAACAGGCTGGAGCAGTTGCAGTAACACACTGCAAAGGAACAGGCAAATTTTGCTGTTTCCTGTGGAATAATTCTGCTCCTTGGATGCCAGGAGAGGAGCTCCTTTGGTGATGCTGGAGCAGGACTGTAAGGTCAGGCTCAGGAGCCTGGTGCAGATAAATGAGACCATGACAGAAGCAGCAAAGCAGGTCAGACCTAAGTCAGATCCACTGAATTTGTGTGGCAGAGCTGCTGCTGAGGCCAGCAAGCCCCAGTCTGAACTTGCAGCCTCCCCAACGTTGAGTGGCAATACTCCCATCCTCTTTTTGCCCCCATGCTTTCTAATGTGCAGCTGGATCTTTCCCAGTGATCCCATTAAGGCTCTTCAGGGAACTGCAGGGAAATTATGTTAAGAAGATAATTACAGGGGAGCCTGGATAAAAAGGAAGGTCAAGAACAATTTGAAGAGTCGGGGAATGACTTCAGTCAGCTGAAGAGGTGTCATAAGGTCTCTATTCCCTCCAAGACATTTCCTCACTGCCTTGGGTGTAACTTCAGCTGCAGCTTTGTACTTGCTCCTGTTTTTCACTAATTTCCTGGCACAGAAACCTCTCCTTGCTGTATGTGTACCAGGTACTGGCAGAGCTGGAGTTAGCTGAAAGCAGTTGGATCATAGGATTTAGAGACAGATGGGACCTTTTCCATTCTATTTTTTTTTTTTTTTTGATCAGCTCACAACGTAACATGTGAGGCAGTCACGTATTTCATATTCACACAACAAATTGTGCATCTTGTACGAAATAGCTCGTTTCCCTCTCTGAAGTCGAGTATGAATTTCCATCTGGAATATATAATGTGGTTTCCATATGTACAAACAGATACTTGTTCCTGGTATCAAAGCAGAAAAGGCGTTTTGGATGATAATGTGCTGTGGAAGTGTCTGCCTGGTGAGTGCCTGAGAGCTCTCAGGTGATTCACAAACCCTGGGACAGGCACTGAGCTCAGGGGTGGGGTCTGCAGGGCCTCTGATTTTCTCTGATACAGAATTCAAGACCTCCCATGCTGGTGTGGGTTGCAGTGTTTGAAGTCTGGTCTGCCCAGACTTTAGGAACAAGAGGTCAAACCTGCTCTTCAGTGTGGAAAATACTTGATTTCTCGTTTTCCAAAGCTCATCTTAGGGGGGTGCTGAGCACCTGCTTGTGCAGAGGTGATGATTGTGTCCTGGACAGTGGGCTCAGGTCCTTGATCTCACCATTGCCCTCCCCTGAGGTGCATCATCCCCATCCTGGGCCAGCCCACCACACGTGTCTGTCCCAAACTGCTGTGGATTGGTGCTGTAGGAATGTTTGGGGCACGTCTCATGAGAGTCCTGATGTGATGGAGTCACCTTGGCTGAACATCAGTTGCCCACCAGGGCAGGGGAGAGAAGATAGAACAAAAGGTTTCTGAACCAGGATAAGGGCAGGAAGAGGTCACTCAGAAACTGCCATCAGGGGCAACACAGGTGACATGGAGGAAATTAATTTAACTTGTTGCCAATCAGATCAGAGTAGGATAATGAGAAATAAGCCCAAATGGAAAAGACCTTCCCCTACCTCTCCCTTCTTTCTGGCCTAGCACAGGTACCTCAGTGATTCAGCATCAGTGCTGAGGCTGGGGAGAGTTTCTGCTGCTCTTGCCTCCAAGCCAGCCAGACAGTCTGGCCCTGCTGCAAGACAAAGGTGCCCTGCCACTAATTTAACATCTTAGTTTCTGGTTAGTTTCCATTACACATACAACATGTCACAATTTTCACTTTTTTTTTCCTTTTTTTTTTTTTTAACTTATCATAGCCTCAAAGCCTGTTTCTGAAGGGTGACTGGGTTATTTATTGCACAGAGCAGTTTTCCAAGGAAATGGAAATGGCATCTGGCCTCCAAATGGAGACCACCTTCCCCCTCCAAGGTCTTTAAGAGAACATGACAGTAATTGAGCAATAATGAAACGTTTCAGGAGGAGTGTCGCAAAGTTCAGAGTGGTGTGGGAGAGTTATAAATCTGGGCTGGCTTTGGCTTGAGGAGGAAATCCTGTTACAAACCTCCTGGCTGCTGACACCCTGCTTCCCTCACCTTGCCCAGGATGCAGAGCTCACCTCAACGCCCTTCACTCGCACCTGACTGGAGGTGCTGCTGTCCCAGGCACAGCTCAGCCTCCTGGGATCAGTAGCAGGGATCAAGCACGTGCTCTGCTGCCTGTGATGGGCTCCAGCCAAGTCTCTGTGTGTTGATCCTACTGGGACAAACCTTCTTCCCACTGAGCTGCTGATTCCTGCCACAAGAACCTTGGCCACGCCTTTGGAGGTGCAATCTGTGCCTCTCCCTTTTGTCTCAACAAAATATTGAAGCCTTGGGTTCTGTTTTCTTCCAGCTGGCTTGTGGGTACCTAAATGGAGGCTTCTATCCATCCTCAGAGTCCTTTGTTCATTATTTGTGTGGTTTCTAATTTGTGACTCTCAGAAGAGATTGCCCCTTTTCCTCTCCTCCTTCAAATGATCGGTGTGTTTGGAGTTTCAAACTCCAAGCTGGGAATCTTTTAGCACTGGAAAGTGTTTCTGACCTGTTAAATTCTGCTCTTAGATCTCAATAAGTTGCTTCCAGATTTCAGCCTAAAATCTGATGACTTGTCTTAGGAAACCCTACAGGCTGTTGCTACAAACAGTGGTGGAAAATGGGCATTTTCAAGTGGTGTCTGGTCTCTGTTTCACCTTCCTCTCTCAGGGCTGGGTGAAGGTGTGTGTTTCCACGGTTGGCAGAGGTGTCTGAGGGGTGGGTTTGTGACGGACAGAGACAATGATTTGCATCGTAGACATCCATGTCTGAGATGATTTCAAGGTCTCCATCACCCATGCAGAGAAATAAGTGCATGGCAAGTAGGATTTACATGGTGGGAAAGCAGGATTTCCATGCTCTGCCTAGCTCAGCTGGAGAGGAGAATGCAAATATTGAGTTACTGAAAAAAATATTTCTGATGTCGTGTAGGAGCCTTGCCAGCCAAGGTTTGTGTCTTCATTAGTTTTTTACACCTATTGTCATTTCTTGATCCACATGAAGAACAGCTTGGTGTGTGTTTTTGTCAGTATGTAAAATGGCTGATACAAACCTAAATACTTGACTGCTTTGCAATCCATCAAATCCACGGTCCCATCAAGGAAAGAAACCAGGTCTTCTTGACAACAGAAGGAAAATAACGTGGTGCATTTCTTCCAAACCTGTACTCAAGGCAGCCTGCATTCAGGCAAAATAACTTAGAAACATGCAAGGAATCTAAAAAATATTGGTCTGACTGAAATACCTTTTCTTCCTCTGGCATTGTGAATCCTGCGAACTCCTGTTTCTCCAATCAGTGGTTACAAAATACAGCTAAGTGTCTTTTGGAGTGAGTTGTGGAGGGACCACACATTTAATTAATCGTGGTTACATGTGTCTAAATAAATTTCTGCGAAAAGTGGCATTTTTTAAGGAGACCTCATGATAAAATCGCTCAGGAGGCAAAGTTAGGGCTTCCCAGTTTCACATTTAATTAACTTAGCCTGACTTTTATAGGGCTTTGTGTTATGCATTTTGGTCTTCAGTAAACAAATAGCAGAAAATTAAAGCAGAGCAACTGCCAATGAGCAGTAAATTTAATTGAAAAATAATGAGTTGCCATGGGGTGCTGTAGGGTTCTGCAAAGATAACGTTATTTGTCTTGGAAAAGCTCCACTTGCATTTGTCAGGACATGATATATATATATATATATATATATATATATATATATATATATAAAGTGGAACAAAAGGAAAAAATACAACATTAGATAGGAAAGGGCTAAGGCCATATTCCTCATCCTGAATCTGAGGCTGGAGTTTGGTGGAGTGAAAAACTGATTTCCTGCCCTTCATTGCAGCTCAGTGCCATTTCCACCCCGTGCATCCCTGAGTGAAATGCGGTGTCAGGAGGAGAAGCGGCTGGAATTTGTAAGGTCCAGATGAGCAGGAAGGAAGATGGACATCAATGTCACAGGAGGGAAGGAGCATGTGAAACGATCTCTGTTCTAATGGTGAGGCAGAAACCTGGGTCTGAACGCTCCCTCTGCTTTTCACATCTGTCTCAAAGGAAATGGAATGTCTGGAGAACAGCAGAGCGAGCCCTCCGATAAAGGCGCTGAATTAAGGCAGTAAGATGTCTTAATCTAGGGTTAAAAAGATACATTTGTACCCCTAGGTTTGTTCCTGATTGTGGAGCACTTGAAAGCCAGGGTGATTGAGCAGCTGGGCTGTGAGCAGCAGAGTTTGAACTCGTGCACAGGAGGTGTTTGTCCCGCTGACAGAGCCAGCGGTGTCACTCTGGATTTGCAGTGGAGCAGCAGATACCAAACCCAAGGGTTCTGCCTGGGGGTGAGGACGGGGGTCCTGGGCACCCCACTCAGCTGGATGAGCCTCCTTCGTCCCTGCACACTTTTCTTCGTGCCTGAGATGTTTTGGTTCCTCTGAAACTCTTTTCCCAGAGAGTTTTCTGCCAACAAGAGACACGTTTTCCTAACTGTAACCTTTGTTTACATTTCTTTCCCTAGGAGGGACTTCTTGATGTCCCTCTGGTTTGACCAATGTGATTGAAGAAGTTTGTCTTTCTCTCACCAACTGAGTTGTTCTCTGTAGAACAGTATAAAAGGGAAGAAATTGCTGGAAATAAGCAAAGTCATTGTCAGGTTTCTGAAGTCAGAGTCTGTGTCGTCGTGGTCTTTAACAGCGTCACTTTTCTTTGCCTGCACTCGTGTGAAATGTGATGTGTAGCACCTCCTTTTTGCACAACATCTGGTTCTCCAAGCCCATCATTTCCCAGCACTGTGCAGCAAAACCCACCTTATTTACAGCCTTCCCATTCGGAGGGCTCAGCAGACCCCAAATTTGGCTGACATTTTCAGGTTTCTGCTTTTCATTTCAACCCATTCTTGCTTTATTTTTAGCTGTTATAAAATGACACATGTTTCCATCTTTTAGGTAATGAGATGCTTTCCACTTAATTCAATCAACTAGTTAATTTGATCCTCTATTTAATTTCTTCCAAACGTCTGGAAGCAAAGTTCCGTGTCTTAAGTGTATGTATATATTACATATATAGCTTCCACCCTTTGCTCTGATCATTCTCCTTCCTCTAAACAAGCCTTATAATTCAATCTCAGGCTACTGAAATTTGCCATTTAATTAATAAGAAAATCCCAAATCAAAACTAGCTAGAAGGAAGGAAAAAAAAAAGTTTAAGGAATAAATCCTGGTTATAAAAGATGACTTAAAGTTGCATCATGGGCTACCTGCTGTTGGCTGGTAGCTCTGCTCTAGGCTAGCAAATCCATGGCAGTGAATTAATGGGAGCAAAGTTTTTTCAGGAGACTATTCAGAATAAACGTGAAGAGCCACTTGGTGGAAAATAAACTTAAAAATACAGTGTAGCAGAGTTTTATCTGTCACCCCAAGCCTTTGGAGCTCGGAAATCAGATGGTGGGGGGACAACACTGCTGCAGTCTGTGCTAAATCTGTGTTGTCTTCAGCACTGCCAGGAGCACCCACCAGCCCTCCATACAGCTGTCACCTCCATCCACATCAGACCCCTGCAAAACCCTCACCCACCTGCTGTAAACAAAACTGAGCTCAGCCTTGGTGCTGAGCTCTCTGGCTTCAGGATCACAGCCCAGCCCATCTGAGTGTCACACCCAGCTGGTGTGGCTTCTCTTCACCTCAGCTTGGGTAGGTTTTGCTTTTATTCTTGAAAACATGTGCTCTGTTCCCACATATCACAAAGGAGTTACCACTCTGCTGAGCTGCTCATGCAGCTGCTGTTGCAGGAGGCTGGACACCCCAGTGTGGTCTAGGGACTCATTCTGGACCCACCATCACCCCATGGGGCTCTCCACCACAAATTCAATAGGTGCAGGAGCAGACCCATCATACTTGAAGAGAGTAACCCACCTCCTCTCCTCTCCTCTCCTCTCCTCTCCTCTCCTCTCCTCTCCTCTCCTCTCCTCTCCTCTCCTCTCCTCTCCTCTCCTCTCCTCTCCTCTCCTCTCCTCTCCTCTCCTCTCCTCTCCTCTCTTTCACCTGCATCTAAATCTCCCTCCTCCTCCCACCCTGGTGGAAGGCAAACCTAACAGAAAAAGCAGTGCTAATGATCATGACCCCACTACTATTTTATTTCCAATTGGCAGCCCATGCAAGCAGCCCTATTTTCTGTTCTAATAGGAAACTTTATGATGTACCAAATTGCCCTGTAACAGCCTGTGCCGAGTTGCCTCCTGAAAGGTAAATGAGTTTGAAATTTTATGATCAGTTACTGTGACTTTTTTTTGCCTATTCCATAAAAAGGAGAGTGGGGCTGTGGGGTGGGGGGATGCATTAAAGGGACCCCTCAGATTGCAAAATGAAGCTGCTGGCAGCCAGATGGTGCCTTTGGAGGGCTGCAGGTGGGAGCAGTGCTGGTCACAGCTGCCTGGCCTTGCCTGGTGGCTGTGTCCCCTTCTCGTGCTGGCTGTCACCTCCCTGGTGAGCAGCCCTGCCCTACCTGAGGGCTCACCTGGAGGCTGATGGGTGGAAAGGATGGCTTGGCAGGGACAAAAGGGAGGGGTTTGGGGCATCAGAGCCCAGGCATTGCCCTGCACCTTGTGGATTGCCATCTCCTGGCTTGATGGGAATTAACTGGGGTTCCCACATCTCCCTACCATCCATAGGGAATCCAGGCAGAGGCTCCTGCTGCCTTGAGGCTGGAGTCTGGGTCAGGAAATGCTCCAGAGGCTGGCAGTAGCAGGGTATGGGGCTGTTTAGCACAGAGCTGCTCTCCTGTGTTGGTTGGGAAGAGCTCATTTGCCAGTAAGGGCTTTGTGTTAATTAGAGGAGCTGAGCCCTCACACAACCTGACCTGGGAGCAACAGGACCCTGGGAAGTCCCATTAGCATTTTCCAGTGGGTTTTGCAGTGGAGAAGCACATGGGATGTGATCCAGGCAGGGATTAGGCAGGAAGCTTGCCATGGGCAGCAGGACATCCACTTTATTTTAGTTGAAATTAGGTATCTAAATATTTTTTTGGCTTTTCATGGTGGTGACTGCAAAGACCAAATTTCAGTCATCTTGGTGTCTATCAGTATTTTTGTGATTTGTGGCTGGTGAACTGGAGACTTGGAAGAAGTGGAGCAGGAAAGGTGAAGTCTCACCTGGTAACTGCTTGTCCTGCCCCCAAGGCTGATGTTCCTCACTGAGATGCTGTCCTGTGGTGCTCCAACCACTTTCAACTACTGTCTGTAGCCACAACATTTCCATCAGCTGGTGTTGACCCTGACAAACCTGTCAGCAAAACAGGGAGCCATTTATGTAAAAAAAAAATAAAAATTAACTAACTCCAATTTTTGGATTTTTTCATTATACATATTTTTCATTATGCGTGTATTTTTTCAGTAACTAAAAATTGTTTGAAAAAATCTGCAGCATCTCTCACTAATTATTTAAATAGAAAGAGGAGATCTGAAATGGTAAAAAAAAAAAGAAAGAAAAATATTTTTGTGAGAAAATCATCATCCACTTTCCACTGAAGTGCTCGGTAAAACCCTGTGATCAAAAACACTGCACAGAGTTTTGCAATAACGTTTTCTCTTTGGCTGAACAAATGGCATTTAAAGAAGTTTGTTTTCAATATCAAAAGCTGTGCTTAGATGGTGACCAGCATTGCTGGTTATTGCAACTGCATGTACAAGAATGCGATTTTGATGATGATGATGATGATGATGATGATGATGATGATGATGGTGATGATGATGATGATGATGATGGTGGTGGTGGTGGTGGTGATGGTTGTTTTGCCTGGAACACAGCTCCAGAGCTGGGCAACTCACCTGGCACCTTCTGCTCCACTCCCTCCCCATCTTGCCTGTGCACCAAGAGAGCAGCGAGCTCCAAGAACAGCTCTGCAGTCATTTGAATAAAGGGAGTTTTAATGGAGCTGTAGATGTATTTAGAGTAACTTCTGTTGCTTGCCTGTCTCACTAGCAGCAGACCAGACTCCTGGTGAACTTTGTGGCACGGGTGCACATGGGTACACATATTTTTTTTTTTACTGGGATCTGGTTTTGGTGACCCTGGGGGCTGGGGCAGTCCCTGGGATGAGTGATATTGAGGTGGTGCATGGGTGCAGGATGGGGTGGAAGTTGGAGCCTGTGGTTTATTCTCTGAGAACAGCCAGCACTGGTTCCCAAGGATCCCCAGCTCTGCTCAGAAAGGTTTTGGCGTGGCCAGCTGGAAGGTGACAAAGCTCCTTCTGCCCATGTGTCAGTCTGACTAATCCCAGAAGAGCTCATGGAAACCAGCTCTCCCTGGAGAAATGGATGATCCCTTTCAGCATGTCTGGTTTGAAAATCCCTGCCTGGCTGGAGCCACCAGCCCACACCCGCCTGACTCACCTCTGTGGTTTTGGGAGACGTGGGAATCCTCCTTTGCCTTCTTCAGAGAGAGCCTTCCACAGACCTGAGGGGTGCTCCCCTCCTCCAGGGAGGCCAGAGGAATCTCACAGCAGAAAGAAATGAAAAGCAGATCCTCAGACTTTTAAAATATAGTGCTGAGAGTGATGAAAGAAAGGGCAATGATTCTTCTGGATTCACTTACTGTCCAACTTTCAGAGACAAGATTACTCACTCTTTCCCTGTGGGGAGGGCAGAAATGAACATCAGGGGCTCTGACATGATTTGGGCAATTACCCACCCTAGCTTGGCTGTGCAAGGCTGGTGAACATCCTTTTTTCAGTGATAGCTGTGCAGTTCCTGAGACAGATCTCCTGGCAGGGAGTGGAGCAGAGCAATGACTGCCCAGCAATGACTTTACCCACTCTTAACTCATCTCCTGCCTTAGTCCTTTACACCCACCAACACCCTGCTTTGGTTTCTTTTAAAGATGCCTGCTTATTATACCTAGGTGAAATCTGGTCATGCTGTACTCTTTATTAGTCCAAAACTGAGGTCAGGCAGGCTGGATTTCTTTCCTGAGTGCTTTTATAGTATTTGTGTTAGCTGGGCAGCTAAGTGCTGTCAGATGTAGCGTCAATGGAGCTTGCTGCTGTTGAAATTTTTATGGTTTCATGCATTTTACAGCATCACCTGTCAGACTCCAGCAATCATGATGTCACCTGTAGTGGAATATATAAATTTGAACAGAGGAGACCAGAGCTAGGGGAGTTCTCCAGTAATCTGGGCTCCTTTCTCTCCTCCTTCTCCTCTGGTGGAGAGGCTGGGAGGTCTTGAGACATTGCAAAAGAAAAGGAGCAGACCTCTCCTGCTCTGAGCTTTGCCCCAGCTGTTCTGCATGATCTGGGCAAAATCTCTGCCTTTTGTCTGTGGTTTCCATGCTGCCTCTTTTGTTTTGCTGGCTGTGTCTCTGGGCGTTTGGCCTCCTGTATTCACCCTGAGATGTGTGAAGGGTTCGGCCAGCACTGGGGAGGCTCCCGTGGGTGTGCTGAAAGCTGGTACCCCATCTGTGAGATGGAGAAACAGGTGCCATGGGGCTGGCAGGGAAGGGTGGAGGGAGGGATGTATGGATGTATGGATGTATGGATGTATGGATGTATGGATGTATGGATGTATGGATGGATGGAGGGATGGAGGGATGGATGGATGGAGGGATGGAGGGATGGATGGATGGAAGGATGGATGGATGGACGGATGGATGGAGGGATGGACGGAGGGATGGAGGGAGAGAGGGATGAAGGGATAAAAGGATTGATGAATGGAGGAGGGGATGGATAGATGGAGAAATGGATGGATAAAAGCCTGGATGGATGGATGGATGGATGGATGGATGGATGGATGGATTGAAAGATGTATAAAGATGTATGGAAGGATGGAAGGATGGAAGGATGGAAGGATGGATGGAAGGATGGAAGGATGGATGGCTTTCCTGGCCAAGTGTTTAAACATTCCTGAAGGGACCAGGAGATGGGACGTGTTCTGTGTGAATAAGCACAGCCTGCACGTTGGTACCTTCTGATGGCCACTCATGGTCTCACCATGCCCAGCTCTCCCCTCCCAGGCAGTGTTTGGGCTCAGCCCAGCTTTAATGTCCCTGCAGCTTGGATTTACCATTCACAACCACGGTACTCAGCAAGGTTTGGTGAAGGAAGTGTGATGAGTATGAGTTGGTCAAGCCTAGCAGAGGTGTGAGCTGCATGGTGGGGGGAAGGAGGACAGGTTCTGCTTGTGGTGTTGGGCACTGGGATGGGTCATACCCTCTGACTGCCCATGGTCTGCACACTCCACTGACAGAGGGGTCCAGAGATGTATAAAAGATCCAACCACAGGTCAAGCAGCAGCTCTGCTCTGCATTTTTAAAAGCAGGAAAATGATTGTGTTTTATCCTCCTTCTCCTTGCTCAGTATAGTCTTATCCCTGCAAACACTCCCTTAATTACATATCAAACCAGCAATAAGATGTGGCTTAGCGGCCCTGGATGAAGACATGGAGCCCTACTGCTGAGCTGTAAACCCTCAGTAAAAGTGGCTTAAGAACAGACTGATTGGGTTTTAAGAGCTCTGTAACTGATACACATCTGACCAGATCGTTAGGCCTCAATAAATCTGTTTCTAATAATCACTATTTACTGAGGTTTCGCAGCCATGCCAGAGCTACGTATCTGTTACCTTGTGGTCCAGCCTCAATAAATGTGTTTTTAATAATCAGTTGGTGCTTCAATAATAAACAATAATTGCTTTATTATATATGAATTTGAACAAGTTCTGCATTTCGGTTGTACTGAAATCACTGTCTATTTATTTTTTTTTAATTCTGAAGGAGCTTTTACTGACCAGCTATTGGTACTAGCCTGTGCCAAACATTACTGATCCTTATAAAGCATTGCTGACTTCACCTGATTTATAGGCCACAGAAATATTTCAGAGCTTTTTTTTTTTTTTTTCTGCCCCAAACTAAACAGTCTGTCAGGAGCTTCCAGGCAATCTTTGTAGGAGGAACGCAGCAGTCCCTCTTATGGATCATTAACTGGAAATGAACTTGGGGCCTTCAGATGTGAACACACTGCCTGCTGCCATACGACCCAGCAAACCCACTTTTAGTTGACAGTACAAGTAATAGAGGTGTGGGATACTAATCTTTTGCAGAAAGAAAAAAAAAACAAACAACAACACAATAATTGAAGAGGAAAGTTGATTTCTTGCAGTGCCATTGAGGAAGCTTAATTTTTTTTTTTTCCCAGTGTCTCATCTCAGGTCTTCAGAGTCTGGTTGCTCCAATGGCTCAGACATCTCTGCTCACCTGCCCTGAGTGCCCTCCCTGTGGTGGGTGTTGCTCTCAGCAGGACTGGAGAGGGCTGCAGGGATGCCCTGTGCCTCGCTGGCCACTCCATGCTGTTTCCCAAACAGTGGTGCTCTGTGGAGTAGAGGGCTTCTTTTTCTCTGTCAAGGTTGGGATTAGTACACAGGAGTCAGTTTCGTGTTCAGACTCGGTGTTTATTTTTTTTTAATCTATTCACAGACTCACCAGCCTAACTAGAAAGTTAGAGAAATGAGGTAAAACGGAGCACCTCTAACTCTTTCCAAGGTTGTTTAAGCATTAATCACCCAATAATGAGCTGACACCTATATTATTTATACTTTTGACCCAATAATGACCACCCAAGGCCCGCAATGAAGACCTTTTTCACACAGTTACAGAAAACCACCCAAACCCATGTGGAAGAAGGAAGAAGAAGGTGAAGAAGAAGGATTTAGACCATGCCCCAAATCCTCCATCTTGCCCCATACATCACTATATACTAAAATCCCAAATCTGAATGTTTCACCCTGTGAGATCACACAATTCCATTCGAACTCCACACCCATAACCCCCGGTGCCATCACTCAATTTTGGGAGCCTGTCCCAAGGCCTCAGGTCAAATGTGGTGCTCGCTTGAGGGTCAGCACCATTTAGCACAGAAAGCCTGAAATTTTCAGCCTCCAGGGTTCCAGCAGCACACCTGCTTCAAACAATGCTTGCTTATATGCTTTCTACTAACAATAAACAATATTACATTACTGAGCTTAGAATTTTCTGTCTTGCTGAGCATACTTTCCTGCAGCCTTAAGACCTACCCTAGCCCAACCCAAGACTCAGACTACTCTTCCACGTCCTTCCTCGCCCGTGCTATTGTAACTTTTACTGCTTTCAAGGAGAATTCTTTCAATTAAATTTCAATAGAATTTCAAGCTAAATTCTTAAGTTCTTCTGCTCTTTCTGTTTCTGGGGCCTGCTCCCACAGCTTTCTGAAAGCCTTCTTACCTCCAGCGTTTCCCACCAGGCCGAGAGCCGCGAGCGCGCGTCCCCCGCGCGCGGCCGGTGTCACCTCCAATTAGGGCACTTCAAGCCCTAACGGGAGCAGAGTTCGGTGTCTCTAATTAGTCTGGTCAAAGGCAGGAATTCCCCTCTGCTGGGAGAGCCTGCTCCCCTGACAAGAAGATTAGTGGCCCCAGCTCGCTGGGTTTTCCCCTCCCGCTTTAAAGTCGTTTGCAGTTTTTTCCCTTCCTCGTGGCGGTTGTTTGGAGGGGCTGGTTTCATTCCAGGAGGGCAGGGGTCAAAGGATTTTGGTGAAAGGCAAGGAACCCTGTCCCTGCTGCCTCTTTGCACACTCCTGGACCGTCTCTGGACTAATCATTTTTACATCTGTCTGGATGTAACAGGGAGCCAGCAGGACTCCCCCACGGGGAGGGTTAGCACTGGTGGGTGGTGGTGTCTGGTGGACCTCAGCTGGTGTTGAGAGTACTCAACACACTGAGGGATGGAAATCATAGAATCACAAAAAGCTTTGGGTTGGAAGGGACCTTAAAGATCATTTTGTTCCAAAACCCTTGCCATGAGCAGGGACATCTTTCTTTAGGCTGGGTTGTTCCAAGTCCCATCCAACCCGGCCTTGACCCTGAGAAGAGATGTGTCACCTCCTTTCAGCCGACTGCAGGGGGGTTCTGCTGGTAAAGCTGCTGGAAGAGGGTTGTCTTTGAGCAGTCCCATGTTGCCTCTGCTTCTGATAAACCCTGTTCAACCAACTCTCTGTCTTCAGGGTTAAAAATATCTGTGGTCAGAGCAAAGCTCCAGCACTGTGGGGCCAGAGACCCACTGAGAGCTGCTCTGGGCTCCTGCTGTCTGTTGCTGATACCTGACAGCTCTTGCTGCCTGTGGTGAATGTGGATAAAGTCTTGAATACCTGTGCTGTGGTTTGAAAGGTCTAAAATGTCTAAAATGTCCATTTCTGGAACGTAATTTAAAATCCCCCATCTATGTATCTTTCTAGTTTAGTTTTTTCTTAAGACCTTTAGGATTTCTTATGCCATTGTATGCCACCACATTACTGAAGCTAATGTGGCAGAGAGGAAACATCTTAATTCCATGTTTTGTCTCTTTTTTCTGTGCTTTTGGTTTAAACTAAGCTCGACAGGGGCTTGAGGATATTGTCAGAGCTGTGGAAAGGCTTTTGTGTCTGACTGCTTGTCCATTGCCTCAGCTGAGTACCATGTTCTTCCCTTGACTCTTTGATATCCTGAGATTTTTTCTCCTGCCACAGCAAAACTGCAAAACTTTTGACTTAAATGGATCCTTTTTTTTGGTAACCTAATGCTACCTTTTCTGAAAAACAAGTCCTAGGCTTGAAAGCGACTCCACAGGAGCTCATGGGTTTACATCAAGGCAGATCAAAGGTCTCATTAGCAAAGCCTGTTCTGGACAGCTGTAAATAAGAATAAGTTGTTTGGGAGTAACACTAAATGCTGTGGGAACACGTGAGAACTAGAGATGCTTGGAGTGCTGCTGTCAAACCTGAACTCTGTATCAGAGACAAAAAAAATCACTTCACAGACCAGAAATCTTAAAATCTAAGAAATTCTTGGAGTTTTGGGAGCTGGAGCTCAGCTTATAGAAGCATACATCTCTGAGACAAATATGATCTCTGTCAAAACCACTCAGGTGAGATAAGCACAGGCTGCAGCTTTTAGCAAAGTCTCAGGAAGCAAATTGCCAGGCTGGACCTGTGCTCAGAGCTGACTGGTGCAATGAGGCCGTGTTCTAGAGACCCTCACTGTGGTTATTTCGGGGTAGTTCATAATCCAAACCCCAAGTTCTCAAGCTGGGGGTTCCCACACCACCCCCAGGTCCTGTAGCCATGGGCAGGGAGGGGACAGAACCAGGCTTGTGACTGATCCTGCCTGCCTGCAAAGGCAGCTCTGTCTGTAACAGCCAGCATCCAGGATTTAAACTCACAGGCAGGGTGAATAATTTTTTTGGAGGCTGGCAGATTTCCAAGTCCCCCCTCCTGTAGATATTACCCTCATCAAAAAAAAAAACCCACTGTGACGTGCTCTGTCCTTGGGTTGGGACGGGATTTTCCCAGCAAATAACCCCGGGGTGCACCTGGGACGCAGTGATTAATGAGGCAGATTTGCATGAAGGATATATGGGCAGGGAATCCTGCAGGGGAGAGGGGAGGGAGGTGGTGAAGCCCAGCTGAAGCCATCCAGGCATCCCCAGGGCCCAGTATTTAGGCAGGTGCAGCTCAGCTCATGTGTGGAACCCTCCTGTTATCTCACCTTAAATAAAATTTTAGTGGGATGTGTCAGAAAGAGAGGCCCTGGCTCAGACACTATGAGAGGGAAGTTTATTTAAGTAATTACCAATTCCTGAGAATTTGGGACTTCTGGGCTCGATGGGCTCTGCCCAGTCCTCAGTAAATGTCCCAAGCTGGCAGTCTGGTGTGGAGAGGGGCAAGTGGTCCAGGGTGTGATGGGTGGGTGACCCTGGTTCTGGTGGCTCCTGGGAGGGTGGGTTAGCAGAACAGAGCAGAGACTTTTGCACATCCTCAGGGGAATTCCTTGGCTCATTTAATTGCAGTGACTGTGAGCTGACTTCCTAAAAGGTCTTTGGAAAGCTCAGCTTTAATATTCTCTCCCCTGGTCAGAAGGGAGGTAACCACAGTTCTTGCCCAGCCCCTGAACTCCTGGGAACCCACACTGGTGTCCTGAAGCAGAGGATTGGGCTTGATTACCCTGAGACTTACCTTGTTTGGTTTCCAGAGCTCATTCTGCATCTCTTGCAGTCTTGTAGAGTTTACTTTGTTTTGTTCCTATTCCCTTTTCAGTCCTGCCTGAAAAATCACTGAGCTTTCTAGTACTGTAATAGCCATCATTAATAATAATACCTGTAAATGCTTCTAGTTAGGCTTTTTAAAACGTTTTCCTGACTACCTTCTTCTTTGCTAATTGCCTTTCTCCAGTGCCCTGAGAAAACCCGCATTTCCCAGAAGTTCTGAAGGGAAAGACAGGGGACTTGGCTCTGATATTTATAATTTTTTCCTAAATGTAAGAGATTTGTCAGCTAGTGGAGATGAAATACCATTTTATGGCCCTATTTGTGCCCAGATAATGGCCCCAGAACATGAGTAACCAAGTCAGGAAGCACCTGAGCCTGAGATGGGCTCCTAAGAAGGGGCTGTGGATCAGCCCTTGCCTCACACCTGCCTGAGGAAGGGGCCAAGTGGAGCAGGAACTGCTCTTTGCTGTGCTCCCATCGTGCAGAAAGACCTCAGGACCCAGACTGACCAGACTGGGGTCTGGCACAGGCATGTGAGAGGGAAGAGACCTGTTTGGAGCTTGGGATGAGTGACCCTGCAGGTGTGGATGCAGGGCAGGCAAGTGGGAGCATGGGAATGGCAAGGTGTGCCCTGGGCTTCACCCTGAGCTGAGATGGAGCAGGAGGATTTGGAGAAGTCCTTTGCTGTAGCCCAGAGAGCTGTGTGAATCCCCCTTCACCTCTCCACACATCCAGTGGCTGTTCCATTAATGGCTTTTTAACCCCAGAGGTAAACTTAGAAACCCTTCAGTCCTCTATCACTCTAATCTGTCTCAGTCACAGAAAAATCAGCAAATTATTCTGGGCTTTTCAGACCATCAAAAGTCATCTGCTGTTCCTCCTCCACTCCCACGGTGCTTGAGGCCAGGTGCCCTGGCACCAGCTTGGTTGAATAATGATGGTGATGTCCTCAAGTGGCTGAGATGGGGTGTCAGTGGCCATGAGCTTGGGTGGAGGAAGGGTTGCACCTGGTTTAAGGTTCACCTCAGCCTTGTGCCCTCAGCAGTGCCACTCGAGGACACCAGAACCCTTCAGAAGTCAGCTCCACAGCAGTTGTCAGAAGCCCTCCAGACCTGGACCCTTGAGGTGAGCTGGCTCAGAGGGTCAAGTGGGGCACAGCCTGGGCAGGAAAATCTGGGGAAGGTTTGCTGCAGGAGCCCAGCTGATGCTTCACTTGCAGGTGTCCGAAACCAAGGAATTTCTGGGACACTTTGAGTGAAAAACCATCATTTTCTGACAAACCGTAATGAGAATTTCCAGCTGGCTCTGAAGCCAGGTTTTCCTTTCGTGCAGACCCTTTTCTCCCAGCCTGTCTCCCCCCTTGGCTGTGCCCAGCCAGCAGCCTGCAGGATGCTGAGCACTGAGGCTGAGGAATTGTGAGCGGTCGGGGTGCCCTAAATGCCAGGAGCAGATGTAATAAAGGACTGTTCCTTCCCACTTGAAATGCCTGTTGCATTTGCCAGGCAGCCAACACTGTAAATTCATTCTGACTATTTAAAAAAAGACCTTTTAGAGCTTTTTTCAATGGTTCCTGGCTTATTCTGTAGCAATAAAACCATAGTGCCTGGGAGTCAGACGTTCAGGACCTCACCAAGTAACTAAATACAAGATACTTGGGAACGTTGTGAAGTGCTTAGGAACAAGATAATTACACTGGCCTTTATCTCATTGTGTGCCTGCTCATAATCACTGTCCTGAGCTCTGTCTGGTGGCATTTGGGATTGCTATGGGACAAAGAAATAGGGCAGGGCTTTGCAAAATGGGAATCCCACCTGCTGGGAAGTGGTGGAAGAACCGTGTGGAGAGGACGGGGGAAGAAGGGAAGTGAGGTGGTGAATTTTCCTTCTTATCCTGCTGTGCAGAACTCAAAAAGGAGATCAGGCATGGCTTGTCTTGCCTGCACCCCTGTACACAGGAACCCATGACAATTTGGGCTCCAGATCCTAATTCTCTTCGCCTGGGAGTGCTTCTGAGGAATTCAGCCACGAGACCCTGAGGAAAGAAGAGCTCAGCAGTGAGAGGTTGCTGAGGCTCCACAGCAAGGCTCTGCCTTTCTGTGACAGCCCCCACCCTGGGAGCTCTGGTGACAGGCTGGTGGTCACACAGGTCATGGAAGTGTCTTGCTGGGAACTGGTTTCCCCCCAAGTGCATGCCTGCCATGGGACCCAGTTTGCCAGATGGCTCCCTGGCATCTGCTCAGGGCCTTTCCATGCAGTTGGGAAGGCTGATAAATGGTCTGTGAAGATTGGTCTGATACCATTTGGGTCTTCTGGGAATGAGGACCTCGTTGCAGATCAAATGCCTGATCTTTAAATTGGCATAAATCAGCATAACTCTACCAAAGTTAATGGAGTTGTGCTGATTTACACCAGCTGAGTTTATACCATCAAAAATCATTCATTTGCTCTGTCTCTTCTCCATTTCCCCCCCTCCTTGCATTAGAAATGAAGTCTATAAAGCCTATATGGTCCCTGCAGCAGCATAACTTCCACAGAGTGTTTGCTTGAAGAGGTTAAAAGCCCTATAAACTGCTTTACATTCTCTAATAATAAAATGCAGATGCAAAGGGGAAGGATTTGATGGTCAATTAATACCAAAACCATCCAGTGCTTTGCATAGATCCTGCTCCTTGGCTTTGAAATACTATGCCCAATTAAAACCTTACCCAGAACTATACCAAGATTAAAAAAAAAAAAGTAATAATAATCTGCAGCACTCTAGGTAGCATGCTGCAGTTTCCAGGGTGCCTCTGAGCTATGCCTCATAAACTCTTGGATAAGATTTGTCTGGGTGTTTCCAACTGCAACTGCTCCTGGAGCAAAGCTGCAAAGCAGAATTCAGCAGGCCAAGCTGGAGAGAGGGTTATTTCATGGAGGAAAAGAGGAGTGGGGGTAAGGAGAGTGTTGATGATCCCTGGTGCATTCTTCTGAAAGGGAAAGAAAATGATAGTTCCTGTAAGTGTTCTGCCCTTCAGCTGGGTTATGCAGAGGGTGCTGGGCTGGGCAGTGCCCAAAGGGTGGCTCTGGTTTGGGGATGGAACAGGCTGGAACAGCCTCAGGATGGAACAGGAGGGAACAGCCCCAGCAAATCCCAGTAACTGACTTTGCAGATGCATTGAGTGTCACTGGGGTGGTGGCACTGGTGACCTCTCTCTCAGGGCGTCCCCACGTGTGTGATGGCCACTCCAAAGGAACAGTGCAGTCTATCCAGAGACATTATTTAGTGGGGCAGTAAGGTGGGTGGCATCTGGATTTGACAGTGCAGAAGGCAGAATGAAAGCCCTTCTCTTTCAGCAGTCCCCACCAGCAGCAGGAGCTGAAAGGGCAGAAGGCATTTTGGGCAGCAAGGAGCACCCACAGCAACCAGAGAGTGTGAGAGCCATCCCCTTCTTGGCTCCAGAGCTTCCCACTGACAACATGGAAACATATCACCTTGTTTTAAGGTCCCTAGTAATTGACACTTGCTGTACAGTGTGACAAAAGGGAGGAAAAGTAGAGTTCTGCATCCCTGAGGTACCTGGAGATTCCCTTCAGGACTGAGCCTAAGGACAGGGACTGCCTCAGCCAGAGGGATCTTCCCCTGGGCTGCCAGTTTGTCTGGGCTCTGCTCCTTGGTCAGCTCCTGGTGGCTAATGGATTTCCTCTGCATTAATCAGACAGGAGGGATGGGTATTGTACCACTGATCTTCACCACCAAAAACTCTTCACTCAGGGTAGCTCAGGCTGCTCTTTGTTTATTGGCCTGGGTGCTCAGTGCTCACAGAAACCTCCCTTCAAGGAAAATTAATGCATCCAACAGTGGAGATCCAAGGAAGGGCAGCTCCTTCCTCATCACTGTGTCCTTTGATGTGCAAACTGGGAACTGAGCAAAAACAGAGGCTTGGGCAGATGTGTGTGGTGGGGGATTCTCCTGGGCCTGAACAGGAGGCATGGCAAGTCCATCTGTGAGCCATCATCACCCTGATGGCAGCCCAGCATGTCTTGTTACTCTGCCTCTTTTTCTCCTTGCATGGTTCTGTAAAGACGTGTAAAATACACAAAATTTTAAAAGGAGTCATCAGAGCAACTAATAGACAGTAGAGCTATCTCAGATCCCTTTGGGGATGGGGAGTCTTCCAGGTGGGTCATCAAGCTCAGTTTAGATTGAAGGTTTTGATGTGTCTGAGCTCATGCACCTTCCTCAGCCCCCTGGTTTTAGTCCCAAACTGTAAAATCTCAGAACAGATTGCCAAGGTCAAGGGGAATTGCCCAGGGCTGGGATACTAAAACTAAATGAATGGAGCATGATATGAAAGCGTAATGGAGCTGATTTCTTAATTGCAAAAAGGCCTCTCAACACTGTTTTGACAGCATAAAGGGTCATTTCCATCTATTTTAAGCCATGTAAAAGCCTGATCCTCATTTACACACGTCGAAAAGAAAATACAATCCGTCCCACGACTCAGCCCCTTCCTACTGCCAAAGTGATGGAAAGAGACTTTAGTGTAAATAAGGCTCAGGGCTGTTTCCAGTTCCAGCACCACGAACGTGCCAGTGCAGAAGCAGGAAAGATGCCAAACCTGTTTATTTTGGCCCGGCTGGGTGCTCCTTCAGTTTTCTGCCTGCAGAAGGAAGCGAGCGCGCACATTTCTTCTCTGCCTTCCACAAGAGTCACCACAAGTGTCACTTCCCCCCAACTCCCAGGCAGGGGCCAAGGACGTGTCCTGTTGGGGAGGATGAAGTAGCTAGGCCCTGCAGAGATGATTTATTAGTAAAAGATTCTAAAAGTATGAAACCCACAAGAGGAATAGAATTAAAAGCAAAGTTTGAACTGTAAGTTGCTGGACAGGAAGAAGGTGATTAGACAGCTGAAAAGGACTTGGCTGAGTGAATCAGTAACACCCCTGCCAAGACAAAAGGATGAATAAAAGGTTGGACCTTCTCAGGTATCAGGGATAAGGTGGGTTTCACAGGTTTTGGTCTGTAGAGTAGTATTGTAATGTTGTAGTTCCCATAGGCTGTATGTAGATTCTGTAGGTTTTGTATCTAGAGGTGATTGGTTAATGCTCATTAGAATATTCACGATAGAAGGGGTTAAAATGGAATGTAACAAGGAGCTCGGCCTCTTTGCACCCTCTCTTTTCGCCCCGCTCTTTGCGTGCCTTCCCTTGGACCCTCTTGGACTTTGCACTGGATCCCTGGACCCTTCCCCAGTCAGGCTGCATTCCCACAACCAATAAAGCACGTGTTCCAAAGAGTATCCTGATCTTCAGATCATCTCTCTCGCCGGACAACCAGCGTGCTTTCTAATAGTGTCCTGAAGGCCACAGAGGATGCTCCTGCTGGGCAGGACCTGGGGCAGCTGAATGAGCCCTTTTGTGGTGAGGGTTGTGAGTTCTCCCTTCCCAGCCCCTGAGCTGCTCCCAAGGATCGGCAGCAACTTTAAACCAGGCAGGAAACTGAGAATGAATCGAGGGGGACAAACTCTGTTTGTGTCAACTAAAGGAAACCAGTGCTCTGCTGGCTGCTGGAAATGGGCTCCAGACTTTCTCCTCGGGTGGAGGAGACACGGAGCAACTGCTCAAGGATGTGGGCAGTTCCCTAAACAGCGATGACGATGATGGGCTGATAAGGGCTCAGTGTTAACATCTCCTTAACCAGTGAGACCCTGAACCCTCCTAGAGTCTGGGAGAGCCCTGTTCTTCCTTCCTAGAGTCTGGGAGAGCCCTGTTCTTCCCTCCTAGAGTCTGGGAGAGCCCTGTTCTTCCTTCCTGGAGTCTGGGAGAGCCCTGTTCTTCCCTCCTAGAGTCTGGGAGAGCCCTGTTCTTCCCTCCTAGAGTCTGGAGAGCTCTGTTCTTCCTTCCTGGAGTCTGGAGAGCCCTGTTCTTCCTTCCTGGAGTCTGGAGAGCCCTGTTCTTCCTTCCTAGAGTCTGGAGAGCACTGTTCTTCCTTCCTGGAGTCTGGGAGAACACTGTTCTTCCTTCCTGAAGTCTGGGAGAGCCCTGTTCTTCCTTCCTGGAGTCTGGGAGAGCCCTGTTCTTCCATCCTGGAGTCTGGGAGAGCACTGTTCTTCCCTCTTGGAGTCTGGGAGAGCACTGTTCTTCCTTCCTGGAGTCTGGAGAGCACTGTTCTTCCTTCCTAGAGTCTGGAGAGCCCTGTTCTTCCATCCTGGAGTCTGGGAGAGTATTGTTCTTCCATCCTAAAGTCTAGGAGAGCCCTGTTCTTCCCTCCTGGAGTCTGGGAGAGCCCTGCTCTTCCCTCCTGGAGTCTGGGAGAGCACTGTTCTTCCTTCCTAGTGTCTGGGAGAGCCCTGTTCTTCCCTCCTGGAGTCTGGGAGAGCACTGTTCTTCCTTCCTGGAGTCTGGGAGAGCCCTGTTCTTCCCTCCTGGAGTCTGGGAGAGCACTGTTCTTCCTTCCTAGTGTCTGGGAGAGCCCTGTTCTTCCCTCCTGGAGTCTGGGAGAGCACTGTTCTTCCTTCCTGGAGTCTGGGAGAGTATTGTTCTTCCCTCCTGGAGTCTGGGAGAGCCCTGTTCTTCCCTCCTAGAGTCTGGGAGAGCCCTGTTCTTCCCTCCTGGAGTCTGGGAGAGCCCTGTTCTTCCCTCCTAGAGTCTGGGAGAGCCCTGTTCTTCCCTCCTGGAGTCTGGGAGAGTCCTGCTCTTCCCCGAGGACATTGGGGGAGCCTGTGATTTCTCCTGGGGCGCGGGGGCAAGTGGCTGATCCCCCCAGAGGCCGAGTAACACAGACCATCTGCACGCTGACTACAGTGCATCTTCTCCCCATCCCTTTTTTTTTCTCTGCATGCAGGACAAGGAGCAGCACAGATCTGAAGGGAGGCAGGGCTGACGTGCCTCTGTGCCAGCGTGGGACGGGTTGGAATTAGTTTGTGCTAATTTGCTCCACATGGAGCTTTCAGTTCGAATTCTGTCTCCTGAACCAACAGGCAGACCACCCTCTTGGTGTCCTGGCTGCTGCATTTCCCGAAGTGAGGGGAGAGTTTCTCATCCATCCTGTGTTTCCTGTGCTCCAGGCCCACTGCTGCAAGGAAAGGAGGGTGTGTGTTCAGCTTCCTCAAACCTCACAGCTTATCCAAATTAGGGCAATCACTTCAGGAAACAGCCAAAAGTTTGGGAGCAGGAAGGATGCACAGACTAGTGATTATAACTTCTTGATTTTTTGTTTGTTTGTTTGTTTGTTTCTGCATGAATCTCAGATTGTCCTATTCAGGAGGCAATCCTTAGTAGCCTTGCTGCTCCTCATAGCAGACAACCCAAAATAAGTCTTGCCAGAAAACATCCAGGGCCTCTTTTTTTTTTTTTTTTTTGCAAGTACTCAAGAAACCAGCTTGTGTGAATTTTCCTCTTTCTCAGGAGGTACTGACATCCTGTGTGCCTTTGCATGGTGCCTTCAACCTCTCTGTGGTCAGGTTACCACCTGAAAAATGAGATTACTGTTATAACAATCCCTCTCAAGTCCACAGCAACCTGGGTAAATTGTAATTTCTCAACAAAGATCTGGATATTTCCAGCAGCTTCTCTAGTCATTAGGGAGCTGTTTACTTGGACCCATAACTGCTCCTGAAAATACACTGAGGTTTTGGGGCACTTCTAGGAGCCCTGTAGATGTTCAGGAGGCCCATATGAACCTCAGGCAACAAAGCTCTTGAACCAAAGGCTTGCTTCCCACAACGTAAGTGGCTTTGGGGCAACAGCAGCAAAGGAATAATTTATCCACCTACTTCTGGGGTTTACCTCTTTCCCAGGGCAAACAGAAAGTCAGTCCAGCTTTTACCTCTGCGTGCCCTTCCTCCTAAATTTTATTACCTACTCCTGAAGTCGGCCGTATAGACTTTTTCAGTGAGGGAGTATCCAAGCCCGGGTTAAGCACGGAGGTGTCTTGGCATGTACCTGCTTCCCCTGTGGTTTCCTCCTTTTCCTGCCTGCTGGAAATAAAATGAAAATATACCTTTCACGTGTACTTTGTGCTATGTCATGTGCAAGAGATGGGAGTGGGCAGGGAGAGGAAGGGAGCAGGTTTGCTCTGGAGCTCTGATCCACGGGGCAGGGTGTGTTCTGGAGGGCTCTGAGAGCTCAGCTGTGCTGGATAAAGGCACAGAGAGAGCCCATTCCTGGCAGGCTGGCTCTGGGGGTGATGCCTTGGGAAGGCTGAGCTGGAACAGAGACTCACAGAGCTATATTTGTGTATATATTATATAAAAATATACATAAATATATATCTACATATTTATATATTTATATATTTATATATTTATATATTTATATATTTATATATTTATATATTTGTGAATGTATTTATATTTTTATTATAAATATATTTATAAACATATTTATATATTTTTCTCTATATTTAGAGAATAAAGTAGATATTTGTTGAAAGGTCTTTAGGGTACACCTTGGTCAGGACAAGAGTCTGGCCAGGGCTGCACCCAAGGGAGACCCAAAATGGTCACAAAATGGACAAGGGGTCACCATGGGTGGAGCCATGGCCAGGCTCTTGTCCTGCCCCAGGTGCATCCTTTGAAGGCCTTTTAATAAATCCCTACTTCATTCCTTTAACACTGCCCAGCCTTTGTTCCAGGGAGCCTCTAAAGCCATCACTGTCACAGGCTGCCCACTTACACTCACTCTGCTTTCCTTCTCCATCTGTAACTGAGCAGTCTGAGACTTCTTTTGTTTGTGTTTTACAGCACAAAAAAAAAAAAAAAAAAAGCCCACTCATGCAAGCTGGAAAGGCTTTGCCATTATTTCCCAAACACAGAAATATGTGTCTGCAGCCTGGTGCATTTCAGAGCAGCATCCACTCAGATGGTGGGGAATTCATCACAGCCCAGGGTGAGTAATTCCAATGGCTCATTACTCTTTCGATTACAAACTGGCACTTCCTTTGCAGTCTGAATTTGTCTGATTTTGGTTCCAGCCATTGGATATTGATATGGCTTTGTCTGTTAGATTAAAGAGAGCTCTGTTATAAGAGATCTCATCTTTAGTAAGTGCTCTTCATTGTTAATAAAATGCTTCTTCCTCTCCTTTTGATAAGCTGAATTATTAAGCACCTTCAGTATCTTGGTTATGTCAGTGTGAGCAGCTCTGCTCCACCCCACAGCCCCCACAGTCTGTACCTTCATTTTCCTTCTGAATTCCTGCTTGGATACTTCTTGGTTGTCCAATAAGCCCAGTATTAGACCTGTGTGTGGAACTGGCAGATCTGCCACATCTGCAGAGGCACTAGATGCAGCATCCAGGCATCTGAACCAAGCCCTCAAATTCCAGAAGGACAGAAGAGCCATCTCCCCTAAACTGAACCACAGTGTACCAGCACTAGACCAAATCTGTCACCTCCTCTCCTGAGGACATCTTGCTCACTCAAAGCTCTTCAGGGGTTTTTTGGTAACTAAGTCAACCCTGATTTAAGGTGCCAGTGTCCAGGAGGTGACTGTGGTGATACATCTGCTGTGGTTATGGAGCCACTGGTGTGACTGAGGGGTCTGGGCTTCTGTCAGCTTTATCTCTGTGGGTTTGGGAGGAAGACCTGCTGGTGATGTAGGCCCATGCCCTGCCTTGCCAGTAAAATCCAGCAGAGTTAAACAGTTTGATGCTCTTTGTTGTGGCCTCAGGGACTGAGTGTGGTGGTGTCACCTTCTGTTGTTTGGTTCCAGGTGTCTAAGAAATGGTCCCAGCCTTGGTGCTGGGATTCAGACACTGGCCAGGAACTTTCCAGGACAACCATCAGCCATGTTCTCCACCTGCCAGTCTGCCTGGGGGGGATCAGAACAGCACTGCCAGATTCCTCATGGCTCTTCAGAATGCCTGGACTCAGGATGGCCCCTGTGTTAATGGTGTTTTAGAGCTGTTTTCCAGTTCTGTGGCTGTTTGTGGTGTAATTTGGGTTTATATACAGTGACTGATCGTGTGCCAGGAGTTTTATTGTGGACAACAAATCCCACTCAATCAGCAGCAGAGACCAAGCAGCCATTGGTATATTGGTCTCAGTGCTTAGAGCAGTGTTGGATGACTCCAGGCAGGCCAGATGGGACCTACCACCCTCACTCTGCTCTGTGTGAGTAACCAGCACGTGGATGGGCTGCAGATTCCCTCACCAGTTGTGCTGGGTAGGAGCTTGTTTCAGGCTCAGCTAGAGAGTTCTGCTGTCTGGAATGGTTGGAGCACAGGAGGATTTGCAGTGTCCAGTTGAATTGGCCAAGGTGGGACTTGAAGTCCTTGCTGTCAGAGTGCAGCAGCAGAGAAGAGTGCCTGGCTGTTCCACCAGACTGTGTCCTCCTCCATGCCAGTTTTCAACTGATCCAGCTGTACAGAAGGAGCTTGTCCTCTGGGGCCCACAAATCAAAGGCTCCAGGAAATCTCTCCCTTGTGCACAGCTGATAAACCAGCCTGTGCTCACCACCATACTCCAAAGGATCTGAGGGATGTTTTGGAGGTACTCTGCTTTGCAAACCCCCCTTTTCAGGAGCTGCCAAGCTCTGCAGAACACATTTAGTGAGCACACAGCTAAATGAGACGTGAGCAGCCCGATCGTGGCAGGGTGAAACGCACAGATTCATTGCTCAGGTGAGGAGGAAGTGCAGCAGAGCACTGAGAGAGCCCCAAAGAACAAGCACGGATGGATGTAATCCACGGTGTGAGAGCTGTGCCATAAATAACGGGCTGATGGAAACCAGATCTCTTCTGCACGTGCTTGCCATTTCTGCTCCAAAGCAAAAAAAAACTGGTTTGCAGTGAAACGCCTCATCCATGGCCATGCTTTGGCCTCTGCTCCTTCCCCAAGGCACGTGCTGGTCCTCCTGAGACCTTTAAAAGGAAGTTCTGGGCATGACCTGGGAAAGCCATGTGATCTGGAAGATTTCTGATGGGCCACATTGTTGCCCTGTCCTTCTCTGTTTTTTTCTAAAGTTTTTCTAAAGTTGCTTCAGCCTCCTGTGCTCACCTTTTGTAATGGAGCTCCTCATGGATTTTCACATAAACAACCTGTTGTTGTTGTCACTGTGCTTTCATGTCTACATTCTTCTCATAAGGAGGAGAGAATTGATGGACTGTTGGGTTGACCAGTGTGGTTGGAGAGGAAGATTTTCATCCTCCAACCCATGGTCACTGTTGGAATTCTATAAATATTGAAGTCTGTAAATAAACTTTCCCATTTTTGCCTTGGGCATCTCAGTGTGTGAGTGTTGTTTTTTCGTGTTGTATTGCAACACCACATCAACTGGTAAGGGTAGGCCAGCATTGTTTTTTTGATAGTAGAACCCCTCTCTCTCTTTCTCACTTGTTCCTCCCTGCCCCCATTTTACAAAATAAAACATTGGGACCCAAATTAACTTGTTTGAGGGAAGAAGATGGCTGTAAAAATAAGTGCTGCTGATATCAACACCCAACAGTATTAATATTTGATATTGTTTGGGTCTCTCCAATCTGCCAGTCAGGTAAAGCAGAGAAGGCAGGACTTGCAATGTGTAATTGTCCTCAGTGCTAACTCCTGCTGTGAGCCATCAGAGCAAATAAATTCATTTCTCTGTTACCTCGTGTTCGTGCAAATCACCACAGCAGTGGAATCAAGCCTGTGTAAGGCCAGTGTGAGCAGGAGGCAGTGGCACCACAGGCAAGGAGAGCTGAACTTTGGCTACCAGCTTTCAAGGAGTTAAAGAGAAGGAAGCATATTCCCTAAGGGAGAGACCCACTTGGAATAAATCTGCTTGCTGGCTGCACTCCTCACTCTGCCAGCCAGCTCATTGCAATGCAGGTTAAGTTTTGCAGGAGGGTCAGCTTTAACTTTAATAAAGATCTAGCATGGTACCTTGCTGATCTCATTAGATGGAGAGGTGTGTTTGGGTAGTTGGAGGAGGACAAGGAAAGAAAGGGGTTTAGCAATTCCAGGTCAAGCCATTTCAGTTTGTTAAAGGTGTGTGTATGCATACACAGCATACATATGTGTACATTCTGCTTGTTGTTTCTGCTTAATTCTTCCAGTAAAAATCGTGGTACCAGAGGCCCCAGGTGCCAGTCCCCAGGGAAAACTGCATCCCAGGCTACAGGGAACTCCAACAGTGTCATTGAGGGTGATGCCTTGGGGAGGCTGAGCTGGAGCAGAGACTGGGCAGAGCTCAGAGAATAAAGTAGATATTTATTAAAAATATTTATTAAAATAGGACACACCTTGGGCAGGACAAGAGGACCCAAAATGGTCCCAAAAAGGCTGACCAGTCATGAGGTTTCACACTTTTATAAGTTTTGGTCCATTTGCACATTGGGGTTTAATTGTCCAATTCCAGCTTCAGGTTGTGAGGTCCCATCCTGCTTGTTCCTCCCTCCAGCCACCCTTGTTTGTGCTTTGGGGCTGAACACTTGTCCCAGCTGTGCTTGGTGTGCAGCAGGAACATGATTTGTTTTGTCTACTCTGTGAAGAGAGCTGAGTGACCCTGAATGTGAGGCTCAGAGCTGCACCCCTGGGCAACAGAGAATCTGAAAAACATGAAAGCTCAAACTTAAGGCATTGGGTACCAATCCACAGAGGAATCAGGGTTCTTCTTGCCCCTTGTTGGCATAAAAACATTCTGACCCTCCCCTCCCAAAGCCCAGGAGTAGCTGCAATGTTAAAACCTGCTGATTGCAGTGCTTTAACCAATGCCTCATCATAAGGTTTTTTTTCAGTGACACCAGTGGATGTTTTCCCCTCTCTGAAGTAGGATTTAAGAATCCCAGGAACTGGGCATTGATAAATGGCAGCTCTTCCACTTGGAGGACCAGGTGAGCTGCTGAGCCAAACTCCCACAGAAGGGGAGAAAGGGGAAAACCTGGTTCTCTCTGCATTTTTTTTTTTCTTGTTCCCAGGCTGCTGTGCCTCAGTGCTGGAGTGTCAACTCTGGAGTGCTGTGAGGATCCACTGGGGTTTGGCACCAATCCTTGGGATGTGTTGCCAAGCTTCACTCCACCCTCCTTCCCCACGCTGGTGTTTGTCAGGGACCTCCCCGTGGTTTCAAACCAGGACACAACACCCTGCACTCCACACTTAGACGCTGTAACTGGTGCAAAGAAAGAGGGGAAAATATTGATTATCACTTGATTTAATCAGCTGGTCAAGGTGGCAGCACAGAGTCTTTGTTGTGCCTTATTTTGTTGTTCCTTCCCCCGTGTCACAAACAAGGATGTCGTCGTGTTTTGCTGAGTCCTTCCTTGCTTGGGGCCAGTCATTTATCAACAGAGATTTCCATCTTGGCCTAATAATTCATCTCTTATTGCAGCCCTCACTGCTCCGAGGGCCCTTTGTTTCCTCTTATCACGGTCTAATTATTTGGTGAAGGGAAATTTCTGACTGTCCTGGGGCCAGTGGCCAGGAGTTCAAGAAAACCTGGCTCCCAGGTAGGGGATGTGCTTGTGGGAGTGGGAGGGGGGTTCCCAGGGGCTCAGACCCAGGTGCTTCCATGGCAGGGGGAGGTCATAAGAGCCCAGTGGGTCCAACATGAAGCACAAAGTCTCTTTTTCTTTTTCTTTTTCTTTTTCTTTTTCTTTTTCTTTTTCTTTTTCTTTTTCTTTTTCTTTTTCTTTTTCTTTTTCTTTTTCTTTTTCTTTTTCTTTTTCTTTTTCTTTTTCTTTTTCTTTTTCTTTTTTTTCTTTTTCTTTTTTTCTGGCTTAACCTTCCCTTTGTGCATTTGTCACAGCCAAATGCTCCCACGTACGTCCCACCCACGCCTCTCCCACCACTTCCTCACACACAGACACGCTCACACTCCTCACACATTCTATTAAGAAGGCCTGTAAATTCAGGGGTTTGGTCTGGTTTGTTGTTTTTGGTAGTTTTTTGGGGGGCTTTTTGGTGTTTTTTGTTTGTTTGTTTTGGTTTTTTTGTGGGTTTTTTTTTGTGGGTGTTTTTTTGGGCTTGTTTGTTTGTTTGTTTGTTTGTTTTGGGGTTTTTGTTTGGTTTTTTTGGCTTTTGTTTTTTTTTTTCCCCCGGGTTTTTTTTTCTCCTTGGAAAACCTAGAACAAAAAGATAGCAACAATTTGTATTTATATGTATGTGGCCAGTGCTGGGATGCTAGGAAGGGGGATGAGTGGATGGATGAACAGATAGTAATTACGGTAGCATAATTAATAATAATGACAGAAAGGCATCCTGCTCCTCTTAGGAGTACATGCAAGCTTTAATCAGCTCTATCCACCATCCAACAGGAGACTTGAACTAAATCAATTGCTGATTTCTATCAGAAGAATTGTTCTGACCAGATTGAAAGAGGGATCCCCTTGGTTCTTTATTATTAAAAAAAAAAAAAAAAAAAAAAGAGAGAGACTTTATTAATTTATTGTTAATTTCTGTCTCTTTATCTAAACCAGGATAATTTCTTTGTTTTATTCAATGATTCCACTGCAGCTCTGAGGATGTTGCAGGGAGTTTCACAGTTTGCTCTCCCCTGGATGAGCATCCTTTGCTCCCCATTCTGCTGCCTCCAAAGCTCAGTGCAAAGCTCAGAGATGGCCCTGGACAGCCAAGCTGGGGAGAGAACCACAGTCCCCGTGCCACAGCTGTCTTTGTACCACACTCATTGCTTTAATAAAGCATTTTGGAATCACCTGGAGCATGTGAGGTGCACTATAAAATCCAACTCCCTCTCAGTCTGTCTTGCAGCTATTCCCCGACTCTGAAAGCAGCAATAAATCCAACTGGGCTGGTTATGGCCACCCATACCCCTTCAGAACTGTTCTTTAAAGAGAAGTTCTAAAATCTCGTTGCTTTATTAAGCATTTCACACATTTGGATTGCCAGTTGATGTATCACAGGCAGAAGAGACAGCGACTGGAATAATAAACTTCCCCAGCATTTCATTTTGAAGCCCCATTTACCTGAGCCTGGCTGCTTCCAATAAATATTTCACAACGTGTTTCTCCTCCACAAGTGCACTTACAACTTATGAAGCAAACACAAATGTTTTAATTCTGACAAAATGAGCGTTTTTTTGGTTTTTTTTTTTCATGCACCAGCCTCAATCCAGCACACAGTTTCGTGGCTAAATGGCTTCCTGATTATCGTGTCCCAGGATATTACTTCAACTGAAGTGATATGAAATGTCATTAAAAAGTAATGTTCCTCTGCTTTGACAACCATATTAGTAAACACTGGAGGCTCTGCAGGTTGTATGTCAGGCGGGCCGACACTAATGGGTTTATTAACATATACAGTAGCACTTTGTCAAACCTCCTTGTTAATCTAAATTTGCAGGTGACAAAAAGGGAACTGAGCAGGCAGCAGGGAGATGGTGTTTAAGTGCTGGTTAAGGTTGGGTTACAAGTGAAAGGAGCCAGGACACCCTGAGTAAGGTTTCTATTCCTTGAGTATCACTTTTTCATTCAGGAAGCTTCCATTCCTGGAGCCACATGAAGCCCGGGGTGCCCCTGAGCTTGGCAAGACCTGCATTCCTGCTGTGGAGATTCACCAGCTGTGGTTGTTATCCCTGACCAGCTCTCATCATTTTGGGAACTGCTGGAGGCCTGAGGTTGAATTGCCCAGCTGAGATTGCATCCCCTGGCATGACAGCTCTCTGCAAGCAGGCACAGGGGCTGCTAAGGTTGGAAAACTCAGCTGTCCTGCCCTGCCTGCAGCAGCAGCACCTCTGGGTCTGCAGCCACCATCTTCACCCTTTGTGCTGCTTCAGCAGCAGGTGGAGCAGGGAAATCTGGGCAAGAACATCACCCCAGAGATCATCATCTCTGCCCCTGCCCCTCTTCCTCCAGCCTGCAGCCTCCCCCCTGCACCCACCTTCCCTCTGCTCCTCCTCCTCAAGCTGCAAAACCTGACCAGCTGTGCCACTGTGACAGAGAAAATGGGTGTTACAAGCCCTGGGAGTGGATCCTGTCAGTCTGGTGGTTTCTGCTTTGTTGGCAGATAATTACAACGTGGAAGGGAAAAGTGTTTGCTGAAAGCAGGAAATTAATGGGGTTTACAAAGAATGCTTTGTCCAGGCAGCTACTGGAGTCAATAAAACTCAGTTTGGGCTCCATAAAGCTCTGTAGAGGTTAAAGCCTGAGCTCTGCTGAGTGTTGCCAGGCTGGGAACTTGGGGCTGGCATTCATGATTCCTGTCCAGTGCTCCATGGAGAGCTCTGGGGGTACAGAGGGTAATGAGGACTCGGGGCTGTACAGGAACAGCTCCTGAGCATCCCAGCCCATGAAAGTTGGAGCCAAACTGCCTTCTTTTTTTTTTTTTTTTTTTTTTTTTTTTTGCCAGCCAAGGAGTTTTGTTGCTGGGTTTCACAGCAGTCGGATCCGTGCTTTGAGAAAGCACCACAAACTCCCAGAGGGTTTCTGTTTTGGGGACTCATCATTATTAAGTGCATTTGTCTTCATTTGGTCTCTTCTGGCTTAAGCAGTCAGCAAGACTCAGTAGGCAAAGAGGTGAAGGGAGGGGGGGATGTGGGTTTTTAATGCTGGGCTGTTATTTCTGGTTTTGTGATCCCATCCCCAGTGCCCAGGTGGGACATTAGCACAGGGTGTGGGTGCCAATCCATCCCCAAAATAGCCACAGACCCAAAGATGCTCACTTGCAGCACCAGGAGCTTCTCCTGCACTTGCAGCTGGTGGTTGTACTTGGTCCTTATGAGCTTTGAATTTCTCAATCTGACACAAAGGCAATGGGAGCTGAACAGCTGCTGAATATGTAACTTTTTGGGGGAGGGAGTTCCTACTCTTTTCTTGTCTTTTCCTTCTTTTCTCCAGTAGCTGCAGCAGAGAAAAAAAAAATAGGAAAAGGGAAGAAGGGCCTGGAGGCAACAGGTCAGAAAATAAATAAAGAATGAGAAAAGAACTTATTTGGAAAGCAGAGTTATTTGCTTTGAGAGCCAACTTTCTTTTTCTTTTTTTTTTTCTGAGTTGTTTTTTTTTTGGTAAAAAATGGGAAAAAATAATTTTTCTCAAAAAATATCACTTTTTTTCTTTCTTTCTTTCTTTAAAAACTTCAGGCGTATTTTTGGTGTTGCCTCTGCTCAGGGTTTGCAATTTAATAACCTTGTTATGTTACAAATCCTGAGACTCCACGGCTCCTACCCTGGCCCATCTGCCAAGTAGAGAGTATTTCTTGACCTTTTAAAGAAAGCCAGAGATAATGAGCCATTTGGACCCTAGGATGCCCTGGCTGCTTTGGAATAAAATCAGCGTGGCTGTGAATTTTGGAGAGGAACAAACGTGCAGCCCTGAGCCAGCAAGTGTGGCCTGAGCCTTTGTGGTGATCTCCCACTGCAGGAACAGCCATAAAGTCCCTTAAAACAGTGAATAAATCAGAGGTCATGAGCAGAGTGAGGCCTGGGCTGCACAAGAGCTTCAGAAAGTGTTTTGAAAGGTCCAGAGAGGGAGGATTTGCCTGGCTGCCATTGAGTTTCAGCTTGTAACTAGTGAATTTTCCTCCTTCAGCATTCTCTGGTGGAAACAGCTCTGGTGAAATGTGGATGCTGGAGAGGCTGATGCAGCTTGTGGGGGAGCTGGATGTCTGCATCTGCTTTCCCCGTTGTTGATGGCATCAGAAATGTGCCGGTGTGTGCCTCGTGTTTTGCACCTCAGGTGTTGGAAGTGCAGTGGTAAAAGATGCTGCTTGCATCAGTGATTTCTGTGGTGAGTTCTAGTTCCTCTCTGAAAATGGAAACACAAAACACTGCAGCTTCAGAGATGTTGTCCCAGATGTTCTGTCAGTGAAAGGACCCCCATGAATCCCCAACCATGTGCCTGGGGAGTGGAGACTGAGCATCAAAACCACCCTCCCCATGGCCCAGCAGCACCTCACAGAGCAGGTGTTGGCCTGCCCCTGAAACCACCAGGTCCAGCTCTGATGGGCTGAGCTCTGCCAGAGCTCTGCCAGTCACACAGAATGAGAGGAATGTGGTTCTCTGGGCCTTTTGTGAGACCAGCATGAGGTGTTCATGGATGACCCTGTCTGCTCATGGATGATCCTTTCTCTGTTCATGGATGATCCTTTTTGTGTTTGCTCATGGATGATCCTTTCTCTATCCATGGATGATCCTCTCTCTGTTCATGGATGATCCTTTCTCTATCCATGGATGATCCTCTCTCTGTTCATGGATGATCCTTTCTCTGACCATGGATGATCTTTTCTGTATTTGCTCATGGATGACCCTGTGTTTGTTCATGGATGATCCTCTCTCTGTTCATGGATGATCTTTTCTGTATTTGCTCATGGATGACCCTATGTTTGTTCATGGATGATCCTTTCTCTGTCCATGGATGATCCTTCCTGTGTTTGTTCATGGATCATCTTTTCTGTATTTGCTCATGGATGATCCTTTCTCTGTCCATGGATGATCTTTTCTGTATTTGCTCATGGATGACCCTCTGTTTGCTCATGGATGATCCTCTCTCTGTTCATGGATGATCCTTTCTCTGTCCATGGATGATCCTTTCTGTATTTGCTCATGGATGATCCTTTCTCTGTCCATGGATGACCCTCTCTCTGTTTGTCCATGGATGAACCTCTCTGCACTGTTTGATTCACCAGGTCTCTGCCTGGGAGATTACACCAGGGCTGTGATTTTCCTGCCTCCTGTGTGTGGTTGCTCCTCCCAGTGGTCTCTGCTTAGCCCAAGTGTTTATGCTCTTTTCCTACCCACTGGCTGAGTCACTCTGCCCCTTTTCCTTGCATTTCCCATGGTTTTTCCATCTTTGTAGCAAGCACAGCACAGGAGCACCCAGCTCCTGCCTGGCTCTTCTTGCTGCAGCCAGGTGATGCTCCCTGGTTTGTTTGAAACCTCACTGAGGGTATGTGTGTCCTTCTAGTGCAGTGAAACCAGGGCCAGAGCCTTGGTCTGTAATTCTTTTAGGGAAACATGTCATAGTTGGTCTTGATTAAACTTTTAGTTTCATGTTGATTAAACCATGGCTAAATTATTGATGTCCAGCTGCTCATGCAATGCAGAAGTTTATTGTAATGGGATGCATCGAGATGCCCAGTGTCAAAAACTTGCTGTTGTGCTGGTTAGTGAGGAGCATGGAAAAATAAACAAATTGGGTTGTAGGGGAAGGCCTTTCCTCATTTCCACCACAGTGTAAATGGAGCTGTCGTTTAAAATGAAACAGCACTGGGTTTTATGGTGATTTTTGGCCACAGATCTCGTGTCATAGCCTGCCTTTCTGCCAAGGAAACATGGGCAGGCTTGCTCTCCTCTAATGGGGAAACCCAAAGCATTACAGAACGTGGCCACTGCCATGGTGGTGGCACAGAGCCAGGCAGAGCACTCGCTCAGTGCCATAACAAGAAATGATTCAGCTGAGGGAAACCTCCAAAATCAACGCTCACAAGGAAAATCCCAGGGCTGTGTCGGTGTCTGGCAGAGCAAAAGAAAGCCCAGGCTGAAGGGATTTCTCCAAGAGCTCTCCCACTCTCCACACAGTGTTGGCTTTCTTCCTTTGAAGCTGGAAAGCTTGATGCTCATATAACACAGCCCAGTCTGCCAGAGGCACGTTTGTGTTGGCCACTGCAGGGTCTCCTCCTTGCCATCACCCCCAGGGATGAAAGGTGGGCACTGGGAAAGGATGTGCACATGCCTGCCCCAGTGCCTGGCTGGCTCAGACCTGGGGTAGCTGGCTCAGAGGAGGAGCAGCTGATGGAGAGCTGCCTTTGCATCCACAGCATCTCCCTGCTTTGCCATGCAAAAGCTGAGGGTGGGGAAGGAAGGGAGGAATATCCTGCTGGGGGTGTTCTGAGAGCTGCTGCGGGGCTGGGCAGGGGGCAGCTGGCACAGGGGAGGGCACAGTCTTTTTTTTTTCAGAATAATTAATCACATCATTTATTTTTGTGGTTAAAAAAACCCAAAAGATAAAACTGGGGAGCTCGTGATTTCTTTCATTTCTTGGTGTATTTTTAGAGATATCATGTGCAAAAGAGCAGCCCTAAACAGCATGGAAGATTATTTGGAGGGCTTTAAGGGGATGATCATGACAAAATCCCATCCATCAGCAGAGATTAGGGAGCAGCCTGAGAAGCCTTCAGGAATGCTGCATCTCATGGGGAGAGCTGGGCTCAGGTGGCAAGAGGAGGGGTGTGATGTGGTGGTGGTGGGGAGGTGGGTGGGAGATGCAGCTGGGGGTGTTAAACCAGCCCTGCAGAGGGTGACAGCACCAGTGAGGATGGTGGGGACTGGCAGGTTGTTAGCAGAGGCTGCTCCCAGTGTGGTTTCACCTTCCATCCAGACTGGAATAACCTGTCTTGGTTTGGGAAGACAGGTGTTTGCCAGGGAAAGCCAGAGCTTCCCTTAGAATGGAGAATGTAAACTCCCTCCCTCCAAATTATCAGGATTTTGAAATGAAGGGTTGGCCCTCCTGGCTGCCAGGGCACTGCTGGCCCATGTCCAGTTTGCCACTGACCAGGACAGCCAGGTCATTTCCACAGCCCAGCTTTCCAGCAGGGAACTGAGCTCTCCATTGGGATGGAGACCTTGGGTGGGTTCTCCCTCTCCCTGATGAGCATCTCCTGGGGCAAACAGCTGGAGGGGACTGAGCAGTTGTGCTGAGCTAATGACAGGCTCTGGTGTGGGAGCTCTGAGGATTTCCTCTGGTTTGTGTTCTGCCCCCAGAAGGAGTAAATAAAAGCCTCCTCATTTATTTATGATGCAAATAGCAACTGTGCGTTCGGCTCTAGGATTTGTTATTATTTATTTAGAGCCTCTTGTCTCAGAGGCACTGGCAGTTTGCATGCAGGGGGCATCTGTCTGCCTTTATTACCCACAAACAGACATTTTAATTCTTAGGCTTTGGCTGTTAATGCTGTTGAAAGTCTGCTGTGGAAATGTAAATCCTTCCAGTGAGACACAGATCCCTTGGTCCTTCCTCTTCAGAGCTCGAGGTCCTCCCAGCCCCTCTCAAAATCCCAGCCACACAGTGTCCCACTTGTGGAGAAGCTGAACACTGAGCTGCTCTGGACCTGAGGGTTTCCACTGTGACAGCACCAAAGAGGGATGGTTAAAATCTGCTTGCTGTAGGCCCTTAGCAAAAAGCTAAAAAGGGAAGGTGGGCAGGTGATGGATCTGGGCAGACACAAAAACAAGGAGGCAGTGGAAACACAGCGCAGGGCCCTGGCAGGAGAGGTTCCCTGCCTCCAAGTCCCAGCCAGCTCCATCCACGGCCTCCTCTGGCTCTTTGGAGACTGAATCTTGCAGCTTGAACCGGCTGCAGTGACTGCTGGACCCACCAGCTGCAGAACACCAGCTCAGATCTTTGTTGGCAGCATGGAGAGGGAGCCAGGAGGACCAGGACCTGGCTGGGCTGGGTGTGAGTTGACTTGGATGTGTCTCAGGCTGCAATGCAGGATGTAACCAGCAGTGTGTGTTCTGTCACCAGCTGTTAAACCAGCTGGGGCAGTGTTTCTTTATCCCTTCCAGGACCCATCCTCCCTCCAGGGGGTATCTGCTGTTCATGGGCCATCCAGGCTCACTGCAGGGCTGATACAATTCCATCAGCCCAGGGGGAGAGGCTCCACCCAGGGGAGGAGCCCAGCATTCCCAGCTGGATCAAAGCTGGGATCCAGAGCACCAGGGCAGCCTGTGTGCACTGCATTCCCAGAGGGACACCAGACCCTCCCAGCACCACTGGACCCTTCTACAGGATCACTGCTCCAACAGAACCACATCTGGCACTGCAGGAGGAACTGACTGGGCTGCTCCCAATACTCTGACCAGCAGGGTGTCAGGTTGTGTTCTGACTCTGTCAGGGTTTGTTTGTTTGTTTGCTTTTTTGTACTACTACATTTTTATTTTTATTATTCCTAGTAAAGAACTGTTATTCCTATTCCCATACCTTTGCCTGAGAGCCCCCTTAATTTCAAAATCCTAATAATTCAGAGGGAGGGGGTTTATATTCTCCATTCTAAGGGAGGCTCTGGCTTTCCCTGGCAGACACCTGTCTTTCTACACCAAGACAGGATGGTACAAGGAGTTCTGCAGTACCTAACCTGAGTGCAAGGAACCTTCAAACAAGACCTTATGCACAGGCTCCTTATGTGTGGGAGCCTCCTGCCAAAATGTAGCCAGGAATTTGATGTGAAAGCAGAATTTTTCTCCAGTTGTCTTGGAATACAAAATCCTCCTGAGCTGGGTCACAGATCACTTTGCAGAGATCAGCTGTCCACCCATCTACCAATACCTCCCAAGCCTGGCTGAATTTCAGTGCTTGCTGGGTGTTGTACAAAAAGAACAGGAGGATGATTGAGTGTCTCTGCTTCCAATCGACCATGGGGCAAAATGCCTGAGTCTAAACTTGAGGATGGAGCTACACCCTGTGTGCATGGAGAGCTGCAGGAGTTCCTGGTGTAATGTCTGGTTGGACATGGGTGTGGTGGTGCTGGAAAGGAAGGAGAGCTTGGAAAAAGAGTTTCCAACAGGGAGTAACCAAAGGAAAGTGGTAGTTTATAGGCCAATTAATTGGAACTGAAATTACTAAGGCAGAGAGTAATTTTTATGCCCTGGAACTCATTCATCTGCTTCATTCTGGGTTTGGGTGGCTGGCACATGAAAGGATGGGCATGGAAATCCCCAAACCTTGTGTCTGACAGGATTAGTCACTGTTTTCTCCAAATAGTGTGACCAAGTTACCAACAGTGCTGTGGGCAGCTCTGGGTGAGCAATGTGCCCAGCGTGGTGGCTGCTGTTAGCCAGTGCCCAAAACCCCAGTGAGTGTCTGTGTGTGTCAGGGGGAGAAGGCCTGGGGGGAAGGAAGAGGTGGAAAAACCTCACTTTTGGTGGAAAAGGCTCCAAGGCCAGGCTGGAGATGGAATAGAGAAGGGAGGTGAAGAACAAATGACACTCGTGCAAGACTGAGCCCTGCAGAGACAGCTGCTGCTCTCCCCACCTGCAGCTCCCTCCAACCTTCCCTTTCGTCCTTCCAATCTTTATTTCATTTGATGAACAAAAAAAAAAAAACAAAAACAAAACAAAACAAAAAAAAAAAAAAAAAAAACCCCCAAAAAACCCCAAAAAAAACCCAAAAAAACCCCAAAAACAACAACACAAAAAACCACCAAAACAAAACAAACAAAAAAAAAAAAAAACCCAAAAAAACCCCAAAAAAACCCCAAAAAAACCCAAAAAAAACCCCCCAGAAAACAAACCCTTCTCCTCTCAGCAGAGACACTGGAGCACAGCCTACGGGCTGGGAGAGGAAGGAGGAAATAGCTGCAGCTTGGCGTCTCCTCTCTGACCAGCAGCCAGCTCCCTGCCTTGGGATGGATCCAACAGGAGCATGGGAGCTCACATCCAAGGAACCCCAGTGCTCTGCCAAGGCCACACAGGTAGCAAAGGGCCTGATAGAAAATCAAGTGGAACATCTGGGAGCCCCTTTCTTTCTTTTTTTTTTTTTTTTTTTTTCTTCACTGCTGCCTCCACTGTGTCTCAGGGCAGGGACTCTGATCCTCTGCACAGAGGAGTTGCCAGAGCTCCCAAAGCTCCAGGCTCCCACACCAACACCCCTCTGTGTGCATAAACTCACACCCCTGTCCCTCTAGGAAATCTGGATCAGAGGACAGCAACAATGATCCAAACCAAAATGACAAGTGATGTATTAGAATCACAGAATGGTTTTTTGTTGAAAAACCATAGAGTTCCAACCCCTGCCATGGGCAGGGACACCTTCCACTATCCCAGGGCTGCTCCAAGCCCCATCCAGCCTGGCCTTGGACATTTCTAGGGATCCAGAGGCAGCCACAGCTGCTCTGGGCACCCTGTGTAAAGAACTAAATTCTGGTTCCAAACCCCATCAAATCTGGTGCATTTTTTTTTTGCCAAGGGAAGAGGGGGAATCACCATCCCTGGAAGTGTTAAAAAAATGTGCAAATGTGGCCCTTGGGGACCTGGCAGCTCCGGGTTAATGGTTGGATTTGGTGATCTTAGAGGGCTTTTCCAAACTTAATTATTCTGTGATTTTAGGAGGGGAAGTGAAGCATCCAAAATGCAGCCAGTAAAGCTTTTTAGTAACTCTTCCTTTCTTCCTGAGAGATGTCTGATCCAGCCTGGGAAAAGGAGCCCTGCCATGTAACTTGACTGATTATTCCCTCATACCAACAAATAGCTTAAATAAATAATTTCCTACCAACAGAACTAGCAAATTCTGTTTGTGTGAGCCATCCAGCTGAGGAGCAGTGACAGAAGTGAAATAAATTATTTCAGGAATTAATTGTGAGCAGGGCAGCAATCCAGTGTCAGTGATACAGGAAAGAGACATGAAAAGGGGGGGGAAAAAAACCCCCAAAACCACAGGAAAATATAATATAAACATCCACAGAAGACATGCAAATGCAGGCTCAATGAGGGGCCTCTGGATTTTTCCTAATGAACTCTAATGCAAAGAGGAAATTAAAGAACTCTCTTTTCCACTCTCCCCAGTTGCAGAACCTCTGTGCTGGAGTGGGGGGACGAAGTGGAGGGAAGGCTGAGGGGCTGGAGGGGGGACAGGGAGGGACGTGTCTGCTCTCAGCCAGACAAGCACTACTGTATTTTTGGTGAAATATTCTTGTTTGTGAAGTGAAACCAACAACTAACTCAGCAAACTTGGGATTTTCAGCAGGAGAAGAACAGCCTGGATTAACTTCTTGGCTGAGTGGTTTTGTTTCTCCTTTTTTTTTTTTTTTTTTTTTTCCCAAAAAAGGGGTTTTCAAGATGGTTCAGTATCTGAGGCCATTTATTTTTTGAAATTAGAAAGATCCCGTCTTCTACTCCGTAATACTTCTCATTTTGAATTGTAAGCTAAATATTCCATGAATGGGACTTCTCTACTGAAGGTTTGGGAGAATTGAAACCAAATGTTTGAAAATTATCTATTCAAAAGGACTTGGCTTGGCTCGACTCAGACAACTGTTGCTTTTTTAAAACTATAAACAATATTGAAATTCTGACTGTTTATCCCCGTATGACTTGAGGATTGTTTACAATTTTTAGACATTTTTCAGGAACTGAAAACCTGTTTCTCATGTATATTTATGCTGGCAGCTGCTATCAAAAGGACTCAGCTCAGCTCCTCGAAAAGTGGAAGCATATGACAATTTTCTCTTCAGTAAAGCTGGTAAAATATGGGGTGTCAAGGCAGGATGAATTTCCCAGGCTGCTGGGATAGTCCAGGCAGTGCAGGCTCCTCGGGGGCATTTCCCTCTGGAGTGACAATGCCCAGGGTCCAAGGTGCACCCTCCCTGTCCTCCTGCCCTCCCCATCCAGGGCACATCGTGTCTGAGAGGGGTTCAGACATAAAACTCTGACTTTGGGGTCCCCTTTCCCTGGGATCCCAGAGCAGCTGTGGCTGCCCCATCCCTGGAAATGTCCAAGGCCAGGTTGGACAGGGCTTGGAGCAGCCTGGGATAGCAGAAGGTGTCCCTGCCCATGGCAGGAGGGTGGAATGAAATGAGCTTTAAGGTGCCTTCCAACCCAGACTATTCTGGGATCTGCTATGGAATGCTGCATCCAGGACCAGGCTCTGCTGGGAAAAAAGGACAATTCTGCCATTTACAAGCTGATGAAAGCCCAGATATGATCCCAGATGTGTATGTGCAGTCCTTTACTACATCAGCAGCATCTTCCAGACACCAGGGTCACTGCAGGTCAGGGAGAGCTCACATCTTGCTCACTCTGATGTACAGGGTTAATATCCAATTTGTACAGGCAGAGCTGCCCGTGTGCCCTGAGCCCCAGCAGCTCCCAGGAGAAGTCATACAAATAATTTCTTCATCTAACCTTGAATCTTCCCGTTGTGGAAAATGAAGTTTGATCTCAGGACAGTAACTGGGTTTGAGTCAAAGGAAAGGGTAACAGTGAGGGGGTTTTTAAGTGGTGGTGTCTCATTGCCATTGCTTTTGTCTTCATAATTCCCATGGCAGGTGGGTGGAGATGTGCCTGTGGGGTAGGATGTGCCCCTAAATTGCAGTCCTTGGCCTGCAGCTTCACTTTGGCCAGCAGACCCTGTCTGAACTTAACAGAGCTGATAAAAACCCAGCAGGGAAGTGGCCCCTGGCATCCCATCAGCTCTGGTGGTGCTGCTGGGCTGGGGACGTGCTGGAGGCCCTGGTGGGATGCTCCCCCTGCCTCCACCAGCCCTGCTCCTCTCTGGAGCCTGCCCAGATTGCAGGGGGGATGTGCTCAGGGCACAGACAGTGCTGCAGATCCCAAAGCCATGGATCCCAGGAAACCACTGGTGGTCATTCTGCACTGGCAGAGCCCTGGAGAGCTCTGAGTGTCTGTAGCCCTGGTTTGTGCCTGTGATGTTTTGGTTTTTCTGAAACTCTTTTCCCAAAGAGTTTTCTGTCAACAAGAGACACGTTTTTCTAACTGTAACCTTTGTTTACATCCCTTTCCCTAGGAGGGACTCCTTGATGTCCCTCTAGCTTAAAACCAATGTCATTAAAAAAGTTTATCCTCTTTTTTGACCAAGTTAAGTTGTTCTTTACAAAATAATATAAAAAAAAATTAACCAAAAATAAAGAAAATCATTATCAGCCTTCTAAGTCAAAGTCTCTGTGTTGCTGTAATCTTTAACAACATCAAGTGTGCAGAAAGGTGAGTAATTAGATTGGTGACTGCATTTCCCCTGGCGACAGGATGCATTTGGCCTGTGCTCCTAAAGCTGTCCTTCTCAGGGAAATGTTTTCACTCCATTGCCATCTCCTCTGTGCCCAGCCATGGGGGTCCCCAGCAGTGAGCTGGATAGAAAAAAAATCTATTGATTCTCTTCCACAAGGCCTGTACAAGGGAAGATAAGTGCTCCCCAGCCAATACCTCTCAGTCATTTCCTTCAGATTGCTGCTCACATGCCCTAAATGACAACAGCCGGTGGGAGAACAAAAGAAACAAGCTGGAGAAACTCTGGCCAAGCCAGCCTAACCTGCATAACCTCAGCATTGCCTGGGCATTGATGGAGAAGCTCAGAGGGGCTGGTGTCTGTGAAGAAGTGTGGCAGTTTAGGCTTCCACTTGCAGGACTGATCCGAGTTGCAGGCAGCAATGATTTGGAGCAGCATTTGAAGTTCCTCTGCTGCACTGAGGACCTTGGGCAACACTCACACCAGCGAGTTTGGCCTCCAGAAGTCCCACAGCTGCCTTAAGAGCTATGACACCATGGTGGCCATTATTATTGCTAATTAACAACGCTGGAATGCAGGTGCAGGGTCTTTCTTGAGGGGCTTTGCTTGGCTCCCAGCAGCTTTCCCCAGGAGCCAGATGCCTGCAGGGCATTCCTCAGCCAGCAGGGTTGGAAGGGCAGGGGCTGAGCCGTGTGCTGGAGGCTCAGCGTGGTGTTGGCTTTCTCCTGCAGCTTCAGACCCCAGTGGATGAGGATCCAGAGCTGTGTCCATGGTGCAGTGCTGAGCCCGAGGGCAGTGCTGGACCTGAGCTAAGGAGAGCTTTCCCTGCTGCCTTGGGCTGCAATGCAGGATGTAACCAGCAGTGTGTGTTCTGTCACCAGCTGTTAAACCAGCTGGGGCAGTGTTCTTTATCCCTTCCAGGACCCATCCTCCCTCCCTCCAGGGGGTATCTGATGTTCATGGGCCATCCAGGCTCACTGCAGGGCTGATACAATTCCATCAGCCCAGGGGGAGAGGCTCCACCCAGGGGGAGGAGCCCAGCATTCCCAGCTGGATCAAAGCTGGGATCCAGAGCCCCAGGGCAGCCTGTGTGCACTGCATTCCCAGAGGGAGCTCAGACCCATCTCAGCACCACTGGAGCTTCAGAGGGAAACTGCACCCTCCTACAGGATCATTGCTCCAACAGAACCACATCTGGCAGTGCAGGAGGAACTGACTGGGCTGCTCCCAACACCCTGACCAGCAGGGTGTCAGGTTGTGTTCTGACTCTGTCTGTGCTTTCTTTTTGTTTGCTTTTTTGTACTACTACATTTTTTATTTTTAATATTCCTAGTAAAGAACTGTTATTCCTATTCCCATATCTTTGCCTGAAAGCCCCCTTAATTTCAAAATCCTAATAATTCAGAGGGAGGGGGTTTATATTCTCCATTCCAAGGGAATTCCAGCTTTTCTCTGTGGCAGACACCTGTCTTCCCAAACCAAGACACTAAGAGCTGCTTACAGCACAGCCAGGTGGACAGGCAGAAGATGAAGGAGGTTTAACTCTTCACAAAAGCCATGGCTGGCCAATGCCTTAGGTAATAAATGCTGTGAGCTGAGGAATGCAGCCTGGTTCCTGCCTGGCTGAGTGGAATTTGTTCTGCACATTGGCTCCTCCAGAGTTTTCTGCCCAGGTGTGGTTGACTTATTACCACCACGTCCATATTTCTGCATTTCAGCAAAATTCCCCACTTCTAATCTGGATAGTCCTTTCTGGGTGGAGTGCAAACCCTAGATCGTTAACTCCGGATAAGGGTAATTAAAAGAAAATAAAATCAAAGGTGCTCAGAAAAGAAATGGAAATTTTTTTTTTTTTTCCTGTGGAAGCCAAAAGATTATATTAAACTTCTAGTGGTTTAATAAAATATTATGAAGTTTGGGAGTATATTTTCCCTGGGACTTAATCTGTTTATACATCTAAAAAAAAAAAGTAAATAGAATATCACTTTACTTGACCACACAGCAAACCTGATACAGAGGGGGCTTCTCCACTGTATATATTTCTTGAGGAATTCCTTTCCCCTCGGGTTTCACACTGTGAACTGGGACCATTCCTGAACTACCCAGGTCAGGGGAAGCAGGAATTCATTCATCTTGGTGGAGAAATGCTGTGGAGGTGGCAGGGCCAGGGACAGAAAAAGGGGTGAGCATTGGGGAGACTTGACTGTTTGAGGATTTTTGCAATTTAAAGAAAGGAGTATGGAAGACAGGAGGACATGGGAACAATGCCAATGATGCCACTGGGGAGTTCACAGAAGGCAGAGGAGGGTTAGGAGACTAAAATCAGACACAAATGTGGTAATTTTGTGGTTTTCCCCCTTTTTTCATAACCCTGCCCCCTTCTTTCCAGCTTGCTGCCACCAGCAAAAAGGGAGCACAGCCTCTCAGTACCCGTAAACTTTATTAAACGTGTGCTTTTTCACTCTTAAATTAAATTAAAATTAGTTTTTTTTCATACTGAAATAGCACCAAAGGGAGAAAGATGACAGTATCACCAAGTGAAGGGGAGGGAGGAGAGAAAACCCAGAAATTGCTGTATACAGTCAAGGAATTTTTTAATGGTTAGGAAAATGGGCAATTTTTTTCCCTTCCTCTGGAGACCTGATGCTGTGTGTGAAGTGTGGGAGAACTGAGAATTAGTGCAAGTCAAAAATCACTCTGTTCAGGGTAGGGAAGGCCAGATTATTGCTGGAAATTTGACTTCTCAGTGCTGCAGCCAAAGGCCACCCTGAGGAGTCCCACACACAGATCTCCACGGCACCTTGGTGTACAAACCCCTTTTAACTGAGGGGATCATTGAGTGGCAGCATTTCCACAGGAGCTGACAAAATTCCCCTGTGGCACAAAATCAGCACCACAGGCACAGCAACCCCATCCTTGCCCTGCCAGAAATGGCAGTGATGGATTTCACAGCAGCAGACACAGCTGGTGCAGCCTGGCCAAACTGCACTGGTGAAGAAAACCCCATTTCTCCGAATTTTTCAGTTGAAACAGAGAGCAGAGAGCTTCCCCCCACGCCAGGTTTGGCTGAAAGCTGTGGGTGAAAGGGAGGTCTCACCTTCAGTGACCTTTCTGAAATGGGCTCTACGAGCCTGTGCCAAAGGATGTTCCCCAACAGCAGTGGGGAAAAAAGAAAAAAAAAAAAGATTTTTGAAGACTTTGGGGCAATCCTTGTGCTCAGCAGGCCTGAGCCCACACTCCTGGCATGTGGTTTTTTGTGGCTGTGCCTGTCTCCTCAAAGATCATGGAATGGTTTGGGTTGGAAGGGACCCTAAAGTTCATCTCATTCCATTCCCTGCCCTGAGCAGGAACACCTTCCACCATCCCAGGTTGCTGCAGGTCCAACCTGGCCTTGGACACTTCCAGGGATGGGCAACCCAGGCCTCTCCACCCTCAGTGTATAACACTCCCTTATGATCAGTTTGGTCCTTGATGCTGGTAGATGCCTTGTAAAGGTTGGTGTGGTTTTTCTTTTTTTTTTTTTCTTAGAACAAATCCAAAATTTGGATTTCTTCTAAAATCCAAATGTTGCATTGCATATAAGCCTAAGCTTCATCAGTGCCTATTGGCAGATATTATTACTGAGACCAGAAGCATTTAAATAACCTAATTATTTTCTCATAGTTGATGTTTTGACTTTTCTGCTTATTTTTCTTTTAAGAAAAACACTATAGAAGTCACTTTTTTTATTTATAGCTACTTTTGATTTCCCCTCCAATACACGTGCTCAGCACTGCAGGCCCAGGAGGGATGCGGTTTTCAGTAGTTTACCTCCAATTCTTCTTGGGTTAAAATAATCTAAACTTCATGGCTGGATTTTCAAATAAGCCTGAAGAGTTTAGAGGCTTAAATGCTATTAGAGTTCAAAGCAATTTGGTTGCATGACCTCTTTTTAAAAGCCATTGTTCATATGTGGAGGGATTTTCAAAACTACTCATGGCCCAGATCAAAACCAATCAATCACAGCCTCAGATCCCTAAATAGCTTTACAAGGTGTGCAACAAGGTATTCAAACCCTTGGAAACCAGGGGGAGTAAAACACTGAAGTATTATTGAGGGGAAAGTATTCCTAAGTGGCTGAGCTTGATGTGCTGGGCAGAGTTTTTAAAGGCACGTTTGATGGGCTCGTGTGCACATCAAGGCTCTGCTCATTTAATGACAGGGATTTGGTGGCAGGTGCTGTAAGAAATGCTTGGTCTTGCTGCAGCTTGTCCAATATGGGGAGACCAGTCTGTGGCCTTATAAAGCTGCTTTATAGCAGTGCAAATGCCACTGGGTGGGAGAAAACACCAGTGTTGCTGTAATGAGTTTTTACAGCATTGTACTCGTAAGTGATGCTTGTGTTTGTCTGCTGGTTTTGGCTGGGGTAGAGTTCATTGTGTTCACAGGACTGTGGTTTGGATTTGTGCTGGGAGAGCACAAATATTGATAACCCAGGGATGTTTTCACTGTGGCTGAGCAGTTCTTACTCAGCATCAAAGCTTTTCCTGCTCCTCCAGTGAGGAGGCTGGGGATGCACAAGGAGCTGGGAGGGGACACGGCCAGGACAGCTGACCCCAAGTGATGCAAGGGATATTCCAGACCACATGGAATCATGCTCAGCCTATAAAAGTGGGGAAAGAAGGAAGCAGGCTGAGTAGAAAGGTGGCTTAGGGCAGCCAGGAGGAGATGTGGCTCAGCACATGCAGAGGAACTCAAAGCCATCAGGCAGAGTGGGTCACCAAAACCTTTCTCCTAACTTGCTGAGGTGGGAATGCCTCTCTCTCAGGTGAAATTGTCCCCTCTGCTACAATTCTCTTTGGACTCTTTGAAATCTGCTGGGATTTTATTAAGATCTTGGCTGATATCCAGGCAGCCAGTGAACTTCACCCCCAGGCTTCTTCCTAACCACATTCCTGGGGGGATCCCCACTTGGTTTGTTTTACCCCCTCAGGTGCTCTTCAAAGTCGTGCTCGGGAGAGGGAGCATTACCAAGGTAAAACTGGGTGCTCCTGTAGCTCAGAAATGCTGAAGATCAAGAGCCAGCAGATAAATGAGCCCATGGTAATAAAAGACTCTGATTTCTGTCACTGAAGCATTCCCACCAGCTAAAAAAACGTGGTAAAGGACATTTGTTTTGCCCAATTTTTAAAGCCCTTCACAACCTTCCAGCTTCCCCCTGAGTTCTCCTTTTAGGAAAGAACTATTGTTTCCTCATTCCTCTTTCTGGACATGATTATTCTTCTCTTTTTCCCAACCAACCCTTCCTCCAGTCTCTTTTAAGAGTGGCCCAACTGAAAGCATTCATCATGATGGCTCAAACCATGCCCCACTGGACACAGAGAAGTTTCCTGCACGTGCCTGGTGGCTTCCCCCAACACCTTCAGGGTGTGCCATGAGCATCATCTCAGGGTGGACCTTCCTTCCCACCCCCAAAATCCCTTCAGATGGGCCCCCCTTTAGGAAAAAACCCTTGGAAAACCATTTTGCTGTCAAGAGTAGCAAAAGGGATGCAAGAGAGAACACTGGTTTAGAGCCAGCTCCCGTGAATGAAGCCTTTTGACTACCTGGCAATTTTCATTACAGAGTCAAAAGAATCATTTGTGTTCTTTCCCTTCTGGCTACCAAAATTATTTTGTCTCAAAACAAAACATAGGATTATTGGTTTTGGCTTCCTTAAGAGGAAAAATAATTTTGGCTGATGAAAAGAGCTTGATTTAAGGGTGGGAGGGTAAAAGTAAAACAAAAAAATTGGATAAGTGGAAGCAAAATTCACCAAATGTTTCATGCAATAAAAAAAAAAAATCCCCTAAGGTAACATTTGGAAAGCCAAATTAGGTATTAAGCCCCCTTTGTTTTATTGTCAAAAGTGGTGAGGTCTGGCCAAAATGGCACTTGCAAGCCAAAACCTGGCTGAACTTTCAGGAAGACTCTGAGCTACCCCAAGCAGCCCTGTCACTTCTAAAAACTTTGTTAAGAGACAGTGCTAAACGACCTCGGGGCCATTGAAGGAAGCTGCTCATCTCAATAGGACCAGACTGCTGTCCACAGCCTCCTTTTCTGGATGTCCTCTTCTCTGAGAGGAGAAAGAAAACAAAGCAGCATGAAGAAAAAAAAAAAAGAAAAAAAAACACCAAAAACAAATCAGAGCAAATCATGTTTTCAGCACAGCTATTATTTTTTTTTTCTTTCTCCCCCGCCCCGTATTTTCCCCCCGCTTCTCTACCGATAGGTAAAAAAAATATATATATATTATATTATATTTTCCTTTTCTTAAATTATTTCTTTCAGCCTCAGTCCCAGCCGAAGTCCTGCCCTGTCATCTGGTAGAACTTCATGTTGAAGGGCCGGTAGAAGTCCCTCAGCCTCTGCACCACCTCCTGGTCGATGTCAGGGTGGGTCCTGCCTTTTGTCTTCCCCAGGCAGTGGGGTTTGCTGCTGCCCTCGGCCTTCTTCAGGCAGGGGAAGCCCTTGGTTTTGTTGAAGTAGAAATGTTTGTCGGTGATGATCCTCTTGAGGCCCAGGAAGTCCTGGACCCTGCCCAGCTCCCCCGCGGGGTCGCTGATCATCCTCTCGCCGCTGACAAAGAGGATCTGCCCGATGGGGAAGTGGAGGAGCCAGTTCTCCAGGTGCTTGGCGTAGATGCCGATCTGGATGGCGCTCCAGGAGGTGTCGATCAGGCCCGTAGTCCTGTTTTTGAAGGTCAGGCTCTCGAAGGTGGGGATGTCAGGCTTCTTGGAGAGCGTCTGGGTGTAGTCCGAGATGGCTCTGGTCACCGGGTCCCGCACCACCACGATCAGCTTGGTGCCCTTGGACATGGAGGAGATGCGGGCTGGGGCCTCCTTGGTGACAAAGTAGCTGGGGGTCTTCTCCATGGTGATCTGCCCTTCCAGTGTCCTGGGCATCAGGTCCCTGTCAGAGGTGGAAGGAGGGACATGTTAGTGACAAAATCCCCTGGGCAGTTGTGAGTTTTAGCTAACAGGGTAGGAAATGGTGATGAAATGGCTGCTTCTAACTCCTTCCAAGGTTGTTTAAGTGCTAATCACCCAATAACGAGGTGACACCTATATTATTTATACTTTTGACCCAATAATGATCACCCAAGGCCCACAATGAGGACCTTTTTCACCCAATTACAGAAAACCACCCAAACCCATGAAGAAGAAGAAGGAGGTGAAGAAGGACCCAGACAACACCCAAAGTCCTGGATGTGGATCATCCCCTGGATGTGGGCAGTGCTCTGGGGATGTCCTGGGCATCAAGGGCAGGATTGGTCCTGAGCCCTTCTTTCTTTGCATTTATTGTCAGGAGGCCCATAATGCTCTGATTCTGCCAACACCTGAACTCGTCCTTCATTTCCCACTTCCTTTCACTGCCCATTTCCCTGGGATTAGACCTGAATTCATTTTGTCAGTGCTCGAGCCCTGCCCTCTGGATGGGATCTCACCTCCTTTCTTGCCATGGTAGGAACACAGCACATCTCAACCATCCCAATGCCCCATCCCTTTAAATTCCTCCCTGCCCACACTGGGGTTTCCTGCACAGAGGCTTGAATGCCAATTTGCCAATTTGCCTGGTGCTGCAAAAGACAAAAGCGTAAAAGGAAGCGCCACTGAAGGGGTCGTTGCAGGGGAAAAACTGTTATCAAAGAAATGCTGCTCTTTCTGAAGGAGCCCCAATCAGCTGTGGGACCCTGGGTCCTGTGGAAAGGGGTAAGAAAGGGCCAAACCTGCCCCCAGAAATGCAACACGGTCACAGGGTGGATGGGACCCTCTAGATAGAGTGGAGGGCAGGGCAGAGAGGGATAATTAAGTGTCTGAAGGGGCTTATTTCACCTCTGACTTCTCCACAGAAACAGAGCCAGAATTCCTCTCTCCAGCAAGGAGACAGACACTGTGGTGACAGGCGTGTGACAGAGCTGCCAGCCCTGGGGGAAGCACAGAGCCCTCCCCATCAGGAAGCTATCAAACAAGGAGGACAGAGAAACTGAGGCACAACCAGCATCGTGGCTTGGTGCAACCTCACACCCCCAGAAGGGATGTGTGCTGCTCCCTGGGCCTCTGCTGCCACCAGCAACTTGTCTTCCTCTTCCCCCACCATCTCTCTTTTCTCATCCCCAAATCATTTTAAGCAGTGACTCTGCAAGAGGAGTTTATAAAAAGCCCAAAACTCGCTCTGACAAGCACTGCCCTTCCCCCAGCTCCAGCCCACACTCCCAGAAGTACCATTACAGCATGTTCAGGGGATGATTGAAAAGCAAGATGCTCCAGCAAGAGTGATAACTTGATGTAACCAGGAGCGTGCATGGATATATAAATTCAAAAACGCTGCCTAAAGAGATTAATTCCCCCCTCCCATGAGGCCAGCTGCTAAGCCCAGGGGCTGTGCTGCCCCAGCAGCTCTCACAAGGCTCTGTATTTGCTTTGATGAGCTGTGAGTGTACATGGGAGTTGGCTGAGCCTCCTGCTCTGCCTTCCTTTAGATCTCAGCTGAAATCGATACGCGGAGAGATGCATTTCAGGAAAAGAGATGCATTTCAGGAAACTGAGAAAAATTAAAAAAAAAAAAAAACAAAAAAAACCCAACAAAAACCTCCAAGAAAAGCTGTGAGACTGAGGAAGCTGAAAGGAGAGGGGCAAGAGATCAGAGAGGTCTGCAAGGAAAAAAATAAAAAGGGAATCATTCCTCGTGTTGTTGGATGTAAAGTCAAATCCAACCGGCATTAATGGCAAAAGGACACCCGTGCCACTGATTTTAATGAGGATGGATTAAGCTGAGCTTGGAGCAAAATAAGAGACAGGAGGAGTCCTAGGAGAGGACAAGGAGCCCTGGGACTCTCCTGTCCTTACCCATCCTGCTGCAGAGGCATTCCCTCTGCACAAAGGTAATGCTCAGGGAAATGTTGGTGTTTTTGGAGGGATCTGTGGTACAGCTGTCATCTCCCAGGGGACGCTGCACCCTCACAAAACAAGTCAGAAGCCTTGGAATTTCCTTTGTCTCTGCTCTTCCCTGCCCATGGGAGCATTGCAAACCATGCAGGATGAGGGTATCAGCTGCTGAAGTACCCGTGGTTCTCTCCCTTGGCTGTGGTCAGAAAGGTGTCCAGCAGGACTGCTCCATTTCCAGCAGCAGGAAATGATCCCTGGGTTCCTTGCTTCCACAGGATGTGCTGGAGGTGGCTGTCCTGCCACCGTGGCATGGTCCCTGTGCCCAGAGCAGTGAGGTTTTTACCATCTCCAGTATTCCAGAGGAGTTCAAGTATGAAGAAAGCAGATTGGATATTAAAAAGAAATCCTTTACTATGAGATCCTGTCACGGGCTGCCCAGGGAAGGGTTCAAAGCCAGGTTGGGCAGGGCTTGGAGCAACCTGTGCTAGTGAAAGGTGTTGGAATGAGATGAGCTTTAGTGCCCCTTCCAACCTAAACCATTCTGGGTTTCTGGGAACACAGTGCACTGAGCTGTGCTGGGATCAAAGTTCTCAGAGCACATGGGACATGTTGATACTTTCAGGAACTCACCAAAGTACCCCAAAACCCAGAGCTGGTGGCAGGCAGCCACCTACACCTGTGCCAGAGCCCGGGCTGCAGGGACAGTCACTGCTGGGTGACTGCCCTGGTCACAGCCACTGCTGCATTTATATGCCACCTTCCCAGAGATATCTCTTTCCACGAGGCAGAGCTTCTCCTGCCCCCAGCCCCCAAACCTGCTGGCTCTGTGGCTGCTGCTGGCACACAGCAAGCAGCCCTGGGAGCTCCCAGGCTCATCCTGACGGTGCAGGCTGGCGTATATTTGAGCAAGTCTCAATATTTATGTGTCTCATTACACCTGCAGCCAGCAGCAGCTGCTTCCACACCGTGTCTGTCAGGCAGCATCTCAGCAGAACTGCCTCCTCTCCTCTCCTCTCCTCTCCTCTCCTCTCCTCTCCTCTCCTCTCCTCTCCTCTCCTCTCCTCTCCTCTCCTCTCCTCTCCTCTCCTCTCCTCTCCTCTCCTCTCCTCTCCTCTCCTCTCCTCTCCTCTCCTCTCCTCTCCTCTCCTCCCAGTTGAGCTCCCCCTGAAGTTTAAGCCTGCCTGACACGGGCGCAAACCTCCACCTAAAATGCAGCCCCCAGGAGGTGCCTTCTCTGCCCCACCCAAAGCCCCAGCACTGAGCACAGCCAGCCCCAAACCCAGCCCGTGCTGGGCTGGCAGTGGGACAGGGCAGGCAGCCGTGCCCACCCATCCACCCAGGCTGTGCCCACCAGCACATCCCAGCAGAGGTGTCCGTGTGTCCACCCAAGGGCTGTGTCCTCCCCTCCCAGTTGTTCCCTCCTCTCCCTTCACCATTGGGTTTAAACAATCTCAGCAGCTTAAAAAAAAAACCACCCACTCCAGTGTAGGAGAAGGGAATACAGGTGACCTTGCCCCTAATAAGTAAGAGCTGTGTTAATTACCCCCATACAACCTCGTCCCTGATAAGTCACAAATATATCCAGTAAAGGAAAGTGTGATAAAAGAGAGTGGGTCAGCTGGTGAGAAGATCATAAAAGAAGAACCTTGAGGATGAGAGAATGAGAAGATGATGAAGAAAGATTCCAAAGAGGAAAAAAATCACTACTCTGAGGTCAGTCTGAGTCTGCAGTTAGAGCCTGTTGTTGGAACCTGCAGTCACAGTCTAGCTAGGTAGAAGCCTGCAGTCGGAGCCTGAAAACTATGAAAAATACCTGCAGCCATAGTTTAGCAGGAAAAAACCAACAGAAGCTGCAAGGGAAACCTATAAGTAAGAGTTTGCTGCAGCCAGAGTCAGTGAATAGTTAGAGTCAAGGTAGCTAAACTGTAAAGAAAAATAAACCAGGACCCTTTTCATGTTGTAATAAACAAAAAAGTCTGTGTGTTAACTCATTTCTAGCCTCTCACTAGAGGGCTGCAGCAGCACTCCAGGAATCTCACTGCCTCCAGAAAGGACTGGAACACCAAGCTCCCAGGGCAGCACTGGAGGAGGTGACAGCTGGTATCACCCTGTCCTGAGCTGACAGCCAGGAAGCCTCATCCCTTCCTGAGGAGCTGGGAAATCCATCTAAGGCATGGCCGTGGAGAATGCAGCTTGTTTACTGATAACTCCAGAGCTGAGGATCCTTCCTGGACCTCAGGCTGTGACCTTGCTCAGGAGGAGCAGCAACAACCCTGGGCTGAGGGCAGGGCAGCCAAGGCACAGGGAGCTGAGCCAAGGCAGGAAGCAGCAGTGTCCCTGAGATAAGGGGGTCACACAGCCCCAGGAGACCCCAGCAGAGCAGCTCAGCCCCCCCCTTCCTGTCAGCCCCTCTGGCTGCAGTGAGGAGCAGCATCTGCACGCAAAGAGGGGGCTCAGCTCCCCAGCCCTGTGCCCCTGACGTGCTCAGCTCCTGCCCCACCGCTCCCCTGGGGGCAAAGGTTGTGCGGATCAGAGCTAATTACAGCACGCAAACCCTCTGTCTAATTGCTCTGATTAATTATTGAGGGGCCGAGCTGCTGCTCTGAGGGCGGCAGGCGGTGGGGAGCCCTGTGCTCAGGGGCTCCTGGTGCTGAGAAGTGATCCCAATGTCCCAGCATCCCGTGACCAGGCCGGGAGAGGAGGCTGAGCAAAGAGGTTCCCAAAAATCCACTGTGCTGGAAAAGCACATCTGGAGACCACCAGTGCCTAAGTGCTATTGACAGGCAGAAACTCCCTGATGTCATTAGCCCTGCAAGCCATTGATTTTCTCTGCTGGAACAAGAAGCTCATCGGAGCTGAGGCAATCACAGGTGGCACTGCCACCTCCTCTGGGCTGTCCAGCTGGGGTTTGGGAAAGGGGCCTTTCAGAGTGGTTTTCTTTCCAATTGCTAATTGCTGGTGAATCCCAGCCCTCTGCCCACCAGGAAGAGATGAAGAGCCCCAGGGCATCAACATGTGTCCATCCTTTGTATGGGAATGGAGACACCACCAGGCATCTTCTAAAGGAGTTTTCTGTGCCAGAGTTGGGGCAGAAAGATCCTCATCAGCCATCTCTGCAGTGCTTCCCCCTTGGGCTGGCCACGAGCTCTGTAACTCAGCCCTAGAGCCCCTCTCCCAGCACTCCCAGCAGCTCCAGTGAGTGAGAAGGACAAACTCCCCCTGTCCCCATCAGACCTGGACCCAACACTCATCACCTCTGGTCTCTCCAGCACCAAGCACCTCTCACAGTGACTGCTGTGAACCCCAGCAGTGGGCAGAGCTCCACACACAAGGTGTGAGCTGTTTGCCAAATTCTTGCAGCACCAGCTGACTCTTACAAGGGAGAAAACCAGGCTGGCAGTGATTCCATCATCTTTCCAGTGCAGTTCCCCAATGAAAAGTGATTTTTTTTTTTTATGACAGCCTGCTGACTCCCCTCTGTGTCACGTTATTCCTTAAGGAGGATTTTCCAGCTGGGGCAATGGACATGATCCTTTCACATCCTTGCACCCTGCCCTTCTCCCTGTGCACATCAAGAGCTCCCTTTTGCCATCCCACCACGCATGAGGGTCAGTCACTGCTGGAAGAGGAAAGCAGGGGACGTGGCTGGGCACGAATCCCATGAACCCAGCACTCACCTACAGCAGAGTTTTGCTGGGAAGTCCTTGCCTGTTTGTCCACTGCATGTCTGCACCGTGGAGAGGGAGCTCCCAGCCTCTTTCCATCACACAGAAGGATGCCAGGAGCCACAGCCTTGGCAGGGATTAGCACAGCCTCCAGCCTGGACCTCACCTTCCCCAGTTATGACCTTAAACCATCCAGTTTGGGATGCAACCTGCATTGCAATTTTGGGTTTGTTTTAAAGAAGTGCCTGTGTGGGCTGGGGTTTATGCCCAGCTGGGATGTGAACAGAGCAGGAGGTGGCACGTGTTCTGAAAAGTTCAAACTGAGGGATGAGGAAAAAAAAAAAAAAAAAAAAAAAAAAAAAAAAAAAAAAAGGGTACAAAGGGCCCAGCACCTGATATAAAAAAAAAAAAATTAAAAAATCTCAATCTCATGCTTCCTCCCTAAAGGCACCCCTGAAGACTAACACAGGTTCATCCCCCCAGACATCCTCCCAGGAGCTCTTGGAGGGACCAGGACTTCCCCCACCTGGCCCCAGGGGAACCCTCTTGATGGGCTCAGCCAGGACTGAAGGCTCTGTAATAGGGAGAATATGGAAAAACCTCCATCCCCAAACTCAACCTCCTCATGTCTCTCACTCAAGGATCTCCAAGAGCACACATTTCAGCCCTGACTAAGCAAATCATCTTAAGGAGGAAGGTTAAAGAACTGTTTGTTGTTGGAATTGTCTCCCTCTTTAGGATTCGTTTTTTGATAAATTAACTCCAGCTTCATTACTTCATGATATATTTCCCTTGACATTTAATTATACTTACCCCAAACACATTAAGCCAATCAGTCTGAACAGCTTCTTATTAATATGCAAATTTCTCCTTTGAAAAGCCATGAATCTGTGGAAAATCTCTACAGGCTTCAATTGGGCCCTTTTGGGAAGCTGGGGAGTTCCCTGAGAAACACCCTCCTGGCCCAGGGCAGGAACCCAGCCCCACAGACACCTCCTGGTGCCTGGCTTGGGAGTGGGAAAAGAGGATGCCAAAGCATCTTCTCAAGTCTGGAGCCACGAGCACGAGAGGCTGAATCTTGCAAACCAGCAGTGTTGGCAGCTTATCCCCCATCCCAGCACCTTTCCATGGGAACCTGTCTTGGGTTATGGAACCAAAAATGTGTATTCTATTTCACCTGCTGAAAGCAGTTGGAGAATTCTTCTTCTTTACTCTGGGAGGAGGTGGGTGGATGCCTTCTGGTAATGGGCCAACTGTCAGAACTCAGTAGAGCATTGTTTCTTATCTCTTTCACCACCAGTCCTCACTCCAGGAGGACTCACTTTGGGACTGCTTCTAACACCCTGACCAACAGGGTGTCAGGCTGTAGCTCTGACTCTGTCAGGGTTTTCCAAAACTGTTGTTCGTTTGCTGGTATGGTTGGGTGGTTTTGTTCCTCTACTACATTTTTATTGTTAATACTCCTAGTAAAGAACTGTTATTCCTATTCCCAAATCTCTGCCTGAAATCCCTTAATTGCAAAATTATAATTTGGTGGGGAGGTGAGGGGTTTACATTCCCCATTCTAAGGGAAACTCCAGCTTTCCCTGTCAGATACCTGTCTTTCCAAACCAAGACAGAACCACTGTTGGCCCTGTGTGCAATTCATCCTCCTCTGGGACCACAAAGAGGAGATTCACATGGGAGCTGCAGAATATTCCCTGAAACATCAGCTTTTAGCAAAACAAACAGGGATCTGGTTCTCCTGGTGCCACGGGCAAACGGGGATGTGATTTGCATTAGGCAAATAAATTGAACACCACAATTAACCATCTGCCCTGGAAGGGATTTTTAAGTTTTGCTTTCAAGCATCACCTCCAACCTCTCTCTCTCTTTGCTCTCACAATCCATCTGAGCGCTGCAGGATTTTTCTGCTGGGAAACAACCAGCTGGGAATTAATGCATTGAATCATTCCTATGAGTGGAGAGAGACATCAGTGTAGGTGCCACAGCCCTGGTGGCCTTTGGCCTCACGGATGTGTTTCCTGTGGATTACACCAAAGGACAAACCACAGAATTGCTTCAAAACCTCCCAGAGCCTCCAGTTCCCACCAAAAGTCTTTAGTCACCAAACCAAGATGATTTCCTGGGAGCTGCTGAGAGCCACATCAAGCAAAAGTTACCCATTTCATCTTATTTCAAGAGAAGTTGCAAGTTTTCTTAAAAAAACATCTAATTTTCTGTAATTTTTTTTTTTTTATTATTATTCCCTACAGTTAAGACATCTAAGATCAGAAATACATTGCAATCAGTGTACTGTATAAATAGTCCAATTTTGGGAAACAGCTCTCATGAGCAATAAAGAAACCCAATTTACTATGCGCTATAATAAAAATATCTCTTTTACCATATAAATCAAACCAAAGTGAACAGACGAAAAAAAAAAAATAAAAAAAAATAAACTCAACCCCCCTGGTTTCTGCCCACAGGCACAAGGAGAGGGCCCTGGGGAAGGACTTGCCTGCTCTGTATAAATATATACAAGAGCAAATCTGTTAAAAATTGCAGCCACCACTTTGTTTTCTAAAGGTCCCAGTTTATCCTTCGTCAGGAGAAGGAGGGCTGGGGAGAGGTCGGCCAGAAACACAATCCCTTCCTGTATAAACACCACAGCCTGTGCTGGCTTTAAGTGCATCATATGGTCTATATTTTATATGTGTGTGTATATATATTGAGAGAGAGAGGGAGAAAAGAGAGATTTTTCAAGCCAGTCAGAGACATAAAGTGATCTTATATCATCTAAAACCAACAATCAGACTTGGACTCCCTGGCAGTTTTCCTTGCAGTCGTCCCTGCCACCCCCCCTGCCCCTTCCTCCCAGCTGCTGGAGCACGCTGCTGCCTGCCCCCATTATTTTTTTTCACAAAGGCATATAAATCACTGTGGAAACTCTTATTATCTTATTTTCCCTCTGCTTCTCTCTTGTCTGCTCGGAGAAAAATTAATGCATTCGTCTCTGGAAAAATGTGCAGTCTCTATAATTCAGTTTTAAAACAAGCACAACTAGCAAATGGATAGACCTCCGTTAGGAGACTCATTTTTCATGCCAGTAATTGAACCCTTCCCTTCGATTTTTCCTCTGGGTGTTAAAGACAACTGATGCCTTCCTGGAATTTGCTTACGTCTCAGAAAGGTGGAAAAGACAAGAGAGAGAGAAAAAACAGAAGGGAGAAAGAAAAGATGAGACGAGGAGAGGAGAGGAGAGGAGAGGAGAGGAGAGGAGAGGAGAGGAGAGGAGAGGAGAGGAGAGGAGAGGAGAGGAGAGGAGAGGAGAGGAGAGGAGAGGAGAGGAGAGTGAAAATCAGGACCTAGTGAGTGCAGGGACTAAACTAGCCAAATTAAGGCAGCTGAAGCTGCAGGTAGGGAAATAATATTGGAAATGGGCAGTGGATGCAGCAGGCTGGGGCCCCACTGGGCTGTACAGCCCCACCTGGGGAGTTCTGGACACCCTTGGAGGTTAGGAACTGGCTGCTGGGGTTTGGGGAGCAAGGAGATGGATTTTCTCCCTTATCTGCAGAGGTAAAAGGACTTCTCCACCAAGATATTGTTGTGGAGTCCTAAAGAGTTCAACAGAGATTATTACAAAGTTTTGGAAGTTCCTGGGGCATGCCCTGTGCTGCTGGAGATGGTGTGTGTGCATCTCTGTGCCTGCAGAGTTTTATGAAAGACCCAGACACCTCAAAGGACCTCACTGTTCAGAACAGAGGTTGTTCCTTAAATTATGCTGAGAAGGGATTTTTTTTTTCTGTGTCACTACACATCTCCTGCTGCTGCATGGCCAAAACCCCCTCCATCTGTATTACAAAAAAGGGAGCCTGACCTCAGGCTATGGTCTAAAATACACAGAGTCACACAAGTTTACTCTTGCAGTGGTTCTTCATCCTTCCTGTGCCAATTCTTTGTCCTTTTGTTAAATGAAACTTTAATGGCTGGGAAAGGGCTCTGCATTTTCATTCCTGGAGCAAAGGAGTCAAGTGCAAAAGTCTCCGGGAAGCAGAAACCTGAAAAAAAAGATTCCTCCTGGCCTAATTTGCAAGTTCTGGGCAATGCTGGGGAATTGCTGGGGAGGTGCACAGAGGTGGGTGCTGCTCTCTCCAGCCCCACAGTCGAGGCAGGGAACTGAGCCACAAGATCCTGCAGCAAGAGCTCTTCCCTGCTCTCAGCAGTTCCACCTTCTCCCAGGGAATGCATCACTGTCTCATCCAGCATCAGAGCCACCTGACACGTTTCAGGAGGTTTTAGTTTGCAGCAGATCTGAATTTTCATGGGTAGGTGGCACAGAAGCCAGGCTCTCACCTTCATGCCATGGGGAAGGGAGGTGGAGGCTGAGGCTTGGGCATTAGTGTGACACTGAGGCTGTTCAGAGAGAATGCAGCTCAATAATGTGAAAAGAAAAAGGAAAAGGAAAAGGAAAAGGAAAAGGAAAAGGAAAAGGAAAAGGAAAAGGAAAAGGAAAAGGAAAAGGAAAAGGAAAAGGAAAAGGAAAAGGAAAAGGAAAAAGGAAAAGGAAAAAGGAAAAGGGAAAGGGAAAGGGAAAGGGAAAGGGAAAGGGAAAGGGAAAGGGAAAGGGAAAGGGAAAGGGAAAGGAAAAGGAAAAGGAAAAGGAAAAGGAAAAGGAAAAGGAAAAGGAAAAGGAAAAGGAAAAGGAAAAGGAAAAGGAAAAGGAAAAGGAAAAGGAAAAGGAAAAGGAAAAGGAAAAGGAAAAGGAAAAGGAAAAGGAAAAAGGAAAAGGAAAAAGGGAAAGGAAAAGGAAAAGGAAAAGGAAAAGGAAAAGGAAAAGGAAAAGGAAAAAGGAAAAGGAAAAGGAAAAGGAAAAGGAAAAGGAAAAAGAAAGATGAGGTGTTGTCCAGAATATGGATGGCTGGAAAAAAAACCCCAATCAGTGACCTCGGGTTCATAAGTCAGCTTGAGTCCTTTGGATCCAGGACAATAAAAGCTGCTCTTCCTCACTCAGCACTGAACCAGAGTGGGCTGGAGGCTTCAGATCAGCTCCTGGAGAAGCCTCCCAGCCTCTCCTCCTGCAGGGCTGCCCTGCTGAGCAGGACCAACCCTCCCTCACCATTCATTTCTCAGCGTGTCCAAAGAGAAAACCCAGCCTGAGTGTGCCTCCTCCTTCACCAGGCTTCCCTGGGAACACCAAAGGAACCACAGGGAGAACTGACCAGGCCCACGCTGACACCCTTCAGAGCAGCAGGGGTTTGAAATCCCACAGCCCACCACCCCAAGGTGGGGACCTTGGGGACCCCTGGCAGGGTGTGACCTCTCCATTCCAACACAGAGAGCCACGGAGGGATTTGGAAAAGGGTTCTGAGTCCTGGGAGCCCAGATCTTCTGCTCTCAGGCCACTTTGGAAAGCCCAGAGAGGACCCCTGGAGATGCAGATTTTGAAGTGTGATCAAAGAGGTTTGACACAGCAAGGAGGATTAATGTTTCTGCAAACGCTCAGTGAAAGCTTCTTAGTTATTCCAGTGGGGTTTTGTTTTTTTTTTTTTTTTCCAAAGTGGCCTAAGGGAGTTAGGCACTTAAAACTCACTCAGATCCTTTATTTAGTTTGCAAATCCTGCGCTGGAGCAGTGCAGCAGTGTGTGACCCCTGAAGCATTACTTTTCCAGCGTGTCTGCTTGAGTGAAAAGCTGAATTGATTCTGGCTGGATTGGTGGCCTCCTGCAGCTGCTCCTCAGCATCCCAGGGAGCCACTCTGCCCAGGGAAACAGTTGAGGGCACAAAGTATCTGAAGAAATAAAAGAAGGCACCACACTGAAACCATCACACTGAAACCAGGCGGGCTGTGTGTTCAAGGGGACCACTGGGAGCAGCTCCAGGTCTGATCCTGATGCCTTGGGGAGGCTGAGCTGGAACAGACTGGGCAGAGCTCAGAGAATAAAGCAGAGATTTATTGAAAGGTCTTCAGGGTACACCTTGGGCAGGACAAGAGCCTGGCCAGGGCTGCACCCAAGAGGGACCCAAAATGGTCCCAAAATGGACAAAGGGTCACCAGGTCTGACACTTGGATCCCTTTGGGTCCATTTGCACCTTGGGGTTGAATTGTGCAATCCCAGCTGCAGGTTCTGCAGTCCCATCCTTCTTGTTCCTCCCTCCAGCCACCCTTGTTTGTGCTTTGGGGCTGAACACTTGTCCCAGCTGTGCTTGGTGTGCAGCAGGAACAGGATTTGTTTTGTGTCCCTGCTCTGTGCAGAGCTGAGTGACCCTGAATGTGAGGCTGGGAGCTGCACCCCTGGGCAGCACAGAACCTGAAAAACATGAAACTCAAGGCCTCAATCCCTTCCAGAGGGGTTTGTGCTGGACATGAGGAGCTGGAGAATGATCTCCATCTGGGCAAGCAGCATCCCCAGCCCTTCCTGGTGGGTCTCACCACCATCTCTGTGAAAGCTGCAGGAATCACTTATTTCATGACTTTGGGTACTCATCACTGCTCACATCTCCCTGCTATTTTTTTTTTTTTTTTCTCCTTCACCAGCTTTTACAGTCAAAAACTCTAGAATGAAGACATGACAGGGGCTTTGTTCCCCAGTTGGTTACACACTCATCCTAATCATTCCTACCAGCACTTCTAATCCTACTGCACAGGGTCCCAACTTGGGGAAAGTAGTAAGAGGGAGCTGGGAAAATAAATTAAAAAAAAAAAAAAAAACCAACAAAAACCCAACCAGAAACAACAAACAAAGAGCCTGCTTTCACACAAATATTCCTCCCCGTGATGATGATAATAACACTACCAAATATACCAAATAACACTACCAAAAATAACAATAACGAGGAGTGCAGATGACCATCCGGCTGCTTTCCAAGGATTTCATTTCACCCCTCTCACCCTCACAAACCGGCCAGGGAGCCCCACCCGCTGACACAAAGGGGTCGTTGGGCACACATGTGACACCCTATTGTCCCTAATTTGATTAATGAAGCCGTCGGGCCTGAAGGGAGCGTCCTGCACCTTTGTCACCACCCCGGCAGCAGGAACATCCCAGCAGAGCATCAATCCCCCCAGTGCCTCCCTCAACTTTGTCAGGTAATTGTTTATGAAAAGATGAATGCACACAACAAGGGGGCTGATGTATGGGGGTGTTAATGAACGAAATAATCAGTTGGGTAATAACTGGTTGTGTGTATTTGTCCAAAAAAAAAAAAAAAATTAAAAAAAAAAAAAAGGGAACCAGCAGGACATTAGCATTCTGCAGCCACCCAACCTTTATCTCCCCGCTCTCGTGTTTGACAACCGCCCCCAGATAGCCCATGAATAAAATACAGTGGTACCCAGACATAATTAAACTGCCAATGTGGATGTACCTAAATGAACTTGATATCTTAATGACACTAGATAGCGGGGGGGAAATAATGAAGGCGGGTGTGAAAGGGACGGGCATAATGAGCCCAGACACGGCGGCTCCTCGTTAGCACAGCCAGCTCCCACGGCACCCCTGGGACCCTGCCAGCATCACCCAGGACACAGGGCCACCCCAGGGGGGGGAAAGGGCTGCTCCTGCTGTGCTTGATTTGGTCACAAAGCTCCGGGGCAGTTCTCGCCCTCCTTCCTCCAGAAATCCCTGCTTTGCCCCATCTCTCTCTGCTCCTCCAGAGAGCTCTGCTGTGTGGCACAGACGTGACTCTAGGAGCACTTAACCTGATTAAATTACCAGACGTGCTCCTTTTTAATTTTTTTATTTTTTTTTCCAGCACGGGGATGGTTTTTGAGGAAAGGAGCTGCACCCTGGGGATGGGCAGCTCAGAGGATGTCCCAAGATAACTCTGCAGCACAGAGCCACAACCCCTCACTCCCATCCCATGCACAGACACTGAGCCAGATGTGTCCTCTCCCAGCACCTATGGGTGCAACCCTTCCTCTGGAGGATGCTGGGAGTCATCCCAAAAGGGGATGCCCTGGTCTTCTGCTCTCAGGCCACTTTGGAAAACCCAGACAGGACCCCTGGAGATGAAGATTTTGAAGTGTGATCAAAGAGACTCGGCACAGCAAGGAGGATTAATGTTTCTTCACTGTCCCTACAAAGCTGGTCCAGTGTGGGACAGGAATTCACACCTGAAAGGCAGGGTTTGATCCCCCTCCTTCTGGGGCAGCACCACCCTGGGCTCCTACCCCACGCTGCTCAAAAGGTTAATTGTCACTCACTGCTCCTAATGGCTCCAATTTTAGCAGCAAACGAGCAGTGCAGAGTAAGCATCACTCTTATTAAAGAAGTAATAATGGGAAAATGGAGCAGGAGCTACAGGGGGAAGGAGCACTCCCCCAGCACACAGGATGCTGCCCTGCTGGTAATTTGACAGCAGCAGAGTCCTTGCCTTCTGCTGAGAGAGTTCCAGGATATTTGAATACAATAAGCTCAGCATGCAGGAAAGCAACTGGTGCAATTGGCCCAGCTTGACTCTGTTGTGGTGGGATTGATGGAGGGCTCAGGAATTGTCACAAGGCCAGCGTGGGAAATGTGACCCGGAAGAGGTCCTGTCTCCCTCTGTAAAGAGCAGATTAGGGAAAATTGCCTCCATGCCAATGGAAAAAGTGCAACAGGTTTGGGGGGGAAACCATCTTAAATCCCTGGAAGGGCTCAAGGGGAGGTTGGATGGGGTTTGGAGCAACCTGTTGGACACAAAAGAAGATGCAAGTCCATTCAGAAGGCTGAAGACTCCTCACAGGAGGAGCTGCCAGTTTATTTTCCAAACCTATTTTATACCTTTCTACAAATGCACCCACCTTAGAGATGGGGACCTGGACCCATTGGTCACTTGAAGAGACCATCAAGTAAAGTCCCTCCTTTGTGAAAACACGTAGAAAAATATCTTCGTTTACAATAACATGACCTTGCTTACCAGTTAAGTTCTCCTGGGAAAGAATTCCCTGAAATCAAAACATGGCAGGCACGAACCATGGCTACACCTGGGCTAGTGGAAGGTGGCCCTGCCCTTGGGAGGGGGCTTGGAATGAGCTGGTGAGCCAAACCACTGGTGATTCCCTTGATTCTGTGGGAGCCCAGCAGCCAGCACAGCCAGGAGCAGGGCTGGGAACAACCCCAGTGCAGGAAGCACAGCAAGTGTGATTGATGCTGGGCATTGAGATGGGTTAAGAGGTTTAATGGGTTCCTGTTTGGGCCAGGAAAAGGGGGAAAGGTGGCACCACGTGGGACAGCCTGCCCAGGGAAGTGACAAGAGGAATCTGGGCATGTGACCCCACCATGGAATGAATTCCAGTCACCACTGGGATGCTGCAGCCAAAGTGCTCTGAGTTCTTGACAGGTGAAAGCCTCAACTCTCTGCACTCAGCCCCTTTCCCCTGCTGGATATTTGCCCCTGGCTGCCAATTCTTTAACCATTGCTTTTCTTCCTAGGAGAGACATCCCCGTGGTGCACCCTCACGAGACAATAATGGTATTTCATTAGATTAAATAACTCCAATGAACCCCAGAGACCAACAGCACTTTAAACAGGGAGCTTGGAATTACTGTTATTTAACATTGATTAGATTACAGGGTAAATCCAATTTCTCCCTATCCATATGCTGGCTATGATTTGCCTAGTGGGAGAGGTTAAGGATGGCATTCCTGGAAATCTCTGCTGAGGGAAGGGCTCGTGGCTGAGCCAGAAATGTCAGGCTGACCCTCACATGGGCTTGTGCCTGAAAGTCCTTCTGCAGAGCAGGGCTCAGGGGGTGTCCCCATTGCCCCAGCCCTCACTTTGCTCCAAGCTCCAAGGTAGATCTGAATCTGGAAGGGCTGAGGGAGCTGGGGGTGTTCAGCCTGGAGGAACAACTAAGTGCAGTGAGGAAGCCTGGAGCAGATGAAGCTGTAAACTCCAGGGTGCAGCCCCTCAAAAGGCAAATCCCCCTCAAAAGGCACAATCTCCTAAAAAGGCACAGCCCCCTCAAAAAGTACATCCCCTAAAAAGGCACATCCTCTCAAAAGGCACATCTCCTCAAAAGGTTCATCCCCCTCAAAAGGCACATCCCCTAAAAAGGCACATCCCCCTCAAAAGGCACATCTCCCTCAAAAAACACATCCTCTCAAAAAACACATCCCCTCAAAAGGCACATCCCCTAAAAAGGCACATCCTCTCAAAAGGCACATCTCCCTCAAAAAACACATCCCCTCAAAAGGCACATTCCCCTCAAAAAGCACATCCCCTCAAAAGGCACATCCCCCTCAAAAGGCACATCCCCTCAAAAGGTTCATCCCCTAAAAAGGCACATCCCCTCAAAAGGCACATCCCCTCAAAAAGCACATCTCCCTCAAAAGGCACATCATCCTCAAAAGGCACATCTCCCTCAAAAAGCACATCCCCTAAAAAGGCACATCTCCCTCAAAAAGCACATCCCCTAAAAAGGCACATCCTCTCAAAAGGCACATCCCCTCAAAAAACACATCCTCTCAAAAGGCACATCCCCTCAAAAGGTTCATCCCCCTCAAAAGGCACATCTCCCTCAAAAAACACATCCCCTCAAAAAACACATCCCCTCAAAAGGCACATCCCCTCAAAAGGCACATCCCCCTCAACAGGCACAGCTCCCAGCTCGCTGGCCCTGTCACATCACACGCTGGGGCCAGCAGGTCCCCGGGATGTGCCAGGGGCCAGCACCCCCCGCACAGGCAGGGCAGAGCTCAAGCTGGCCAGCAGCAAACAAAGCAGCCCCAGCACCGGGCCAGGCTGTGCCACCCGGGGCTGACCCCGACCCGGGGCACTGCCGATGGTCAAACTCAATTAACTGCTCTGTGCTACATCTGGGTCAGCCCGGGGACTCCTTCCCCTTGCCTCGGCCTCTCTGAGTGCTCTGCACGTCCCACCAGACGCTTCTTGTGTTGCAGAGGATGTGCTGGTGTTGGCAGGAAGGGTGGCGGGGCCAGGAGCAGGTGGAGCAGCATCGCTTGTGACAAAGTGACCCGTGACAAAGGCAGCTCTGGGGTGTCTGTGCTGGGCTGGTCAGGGATCACACCCACGGGCATGGAAAAAAGAAGATTTCAGCTCGGTGTGACTGCTGTGTTCAAGACTCTGGGCACTCTCTGTGTCTGCCTGTGGTGGGAGCAAAGGCAGCCCGGGGAGGGCAGTGCTGGAGGGATACAACAGGAACCCAGAGAGTATCCAGCTTCACTCGATTCCTGGAGGAAGACTGGACCCCACCTCACCATCGCTGGACCCTTGTTCTACAGGATCATCTCTGCCCCACCAGAACCACCTCTGCCACTCCAGGAGGACTCACCTTGGGACTGCTTCCAACACCCTGACCAACAGGGTGTCAGGTTGGAGCTCTGACTCTGTCAGGGTTCTCCAAAATTGCTGTTTGTTTGTTTGCTGGTTCGGTTGGGTGGGTTTGTTTTTCTACTACATTTGTATTGTTAATACTCTTAGTAAAGAACTGTTATTCCTATTCCCAAACTCTTTGCCTGCAAGCCCTTGATTGCAAATTTATAATTTGGCGGGGGATGAGGGGTTTACATTCTCCATTCTAAGGGAAACTCCAGCTTTCTCTGGCAGATCCCTGTCTTTCCAAACCAGGACACTGTGCCAGCTGTCAACCCCAAACCACGCTCCTCTGGCCCAGCTCTGCCTGTCACCGCCTGTGCTCTACTTGCTGCAGGCAATGAGATTTTTCCCCTTTGTGTTTTTATCCCCCGTTCAGAGGTGATGAAGGGCTGCAAACAACCCCTGCCACACACGTACGGGAATGCTGAACGCCGGGCAAACATTTCCAAGTGCTCCTATTCACACGGCAGGGTTCAGCAGTGCGGGGTTGTTGCCCAACCTTCACCTCCTGCCTTGCTGTGACACGCAGCTCCTGCCTGCAGGAAAAACCCAAATTGTCCTTTAGAGCAGCCACCCCACAGCAATCAAAAGCAGAGCACCCAGTGATGGGGCTCTGCCAGCAGCTCCTGGAGACCCAGGGACCTCCCAAGAGCTGAGGTCCAAAAAAATAAACCTTGGCAAGGTACAACCCGGAGTCCAGCAATGCTGGAAACCAAAGGGATTTAAGGAGCAAGTTTCCAACTGAGGTAACAACTCCAGAGCCAAAGTGCAGCTGCAAAATGGGAAAAGCAGCACGTCCTGCTGGCTGCAGGGGCTTGAGGGACATCAGCACTGTGGGGTCAGGGTGTTTTGGGTGTCTCAGCTGAGCCAGGCACCTCCTTGGCACAACATCTCTCCTGGGCATCCCATCTCCAGCCTTTCACTCGCTAACTCTGTGCTGGGGGAGTCAGGACACAGAGCATCACCCAGGTGGGAATTCCAGATGTTTCCTCACTTGTTCTACTGAGCCAGTGCTTGGGATTTCTCCCCTGTAATTGGGCTCCCCAAAAAGTCTGGTTCAGACTGTGCAAAAGTGTTTAAATAATGTCAAAGGATGCTCTTGAGAGGACACAAGACCACGGAGGCAGAAGTGAAATGGGAATGACAAAAATGCAACACTGAGAGCTGAAAGCTGCAGCTGTGAACACACAGAGCCACACATGGAAAAACACAGAAGGCAAAACTATTGATCTGGTGGTTTTCCATAAAAGGCTTCCCCAGCCAGTTTGGTTTATGGGAGGGAGCCCTCTTCCAACGGGCAGCAGCAGAACAAACCAGCCTGGCTTTCTGCAACTTTCAACAACAAAAAAAGACCCCACTGGAGGGAGAAATAAATAATTAAATCGATAAATAGCCAGCTTCCCATTATGATGTTGCACTTGAACCTGAACCTCTCTCCCCAGGGGATGATGTGAGCAGGGTGGTTGTGGAAAGAAATGATCCAACTGTTAAATATCCCACCTTGCAGCCACCAGCTGCACTCAGGAACTGGAGTCAAGGGGTAGAGCTGGGAGCCAGGCAGGATCCCACTGAAGCCGCAGGAGTTTGGTGCAAGGAAGCTCTCCAGATGCCTGGAATTGCCCCAGTGAGATTTTCTCACACAACACTTGGGCACAGCTGCTCAGCCTTGGGGGAAAAACAACCACACGAGGCTCCCAAAGCTCCCCTGGGGCAGCAGCCGAGAAGTTTCTCCTCTATCTCCCACCAGAGACAAACCCAGCAGCCTGGGGGAGTTTGAGCAGGGATCTTCACATCCTGCAACAGATGGTGCTGCAAGAGAGAGAGAGAGAGAGAGAGCACACAACGAGCTCTCCTCACTTCCAGGAAGCAGGGAAGGATGGTCTCGCCACGCACGGAGGGAGCCGGCGATTTCTTCTGCTGAAAGATTTCCTCCTGCAGGATCACATGATTCAATGGAAGAAATGCCAGGGATAATTCACTTCCTCCAGCAGCTCTATTTATACTCTCGCTGCGGGCACCATCCTGCTCACGTAGCTCCTGGCACAGGGCTCAGCTTTGGAGCTGAACGTGCTTCACCCCTGTCTTGGTTTGGAAAGACAGGGATCTGCCAGAGAAAGCTGGAGTTTCCCTCAGAATGAGGAATGTAAAGCCTTCACCCCCCACCAAATTATAAATTTGCAATCAAGGGCTTGCAGGCAAAGAGTTTGGGAATAGGAATAACAGTTCTTTACTGGGAATATTAATAATACAAATGTAGTAGAAAACAAAACCACCCAACCAAACAAGCAAGCAAACAAACAACAATTTTGGAGAACCCTGAGAGAGTCAGAGATACAACCTGACACTCTGTTGGTCAGGGGGTTGGGAGCAGTCCCAAAGTGAGTCCTCCTGGAGTGGCAGAGGTGGTTCTGGTGAGGTAAAGATGATCCTGTAGGAAACGGGTCCAGTGATGATAAAAGGGGTCCAGTGGTGGTGGGAAGGGTCCACTCTTCCTACCAGAAAATCAGGTGAAGCCAGCAGCTTTCGTGTCCCTGTGACTCAGTTTTATCCAGAAATGCCTGCCCCCCCCCCACTGCCAGGGGAAATGTGATGCATCTCAATAGGAAGATGGATTTTGGGAGGTGTTAATGGCCCATTACCAGAAGGCATCCAGCCCCCCTTCCCCCTTGAGTTACAAGAGAGAAAGAAAAAAAACCCAAAACATCTCCCAAACTGCTTTTAACAGATGAAAATAGAATACACCCCTGGCTCCACAACCCAAGACAACCCCAAAGCAGGAAAAAGTGGATTTCCCGGGAGGGAGGGTGAATGCAGGAGAAAGGCAGAAACACCAGCCACTGCCACAACCCCTGGGAGAACCCCAGACCTTGCAGGAACACCCTCACTGCCCCAGTAAATAGGGTAGAGCCCCAGTATCCAACCCAAATAACAAAACTGCAGCCTGATTCACTTCCCTCCCATCATACCTGCACGTCAGGAGAATTTGCAAAGATTTATGGCCACAACACCCACCCCTGCTGCCCCTCGCCAGCATCTGCTGCTTCCCTGTGAAAGCAGTTTGGGTTACCTCAGAAATCTCCAGGGGGAAAAAAAAAAAAAAAAAAAAAAAAAAAGGCATAATTAGCAGGAGTTTCAATGCCTGTGTTGCACAGGGGGCTGGTGGGGGGGTTATTCCCAGGTTTTCTGAGCTCTGGTTGTTGGCTCTGAACTCTTTGGAAATGCAGCAGCTCCCTTCCCCCTCCCCAGAGCTCGCTGCTCCTGTTATAAACTTCAAAAGGTCAGGGTGAAATCCAAGCTGGGCTGGGGATAAAACATCCTGGTGGTGATGGTGTGGCCAGAGCAGGGCCCTGGAGCCCAGACTCGAGGGGATGCCTCCCAGGAGCAGCCCCCCCCCCCCAAAGGCAGCAGAGACAAGGCAGCAGGACAGGCTCCCTGCATAGATGGAGACTCACAAAATCTGATCAGAGTGGTTAAAGCAGGTGAATCTGCTGCTTCTCTAAAGTTTATCCCAATTTTTTTGCCATAAATGAGCTCTCGCCCCAGCCAGCTGCAGCTTTGTGCTGGCTCTGAGAGTTTTACTGACAACAGCCAAGGCCATATTTTCACAATTGCTCAGCACCAGCAGACAGGGCCAGGGGAGCTCTATTTCCAAGCATCTTGGGTCAAGATTTTTCCAAGCATCAAGAGCCACAAAGTGGGTGAGAAAGGTGCTGTTCTCTCCAGGACTGGGGTGTGAAGCAGTACTGAAGAGGAGGATGGGATCTAGAGACTTCTGAACCTCCCCAGTTTACCCCAGTACAGACCACAGCAGCTGGAAAGAAGAGTCCAGTAAAATCTCAAGTATTTATTTTGCTGCTTTCTGATAGGAATGGGGTCGACTTCTCCTCCTGGTCCAGCTCAGGATCTCACTCCATCACCAGGAACAGACACAAACCCCAAATATGAACTTCTCCATTAACAGAAAACAGAAGAGATAAATAGAGATAAAAAATGCTTGGAAAAAAAAAAACAACAAAAAAACCACCAAAAAATAGTAACTCTTTGGGGTCCATTTAAGGAGTAAGAGGGGAAAGAGCCCAGCCCCAGCTGGCAGGGAGATCTCATCAGGAGTGTCTGTACAGTGCCAGCCCTGGAGATGCATCCAGGTGCAAGAGGACACAGTCAGAGCTGTGTCAAGGCTACAGCTGCTCTGCCAGCACCTCTGGTGGGGTTCACCTGTTTTGGGTGGTCTTGAACCCATCAGACTCCATGTAACTCCTCATGCCTGTGCTGGAGAGAGGTGTCACACCACAGCCCTGCTGGTTCCATCCCTGCAGCACAGGGCAGTTGTTCTAATAAGTCAGCCAAGACTCCATCTTCTTCACGCAGGAAAAGCCAATTCTTTATTCACATCACTTATTTTATTCAGTTTTCACAGGCCTCATGTGCAGCACCCACTGGCTGGCAGCTTTCTCACCACCTCATCTGTTGGTCAGAGGGTGATTTGTGTGTACGTGCTAAGATTCAGGTTGTTGACATTTTTCCTTTGTGGGTTCTCATGGAACTAATCTAATCTAATATTTATGCAGGTGCACTTGTTTTCCTCCCCAGGAATAGGTGGTTGTGTCAACCAGCTCTTCATACCCAGGATTGTTTTTGCATGGGAACCTGCAAACTACTTAGCTTCACTCAGAAGCACTGACAGCCTGGCTATTAATTTAGCAGAGCAAGGCTCAATTTCATATTTTAAAAGACCTTTCTTTTCCACCATTTTTTAACCTGCCTGCAACAGGCAGTGACTTCCCCTTCACACATGGGTAAACTGAGGCACACCACAACATCCCCCCAGCCCTTGGGTGCCAATTTCCAAACTGTTTCACATCTCTCCTGAAATTCCTTGGAGTACCCAAGTCCAAGCTGGCAAAACACATGAGCACCAGAACCAGTTACTGTCTTACACAGGCTCAAAGGCTCCAGCTCTGATTTCCTCAGCATTCCCAGCTCCTTTCCCTTCTTGCTTTTCCCCAGCAAAGAAAAATCCCTTCAGCCACCCACAGACCCACCTCATCCTCCACCTGCAGGGACTCCCAGCCCAGGAAAAGCCAGGTTGCCCAACCAAGACAGGGCACTCCCCACTGTCTGTGCCAGGCTCAGCCCATCTCCACCTGTTGTTTACAGTGAATTAGCTGCACTTTGGGGCCAAGACCACCTTTTGTTCCCTTTTCATGCAGTACCTGGCCTTGCCAGAGCAGTACAAGGAGGTGTTTGATTACACAGCTAATAAATAAACAAGGACCTTGATCCTCCTCAGCATGTGGCTGTCCAAGGCTGCAATTTCCAGAGAAACTGCTGCAGGCTGTGCTGGGTGCTATTAGTGATTCAAATGTGTTTGGGAGGTGAGATGTTCCCAGGACAAGGTACTGCTAAGCCAGACCTTCCCATATGCAGCAGGGAGTGGGGAAAAAAAAACAAAACCCAAACTGGTTTAAAATCAACATCTAATAACAAAAGTTCTGTGCTGGGCACACCCTGAACACAGTCAAGGAGCTGGTGGTTCCTTGCAGAAGCAGCAAGGGTGGCTGAAGAAAGGTGGGGAGATGATGACTTCAAGGCAGCTGCTGCTACAGCATCTCCCTCAAGCAGGGGGGTTTGCAACAAGCTCTTTGCTCCTGCAGGCCACCCGCTCCTGCTCCACCTTCCATAAATTGTATTAATTGCCCTGATGTCTCCCCTGACATCATCCACACACTCCTGCCCCCCATAATCACTCACTCACTCACAGAATGCACTGCTGGATTACAAAGACCCCCAAGCCCCTGCTCCAGGAGCAGCCTGACTCCTCCATCCCCTGATTTCACCCTGGTGTGAGGCACAGAGGATGGCACACACAGCTCGAGGTGGGATGCAGCTGCCCACAGCTGCTGGGAGCATGTCCCCTCCCAACAATCTTCCTTTCCTTCCCCCCCAAGACCTCCTCAGCATCTGAGATGTTCTCTGTTCCCTTTGACTCAGAAATATCAGTGGTTGCTAGATTACAAAGAAGCAAAATAAACAAAACAAACAAAACCAAAACAAAACGAAAAACCCAACAGAACAAAACAATAAAGCAAAAAAAAAAAAAAGGAAAAAAAAAAAGGCAAAAACCCCCAACATCTTAGAACAAAATCCCAAGAGGACATTAATTAAGAGTCAGAACTCCCCAGCTCTGGAAGTGTCAAGAAGGAGTGATACTTAAACTCCCAACCTGACAGAGCAACTTTGAATTATCTTTCATCTCCCCCTGGATCAGATGTAATCCAATGACATTAACTTGGCTTCCCTCTAGTGAAAGTGGCATCGGTGCTAGAGAGGCAGGGAGATTAAAACACACGAACTCCATGTTCCTGGGGTGACTGACAGTACAATGGCATTCCAACAGGCAGCTCAATCAGTGCGAGACTAACAAAAGATCAGAGGGAAGGAGCCAGATTCGCCGTATCACCCCACAAACAGATATTTTCTTTTAATCCAGGCTCTTTTTTTTTTTTTCTTTTTTTCTTTTTTTCTTTTTTTCTTTTTTTTTTTTTTTTTTCACGTGGCTGGCTCAGCCCCTGTTCTTGGGAGTTTTCCCCAGGCTGTGCAGCCTGGTTTTTTTTCGGGTGGGGGTTGGCAGTTGAACCCTATTAAAGCCCATGCTCACCTGCTATTGAACTCTGTCAGCTCAATGGCCTTGTTCAGGGCCGGAGCAGCAGTCTCAGCACTGAAGTCAATGCCAGCATTGTGGGCTGCCCCCCTCCCTCCTTTTGTCCCCGCTGGATGAGGGGACTCAAAACCCCAAGCAGAAAAAGCTCCTTTGGGCACACAACTAACTCCCCCTTGATATTCAACCCACACACGTGAGGTGCCCCACTCATAGAATTCCATCCCACTGATGGTTTTTACAGAGTCAGCTTCTCAGGGGGACAGCTGCCCCTTCAGAGCTACACCCTGACTCCATTTGATGTCTTGGGTGACGTTTCCAGGCGCTGTGTGCCACCCCAGCAGGTGACCTGCGTGTCCCCAAGCCCGTGCCTCACCTGAGTGGCTGCTCCAGGAGCATCACCCCACTGCTGAGCCACAGCTCAGCTGGTCCCCCCATGCTCAGGGCAGCTGCTGGGGGAGCAGCTCTTTTCTTTCCACGGGGAACCGGGGTTCTCCTCATGCCCCAAAACCCCACAGCCACCCTGTCCCTGTGACAACCCACCTCCCTGCTCCAGCATCACCTACAAAGGCTCTTCAATTTCTGCAACAGCCACCAGCTTTTTTTTTTTTATTTTTTTTATTCCCTGAGCCAGGGCACTGGCTGCCCGTGCCGGCTTCCTGCTGAAAACAAACCCAAGTGTTTATCCCCCCGTAATGACGCTGTTTAGTCTGACTGCTGGGAAACAGCAGCGTTGCATGAAACCCAAGCCTCTGATGCCAAAGATAAGGGATGCCGGGACCTCTGGCAAACATCTGGCCACTTCCCCGGCGCTGAACCCTCATCAAAGATCACAAGAAAACGCGCAGAGGGACAGGTAGGTTCTTTTGAGTAGAAGGGTTTTGTAGCAGGGCTGGCACCGCGGCTCTGCCATCGCGCCGAGAGATTACTCACACAAGCAAAGCCAGCAAGATTAGGTCTCAAAGGAATAATCCCCTACAAAGAATTCACTGTACCTCAGCCTCCACAGGGCTAATAAAAAAAATAAATTAAAAAATAATAAAAAAAAAAGGGAAAGGAAAAAAAAAAAAAAAGAGACGAAACTCAACTCAGTACATCAAATAGCAGAATAAACAAGCTGCAGCAATTAACAGGAGAGCTGGTGTGGCAACTGCTAAAGCAGAGTGATTACACAAACAGCGCACGGGACAGCACGTCCAGTGAGTAAGAGCTGCAAGATCAAGACCAAACCTCTGGAAAATTTAACATCCCCGACACCAAGGACTGCACTAAACGCCCTGTGGCTCCTCCTCTGTCTAGGTCTGCACTCCTCGCTCAGGGACTGCTTCCAGAAGCAGGTCTGTCCCGCTGCCATCTGCTCCTCAAAGCTCCGAGAGCATCTTTGATAAATGAGCTTTTCTGCATATCCACCATCAATTTCAGTAGGTGCCACCCCACGGCCACGTGTTTATTTTTCAAAGTCGAGGTTGGCTTGATGAGAGTTCTTGAGGTTTTTCGGATTCGTTTTTTTTAAACGTTTCCTTTCTGCTACGGGGTCAGCATGTGGAAATCGGATAAGCACAGGCTAAAAATATAATTTTGTAGACAGCTTCAGCCCACACAAAAGGAAATCTTCCTTCTCAAGAGAACCCACACTTTGCAGCCTGCAGAAACCCGGCAGTGTTTCTGACACTGGAAGCTCATCCTTTCCACGTGTTAAGACTTTTACATAAACACTCGGACTGTCAGTACTACCCTACTCCACTTCTCAGTACTGTCACCACAAGCTGAGCCAAAACCCTCTTCTCTCTGCTGACAGCCGGGCTTCAGGTGAAAGGAAAACAAGCTCCAGGGGTACCCCAAATCCTCTCCTGGTCGCTTGTTCACTCAAGACAGCCACAAAACACAAGACAGCGGTTTCACTCTCACCCTAACCAAACCCTCCCATAGGAATCTGCCCGAAAAACGCTCCTCTACCAACTTTAAAACACACAGCAAAACCAGACCCGAACAACTTCAGTGAGAGGCTTTAACGTTTCACCGGTTTAAACAAAACACCGATTCATTGAAAAAACCACCCGATCGACCTTTTTGCTAGCATTCCGTGGGCAAGGTGAGCATGCGGGGTGTGCCTCCTGCAAGCGACCTTTTTTTGGACACTCGTTAGCGGCATGCTGAAATATTTCCGTGGGAAATAGCGGGGGTAGGGTTTTTTGTTTTTTTTTTTTTTTTTTTGTCCACGCTGACTGCAGGAAAAGCGGCTGCAAGCGCTGGGCTGGGAGCTGCGGGAGGCGAGGATGCTCTGGGGGAGGCAGCGGGGTGGCTCGGCTGAGTGTCAGCGGCCACGGGTTTTGCAAAGAGCTGGGGGGAGCGATAAAGATATCGGGGCAGGGTTTAGCGCTGCCTCAGCATCCCCGCAGCAGCGCTCGGAGCGGCGGGGCACCCACGCTTCTCCCTTTGTGTGTGTGTGTGTGTGTGTGTGTGTGTGTGTCACCCGCCCCGCAGGCGACACCCGGGGCGGCAGCGGAGCCGCCGGGGGGACCCGGGAGCGCTGGGGGACAGGAGGGGCTCAGCAACGGGGAGAAAGGGATGCGGGGAGAGGAAGGCTGCAGGATTTGCGAGCAGGGAAGGAAGAACGGGTGGAGCGAGGAGGGCTGGGGGGGAAAGGGAAGAGCGCTGGATGAACGGAGGAACGGCGACAGGGTGAGGAAAGGATCCTCACCGGGTGGTTTGGGGAGCGAGGATGGGGCTGCCGGGGGAGCAGCGGCCAGCGGGGGGCACTGGCGGCTCGGCCAGGGCTCCATCCCCGTCCCCATCCCCATCCCCATCCCCATCCCCATCCCCATCCCCATCCCCATCCCCATCCCGTACCTGTACCAGGCCAGTCCCCGCTCGTAGTTACGGTCGAAGAAGTGGGGCTCGGCGCCGACGGCGCGCACGTCGGGGTGCACCCGCAGGAACTCCAGCAGCGCCCGCGTCCCCCCTTTCTTCACGCCGATGATGATGGCCTGCGGCAGCCGCTTGCTTCCCTCGCCCAGCAGCAGAGCCAAGGTACCGGGCGTGCCCGCCGCGCCGCCCCCGCCGCCCGAGCCGCCTGCCCGGCTCCCGCCGCCCCCGGCCGGCACCTCCGCTGCCGGCGCCGCCTCCTGCCGCCGCCGCCGCTGCTTCAGCCGCTGCAGGAGCCGCTTGCGCCGCGCCGCCGCCGCCTGCCAAGGGGGCAGCTCGGCAGAGCCGCCCAGGAACTCTCCGCCGCCTCCCTCGTCCTCCTCGGATGCGGCGCCGGCGGAGATGATGGGTCCGGGTAAAGTCTGGCAGCGGTCAGCCAGGCAGTAAAAGACGTAGAGGGACATGAGGAGGGAGCAGAGCATCACCAGGAACTTCTTGAAGATGCTGCGGGGCAGCGGCTCGGCGGCGGGGGGGGCCGCCGCGCTCACGGCCATGCTACCCCGAGAGGGCGGCCGGGCTCCCTGGCCATGCTCCGCGGCCGCCCCCCGGCGCGGCCCCTCCGCGCTGCGCTCCGCGGGGCCGGGGGGCTGCGCGCTGCCGCATCCCCGGCGGGGCGGGGGGGGAGACCGCGCCGCTTCAGCCGAGCATCCCCCGCGGGGGATAGCCGGGGAAGGTTCGGGGGAGCGGGCAGCCGCCCCGGGGTCGGCGGGGATGCGCTGGACGCGGGGCTCCCACGTGCGGAGCCCGCCGCGGAAAACTTCGGCCGAAGCATCACCGGGCGCGGGGCGGAGCGCTGCCGGCGGCGGGGCCAATGGCGCGGCGGGGGCGGGGGGCAAAGCCGCCCCCGGAGCGGGCGGACCCCGCTGGGAAGCCGCCGCCGAGCCCTTTCGGGGGGGAGCAGGGCTGTCGGCGAAGCCGTCCCGACGGTGGATGCGGGGATGCGCTGCGGGATGTGCCCGGAGAGCGCGGGGATGCTCGGGGGGGATGCGGGAAGCCCCCGGGAGGCTGTGCCCGGAGAGCGCGGGGATGCTCGGGGGGATGCGGGAAGCCCCCGGGATGCTGTGCCGGGGAGCGCCGGGATGCTCGGGGGGATGCGGGAAGCCCCCGGGATGCTGTGCCGGGGAACGCGGGGATGCTCGGGGGGATGCGGGAAGCCCCCGGGAGGGTGCGTGGGTGGCCGGGAGGTTGTCCCGGAGGCGGACGGATGCAGGAATGCCCCGGGGGCTGTGCCGGGAGGCGCGGAGGTGCCTCAGAAGCTGGCGCGGAGGGTGCAGGGATGCCCTGAGTCTATCCCGCAGGGCAGGGAGGAGATCTGGGAGCACTTTCCCAGCTTTTCTGTCGGCGCTGACTGCTCTCCAGCGCCTGCGGGACGTCCTGCTGCCAGCGGGCAGCCGCTTTCGGCAGCCGAACTCCGCAGAACTTTTCTGTCCGGCACGTTCGGTGCTGGGGGGATGCGGGAAGCCCCCGGGATGGGACCCTGCGATGGGACCCTGGCGCCTGTCTGACCGCGCTGTCCATCTGTCTGTCCGTCCACTCAGGTTTTTTGAGCTCACCCCGCCCGCATCCCTGCGGACCTGGGAACAAATTCCTGCTGTGCCCAACAACCCAGGCACAAATACCTTTGCAAGGAAGAACAGCTCCCCTTAAGCTCAGCGAAGCCGCTGGCGGGGGTGTAAAACACTCACGGGATCGCAAAGCAACAGCTCCCCTGAGCTCTGTGCTGTGCAAACACCCCAAACCAGACTTCTCCCCTCCAGCTCGCCCAGGGCTGCTCCTGGGCTGGCTGCAGAAGCTGGCCCGCGGTTGGTAAGGAATATCTGCAAACACAACACGGTATTGCTCGTGGAATTTGCTCTTCTCCTTGGAGAGCACATAAAATGTGGAAATAGCTCTCAGCTCTCAGTGGCTCGGCTGCCTGGTTCTGAGGGCTTCGTTATTTCATTGCCTGTGGGAATGCCCTCTTAATTTGAAATGTTTGTCATAGATTACAGAATTTTCAGATCAACTTGCACATGAAACACTTGACTCAGATTTTTTTTTTTTTCCCCCTTCTGTTTGGTGTGGATGTAGCTGAGGACTTCAACCTCTTGGAAATAAAGCTGGTGTGTCCACAAATTATGCAATGGAAAGAGGGGAGAACAAATTGCATTGAATTATAATCAGCCATCTGCAGAGCTGGCTGGCTAATAAAAATATGTTTCCAAATAGTAAACAGACCAAAATTAATAACAAATGCTATTTGCAACGAATTGCTCCACTAGATCTCGGTGTGTTTGGTGACTTCAAGATACTGTAGCACTTCAGGTGTTTCAGTGCTCCAACATATAAGCAGATTTACAAAATGCTGTAAGCAGGTTAGGCCCCCAACACCTCCAGGCAACTCCTTACATCATTAGGAACCTAAATGCCTTTATAAATCTGTGCTCTGATCCAGCTCATTGAAGTCAATGAAAAGACTTTGCTGACATCAATGGGCTTTGGACTGGGCCCTGCAGAAGGGCAAAAGTGGTTTGACTTCTTATTATTCTCATTATGATACTGTTTTGGTTTTTTTTCCTAGACACTAGAACAGTGCTACACTTTCTGTTTGAAAAAAAAAGAAAAAAAAAGAAGTTGTTTCAAATGGAGAAAAACAGAAAAGAGAGGTGAGATCGGTGTGAAAGAGCCTAGAGAGTGTATCTGCTGGGACTGCATTGCAAGACTGATGTTTGCAGCATTTTTCCTGGAAATATTTGTGTGAATCTCACCTTTCCTTTAAAGAGTCACTAGCTGACTAGGGAAAATACGACCGGAGCCTGTGTAAAAACTTTCGGTGTCTAGAAAGCAATAAGCTAAATATATCTATATTTAAAAGAGCCCTACGATATTTAAGGCGAACTTGTGATATTTTTACAGACCCTGACTCATGGTTTCTGCCTCCTGGGGCTGAAGGCACAGTAATTCTGCAGCCAGGAACGACTCTCCAAGAAGGAAGGTGTCTTAAAATGCTTTAGAAAGGGCAATGCAGGGAAATGGTTCCACCCGTATTGCCGTGGACTCTGTTAGTACAGCTGCAAATCTGAGGTTCTTTATGAGCAGCAGACTGGTTTGGACCTTATTTTTTTGGACGAGTTTTTCTTGCTGCAGAGACCATTTGATGAAGGCTGCCTTACAAAGCCAGAAAAAAAAAAAAATTATGTGGCTGACATCACGACATCGAGCGCTGAGAACTCACTCGCCTTATCTATTTCAGCCCTGCTGCAAAAATAACCCTTCTCAGGGATAACTTCAGGGCTTTTTTTTTATTTTTTTATTTTTTTTTTAATGACTTAGAGCTTGGAGCAAAAGTTGCTTTTCATTTCGCTCAGTCTCTTGCACAACTGACTTCAGCATTTTCAGTGCAGCCTCTTTCTTTCCCCCTTAAATTTCCGCCTGCCCCTCTCGGAGCCTTTCAGCACGCCCATCACAGAGCCCAGCGTGGCTGTCCCGAAGCCTGACAGGGGTGCTGGCATCCCTGGGGGCCCAGGGCAAGCTCTGCACACCCTGGCCCACGGGCACTGAGCACTGTCCCCTTGTGCTGGCAGGGTGGAGGGCAGCGTGGCCACCCCCCGTGGCCGTGACTCAGTTTCCTGGCACCAACCCTGCTGCTGGCGTGGGCTCAGCCCCGGGGATGGTGCTGGCAGGCTCTCCCTTGTGCTCCTGTTTGCACTTGCTCCTTGCTTTGCTCCTTTCCTTTCTTTCTCCTTTTATCTGTTTACAGCTTTATTGCTGGCTGCACTCCTGGCTCCCCCCAGGAATGCTCCCCCTGCTCCAGTCATTTCAGGTGTGTCGCTGTGGGACACGATCAATGAGACACGGACTCAGGTTCAGAAGGCTGAAGCTCCAAAAAAGGGGCTGGTTTATTCTCAGAACCTATTTTTATACCTTTTTACAATGTGCCCACCTCAGAGGTGGGATCTCTGGACCCATTGGCCACACCAAGGGTCAACAAGCAAAGTCCCTCCTCAGAAGAGGGAAAAGTGAAAAACAAGAGAGTTTACAGAGAGTGACCTTGTTTACTGCTTCGATCCCTGGGAAAGAGTTTAAGAAAAATGCAAACATGAAAAACAGTGACTACACACAGGGTGAGCGGGGCTGCTCTCCTGGCGTGGCTGGTGCCAAAATCCTCCTTTCAGCAGCAGCACCAGCAGCGAGGTTTCCTCCTCCAAAAGGGCTGATTTGGGATGCCCTGTATGGGGGCACTGAAGAAACAGGTCTGCTTACCTTTGGCAGGTGAGCCTGCAGAGGCTCAAACTGAGCAACCAGGACCTCCTGCCCCTCTTGGTGAACTTAGAGCTGGAGGCTTTGCTTCCACCATCTGATGTTCCCAGGTGCTTTCACACAGCTGGGGAAGGGGAAGGCTTCACCTCGGGTGCTTTGTGCCTGTGCTGGCCCCACTGGCACAGGCTGTATTTTTTTCTCCCTTTTCCCAGTGACCCGTGGCACAGATGGGATCAGGGGTTAAACTGGGAGTCTGGTGGAAAAGGGACGGGGAGCCCGAGGCTAGCACAACTTAACAAGTGATTATAAGGTCTGAAGGGAAAGGGAACCCCTGCCTGTCAGGAAGCTGCTGCCGAAGAAAACATCCCATTGTACTGGGGAGATGGAGTATGGGACAGAGCAGAGTGAAACAGATTGATAACCAAGGGGTGATGTGACCCCACATAGGCTCCCACAACAAAAGCCCCTTCATCTAAAATGAATAGGAACAATGGCTAATGGGGACAGGCCAGCAGTGGCCAAGGATCTGAGAGCCAGGGGAGAGGGAGGAGGCAATGACAGCTCCTGTTCCACCCAAATCCCCTATTGATCTCAATAATCTCCTGGGCTTTCCTCCCCTTGAAATCAGACAGAAAGTTCAAGGACTTTTTGCCTTTAGATTGTAGGAGCAGGCATTGTTCTCAAGAGCCACTGAGGTGTGCTGGGGCAGGCTGAGGGGAAGTGCCCTGGAGCAGGCTGAGAGGCCAGGGATGAGCTGCTGCTGTGCCCTGTGTCCTGGTTTGGGAAGACAGGTGTCTGCCAAGGAAAGCTGAAACTCCCCTTGGAATAGAGAATGTAAACCCCTTCCCTCCAAATTATCATCATTTTGCAATTAGGGGTTTTCAGGCAAAGATGTGGGAATGGGAGTAACAGTTCTTTACTGGGAATATTAAAAAAATACAAATGTAGTAGTACCAAAAAAAAAAAAAAAAAAAAAAAAAAAGAGCAAGCAAACAAACAACAATCCTAGAAAACCCTGACAGAGTCAGAGCTACAACCTGACACCCTGTTGGTCAGGGTGTTGGGAACAGTCCACATTAAGTCCTCTTGCAGTGGCAGATGTGGTTCTGTTGGGGTAGAGATGATCCTGAGAGAAAAGGGTCCAGTGATGGTGAGAAGGGTCCACTTTTCCTCTCCAGGAATCCGGTGGAACCAGATCCCTGGTGTTCCTGTGTCTCAGTTTTTATCCAGGTAGGAATGGTTGGCTCCTCCCACACTGGGTGGAGCATCTCCCAATGGGATGATGGAATGTGTCCTGTCCTTGGTGAGCCTCAATGACCCATTAGCAGAAGATATCCCCCTGGAGGGAGGATGGGTGGTGACAGAGATAACAAACACTGCCCCACCTGGTTTGAACAGCTGGCCCCTTATCAGAAGGCATCTGCCCCTCTCCCCCTAGAGTTACAAGAGATAAGCATCTCCCCAGCTGCTTTCAACAGATGGAATAGAACACACATTTTTGGTTCCATGACCCATGTCCCCAGCCCTAGGGCACCCTGGCTGCTGCCCTCGCTGCCTCCCAAGGGGCTCCCAAATCCACTGAGGCTTTTGGGGCAGAGCATGTGTGGATGCCCAGAGCCTGGCAGAGTCAAATGCTGTCAAATTATTAAAAAAAAAAAAAAAAAGGAATTGTGGTCTTTTATTAGGAGGCCAGCAGGGCCTCCTTAGGCACAGCACATGCTGAGGGTGTTGAGGGCAGCAGCAGAGCCATGAGGGCACTGGGAACAGGAGTTGCATCCCCATGGAGTATCAGGAGTTCAAGCAGATGAAACAGCTGATGGAGAGGTGTTGGAGACCTGATCATGAGCTCCAGTCCTGATAGTTTTGTTGAAATGGTATTTTGAAATATTGAGCCAGAGACACTAAAAGTGTAGGGATGGGATTTTGCTTTGGTTTTTACTTTTTTTTTTTTTTTTTTTTTTCTTTTGGAAGGACAAAAGTACCCACAGGAAATACCATGTAGACCAGAAAAAAAAAAAAAAAAGTTTTGAGGGACTATTTCCACTCTGCACTCTCTTAACCTGATAAAATTACTTGGACTGTTGTATAATTTCCGATGCCTGTGCCCAAAAGCAAGCAGCCCTGTGAGCAGAAAGCTGGTGAAATCTGAGTCCTGCTTTGGCTGGGGCTGGAGGCCACATATCTCTGTACCTGATGCCTGGCCATGGCACTGAGTGAATGCACCTTGTTCCTGATACCTCCTGCCCAGCTGGGTTTGGGCCAACTTGATCAGAAAGCTGGCACAAGACATGAGGACATCTGGGAGGCCTCAGAGCAGGAGCATGAATTAATAAGAACCAGAAAGAGGAGGAGACTGAATTGGACTCAGGGCCATGACAGGAGCTCCATGCTGCCAGCCACTGTGCCTGGCTGCTGTAAATGGGGTCCTGACCCCTGGACCTGCCCTTCCCAAGGTGGCCATCCCTCTCAAGAGGATGTCTCTGCCATGCAGGAGGGCCCAGCCCTGGTGTCAGCTTGTTGATGGCTCAGCCTGCCATGCCAGCAGTGTTTCCCAAAGGCTGGAGTGGGCCATGGACCTCTGGGGCCAGCAGGATCATGCTTCTCCCCTCTTGGGTGAGGCCACAGCTCCCAGCTGTGGTTTTGGTGGCCCATCACTGCTTCAGGCTGCTGTGATGGTGGCACAGGCTGGCAGGTGGCAGAGCCAGGCAGGGCAGCCTTGGTACTTGGCTGTGATACTCAGCTGGTGCCTGCTCAGCCAAGCTCCTTCTGCAGCCCACGGAGTGACCAGGGACATTCTGCAGCCCACAGAGTGACCAGGGAACTTCTGCAGCCCACTGAGTGACCAGGGACCTCCTGCAGCCCATGGAGTGACCAAGGACCTCCTGCAGCCCACGGAGTGACCAGGGACATTCTGTAGCCCACTGAGTGACCAGGGAACTTCTGCAGCCCACTGAGTGACCAGGGACCACCTGCAGCCCACAGAGTGACCAGGAGCCTTCTGCAGCCCACTGAGTGACCAGGGACCACCTGCAGCCCACTGAGTGACCAGGGACCTCCTGCAGCCCATGGAGTGACCAGGGACCTCCTGCAGCCCACCCAGTGACCAGGGAACTTCTGCAGCCCACTGAGTGACCAGGGACCTCCTGCAGCCCACTGAGTGACCAGGGACGTTCTGAAGCCCACCCAGTGACCAGGGACCTGGCCAGGGCAGCCAGCCCACCACTGGTGCCCAGCCAGAGGCAGGCCCAGAGGAAGAGCAGCCCATGGAGCTCAGCCAGTGGCACTTTCTGCAGCCCAGGCCTCAAGTCAGATGTGGTGCTTGCTTGAGGGTCAGCACCTTTTAGCACCGAAAGCCTGAAATGTTCAGCCTCCAGGGTTCCAACACCCTGGAAATAACCTAGCACATCCTGAGGTGGTGCCCTGTCTGCACACCCACACCTACAGGGTGCTGGGGGTGCTCTCTGCACACCCCAAGCCCTGGGTTTGTTGTGGGGCTGGCAGCCTGGGATGCTCCCAACCAGCCCTCAAGCCACCGCAGGCAAATATTTACAAGAGCTCTCCAAGGGGAACCTATAAACTGCTCCCTGGTAGAGCTTCCTGAGGATCACTCCAGACAGCTATATTATCTGGAACACGAAGTAGTTACACTCCTGCTGCTCTTCCAGTGCTTTTGAAGCAGATACTTGTCTCTTTTATTACCTTTGTTTGTGCCTCGTTTTATTTGTGCGCTGCGTGCTGCCTTGTGCAGGGCTTGATACAGTTGTGAGTTGGCTTGGAACAACAATAAATACCTTCCAGGCCTTTTGTGCTTTTTTTTTTTTTTTTTTTTTTTTTTAAATATTATTCTCCATTAAAAAAAAAAAAAGGAAAAAAAAAAAAAAAAAAAAAAAAGCCAAGTCAGGCAATGAAAACAATACAGGGAAAATTAAACCCTAAATCTGCATTTATGGTTTTGCATTAAACAGGCAGGGAAGGTTGGCTACTGGCTGTGGATAAAATGTTTTGGTTCTGTTAAGAATGTGCTTTTGGGGGAAAGTGGTGTGTTTTGTGGAGCAGGGTTGGCTTTGATGTGAAGATGTATACACTTGGTAAGATTTCCTCAGTCCAGGGTGGATGTTCCAGCTGGAAAAAAATGATCCCAACAACCGGACTGGGGACAAGGTGTGCCCTGCATGGGGGTGAGAGCTGCTCACTTCCAGCTTCACTTTGCTCCCCCATAAAATTCTTTGTCTCTCTGTGAGGGCTCAACCAAGGGCAGTCTTTTAATGGACTTAATTTGGTATCAGGAAATGCTTGGAGAGCACTGAGGGCTGAATCAGCCTTCCAAAAGGTTGGAAAAAAACAGCCAGAGATGCACCAATGAGGACCTGGGTGTAAAACCCTTCCCAGAAGGTTTTAGGGATGATTTGCCCTTCCTACAGCTGTGGCACATGTGGAGGTTGAATGTGGAGGCCTTCATAATCACAGAATCACAGAATTTCTAGGCTGGAAGAGACCTCCAAGAGCATCAAGTCCAACCCAGCCCCAACACCTCAATTAAACCACTGAGTGCCACATCCAGTCTTGTTTTAAACACCTCCAGGGATGGTGACTCCACCACCTCCCCAGGCAGACCATTCCAGTTCTTTATTATTCTTTCTGTGAAAAACCTTTTCCTGATATCCAACCTGTATTTCCCTTGGTGCAGCTTGAGGCTGTGTCCTCTGGCTCTGTCAGTGCTGCCTGGAAACAGAGACCAACCCCAGCTGCCCACAGCCACCTCTCAGGGAGTTGTGGAGAGTGATCAGGTCACCTCTGAGTCTCCTTTTCTCCAGGCTGAACACCCCCAGCTCCCTCAGTGGTTCCTCACAGGGTTTGTGTCCCAAGCCCCTCACCAGCCTCCTTCCCCTCCTCTGGATGCTTTTTTCATGCAACACCTTTAGAGCACCCCAGTGCCTTCAGGAAGGATGAAACCACAGCTGGGAACAGCTGCTCCAGCCAGCAGGACCCAAACCCAGAGCCCCACAGCGCTCCTGGGGCATTTTTAACACCCAGAAAACACCAAGCCCCGTGGTGTGAGCACAGAGAGAGGGCCAGGGGTGCAGGGCTGGCAAATCCCTGGGTGCCCCTTCCCTGGAGCAGTGCTGCTCCCCCTGTCCCAGCCTGGCTGGGCTGGTGACAGCTCTGCTTACAGGCTCTGCTGGGCTGAGGAGAGCACTTTAAAAGGAAGCAGAGCAGCAGCAGCACAGCGTTAGTCCCTTGCTGGAAGGGGGAAGAAGAAGTGCACATCCCTGCCTTGTATGGGAAATCTGGCCTTCCTGCCTCACCCCGAGGGTTTGGGCTGTGTTTTCTCAGCACCCCAGCCTCAGGCAGCCCCGTGCTGCTGGGGGGCAAGAAGCCACTGGCAGCCCTGGATGGGTTTCAGCAGAAGGGGAAGCCACACCTGGAGGACTCACTGAGGGTGAGCATGGCTGAGCAGTGGCGAGGGCCATGCTAAACACACCTGAAAAAAAAAAAAAACAACAACCCAGGGAGGGGAAAAGTGCCCTGCTGGGTGTTTGGCAGTGCATCCTCACCCACCTGCTGGGGATTCACTCCCTCACACCTCACATGAGTGTGAGCCCCACGAGGATGGGTCTGCTTACAACGAGCCATTCACTATATTTGCACCTGAGTTAAGTTGTATTTTACTATTCTGTCGATATTAAGGTTAATTTCTGTGCTGTTTAGTTGGGTTTTTTTTGCTTAGAAATCTTATTTCGAACTGAACTTTGCAAGTTGGATAAGCGTACTTTAACAAAACTCGGGGTGATACTAAAATCAAACAGTGCTTAAACTCAATATGAATAAATTTTAGCAGGAAGAATTTTTAAATTATATGAAAGCTATCTGTCCTGAGACAAGAGAGTCTAGATAAACCCGTGCTCCTTCCTGGTTCTCTCTCTTTTGCCCTGGGACCTCTTTGAGAATAAAGCCTTGGAATTACCCTGAGGTAAGAGCCTCTTTTGAATCTTTTACCCTATCCCCTGAGGTATTTCCCCCAAAAGCCCCCAGAAGACTGAGCTAGCACAGGAGCCCAGGGGGGCGGGCAAGGAGGGAGTACATCACTCACACTGATTTAAAACACATTTTATATATTATATCTGAATATTATTCATTATTATATCTGAATGGGCACTCCAGCAACCCCAACCCCAGAGCCATGATGAGGAATGTCTCAGAGAGGATGGAGCATCATCACACACTGTGTCACACTGGGATTTTTTTTCCCCTACCAGCCTGGTTCCCCCATCCCATGCACTGAGCAATGCAGAGAGAGGTGAGGAGCACCCCGTGCCACCAGGCCAGCTGTGCTTCCCAGTTCCCTGCCTCTTGGCTTCAGGGGGTTTTACTCCTTTCTAAGAGTGCTAAGATCAACAAAACCTGCCAGGGGCACCTCATCACTGCTGCTCCCCAAGAGCAGGCACCACATACTTGCAGCATGCAGTCAGCTTTTCCAGCCGCTGTAAACTGCCTGAGCACCATCAAAAACCACTTTATAAACTGAGGACGGGAAGGGGATGATTGATGCCTCCACGCTGGACGTGACACAGCTTCCACACTTGCCTATATTTATAATATTTGTGTGTTGCCCCTACCTCAAAGCCTGACTGGGCCGGTCCAATTCACTTAAGAGATAGGAATTTGGCACAGCCTGACATAAACTCCATCGCTTTGGGCCACCAAGGGAGAGCCATTGTTGTAAACTTTCTCCCCCACACCCGCCTTGGCCCCCTTTTTAACCCCATTCCAGTTGCATTATTTCTTTACAAGCCGGCAAGAGCAGAAACAAACGTTTCACATCTGTTCTCTCAGCCCCGGCCATTTGCATGAGAATCGTGGGTCAGTGTTTCAATCAGCACAGCTCGCTGGCCAGCAATGGGGACAGAGCTGGCCACCACTGGCCCCTCAGGCTTCTGCCAGATGTCTCAGCTCTGCACCACACAGACAGGCTCACAGCAGCAGGAAATCACCTTCTTTTTTTGGGATTTAATCACTCTAGAGGCATGCCAGGTAATTTATTTTTTTTCTTTGTGGATGGTGTTGTGCAGTTGATCCTCACTCTTAGGCCAAGCCTTTGGTTTAAGGGGTTTTGGTGGTTTGGTTCTGCTTTTCCAGCATCAGCATCATGGAGGGAAGCTGATCCTCACTCTTAGACCAAGCCTTTGGTTTAAGGGGTTTTGATGATGTTCTGCTTTTCCAGCATCAGCATCATGGAGGGAAGCTGATCCTCACTCTTAGACCAAGCCTTTGGTTTAAGGGGTTTTGGTGAGGTTCTGCTTTTCCAGCATCAGCATCATGGAGGGAAGCTGATCCTCACTCTTAGGCCAAGCCTTTGGTTTAAGGGGTTTTGGTGGTTTGGTTCTGCTTTTCCAGCATCAGCATCATGGAGGGAAGTTGATCCTCACTCTTAGGTCAAGCCTTTGGTTTAAGGGGTTTTGGTGAGGTTCTGCTTTTCCAGCATCAGCATCATGGAGGGAAGCTGATCCTCACTCTTAGGCCAAGCCTTTGGTTTAAGGGGTTTTGGTGAGGTTCTGCTTTTCCAGCATCAACATCATGGAGGGAAGCTGATCCTCACTCTTAGGTCAAGCCTTTGGTTTAAGAGGTTTTGATGGTTTGGTTCTGCTTTTCCAGCATCAGCATCATGGAGGGAAGGCTGGTGCACCAGCCAGGCTTGAGGCAAGGCTGTGTTTTGTGTAGTGGATCAATAATGGTCACTTCAATGGTAGAGCATCTCCAGTGGTATTGGCACCACTGGGAAAGATCCTTGAGGAGCATGCCCACGTTTCACAGGGAGTTCTCATTTGAAAAAAAAATAAACAAAAAACAACCCCCCCAAGAAACAATCAAAACCAAAAACAAACAAAAAACCAAACCAACAAACAAAAAAAGAGCAAAAAACCAACCAAACAAGCATGGAAAGTTTTCCATTATTCTGCTCTTTTTCTCCTTGCCAAAAGCATCTTCCTCCCCACCTGCCCTTCCCCTGCATCCCATGCCCTGCCCTTTCTCTGAGTCTCCTCAGCTCCTGCCTTTTTCCCCGAGCTGGCAGCGAGACTCAGAGCTGCAACTTTTGGAAGTTGCTTCTCCTCTTTCCACTCAGGCTGGGTGTTTTGAGCTGCAGGTTGGCTGACACAGGAATGGCTGAAAGACTTAAGCTGACCAAAACTCCTTGGAAATCCCAGCAGGAAGCACTGAAACCCACCTGTGCCCTTTGCCTCCCCGTTTCGTGGACGCTCTCGTGAACTTTCCAAGCCACAGGGGTTCTCTCCTAGGAAAATTAACACCTGAAGAAACATTTTAAAAGCATCAGGGCATTAGAGGCTGTGCTTCTGACCTCCAAGCAGGCCTGGCATGGAGGATGCTGGATGCTTTGGTCCTTTCATCTCTCCTGGGTGCATCTGCAAGGCCTGAGGTTGGGATTACACTGCCCAGTGGAGGTTCCTGCAGGTGGTGGCTGCACGGGGCTGTCCTGCCTGGGGATGGTAAGCTGATCTCCCTGTGCTGGCATCCCAGCCCCACCTGCCTGTGCCCTTCAACCCCTCCCCAGGAGCTGGGAATCACCCCGTGGGGTTATTTGGGAAAGGCAGGGTGGCCTCACAGGAGCAGGCATCTGCCAGGGTCACGAACCCCAGCTGCAGCATCCTCCTTTGGGCCTGTCCAAGCATTTAGCTGGTTGGGTTTTTTTGGTTTTTTTTAATTTTTTTTTTGAAGGATTCCCAGCCACAAAGGAGAGACAGATTGGGTATTGATCCAGCCCCTTCAGTCGATGGCCACAAACCACCCCAGCCCTGGTGAGAGCCTTGCAAGCAGAGGGGGCTGGTCAGTGGCACGGAGAGGGGCTGGGCTGGGCTGCAGCAAAGCCCCATGAGGCACCGTGTGCCATCAGCTGTGTGGTCATTCACCCCCTCAGGGTGGCCTGGGTGCAGCTGGCCTGACTGAGCCCACTTTGTGCCCACCTCAGCCTCGTTCATCCCCTCTGCAGGCCAGGGATGGAGCTTTGAACAGCCACAGAATCACAGAAAATGCTGGGTTGGAAGGGACCATCAGATCCAACTCCTGGCCCTGTGCAGGGCACAGCACGTGCCTGAGATTGTTGTCCAAATGCTTCTGAGCTCTGTCAGGCATGGTGTTGTGACTGCTGCCATGAAGAGCCAGCTCCATCCTGTGCCTGACCACCCTCTGCATGAAAACAATTTGATATCTAATCTAGTTAATAACAGTCCTTGGCTGATGTGCAGAGTTACCAGCTCCAAAGGTTTGTGGGCACAGTCATCCATGACAGCATCAAGCTCAGGGCATGGAAGTGTCAGCATCTGCATCTTTGTGCCTGCCCCAGGATTTTGTGATGCCACAGGACAGGGAGAAGCAAAGCCCTGAGACGTCCAGAAGACTGCAAGGGAGAAGAAAACAACACAGGCATTTCAGCTGGTGCCTCTGAGCTCAGGGCAAGTACCTTTGTTGTTTGGGATATGTGGTCCCACCTGACAATTCAGAGTTTATACAACCACAGAATAGTTTGAGTTGAAAAAAGAACTCCTAAAGATCACCCAGTGCCACCAGCTTCCAGGTTGCCCCAAGTCCAGCCTGGCCTTGGATACTTCCAGCAAAGGGGCAGCCACTGCTTCTGAAGGCAACCAGTGCCAGTGTTTTACCACTCTGGGTTTGTTTGCACTTTGAGCATTTGGAGAGGGGAGGCTGAGGGTGATGAGTCTGCAGCTGCCAGGGCTCCTTACCTCTCTCTGCACATGCTGGAAACACCACCCTGTGCACTGCATGTCTGAGAACAGCTCCACACCCCCACCCACCTCAGTCCTTACCCCTTCAGGTGGCCTGCAGTTCAGAAATCCTCCCTGTTCAGAAATAAAGCAGCTACAAGAGTCACTTACTCCCAAATCCTGCTGATGGTGATGCCTTAAATGGCCCTCCTGGTACCCAAACCCTCCTCCCTTGAGCATCCAGTGAAAATAGATAGGTCAGACTGCTGAATATCCTGGAAAGGCCTGAGTTCATATTAAACAAATAAATAAGGTGGGCTGACTGTAAGAGATGCTGGCTGGAAGCAGCAGTGAGGATGTGCAGTATGTGTTTGTGAGCACAAGAGGGAGAGCAAGGAAGGAGGAGGGAGGAAGGACAGGAGTGAAGGAAATGGACTTGATACTGTCACAATAGGACATGAAAGGAAGACACAGGCTCTCCGTTTTTAGAAGGCTGACAATGGCTGTGTTTGTTTCTGGGAATTTCTTCTTTTTTATGCTGTTCTACAGAGAGCAACTCAATTGGTGAAAGAAAGACAAACTTCTTCAATCACATTGGTCAAACCCAGAGGGGCATGAAGAAGAAGTCCCTCCTAGGGAAAGAAAGTAAACAAAGGTTACAGATAGGAAAACGTGTCTCTTGTTGACAGAAAACTCTCTGGGAAAAGAGTTTCAGAAAAACCAGAACATCTCAGGCACGGACCAGGGCTACATTGATACCTGTTGGCAAACTAGGTCAAGATTAACAATGATTTGGGTAGTCTTGGCTCCAGGCCCAGTTTTACAGGTTTTGCAAAGGCACATGAAGAAATGGCCAACTCCTGCCTGCTAGGATGTGTCGCTGTGGGACACACAGGAACGAGGCAGGGAGTGCATTCAGAAGAGGCTGCATGATCTCTCCAAGCAAGAGAGACCAGGGTTTATTTTTCTGATTCCTGTTATACTTTCTCAGATGTGCCCACCTCAGAGGTAGGACCCTTGGGAACCATTGGTCCGTTCCAGAGACCCCCACAGAAGTCCCTCCTCTGGGAACAGATGTGGAAAACACACAGTAGTTTACATTCCATGTCCTTGTGTACGAAAACCGTGCCTGGGAATGGAAATTCCCAAAACCAAAACAGGGCAGGCACGAGCATGGCAACAAGGATGAGCTGTGGTTTACAGAGTCTTCACTCCACCCCAATCTCCACTGACACAAACCCAAGCAGGCCAGCGAGGATTCGCAGGCTCTGGGCACGGCAGGCTGTGTCAAACCCCTCTGGTTTAATCCTGCTTATGTCAGTCACCAAAAGTCTTACCCAAGGAATGAAAAAAACACACACGCAAGCCAAGCCCTCCTGCCTGTGAAGTGACTGCTTTTATTTTTTTTATTTCACTGCTTTACAGTTTATCTGCTTAGCTCTGCCGTTCCCTCTCAGACGTGGAAATGACTGAGCCAACAGTTTAACTGACTTAAGGGGAGTGATAGGGAAAAAAAAAAAGAAAAAAAAAAAGAAAAAAAAAAAAAAAAGAAAAAAAAAAAAAGAAAAACCGAATGCTGAGGTTGATATTTTGCAAGACCAGCTCAGTGTTTGCTCCCTGGACACAAAGTTGAGTATCTAAGCAAAAAAATCCTGCAGAAGTCCTCGAGAAAAGAGGGAGTAATGGTGCAAACAGGACCAGTGGCTGGCGTGGGGTGGAAACCCAGTCCCAAGGCAGCATTCCTGAGGCAGTGGAGTGCTGGAGAGCCTGACGAGAGGGCTTGAGAGCTATTTAGCAACACTGAATCGGGGCTTGAAGCAGAATTAATTGAGCTCAAATTGCATCCTCCCAGCAATCCGCTAATCTGCTGCAGCAGGAGGATAATGACATCTTGAGAAAGCCAGCTTCAAAAACCGAAACTCGCCGAGCTTTAATGAACGGGGCTGCTTGGAGAAGGGGATTAAAGCTGGCATATAAAATGTTGCCATTCCGAGACTTAGGTTCGCATGGGAGTCCTCTGCTTCCAGAAGGAGGGGGTTCTCAGGAGAATTTTGTGAGCTACAGGCAGTTTTACACACACACACACACACACACACATAATTACACCCCCAAGAGCAGCCAGGACCAAGCTCCTGTCATGTCCCCAAATCACTTCCCCTAAACCCTGGTTCTTAGTCCTAGGCGGTTCTTAGCACGCAGGAAGTTTAATAAAAGCTCCTTTCAAACAAAGGCCTCAAAATGCTCTGGAAGCAGCAAGGAACAGAGTGTCACATCATCCCTGGTGACGTGAGGAACGGCGCTGCAGCCTCTGAGGAACGAGTGGTGTGTGGCAAATACACGGCAGCCCGGCAACAGGAGCCTCTTTGAGTCCTGCACCCTCTCTCCCCCCCTTCACTTCATATCTCCTATTTGCTGACATCTCTGTCACCGGGAAAGAGTTGAGAAAATGGGATTTTTTTTGCTCTGGTTGCAGCAGGATCCTTTTTTTTTTTTGTTTTTTTGGAGAACGCCCTGTTCGCAGCGTCCGCGTGCAGCGCGGTGGTGTCAGGATGTCCAAGCTGACAGCAAATGGGTTAGAGCCCTGGAAAATATCCCCTTCCTCACTCCCTGGCTGCTGCTTGGGTTCAGCTGGCTGAAAACACCGAGTGCCAAGTGACTCCTGCCTGTGTCCTCTCAGCAGCTTCCCCGCATCCCCTCACCTCTCCCTCTTTTCCTTGGGTTTCTGTGTTAATTCAATAAGACAGAGCAGAAGCTCTCCACCAAGCCTCCTGCATCCCCCTCAATTTACATTTTATTACCACGGGTATCCACAGCAAAGCACATCAACACCAGCAGGCTGTTCTCTCTGCTGCTGTCAGTAACGTTGTCACTGCCACCAACCCAATTAGAAGCATTTGTCGGCATTCAGTAATTAGCTTGGAGCAGGGCTGAGGTCTCTGTCTTTCACCAAAGGGCTCACAGGCTGCTATAAAATATTTATGAATGATCTTGGATGACATCTGTTTGCTGTTTTGCTGGTGATGTTCCCGGTGAGAGGCTGACCTGGGGAGCACATGCTGGTGGTGGCAGCAGCAGAGGAGCACTGGCTGGTGGGTCAGCAGGAAAATGAAACAAGCCAGGGCTCAGCTGCTCCATCCTCCAGCAGGTCCCAGCTGCTGCCTGGCAGCATGGCCCTTGACCAGGTCCAGACATCCTGGTGAGAAGCATCATCCAGGATGAGGGGTCTGAGGCTGAGCAGGCAGCACTGGGTTTATTTCAGCTGAACCTGGGGCTGGTTTCTCCCACAGAAACCTGCTTTGTACTGGCTCTCTTCGTCAGGTGGTCCCAGGAGGAGGGGGAACCTTACCCAAGAGGTAAATATTGGAAGGATGAGCTACTTGAGGCTTGAGCAGAACAGTGAGGTGTTAGGGCCAAGCACTACAGTTTTTGTGCCAGCAGGGAGTTATGCTGCTGACACAAATACGTGCCCCATGCTCCCATGGGTGGTGGCCTGGGAAGACCCCAGGAGGATGGAGGTGGCTGAGGTGGAGGTGGAGCTGGGGTGTCAGTGGCACTGCAGGGACATGCCAAGGGCCACCAGGTGAGTTGGTGTCAGAGCCAGGACTGAGAACAGCTCTGGAGGGCAGCCCTGCACACCCAGGGCACGCAAAACCATCCCTGGCAATTTCCTCTGGCAATATAAAGCCCAGGATTTTCTTTCAGTTTATCTCAACTATCATTTGCATCTCAGGGGTGGGAGGTAATGGGCAGTGGCAGAACTAGGATCAAGTGAAATGACCTATGGAGAGGTTCCCATCTGGCTATTCCTTGGATTGAATCTCCTCTGGGAGCCAGAAAACCTCTTGGTTAAAAACCTCCCCGAAGAACCTCTCACTTTTCTACCCAAGACTATCAGAGAATCACAGAATTAACCAGGCTGGAAAAGACCTTTGAGATCATCGAGCCCAACCTGTGACCCAACACCTCCTCATCAGCGAAACCAAGCACTGGGTGCCACATTCAGTCCTTTTAAAACACCTCCAGGGATGGTGACTCCACTACCTCCCTGGGCAGATGACTCCAGTCCCAATTGCTCTTTCAGTGAGGAATTTTTTCCCGGTGTCTAACCTAAATTTCCTGTGAGCTTTAGACTTTGATGGGCTCAGAAACTTGTGTAGATCCCCTCCCTCTGTGTTTGGAGGCTTCACCTGGAACGTTTTTGGTGATGCTTCCGAGGGCTTTGTGTTTTGAGCGGCCACCACTGCAAGCTCTTGGAGTGGAACGGGAAAAGTCAGGAAGAGAGGAACAAAAAGAACAAGGAGTAAAGCCTTTCCAGCAGCACCACTGCAGGTGTTTTCCAGGCTTGGCAGGAAGGACCCACCACCTCTTCCTGCTCCCCCAGCCCTTCCATGAAGCTGCTTTAATTGCAGCCAGCACAGACAACCTCTGCACATCTGTCTGCCCACCAGGCACTTCCTGGTGGTGACACTGCTGGTTGGTGGAGGGTGCTGCTGTTAACACTTTGTTCCAGCTGAGGCACAGTGCAGGATGGAAGATGAGTGGAAACAATCTTCCACTGAAGGATATCAGTCAAAATGTATGAAAACTGCCCGTCCCTGGGCCATCTGGCTGCCAATAATACAATATTAACAACTGCAACCAATTAAGCTGAGCCTCCCTGAGGGAGCAGGGTTTCAGCTGGGCACTGTCACAGGAATCGATGTAATCCAAGTTCTGATGCCATGGAGAGCAGCTGGCCCAGCAGCCAGGGTGCCCAGAGAGGTGTCCAGGCACAGTCTCAGCTCTCCCAGGAAAGCTGCTGCCACCAGCAGATGCTTTGCAAGGATCCTTGAAGGTAGAAATGTTCAAGGTGGGCTGCAGGTGCTTTTTTGGGGGGCCCAGGCTGGGCATCCAAAGCCTCGTGTTGTAAGGAAAACCACTGGACACTGTGAGGTGCTAGAGGAGGAACTTGGATAAACCCACAGGCAAAAGGGAAGAGTTTTGCACTTTTCACTGGGACTTCAGCAGCTGAAAGGGGCATCAGTTGTGATTCCTCATGGTGAGGGTGAGCAAGCCCAGTGGTGGAGTCACAGCTGCTCCAAAGGAGACAAAACTTCCCCTCCTGCCTTCCTACCACTTGTAAAAACCTTCTCTTCCCTCCAAGCCAAGGAGTTTTCTTGTTTCCTTTTTTTTTTTTTTTTTTTTTTTTTAAGGGTTGAGGCTTGTGAGCCAACAGGGCTTTGCAAACAGGCAAGAAGCAGCTCAGGAAGGTAATGGCAAGGACATTTGTCACCTTCTGTCCCTGGTGCAGCTGAGCCTCAGCCTGTCCCTTTGCAGGGCTCCTGCTTTCCATCCAAAGTTCTCCAGGACTCCAGAACCCTCTGAAGCTCTGGTAGAGTTTCACCAAAAGACCCCATGGAAAATCCCAGAGCAAGAGGCAGATCAGGCCAAGGGTGGATGAACACTGAGACACTTCATCCCCCATGACACCCACAGGTATCCAGGATTTATGTGTTGTGAGCAGGAGAATGCCCAGGTTCCAACATCAGCAGCTCCCCAAGGAAATGTTCCTTGGCTTGTGAGCAGTCACAGCCCGAGGTGTCACTTTGGGAAGCTCCTCTGCCAGGGAGGATGGTGTTTTCCAGCAGAACGTTCCTCCAGGATTTTCCAGTCAGAGACATTTTCCTCAAATTTGACTTGAAAAACAGAGAAATCCAGCCTTTTAAGGGAAATACAGCTAGGTGTGACTAGGATATTTTTTTTCTTTTTTTTTTTTTTTTGACATTTCATGAGAAATTTGAATTGGCAACCATTTGACTGGAAAATTCACACTGTGGGGAAATTTTGGGCTTTCAAATAATTGCATCCTTCCCAGCAGCAAAGAATTCATTGTGGTTGACAAATGCTGTCGCTTCAGTTTTGCTCGAAGTTTTGGTATTGAGATTTTTACCAGGTTTGACCCATTCTAAAAGTAATGTCAAAAAGGTGAAGTCTAAAGGCACAGGGATGCTGAAAACTGGAAGGGGTGAAGAAAACTCTCAGAGTAACAACTGTGCTGGTGTTTTCACACAATTTGAGATGCAACTCTTCTTGTTGTCTCTATCCATGGGGTTGCTTTGGCACGGGGAAGTGGTGCTGCAGAGGAGGAGGAGCTGGAACAACCAGGATTTATGGGAGAGGTGATGTTGAAACCCTGGAAACTTAGATTTTGGGGCTTTAGGCTATAGTAATAAATATGGGCCAATATGGAGGATTTAAGGTGTTGTCTAAGTCCTTCTTCTTTACTTTCTTCTTCTTGGTTTCTGGGTGTTTGTTTTTTTTTTTTTTTCCTAATTGGGTGAAGAAGGTCCTCATTGAGGATCTTGTGTGGTCAATAATTAAGTTAAAAGTATAAATAATATAAGTGGCATCTTGTTATTAGATAGTTTATGCTTAAAGAACCTTGGAAAGAGTTAGAGGCACCTCTGTTTTCTACCTTGCTAGTTAGAGCTCATGACTTGTGAGACTGTAATAGAGATAAGAATTAATAAACACTGAGTCTGAACCCAAAGCTACAACCCCCGTGTATTAATTCCAGCTCTAACACAAAGAAAAGGAAAACAAAACCTCACCAGGTGACAACTCCCAACATTTTTCCATCAGGCAGCCCAGGGGGACCCTGTTTTGGGAAGAGCCAGATGCCTTCAGAGGAGGTGTCCAGTGCTAGATGTGGCATCTGATCCCACTCAGGTCATCCTTTTCCCTCTTGCCTAACGAGGCTGCAATTGCACCCTCCCAAAGGTGCCTTCAGGTGGGTGTGTGCAGCACCCACAGCAAGGAATCTCTGGGCACAGCTGGAGCTGTGCAGCAAAAGGCATTTCAGTAACCCAGAGGTGGAAACAAGAGAGTACAGGCAGCTCAGGTGAGTCTTCACACACAGCAGCTCCTCAGCAGCACCTTCCAAGGGAGCTGAGCCTCCTGCTGAAGTCAGGCCAAAGAGCTGCTAAGGAGGGGAAAAAAAAAAAAAAGAAAATTGCTTACATTGGAAATGTATTGTGTGGCTCATTTCACAATGGTTAAAGCAATTGAGAGGCATCAGCGGGATCAGAGTGAGGGATTTGCTCTGTTTGATCAGACAAATCAGCCATGGCAGGAGATGTCTCTGCCTGCAGAGGTTCAAACTTCCTCTGTGAATGTCTCCCTGCTCTGCTGAGAACCTGGACACATCCCATGCTGGGACAAGCCTTTCTTTCCCAGCCACCCCAGGCAATCTGGTGCTGCTACTCTAAAGCAGAAGATTGGATTAGGCTTTTTCTTAGCTTGCCTCACTCTGAATGTAGTGTTGCCAATTTGTACGATTTTCTGCCAAGCTTTGTCACGTTTGGGCTTTTTCTTAGAGTGCCAGTTCCTGGAATAAAGCGATTACAGAAGAACCTCCTCGCTGCCTGGGCTATAAAAGAACATTCCTGCCCCGTGTTGTTCCCAGAAGGGCTGAAATGGGGAAGGAAGATCTGATCAGGGGGGAGGTAAAGAGGCCTCTTGCACCACCCAGTTTAGGGGATTAAGGATCCTGTGTGTGGTAAGGTGAAGCACTAACCCCCTGCCCGCCCCTCTGGCTGCTGTGCTAGCTCAGATTCTGGGGAGCTTTTGGGGGAGTAGGCTTCAAGGATAGGGTGAAAGATTCAAAGGAGGCTCCTACTTCAGGGGGATGTTCCAAGGCTTTATTCTTGAAGGTAGTCCCAGGGGCAAAGAGGAAAAACAAGGAGGAGCAGGGGTTTTTATCTGGTCTCTGTCTGGGGATGGGGTAGCTGGCACAGAGCCATAGGTCAGAGATAAGGGGAAGATAGGGTTGGACTAAGGTTACAGTCTCTGAGGAGGGTTTCTGGGGGAAAAACCATTTTACCAGAGGAATACAACAGTAAGGAGTGTTCTCTGATCCCCAAGGATCAGAAACAGCCCTGCTCAAATTTACCTTGGGATTGCAGTCCCATTTTCAACTTCTTCATTCAAAGGGGAACATTATTTCTGTCCCGTGTCTGGGGAAAATGCCCTTCCCCAGGATGCCCACACAGCCTGGGTGATCTCTGCCTCAGAGACAGCTTGCTGGACAATTCCAGCAGTGGAATCCTACATTATTTTTGCAGCAGTTTCGAGGCCGTGGATGGGGGCGAGGGGTGTTGAATGTGTTGTAACGCTGAGGCACGCTTGGCCCGGGTGTTTATTGGGGCTGTTTGCAGCAACACGCAGGGTGTGCTCACTGTGGAAGTATGTGGCACGCACACAAACCCCAGCACAGATGTGCTGGGGAGCACCAGGGAAAGCTGGGCTGGCCCTGTGGCATTGGGGGGAGCTGCCTGCAGCAAGGGTGGAGGGAGGGAAGGGGAGAGAGATAAACCCTCACCTGCTGGGCTCGCTCTGCCCAGCTGCATCTCGCTCCAGCGGCGCTGTTTTCTTTTTTGAGGTTTGGAAATCCCGTTGCACAATATTGTAAAAATGTCATAAAATGTTTTATTGCATCGTGCCACTGAAATGCTGCCAAGAGCTTTAACCCATGCAGTGCCTGCTTCCCCTGGGTGCCCAGCAGGTCCCCAGTCAGGAGCTGGCTCCCTTTGGTTTGGGGTTGAACTTTGAGGATGGAAAGGGTTTGGGGGGCTTAGAGGTGAGAGCTGCCAGATCACTGCTCCAGTGAGTCTCTCAGACTGATTTTAACTAATTTCAGGCCTTCCCACGCCTCTCTTTGTGGGTTTTATCTTGATCACAACTGAAGGTGAGGTTGCTCCTGGTGCTTTTGTTCCTCACCTTCACCCTCAGTGCCAGTCCTGTGAATATCAATGGAAATGCAGTCAATGCTCTGCAGGGGTGCATCCCAACTGTCTTGTGTCATGCTGATGCCACCCATCACCTATAAAATGACTTTTGAAAGCATTTGGAGTCAAATCCTCTGGATAGGGAGGTGGAATTGCAGCCCTTAAGAAGGCAATGGTGGAGCTGCATGGATGAGCAGGAGAAGCCACTTAGAACTGGACCTTGTCTTCCCTGGGTGTGGGGACAAAGCTTTGTGCTTCCCCAGCTTCACTGATCTGCTGCACAAAGCTCTTGGGAATTTGCTGCTGAGAAGACCATGGTGTCAGTGTTTCTGGACTGATGGCAGATCTTTGTAGGTCAGTGGGGACATGGGAGTGACATCAGACCCTTCCCTTGTACCGGTCCCACAAATCAGGGAGCAAACTGGACAAGGCTGATGTGAGATTAGGAAGCTCCTGCTCCTTAAAGCAGACCTGGCTCCTTGGAGAAGGATTGTGGAGTCCACCTCTGCATGAGGTTGAGTTTTCCCCTCAATCACTTGCCCTGTGATGCCCAGCTATGCATCCAAAAAATGGACCTGGTCACCCCATCCCTACCTCAACAGACTCTGTCATTAACTGGGGAAAGATCTCCCATTAGCTGGAAAATTCCAGCAAGCTAGGGGGGCCAGAGGCCTCTCCTCCTGCAGATGTTGGGGCTTTGCTTGCCAGGAATCAGATGTTGACCTGAGTTGTTATAAATAAAGAGCAAAAATTAGCCAGCTGTTCTCAGTGGAGATTTTCATCCCTTCTTCTACCCCTTTAATGAAAGAAATAATAACTCCACAAAAGGCTTAGGCAGAACTTGTTCAGGCCCAGGGGAAATTCACGCTGCTCAGAGGTACAGATACCAATTAATTCTCATTTAAAGCCTGTTTTGAGTGGTACAACATGGGTGTAAATCCTTTTTTTCTGGTGTTCACATAGAGGTGAATTTTCAACCTGCCCAGAAGGGCAGAACTGGAGACTCTTTCTTATTTCATGATTCTTGAGGATACAGTGCAAGCAATATTAGCTTTTCCAAACTTCCTGGGCTGTAGGCAGGCTGTGGGTTTGAGTCACAGGCAAGAAGAGTCCTGAAAAGAGGCATTTTCTGCTGTAATGCATCTCAGGGTAACCCTTGGTTTCCAGGCTGCATCACCAGTGGTGTTTCCCACCCTCTTCCAGCACCTGAACCAGGCTGTGGAGCCTCTGCCCCACAGGCACACAGCCAGGGGGTGAATAAGGGACTATGAATGCAAATTCCCCTGGAGTTGGTGCTGGATCTCCATCCCAGAGGCTGGCGAGCTGGCTGAGATGTGCTGCAGAGGAATGTGGGGATTTGCTTGTTTGCTGTCCTGTCCAAACAAAATGCTTTCCCATAAACACGAGGAAGGAAACCCCACTTGGCCGAGCCCCTCGGAAGAAGTGTCCTCACTGGGAATGTTTACATGATGCCTTTGAAACCTAAACTAAGTCAAATGGAGGCTTTGAGCAGCAGCTGCCCCAGCTGTGAGCAGGCCTGAGATGGGGTTTTCATAAATTAATTTAATAAGTAAGTTAAGCCCCTCGATGGCACAGACCTTCCTGGAGTGTCCTCCTAGCAAACCCAGGGTAGCCAAGAGCTCATCATCTTCTCCATGGGAGCATGGAGAGGTGACCATTTGGATGGGGCCTTTAAAGGCTGTGGGTAAGGTCCCATCCAAGCCCAGATGTTCTATAATTCTCTGGCAAACACCACTGAGAGATGTTTTCAGGCATGATTTATTGCTCTTCTCTTCTGCAGTCTCATGAAGGAGTGAGAACATCTTCAAGTTAGAGGTCAGCAGTGCATGGTCAGTGTCAAAAGATCACTGGTTTCAAGGTGTTTTAAAGGTTTATTAGCCAACAAACTGCTGCCAAAAAGATTGTTTCTACTGTCCCAATAGCTAATTAATTTGTCTTATACACCTTGGGCCTTCTTAACCAATCATACACTGACACACAAACCCACTTGCTACACCTTAAAACTTTTTACTATTTCTGTAACTAGTCCTATATCTACACTAGAAAGCTTTAAAACTTTCCACTACCTAGCTTAACATGCCCCTGCCTATACTACCAACCCACATTCCTGCTTGTGGTCTCTAAATCTGGAAAACCTTTCCCAAGGTCTCCAGTCAAACCCTCTATTCATTTCTATGTTTGGGCCAGCGTGCACGAGGTTTTGAGAATTTTCTGTGCCTGGATGTCCCACACACCACCAGGAAACAAGAGGACAAAGCCACCCCATGTGCCTGCAGTGCTGTTTCCAGCCTCAGCAGTGCATCACAGCTGTGCCTGCCCTTGCTGTCTCTGGGTTGGGATGAATTACCTGCTGCAGGGTTAATTGTAACCACTCTGGGAAGGCACTGTTGGGTATTACTGCAAGCTCTTTGGAGCTGAGGTTGCCTTTTTTTTAGAGGTGTAGGACTCAGGACAAGGCCTCTACAGGCAGTATAGTGTGTGCTTATAATTATGAGCAGGGTCTGAAAGTCATCTCTGCCTGAGTGGTGTGGCCAGTGCTGGGGTGCAGGATGAGCACCACAGGACAGGCAGAGCCATCTCCCACCTTTTGGTCCTTCTGGGCAGGTGTTATCCAAACCCCCCCCATAGCAGTAAGAACACAAAGCCAGGCAAACCCAGCAGCTGTTCTGCACTCAGGCTGTGGCACAGCGTGTCCTGTCACGTCCCACACAAGCACACAGGTGTGCTCCCCAGAGCACACCTGCCGACAGGAGCAAACGCCTCTGTGGCCTCTGAATCAGCCACAAACACTGTGCAGAGGGAAAACCACCAAGGCACAGCTGCTCTGAAAGGTGAGCAAGGAGAAAATGAAGCTGCTATGGGAGTGCAAAGCTCCTCCACATCACTGATGGGGTGAGACACTGCAGCCAGTGTGTCAGTTCCCATTGCCTTTTGGATGCCTTGGGGAGGCTGAGGTGGAACAGAGGCTGGACAGAGCTAAGAGAATAGATTAGACATTTATTAAAAAGCCTTTAACTATTCACCTTGGGCAGGACAAGAGCCTGGCCAGGGCTGCACCCAAGGGGGACCCAAAATGGTCCCAAAATGGACAAAGGATCACCAGGTCTGACACTTGGATCACTTTGGGTCCATTTGCACCTTGGGGTTGAATTGTCCAATCCCAGCTGCAGGTTCTGCAGTCCCATCCTTCTTGTTCCTCCCTCCAGCCACCCTTGTTTGTGCTTTGGGGCTGAACACTTGTCCCAGCTGTGCTTGGTGTGCAGCAGGAACAGGATTTGTTTTGTGTCCCTGCTCTGTGCAGAGCTGAGTGACCCTGAGTGTGAGGCTGAGAGCTGCACCCCTGGGCAGCACAGAACCTGAAAAACATGAAAGATAAAACTTCAGGCATCATTTTTTTGTGAGGCTTATTTATGAAACCTGGGAGTGACAGCACAGTGCAAGATGGGATGCTCAGCACAGCTCACAGAGGTGAAGGCAGATGGTGGCAGTGAACAGGGGATGAGCAAACAGGAACAAGCAGCACAGAAATATAAATAAACTCAGGGCTTTTAGGAATTCATCAGAGATTCACGTAGCCACGAGAAGATGGATCTTCAAGGGGAGGCTAAAGCAAAAAGCAAGGTAGATTTTATGGCCTCTTGCTGTTAACTGCTATGAAATTGCAGTGCTTTATACCACTCAGGTCTTTATGTCCTCTCTGGAGGTGCTGCCACATGGAAGCAAAGCTGATCAGCCAGCTCGCCTGAGCCCAGGGATCAAAACCTGCTCTCTGATTAAAACACTGCTGCAGTTTGCTCTCCTGTTGTTTTGTTGGTTTTTTTTTTTGTTGTTGTTGTTTTTGGTTTTTTTTAAAAGTTTTTTACAGCCTTCTAATAATTTACTTTTTGTAACAGAGTTTCTCACGGATTTTCACATAAACAACCTATTGCTATTGGAACTGTTCTTTCATGTTTACATTCTCCTCACAAGGAGGAGACTATTAATAGACTGTTAGATTGACCAATATAGTTTTAAAAAAAGGATTTTCTTCCTCCAATCCATAACCACTATTAAAATTCTACAAATATCAAAATCTGTAAATAAACTACCCCTTTTTTACCTTAAACATCTCAGTACGTGAATATAATTTCTTTTTTTTTTTTGTTGTATTACAACACTCTCCCTCTGTGTCTTGGTCACATTGATGCTGCACTGAGACAAAAGCTGAACTGGTCTTCCATGAAGAATTGCCTCTCCTCTTGGGCCCAGCACCGTGTTGCTGGTGAGCAGTTCCCATCTTCCACCACGGAAAGGGAAATGATTAAAAGAGAATTACCAGAATCCCCTGCACCTCCATCAGATATCAGACTTGGTCATTTGGAAAATCAGCAGTGAACATCATTTGTTAAAGTCACTGGGACGTTAAGTGATGAAGTTTTTTGGGGTTTTTTTTGGTTTTTTTTTTGTGTGTTCAACATGCCAGGCCTATTTTCTCTTCATTTCCACGCTTGTTTTTGAAGTTGCTAATTTAATTAAATCTCTCCTGTTGAGCAGCTATTAAAGGTGACCAACCATGCAGGATACCTGCTGTGGTGCACCAGATCATTAAAGGGAATGGGAGGCAGCTTGGGGGAGAGGAGGAGCTCCCTGTGTTGTACCAGGGGAACACTTGGGTTTATGGGACCCTGCCCTGCAGGAGGAGTTATGGGATATTTTATCACACTGCACAGGATATTCCAATTCCCTTCTGGTCCTTGGGCAATGCTCTGTAAATCCCCTCCTGGATGATTTTGGCCTTAAATAGTCAGCATTTTGTTTAGTATATGAGACCACTTGTGTCTTGCTATATGAAAAGGCTTTTTTTTATCTTTCCATCCGAAGAAAAAACACCTGGAATAAAACAATAAATGTATATCTTTTGCTTTGAGGATCCCCTCCATGCAAAGGCAGGGAAAAGAGAAGGCAGTGAGTTATGGAGAAAGGAGCTCGATGGGTTGATGTCCATACAGGTTATGGAGAGAGGCAGGAACACCTTTAACCCTGTCTTAGACTCCCATGTTTCCACATGGACTTTTGTACCTTCCTTAGACACCTCACATGCCTGGAGATAGAGGAGCTCATCCCACCCAATGAACTGAAAAGTGACTGAAGATGGGAATTTGGGCCAAAGGGAGAGAAGCAGGAGTGTTGCAATGGGACAAAAAAGAACAACACTCTCACACTGAGATGTCCAAGGCAAAAAGGGGCAGTTTATTTACAGACCTTGACATTTATAGAATTCCAGCAGTGACCATGGGTTGGAGGAAGAAAATCTTCCTCTCCAACCACATTGGTCAACCCAACAGTCCTGCAATTCTCTCCTCCTGCAGAAAGGAATGCAAAACATTCATTATTTACATGAAAAGTGCGTGAGGAGCTCCATTACAAAAATGTAAATCATCAGAACACTTAGAAGAACTTTGGAAGAACAGATCAACACAAGAGGGAAGAGGAAAAGGAAAAAAGCTCCAGGAGCTGTTGCAGAGCCCAGCTGAAAAACCCATGCAGCCTTCCCTGTGTGCAGAGAAGCAGAAGGTACTTCACCCCCTTGGGCTCTCTGCAAAGCAGAGAGTGAGTTCACAGCTCACCCTGGCCCAGGCTGGAGCTCTCCTCCAGCTGGGAAAAAGTCAGGCAAAGCAGAAAAAAAAAAAAAAAAAAACCACAACCCAAAAACCAAACCCAAACCCATCCTAATTGCAAGTGGCACCTCCTGCTGTGGGTGGTCTCTGGGCAGAGAAGTGTGACATTGTCTGGGAGCCACCACACGGGGTGGAGGCCGGCGTGGCCCGGGGCCTGGGCTTCATCCTGCTGCTGGATAATAAGGGTTTAATGCTGCAAAGGATGCACTGGACTGTGCAGCAATCAGCCCAGGAGCTGGCTGCAATGGTCATCATTAGAGGTGCACAACTGTCTCCTGGAGAACAAAACCCCGTCTCTCCCCGTCCCAGCCCTCCCAGTACAGTTTTGGTGCTGGGCCAGGGCAGTGCAATTGTTGTTTTGATGGACATTGATTCAAAAACAAGCCCTCAGGCAGTAATGAGGCTTCCTCAAATTGCCTGGAACTCCGTTTGTTCTCCTCTCAATTAACGCTTTCAGAGGAATAATGCAAATTCTTTCCTGATTTGGGGGACAAAGAGGGGGTGAGATGGAGATAGTGCTGAGAGAAGGTGGCTGGTTCATCAGAGGGAAGCACAAACCTCTAGCTCTTTGTGTCCAACCCAGCTTTGCCTCCTGGACAGTAAAACAGCTGAACAGTCTACAAGTGAGTTCATAATTAATAACCTTTGAATGTAATTAATGAGAAGAGTTAAGGCAAATTCCAAACCCCCACGCTGCACTGTCACAGCGTTCATTGGCCCCCAGCTCTCAGCCTCTGCACGGGCAGCGGGGCAGGCACAAAGCTCTGGGAGGGCAATTGTGACATCTCGTGACACTGTGGTGCCTTGGATGTGTCAGCAGAGAGGCCAGCAGGCTCTGATACAGAAGTGGGTCACAGGAGGAATTTTTTTGTGCTTAGACAAGGTCTGGAATACGCCAAGGTTGGGTTTCCCCTGATAGTGTTCAGTCTGGAGTGAACTGATAGAAATCTGTATGTTCCCTGCAAGGACTATTGAGATGGGTGCCCAAAGGCCACCTGCTCCCACTCACTGGTGTCCCCTTGATGCCTTAAGTTTTATCTTTCATGTTTTTCAGGCTCTGTGCTGCCTCTGTGCAGCTCCCAGCCTCACATTCAGGGTCACTCAGCTCTGCACAGAGCAGGGACACAAAACAAATCCTGCTCCTGCTGCACCCCAAGCACAGCTGGGACAAGTGTTCAGCCCCCAAAGCACAAACAAGGGTGGCTGGAGGGAGGAACAAGAAGGATGGGACTGCAGAACCTGCAGCTGGGATTGGACAATTCAACCCCAAGGTGCAAATGGACCCAAAGTGATCCAAGTGTCAGACCTGGTGACCCTTTGTCCATTTTGGGACCATTTTGGGTCCCCCTTGGGTGCAGCCCTGGCCAGGCTCTTGTCCTGCCCAAGTTGTACCCTGAAGGCCTTCCAATAAATATCTGCTTTATTCTCTGAGCTCTGCCCAGTCTATTCCAGCTCAGCCTTCCCAAGGCATCGCCCTGTATCCCACATCTGGGCCTTCACTCCTTCTCTCTTCCTGGGCTGGAAATCTTTGTTGTTTGCCCATGACTTTTACTTGTGCCAAGGCAGACCACAACGTGCTCCTGCCAAACTGAGAAGGCCCAGAACTGGTGTTTTACCTGTTTTTAGGGTGGCTTCACTCTGAATAAACACATCCCCATTCTCTCAGCCCCTCTTCCCCTCCCTTCTCAGGCCTCAGGCCTCAGCCAAGAGACCTGGAGCTCCCCAGAGGACTTGGTGCTCTGGCATTGACAGAGCTCTCTGAGCTTTCACATCAGACAAAAAAACAGTATTTTTGGGGCCTGCAAGGTCTGAATAGGCAGTCCTGGGGATTACAGGGATTAAATCTGGGCCCTGAAATTCTCCCTTGCCCTGGGCTGAAGGTGCACAGGGCAGAGAAATGCTGTGGTGGGATGAAGGCACGTGGGGGAGCCAGGAGGGGCTTGGCCCAGCAAACAGGGCTCAGAGAAGGAAATGGTATTGAAAGGAAAGAATAAAAAAGCACTGCTTTGCTTTTGAGGTGAAATATAAAGGAGTCTAAATTAGCTGCAGTCGACTCAGCTCTTAAAACCGATCCTCTTTGAAGGAAAAACAAACAGCTCCGATTTTTTTAAGTCTGTGCTTGGTTCCTTCTGTGCTCAGTTCTCTCCATCCAAAATGCCCTTTGCACCCTGTGTTTGATGGTCATTTTCTAATTAGGCAAATGCCTTTTGGGGTTTTTATTTTCCCCTGCAATGAAAACTCAGTTTTCCTGGATAATTTAACTTCTTATAAAATATTGAGAATTAGAACCTAATGGAAAAAAAAAATCCAAAAAAACAACCCTAAAATAAATACTTCATGGCTCTGGAAAGCCTTTAGATACTGTTCTTTCTTTTTTCTTCTTCTTTTTTTAAATTTTTTTTTTGTTCAAAGAAGAAAGTTTACTGCTTGGAAAAATCTCATAACTAATTTATTTATGCCCCTGGTGGTCAGAGGCAGCAGACGAGGAAAGGCAATGGGCATTGGGTGGATTTTAGGAAAAAAACCAGAATTTTGCTCCCTTAAAAAACATCGAATGTTGATCTGTCTCTATTGACACTTCTGTTACACAAACCACTTCTAAAAAATCCTGATCCTGAAAAAGCTCAGGCCTCGTCTCTGAGATGTTTTGAAGGGGCTCAGTCTCCTTGGAGTGCTGGTCATGGGCCAGGAGTGCTGCTGCTTGCACAAGGCTGGGAATCACTGCCAAACCACTGAGGTCCCTGCTGGGGACATCTACGTGTCCCTGCTGGGGACAAGGGGGTGAAGGTCACACCCATGGCTTTGGGTTGTCCAGGGAAATGCCTACACCCAGGTGGGTGTGAATCCACCCAGCTGCATTTGAGTGTGAAGATTTAGGAGTGCTTTCCTGCATGAGCTGCTCAGTGTTCATGCTGCTTTCACTCCAGATTTTGAAAAAAATGCAGATTTTGTGGAAAATCCCTCTTTCTGCACAATTTTTTTGGCTAAGGGCAGCCCTGCCTTTCCCTGATCCTTGTCACAGGCTGGGCAAGGGAGTGGATCTGCGAGGTGACGGCGTCAGGGAAAGGTCAAGAAAAGTTTAAGAGGTGCTGTAATTAAGATTAGCCCATTTGTTTTTCTTTCTAACTAATCAATGAGGTGTCTGTATGGATGGACACAAACCCGTTTTCTAGGCAGGGAGGCTGTGTCTGAGTGAGGAATGTGGGTCTGGACAGATCATTCTGAAGGAGGATGGCCCCATCCCAAGGAATGGCAGCTGACAGAAGGGCAGCTAGGAAAAACCCCAGGAGAGGGAAAGTGAAGGATATTCCCATTATCTGCAGGCATGTTCTGCAGACAGGATTCCTTTTTACTTTAAATTATTGTTTTGAATCTCCACTCCAGAGAGAGTTGGGTATAAAGGGCAAAACTGTTCGGTTCATTATGCCTTAATTATTGAAGTGAATGATTTGGGTAAAAAGGAGGAAATTGAAAACATGGAGATGATATTCCAGTCCATTAGGCAACCTTGGCTTCCTAAATCAGTATCTTTAGACTGGCAGAAATATTTTTAATTTGTTCTGTCATCTGCAAACAGAGAACTGTGTCATTACAGAAAGCACTTTTCAAAAGCTACACATTTTATCCTCCTGCTCTTCTCAACAATAATCTTCCTGTGGCTTCTACCCCTGAGCTGCTGGTTTCTGTTTTAGTTGGAGGTTTTAATTTAAAGAAAAAAAAAAAAAAAAGATCTGTCTGGCATTTTAAAGGGTGCATTCCTGTTCCTCTAAAATGTCCCCTTTTACAGTTCTCACTGAATGTGTTACATTGCTGGGCTCCTAATCATCTACATGGCTTGTTAAGATCATTTTTTGTCCTCATGAGGTGTTTCCAACCAAGTGGATGCTGAAATTACATCTTTCACTTGGTGTTTCCCTCCAGACAGCGCTGCCCTAAGTTTGGGGAGCATCAATCCAAACACTGTCAAAAGCCTCCTGATTCAAAAGCCATCACTTGGCTCTCATTCCCAAAGAGGAAATGAAATTAATTTGACATGTCAGCACACATCTAGGTAAAACTGAGGGCTATTTTTAGTGTGGGAGAGTTGTTGAGTAGTTCAGGAGGTTTTTAGCACAGAGCACAACTCCTTAAGTAGATTTACTTGACAAGACTCCAAAAGTTGTGACAACAGACTGTTGACATACCAGTGATTTTGTCTGATGAAGATAAGATCTAAATATGTCTTAAATAAAGATATTAGGTCTTGGTAAAACTCATCTGGCTTCAGAATCCGTTAGACTCAAACACCAGAAAATTTTTAAACCTCTTCAGCTGTTCTCCCTCTGTAGTTTACCTTGGTCCTTTCTATTCTTCTCTGAAAACACAAACAGCTTGATAATTATCTCATGCAGAAGGCAACACAGAGTCTACATTTTTTCCTGAGAGAGACTAAAGTTCATCAATCCCGTTGCTCTTTTTCAGGCACTTGCTTTTCTTAAGTGGCTCCAATAACAGAGATGAGCTTTGGACATAATGTCACTGTGTCTGTGGTTTCCTCAGAGTGTGCCTTGCTGATGTTTGGCCTTATTTTCCTTTCTTTTCTCTTCCTTTGCAATAAACACCACGTCCTTCTGATTTCTGTTCATTGCATCTTACGTGATTACCCTCAACTCGCGGAGGCATTTGTGGAGGTGTTTTTTTTCCACGTCTAGTCTGAGTCAAAGCCAGTCTGAAGCAAGTTCTGTTACGTCTTTGGAAGCCCATGAAAGGTTTCTGAAAGCCAGACTTGTGCCTTGTTAGCTGTGTAACCGATGGCTCAAACACACTGACACCAAAAATAAAAAAAAATCTGGTTTTAAATGAGTGGTTGAAGACAGGAAGCATGAAAGTGCTGCCTCTCAACATCTGCTTTTTATGGATGCCTTTGCCTTTTGCTGCAGACCACTGGGGTGCAAATGGCTCCTGGAGCTGCCTCTACCATCGTGCCTGAGAAATTTCATTTAAAAAAATAAATTTAAAAAAAATACTATTTCTCTGCAAAGACACAATGCAGTGTCCCAGGGATTCTGCTTCCATCAACAGTAAACCACGTGCTCCAACCTTAAGAAGTATTTTTTACAAAGTAAATTCTTAAAAAAAAAAAAATAAAATACGATGGACCGGCTCCAAAAGTTGTGAAAGGACCCTTAGTTTGCCTTGTGCTTGTAAACCACCGTAAAAAAATATATACAGAGTTGAGACAAAGTTGACAGTTTTTCCTAACAAGTAAAGAAAACACGCTGCACTCAAACCCAGCTATAAGAAATGCGTGAGTTGCATAAAGGCTGTGGGTCTGATCCACAGCTGGTAAATTAAAATAAAATATTTTAAACCCACTCCTCCCCCTAAGAAGGTACAGACTTTTAAGATCTAATTTTACCTAGCTAAATCAGGATGATAATAGTTTGACAATCATTTCCCATGAAGGGTGACTGACAGTGAGTCGCCCCAAAATACCAGTTCATGTGCTGCAAGCTCCAGATTTAGGTGCAAATAACCTCCTTTTAAAAAAAAAAAAAAAAAATTAAAAGTGGGGGAGGTTTCTACATCTTTCAAACAATGTCAGCCTGCCAGTTTTCAGGCTCTAATTTTTTCCAGCTGTAAATCAATCATTTTATTAACTCTTCTCTAAAGTCTCCCACCGAGTTATCTGGGGCTGGCAGCTCGAGGAGCCGCTCTTGTGGGGCTGTGAGAATAAAGTTCCTCTTGTGCACTGCCGTGATGTCATGAGCACTCACTCCTGGCTCTCCCTGATCCTCCTTCACAAAAGCCTCTTTCTTTGCTCACAGCAATTATTCAGCTATTAAAGCACATTACATTAGGTTTCTTATTTTAAGAGTGATATCACTCCTTGCTTTCATGTCCAGCCGATGGAGCAATTTGTACTAACTTCCCCTGACACTGTGCTGGTGCTCCAGTCCCCAGGTTCTGTTCCTGCCTGCATAAAGCTGCTATTGATGGGATCTGCATGTGGGGAAGGCATGGAGGTTGTGACTGATTTGAACATGTAAATATGCAATATGGTGTGCTCACTCCACTGAAGCACCATTACCAGAGCCACTTCTGAGCTCTGCTTTCTGACAAAGCTTTAAACTTCTCCTCCATGTCTCTTCATCCTGGATTCTTTAGGGGGTGAAGCTCATGAGCTTTCCTCTGTGTGTGGATGTGTCCTCCTCACTTCTGGGCCATCATCTGTTCCAGACTGGGCCAGGAAGTTGCTGCTACAGGTCTGCAGCTCCCACCAGTGCTGCAGAGCGAGGTGGCTGAGTTGGAGAGGGAAACGTGCAAAGAGAAGCTCAGCCCTCCTAGCAGGAGCTGCCATGAGTGATCCAGAGAAAGTCTCACCTGGAGCCTGCACCTCCCTATGAACCAAACCCTCTGTGCACAATGCTGCAATGATCTGTCCCTCGCCTCTCTCCAGCCCATCACCACCCAACCTGCATTCAGTGGTTTTCTTTCCAGATGGAAGCAGAAGAAAGTGAACCCTGGGCTGGTGGGGCCAGCAGAGCACAGCCTGGGATGGGTCCTGCTGGAATCCATGCAGCCACAGCACAGCTCATGGCCTGAGTCCCAGTGCTCCAAGGACCAGCTGCTGATGTCCTCACATCAGTGAGGGTTTCTTACACTCCCTCTTCCTCCTTCCCTGCAAAGGCAACTTTCCTCCTTCCACCTGACACCTTAATCTCTGGCTTTCAACCTTCCACCAGAGCTCCTCTTCCCTTCTCCCCTTTGCTACAGAGTGATGGGGAGTGAGCACAGCCATGAAGCCCAGGCTGGGGTGTCAGGGCTGGTTTGGACTTGATGATCTCGGAGATCTCTTCCAACCTGGTGATTCTGCAAATTCAGTGAATTCTGTGAGTTCTGTGAATTCTCCTCCTGGCTGGGAGATGCTGCCAGCAGCTGCCACAGGCAGTGCCCAGCTCCTGCCTGCCCACCAAGGGCACACTCAGCTCTTTCTCCTCACAGAGAGAGAGGGAGGGCTGACTGCTTTGCCCTGCTCACAGCCAGAGGGGCTGGAGGTGTTCAGTCCCAGCTCTGGTTTCCTTGCAGGTGGTCCAGTGCCCAGCAGGCTCAGGTGTATACACAAGACCTGCTATTTATAGGTCTCCTTAATTTCCCAGTTCCACTGTGCATTAACCACAAACCAAGCAAAACATGCAGCAATCTGTTATTTCTGCTGTGTCTTACTCTCAAGGTGTGGAGCTCAGAGGCCACTGAAGGACTTTCCACTGAAAAAAAAAAAAAAAAAAAAAAGCCTATCAAGAGCAGCAGGGTTTAAAGAGCCAGGAAGGGTTTCAAAACTGTTTGCATGAGCAGCTGCAAATGCCAAATGAAGATAGATGTGCTGATGGTTTGACACTGAAGTTTGCATGGCATAACCTGGGAAGAAATGCCTACCAGGTAATGCAACTTCCCAGTCCCCCTCAAATGCCTGAGCTGGTGATCTGATCAGACTGAATTAATATGATCAGCTTGTGATCAGCCTAAATGCAGCATTGCTATCCTGTCTAGCCTTAATTAAGAGTTAGCAAGATGTTATCACTAGTAACATCACTGTTTAAAGTGCAGCTGATGATGTCCAGGAATATGTCAAACAGAGCTGCCAATGTTTGAACATTACACTGAATTTTATGTCCCAGCAGGCTGGAAACAGCAGAGGCTGAAGAGAAATAAGCACTTTTTAAAAAAAATGTTTCACCCAGACCTAAACCATTTGGAGTGAATTGCTCTCTGGAAAACCCTTTTCACAACTGAATGAAGGAAAATAAATGACCAATTGAGTCCATTAGCCTCTGCTAAGATGCACAGGCCGGTTTGGGTTCCAATAAAGCAAAGAGTCCATTTCATAAAACCTTTTTTTTTCAGACTATCTTGGCATGCAACAGGACAGTGAGGAGAGACACTGAAATTTAAGGGTTTCCTTCAAGTTTGCAGGTGAGAAGAAGTAGGTGCTATTAAATACAATAAACTTAGTGAGAAAACCAGGTCAAACCTCCTAGAAAACAGAGCAGAAGCAGCAGAAGGGATGATGAAGCCTCAGGAAGGATTTGGTTGTGGTTTCATGTAAAAGCAGCTCAGAGAGCCCAGAAATCACAAAAAGGGAAAAGGTGTCGTAGGGGAAAGTGGCAAAGAAAAGCCAAGAAAAGCTTGACAAGCTGCAGAAACATGAGCTGGAAAGAGACTTGTGGGATGAGATGTCCTGAAGCAGCTCTGGGGTAACAGGATTATAAAGCATAACCTGGAGACTGGAGCAATCCCACAGCAGTGGGAATCCAAGCAGAAGGCTCTGGTGTGCGTTAGCTCCCAACAAAACACTTCGGACAAGGATCTGGAGTCTGAAGATCTGTTGTATTCCTCTGTGGAAATGGTTTTTTCCCAGAGATCTCCTAAAGCTGTAAGCTCTTAGTTTAACCCTACCTTTCCCTTATCTCTGACCTATGGCTCTGTGCCAGCTATCTGTCCTGGGACAGAGAATCCAGATAAACCCCTGCTCTTCCTTGTTTTTTTTCTCTTTGCCCCTGGGATTCCCTTCAAGAATAAAACCTTGGAACATACCCCTGAAGTAAGAGCCTCTTTTGAATCTTTTACCCTATCCCTCTGAAGCATATCCCCCCCCAAAGCTCCCCAGAAACTGAGCCCACATTAGCAGAGTAATAAATCATCACCAAAATCGGTTGTTCACTGACCAAGCTGTTAAAGTCAGCAAGTCTGGGTGTTAAACGTGTTGATGATCACAGGACACCACGTTTTTCATTGAGGCCTCAACACCTTTTGCCTGCTGTGATGTCCAGCTGCTCTGAAAACCTGGACCTCAGTCCCAAAGGTTTTTTTTTTTTTTAATTGCTCTGACACACAGGTACACACCAAGCAGAGTGGATCATGATATGGCAAGTGATTGTCACTGGGTGCTGCATGTGGTAAGAGTTTCCACCAGGTAAAAATAAATCAAAACAGGCATTTAAACGAAATAAAATAGTTACTGTTGAAGTTCTGGGTGATCCAGGTAGTAATTTTCAGGGTGAATGCACCCCGAAACCAGCATTTTCAGAGTGTTGTTTGTCTTGGAGAAGAAGTGCTCATAAATCTGTGGCCTATGCCATTGCAAGAAAAAATTATCTCAGCTACCTGCAGGCCCCAACTAATTAATCAGCACTTGTTGCCATATTAATTAGCCAAAAAGTGACCTCAGACGTTATTTGGCCTTCCCCAGCCACTTAAACCTAATGGGAGAGTGTGCACCTGAGGCAAAACCTAGGCATAAATAGATGTGAAGCCTGCTTCCAGCTGGGTAAATACAGCCCAGACTTCCCAGCCCTGTGAAGCAAACCCCAGCCTTGCCTCTCTTTGCTTTCTGGCCTTGAGGAACATCCACAACTCCCTGGGCTCTCAATCCAGCTTTTGCAGCGCCTTATTTATGCACCAGTGGCCTTGGAAAACTTTACAGCTGGGTTTTGGCCACTCAGGAGGTTCTTGCTGCAGTGTTTCCTCCTGGGAAGGTTTGTTCCATCAGGAATGAGCCGTGTGCCAGGCAGGGCAGAGCCACCTCCACACTGGGAATGCTCCTCCAGGAGCAAGGTCCCTCCTCCACACAACCCTGGTCTTGCTCTTGATGCCTTTGCCTAGAAATACGAGCCAGACACAGTTAGGGGTGTTAAAAATCTTTATTTGAGGGCCCTTGGGTGCACAGGTGGGAAATGCTGAAGATGCACACCTCGTGTGACGTGTGTGCAATTTTTGTAGATTCTGCAAGTTAGCATATCTGACAATAATCCCCAATTAGAAGCATGCTTGATGAAGTAATTCCTCCCCCCATCTCTAGCACCTTCTAAATTCTCCCTCCTCAGATGAGGACTAAGCTCTGTTTGTAAAAAACACGTCTGGAAGAGCTGGTCTCAACCTTGGTTCCTAAGGAGAAGCAAGATAGGATGGGGGTGCTGGAATTTGTTTTGTCTTTCTGCCTAGGAAAATGCTGAAGCTAAGCTACAATGCTAGACAGCAAAGCTGCAAATGTATGTGCAAAGAGCACAGAGAAGATATCAAAGGAAAAAAAGCAGAAATCAAGATGGCATCACCCTGACACGCCAGAGTCTCCTCTTAATTGCCAGCTTGTTCTCAGGACTGGAGCTGCAAGTCCAAGCTCAATAAATTGCAGATTTATCACAAGAAAGATGGTTAAAGTTCCTTTCTTTCCAGTTAATGTTTCAGTGGTAGTGAGGAAGGGAAAGCCAATGCCACATTTGCAAGGTCATTTACAACCATACAGCCAGTTCCTGTTGGTTTTCCTGAACCAGACAATCCTTCCCAGGCTGGAATTAAGGAATCTGGCTTTCCCATTCAGAAGACTTTCTCTGGATTAGGACATGGAGATGTGTTTTGTGAGCGAGCTTGAGTTGAGCTGCTGGTTAAGGCAAAGCACTTGAGAATACACAAAGCTAACCAGGGTCAGGACTGTTATTCCTACAGATCTCTTATTCCATATAGTTCACTATTCTACATGGGTCTGGTTTTATAGATCCCTCTGCTCAGTTTTATGGTCTCAGTGTGCCTAACTGTGCAATTCTCTGACAAGAAACATGATTGTCCCCATTGCACAGGCAGAGTGGCTTGCCCAAGGTCTTGAGTGAGAACCCAAGTCCTCCCCAGCAGCAGGAATTCAGCCTTTCCAGCTGGTGCCTGGGCAGGAATCTGGGCTCCACTACAACCCAGGATCAGCAGGAGCAGCTGGAAGGAGCAGGGTAACAAAATACAAGTGCAGACCCTCTTTTCTCTCAAGTGCCCATGATGGGACTCGTGAAGGCAGCACGATCACCATGGAACCCTTCCCTCTACCAAAGGGGTAAAGCTGGAGCACCTCCAGCCACTGCTCCCATCCTGCTTGTGTGCCAGCAGGTAACTTTGGAAAGCTCCTGGTCTCAAGAAAGTCTCTTGATTTTTAAAGTGGTGGGTTTTGTTTGTTTGTTTTTGTTTTTGTGTTGTGTTTTTTTGTTTGTTTGTTTTGTTTTTGTTTTTGTTTGGTTTGGTTATGTTTTTGTTTTTGTGGGGTTTTGGTTGGTTTGTTTTTTATTTTTTTGGGGGGGGGGTTGTTTGGTTTGTTTTGGGTTTTTGTTTTTTTTTTTTTTTTTTTTTTTTTTTTTTTTTTTTTATGTACTGGAATATTTTTCCTTCTAAAGAAGCAGCAATTCCCACTCTGAACTGTTTAAGCAAAACACCAGCTCTCCTGTTTTTCTCTGAGTCTCCCTGACTCCTACAAACTTACTTCAAGAACCTCCTCAACTGAAATCATCCCCAGCTGAAATTGGCTGCTCTTGAACAGCCATTAACATTTCAAAAAGCTGTTTGAAAACACCAAGTCTCCCTCGAGCCACTTGCAAAAAAAACCAAAACTTTTATGAATCATGGTTTGTATCGTATCACACCATCCAGCAAAGACATGGGCTGCAACAAAGGTATTCACGGGCATGACCAATCCTTGAAATATCCACGTGAGGAATAACAGTGGAACATTGTGAGGGTTACAGCTCAGGGGATGCAGGAAGCCAGAGGTGAGCGTGGGGCTGCTGTTTCATTTTCTCCACCTCTTTTGAGCCTGCAAAGACCGAGATATTCAGTGCAGGAAAAGGGAATTATTTTCTGAAATTGCAGCCTCTCAGGGTGGTTCTTACTTGTGGAACATCAGCCTGTTGTGCATGGGAACTCAAACCAGGAACAAATGCTCTTGGGACCATGTCAGAGCAGGTTGTGTTTGGAGCTGCAGATAGCTTGACATCAGTCACCAGGGCATCTGTAGGAATTCTTCGAGGGCTTCTTCAAATGTGGTGAATTTAAAAGCAAGGTTACAATCAACCACTCCCCTCTCCTAACCCAGTCCACTTCATTATTTTGGTACCACAGGTTGCAAAGGGAAGGCTCCTTGCACTTCACACGTTCTTTCTAAATAAATGGAGGTGCCCTGTTGCTTTTGGAAAGGCTGATTATTTTGTTCATAAATTTTAAAAGTGTTCACTTAACTGCCTCTGACACCCCACTTCTCCAACATTATTGGCAGAAATGAGGAGTGAGGCATTTTCCCCAAATCATCTCCTTGGGCTTCCCTGTAACCCTGCAGGCTCTGATACCTTTTCATCATCTTCACTGAATATTTTTCTTTTTATTGAGAGGTGTCACTGAATCTTTCCAAGCAATGGGTTAAGGCTGAAATTTAAATTCTAGATCAACTTGTTTCAGGGCAAGTTGTTGATTCAAGGTTGATATACAGAGAGAAAGCAGGAGAAATAACCTGACAGTGATGCTGCAACGAGGTCACTGGGAGCAAATCTGGTCAGGCTCTGCTGCAAACTAGAGGTGAGCAATCATTTCAGTCTGGAATAGTGCTAAAAGAGACACCTGAAGGTTATTCCTTTTAAAATTGGTGAGTTGAGGTCAGCACCAGTGTAAAAGGGAGGTATGGATATCCCCTTTGGAGGCAAGGGTTTTGGGGAGGAGATGGTTCTTTTGCCCTGGGGTTTGAAGTGCCTTTGCTAAAAGATTGTTTCCTCTGCTGAGGGGTACAAAGGAGCTGATCAAATAAAAAGAAGGAGGAAAAACTCCCTCCAAGGGGGTTACTGTGAAGGGAGGGGGGAAGGGTTTTATGCACACAGCTTTTCCTAGCCCTGGTCATGGTCATAAGCTTGAAAACCTGTCCCTCAAAAGCCACAAACCAACAGGGAAATAAAAACCAGCCAAGGATTCAGCTGTATTTCCCCCTGTCTCAACATTTAGAGAGACTGGCACATGATTTCCGAAGGCTTTGAGCTGGCAGTATTAATAAAGCTGCTTTCATTGTCAGCATTTCAATGTCAGGTTCATTGGAGCAAGGACTGGAACTGAGCGACTCTGGGTCCCAAAAGCACACCCTGACCACCAGGCTGGAGAATCTGCCTTATGCTCACTTTCTAGCTGAGCGGGTTCTGAAACAGCCCATGCAAGAGACTTCACAGGAGGAAGGACCAAAAGGTCTCTCTCATGTGCTGATGGAGAAACTCTCCAACAGACCAGAGCTCAAACCTGCTAACATTCCAGCAACAGAGCATTAATTACTGATTTAATGTCAGGAAAAAGGCTGTGGCAGCAATAACAAAAACCCTTCAATTACTAAGGCATGGGAACAACAAAAGGTTGCATTTCAGGCTGCAGCAAAACCGATTTTTTTTTTTTTTCCTTTTGGGGAGGGGAAAATAGAGAGCGAACAGGCAAACAAACAAATTGCTGCAGACTAATCACAGGCATTAAAAAATATCACTTCCTCTCTCCAGATGGAAAAGAGCACATTTGTACAGCCCATATACAGAGTGTTTCTTCCCTTTGAAAGGCCATCAGAGAGCTAATGAAAAACACAAAGGCAAAAGCAGTGTCTGGTACTACCTTGAAGATCTACTGCAATCCTCAGAGAGTCTGGGACAGCAAAAATATTGTTCCTGTAGCCTGCCAGACTTTTCCACCTGCATCTCCTCCGTGGTTTCTGCAATAGAGGAAGAATGGGCCAAGAGGAGACAAAAAAAGCTCCTTTTCAGGTCTGGGTGTTCTTAAATATCTCGATGTGATTTTCAAAGACCCAAGTCAGTGAATTGGGCATGTTACCCATCAATGCTAGTGAAAATATCCTTCATGTTAGAAAATCTTCCTCTCCAACCACACTGGTCAAGCCAACAGCCCATCGATTCTCTCCTCCTTGTGAGAAGAATGTAAACATGAAAGGACAGTCGCAACAACAATGGGTTGTTTATGTGAAAATCCTGAGAGACCCCATTGCAAAAAGCAAACAATCAGAAGGCTGAAGGAACTTTGGAAAAACTTCAGGAAGAAACAGAGGAGAACAGAAAAAAAAAACCAAAAAAACACCAAAAAAAAACCCCCCAAAAAAAACCAAAAAAAAAAAAAAAAAAAACCCCAAACCCCCCCCCAAAAAAAAAAAAAACAAAACAAAACAAAAAAAAAAAAAAAAAACACCAAACAAAAAAAAAAAAAAACCAAAAACAAAACCAAAAAAACCCACAAAAACCCAGGCAACAAGCTGCCCTTCTGCAAGATGGAATATCCCATTTCCACCCCTCTGAATCACAGGGGGTAGCAGCCTTACAAAGGGAAGCAAGAGGTTGTGCTCAGCCAACAATGGCCCACTCAATGAACAGAAAATGCTCCTAGGAAACACAGGAGCAGGGGAGTCAAGTGTTTCCATTCATTTATCCTCTGCTGCCTTTCACCCAGACCTGGTTCTGCTGCCACAGAACCACCAGTCTCTCCTCCTTCTCACATCCACCCACCACGGAGATCAAACCTGGGTGCTGCACAAACCAAAGCTTCCCAAAATTGCCCCAGCCAGGCAGAAGCCTACAGCAAACAAGTCCAACAGGACAGGCAGCTGGCCGTGGCTCGATGGGGATTCTGTGCACAAAGGAGGAATTGCTGAAATGGGAAATTTTATTGGTAAAAGCATTCACGAGTCACTTTAGAAAGGATGGCTTTTCCTCTTACCTGTGGGTGCTCTAATAACAGCTCGGGGCTATGGGATGAGGAGGGTTTTTAAACTTTAGCTGCTTTTTTTGCAAGTGTTGCAATTCTCCTCCTCTGCCAGCTGGCAGGTTTGTTTTGCAATGGCTTCCTCAGGCAGGTATCAGGATCATCTTTCATTTAAACAAAATAATGGGTTTCTGGTCGGCTTGAACAAAAAAAAAAATCCCAAGCAGAACAGGATCAAAAGACAAGAGCCAAATGGAAATCCTTTTGTTATCAGTTTCCCCAAAAATAGCACGGGTTTTAAATTTATTTTTCCCCATCTTCTTCACAGTTCTCAGTCACTTGGATAGGCAACTCTGCTCTGTTATTTAGTCCATTTCTTTACTTCTTGCCCTCATAAAAAGCAGAAAAACCCAAGCTGGCTGGGCTCACACGTCATGTCCCCACCACCCACGGCACACCTGCAGCAAGGCCAAAGCTGATGTGAGGCCACCCTGAGCTTCTGCCTCCAGAGGGATCAGCACCAAAAACCTGCAGGGGTCTGCCCTGGCCTAAAGAAAACCTGACACCCAGCTCCCACAGGGAGCCTTTGGGAGCCATTCCCGTGGCCTGGGTGATTTATTGTCACCATCAGGATGATTTATTTGTCCTTCCAAGAGCGTTTCCTACGTGCCAGGTGCTGAGCACCAAGAGAGCAAACCAGGAAACAACAACAGGAGCTTGGAAGGCTGAGAGGAGGTTCTGTGACATCTTCTTTTGCATCTGCCTGGAGAAGGAAGGAGCCACAGCTTCCCACACCCAGGGCACAGAAGGTGCCACAAGGCTTTGGAGATGTTGTTTGTGGTTCTGGGAAGCAGCAGAAACCACAAAGTTTGGCAGCATCCAAAACTCCCCAGCACAGCCCATGTGGCAGCAGCACCTTCCCTTGGAGGCAAGGTCACTGGAACACCAGTTGGGAGAAAAGATACAAAAAAAAAAAAATAAAAGTGTATTTAAAAACTGGGAGAACGTAGCAAAGTGAACACAGAGCGTTGCAAAGTAGAAAACAGATACACAATTCATCCAATTTGGCTCCATTTCACACAACAGACTGTTCAATGGCAGATGTCAAGTGTATTTATGGTGTGGGAACATTTCCAGCTACTTCCTGGGGTCTTGGTAAGATCTCTGTGATTTGCCTGAGAGAAACTGTTGCCTGGTTAGAGATGAAAAGTGGTTGGTTTGTTTTTTTTTTCATATTTACAACTCCAGTTGCCACCTTCCATAAATTGTTCTGTGCTGTCAGAAGGCAATACTCAAAATCCTGCTCTGCCACAAGCATCATTTCCTCCCCCTTCCTCTGTTTTCAAGGGAAAGCATTTATTTATTTTATTTTTTTTAAATTGAATTACAATTGACTGAAACTGATAGCAAACTCACATTAAATTAATTGGGTTATTTGGCAACAAAGTCAGGAAGAAAAATGGGACATACCAAATGGAAATCTTGGTATATTCCTCTGGAATATGCCAAACTGGGAAATACCAAAACACAATTTCCTTGGTATTTTCAAGGAAAACTTTCTGGCATTTCATTTGGAAACCAAGCTCTGCTTCAGAAGATGCTTGTGTTTAAAAATTAAAAAGGAGGAGGCAGAGAGAATCAAATACAGCATGCTGAGACAAAAAAAAAAGAAAAAAATAACATTTTCCTGATCATCCCTCCAAAAACAAACAAACAAACAAACAACCAACAACCCAAACCAGAAAAAACCAACAAAAACCAAAAACAAACAAACAAAAACAAAACACAAAACAACAAACAAACAAACAAAAAACCCAGAAAAAAAAACCCCTAAAAACCAAAAAGCAAACCCTTAAAAATATAGATTTAAGTTTTCTTGCAGGAAATTAATTAAGATAAACTCAGAATGAATCTCATCTTGGGAAGAGGGTGGTCCCATGAAATAAAAAGTCAGCAGTTTGTACAGACCCCGTCTCCAATATTTGCCATGAGGGGATTTGGGGATTTGCTTTCGCTGGGGAGGTTTTGATGAGCTACAAATTGGTAGAAAATAAACAACCCAGGCAGAGATGGAGCCTGCAGACACAAACCCCACAGGAGAAGCCAACCACAACCTCACCAGGCACCGCAGAGGAAGGGGAGATGGTGCCAGGGAGGGAAGACTTTCAAAGCCAACACTCATCAGCTCAAAACTGCTATTTTGGCCCAGGGTGGCTCCAGAGTGGGAGCTAAATCCAGGGGAAAACCTTTCCCTGCTGTCCCAGAGCTGCTGGCAGAGCCTGTGGCAAACCAGGGACGGGCTCAGGAGGGATGGATTTCACTTCCCAGACCTCCAGGCCATCTCACCCACCTTGGGGCTGGGCAGTTCATTGTCCTGCAGCAGCGTGGAAGCCCCGAATCTCACTCTGTCGAGCTGCAATTCTTTATTACTCGCTGTCAAAACCACCCCGGGCCAGCGACAATTCCCGCTCCCCATTTCCAGTCCTGCCTGGGACAAACTCAGCCCTGGGGCCAAGTGCCAAGTGCTGGAGCAAACTGGGAGGTGTCAGCATCAGGTGGGCTCTGGAGGTGTTTGCTGGTACCCAAACCTGGATTTGAAAGTGAACACAAAGCTCTGCCCCCACGCACTCCAACCAGGGATTTTATTTTATTTTATTTTATTTTATTTTATTTTATTTTATTTTATTTTATTTTATTTTATTTTATTTTATTTTATTTTATTTTATTCTATTCTATTCTATTCTATCCTATTCTATTCTATCCTATTCTATCCTATTCTATTCTATTCTATTCTATTCTATTCTATTCTATTCTATTCTATTCTATTCTATTCTATTCTATTCTATTTTCTCTCCTTCCTCAGGCTCAGAAAACTGATGATGAGGGTGCAGCAAATGGGGCTCTCCCGGGGCCAATTAGCAGAGATTTGGGCAGCATCCAGGCCCTGCCGGGGGGTCACTGAGGAGCCGGGAGTTTCCAGCTGCCTCCCCTCCCCGCCCCATTCATTTCCCAGCGCAGGCGGCGGGCACAGGTGGAGCTGAGGATGCGGAATAAGAGTTTTGTTTTTTATCCGCTCGGGGCAAAACCTGCCCGGTGCTTTTGCATCCCAATAAAGCTCAGGGTAGGGCGGATCGGCCCGGCATCGCGGCTGGAATGCAAAGTGATGCTGATCCTCGGGGGTAAAGGATGGATGCTGGCACCTGGAAAAGCTGTGCCGGGGGTGGCACCAAGGCGTTGTCGCCTTGCCGGGATGTGTTTTGCATTTCTTTGCCTATGCAAAGCAGAGGGTGGTGGTGGTGAGGGTGAACCGGCTCTTCCTGAGGCCCCCGCAGCAGGGAGAAGGGTGAAGGGGGAGAAATCTGGTTTATCTGGAGCTCTGGATCCAGAAGGATGTTGGATTAGAGTATTGGATAATGAGGTGTAGTCCTTAATGGTCATTTCAGTCCTAGAATTGCTGCTGAAAGCTTGGTTTGTTACTGTTCAGGGAGAAGCAGGTACCCCTGATCCTACAAAGGATGCCAGGACTAAATCACCTTTCAGAAGGTGGACAGCACTTGGGTACCTGCCCTCTTCTCTGGAATGGGAGGAACACACTCACATAAAATATGAACAATTGCAAAGAACAACCGAGATGTGCCTCTGGGAAGTGTGAGGATGCCCCACGTGCTGCCCAAAACCTCCCTGCAAAACCAGACTTTTTTTTTTTTTTTTTTGTCCCCCCTCTGTTTTTCCACTTGCAGGGATGCTCAAGTGCTCCTTGTAACTCCAGAGCAGCATTTATTTTTTTTTTTTTCTACAGGAGCATGATGTTTTAAAGGTGATGGTATGTTTTTATGAGGCCAGGAGGGAAACATTTCGGCCACGACTACGAATTTGCTGTCTAGACACATATTTGACAAAAAAAAAAGGGGACACTTTAACATTACCCTCACAGAGTGCTGAGCACAACTACTCAAAGGCCCTTTTAAGCCCCAAAAAGCCTTTCTGCCCACAAGCAAGCTTCAGCCAAAGTACACAAATTTCAGGGACACCCCAAGTCCTGCCCTCGTGCCAGGCACTCCCCCCACGCATCCTGCCAGCCCAGCAGGAATCAAGGGCTGGGTATGAAGCCTGCAGTTACCAGGAACACTCCCAGCTTCAGAGAGCTTCAAACCCGGTTAGACAGGAGGGATATCTGAGTTTCCATAACCAGAGAAAACAGAGGGAGGAGGGAAGCACTTCTCCTGGAGCAGGAAAAGGTGACTGCTTGCAGCAGTCACATCAGCCTGAAGTGCAGGGGGTGTTGTGCAAGGAATTTTCTGGAAACATCCATTTTGGGCTGTCCTTGCTGCCCCTTTGATTCCTGCTTGTATGGGGCCACACGAGGTAGCAACGCTGTCATCTGGAGGACTCTGCACAGATAAAGAGCTCAGCCTGGCAGAAGCAAAGACACCAACCAGTGACAAACGCTTCTTTCATTAAGGATGTGGCTCCAGTTGTCCTGCTGTGGGTGCAGGAGGATAATCCCATTATGAGTCATCTGCAAGAAACTGAGTCACCCCAGTGTGAGCCTGGGCACTGGAGCTGTCAGGTGGCAGAGAGGCACAGTCAGGAGCAGGAGTTGAAAGCTGCCTGACAGGTCTGAGGGCTCTGATCTCACTGATCAAACCTGATCAAAGGCACGGGGCACGGCTACTTGTGGCAGAGCTCCTGAAGCACAGCTCTGCAGTTGTCCTTGCACTGATCCAGGTTTCAACGACAGGAGCCATCCCTCTGAGAATGAGACAGCTTCTCTGCAAAGCATTAGAAATTTGGAGTTAAACCCCCCATCTCTAAAGAAATGCAAATGCCAGTTAAGTTTAATAGCAGAGCACCGCAAGCTTCAGCTCCAAAAAGCTGCTGCAACTGTGTGCACTGGGTGCCTCTGAAGACACTGAAGTGTCCTCTGTGGCTTTCCTGAGCTGGAGCAGAGGCTGGGCGGAGCTCAGAGAATAAAGCAGATATTTATTGAAAGGCCTTCAGGGTACACCTTGGGCAGGACAAGAGCCTGGCCAGGGCTGCACCCAAGGGGGACCCAAAATGGTCCCAAAATGGACAAAGGGTCACCAGGTCTGACACTTGGATCACTTTGGGTCCATTTGCACCTTGGGGTTGAATTGTCCAACCCCAGCTGCAGGTTCTGCAGTCCCATCCTTCTTGTTCCTCCCTCCAGCCACCCTTGTTTGTGCTTTGGGGCTGAACACTTGTCCCAGCTGTGCTGGGTGTGCAGCAGGAACAGGATTTGTTTTGTGTCCCTGCTCTGTGCAGAGCTGAGTGACCCTGAATGTGAGGCTGAGAGCTGCACCCCTGGGCAGCACAGAGCCTGAAATACAGGGAAGATAAAACTTCAGGCATCAAAAGTTCCATGGAAAGTGCCTTCGAATCCCTGTTGTTGGTTGTGCCAGGTCAGGAAGGATCACATTCCAGTCATGGTTATCCCCCACAAGCTCCTGACCCACTCCCACAAAGGCAGCTCCACCTTCCTGGGTTTTCTTGTCTGGGAATGGCTCTGCAGTTGGGTTTAACACCTTGACAGGCAACCTCCACAGCAGAATCGCCCTGGTGTTAGTGTCACTTCTACCAAACTTCACAAACATGACATCAGGAAGGCAGAGAATAAAGTTAGTGTTGCTGTGAGGTGGGAAAGTGCCAAGTCTCTCCTCCTTCCTGAACAGCAGCAGCTCCATGGCCCAAAAAGAAGGGAATGGGGACCCTTGGGTGCTCTCAGGGCAGAGCACTCGCAGAGCTGGGGCACAGTAACCACCAGGAGCCTCTGCTAATGTAGAACCAGCTTAAGAAATGAGGTGATGCCATCACAAGGCTTTAACTCAACTTCATTTCAGTAATCCACCCAGTGTGGGTCCTTGGCAGAGGCACTCAAAGGGGATGGTGAATCCTGGCCAGTGGTGGGGTAGAGCAGCCCAGCAAGGGGAATAGGATTTAGGATCAAAAGGACACACAAAAACACCTCCAGGATGGCTGAAAGTGCTTGTTTGTCTGTTGCTGCTGCCTGTAAGAGAGCTCCTACTGTCTCGAGCAGGCTGGAAGTTGCTCACCTTGGCTCCTTTAGCATCTCTCCAGCCCATGGGATACATGGGATTTGAGCTTCTACAACTGATTAAATAGACATCATTAACATTTGTCATCAGGACGCTTCAGATCACAGCATTAGAGACCACACGTGGAGCAGACAGCAGTTCCAACACCAAGCTAATGGAGAGCTGAAGAGAACTATGGCTTACTCCAATAAATAGCAGAAAATTGGGGGGAAAAAAAAAATTTAGAGACTAGACTTCTACCCAAAAAACATAGTGGCTGCTAACTCCAGAAGCCTGTAAAATGTCTCAGCTGCAATACTTTCACTTGGGGAGAGAGAGGAAAAAAAAAAAAAAAAAAAAAAAAAAAAAAGGGAATTATTTTGCTTTTCATCAAAACGTCAAAATCAGTGGTGAGACTGAAGCAAGTCGCTCTCTCCCCACCCAAGGCAGCAATAAAAGTGCCACTGCCTGAAGGGTTGCAGGGTCCTGAAGGGCCTCCTTGGCCCAGCACGCCCATCACAGCCGCTTTACTGGGAAGCAGCAAACGCCGCTGCTGACACCAGCCAGCTTGGGGAAGGAGTGACACTGTCACTCCAGCACAAAGCCAGGCAGAGAGAGAGAGAGAGACACACACACACGTGTCCCGGGCAGGCTGACGGAGCAAAGTGTAGGTCCCAGGAGCTCCAGGCAGGTGGCTGAGGCTCCCAGTGCCCCCAGTGGGCTCTGCTTTGCCAGAAGGAGCACGACAGCCCCACCAAGGCAGCCCCAGCCCCCGGGGCTGGCACTAATGAAGCTGCCTGGCCCTCCTTCCCTTTCTTTTTTTTTCCCTTTTCCCAGGTTGGAGCACCCCGTCCCACCAGAGTGTACTTGAAAGAACGGGATACTTCCTTTGTATGGGGGAACAAATGAAGATTAATGCGTTAGTTGTAATTAATCTGCGGTGACAGATTAGCAGAGCGGTGGCAGCGCCTTTTGCTGCTGCAGGAGCCAGCGCTGATAGGACAGCTGGTGAGAGGGGACACCAAATTCAATTTGCTCCTCATTTGCATACATATGACAACCATCTGTGCTAATAGCACTGCAATGTCTCTATTAGGCTCCCTTCTAGTGTGCCAGCTCACCTAGACTCCAATTAGGCCTTTAAGCCAGAGAGCTTAAAGCATAAATATTTGCTGAGGGGAAGGCAAGAGGCTGCTGCTCCTCCTGCTGCAGCCTGAGCCCTCCTCACTCCCTGCCCCAGGATGTTCTGCTGCTGTTCAGCACTTGCTGATGAGATGCTGAGCTCCATCAGCCCCAGCCCCACGTTATCCAGAAATGCTTTAAGCCAAAAGAGCTGCAGAGGTTGGTTGAAGATCAGTCCTGCAATGAGGAAGAAGCCCTGGCCAGCGTGGGTGCATGTCCAGCACGTATTTTCACCCAAATTTGGGAGCTCTGACTCAAGTGCTACCCCCAAGGGTGGAAGAGGCTAACCATAACCCTAACCTGGAATGTAAAAAAACATTCGTCCCAACACTAACCCTAACACCAAGCCTGAGATAATACAAACAACACTAACCAAGCCTGAGATAATACAAAAATGTACCATTCATTATCCATAAACCTAATCACTATATAATCAATATCTGATTAAAACCTCAAACCAAACCTAGCCCTCACCCTTGTATGACCCTAACCTTACATAACCCAAACCCTAACCCTACACCTAACCCTATCCCTAAACACACCACCAACCCTTCTCTAAACCTAATCCTAACCCCCATTTAACCCTAATCCTTGCACAAATGTAACCCTAACCCACAAAACCTGACCCCTCTGGGCTGGAAGCCATGGAGAGGTCCTGTGTGGGAGGTGAGCCCTGCAAAGGTTGTCCCCTGCCCGGGTTTCAGCTGACACCTCACTCACCAGCTGCTGCCAGAGCAGCTGCTCCTGTGTGGCACCAGCTCCAGCACCAGGGTGCCACGGGCATTTGCTCCAAGAGGCCCTTTTATTTCTCTCTGCACATTGCAAATGGCAGTCCCAGACCCCCCTGAAGCTAATGAGGGAATCAGTTAATTAATGAGCCAGCTCACCCACTCGGCTCTTCCTGTTCTTCCCACCCAAGGTGATCTCTACAATTTTGAGTTTGTTTTTTTGTTTTGCAGCCGTAATACCTAAACTCTCTGGAACTGAGAGCATAAAATTAACCTTAACACAAGACCTAACACTAAACTTTGCCCTAAACATTAATCTAACTCTAGCCATAATCGTAGCATTCATGCTAACCCAAAGCCCAAGCCTAAATTTACCCTAAACCCAACCACAATGGTAAACCTCACACAGTCCTAACCCAAAACCTGCCATAATCCCAAAATGAACCCTAACCCTAACCCAAAAATCACCCTATACCTAACACTAAAATTAAACCTAATTGACTCATCACAAAAGCCTAACCCTAAACACAGACATAAACCAACCCAAAACCTAAAACTAATGATAAACCTTAGAACGTAAAAAACCATTAATCCCAACACTAACCATAACAGCAAGCCTTACAAAATGCAAAAAATTAACCATTAATTTTCCATAAACCTAATCACTACACAACCAATACCTGATTAGAACCTCAGACCAACAACCTAGCCCTCACCCTTGTATAACCCTGACCTTACATAACCCAAACCCTAACCCTACCCCTAAACACACCCCCAACTGTTGTATCCCTCTGGGGATGGTTTACCCCAAAAGGAGCCCCAAAGCTGTAACTGTGTGATGTGACCCTACCTTCCCCTGCTATCTCTAACCAATTAGCTCAGTGCCAGCGATCTGTCCTCGGACAGATAGTCTACATAAACCCCTGTTCTTCCTTGTTCATCCTCTTTGCCTCTTTGCCTTTTTGCCTCTTTGCCCCTGGAATCCCTTCAAGAATAAAGCCTTAGAACAATCCTAGGTAAAGAGCCTCTTTTGGGATCTTTCCTGTTTGATCCTAGCCCAAAGCCCTCCAGAATCTGAGCTAGCAGTCAGAGCATAAGAGGAGAGCGGAGGGCCAGGGATTTAAAACACCCAACCCTTCTCTAAACCTAACCCTGACCCCCATTTAACCCTGATCCTCGCACAAATGGAACCCTAACCTCCCGTGGGCTGCCCCTTCAGTGTGTGAGCTGCTGGTGCTGCTCAGCTCGACTCCTGACTCCCTAAAGCTGAAGGGTTATGACAGAACACGGTGCTGAGGAGGGAAGGGAAGGCACCAGGGCAGCTCCATGGGTGCAGCTGATGCTGTGAGCACCAAGAGCTTTCTCATGGGGCTCTTCTGCGAGCTCTGGATGTTTCTCGCAGACCCTGAAGACTTCTCGGAATTTATTCTTCCAAAAGGAATTCATGCCCTGTCACACCCTTCGGGCGCGTCGCAAATAACAGTTTGTTCTTCGAAGGGGAAGGTCAGCGAAAGCTTTCTGTGCTGAGGAAGGTTATTTGAGAGCAGGGATGCTTCCAGCTCGCCTCGGCCCTGGGGGAGGTTCGGAGCCGGGCTCGGTGAGATTTCTTCTTTGGCGAGTCGGCAGCGCTATCGTGTGGTTGTTTTGCTGAGCTCTGACAGTGCCAAGGAAAAAACCAAGGAAAAAGCCAAGGAAAAAGCCAAGCGCTTTTTTTTTTTCTGTCCCGGCACAGTTCCGTGCACCTCCGTGCGTTTGCAGCCTCACAGAGTTCTGTCACCAAACCTGTCAGCAGCTGGTCCCACGCCAAATGCTCGAGAAGAGAGAGGCAGTGCTGGAATTCGCTTTTCTTTCGCAGAACCAACAGCACGGCGATTCATTTTCCTTCCCAGCCCTGTGCAGGATCAGGTTCTTCCAGCCTCCAAGAGCCAGGGTCCACCACGGAGCTGTCACACGGATTGCTGAAACCAGGGGACTCCTAATTAAAGTGGGAAGCTGGTCAGAGCAACACATGTACAACCAACATGGTTAGATCATGGATTCTCCCTTTATTCTCCCGAGGAGGGGGGTTAAATACAGTTTCAGGTAGTTTACAGTTGCAGGTGTTTTCTAATTGGCAATCAGTGTAAAAAGAATTGTAAAAACAATTTCACCCTTAAGGAAGTCACCTTAACCACACTATAACTATGCTATCTAATACTTAAACAGACCTTAAAGTGAATTTCTAACTGTGGCCCAGTTTGGGGTAGGTCAAATCTCATCCCAAAATACTTCATGCCCACGTTCCCTAAGAAATTTTGCTACAGACTGCTCCCACAGGAATGGGGCTGGGACAGAGCAGAGCTTGGCTTTTCCCTGGGCACAGCTCATCAAAACCATCCCACCACAGCGCTGCAAAACAGGGAAACGCTCCGAGCCCGGTTGGAAATTACCCCAAGCTCAGAGCCAAGCTGAAAAACATCCCTGGCTCTCAAATCAGCTGTGTCAGAACTGAAAGTTTTCCCAGACCTTCCCCTTCTAAATACAAGCTCTTATTTGCACCACACCCAAGCAGCAACACGAATTAATTTGTGCTAAGAAATTTTTTCACTCTGGCAGAGCTCGTCCACAAATTTGAGGTGAAGCCACTGGTTCCTCTCTGGACTCAAGAAACAACGCTTTGATGCTGACTAGAGGGGCTTTAGGACTTCTAGTGGAAGTTTTGAGCTGTAAAAGAGGGCTTGGGACCCTCTAAAAGAGACTTTGGGTCTTCAAACCAGGTCTGCGAGAACTAAAAATGAGGTTTTGGAAATGAAAACAAGAGCCTTGGAATTCTGTGCCCTCAAAGGATGCTTCACTGCCACAGGAAGGCTTTTTCTCCTAAAAAAAAGGGGTCTTTAGGAACTTAAAATCCTGTAAGAAGCTGGGAAGAGTGGAACAGAAACCTCCAGGCCTCCAAGTGTGCCGGCAAAAACTGTGAGCAGGCTCAGTTACAGACCTTAGCAGCCTTTAACTTCTCTGGCTGCTGGAAGAGGCAGGAGCTCTGCTGACAGACAAACAGCCCTTTGTCCACAGCACCCGCTCCAGTGACTTTCAGCTGTGAGAGGTGCCCAGGCTGTCACAGCCGTGGGGTTCTGTGGCCTCAAAGGGACATGACCCCCATGTGGCCTCATGTCACAAAGGGGCAGAGATATGGCACTGGTCCAGCAATTGTGATCTCACCTGCCCAATGTTTGGCTTCCTGAGGAGTGAGCCACTGAAGGCTAGCTGGGCTGAGCTGGCCTTCAGGATATCTAGGCTCCTTCCATTGTGGGCTTGCCTTTTCCCAAGAATTCTTCATCCTTAACAACAGCTGCAAGCACCACCAAAACGTTTTTTGATAGCTGAAGGTGCTTTGTGAGTGATGTTTGGGGTTTCTAAATAATTTTGATGAGCTACAATTATCTCCTTTCCCTTCAAGTGATGGGATTGGGGCTGACCTGATCTTTTTGGAGGAGATCTTTCTGGAGCTTTGTCATCCAAAGATTTCCCCTCTGTTCCTGAGAGGAGCAATGGCTGCAAGGTGGAACAGCTCCTGTGAGTCCTGGAAATACAAGATTCTAGAGGGAAAGGAAGGCGGCCCGAGGCCCAGAAATCAGAGTTGGTTCGTTGGACTTTTGGCAGAGTACAGAGAGGAACAGACAGCTTTCCAAAACTGCTTCCCTACCAGCAGATGTCAGCAGGGTGTTAGGCTTTCCCCGAGGTTTCTGAGCTGTTCTCGGTGCTCCTGTAGACGGCTCAACATTCGAAAAGGGCTTTAAGTAACAACATTGTCTCGTCTCTTTTCAAACGTCGTTTCCCTGCAGACATTGCCAAGGGAATGGCTCTGCCACAAAGGATTTTCCTCCCAGAGAAGATTTGCATGGACTGGCAGCAAAGACAGAGACCTGGAGCAGGACTCTTCAACCTGGGCAATACTTGCTACATCAATGTCATCCTGCAGTGCCTGACACACACACCCCCTCTGGCCAACTACCTGCTCTCTCACGAGCACAGCCAGTCCTGTGAGTGCTTTTAGGAACATCTCCTTGCAAAACTCTTGGGCACATCCCTAGGATTCCCAGAACCTGGAAGAAGAACAGCAGCCCTTCTTTGTCGGCTCCATGGGCTTATGTTCTTTGAGCATCACCTAAAAGGTGCTTGTGCTATCAAGGTGCACTCTCCTTCAGCAGAACGCCTCTTTCTAGCCCCAAGTTTCTACCCCTGCAAGTTGAACTCTCTTGGCTTATTGCACAGAACACTTCTGCCAGTTTAGCCTCCCTCTGAAATATGTTTCCTGTGCACTAAAATATCCTGGGCTTGTTGGGACACTGGCAGTTTGGGAGGAAAGAAGTGGAGACTGTTCTTAGACCTTCAAGATGTCCATCAGGTTTCCCAAGATGTTTTGTTACCCTGAGAAGCTTCTGTCCCTCCCTTCCTTGCTCCCTCCCTCCCTCCTTCCCTCTTCAGGTCAGCAGCAAGGCTTCTGCATGATGTGCACCATGGAGGCACACGTCAGGAAGGTCCTGTGCTCCTCAGCCAGCGCCGTCCTGCCTGGAGCTGTCCTCAGGGACCTCAAATGTAAGTTGTTTCAGGTGCTCTGACAGGTCTTCTTCTTCACCTTTCCCTTCCTCTAGGGGAGAGCGACTAAATTCTTTCTTAAGTCATAGGAGAGGAGTTTGAATATGGCAGGCAGGAAAACGCCTACGAGTTCTTACGCTGTACTCTCAATGCCATGCACAGAGCTTGCCTGAGCGGACGCCGCCAGTAAGCACAAGCAAATCGCAGGTTTCAATCTTCCCACTGGACTCCTTGATGTGCTCCCATCAGGGAAAAAAAAACCTGACATCCAGACCTTTCAGTGCTAAACCCTCGGAGGAGGTAACTCTCTGCCTTGCCATTTATTTCCAGCTCGGATGTCTCTTCACAAGAAACTACCATCGTCCGGCGGATATTTCAGGGCTTCATGAAATCTAGAGGTACGTTTCCACAGCTACTGCTTTACTTGGCTTGCCTGTGCCCTTCTGTCTGCTTGTGACAAGCAGCTGGTCCTGTGATGACTGGCCCTGTGATGACAAGGTCCTGTGATGACTGGTGTAGGAGAAACCCAAGAGCATAAACCAGCACAGTCAATTAACTTCACTCAGCATTTTGGTTTTCCTTCCAGTCACGTGCTTGAGCTGCCGAGCAGTTGTTGATTCCTACAAGGCCTTCCTGGATGTCTCTTTGGATATCAGAGTAAGAGGTTTGCAGCTGAGCTTCAAGACATTTCAAGGCCCCTGTAGCTTTCCAGAACCAAAGCACTTGTCTTAAAAACCTATACTGCGAGCACAAGGGAGCTTGGTGGTGAGTGGGAAGGGGAAAGCACAGTGTCCTCAGTGTCCTCCTGCAGAGACCATGGCACTGGTCTCCCTGTGGTGAGCAGCTGGATTTGGGCTGGACTAGCAATCATTACCCCCTCTGCACCCTTGACATACTTTCCTTCCCTTTCCCCTTCCTCAATACCCATCTGCCTCCCAGGCCCATAGGTAGGGTCAGTTTTCACTGCTGATGCCCCTGCATGCCATTGGTAGCTGAACTGAGTGGTGGCAACACAGAGGGAGCTCTTGATGACTCTGGGAGACCCTGGGACATGAGGGAAATGCTCAGCATCACACCTTCCTTCTGCCTCCTTCCGGGGTGCTGGGTCTCCTCAGCATCAGCTGCCTGGGTCTTCTTGGCAGCTCGTGGGAGGTGTTTGGGTGAGAGCATTTCCTGCAGCTCCTTTCTCACTCCTCCAGGCAGCCTCATCCCTCATCACCGTTCTGGAGGGCTGTGTGACACCCAAGCAGCTGGATCAGGAAGAGTGCTTCAGATGTAGCAAGTAAGATGATTCCACAAGGACATAGTAACACCAGAGCCTGGGCGAGGGGCTGCGTGGCACTGAAGAGAACTTTTCGTCTCAAGGAGGTTTAATGCACAATAACAAGACACAACTTTTTAAATATGCCTCTGAATAACCTTAAAATACTGTAAAGATGTGTGAGACAGGGGAAAGGTTGCCTGGCCTTCTTGGAGGAAGTTCAGGTGCATATCAGCACTTGGCTGTGTACTTGGTTTCCAGGTGTAAGAAGAAAGCTGCTGCCTCCGAGAAGGTTACAGTCCATCACGCACCCAGAGTCCTCACGCTGTGTCTGGAAAGGGCTGACCAACAGACTGGCACAAAGATCAGCAAGGTGTGTAGGCAAGTGGAGTGTGACTTCCTAAAGCAGAAGATTCCCCAAAGCTCTGTCACAAGATGCTCACATTGGGATTTTTGTGTTCCCCTCTGGGGAGAGGAGAATTCCTGTGGAAAGACGAGCCTGGACTCTGCTCTGACAGAGCTGCCTTGGCTGAGAAGAGTTTCCTGCTACCCAAGCTGAAGGGTATTTCATGTGGTAACTGAGGATCATTTCTGAGCCCTCTTGGTCTCTGTGTAGTTTGTGGAGTATCCTGAGTACCTGGATCTTCGGCCATACATGTCTGACACAGCTGGAGAACCCCTCCTCTGCTCCTTATATGCCATCGTGGTTCACAGTGGGGACACCTGCCTTGAGGGACACTTTTTCTGCTACACAAAGGTAAAGAGCAACTTCCCTCCTGACAGGGAGAAGTGTGTGTTGGGAAAGACAAACTCCCCCAAACCAAACAAGGTTTTGGGGGAGAAGGTTTCCTTTGGGGCTCTACTGGATTTGTTTTTGTGTACTCCTGGTTTGGCAGTTTTCTGCCTTTGGTGTTGTGGGGAAACCCTGCAGTTCCTCTCCAGAACTGGACACCTTTCTTTGCAGGCCAGCAATGGGTTGTGGTACAAGATGGATGATGAGTCTGTGGATAATTGTGACATCCACACAGTTCTAGGGCAGCAAGCCTACTTGCTGTTTTATGCCAGGTAATGTAACCAGGACCATGTGATCAGAAAACATTTCCTTATCCTGTCTTAGCTCTTTGTCTTCTCATCCTCCTGAGTGTTTCTGCCACAGGAGACAATTCCTTCCTGCATCCTTCAGTGCTGTCACTTCTGAATTATCCCACTCCAGTCCTCCTCTTTCCCTGCTGGGCTTTAGGGTGCTGCCCTCTGAAGCTGGCTCGTGTAGAGCAGAGGACTTTAAGGGATCCCCTATGAAAGGTGGGGATGGACTCCTTGTCAGGGAGTGTAGTGATGGGGAAATTATTTTTAAAGTGAAAGAGGGAAGATTTAGATTAGATATTAGGCAGAAATTCTTCCCTGTGAGGGTGGTGAGGCCCTGGCACAGGGTGCCCAAAGAAGCTGTGGCTGCCCCATCTCTGGAAGTGCCCAAGGCCAGGTTGGACAGGGCTTGGAGCAGCCTGGGTTAGTGGAAGCTGTCCCTGCCCATGGTATGGGGGTTGGAATGAGATTTCTTTCATCCAGATTCTAGGATTCTGTGGAGGCCATAAAGGGTAAAAAGAGGAGGACTCGCTCTGACAGTGCCAGACCTGGTGGGAAGACCCTGGTTAAGCTTATCACTGGTGACCCTGGTGAAGTCTTCTCTCTGCTGCTCCAAGAAAATGACTGAATCCCAGAGGAGTCTACAAGGAATGCCTGAAGCAGAGATAACTTTTTTTTTTCCTCCAGGTGCTCAGATTTGAAAATGAGAGAAATGACAGCTTCCACACCAGCACCACCATATGCCCATTCCACCCTGGGCCAGGGAGGAGCCAGCCACCAGCAGGCAGGTTCTCCAGCACCACCAAGTCTGCCTGGCAGGATTAAGGGGATTCACAGTCAGAGGAACTGTGCCAGGGAGAGGGCCCGGAGCAGATCCCCACAGTGGGGCAATGATCTCTGCAGCTGGATCGTGAACAGCACCAACTACAGCAATTTAACAGGAAGGAGGAGGAAGAGAACCAGTCCTTTAGGCCTTGACTGTGCTCCCAGGAATGCCACAGCTCCGGGCCCTCCAACAGGATCTGCCAGCAGGCACCTGTGCCAAGCCTTGCTTGGCTGCAAACCTTGAGAGAGCTGGGCAGATCCTCATGGCAGGACTCTGGTCTCTGGAGCCAGGTTGTAGAGATCACGAACTCTTACCAGACAGTGAGGAGTTCTGAGCATCCCTGAGATGCATGTCAGACAAACACAGCCTGGATGATGCAGCAGTGCAACACCTGAAACAAACTAAACCCCACCTCTTCGGAATCAACAGGCAGAAGAGCCAAAGCCAGAATTAAAACCCTTTTTTGGGCTGTGGAGGACCAGATCTCAGTATGTTTTGTCTCCAGCATTCTGATTATTACAATGGGAAAGGTTATTGGAGGAGACAATCCTGCAGAGTCGGGGCAGCACTGTGCTGAGCCAAATTCCTGCTCTGCTTTGACACTCATGCTCACTTCCCAGGAGAGAAGAGGGCCAAAAGAGCTGGCTGTACATGAGTGAAGAAAAAAACTCAAAAAATTTAGCCTGTGTCAGAGTTAGGGACAAACTTAACTATAAAAGGAAGCCAATTGGCCCCCCTGGCTCCTTTTCCTCTTTCTGGCTTTTTCTATCTTGCAATCCCAGCTCCAGAGCATCCACACTAGAACCATCATGGGATCTATGGACTGGTGACAAGCTTCGTTCTCTCTCCCTTTTCTCTCTTTATTACTCTCCTCCCTTGATTTGTTTGGGCAAAGCATGGCTATGATATTCTACCCCATGCTCCATACTGAAGTTTGTTGTGGGAGGTGGGGAGCTTGTGCAAGTGTGCTGTGGATTGTTAGCCAGCACTTTTGAGGAGCTTGTGGTGAGAGATGAGCAATTATTGAAGTGTACTGTACCAAATTAAGGGCTTGTCAGCCACCACTCCTGGAAGCCTAATGTAGAATTTAAGGGTTTGTTAGCCAACATCTTTTGAGCCTGAGTGTTGGGCGGGTTTCCAGAGTTATGGCAACAATAAAACATAAATAATTCGCTGACAAATCAGCCAATGTCTTTGCTGAGCCTGATGACAATTTACAGTGAACATCATGCCTCTGACTGGTGGGTTGTGACATTGTCTTGTAAGAGTAATTTACAGGGTGTTTCCTTCTTCCAAAATTTTGAGGCAGCTGGTGGAAATACCCACTGTGTGACGTTTGTGTGATGGGATTTTGAAAGCTGTGTGCTTGCCTGTGCCCATCTAGCAATCTGCTGCTCTTAAACATGGAGCTGGAGTCACTCGAAGGCTGGATGTGCCAGTGGTGACTGAAAAGGGCTGGAGGGCCAGGCCCTGAGGGTGTGACATGACAAGAGTGGAGCCAGGAGCAAACAGCACATCCCAAGGGTCAGGGGCTGATCCTGATTAATGTCTTGATGCTGGGGCAGAGAGAAGGCTCAGCAAGCTGGCAGAGGACACCAGGAGGAGAGGTGCTTGGCTCAGGGGACTCTGTGCCACTACAGCGGTGACAAGGGCAGATTGTCAGCCTGGATGAGGGAGGAGCAGATGATCTTGTTGCAATAAGTCAGCCAAGACCCCATTTCCTTCATGCAGGAAAAGCCCCATTCTTTATTCACACAGCTCGTTCTATACAGTTTTACAGACCTGGTGTGCAGCTTTAATTGGTTAATTTTCTTGCCAATTGCTCTATTGGTTAGTAAAAGGTATTCTACTTGTCCAAATCTCTCGATTCTTGGATTGTTTACATATTTTTTTACTGATTCTCATGGGACAAATTCCTTGTTATTGCAGGTGCATTTGTTTTCCAACCCAAGAATAGGCTGTTATGCTAACGACTTCTCATACCAAGATTGTTTTTGCACGGGAACTTGCAAATTGTTTTACTAAAGAGAGATGACAGGCCAGCTATTAATTTAATAGAGCAGGCCTGATTTTATGAGGCCTTTCTTTTACAATTCTTCCACCTGTCTACGACAGATCTGACTTCTGCAGTGCCAGAGAGGAAGGAGTGCAGGAATTACCAAAAGTGTCCCTGGCAGGGGGCAGCTTGAAAAAAGAGCACCAGCAGGCTACCCTCTTCTCCTCTCAGAGAGACATTGCAAAAACCTGCACAGCTCTGCCAGCCCATCCACACTGAGGCTTGGACATGAAGAACAGGAGTCCCTTCAGCAGTTCCCTGCTCATCCAAGTGGGTTTTCCTCCCTGACAGCTCATTTTTCAGCACACAGGGACAGCCTGCTGCTGTGCTTTCAGGATTACTTTCTTGAAGTGCATCCATCCTTCCTGGACCCCTTTGTTTTTAAGGGCTGCTTCCCAAGGAACTTTTCAAATTGGTTTCTTGAAAAGGCCGAAGTCTGCTCTCCAGAAACCTCCCTGTGGAAGTTTTGCTGGTGCCCCTCCTGGTTTCACCAAATATTGTGAATTCTTTCATGATCATCAACCTGGAGGTTGTGATTCAAAAAGTAAACTGGCCTCCAAGAACCAAACCCTGTCTGAGGTGGCACTTTAATTTCTGTTGAGTGTGACCAAGCAAGAAAGAACAGGGGTCTGGTTGTTTTGTTTTTAACTGGGAAAAGAGCCAAATTGCTTGAAAAGAAGGCTTTGGAGAGGAAAAACCCTGCTTGGAGCTCACAAAAAGAGAAGTTGTGAACTGAAACATTCTTTGGGCACTAAAAATGAGACTTTGTAGCCTAAAAGGAGCTGATAAGGAAGCCAGAACTAAGACCTTGGGAAGGAAACATGAGGTTTAGGACAATCCCAGTGTAGATTTGTAGCCTAGGCAGAACTTCTGTCCAAAAAATGAGGGTTTGGACGCAAAAGATGAAACTCTGTGCCTTAAAAAAAGCAACAGCTAATATAAGAGAGGTTGGGACCCCAAAAATTATGATTTTGGCCCCAAAATGGAGGCTTTAGGCATGAAAAAAATTATTACAAATGACCTTGTGGATCCTGCAAGGGAGTGAACATCTCTGGCCCCACAAAGTGAAGCTTTGGTGCTGACTAGAGGGCTTTAGGGACTCCGGTGGAAACTCTGAGTGGTAAAAGAGGGCTTTGGACCCTCCAAAAGAAGGTTTGGGTCTTAAAAAGAAGGCTTGGAGCCCTAAAAATTGAGCTTTGGAAACAGAGAGTTTGAACCCTGAAGTTAGGTTTTGTGCCCTCAAAGGAAGTGGGGGTTTTTTTTTTGCCACAATTTAAAGCTTTACCCCTAAAAAGAGATGCTCCCTGGAGCTTTTCTTTGCCTCCCCCACTCAGGATGCCCCAGGAGCCCCTCCCTACTTTCTCCCTCTCGCTGTGGGGGCAGCAGTGTCCCCCACATCCCCGAGGTGTTCTGATCCCCTTAAGGGCCCCTGGCCAGCGCTGGCCCCACGCCCTGAGCCTGACAGGCGTGCCCAGCTGCTCCAGCATGGAGGAGACGTGAGTTCACCATGATTCCTGGGGCTTCCCCCGCCGCTGGCACCCCCTGAACCCCTCTGTCTCCATCCCCCCACCCCAGGGTGCCCTCGGTGGAAAGCTACGAGGCTGCCATGGTGCTGAGCGGGGTGGGGGACGCGCTGGGCTACCGGGGAGGCCGCTGGGAATACTGCACCTCGGGCCCCCAGATCCACGGCGAGCTGGCCGAGCTGGGGGGGCTGGCAGCCATCAGCCTGGAGCCCCCCGAGTGGCCCGTCAGCGATGACACCGTCCTGCACCTCGCCACCGCCGAGGGGCTGGCCACAGGTGCGGGGACACTGGGGCACCCCAGCCACGGAAGGGTCCCTGGGGTTTTGGGGTGCTCATTGTAGCCCAGGCTGGCATTGGAAGGGGGGAGTCCTTGGTGTGTCCCCAAGGGGGTGGGGGGGGGGGGTCTCTGTTCTGCTCCTTGGGCTGCATGGTTGGTGTTTGGGGGTGTGGATGGGTATCCCCTCATAGCTGGGAGGTCCCCATTACATCCCTGACTCAAACTGGAGGATTGCTGGGAGGGGGCTTTGGGGGAGCCTTGTCCAGCTCTGGAGAGGGCTGTGGGGCATCTTCATTCCACTTCTCCCCAGCTTTTAGGGGTTTCCAGGGGGGCTTTGGGGAATGTGTATCCTCATTTCCTCTGGGTGGGGGTGACATGGGGACGGTGTGTCTGTGTCTGCGTGTTTTTCCCCATTTATGTGCCCTTCCCTCCCATATTGGGTGCTGGAGATGGGGACATTTCCCCCTCCCACTTTGGGAACCTGGCAGGGTACCCCTTTCTCACACAGTCTGGAGTGCACAGGAGGATTCCCCATTTCTCCACAAAACTTGTCCCGCTTCCCCTCCAGTTTTGGGGGGTCTGTGGGGCAGTGTTCTCTTTCCCCACATTTTTTGGGGTGATGCAATGGGGTTCTACTTCTCCCCTTTCAGTTTTGGGGGATGCATGGGGCCTCTCCCTGCCAGCCTGGGTAAGCTAGGTGGGTTTTCACTCCCCTGCACAGGCCTGGAGGGGGAACCCCTCCTGCAGGAGCTGGCTCGTCGCTACGTGGCTGCCATGGGGGACATGGAGGGACGCAAACCCGGACCCAGCAGCATCCTAGGTGAGCAGGGCCCAAGGATCCGGGGGGAGGCAGGGGGGGCTCAGAGAGCCTGACGTCCCCGTGTCCCGCCAGGCACCTCCCAGCTGCGGCCAGGGGAGCCCGAGGGCTATCGCATCCCCTTCAACCCCCGCGGCACCGGCTGCGGGGCTGCCATGCGCAGCCTGGCCATCGGCCTCAGGTGGGCACGGGGAGGGACACCTGGGGACACCTGGGGACACCTGGGGATGTAGGTATCAGAGCTGGGAGGGTGGGGACAGGGATGTGGGGGTGTTAGAATGGGTGGAATGGAGGAGAGAGGGATGCCACACAGGGACACGGGGGACAAGGGATGGGGATGAGGGGGTGTCAGAGCTGGGGGAGTGGGGACGTGAAGGGATGGGAGTAGGGTAAGAAGGACATGAGGATGTCAGAGGGAGAGGAATGAGGGCACAGAGTGGGGTGGGGACATGGGGTTGGTGGAGCTGGAGAGGACAAGGTCCCAGGGCTTAGGGACGTGGTGCTGGAGCTGGGAGTTTGGGGACAGAGAACATGGGGACAGCAACAGGAAAGAGGGACACAGGTGACAGCTGAGAGTGGGACATGGAAGTGATGGGGCTAGGAGAATGGACACAGCAGGGACAAGGACAACAGGGACAAGGGTGGTGGTATGGGAATGGGGACAAGGCTGGAACTACAGGAGCAGGGGAGTGGGGACTGCTCTGATGCCAGTGCAGGTACCCACACGCCTCGGAGCTGCCGACTCTGATCCGGGTGAGCATCGAGAGCGGGCGCATGACCCACCACCACCCCACTGGTGAGCGCCAGAGCGGCAGGGGAGGGCAGCAGGGGACAGCAGAACCCCCCTGATGCTCCTGTCCCCACAGGGTACCTTGGAGCACTGGCAGTGGCCCTCTTTGGGGCACTGGGGGCTCGGGGTGAACCCCCAGAGCGCTGGGGGGCTGAGCTGCTGCGGGTCCTGCCCCTGGCATGGGACTACGTGAAGGGCACCGGGGTGGCCGTGGAGGACAATGCTGCTGCCTGGCCGTTCTTTGGGGAAGCGTGGCACCGGTGAGGGGGCACTGTGGGGGTTCTGGGGGGACACTGGGAGCACAAGGCGGGGCTGGGAAGGATTCTGAGAAGGGCTCAGGGGTCCATTAGTGCCACTGGTGCCAGCCGGGCTCTCTGCCACTCCTGGCAGTGCATCACAGTGGTGTCACTGGTGCCACCACTGACCCTGATGCCCAGTCTGTTCACAGGGCTGGCAGTGCCCATCCTGTCCCTGCTGCACCCAGTGTCCCTCATGTCCCTGCCAGAGATGCCAACCTCAGAGACAGTGGCCTCTGTGTCCCTGGTGTTCCTGGGGCATTGGGTTTTCTTTGTGTTACTGGTGTCCCCACTGCCTCCAGTGCCTTGCTACTCCCCAGGTTTCCTGATCGTCCCCAGTGTCCCCACAGCTATCTGCTGGAGAGCCACACTCCCAGTGTCACTGGTTACCCCATTGTCTGGTGACACCAATGTCCCCGGTGACCTCAATGCCCCCATGTCTCTGCAGGTACCTGGACTCCCGTGGGCTCCTGGAAGGTGGTGGCCCGCCGCGGGTGCCATCCCTCCCATCCCCAGCTGAGCGGGACACAGAGTACCTAAGCTGGGCACTGGAGGGGTGGCCAGGGCGTAGTGGCCATGACGCCCCCATGGTGGCCCTGGAAGCCCTGCTGGCAGCTGGCGGGAGCTGGGAGGAGCTGTGTGCCAGGGCAGTGCTGCACGGCGGGGACAGCGACTCCACGGGGACCATCGCTGCCGGCTGCTGGGGGCTGCGGGGCGGGCTGGCCTCCGTCCCCCCGGGGCTGCACTGCCGCCTGGAGCACCGCGGGCGGCTGCGAGACGCTGCCCACCGGCTCCACGCTCTGGCCTGGGGGGGACGGTGAGTGCCCCTCTGTCCCTGCTGTCACCTGCTGTCCCTGCTCCTGAGGGTCGCCAGGGCACAGCAGAGACCAGCCTGGGGGACTTGGGAGACCCTTGGGTCCAAGGCAAGCCCCAGGGAGAGCACCACGGCTGTGTCCAGTCAGCCTCTCAGTCCTCTCCAGGTAGAGAGCCCAGAACCCACCCAAGGAGCCCCCACAGTAAAAACAAAAAACAAAACAAAACAAATCTCCCGAGTCACTCCGGGTCTGGATTTGTGCCCTCTCGTCCTGCCTCTGCCAGCGCTTAAGGTGCAAAGCACTGCTCTTCAGGTTCAGCCCCAGGTTTTCCAAGTGCAAACCTTTATTTGTACAATTCAGTCCTCGAAAGGAAGGAAAAACAGCACCACTTTTAAAGCACCACAGCCTACACACTTGGAGAACCAGATAGCCAGTTTAAGGTCCAGTTTAAGGACATTTTCATGCTACGAGACCACATTTATACATTCCAAGGTTTCTGTTTTGAAAAGTTCAAGGACTCATTTAGAGGGCGCAGAGTGTCATTTCGAAGGGCCCAAGGTTTGATCCGGGGTACTCACAGTGCCATCAGTGCCACCCCCTGCACGGACAGACCCACGGACACGGTCCTGCCCGAGAAGAGCTGCTGGAAATCCCAGGGGAACTTTGGGGCTGTGCCGAGGGCGCTGTATTTGCTCTCCTCCCCCGGATCTTGTGGGGGCCAACCTCCTGCAATGTTCTGAGGGAGGATCTGGAGCCTTGGGGCTGTCCCTTCCAACCATTGCAGGGGGAAACTTTGTAATTTGGGAGGGATCCTCCCAAACATTGAGGTCCTCTAGTGGGGCCTCTAGGGGCGTCCCCCAGACTTCCCCCAGTCTCTCCCTGGTTAATAAAAACAGGTTCGAGGTTCAGTTGCTCCGCAACTTGTCGGTGCACTCCTCCACTGCCTCCGGTTCTGTATTTTCCCCATATCCAGCCCAGATCTTCTGCCCCAGGCACAGCAACCGGTCCCGTTCCGTCTCCCACACCGGAAAGGGAAGGTGGCCCCTCAGGGAGCAAGAGACGGGGCGGGGCCTGCCACAGGGAGGCAGCTCAGAGCGGCTAACGGCATTGCGATGACGGACGGCGCCAGCAACCAATGAGCGGCGGAGGGCGGTGCGGCCAGCCAATGAGGCGGGGAGGGGTGCGGCGGGACCAGCCAATGAGGCGGGGCAGGGTGCGACGGGGCGGGGCGCGGCTGAGGTGCGGAGGATCGCGGCGGGCGGTGAGCCTTCCCCCATGCGGCAGGATCGCTCCCGGTATTTGTCGCCTGAGCATAACCGCGGGTCCGGGCCACCCCCAGTTCCCTTCCTTCGGTATCCCTAGAACAGATCCCCGAAGTCCTGGAACCCCCGCTGCTCCCCAGGCAGCAGGCCCAAGCCTATGGCTCTCCCCTAGTTCCTCTTGTGTTCTCTCCACCCCTTCAGACTGCGCCCGCGCCCAGCAGAGCCCAAGTCAACAAAAGCTCTGAGATCCTCTCTGGTCACCACTCGTGGTGTTGTGGGCTCTCCTTTTTACCCTGTCGGTGCGCGCCCATCAATTCTGCTCTCACCAGCCCAGAATCCTGCTCAGCTCACCTGTCCCCAGCCCTCCAGCTGCCCTCTCCGCCTTCTGTGGGGGTACCCTCTGTGCTCCTGGGGTGCCCCTGTCTGCCAAGGCTGCCCTCTGCCCACAGAGCCCCTCGCACCATGGGGGAGCCGCGCTACCTGCAGGCCGAGTGCGCCTTCCGACCCGGGGCACACACGGTGCGGGTGACCCTGAGCCGCAGCACGCTGCGGGTGGAGGTGGAGGCTCACGGCACCGCCGACCTGTGGAGGGGCGAGTTCGACGCCGCCTGTGAGTGCCAACGGGAGGCTGGGGGTGCTGAGGGGATCTCCCACTGACAGAAACAACCTCCCTCTCCTCGCAGTCATCGAGGACCTGACCCGCAAAACGGGGAATTTCAAGCAGTTCGGCATTTTCTGCAGCATGCTGGAGTCGGCGCTGACACAGGTGTGGCCGTGCTGCTCTCCCGCACGGCGTTTGGAGGGTACCTGGGGTGGGGTGTGTGTCCCACCGAGCCCTCCTGCTTTTCAAACTTTCTGCAGAGTAGCGACTCCGTCAGCCTGGAGCTCCTCACCTACACCGACCTGGAGACCCTGCACAGCCGGAAAGTGGGGGCAGTCACCCGGCCTCCCCCTTCCACCTCTTCCCCCCTCAGCACCAAGCGCTACCTCATCCTCGTCTACTCTGTGGAGTTCGATAGGTGACGGGGGACACCAGGCAGGGGTCACAGGGGAGTGACTCCAGCCTCACCTCCTCCACGTGCTCCCCCTCCAGGATCCACTACCCGCTGCCACTGCCCTACGCGGGCCGGCCGGACCTGGTGGCGCTGGTGCGGGAGCTGCAGGAGCAGCTGGCGCAGCTCCGGGCTCGCCGCCTGGAGGAGACACAACACCTGCGGGACGCGTGAGTAGGGGCCGCTGACATCCCGGAAGGGTTTGGGGGTTCCTGTCTCACAGGGTGAGGAAAGAACCCTCAGACCACCCCCTGCCATCCCCCCGCCAGGCTGTGGCAGGCGCTGGAGGAGAAGCGGGCAGCAGAGGTCCGGCACCAGCGCGAGTACCGGCAGCTGGCTGCGGAGGTGGGCTGGGAGGGATGGGAGGTGCTTGCGGCAGGGACAGGGGCTGCCAGGTGCACACTGAACCTTTTCTCCCCCCCTCCTTGCAGCTGACCCAGGCAAAGTCGTCGGAGCAGAAGCTGCATCTGCGGGTGAAGAACCTGACTGCTGAACTGGCCTCCTACAGGAGGGGGTGAGGCCGGGGTGAACCCTGCAGGAGGACCCTTGTGACCATGGGGTGTCTCCCTGTCCCCTCTGATGGTACTGGTACTCTTGGCAGCCGCCAGAAATCTGCCAGCCCGGCCCCACGGCCCCAGGAGCAACGCTCAGCATCCCTGGAGAGCCACAGGAGCAGCCGGGGCCGCCCCTCGCCAAAGTCCCTGTCGCCTGCAGGTATTGGCACACTTGGGGACACACACCCAGGAGAGTGGAGACAGGACACAGCTCACCCCCTCCTCACCCTGACCCCCTCCTCTGCCTCCCCCCTGCCAGGCTCCCGCCAACCACGCTTCGACCCCACTGCCTTTGTCAGGGCCCGGCAGCAGCGCCGGCAGAAGGAAGCTGAGCTCAGAAAGTAAGCGGTGGTGACTGAGCTTGTCACCATCCCTCCCTCCCTGGTACTTGGGGGGTCTCCTCCCCCCTTCAGCCCCCTGTTTCCCCTTACCACCATCTCCCTTGGGTGCAGCCAGAGGCGTGGAGGGGCTTCTGGCAGCACCAGCCCGGCGAGGAGCCACAGGCGCAGCTCGTCTGGTGAGTGGGGAACATGAAGAGCACCGGGGGTGCACCCACAGCGTGCTGGGGCTCCTTCCTTAACTCCCCCCATCCCCATTTCTCCCTGCAGCTGAAAGCTCCCGGAGCTGGCGCTTGGGAGGGAGCTCTGGCAGCAAAGCCAGTGAACGCCCTGAGCCCTGCAGGTAATGCTGGGGTTGGGCAGGGTGCTTGGGCCTCCCTTCTAGCACCCATTAACCCCCTCACCTTGGGCAGGGACAGGAGAGCGACCCGTACACGGAGACCCCTGAGCACCTCGTCCTGCAATGCCCCCTGTATGGTGAGTGCCTGCCCCTCTGGGGTTCCCCCACCCCTCTCCATCCCAAAGCAGGGTGACCAGGAGGCCCGTGGTGACCCCCAACCTCCCCCCCAGGTGCCTCGCTCGGCTGCCAGCCACAAGCTGCCAGCGTGCAGGACTGGTGGCAAGCGCCCTGGAAAAGGTGAGGCCCCATCTGAGCCCCTGGATATTTGGGGGATACCCCAATTCAGGCCTTTGTTAACCCTTTTCTCCTGCACTGGCCTCCCCAGAGAACCGCTCCAAGGAGCCCTCGGCTGAACTGGCTGAGATCGATGCCCGGCTGCAGGCTCTGCAGGAGTACATGGACAGCCTGAACACCCGCCTGTGACCCCTGCAGGGACACACCCCCTCTCCCTGGGTCTGCAGGGGGTCACAGTGGTGCTGTGGTACAAATGTCCCCCAAATAAACCCTTGTGTAGCCCCAGAATGTGTCCTTCTTGGGATGGGGGTGAGGGCAGCATCCACTGGGAGAGACCTGGGGCTGGGGACACCAGGGACATCACAAGAGGGTGACAGTACCAGTGCTTGGAGACATGTGAGATGCAGCCCAGGCCACCAATCTTGTCCCCTGGGCTACCAGTGAACTCAGAGGCCACTGCAATGTGACACCAGCACCCACGTCACCCTATTCTCTCCCTATCCCTCCTCCTGGAACACCACTGTCCTCACTGGCCAAGCTGCCCACTATGGCTCTGACACCACCATGGCTTTATTGAGTTCCATGTCACATAAAACAGTGGCATTTGGAGCCAGTGGTGAGGAGCCAGCCGCAGGCTGCAGTTCAGGGATGGTGGCAGCTGGCCAGGGGACCAGCAGCGATGATGTCAGCAGAGCACGCAGGTCCTGGGGCACCAGGCTGGGGGTCTCTGTGCCAAAGCCACTGCTCCGTGTCACTGTGGCTACACCGGTGATGACGCCACCGTGGTGAGACATCAGCGTGGGGTGCTGCAAACATGGCTAGATGCCAGCACAGCTCCACCCTGGGCAAGGATGCTGCTCCGATGATCCTGACGGTGACGACGCTGCGGTGGCAGACGCGGTACCGGCGATGCCGAGGACAGCAGCGATGCCGGCAGCTGCCCGCAGGTGTCTGCCTGGGACAGCCGCAGGGGGGATGGTGAAAGCGGCTGCCCCAGGGCGGTGCCGCTCAGAGCTGCCCGCGGATGTCGGGCAGGAGGTGACAGGCTGTGACGATGTCGATGGTGTCGGCCACGGCGCGCAGGTCGCGGCGGGCCAGGCGCAGGCAGTGGGCGGCAGCGGCGGCGGTCACCTGCGCCCGGCCCAGGGCTCCCCCCAGCCCCCCCAGGCTCCGGGCGGCGCTGCCGTAGCTCTGCCGAAGGGCGCTGCCCACCGCCCCTCGCAGCCGCCCCGTCCCCTCCCGCAGCCGCTGCTGCAGCAGCGAGGGGCCGCCTCCCCAAACGGCCGCCGGCTCCTCCGCCAGCACCGGCGGCGTCTTCGGCCTCTGCTCCTCCTCCTCCTCCTCGTCGGTCTCGGAGGCTTCGCCCGGTACCTTCAGCCCGGCTGCGGGGGCCTCCCCTGTCGTACCCACCAGCAGCTCGGGCTCCGAGTCGCTCTCGGAGGCTTCGCCCGGCACCACCCGGGGGGCGGCCATGACCTGGAGGGGGACACGGGGCGAGTCAGGAGGGCAGCACCCAGGGCCGGGGGCGATCCGGGCTTATTATCCCTGCGGAGTCCCTCCTTCATCCCCGCTGTGCTCAGCCCCCTCTAATCCGCGGGGACCCTCCAGCGCTCCCAGAGGCTCCCGCAGCCCCACGGCCCCGGCACTGACCCCTGATCCCAACCCGGGTCCCCCCGATCGCACCCCGGGATCCCCCCAATCCTCACCTCGGGGTCCCCCCGATCCCACCCCGGGATCCCCCCGATCCCACCCCGCGATCCCCCCGATCCCCACCCCGCGATCCCCCCGATCCCCACCCGGGGATCCCTCGATCCCACCCCGGGATCTCCCCGATCCCACCCCGGGTCCCCCCGATCCCCACCCGGGGATCCCTCGATCCCCACCCCGCGATTCCCCCGATCCCCACCCCGGCTCCCCCCGATCCCACCCCGAGTTCCCCCGATCCCACCCCGGGATCTCCCCGATCCCCACCCCGTGTCCCCCCGATCCCCATCCCGGGATCTCCCCGATCCCCACCCCGAGTTCCCCCGATCCCACCCCGGGATCCCCCCGATCCCACCCCGCGATCCCCCCGATCCCACCCGGGGATCCCCCCGATCCCCACCCCGCGATCCCCCCGATCCCCACCCCGGTTCCCCCCGATCCCACCCCGCGATCCCCCCGATCCCACCCCGGTTCCCCCCGATCCCCACCCCGGTTCCCCCCGATCCCACCCCGGTTCCCCCCGATCCCACCCCGGTTCCCCCCGATCCCCACCCCGGTTCCCCCGATCCCACCCCGTGTCCCCCCCCCCCCGGGGGTCGCTCCGCTCCCACCTCCCGCTGCCGGCGCCGCAGGTCACATGACGCGCTGCCCACGTGACCGCACCCGGAAGTGGCGGCACTCAACATGGCGGCCCGCGCGCTGCTGCCGGTGTGGTTGAAGACAGAGAACATTGTTTTAAAACTAACAGCGTGGGGGTTTTAGCCAATAACCAGGAGCACCCCAGTGCTGGACAATGTCCCTTTTTATCCCCTTATTAAACTTTTAAAATTTCTAAAAAGTAAACTTTGTTTTTCACGCCAGGCACCCCAAATCCCACTGAGCCCCTAATTGCCAGCACCCTTAGCCTTGCCCCACAGAGAAAAAACATCAAAAAACATCCATCCCATGCTGTGGACAGCGCCTCTGAGCAATGGGAAATACCAGTAATACAGAGTTTTTTGCAAGTGCATGCTGATGCTCTTGTTATAAATGCATATTTTGGAGTTGGCTTTTCGCATATAACAAGCAGATTGCTTTATGTATAATACGGGAAAGTTATATTGCATGTTTTTTTTTTTATGAATAGAATTTTAAAAATTGTGATAGATAAATATTCTTGGATTGTAACGAAGTAGAGATGGGATTGTTGTTTTTTTTTAAATTCCTCAAAGAGATAGAAGACAGGAGGGCCATCTGGAATTCCTGAAGATAAGGAACGACTGAGCCTTGTTGAAGAAGAGAGATTTACTACCTCTATCTAGACTTAGCAAGGCCACATAGAAAAACTGCATAATTAAGGGAAGTCTTGAAACCAAAAATGAATATTTGAATCATGTATTAGCTCATTTAAATATGTAACGCAGAAGTCCTTAAAAACAAAGGATCTGAACAAAGACGGGGTGCTGATGTTGTTGGAATCAGCACCTCGGCCGAAAAGAGCTTTGTTTTTTTTTTCTCCTTTGTTGTCTATTTTTATTTTATTTTATTTTATTTTATTTTATTTTATTTTATTTTATTTTATTTTATTTTATTTTATTTTATTTTATTTTATTTTATTTTATTTCATTCCATTTTATTCTATTTTATTCTATTATATTTTATTTTTATTAAACTTATAAATTAATATAAAAAGGTGAAACGTCGTTTTTCACACTCTCCAACAGCCACCTGGGCTGAGCACCACAAGGAAATAAACCCCAGATGCTCCATCAGGTTTCAGATTTGGACACAACGCTGTTCAGCTCTGGCATCATCTGGGACAGTTCCTGCAGCTCAGGATGCAGAGATTTTCAGAGCCAGCTGAGGGAGGGAGAAAGCCTCACTTCTATTCAAGTTTCTCTGTAGATAATTCACCCTTTCTATGGGAACTGCCCTCTAGAACGATTGTTAAATATCCTCGTTCCTCTGGTGTTGCCAGCAGTGCTCTGAAGGTGGCAGTGCATAATGCGTTTCTCAGACCGAGATTTCTGTGCTTCAGAAGATTTGGGTGTTTTGGTTACTGCAGTCACTGTGTGTCTCTATTTTCCCAGATGACTCTGGCACTTTTCCTTTACAATTTTTCATTCATTTAATTTTATATTAACGGACACGAGAGCATTTTATCATTACAGTCTTGCACACTGTGGGCTATCTAGTTCTTTCAATTGACTTTGTCTTGCTTTTTTAATGTTTCTTGTGCCTTTATTCTGCTTCATTTGGAAACAAATCACTTGGAACTCATAGAAGTCCTCTACCTCTAGTGTGTGCTTTTTATTTTTTTTTTTTTAATGTTTCAACTTTCCAGGAAAAAAAAAATGTTTCCAGAACCCTGAATGAATTAAACAAACAACACATCATGTTCCATAAAAGGAACAAACTGGCTCAGCTGCTGATAGGGAACTGCTCATTTGTTTATTAAAAGCTGATAATTTAAAAGTAAGAGGAGATAGCTGGGAGCTTTAGGAATGATGGAAACTTGGATTTCCTCTCTGTTGCTGCAGGTGGCCTGGCATGACTCAATGTTTTTACATCTCCTTGCAGAAACTGATTCACAGGACAGGACACTGTGGCCACTTTGCATTGAAAACCAGATTATTCCTTCCTTTCTGTCATTCATGTCATTTTTAGCTGGAAATGCATTCAGTGTTTCACACATATTATAGAATTCTGTGGTTTGGAAATCTTAAACCAGGAGTTTGGCAGGCAACTTCAACTTTCAGAGGCAAGAGGACACCTTTTGATTCTTGAAGTCAGCAGCTTCTGGAGGAAGTCAGGTTTACAAACTACATCTGAATGCCCCCTCCTACACTAAAATAAATCTTCTACCATTCCCATTCATCCAAAGTTCCCACTGGTACCTGCAGAACTAACCACAGAGTCCTTGCTCTTTGTTGGAAATCTCCAACATCAGTGACTGTCATTTGTAGAATTGCATTCTCATGCTGGAAATGAAAATTAAAGAGTTCAGGTGCCCAGTTAAACACAGCACAAACAGAACTGTGAATCTGATTGTCAGAACTTGCAGTTTAAAGACAGTAATAATCCTTTTTTTTTTTTTTAAGAAGCAAAACAAGGGTGATTTATGGTAAACCATTCTTCTCCCTAGAACTCCAAAGGTCAAGCAGTAAGTGTGGTTGTCAGGTTAGCAACCACAGCTGCTCATTTGTGAGCTGTCCTTTAGTTCCATCCTGTTGTTTCTCTACATCTACAGAGTAACCTCCCCAAGTAATAAGTGACAAGAACCAGAGCACCAAGATAAAAAAAAAAAAAATTAGAGAAGAATTTATTGACTCCTTGTTACCAGGGAGTGTGAAACAACAGGATGAAACCACAGGAAGAAAGAGAATATATTGACCTAATCCACAGGATGCCATGCAGGCAAGTCAGGGGTTAAAACCAAATAAAAAGAGTTCCTGTAACATCCAAAAAAGAATGAATAATGTAGAAACTCATGAATGTGGGGGCACATACATCCATCTCACCTCACCTGGGATGTTCTGAGGGCTGGAATCCCTCTGCTCTGGGCAAAAACAACTGCAAGAGAGCACAAGGCAGAAGGAGAGGTGGTTCTTTGCACCTCAGGTTATTAGAAAGCAGGCTGGTTGTGTCTTATGAGAGAGATGATCTGCAGACCAGGATACTCTTTGGGACACGTGGTTTATTGGTCGTGGTTTATTGGTCGTGGGGAGGCAGCCCAACTGGGGAAGAGTCCAGGGATCCAGGAGCAAGCAAGCAAGCAGGAGTGCAAAGAGTCCAAGAGGGCAAGAGAGGGCAAGAGAAGGACCGAGTCACATGTTACATTCTATTTTAACTCTTTCTATCGTGAATATTCTAATGGGCATTGACCAATCTCCTCAAGATACAAAACCTACAGAATCTACATACAGCCTATGGGAACTACAACATTACAATACTACTCTACAGACCAAAATCCTGAAAAACCACCTTATCCCTGATACCTGAGAAGGTCCAACCCTTTATTCATCCTTTTGTCCTGGCAGGGGTGTCACTGACTCACCCAGCCAAGTCTTTTCAGCTAACCTAATCACCTTCTTCCTGTCCAGCCTTACAGATCAAATTTTGCTTTTAATTCTATTCCTCTCGTAGGTTTCATACTCTTAGAATCTTTTACTAATAAATCATCTCTGCAGAGCCTAGCTACTTCATCCTCTCCAACATCAGGTGAATTGATATTGTGCTGAGAGCTTTTTTCTGTGGTTGCCCAAGGCTGCTGGGGTAGATAGGTCAGGCATGCAGATGACACTGGGCAGGCTATATTTACCCTGGCAGTGCCTCTGTCACCCAGGCCATACATAGCCACTCTCATTCAGGGCAGGCAGCCTCAACAAACGCTCTGGGGAAGTGCTAAAGGATCTTCATTAAACCCTTCAGGTTTACAAAAAACACAAGAGAATGCTCTGTCTGCACCTGGAGTCTTCGTAGCCATGGTAAGTGATTGTATTTTCCTCTGTCTTTTGGAACAGAAAATACTTGTGTTGTGGGTTTTGTCTGAAATTTGGGTTAAAAGCTTTTTTTTTCCTTCTGTTTTCGAATAATAGCAATTATTAAAACTTCAGTGTTTAGTTTATGTTTTGCTTCAAGGCATAATAGAATACACATACACTTATACATACATACACACACACACACACATATATATATATATTATTATGGTCTAGCCAACATATTGTAATTTTGCATAAAAGGAATCAATTTTTGCCCAGACCATACCAAAATGAGGGAAAACAAACAAAGAAACAATATTATCCTGTTCATTAAAAATCAATATCACACCATTGATTGGAAAATAACCTTCCTATTACTTCAAGCTGCTGTTTTGGCATGCTGACCACTGGATTTTCTATGTAAGAAAAGATTGGGTTCTAGATAGGAATAACTGAAAGATAATGAATGTGTGTTGTGATTGCTGTAGGGATAATTAAAAAAAAAAAAAATCATGAATGTGCATTGTGACTGCTGTACCCTCATCTGGGTCTTTTGTTCCCCACAGCCATGGGTCTCTTTTCTGTACTTGCTCTACCACTGCTTCTCTTGGGGATCAGTGGGATTATTTATATTTACCAGTCAGTCAGGTGGCTGCTGTCCAAGTCAGCGGTGCAGAACAAGGTGGTGGTGATCACAGATGCCATCTCAGGACTGGGCAAGGGTGAGTTTTGTCTCATTTCTTCTCATTGCTTTTGTCAGAGAGCAGGGGCAGCCAGAGAGTGACCCTCTGGGTGACAAACACTGCCATGGATGTATTCAGAGCTGGCTGGCTGGAGCAGGAGTTAATAAATGTATTTATATAAACAAATCCTATGATTTTTAAGTGCATATTTTTTAGCCGTGGGAACCCTTGGTAAAGCCAGCAGGAGCTGCAGGGCTCTGTATTTATTTAATTCAATAGAAGGGGAGGTTTTTACAAGAGCACTGAGTGCTATTTTTAGCGTGTTGCTACTGTAAGCTCTCATTACCCAGCCCGTCACTGCAGGCTGTCTGCACTAACAGGTGTCACCTCACTCTTCACATGTTCCTTTTCAGCCCTTAGAGGCTCCAAACAGTTCCTGCTTCTTGTGAACAGCAAGGCTCACCCCTCTGTCCCTGTTTGCATCTCTTCCCTCTCTGTCACCCCTAATTATTCCTCTTCCTTGGGCATCCTCCAGCATTTCCAGCTGGGCTGCCCAGCTCTCTGCAATGCCAGGACAAGGAAAGGTGATGCCTTGGAGTGCCTACCCAGAACAGAGGCTGGACAGAGTTAAGAGAATAAAGCAGGTATTTTTTAAAAGCCTTCAACAGATGCACCTTGGGCAGTCAAAAGCCTCCCAGAGGCTACACCCCGTGTGGGTGATGGCCAGGAGTTTTTTTCAGACAGAAATAGGTTTGGTCTATTTGCATATCAGGGGTTAATTCTCCAATGACAGCTTCAGGTGATGAAGTCGTTTATCCCCAGTTTGCTCCCCACAATTCACTTTTGTTGATACTTTTTGGGGGCCTGAGGCAGAGGGTGTGATTGGTTCTCAGGCCTGGAAGGATTGTTTTTGTCTGACCAAAATGTGAAGACGGTAGCTAACACTCTATATGGAGTTCAGAGTTATGCCCTAATGCAGTCCAGGGTCTGAAAAATATAAAAGCTAAAATCTTAAGGCATCAAGGGCGTGCAATAATTTATCTGTTTGAACAGCTGATGGCCTGGGTGGCCAGCCACTTAGCATCTCTAGTCCAGAGGAGGTCACAGAGGTGAGCAGAGGGCTCTACCATGGAGACAGGCTGGCAGAGTGGGGTTGTTCACCCCAGAGAAGGGAGGGCTCTGGCAGGATCTCAGAACCACTTCCAGTGCCTTAAAGGGCTCCAAAAGAGTCAAAAAGGAACTCTGGACAGGACCCTGGTGTGGTGCCCCCACACTCCTTTTCATGTAGATGAAAAACGAGGTAACTCAAAGCACTTTTATTTTATTACCCTAAATATACCTATGAGCAGTATATCCCAAGATGTGATTTGCAGGCTTGAATGGTTCCAAATGATGCAAAATTAACTTTCCACTCAGGCATGTGTGGTGGCCATTCATTCAAGGCTTTAAAATACCAGCTGTGTGACCAGCTGCTGTGGATGTGGGCTCTAAGGAAGCAGCCAAATTCTTTCCCTCCATGCCAGAATTTCCAGACTAAAGGCGACATTCATCAAAGTTCGAAAAGAGAAACAAATCTATGATGATTGAAGATGTTTTCAGTGGCTTGTGGTTGTTATTGAAACCTGGTTCCTGTTTCTTCTGAGTGCTGTAACTCAGAAAAGTGCAGGGAAGTTCTAGAGGAGAACATCATTGGTTTCCCTTTTTCACCTTTATTGCTGTTCACATAGAAGTCTTTTACTCTTTTTTTTTTTTTCTGTTGTTTATAGGAAAAATACTGCTATAATTGTTCTGGCAAACACTCTTTGGGGGCATTAAATTAAAAATACTTCTACACTAGAAAAAAAAAAGAAAAAGAAAATAGAAGGCATTCTAAAATTACTGTTGTAAATAATGGAGAAGATTGCTTAAATAAAAGCTTCCAGCTGCACAGGTTTGCAAAACTACAAGGGTGGATCCACAAATACTTGCATACAGATATTAAGAGTCTAACATGATCATTAAGAAATCTGAAATGGGATTTCTAACTGGGTTTCCTGTGGGCATTGAAATGTGAAGGGAATGTTTCTTGGAGGACAGCAAGCCATCACCTCGGGGTTTTTCTGTTGCCCATTCAACAAAGTTCACAGGAGCCAAGACAAACCAAACAGGCTGGCAAGGCATTGTAAGACCATGTTCCTTTTCTTGCCATGCTAATCATGCCTGTGGCTCTCCCAGAGATTTGATTAGGGACCAAACAGCAGAGCTCCAAGGCTTTCTTTTTTATTTTTCACTCACATTATTTCAAAATTAATGAACTTTAAAGCATGGATTCAAACGTCTTTTGCAAAGCCAGCGTCCCGTTTCCAGCAAAATAAACAAAATCAATTTGCCACTAGTGTAATTATTAATTTTTTTTTTTTTTTTATTATGTATTTCTCTCCTAGAATGTTCTCGTGTGTTTCATGCAGGAGGAGCAAGGCTTGTGTTGTGTGGCAGGACGTGGGAAAAGTTGGAAGCTTTGTATGATGCCTTAATTAGCGTGACAGACCCCAGCACGGTAGGTGATCACAGCCTGGGCTCAACCTTGCTCAGGTGCTGGAGTGTGAATTCCCCTGGGCCAAATCCACACAGGCCCAGGAGTGCTCAGGAACCTGAGCATTGAATTTGAACCACCAGAAAAACGAAAATGCATGAATCCACCCAGACACGGGGTAGAAATGCAAGTTTAGTTAGAGAAGCCCTAAAGCCTAGTTTAAAGTTCAAGTAGCATTGCCTTTTTTTTTTTTTTTTTTTTTTTTTTCCCAAATTTGTTCTGGAATCAACCAAATATAAGGCACCAAATTATTTTGTTTGCATTCAACTCTGCAAATTTGAATCTCTTTTGATTCTCACAAAAATTCTCTTCTACATTCCTCCCTAAGAGCAGGAAAGCAAGGGGCTGTTTGCTACTTCATGACCCACTGCAACTAAAAATTCAGTGGCTTTGTACATTTTTTTGGGATTCTAAATCATAACAAGATGCACACCACACTTGTGCCAGCAGCTTTACAACACCAATGATTCTCACACTTTTTTTACATTGACACAAAACCCAAGGTAGCTTTGATCACCCAGGTAATAACAGCAGACACAGAGAGACGGAGAAAGAAACATCTCTGAAGGTCTTTGGAGCCAAAATCTTCCTCTCTGGAGCTGCTCCTGTGCTCTGAACAAGCCACCCAGCTAGAAACCCTCAGCAGAGGAATTTGCCTGATGATTTGGATGAGAGGGATCCCTTAACAACAGGAAATGCCAGCAGTTTCTCATGTGATTCCTGTGCTCAAGGAGTGGGAGATAGGTCAAAAGATCAAATTCATTTTGAGCTTCTCCACTATTTGGGGGGGGAAAAAAGTCCCAGGTAAAAGGGATTTGGATTAAAAACAGAACATTGGCAGTGGAGATGCAGGACTGGCCCTGCTCCTGCTCTTTGGGAGGTGTTTCTTGGAGGCTCATGGCAAAGATTCCCTTCTGTGACCAACATTCCAGGGCACAGGTGTTCCTGAAAGCATCACATAAATTTCTGCAGCCATTGCTCATCAGACCTATGAATATTTGCAGGGTTGTTTTTGTTTTGTTTTGGTTTTGGTTTTGGTTTTTTTTTCCAATGGGCTTCATTCATCTGCATAAATAACCACAAAAATAGTATGTTCATGTTAGCCTGCACAGATTCAGCTAGGAAAAAAATATTAAGTATGACTGAGGGTTCTGCATTATGTTCTCTAAGTAAGGGAATGATCAGTAAGGGAATGTTCTGTAGAATGATCTAGAATTAGAACCAGAACTAGAACAGTCTAGAACCAGAAACTAGAACTAGAACTAGAACGATAAATATGGTTTTTTAATAACAAGTGCCATCGAAATGAGTCTCTTGTTCATCAGACCTATGCCCCAAAGCTGATACTTCTGGACATCACAGACATCAGCTGCATTCGAGACGTGGCAAAGGAAATCCTGAACTGCTATGGCTGTGTGGACATCCTGATCAACAATGCCAGCATGAAGGTGAAAGGAGCAGTGCAGAGCATTTCACTGGAGCTTGATAAGAAGATAATGGATGCCAACTATTTTGGGCCTATAACATTAACCAAAGGTATTGTAATTTTTATTTTATTTTTATTTTTTTCATTTAATTTAATTTAATTTAATTTCATTTCATTTTATTTTATTTCATTTTATTTTATTTTATTTTATTTTATTTTATTTTATTTCATTTAATTTCATTTCATTTCATTTTATTTCATTTTATTTTACTTTATTTTTGCTTCTTTTGCTGTTACCACTTAAAGCACATTGGCAATTAAATGGGTTAACACTGCAAGCAACTCTGCATGTAGAATTCAGGTGAAGTCTAGAAGACAACTTCCAGCTGTTGGACTCTGTGATACTTTTGCTTGCAGTATTGAGACAACCTTCTTTGAATTTGTGCTATTTACACTTCAGCTCTCTCTCCTTTTTCACTGAATGCACTCAGCTCTTTTACTTACGTGGCTCCTTCTTGCATTTCTCTTTTTCCCAGCCATTCTTCCTAACATGATCTCAAGAAGAACTGGCCAAATTGTTCTAATTAACAGCATCCAAGGGAAAATAGGAATTCCATTTCGTGCAGCTTGTAAGTTATCCACTGCAAAACCATAGATTCTGATGCATGAGTTGTGGGGAGTCCATTTCACTCATCATAAGTTATTAAAATTGCTAATTTGCATCCATGGGAAATGCAGCCATGTGCTGTTTGATGTGCCCAAGAGACTGCATGCACAATTGTCCTTGTATGGATAATTTCTTTTTGCTTGTTTTGAATATGCCACATGATAATTTCAGTGGGTGAAATAATCCTTTTGCATTTCGGTTCATCATTCCATTTTCCCAAACACTGGTGCTTTATTTTACACCTGCATCCATGCAATCATGCATCTAAACATTCAGATGTGTGCTTTTTTTTTTTTTTTTTTTTTTTTACTTTTAGATGCTGCTTCCAAGCATGCTGCTGTGGGCTTTTTTGATTGTCTCAGGGCTGAAATGGAAGAATTTGATATTTCTGTCAGCACTGTGAGTCCAACCTTCATCTGCTCCTACCACCGCCAGCCAGCACCAGGCAACTGGGAGGCATCCATCTGGAAATGTAAGTTTGGGTGGATGAAGATGAGGCAAAAAAAAAGCAGGAGGAAGGCTTTTCCAGGGTGGAAAAAATAAGAAAGGAAAAATAATGGAAGTGACAGAAAGGATGAACAGGCACGAGGAGCAAAAGGAGAGAGGTGTCGGAGAGGTAATATTGGCCTGGTGAAAAGAGAAGGAAGGTGGAATGAGGCCATGTTATGTGAGAAAATAAATGTATCAGGGCATCAGGAGTGGAGGGGGAGGAGAGCACAGAAGGTGCAAAGGGATAATTTCTCTGCACTCAGGTTGCCCCTTCTCTCAGGGACTGTAAAGGTTTTACCTCAGGTATAAAAAGATCTTGGCCACATACTGACGAGGAGAACGGGGTGGAGAAGGGATTGAAAGTGCACAGGAATTAAACTGATTGGGCTGATTCACTGGTTGTGCATCTTCTCAACACCATTCCCTCAGAGTATCTGTCTGCCTGTCTGTCTGTAGCTCTCACTCCTCTCTGATTCAGTCTTTTTCAGGAAGGTGTCCTACGGTGTGCACCCCGTGGAGGTGGCAGAGGAAGTCCTTGCCACGGTCAGCAGGAAGAAGCAGGAGGTGCTTATGGCCAATCCCATCCCCAGGGCAGCAGTGTACATCAGAACATTCTTCCCCGAGCTGTTTTTTGCCATTGTTGCCTCGGGGATTAGGGAAAAGCTGAAGACAGAAGAGGAAAGTTGATTTTTTTTTTTTTTTGGTTCAATTATTTCCCTTGCTTTTGACCTGGGGAAAAAAAACCCAAAAAAAAACCCAAAAAAAAACCCAAAAAAAAACCCAAAAAAAAACCCAAAAAAACCCACAAAAAACAAAAACAAAAACAAAACAAAAAAAAAAACAAAAACAAAAAACCAAAAAAAAAACCACAAAAAAACCACAAACAAACAAAAAAAAAACCAAAAAACAAAAAAACAAACACACAAAACCAAAAAAAAAAACCAAAAAAAAAAAAAAAAGGTTTCTGTTTTGAATGTCAGTGACTTGTGCTGCTTGCTGTGGGGAGAATGATGCCACTGTCATTGACACACACATTCATCTGGAAAGCTCCTGCTCTTCTGGCTTTAGGGATTATGACAATGTGCCATTGGAACCAAACAAGTCCCATGGCTCATTTAAATTCCAGCTCACTTTTGCACCTCATTCATCAGCAGAATCACCAAGCATGGAAGGAATTCTTAGGGCAAAGGAATGTGTGTCATCCTGCAGGGACACAAAGCTCTTGCTGCACCTCTCACTGCACCTCTCACTGAATTGCTCTGGCTTCAAGAAAACTTCAGGGAGGTGTTCAGCACTGGGGTGGAGGGGTCAGCTCCTGCAGCACCTGCTGGAATTCCATCAGTTTTCTGTTGTGGCACTGGGGTTTTGTTGTAGTGTGAGTGACTATGCCTTAACCAGGAAGTCAAGCCATCATTTGATCAAAATGTTCTCGTTCCTCAGCAGAGCTCTGCTCCTTCAAACCACTGGGCATTCACTGTGATCTCAGTTTTATCTGTTTCTGTACCTCAGCAGCAGCCGAGCCCTCCACATTTCCCTAAGAGCAGGATGCAGAATAAGCACAATTTCATCAGAAAAGGATCAGGCACCACAGGACATCCCAGCTAAACATGAATCAACGTTGTTGTGGCTGTCCCTGCATCCCTGGAAGTGTCCAAGGTCAGGATGGACAGGGCTTGGAGTAGCCTGGGACAGTGAAATGTGTCCCTGCCCATGGCAGGGGGTTGGAATGACAGAGATGCTCTTTAAGGTGCCTTCCAACCCAAACCATTCTGTGATTTCTCTGATTTCTCTGATTTCTCTGATTTCTCTGATTTCTCTGATTTCTGTCATTGTCCTTCTTTGTCGTAAAAAGGAGTGGACTGCACGTTAAAATAAGCTGAATAATCCTTCTGCTCCATTTAGCACGTTCCAGAGATCAGCAGAAATTCTTCACACAATTTCACCTCGAAACAGTGAGCAGCTCAAGGAGCCACAGCAGAAGGCAGTGAGAGGGAAAGAGGTAAAAGAACACCTGTGTCCAAGCAAGAGGGTTTTAAAAAACAGATGTGTTTTTATCTAGAAATAAAAATTTTTATCTAGAAAGTAGAGGAAAGTTGTATCTTAATGATTTTCAAATTCCTAAAATGTACTGCAGAGAGGGTAGGACTGAACCGTTCCCCATTTCTGCTGGAGCAGGACAATGTGCTAAAATTACTGCCAAGGAGATTTACAGGGACAGCACTTCCTGCTAAGAATAGTTAAGCACAAAGGATAAATTGCCACAGAAATTTTCAAATGCCTGTCTTGGGAAGCTTTAGAGAAGAGATTAATGAAACATCTGTAAAAAAGCAATGTAGCTTTGGTTTATCCTGCCTAGAATAAAAGAAGGATTAGATGACCTTTTAAATGGGTCACACTTTTCTCTAATTCAGTGGCTTTTCCTCATCTTGAAGATGAGGTTTCTCCACTGCTATGTCAGACACAATGTATTTTTTTTTCCCTCTGGGGAAATCTATTATTTAATCTGAAGTTTTCTGTTTCATTTGTTGATCTCTGCTTCGCTGTCTCACCTGTGGATCTATGCTGCACCAATCAATATTATGATAAGAAAAAGAAATATTAAGATGAGCTCAGGATAGCAGGGATTGCATCCCAGAGGTGCCTATTTCTCTCATTAACTTCCAGTGGTAACCAGGACTGCTTTAGGTCTGTGTACTTGTGCCACAGATGTCTGAAATTTACTGAGATGCCATACTCAACAAAATTGATTGGATCTAATGGATCAGAATAAAAAAATGCTGCTGGTGTTTTTCCTCTGCTTCCAGATAATGTGGTGTCAGGACTTACTGGGTGTCAAAAGTTAAAATAAGGGCCAGAATATGAAAGAATGGATTACTAACAGGGATAAGAAATCTTGAATTTCATCAGGTTAATTTGTTTACCAGATATCCAGCAGAACACATGTATCTTCATTTTGTTTTCTCATTTTAAGTAAGTATTTACACTGAAAACCTGTTCCCCCTGTCAGCCTTCCTTTCACAGCAAATCCACCACGTGCATGGTGAAACCCCTGAACCGTAAGCTGAGGTCCACAGATTTTCTTGGACAGACTGTACCTTTCACAACAAAAAAAATTATTCAAGCCACGCACCACATACCTTATTTGCTGCCCTGCTTTTCATGGGGGTTTGGTTTCAGGGTGGGATTTTATTTTTTTTTTTATTTAATAAAGAATCAGGGTGCAGTGATGTTCCAAAATTCTAACAAACTCACTATTACTGTTAGACACTGCTTGAAAACTAGAAGTTGTGTCTAGAGCTGTGGGGAACCTGTGTCACTGTTATCTGAACTGACACACCTGAATCCCCTTTTCCAGCACCATGACTTCCTGGAAGCATCCATGGAAATGTAACTTCTTTATTAAGAAAAAAATAGATAATGCTACTGTCTTGGTTTGGAAAGACAGGTCTCTGCCAGGGAAACTGGGGTTTCTCTTAGAACGGAGAATGTAAACCCCTCACTCCCTGCCAAATTATAAATTTGCAATCAAGGGCTTTCAGGCAAAGAGTTTGGGAATAGGAATAACAGTTCTTTACTAGGAATATTAACAATACAAATGGAGTAGAAAACAAAACCACCCAACCAAACCAGCAAACAAACAAACAGCAATTTTGGAGAACCCTGACAGAGTCAGAGCTACAACCTGACACCCTGTTGGTCAGGGGGTTGGGAGCAGTCCCAAAGTGAGTCCTCCTGGACTGGCAGAGGTGGTTCTGGTGGAGCAGAGATGATCCTGTAGAAAACGGGTCCAGTGATGGTAAAAGGGATCCAGTGGTGGTGGGAAGGGTCCAGTGGGTGAGAAGGGGTCCAGTCTTCCTCCCAGGAAATCAGGTGAAGCCAGCAGCTTTCCTGTCCCTGTGTCTCAGTTTTATCCAGACAGAAAACTGCCTGCCCCCACACTGCCAGGAGGGATGTGATGCATCTCACAATAGGATGATGGAAATGCCGGGGAATGGCCTGAGGATGTGTTAATGGCCCATTATCAGAAGGTGTTAATGGCCCATTATCAGAGGTGTTAATGGCCCATTATCAGAAGGTGTTAATGGCCCATTATCAGAAGGCGTCTGACCTCTCCCACCTTGAGTTACAAGAGATAAAGAAAAACCATCTCCTCAACTGCTTTTAACAGCTGAAAACAGAACACATTTTTGGTTCCATAACCCAAGACAGCTAGCCATTGATAGTGTTTTATTGCTGAGCACTGTCTGGATCCAGCAGTGTGATTTCCAGCGTGCTGTGAGCTCTGGTGCAGCCTCACAGGACCGAGATGGTGGCCAGGTGCCGCAGGCTCCTCAGGGCGTGCGCGGGGTCGTCGGCAGCGTTCTGGAAGGAGTTCACGTACACGTTGCAAACCTTCTCTGGAGCTGTGTGCTCAGGAAACCTGTACTGGATCCTAAAGCTCCTCTCCAGCTTTCTTCTTTTGTGCTTGAATTCCAGGATGGTCTTGGTGTATTTGTTAATGGTGGTGACGGCTGCGGCCATACAGCAAGCGAAGGAAGTCCATGCGAGGCTACAAACAAACAAACAAACATACAAAGAACCCCAAAATATCAGAAATTAGCAGGACATTTTCATATTCGAGTCCTCTAATTTTATTTTTGCAAACACTGCTTGTGTGTGATTGTTTTGGTGTATAATAGGAAAAGATGAACAGGCTAGGTGAGGAAGAAATACCTTTGGTTGGTGACCATTTACAAACCTGACTTGTAGGGTTGATCTCTACATATTTGTTGTAATATCTACATTTATCATACCTGTTTAATGAAACCCTACCTCCAGTTTCTCCATTTAAGCTCTATTTAAGCTTTACTTCTCTGTTTTAATGAAACCCTACCTCCAATTTTTCTATTTAAGCTTTACTTCTCTATTAAGCTTAGGGCTTAATATTAGAAAGGGGGTTTATTAAAAAAAAAAAATAAAAGAGGAATCCATAAAAAGCTAAAAGGTGCAGTTATTAAGAGTATAAATCTCACAGGGGACACTGAGAAAAGTGTGAGTTACTCAAAAGTGTTAAAAAGAACAGAGAAGGCACTATTGAATAGTTGGGTAAAGCAGGTTCAGGGCATTGAAATGCATTCCTGAGAAAAAGGAATGGCATGAGGAGAGAGAAAAGGACCTAACTCTGAAATGTTAAAAGTAAACCCTTAAGGAGACAGAACTAAAAAGCTTGTATGGAAATAGAGTTTGTTAAAAATGTGTAGGAATCAAAAGCAGCAGGTAAAAATATGGCCACGTGAGGATGAACTGCAGTTCACAGTGCAGGCAAATACAAACCTTGCAAACTTGTGCATTCTGGGCAATAATTTAAGACAACTGATTGACAAGAGCAACACCTGCTTACTGAGCTGCATCCTCAGAAGTGAAATAAGGTAAAAGCCACTGCTTCTAAATTAGGTTTAATTCTTTGAACATAGGGTGAAGTGACTGAAATGTGATGGAAAAACCAAATATAAACCAGTCAGTACCCATAGGACCAGCCATAATCCCAAGTGTGAGGCCTCCAGTCTTCAGGACCAAGATTTACAGTCATCTGAAATACAGTTGTGTACATCATGTGAGCAACCATGCCCAGAAGACCTAAAAAACACAATGTTATAATAACCTTAGAAAATGCAAATTGAGGACATTCTTCTTCCTAGTTGTCCCTTGAACTCCTGAAGGATATTTTATGAAATATCTGAATTCTACAATATTGGACATCACCATTTAAGTGAGTTTAATGTGTTGTGTATTTGCCACTTGTACACTCAGTTCTCATCTTCTGAAAACTTCTTAGAAGTGTAAACCTGAGTAATTACTTGCTCTATCACCAAGCATAAATCACTTTGAACTCTGAACAGTCCTGAACACAGGCAGCAGAGTGGCATGTGCTCCACAAGAAATTCTAGTAAATAAATTGACTGTGACTGCTTTACTGCAGCATTCCTCAGTAAGAATTCTGGAACAGAGATTGAATCTTTCAGGTGCCTTCAGAAATCTCTGGTCCAGCCTCCTCCTGCTCAGCAGACTATGAAGAGACAATTCAGACCAGATTTCCTCAGAATCAGATTCCTCAGAATTCTGTGAGAATCATTTCCTGGACTAGGGAAAGTCCTTCCAAACTGGATTTGCCTAAAATCCTAAGATTAAATAGCACTGGGTTATGAAACAATGTGCAGAAAATGGAAGAAAATTTTAATTCTCTATTAGCAATTGCCCAAGTGCATTCTACTCCCTCTTAAAAGTGCAAATTGAGTTTGGTTATTGCTAATTTTATACTTATGAAATTGCTGATTTCATACTTAGCACGTTGGAAATAGAAAAAATCAAGTTACTTGAAAGAGGATGTTACTTTTTAGTCTCTGGCAACCAACCTGACAATTAAATGAAAACTCATCCAATTGAAACAATTAAGTTAAAGATAGCAAAAGCCACGGATATAAAACTCAAACAGCCTTAAGCTGCGCCAAGGGAAATACAGGTTGGATGTCAGGAAAAAGTTTTTCACAGAAAGAGTGATAAAGTATTGGAATGGCCTGCCTGGGGAGGTGGTGGAGTCACCATCCCTGGAGGTGTTTAAAACAAGACTGGATGTGGCACTGGGTTTAGTTGAGGTGTTAGAGCATGGGTCGGACTCGATGATCTTGAAGGTCTCTTCCAACCTAGAAAAAATTCTGTGCTTCTGTGATTCAAACTAGACCACGTGAAGAAATAACGAATTGAAAATAATATTTTCCCCTAAAATTTTGCTTCACTTCGTGTTGTTAGCCTCTCAGTAAGAGTTTTGAAGCTTGGGCACTGTTATTAATTTTCAGAGGGAGGACTGCTCTGGGTGCAATGGATGGAGATGTCTGAGTGTACCTGCTAAGACGGTGACCACTGCAGAGAAGGCGTTGATCTTGAGCCCATCGATGACAGAGCTGTAGTAGCAGATTTCTACCGACATGAGGATGTTCCCAATCAGGAGCAAGAGGACGTAGAGGAGCTCTGCGACAATAGACAGCCACAAAACCCCTGCAAAACCACAAAGCAGCAGCACTGCTGTTAGCAGCGATCATCCCGTGTTTGCACCGTTTCCTTCTGCATTTGTAGAAGTTCTGCATTGTAAAAAGTTAAAAGTTATTGTAAAAAAGTTAAAGATCCACAAAGGATCTGAGGGTGCTCTGATGGTGGGAACATCTGTGGAAGACTTCAGTGTCAATGGGCACCTAAAATTATAATTACTGGAAAAAAGCAGTTGCGTGTTCCTTTGCTACACACGTAGGAGCTTACAGGTGGGACAGTGTGGTTTGATACTCAGTAGCTACCCTGAAGTGGGGTAATATAAAAATACCCTAAAATATATATAGAAATAAAATAAATAATTAATTTATTCCTATATTTAATAAATAATTTTATTCAATTATTCAAATAATATTATTATATTTAATAAATAATCTACAATTAAATTATTATTATAATCATTAATATAAACATAAGATAATAAATTTATATTATATTGTATTATATTATATTATATTATACTATATTATACTATATTATACTATACTATATTATATTATAATGTTATATTATAATATAAATATAAATATAATAAATAATAATATAAATTAAATATAAATATAATAACTAATAAATATAAATATAATAAAACTATCAATATAATAAAAATGTAAATATAATGAGATAATATTAAAAGAGCCAAAGTTAACAAAAAAGAGGAACTGTTGATGTCATGGTTGTGAGGGCAGAGAGGAGCAGCAGACCCAGCTGACAGCCTGGAGGCCATGCACACTCCTACACTCCCTGTGTAGGATATTCAATAAAATCTTCCCCACAGGCTTAACTTTCAACCAAACAGGATCTTGATTTATTGATTTTATTTTATTTTTTTTTTTCACAGAGAAGGCTTGATGAGCTCAGACAGCCTCCAGGTTTCGCTGAAGTTCATTTCTCCAGTTATCTGCTAATTCCTCTCTTTTTGGAGATCTGGTAATTACATCTTATGCAAGAAGTTAATCCTCCCATGCAAGTCTCTCAGCCTGCTGTTTGACCTTTAGCACGCTGATGTCCCACAGCCAGGAGCAGGAGGCCTTCTCCTGTCCAAATTTGCTGCAGCAAGGTCTGGCAAATGATCTTCCCTAAACTTTTTAAGAAACAAAACTGTCCTGAGACAGCTGGCTGGAGATTCAGGCAGTGATTTCAGGTGAGGACATACACAGTCACAGCTTGAAAATTGAAACACTGCTGAGAGATTTCCTTGATTACCAGACAGCACCTAGGGCAGGAGACAAGGACTGTGTGCTGTATAACCCCCAAATTCTGGCTTTGACAGTGGCTGTGGGACTCCTCTGATTCATGGGCCATTTAGACATTAAATTCTTGGGCCAGGCCATGTGTGGGTGTTCTTGGATGTGGTTTCTTTCTCCAGAAATTGTGGCTCGATAAAAAAAAAAGAAATTGTGATTTTCATTAGCAACACCAGATGTTGCATTGCCCAACAGTTCTGGCTGCCCCAGCTGTGAGAGTTTGCATCTCAACATTCCTGGTCAGCAAACCATGATAAGAGGTGCACTGAACAAGGGTGATCACACCTGTGTGTGAGACCTGTGTGTAAGAATGCTTATATTGGTAAGTGTGATCAGGAAAGTTTTGACTGCAGAAAAAAAAAGGAAAAAAGCATATCTACCTCGATCAGAAGCTGGAGTCAGACTGATAAAGCTTCTGCATTTCTCACCTAAAAACAAAATCAAATCAAATTCAGGATGATTTTGTATTCTGTAAAGATCTGAAGAAATAGATTAATAGAAAGGAGAAAATGCAAAATCCATCAGGTAAGCAGAAAGTGGGATGATCAGGAGAAGGTGTTTTTAATGTACACAGAGAGCCTGGCACATCAACCTTCTCCTGGGCCTTCACTAGAGAGTCCTCACAGACTATTCCAAGGTAGAACCAGAGCCTGGAATACCTGGAGAAAAGCTGTGAATCCATTTCCATGAGGTGCTGGCTGTGAAGCCAGGACAGGAAAATTCCTTTGCAAAGCTGGATGAAAATCCTCCTGTTAGGGCAGAGCTGCTCTCCTTACAGCAGCAAGGCTGCTGCTGCTCACACAAATTCCCTCTAAGCTTCTTCATTCCAATTTCTTCCTCTAAGCTTTGATTTTCAAACCCATGTGACCTCCTGACCCCCACACAGATGCTGTGAACAAAGCTCTCAGAATTAATTCTGCTCTGATCTGAACATCCTGGGTGTTTTTTTCCAGCTCCTGACTGGAAGCAAGTGGGAAAACACGAGCTTCCAAATGGGAGCTTCCATAGCAGATGCTCAAATTACACAACCCTGGTACCCATAGCACGGGTAAAAAAGTGTCTTTTGGACACCTAGTTTGCTCTGATCTTTGACATTTACCCCTTAAAACTGCATAACTTACAAGAACTTGTGGTAGAACTGGACCTTCAGGACAGGTGACTGTGAAAATATTTGCATTTTGTAGCACAAGTGACGGCTGCTTTGATTCCTCTGAAGTTCTGTTCTACCTGTTGCTTGTAAACTGATCAGGACAGTTCAGAGAAAAACTCGATGTTGGTCTGGTTTTACAACAAATGCTTGAATCCTTGAACAAGCAATCCCCTTAGACAAAAAAAAAAAAAAAAAAAAAAATCCACAACTAACTAGAAAGTTTCTGGAATGGCAAGCTAATTTCCTCCTGATAATATTTACATCTGCAGGGTGAGACTCAATCAAATGCCACCACTCATGGCTGGTTAAGTCTCCATGTCATGTTTTAGCAGGATGAAAATAATCCTCTTCTGCTTTGATTTATGTGAGGTGAGATGACAGCAAGAAAGTAGAAATACTTGTGCTCAAGAGGAGATCCAGTAACTAATTTAGATCCCACAGATATATTAGTGCAAATGATTAAAAAAAAAAAAATAATCAGTTTGCTTTTTTTTATGTTGCCATAGGGGATTAGAAGCAATCATTTAAAGCAAGTATGTTCATTTCTGACTAGCAGAATAAAAGCATTGGAAAAGTGAAACGCTTTCCTGTTAAAGTCATTTAACATGCTGTTACGGTGAGTAGAATAAAAAAAAAACCAAATAATCTTCATCTGTACCACAACACCTGTCAGCTAAATCACAACCACAGCCCTGTCACCCTAATGTTCTTTGGAGAATTTATTGGGAAATTTTAGGAACTGCCTAATTCCTAAGGTCCTACCCTCCAATGTCCCCTTTGCCAGAGAAGAGCAACTTTGTTTTAAGGCTTCAAACCTGTCCTGAAGGACGCTTTCCCCCTCCATTACTGGATCCCTTTTACCATCCCTGGACCCGTTCTTCTACAGGATCCTCTCTATTCCAACAGAATCACGTTTGCCACTTCAGAAGGACTCACTTTTGGACTGCTTTCAACACCCTTGAAAAGTCAGGTTGTAGCCCTGACTCTGTCAGGGTTTTCCAAAATTGTTGTTTGTCTGTTTGTTTGCTCGTTTGGTTGGGTGGTTTTGTTTCCTATTACATTTGTATTGTTAATATTCCTAGTAAAGAACTGTTATTCCTATCCCCAAAAATCTTTGCCTGAGAGCCCTTAATTGCAAAATTATAACTTGGTGGGGGGGGGGTGAGGGGTTCACATTCTTCCATTCTAAGGGAAACCCCAGTTTCCCTGGCAGATCCCTGTCTTTCCAAACCAAGACAAAACCCCATAAAAAGAGTGAGGCAGAGGGGGTGTAGTCACTGTTTGTCATGTTTGGGTTTTTCTTAAGTTCTTTCCCAAAAATCTAAAATGGTAAACAGGGTCACACTCTGTAAACTATCTTGTTCTTCACATTTCTCTCTCCTAAGGAAAAACTTTACTTGTTAACCCTTAGTGTAGCCAACGAGTCCAAAGATCCCACCTCTTAGGTGGGCACATTGTAAAAAAAGTATAAAAAATAAGTTCTAAGAATAAACCAGCCCCTTTTTCAGGACATCAGCCTTCTGAATCACGAGTCATTCATTGTGTCCCACAGCGACAAGGGGGGTGAGACATAAATTTTAAAGAATATAGGATTTAAAAGAAATTAAGATTTTAGCTAGAAATAAGCCTTATGGTTGTCGAAGTTAATTAAGAGCTTTGTAGTTAGCTAAGGAAGACTAGGCTTGAGTTAACTTTTTCCAAATAACTGATTGCTTGTCAACCTTATGTTTGCTTAGCTGTGCTTGCAACAATAAATAGAGAACCTGATAAATAAGCTTAGAGACACAGGACAATTACAGACTCCCCAATCCTGAAACGTATTGAAAGTCACTGTACCTAAAAAAATGGGAATTCTACCAACACCCATTTGTCACCATTTGCATTGAAAAAGTAGAAAGTTCAGAGCAATGAAAAGTCATTTTCCTTCCTCATTTTAAACCCACTCCTCTTAAATGAGACCACCGACCCATTTCAAAGGACAAACTACGCGTGCTTAATTGTTTTTTTTTGCTAATTACCATACGAAGCGAGAAATGAGATGTACCAGAGTTATAAACATGCATTTGTACTTTAGATATCCAACGGTTTTGTCAATAAAATAGCTTTGTGATTTTCTGTGTGCTTTTGGAGAGCTATCCCACACGCTGCCCAGCGCTGCAATAAACACAAACTTTCTAACTTCAAACCGTTAAAAGAGTTTTTGTCCGTCTCAGTTAAATACCAGTATTAGATCGTATAACTGATTACGGCGCTGAGGGAACGAGGCAGGGAGTGCATCAGTGAAGGCTGCGTGGTGCTCTTGCAGGCAAGAGACCACACCTTTATTTTCTGACTCCTTTTTGTACATTTTACAAGTTGCCCACCCCAGAGGTGGGACCCTTGGGAACCACTGGGTCATTTTCCAGAGACCATCACCGAAGCCCCTCCTCTGGGAACAAATGTGGGAGCTTCGATGGTTTACAGAAGATGACCTTGCACATCAACACTGTGCCTGGGAATAGAATTTCCCAAAACCAAAACAAGCAGGCACGAAAGCATGGCAACAAGATCGATATTCATATTTTTAATAAATCAGGGGGGGGAACACCAAACAGGAAGAACCACGATCCCTTTACTGAGCAAACCTCCCTGGCTTCACTCACCTTCCTCATTGATCATTTCCTCACAGGAGTACCAGATGCCAGCGTGGAACTTTTTCTCCACGAACTTGTCGTCCCCCGTCTCCCAGATGTACTGCACGGCCTGGCTGTTGTTGCCCTCGGGGCTGTTGAAGCGGATGCAGAGATCCCCTTTGCTGTCCCCTTTGCAGAAAGGTTTGGCCACTTTCCTCGTCCCCTCGCACCAGTAGCTGCTGCTGAAGGCTGTGATGGAGAAGACCAAAGAGAGGAAACTCAGGGAAAATGCTGCCGAGGCTCTGTGCCGGCTGTCTGCCTCCGGGATTGAGGCTGGCATCTTCCAAGGGCGGCGCCGTCAATGATCCTAAAAATGATCCTAAAAAATCGATCCTAAAAAATAATTCTAGGAATAAATTATCCTAGAAACTCCCTTTTTTTGCAAGTTCACGCTTCTGGTCTGCCTGGTGGAACACCTGCCTGCTCTCACCTAAAAAATGATCCTAAAATGATCCTAAAAAACGATCCTAAAAAATAATTCTAGGAATAAATTATCCTAGAAACTCCCTTTTTTTTGCAAATTCAGGCTTCTTGTCTGCCTGGTGGAGCACCTGCCTGCTCTCACCTAAAAAATGATCCTATAAAATAATTCTAGGAATAAATTATCCTAGAAACTCCTTTTTTTTTGCAAGTTCATGCTTCTGGTCTGCCTGGTGGAACACCTGCCTGCTCTCACCTAAAAAATGATCCTAAAATGATCCTAAAAAAATGATCCTAAAAAATAATTCTAGGAATAAATTATCCTAGAAACTCCCTTTTTCTGCAAGTTCACGCTTCTTGTCTGCCTGGTGGAACAGCTGCCTACTCTCACCTAAAAAATGATCCTAAAAAAATGATCCTAAAAAATAATTCTAGGGATAGTTATCCTAGAAACTCCCTTTTTTTGCAAGTTCACGCTTCTTGTCTGCCTCGTGGAACACCTGCCTGCTCTCACCTAAAAAATGATCCTAAAAAAATAATTCTAGGAATAAATTATCCTAGAAACTCCCTTTTTTTGCAAATTCAGGCTTCTTTGCCTGCCCAGTGGAACACCTGCCTGCTCTCACCATCCCAATCCTTCATCCCTCTCAGGAAATTGTGCTGGCTTAGGAGTTTTAAGGCAGAGAGAGGAGATCTGGGCATGACCAGAAAATCATGTGGCAGGGGGAGATTAAGAATAAAGGACAGTGTTGCTTGGCAGCGATGTGTTGTGAAAGAAACGTGAGGAGGTGTGGCAATAAATGATAATCTGCCCCAGGAATCACACACGGGACACAGAAAGCATTGGGAGTGCCCCAGTGTGCAAGCACTGAAGTTTTATTCATACAAACAAAAGATTTCCTATTTTACCTGGATCACAGGTGGAGGCAGGCTGATGGAATCTCCCAGTTTCTTAGGAATAAACAAAATCTCACAGCTCCAAGTGCTCCTGCAACACTGAGCACTGTTTAAATTGAATACAGTTGTGACTCTTACCATTAAAAAAACAAACTTTTAAGGAGCTAAAACTGGTTGGTGAGCTACAGCATTTCACAGCATGCAGCACTAGAAATGCAACTTCCTGTGTTCAGAGTTCCACCAGTGACAAATAAAAGTCTTAAATTTACCTGACTTTGCTCCTGATGGTTTCCTGGGCACTGCCCAGTCTGCCTCCGTGAGCACACAACACAAGCTTTGCCCAAATGAGGTGAAACATCAGAGAAAAAGCTGAATTATCCTTGTTTTATGCGTGCATCTTCTCACTCTGTGAAATAGCATTTCTTTTTCCTTCATCTAGGAAACCTCTCTCACCTTGACATGTTATATATATATATATATTTATTTTTTTTTTCTGCCTGTTTGGTGATGCAAGGAAGTCATGCAAAGAACCAAAAGGAGCTGGGCTGTTGGTAATTCACTGCTTCATTTTACAACAGTAAAGTCAAAACAACATGTGCCCTGGGGGAGAATAATTCCACAGGACACACTGAAAGTCACATATGTATCTTCTAATGAAAATAATTTGGATTTTCAAGACAACTCTCTACCCACAGATGCCAGAGCTGGAGAAGCAGGTGAGTCCCAGCACGAAACTCAAGGACAAGAGGATAAATGCCTGCTCTGGGTTGTTGTAATAATAATAATAATAATAATAATAATAATAATAATAATAATAATAATAATAACATATTATTATTATTATTATTATTAGTATTAGTATTAGTATTAGTATTAGTATTATTTCACATTTAGATTCTCCCTGATCCTGCACTGACTGGCTGTGCACATCTGACAAAATACGACCAAAAAAAGCATAAAAACCAAAAATCAAAATGCACAAACTTTTCCTGAGCTGCTTTCTGACAGACAACCAGTGTCATCAAGCTTCCTCCACGAAGCTTTCCTGCCTTCTAAGGTGTTGTTTATTGGTTCCATGAGGTGTGTATAAAATACACATTTACGTGTTTTCGTGGAGCTGGATTGCATTCTGGAAAAAAAAAAAAAAATCACTGGCAAAATTCCTGTGCAGCTTCAAGGAACAGCATCAGCCCTTTAGTGTTTTAAAAGTTTTCTGGTTTCTTATTGGCTAGTGGACAAGCTGCAGTAAGCAGAGTTGCTGTGAAGTTTAGACCAAGCTCTCTCTGCCTTTAATCAGAAAAAAATCAAAGCGGAGTTGGAGTCCAGCAAAGCTGAGCACTTCAGGAGACTCCCTCACTCACTTGGAAAGAGGATTCATGGAACAGTGGCATTCATAAAAGAAGACATTTTTACTTCTGTTCTTTTTTTTTAAAATATATATATATATAAAATCAATCCACAGAGTGAAATAGCAGCATACTGGGGACAAATTTATCTGAGTGGGCATTGGTGACACCTTTTGCTCTGTATTCCAGCATGGGACTCTGGTCCAGGATACCTCCAACATCTGCCAGCTCTATCATGATATTGTTTCTTGTGAAACAGGTAAGCCAATTCAACCATTAGTAATGGACAGTATAAAAGTGAATTCATAGCACCTAGCATGTTAATTTTAATTTTAATTTTAACATTCAACAGCACGTTTGTACCAAAAATCCTACCAACAGAACAATTTAATTTTATTACTAATTAGTAATGGCTGCAAAGATGTAGAGTTTTATATTAGAACTCTCTCTGACGAGGTCATTTATTACAGTTTTATTCTGTTAATCCCCATTCATACAGTGAGTAAATTATGCTTAAAACAATTTACATAATCACTTTTCGTACCAGTATTGATCAGCATTGAATTACATTTGTTTTTCTGTTTTCCTACCAGATAAAAATACTATTATGAATCACATTTATTTTCTACTTTTTTTTTTTTTTTTTTTTTTGCTGTTCTAAACCCAGCTTTGATTTGTTCCTGGCACTGCTTTTTAGCCTCTGACTTGTGAGCATTGAATCTCCAATTTGTGAAATCTGGCTGGTTTCATTCTGCACCTCACATTCATACAGAAAGCAAATAAATCTGTATGAGATTTCTACATCTGTATCTTGGAAAGATCCACTAAACCATTTTATTTATATATATTTTTTTTAACCTAAATATTTACAAAATTCCAAACTTCTTACTTACTTCTTTCTTACCTTGTAATTTGGAAGGGTTTTCGGTATTTAATGAAAAAATATCTCAAGATAATTCCCTTCAAGGAAATGTTCATATAGGTTTTTAGTAATTCTGATTTATTGATTAGTATCAATCTTGATCTGAACAAATTTTTAAAACAATTACTGATACTTGGTACATTTCCATTTAAGTGAATAAAATTCACAGATATATTTAGGGTACATTTCTGTGAAGCATATGGGTGTCAGGACAATAAACTGCAAGTAAAAATGTATTTCTATCCACTTCATCTCCATTTTCTTGAGTTTCTAAAAAATTGGGTTTGTATGTGCTGTAGAGCTGATATCTAGCATTTTTATGAAGAAAAAAAAAAAGTGTTTCTCACATTTTTATAAAGAAAAAAATTACCAGAAGACAAATCCTTTTTAAAGAAAATATTCCTAATATTTTTGTATCATTCAAATCTAGAGCTTCTCTGCTCAGAGCTTCTGTTTATAGAACTGAAACAACTCTCAGATTTGTGAGACACCTCGGCCAAAGCATCAGTTCCATCAGTGCTAACAGAAAATCCCCCAAATACTTCTGTGAGATCAAAACTTTGCTCAACTAATTGCAGTGAATTAATTTGTCATAGTGGCTCTTGCAACTTGTTCAAAGAAATATGTGCTGTATTTCTTTATATTTTATTTCATAAGAAAAAAAAAAAAAACACTCAAAGGAATAACAGCCATAAATCACTGTATCTGTATTTTCTAGCAAAAACCTCGATAGATAGGAAAAATATCCGCCAGACTAAACCTGGATCACGGCTGAAAGAATGAATAAATATTTTTCAGCTTTTATTTTTAGTTTATGCCTAAATTGAAGGGGCTTTTTTTTTTTTTTTTCTGTCCATAAGAGCATAGTCTGAATAAACAGCAACATTTCATTGCACTGCTAGCTTAGTATAAAAAATTAAAAGGGTGAAATTCTGACAGTGCTGTGGTGAGTTACAAAAAACTTTTTAAACCAATCTGCAACTAAACATAATCCATTTCTTAAATGAAAGCTTCAGGCGACATTTTCTCCCACATCCAACAAATTTCTAAGGTGCCTTCTTGGTGCAACCCAAATAATTGGCCAGACACTTCCAGGGGAATTCTGATTGAATTTCCTCATGGGTGAACTTCAGTGCAAGCAGGGGCCAGGCTGGCGGGCTGAGGCAGCTCCTTTTGTCACCAAAAAAAAGCTTCAGACGACCTGAAATTATGTCCAGTGTTGGGCAAAAGATCATGGACTTTCTGGTCTTCTCTCTTGGACCCCGGAGTTTAATTTCCCCGAGTCAGAAGTCCTGTTTAAAAGCAGTGGCCAAATGGCAACTGAAATGCACAACAGATCAAAAGCTGCAGAACAGATCAAGAAGTGTTTCCACTGGCTGAGATCGTGGGAAATTTCCCTGAAAGTTTGTATTTCTGCCACAGAACTTGCACTGTGTCTAACCCTAAAGCTTAGATAATTACAGAACTTCCCTGGGATTTGTAATCACACCCTGTGCCAGCTGCAGAGGGGTATTTGTTGGGTCTTCTCCACAGGGCCCACGCCCCATCCCTGGCAGTGTCCCAGGCCAGGCTGGACAGGGCCTTGAGCATCCTGGGAGAGTGGAAGGTCTCCTTGCCCATGGCAGGGGCTTGGAACCAGATCTTTCTTGTCTTTAAGGTCCCTTCCAAAAAACCCAAACCATTGTGTAATTCTGTTGTTCTGTGGCTTGGCCTCCTCCGACACGACAAAACCAGAAAAGGCCTCCACAGCTGCAGCAGTGATTTCTGTGCTCCTCATGCTGACCCAGACTGGAGACCACCCTCTTCCTGAGAGACCCTGGGCCCCTCTCTGAAGAACCATGGGGACACTGGTGTCAGGACACAGGGACAAGCCTGCCTCTGACTTTTTGTTGACCCCTTTTCACTCAAACAGACACAGAACATCAAGGTGTCCCACTCCCTTCATTTCCCCCTCCCTCTAAAGGCTGGTGCCTTATTCCCAGCCTACTTGGTTTGCCTTCTAGTGGAAGTTCAGGGGTGTCATGAAAAATCATCATTCTTGTGGCCCAGGTCCCAAGGGAATGGCCTGAGCCTGGGTCAGGGGAGGTTTAGGTTGGATAACAGGAAAAGGATTTTCACCCAGAGGATGTTTGAGATCTGCCCAGGTGACGCCTTGGGAAGGCTGGGCTGGAACAGAGACTGGACAGAGCTCAAAGAATAAAGTAGATATTTATTAAAAAGCCTTTGAGGATTCACCTTGGGGAGGACAAGAGCCTGGCCAGGGCTGCACCCAAGGTGGGCCCAAAATGGACACAAAATGGACAAATGGCCATGAGGTCTCCTGCATCTGTGCATCTGTGTGCAAACTCCTGAGGTGAGCTGTGCTGGCTGAAGAAGGCCATGGAATAGAGAAGACACTGTTGAGAGAGAAATTAAGCTGGAAACAAGTTTCAAACCATGGCCTGGCAAACAGAGCAGATATTTTGGAGAATGAGAACTGTGAAAGATGCATTGTAGCGAGACCACGTGGGGTAAAATAATCAGTGATTGGTGTTAGAAGTATCAGCAGCGTTGTGTGGCAAAAGCTGATGGGCTGAAGAGCATTTATAAGATATTGTAACAAAGAAATAGTTTGGCTTCTGATCGAATGGCGTTGAGTTTTACATCTCCTGTGTCTCACCCTTCTCAGAGATCGATAATGGAATAAAATCTTTAAAAACGCCCCTCAGCTGCCCCCTCTCTGTAGAGCTGGGTTTTCCCAACAGTGACCGTGCCTGCAGATCTGAGGAGATGGACAATTCCCTCAGGAAGCGATGTGGAGCTGGCCTTTAGGCCTGGCCTGATCCTCAGGCCTAGGTGAACCTCTGGGTGAAGTTCCAGGTGAACTTCTCCGTGGCTGTGCAGCAACCTCAAACCCAGGAGCGGGACCCCAAAGGAGCTGCCCAGGTAGCCACTGCTGAGGAGGTTTCTTTGCTGTTTCCTGAGCCGTTTAAAACTCATTTGTTTATCAGAAACTGGAGTGTTCTTCCTTCCACCGAGCAGTCCTGTCTGCAAGTGCGTCATCTCCACGTCTCTGCCTCTTCAAGTGAGGTTCACTGACCCCCCGAGTGCCTGAAGAATCTCCCCTGGCTCCCAGAGATTTGAGGCCTGCATGAGGGAAATGTCAAGATGCCTTTTTTTTTTTTTTTTTTTAATTTATTTTGGAAACACGCATTCCTTTCTCATGGCTGCTGTAAATATTCTCCCCTTATCTTGCAAACCCATCCACGGGAGAATGATTATGGTCTTTCTAGACCATAAGATTAGACCATAAGATTTCTAGACCTCAAGATTAAAGTGGGGTGTCTGGAATTTAGCTGGGAGGCTAAAAGCAGAGTATTGAGCAGGCAACGTTTTACACAGTAAAAATATGCATGAAACAGTGAGCCTGCATAGGAGCTAGCTCACCAGAATGCTGTTCCTGTTTTGAAGGTAAATAAATGTGATTTTCTTCATTAAAATAAAAGCAAACCATAGGTTGAACGGAGCAAAGGTGAAGTTCACAGCCATACCTTGTTCTGGTTATGTATCTCAGCCCTTGGCACATCACCATGTTCAGACAAAATCAGGACAACCAAACGTGTTGGAGGCAGTTTTGTGGTCCAGACAAAAACTGACTTTTCCTGGAGAACTGAAAGGCATCTTTTAGTAAAAAGATTGCTTAGAAAACTTGTATTTTGTTTGCTGTCCAAAGTTTTCTCATTAGAATGGGCAATGTTTTCAACCAGTCATGAATTTTTCATTTTTGTTGACTTCTAGTAGCAGTAATCTTGGGCTGCTCTGGCCTCTCAAAGCCCAGGTTTCAGGAGACCAGGGGCTTTATTGCACAGGCAGTGCCTAGGATGGTGTTCTTTCCTATGGATAAATAATGACCAAGTCATCATGCTAACACTGAGCTCTGAGCAGCATCTCCCACCGTCCTTTCTGAACTGCTTTGCTCCTCATAAAGCATTTCTTCACCCAGATCTCCAAGCGTTTTTGCATTCAGTTCTTCTGGTTTCAGCTATTTTTTTTTTCCCTAAACAGCAATTATCAGCTTAAAGACCTCTGCAGTCAGAGTGTTGTATGATAAGGATGAGTCTGTCTTTTTATTATGTGGGAAATCCAGAGGACAAAGACTCTTCTCACCTATGGACACAAGAAGAAAGCAAAACAGTGCCCTATTGAGGCAAAAAAAAAAGGGCAAACAGGTGCAAATGGGCAAGTAAAACTAAAATTTACAAAGGTGTTGCTTAAAAAAAAAAAAAAAAAGAAAATGAAAAAGGGGAATAGAAAGAGATCTGTGGCACAGTTGGAGCTGCTGGTAAAATAAGTGGTTTGGGAAATGCTGGGCAGGAGTCCAGAATGCACCAGAGGAAAGCTGTTAGTAGCTAAATAGCATTGCTTATTAATACTTATTGCATTACTGTTTTATTCAATATTTCCTTTTTTTTTGCTGTATTACTCAGCCAGGTGTGCTTAATTGTCTTTAAAAATATTCTAAAACCAAAACGCCCTTTAGACCTTTTTTTTTTTTTACTACTTTTTACCATTCCTCCATTTTCCTCTCCTCATTTCCATGCTCAGGCTAGAATTTCTTACAATGGAAAGAAATTTGTCTTTGAGGACAAAAAGGTTCTAACTGATTTTTCTCCTGTACAGTATTTTCACTCCCAGGCCAAAGGTTCTCTGCTGGAAAAAACCACTACTGGATGGAACAAATATAAACAGGAATGCTTGAAAATGCTGCAGGAATCACCTGTAGGCAGTGGTAAGGAACTAAGGAACAAAGAAATGTATTGAGGGACAGCAATATGCAAATATTGTCTTGCTTGCTTTGCAGAGGTTTGTGTCTGTTCCTAAGTACTAAATGTAGAACAATTCACCTGCCACAAATATTAGCCCGAAGTCCCTTGTTTATTCTCCTCTCTCTGTGGCTTTTGGATGCTCAGGTGAAGAGCAGCACACCTACAGTGTCTCCTCCTGAATTCATGCCTCCCTCCTTTGACTGGGTGCTCAAAGTTTTCTGCTCTTTGCAGAAAGGGGACTTCATAATCCCTCATTATTTCACTCCCAAACGTATGAACTCTGCTCAGCTTGGTGTCTGTCTCCTGGAAAGGATGGCAGGGTTTTTGGTTTGAGTACTTGGAGGAGTCCAAGGAGTGGCTAGGAGAGAGGTGGCTGCTGTTCACCCAGGAAAGATGAAAAGTGAATGGGAAATGGGTTTGTAGAGGGTTCTCAGAGCCTGACAGAAGGCTCACACAGTCTTGTGCCTCTGTGTGCAAACCTTGAGATAAAGTGTTCTTCTGGTTTAGGACGAGCAAAAGCATTGAAGTTAGGAGAGAAGAACTTTGGTGTTATCCTAAAAGAAAGACAGAAACTCACCAAGACACTAGGGCAGCCACTCATGCATTTTATGTTGCTGTCACCTGCCTGCACCATTTCAACTCTGCATTATCAAATGTTTTATCTTAACCTTCAGTCCTGTGAGTGATGTGGTAACTGTGAAGATTAAAACTGAGTTACTCTGAGAGATTACCAGAGATACAACTTCATTTATCTGCAATATCTTGTTGCTCTGGAGTAGCTTGCAGGTTACCTGGAACAGTAGAAAATGGTTTCCATGACTGTCTGTTGTCTGGATAACTTTTTGTGAATCTTTTATTTGCTTCTCTCCTCAGGAGTACATTGCAATGGGACATTTGATCAGTTTGTTTGCTGGCCTTACTCACGCCCAGGAAATGTCTCTGTTCCTTGTCCTTCATACTTGCCATGGCTGGAAAATGGTAAGGTGAAAGTGGGAACTTGGAGTTTGTGCCAGGAATTCAGCTGAAGGACAGGGGGAGCTTGTCTGTCTTGCCCCAGTGTCCTCTGAAGTAGATGAAGGCTCTCACTCCTTTCTAGCACTCCTGAACTGAGGCACAGGATCATTGTCAAGGTTTAATCTCTGTTTTTCTCCATCTGTGCTTGCCACAGCTCGGTGCTGTCTGCTGCAAGGCAACATTTGCAAGGTCCTGTGACCACACTGCCGGGGCTTTGCTTGTACTAAGAGATTCAGGGTTCAGCTCCTGAGCTTCAACTTCTGGGGTCCCCACTGATCCCAGAGACAATTCCAAAAAAACTGGAAGAGCCAAGCTCAGGGGCATTCCCAGCAGCCAGCCCTCCAGTGGGGCACAGCCAGCCAGTGCTGTGGGGAACCAAGCAGCTTTCTCCTGCAGGAAATGCAGCTCTCTCAGCAAGGGGGGAAAAAACACCTTCAGGAGCCAAAGTGTCAAAGACCAAACAAGATTCCCATAGAGGAATGGAAAGACACTGCTGTCAGCACAGAGCAGCATTCCTGAGTCCTGCTAAACAGGATTCTTTCTGAGCTGCTCTTCTAATTCCACTTGGAGGGACCAGTTCTGCCCAAACCCTTTAATTTATGGGAGACTGCTCCCAGCTGCTTATCTCAGCTTTCTCCATCCCAAAAACCACACATGGTTTGCTCTTTAATATAATTTATCCTTTTTTATGCTAATAAGAAATAGAGACCAAATTTCTATCTAATCTCCCAAACTGCTTCTGCCAGCCATGGAGAACAAGCCCAGCTCTTCACAATAAACAAAAGCATTTTACCTCCATGCAATGGAGACTTTTTTTTTTCCTGTCTGAATTTCTACAAAAGCAGGATTTCTGATCACATTTCATGGATGGTTTAAGTTTTTTTTTTTCCAGTGTCTAGTATTCATACAGAGCTCCTGCTCCATCACAACAAACTCTGCTCCCAAAGCAATTCTCTCAGCTCTGAGCTGAGCAAAACAAGATATTCTGGTTGTTGCTAGGACCCTTAAACACTCAAAAATGATTGACAAAGCTCAGGTCTGATTAGAAAGAAATGGGTGGCAGCTGTTAAGGACAACATCAAACAAACATCAGCCAGGGTCCCCACACCATTCCTCTGATGCTGTGGAAAAATTCCTAATTAGTATAAATTGGGACAATGCAGTGAAAACCAAGAGAACTTCATCAGTTCACCCCACCTGCTGAAGGGACCCCAGAGCACAGAAATGAAACATCAGCCTGCAACATCAGGAGTTACAGAGAAAGATCCTTCCCTAATCAAATCCTTGTGCAGTTTTGACTGCACAACCTGGCCAATTAATTACCCATTCTCCAGCTTAATGAGGAAAAATTAATGAAGTGAGATGCAGGCTTCTCTTTTTGGATGTACTGTGTGGGTTTTCTTGTAAAAACCAGGTACACTCTGGCAATTTGTTTCTGCTGGATCACATTCCTACTTTGTCCTGTGTAAATATAAAAAAAAAATATATTGACAAAGACAAAAGAAAAGTGGGTTCTATTTTTTTTTTTTTTTGAGTATATGGGTGGTGTAGAGCCTATTGTGGAGGTGTAAGGCAGAAATCTTTCAAAATGTATGAAAAATGAAACCTCTATTTTGACCTTTCAAACCAAAACTCTGTTTACTTTCAGGAAGTGTAGGACATGTATACAGAGTCTGCTTGGATGAAGGGATTTGGCAAACAAAGGAAAATTCCACAGACATTTGGCGAGATAGTTCAGAATGTTCTGAGAAAAATCATTTCCAAAAAAATGTAAGTGTGTTTTATATTACGGTTGAAAACTTTAATCTTCCTAATCCTTCCTTGAGTAACTGACAAAACATTTCCACTTAATACTTGCAAAGGATCTTCAGATTTCATTTCAACTACCAGATGGAAAGCTGTTATTTTATTTCTAAGAAGCAGAGGAGAAAATATTAAAGGAGGGGGATTCCTGCTTTAGGTGCCACAAGTTATTTTCTGTTCAGAGCCCAGTGTTCACGTGGGTTGATTTTCTCCTAATAAAATAGAAAAACACTGCAGCTTGTCAAGCAAGTAAGCATGCCAGCAGCTCCCCAAATCACATCAGTCTGTCAAAGTTAGACAACTTCCCTCCTGAGCCCTTCAGCACTGAACGAGCTGTTAGTTGGTTATTTCAAACTGAGCTGCTCAGAGGCTGGAGGAGTCACCCTGACCTAATGCCATCCTTCCTGTATTTCTCATTTTACATCAGGCCAGTTTGGCAGCCAAACTTCTTTTGCCATGGAGTTCAGCTTAGCAGATGTCAGGATTAGGTCTCTTAGGTGAGCACTGTTGCCACTGTTTTTTTTTTACTTTTTAATTCTGACCATGTTGTTCTAGCATTTTTATCAAGAAAAAAAAAAGTGTTTCTAACCTTTTCATAAAGAAAAAAATTATCAGGAGACAAATCCTTTTTTAAGAAAATATTCCTAATATTTTTGTATAATTCAAGTAACACCACTTTACTAATTAGTTATGGAACATTTGTAGTCTAGGATCTCTGTGTATTACTACGGTTTTACTAAGCTCTTTACATAGCAAGTAAAAGAATTTCCATTCTTTCAGTTTATTTATGAAAATGTAGTAAATATTCATAAGTTCTGAGTGTTTTCCAAGGTTTGTTGACCATTCTGAATACAATATTTGTTTCTGCAAGGCATGTTACTTCATCTTGTGTGACAGCAGAGAATTTCTTTGAAAGCTTTGAGCAGCTTTCCTACCAACACTCAACATGGGCTCGTACCTGCTTATTTCCTTTCATTGAAATCCCCCCAGATGCTGCAAATAACCCCAGAGCCAGAAATAACATCAGAGGAATCAGTTTGGCTTTTTCATGTGCTGTGGTGCTGCAAATAGAAAAAGCCAAGATGACAATTTGGGGGGTTTTTTTACCAGGTTTTTACCTGCTGGAATGTTTCCATGGAGCAGAGTGACTAACAGCTGGGAATCTCCTGCACCCACACTGCTTTTCCTGGGCACTTTCTCCCCCTTTGTGGCTCACTGGCAGGGAATTATTAGAGAAAACTGCTGGCAGGAAGACAGTGCTGAAGTCCCTGGTGTTGAGTAGCAGAAGCAGAAAAACAGCAAACTCACTGAGGAAAGGACACAGGTTCCAAGAAAAGCTCTGTAGGCCAAATATGGGTTATGAAAGCCACATAGCCTGGATCTCATTCCCTCTTCAGAGATGCTTTCCTTGGGCTGGGAGGTTGAGTAGTTGAGAGGTAGACTCTTTTTAAGCAGGTAAAATAGGAAAAAAAAAAACTTAGGAAAAAGAAATGTTTTAAATTAGGCAGATTGAAAGGAAATTTGTGCAGGGCCAGGAATGGATCTCAACAACTGGACTCGAACAATCCTTGGTGGGTCCCTTTCAACTCAGGATGTTCTGTGATAATCTATGAAAGTGTGAGTACTTCCCTTCCACCTCTGAGGTCTTATTTGTCCTACAAAGACATTCAAGACAGCTCTAATTCAATTATTTTTTTTTCCTTTGAGCTCCAAACAGAAGTCAGTCTGTTCCAATAGCTCTGGACAGGGCTGGCTCTGCAGGCTGTGCAGGCACAGCTGGTCAGTGAGTGCCTGCAGGCCACACACACACACTGCTGGGTGCAGGTTCAGTCAGTCCTCTCTGCAGCTGCTCACCCACCAGGAGCCCCTTGGGGCAAGGCTCAGCTGTGCTTTGGGCTGTGAATGGTCTGGGGGTACCTCTGTGTTAAAAAAGAAGCTCTGGGTGCAAGTGTCTTTGTCATACAAGGCAGTGCAGGGATCAGAATCCTGCCCTGGCTCCTGGAAATTCAAAAGGAGGCGATCCCCAAAGTTTTCTGGGCTGTGTTTCTGCTCTTCCCACGTAACACATTTTTCTTCTTTGTTCCCAGGAAGAAGAGCATAAACTACTCACCACGTTACAGCTGTTGTACACTATAGGATATTACTTTTCTCTCATCTCGCTGGTATTAGCTCTGCTGATACTTTCTTTACTCAGGTTAGTAAATTTACACACATTTTAAACGTACAGAGCCCCGCACTCATTCTTTTCTTTTAAATGAATTTGAAGTTATTCTTTAGTTTCCAGTGTTCCAGTACCTTCCAGCCTTCCAGTTCCTGAAGGGGCTGCAAAAAAAAAGCTGGGGATGAGCTTTGTACAAGGGCATGGAGTGCTAGGACAAGGGGGAATGGCTTCAAGCTGAAGATGGTAGATAAAGATCAGATATTAGGCAGAAATTCTTTACTCTGGGGCCCTGGCACAGGTCATGCAGAGAAACTGTCCCATTCCTGGGAGATTTTAAGGACAGGTTGGATGGGCCTTGGAGCAACCTGATCCAGTGGAAGGTGTCCTTGCCCATGGCAGGGGGGATAGAATGAGATGGGCCTTAAAATCCTTTCCAACCCAACCCATTGTGTAGATTTCATGTAAATAACTTGCATTTTTTTCTGAGGAGCAACACAAATGCGATTTCTAAGCAGAATCCATTGCTGGCAACAACCTGAATCTGTTTTGCTGGGTCTATGTTGGGTTTTAAAAATTTTATTTCTGCGGATTAGACATATTCCAGAGGATTTCAAACATGATTTTTTTTTTCTTTCTCCCACAGAAAACTTCACTGCACAAGAAACTACATCCACATGAATTTATTTGCATCCTTCATCCTGCGTGCCGCAGCAGTTCTTATCAAAGACTCTGTCTACTACAACATTTACTCAAAAAGGCCAAATGATGAAAGTGGCTGGATACTGTACCTCAGCCCAGAGGTAATGTGTTAGCTCAGGGATAATAGGAAATGGGTGCTTCTAGTGGTCATGGCAGGTAGAGTTTTGGAAGTTTGCCCTGCAGCATCAAGTGTTGAGCTGTTTGTAAGCTGAGCTTTGGATGCTGAAGTTTTGGTGAGAAAAGTTGAGGTAATCAAGATGAAATCCTGACTGCAAGTGGTTTATTTTAAATGACTAGAAAGAACATATGAATTGGTTGAGATGTTGGGATTTCAAGATGAAATCCTGACTGCAAGTGATTTATTTTAAATGACTAGAAAGAACATATTAATTGATTGTGATGCTGGGATTTCAAGATGAAATCCTGACTGCAAGTGGTTTATTTTAAATGACTAGGAAGAACATATTAATTGATTGTTACAAACTGATTTTAGAAACAGCCACTTAAGCAAAGCAACTCACACCTTGTAGCTTTTAGAAAGAAATCCCCATGTTTATTTGGCACTTGCTTACATCATCTCATTTGTGACCACTGTGAATAAATTATTTTTGTGTGTTGTAGGAATGGATCTTGCCCATGTCAACAAGGAAAATTATCTGCAAAGTGTTAATGATGATTATTATTATTTTAACAGCTCACCAGTAACAACTCTTACAATGCAGATCATGACATTTATATTCACAATGACTCCTGGTCTCTCATCCCTACAGATTGTAATCATTTGCAGGACTGCCCAGTTTTTCATGCATTATTTTGTTGGGGCAAATTACTTCTGGCTATTAGTGGAAGGAATTTATCTGCACACATTATTGATAACTGTGGTGCTCTCTGAAAGAAGACTGCTCCAGACATACATTGTGATAGGATGGGGTAAGTCCAGAACTGTTTCTGATTATCTGGTGCTTTGCTGAGTCAGTGGAGGATATTTTGCAAAAAAGGAAAAAAAAAAAAAAAATGAGACCCCTTTTATCTCTTTCCCCCTTTCACCTACTCAGAAATCTGTTCTCTTGGAGAGTATTTTGTCTCTGGAGCTTTCTCTGTGTTGCCACACTCCAGCTTTCTCCATGACCTTAGTGTTCCAAAAATCCTGTACAGTCCCTGTTGTGGTCCCAGGGACCCAAACCTCCTTTAATTTCTGCCACATCCACCAGAAAATCCCCTGTGTGTTATTGGGCTGAGAATTCAGTGGAGCACTGCCTGTCATAGCTCATGGTTTGAGACTGGTGCTTTCACACTTGCAGTCCATTGGAATAGAGCAGAAATCCTTCACTTTAGGGTTGTTTTTTTTTTTTTTTTTCAGTCCATGTTCTCCATGGAGGGTTGGGGGCAACAATAAGGGGGTTGGGATTCTCTTGAAGGGGTTCAGGACAACAATCCTTTGTCATCTGTTTTAATTAACCAGGCAGCATCCCACACCTCCACTGAAAACTCCTTTAAAGTTCAACAGCTGTGCCTAAGGGAGTTTGTGAGGCCTCCTGTGCCAATTTGAATTCTCAGGGTCAGGAATTTCGATTTCAGCAGATCAGCAGTGTGTTTATGTGTGAATGCATCCATCAGTCTGAAAATGCAAGGTTCAGCTACACCACGAGAAGTCATTTTGCATTTGAACCCCAAATGGGGAAAGCCAGGATGGAGATGATTTTTGTCCTGTTCCAAACAGAAAGCTGGAGAGCACAAACCTTTGCACCACACACTTCTACAAGCTTGGCTGGAATAAACTCTTCTTTCCTTTTCAGTTGTTCCAATCCTGTTTGTGGGCCCCTGGGGAATAAGCAGATCCAAACTGGAGAACACTGGGTAGGTTATTGAATAAAATGTTCCTTGGAATCCTGATTTTCTCTTTGCTTGGCTGAAAGCCCTTGGCAGTACTGGACACAAGAACAGACCAGCAAATTATCAGATGACACAGCACCTACTGATAATTGTTACATTTTCAAGGCTCCCTTTAGTACTTTTACATTAAATAAACTTCTAGGAATTTTTATTTTTTAGGATTTACTTATGCATTTATTCATTCTACTCCTTAGCAAGGAGTTGATCCCTTCACATGAAGCAAACTGTGTGCACCAACATCTTCACAGAGAGCATCCTGTCAGTAAGAAGAGGAGACCAGAGCTTTCCTTGGAGACATTTTAATTTGTATTCACTGCCACTTTTTAAGGAAAAAAAAAAAAAAAAAAAAAAAAAAAGTGAATTGTAATGGAGATTCATGACAAAACCTGCTAGTCACTGAGAGGGTGAGGGCATCAGTGACAGTAACAGGCACTAGCAAACACCAGTTTCTGGTCTTCAGTGGTGGCATCACATAAATTTTGTGGTTTATGTATGGAATCTTTTGTTCCCTCCTTGTTTTTTGTGGTTTCTAGAGAATTTTATTTACATTTGGAGCAATGTCCAAACCATAATTGCAGACTTACAGAGTCAGATGTCTTATAAATTGTAAATGACAAGCCAGGATCCTAGAGAACCTCAGGCTAATTAGCAAAAAAAAAGAAATAGGACAAATCAGAAGGTTAAAGCAGAAGAAAAAGAGACAGCTTCAAGGAAAGGGTATGCATCTTTTTTAGCAGATCAAGAAGCGTGGTCACAATTCCCAGTTTACTCATTTCCAGTCTCCAGTTTCAGAGAGATAATTTAAGTAGGATTAACTCCACAATGAGGGTTTGGTGTTTTGTGGATTCAAAGACTGAGTTTGCTTTTTAGTTCTGAAGTTTATGGTCTAGGGAAACCTGCATCAACTTTCACGTGGAAAGGTCTTCAGAGCTGTTGGTGAAACTCTTCCTAGTTTTATTCCATCTCCTTTTGGGGGCCACCTGAAAAACCTGAACTTCATCAAGTTCCTTTTGAAATATATATGTAAGTTATGTGAGCATTCTTTTTTTTTTTTTTCCTATGAAAATAATTGCACTTTAAATTATTCTCCAGGTGCTGGGGAACAAATGAACACATGGGGATCTGGTGGATCATCCGAGGACCAATGTTGTTTTCCATTGCAGTAAGAATTATATAACCTGGATTTATTTTTTATTTTTTATTTTTTTTCCCTCCTTGGACTTTGTCATTAGTGCCATTTTTTGTACTTCAAAATTTTGGAACAAATAAGATACAGTTTCCTGCCACAGAAATATCAAGGGAGACATAAAGTGAGAGAAGGGATAAAGTTTTGTTAAAAAAAAAACAACGAGGAAGCAGGGTTCTGTATTAAAAAATTGAAATGGAATTTTGTACTGGAAGATCATGTATCAAATGATCTGTCAGGCTGATTAAGGCAAAGCTAAGTCACTCAACTTTGCATGATTAGTATGTGACAACAACCTGCCTGTATTCCAGCTGCTTTCCAGTTATTTGGTGGCAGGTTTTGCAAGTGTTTCATGTCAATTATGCATTTATTTAGTTGTTAACAGCTCAGTGCCACAACATTTGCTGTAAATAAACCACGTGTGTTTTCCTTCGAGGTTAACTTTGGCATCTTCTTAAAAATTCTCAGAATGCTGATTTCCAAGCTAAAAGCTCAGCAAATGACCTTCCATGACTACAAATACAGGTATGTGACAAATGACACAGAAGTCCCCTTTTTAAAAAAAATTTGTCACATTCAAAACTTGTCAGATGTACCTCCCACCACCAGGTGTAACAGATAATCAGAATATAGGGAATAGTTATATTCTGAACAGACACTCAGAATATTCTGAGCAGATATTCAGAATAGGAAAACAGGCTCCACAGACATTTCCCTACCTGAGAGGCAAAGGAAGGTCAGCTTCTGTTTCCTGAGTTTTGGGGGCATTTTCACAAAAGGCTTTTCAGTGCAGTGAGAGCTCTGCTCTCAGGTATCTCCTCTCACACCTGTGGCCTCTGCTGCTGTGACACTTTTTTTTTTTCCCTTTGTCATTGAAATTTGGGAAGAAAAAGAAGAAAAACCCTCTAGCACTACTTGTGTAGCCTGATAGAGAACCAGGCATTACTTTATTCTGGTCAGGATGTGCCATGGAAAACATTTCATTTACAGATGCCTTTTAACAAGACTTCCCACAGATTTCTGCACACATTATTCTGAAAATCACAAATCTGCTACTACCATCCCATAGAATACTGAGGGCACATTTTTGGAATTATTTCTTTGTCTCTGAGTTTTTGATTTTTGGCACCAAGGACGTTCAGAAAATACAACAATCAAACATTTTTTCTTTTTTTAAGATTGGCAAGATCCACCCTTGTGCTGATTCCATTGCTGGGGATCCATGAATTTGTATTTACCTTCATCACTGATGAACAGGTGGAAGGACTTTCAAGACATATAAGACTTTTCATTCAGCTGACAATGAGCTCATTTCATGTAAGTGCTGTTTTGCAAGTATTGTTTTTTAGGGTTTGTAGATCCATTTGCTGCTCAGCACAGTTAGAGTAAATTCTGTTTTAATGTTATAGCCCAACCTACAATGTCTCTAAATATGCTGTGGCAGTAACAAGACAAAACACAAACTGCATGCTCAAATACGTCCCAAACACCAAACAAATGAGTCTGACATTTTCAGAAGAAAAAAAAAAAAAAAAAAAAAGGTGACTCTGGTAATGGGCAGCAGTTCATCACAGAGCTCTGAAAATGGGATTAAAATGGTTCATTGAAAACATTCCCAGCCAAAATCATAACCATGAGGATGGCTGCCTCTTCCAAGGTTTGGGCTCCGTTTTCCTGAAGGATGTTTTGTCCACCTCATCTGCAGAGTGATGCTGTGGACCCCCAGGTGTACTCTCACAAAAGGGCACCAAGTTTTAGTTAGTTTTAGTAGGAAATTTGTCAGAGCCCTCACGTGGATGGAACAGAAAAATGAACCAGCACCTGCAGGTGGAAAAGAAGTTTCTCACCCACAGAGTCAGGAGGGTTTTACAGATCTTGTGGCACTTCAGGCTCCTCTTCAGTCCCCCTGCCTCAGGCTGGTGTGAGCAGGCAAAAACCTGAGGTGAGGGGGTGTGAGTGTGGCAGCTCTGCCCTCAGTAAAGGAGCCACCCCCCCAGAAAACAGCCAGTCCTCAGCAGTGCAGATCCCAGTCCTCAGCAGTGCAGATTCCAGGGTTGTTCCTGGAGCTCAGTGGTGATTCTCAGATGGCCACAGCACAGGCTGTGCCTCCCTGTATCTGCTCTCCTCCTTGCCAAGCCAGAGGAGAGCACAGTGGCACAAAGCATTGCTCTGAGTTCTGCAGCCCTGCTAAGTGATGGAGTTTTGAGGCTGTACTAATGAAGCTGCTCAGCAAAGCTATCCTTTACCCACATCTTCCTGCCTTGATCTTCCCTGGGGCACCAGGACAGCAATTTCCACATCTTTATTTGCAGCAAAAACATTTTTTTGTTGTTGTTTTTTAGGGTAATCTCTCTGGCTCCAAGTGGCTGCTCCTCAGTAACTCACTGCTCTGCCACTGCTGCCCTCCCCTGCAGCCTGAGGGGATCTGAGCAGTGCTGCACTTTGCCCACAGTTTTTGATGACCCTGGGTTTTAACCTTTGCACAAATGCACCTGTGCTCTGGTGTATGTGTGCACCAGTGCTTTGGCACTGATGTTGAGGCTGCACTTTTGAAATTTCCACCACAGCTGGCAGGGGAAAATCTCTCTTTCCTCTCACTCCCTTGCTCTTACAGGGTTTTCTGGTGGCAGTTCTCTATTGCTTTGCTAATGGAGAGGTAAGGCACAGTGCTGGGAGAGAAGTTCTCAGTTAATCCACATCTCTCAGGGCCTGAGACAGTCCTTGAGTTTCAGGCCTAGAGAGGAATTGATTTGTTTGACCAAAATGTGAAGGCAGTAGCTAGCACTGCAGTGAAGGGTTATACACCAAAGAATTGCAGCATTACAATTCCCTGAGTGACAGCAGAGAATTCCTGGAGAGCCACAAGCCCAAGGAGCCTGCTGACATGGTGTTCACAAAATCACAGAATTATTTGGGTTGGAAGGGACCCTAATGTTGGAATATAAGTTCCTTGCTTGGACATATCCTTACTTGGAGAGGCTGCAGTGCCTAGATGTTATTTTAAAAGTGCAGAATCATTTTAAGTGAAGATTTTATTTACTGGCTTGGAGAAAGAAATCTGATATATAAACCAGCTTACTCATCTTTGCTAAAGAACACAAACTTCATTCCTTTTAGAGAAACATGCATGTGCTTTGGCAGCATGTCATGCTTTAGAAGCAAAGCTCCATTAAAAAAAAAATACCCAGAGATCTTAGCCAATGTTTATTGCAGATTCTCTTTTTTAGCTGCAGCATTATTTATGAAGGGATTAGCCAAAAAGCACATAAACTGTACACAATTACATTTGTTTAGTCTGTAAATCTTCTCAGTAGTTTTAAAAGGCAGTTAAACTGTTTTGTTAAAGAAAAACAATTATCCCTGGGATCTCAGCTGAAGGTTTAACTCAAACATTCTCAAGGAGCACGAAATTAAATTCTAAATAGGAGTTCTGCTGTAGGTATGAGGCTGCTTTGCTTTAGGAAATGGAGCAATCTAAACATCTTGGCATGGAAATTGTGCATGGAAATCGTTACCCTCAGGAAAAAAACACTGGGAAAGAGAACTCAGTTATTTGATGAGCAATTTATCACATTGGAACAGCAATAGTTTGGAAAAAAAACCCATGATGTGGTAGCAAAATGAAGATAGAACTGGGTTTTCTAATCTGTTCTTCAGCATGTGCACAAAATGTGCCCTGCACTTGTCAAGGAACGGCACCAAAAAAAAAAAAAAAAAGTGACTGGGTACTTCATTAATAAATAAATGCAGGCAACTAGTTTCCTCTTTGAACATTAAGGAGCATTGTTTATATTTATGGCTAGAATGTCACCTTTGAATGACAGCTTCAGGTATTTCCAGCACACTGACTTTTTCCTCTCACTCCCTTGCTCTTACAGGGTTTTCTGGTGGCAGTTCTCTATTGCTTTGCTAATGGAGAGGTAAGGCACAGTGAGAAGTTCTCAGTTAATCCACATCCCTCAGGGCCTGAGACAGTCCTTGAGTTTCAGGCCTAGAGAGGAATTGTTTTGTTTGACCAAAATGTGAAGGCAGTAGCTAGCACTGCAGTTTGGAGTTATGCATTAAAGAATTGCAGCGTTACAAATACATGAAAAATACAAAAACTCAAATCCAAAGGCATCAGGAGAGCTGGCACTTGGCTGCACTAGAGAAGAGCTTGTGTGACACTGGCAAAGGGCACAGAATTGCCAGCAGCTCTCACCAGCTGTTGGGAGTGGCTGTTTTGGCTTTCTTCCACCTGGTCCAGCTGAACTCTCAGGCCAAAGTGCTGCTCTTAGAGGCAGGGGAAGCCCCAGCTCCTCCACACGGGGCTGCAGCCTGCTCTGCTCTGCTCTGCACTGCTGGCTCCTGGGGTCTCTTCAGAGCTGGGGATTATCTGCCATCAAGCTGCCAGATAAATGTTTTAACAAAACAAACCAGCTACACCAGCACAACACCTGGGTAAAGCTGCGTGGTCCTCATTTCCACAGCCCCTGGGCTTTCCTCCTCCTCCCTGCAGCAGGGGAGTCACTTGAGCTCTCACACCCCTGACATTTGCAGAGGAAAAACTTTCCTGAGTCAGGGTGAAGAGGTTGGACTCTCCAGATTGATTTAGGAAACAAATCTGTTGCTGTCCTGCAAGCAGCAGGTGCAAGGTGAACCCCAAAGGGGCAGGAAGCTCGGGCACTTGGCAGTTCCTCTCATTTTGTATTTGTGTCAGTGAACTACAGGGTGGGCACCTGCCATTACTGGTGCCTTGAGCTGGAGCAGAGACTGGACAGAGCTCAGAGAATAAAGCAGATATTTATTGAAAGGCCTTTAAGGATTCACCTTGGGCAGGACAAGAGCCTGGCCAGGGCTGCACCCAAGGGGGACCCAAAATGGTCCCAAAATGGACAAAGGGTCACCAGGTCTGACACTTGGATCACTTTGGGTCCATTTGCACATTGGGGTTGAATTGTCCAATCCCAGCTGCAGGTTCTGCAGTCCCATCCTTCTTGTTCCTCCCTCCAGCCACCCTTGTTTGTGCTTTGGGGCTGAACACTTGTCCCAGCTGTGCTTGGGGTGCAGCAGGAACAGGATTTGTTTTGTGTCCCTGCTCTGTGCAGAGCCGAGTGACCCTGAATGTGAGGCTGAGAGCTGCACCCCTGGGCAGCACAGAACCTGAAAAACATCAAAGATAAAACTTCAGGCATCAATACCAGTGACTCTTTTCTCCTCCCCTCAGGTGAAAGCAGAGCTGCAGAAGCAGTGGTCCCGTTTCCTGCTGGCGGATCCCTTTGGCTGCAAGCTCTGCTTTCTCGGGGAGAACATCAAATACCTGAGGAAATGCTCGCAGAAAAGGAAGAAGCAGCAGCTCAGCAGCAAGCACCGCCTGTGCCTGGAGGTGAGCAAGCCCTGGGAGGTGCAGCTGCAGCAGGTGCTGGCCAGGCAGAGGACAGAGGCCAAGGCAGGCCCCCCACAGATGAGCATGTCCGACAGCAGCGAGGGAGAGGTCACCACCACCGGGGAGACCACCGAGGAGGTCTTTGAGGAAAGTGAAATTTAGGGAGCTGTCCCCATGGGGCAGCACCTGGCAGCAGCCACTTTTTGGGACTGAGATCTCTCATCCTCCTCCAGGCTGCTCAGAGCTCGGGGATGTGCAGCTGGATGGCCCAGGTGTTCCAGTTCTCTTGGCCGAAAAACCTTACTGAGCTATCTGGAGGTTGCTGACCCGGGTGGGAGATGTCTTCTGGACGGAGCATTTTTGCCTTCAGCTGGCATTTTTTTCCTTTTGTGAGGTTCACAAGGAAGCAGGATGAACTCTGGAAGTGAGTAGGCTCTGGAGACACATTTTTGTCAGCATCATCCACATGTGACTGGCTTTGAGTCATGTCATGAGAAGCTCTTAGTTTTTCTTTTTCATAGGAGTGGTTCATAAAGAGAGAGATGTGTGTGGAAGACTCCTTCCTTCATGGACTGAAATCATACTCCATGTCAAGGAAAACACCCCAATTTTAGAACAAACCAAATATATATATATATATATATATATATATATATATATATATAAAATCCAAAAAACAAACTTGGGAAGAACCAAGCTTTTGCTGGCATTTTTGAGCATCTGGGAATGTCATTATGAGACGAAAACCCAAAATACTTCCATGGAATGTGCCCAAATGAAATGTTCTGATACGATTTTTGTTACCTTTTTTATTATCATTATTATTATTATTTTTTTAAAAATTTGATATAAGCCACTGTGACTTCAGGTTTGCCCTGCATGTGTCCTTAGTGACAAAACAGCTCAGTGGGAAGTGCTGCCTCCACCTTCCTCCCAGGGGACCCAAAATGGATAAAGACCTGGGACTGTGACAGCACCAGAAGAGCATTGTGAAATCCTTCTTCCTCCATTTAACAAGAACCATGGTAAAGTTTAATTTCTCACACCCAAACTAATCCAGAGACCTATGAAGTGCATTCAAGTTTGTCAATATTCTATGAACCAGCTTTTATAACTGACCAATGCTTTTTATGATTATTTATCAGGCTACAAAGGTTTAGCCATGCAACCTGTGGCATTTATGCTCTTTTATTGCAAAGAACAGGTCAATTCATTGACTAGAACTAGTTCAAGAACGTATTTCTGGCACTTTAAAAAAGTATTTCTTTTACAGTTCTCTATCTGTGTTAACCTATTTAATCAACACAAAGTTGTATATTTCAGTAATATATTAATAAACTGTAAATGTTTGATCCATTTTAAAATAATACAGCTGCAGTTTTTTAAAGGTTTTTTTTTTTTTTTTTTTAACTAGAATGTGAATTCTGCTTATATAGAATTTCACTGCAATGGATTTCTTCAGCAGCCACTGCAAACACCAGACACCACACATGCACACATTGTGTTTTCCTCAATTTAAAAGACACTGATTTCTTCTAGAGCCATTGTTTAGGACCTTAAAGAGATTGAAGTGATTTAGAATGTGCTTTTCTTAGGTGTTTAAAAACATAGAAATTGCAAGATTCTATGGCATCTCAGTGAAATAGTTTACTTTTTAATTGCATTTTAAAGACTTTCATATGGCCAAGAAACCAGTTTTCTGTGTTTTGAACAGCAGTCTCCCTAGCTGCATTTCCTCCTCTCTGTGTCTGGGCTTCTTGCCTCTTTCAGTTTACAAAAATCAACTCTTGTTATATAAGCAGGCCCTGTTGGCCTCAGGTCTGCTCCAGACAAAAACAACCATCACATGGATCCCTTCAGAAAGCGCCTTTCTAAGCAGATAACAGCAAGAATACAACATTATTTCTTTTACAGCATCATTACAAGCTCCTAAATTCTGAATATTTCTAGAAGACAGCAGCGAAACTTCACAATTCACCTTGGTCAGTCCGAGTCAGGAATAGGGGATTCTCCTCCTGGGAGCTTGGAGATCAGGAATCCTCCTGGGATTTCTTTCCACTCTCTCTGGAGCCTGGTGAGCTGATAAAAGCACCTGCAGCAGCCAGGGATGCTGCAAGTGCACGGACTGGGCACACAGAAACAGTGGGAAGGATGAGAAACTGGATCTGTTCTGACAAAACAAGAGTGGAGGGGACAGCCTGACCTAACCTGGTGTTTTATTTGCAAGTGGTGTTTTATGTCAATCATGTATCTAGTTTGCACATTAATTATCAGGCAACATTAGTTGTTTAACACTAAAGTTTGACGTTACCCCAGGGGTTTGTGCCTGTGCAGAGCTGGTAAAGGTGTTTTTCTCTTTGTCAGTTGGTTTCTCACCTTTACTGCCCTGATTTTCACTGCCTTATGAGAAAGCCTGGTGGGAGGTAAAGGCTTCCCACAGTCCTGGGAGCCTGGACCCTGCTGAGTCAGTCCATTCAGTCAGACAAGGTGGTCTTTTATCCCTCAGGACAACCCACTCCCAAACCTGACTGCCACAGCTTGGGAGTTGTCTTTGCCAAGGATTTTGCTTTCTGTCCAAACTTGCATAAGAAAAAAAAAAAAACAAAAACAAAAAAAAAAAACAAAAAACCCAAACAAAGAAACAAAAACCCAAAAACAAACGAACAAACAAAACCAAACCCCCCCCACAAAAAAAACCCCAAACCCCAAAAAATCCCCCCAAAAAACCAAACCAAAACAACAACAACGACAAAAAAAAAACAAAAAACAAAAAACAACAACAAAAAAAAACAAAAACAACAAAAAAAACAAAACCCAAAACAAACAAAACAAACAAACAAACAAAAAAAACCCACAAAACCAAACCAAAACAAAAAACCCCCAAAAACCCACCAAAAAAATTAAATTTACATTCCAAGCCCAGAATAGCCCCCGGGGTTCAGAAGAGCTTTGCCATGAGATGTGGTGTGATAACTGATCTGATGTGCACAAATAAGGTTTATTTAAGGTTTATTCCCTCTCAGTAATCTGTTGTGAGACAGGCTGTTAATCTTTTCTATTTTACTACACCTAGAGCACAACCTTCCAGACACAGTGGCTCCTCCTACAGCCCAAGATGACAACTGTATGCTAATTATTCATGTGTACTTACATTCTTTGTTAAATATATTGCTCCTACATGCCAGGGTCTGTGCCTCAAAGGCTCAAGGAGTAAAGCACAAACATTCCATTCTGGAAAGCTCTGCCAGTTATGCCTCGGAATTGATAATATTGGGCCTTCCTTTCACTTCTTTTCATTTGATTCTGGCATTTTCTTCCCTTTTCCCATCAGTCTGAGCTCCCATTAAAGGAAAATCCTGTGATCTGTGAAATTCCTCATGATGTTATTTTGCTGACATCATCTTTCCCAACTTCCATAGCAACCACCCTTGTGGATTTTTAACTGTGGTGGTTTTTTTTTTTTTTTTTTCCACCTGCCATTTCAAATCTCCCAAACTCTCTGCTGTGCTAAATGTCATCTCGTGTTTAGATATCTCTGCAGTCATTCCTGGAGCCACACACAGCTACAGTGAGAAGCAGCTGCTTGTGAGCTTCATCACTGCAATTAGCTCCAGGAAATTAAAGTTCAGCTGCCACATACCCAGCCCTCAAAGGCTCTTTCCTTGGGCATCACGTTCATCACATTGGGTGAGCAAAGAGGATGCAAAACACCACCTAGAAGAGCTAAGGAAAGGAACAAAACCAACAAAAAGGCATTAGGAAGAATTCTTCAGCTTTTTCCTTTCTCCTTTGCCTTTCAGGGAAGGAAGGGGGTGGATTCATTGGACTTTATTTGAGAAAGGTGTCACAGAAGATGAATTATCAATCACTGACTAAATTGTCCATCTGTCTGTAGGGAGGCAAAAAAAAAAAACAACCAGTCCAAGTCTCTTTGAGCAAAGAACCAGAGATAAATGAAACAGTCTTAAAACATTTGCTAAGTCTAAAAAAGAAAACCAAGAAAAATAAAAAATTCACAGCTCAGTAAATAAAATGACTGTGACTTCTGTAGCTCTGGGAGACTCGAGTGTTTGGTTTTCCACTTGATAAAACAGGAAGTCAGAATCAAATCTGAGCTGAAGGTTTTCATCCTCTGCTTTCAGGGACTTGTGAAAACAGTAGTGCAAACAGCCTGCAGCATGGACCACTGAGGCTGGATTGTTTGTCCCTACAATAAATACTTCACCAGTGCCTGTTTGTAATTTGTTTTCATTTGTATAAGGACTGAGACAGTAACTTCCCCAAGGAAGAAACAGGACATGAGTATTTCTGTGGTTCCAGTCGAGCTAGAGGATGATGACTGCTGGAGCTTCCCTTGAGTGTGAGGTTAGTTCAAAGTAAGCTGTGCAAACAGAATTCCCTGGGCTATCTGCCCATCAGTTCAGAAACTGCCACTGTGTTCACTGAAACCACCTGACACAAATGGTGGTAGTGCAGCAAACCAGGAAAGATCACGAGAACCCAGTTAAACCTACCCAAGGTGTGCACCCTAAAGGCCTTTCAATAAATATCTACTTTATTCTCTTAGCTCTGTCCACTCTCTGTTCCAGCTCAGCCTTCCCAAGGCATCACAGGTGCTCTGAGTCCCCTTCCCCAGGCAGGTGTTGGCTCAGGCAAGATCTTTGGCAGGCCTGATTTTGACTTTGTCAGAAAACCTGTTGGCATGCATGAGGTTAACTCAAACCTCCAAAGGAGAAAATTCATTAACAAGCTTTTATAGCAGTGCTTCCAGCTGAGCTTTACAGTGAAGCTTGAAAGTAAAGGACAGGCTGGGTGGGGAAGAGCTCCAGATCACTTAAAAAACATGACAACACACCCATTCCATGGCAGCTGCTCTCAGGCTGCTCCTGGTCAGCTTGCTTGCTCAAGAACCACTTAACCACATGTTTCTTGAACTGATTTCCAGGAAAAAAGGGAAGGGAAGGGAAGGGAAGGGAAGGGAAGGGAAGGGAAGGGAAGGGAAGGGAAGGGAAGGGAAGGGAAGGAAAGGAAAGGAAAGGAAAGGAAAGGAAAGGAAAGGAAAGGAAAGGAAAGGAAAGGAAAGGAAAGGAAAGGAAAGGAAAGGAAAGGAAAGGAAAGGAAAGGAAAGGAAAGGAAAGGAAAGGGGGAAAGAAAAGAAAAAAGAAAAGAAAAGAAAAAAGAGAAGAGAAGAGAAGAGAAGAGAAGAGAAGAGAAGAGAAGAGAAGAGAAGAGAAGAGAAGAGAAGAGAGAGAAAAGAAAAGAAAAGAAAAGAAGAGAAAAGAAAAGAAAAAAAAAGAGAAGAGAAAAGAAAAGAAAAAAAAAGAGAAGAGAAAAGAAAAGAAAAGAAATAAGAGAAAAGAAAAGAAAAAAAAAGAGAAGAGAAAAGAAAAGAAAAGAAATAAGAGAAAAGAAAAGAAAAAAAAAGAGAAGAAAAGAGAAAAGAAAAGAAAAGAAAGAAGAGAAAAGAAAAGAAAAAAAAGAGAAGAGAAGAGAAGAGAAGAGAAGAGAAGAGAAGAGAAGAGAAGAGAAAGAAGAGAAAAGAAAAGAAAAAAAAGAGAAGAGAAGAGAAGAGAAGAGAAGAGAAGAGAAGAGAAGAGAAGAGAAGAGAAGAGAAGAGAAGAGAAGAGAAGAGAAGAGAAAAGAAAAGGAAAACTGTAGGAACCATATGTGTCTGAATATCACGTGAAGATCTGAAAAGGCCAAGCACAAGACTGCACCCCAGTGTTGTGGCTGCAAATTCAAGCTGCATTAAGCTAACATCAACAAAGTCCACGTGCACGTGGCACCCCAGAGGAGGTCTCGGATCACAAACTGCACCTTGCAAGGTGTGGGGCTGTGGGTGAAGAAAAAGCAACTGGGTAAAGACAATTCCATGCTCAGTGTGTCTCTGTACAGTTTATTTTACAGGAGATGAGATGAGCACTATGGTGTGTATATATAAACTTGCAGAACAATATAGGAAAATACAGTTTAACCATATGAAATTGTTTTACAGTAAGACAGAAAAATTACATATAGGAAATGCCTTCAACACTGAAGGACAAGATCCACAGCTGACATCAAGTAGCTTCCACTGAACCCTGCCAGTTTACCCAAGCTGAAGATCTGCCCCCTTACATCTTTTCTTCATTCAACTTCAGTTCAGTAAGTGATTCCTTCATCTATCCTTAGGGAACAAAAGCCATCCTATAATTTCCAACAATGATCCAAGATTTACTAGTAACCCAGACAGAGGCTGCATGATCAATAAACTATTTAAGGGGTCTAGTCAGCCAAAATTTATGGGAAGTTATAAAATTTTGGTTAAGCATCTTTAAAAACAAGTCATTAGTACTGGCAAAAGACAACTTTCCTAGAAATTTAGAAGTATTTAGGAAAACTTACACAAAAAGGACCAAATAAGCAACTTTCTTTTGGTAGAAAACTCTGGTTTAGTGTATGCCTGGTGATCTGGCCTGCCTGTGAATCCCTGCTGCTGCAGTGTCTGCAGAACTGCCCAGTGGCATTCTCACACTGTCTTGTGTTGCAGAAAACAAGGAAATCATCTAGGGAGAAGAAAATATTTTTGTCCAACACTGGTACCTGCTGTTTCCATAATGGATAGAGCCTGCTGGCCCTAAAGAGTATTTTTGACCTAAAAGAGAATGGACATCCAAATTCCTTTAGGCTATTCTGATAATCTCAGCTATTTCATAAAAACCCCCAAAAAACTCCAAAGGAACAAGGAATTCAGGTCAACCATTCCCAAATTCTGGGATTAACATGACTTTGATTATTATTATGTTAGCAGGTGTGAGATCCCTGAAATCACAACCAGGTTTTGAGTTCCAGGACCAGAACATTTCTTCTCCACAACTGCTATTAAAAAAAAAAAAAAAAAAAAAAAAAAAAAAAAAGTTGTGGGCTTTTATGATTATTATTATTATTATCATTATTATTTTTGCACAATAAAGTGTAACAACTCATTTATGCAAAATTATCACTGCATACTACTTTTATGCAGAATTCCCTGCTCATTCTACTGAGACCAAGGATGGGTTGTTTTTAATTTTTTTTTCCTATTCCATTTTCAGCACTGTGAGAACTTTGGATGCCTGAGCTGGACAGCAAAATCAGCAGAGGCAAAGGCAGGTCTCCTGGAGATGGGGGTGTCCTAAAAGGGTGGCACAGCTCAGAGCAAGGAAAGGGGCTGAGAATCCTGCACAGATCTGTGCACAGTGGCTGCTCCTGAGATTTGGCAATTTGCAGGGTGAAATCTGTGTGTTTTTAACATGCTTGTAGCAGACACTATTGAAAGAGGCACTTCGAGGGGAACTACTTAGCAGGGTTTTAATAGGGTTGTGATACAAGCCATTACTCAGTTACTTGTTAAATCAGTAGCCCTACAAGACTGCATATATTCGAAATTATAGTCCTGATATATTCAAAATCATCATCCTGTCCACTCACTGGACCTGGATAGAGCAGCTGGAAAAAGCTTTTGTTCTGAATATCCACTGAGTTTCTCTTACGACACACCTGAAACCGTTCAACTTAATGTAAGTTGAGGGAATTAAATCTGAATGTCTCAAATCTATAACTTTTTTTTTTTATTCTGTGATTATTATGTGGTTAATCTAATTTTTTTATTATATTTTTATTGGTCTATGAAAGATTTTAACGTACAGTTCTTAGACTCAGATGCATCGTTAGGCACAAAAGGTTTCTGCCTTGAGGAATGCATGGGAATAGAAATTTAAATTGAATTGTGCTATGTGTTGGTCCCTTCAGAAAAAAAAACATCCAGGAAGGAAAAAGGAAACTGTGGCTAGCACAAAAAGCAGTTATTACACTTCCAAACCTGGTGGCTGATTAAAAAAAAAATCCAAAATAAAACCCAAAATAACCTTTCCAAAAAAGTTCTTTAAACTCTCAGAAAACACCCAAAAGCATGAAGTTTGGTCAGCACATTGAAATAACAGGTATGTTGTATGAAATTTCAAATTTAAAGGTCCTGAAAAGTGGTGTGTTTCACCGATGAAGGGCTGCAACAGTTACAACAGAGAGGGGAAAAATAAAAAAGATGCACCACTCATAGGAATAAAATCGACTGTCAGACAAAGCAATGGGTGTTATCCTGACAACAATGCTTCTCAGGAAAAGACCAGGATTTGCTGCCAGGAAAGATTTCATGCCCACTGTGCAGGGCTGTGTGTGCTCCAGGCTGCTGAAGCACAGCAGGCTCAGCACACCTGAGCTGGGGTACAGAGCCTGCTCTCCAGTCCCCAGGGCAGCACTGGCACCTACTGGCCTTCCATGGGTGCAACCAGGTGTGAGCTCTGTGTCAATCAGACACCTCTCAGCACTGATTTTCAGGTGCTGAGCAGGACTGGGAGAGTGATGGGCCCCTAACTCATCATTACTCAGTACCCACCAGGGTGTGAGAGGTGCCACTGAGGTAACGATCCTCCTGCCCTATGTGTCTGCTCTAATCTGAATTTATCTGGGACCTGGTTAAGATAAATGTGGCCAGCAGGCTCCTCTGGTGCACACAGGATGCCTGTGGGCTGTTCCCCATCCCTGGGAGAGGATGGGAGGAACGTCCACACAGCAGCAATGCTTCAGCAACCTCTGCCACTCTCCTATTTCAACAACACACTGGGGAGCAAAAAAAAAAAAAAGCCTGCAGGCTTTCCAGAGAGGCCTGTGAACTGAAAAGCTCATTGTTTTGCAAAGTGCCTTTCTGACACTGTCTTTTGAAGACATGAGAGGAAGGTCAGGGTGACCAGGACTGCCCTCAGGGACACTGAGACACAGAGCCTGCTGCCATCTCTGGGGACAGACACACAGCAGGCTGCACCAGTGGGCAAGAGCACAGGAGAGCCCGTGGGACAGTCAATCTGCTTTCAGCTCAGAGGGAAACACCAAATATCCACACCAAAAAGTCACATCTACTCATTCCAGGGGGACCTTCAAAGTGCTTGTCTGGATTTCTTAAGGTGCTTGGTAGTGAAGGACCCACCTGGGCAAGCAGTGCCCTTTCTCCCCCTGTGTGTGACTGAAGAAATGGATGGGCAGAGCCACTTTGTCACTGAATGATGGGGTTTTTACAGCTGCACCAGCAGGTGACCTGTGGCTCCATGTTCCAGGGGTGTGTTCTGACTGCAGCCTGACACCAGAACACTTCTGGAGCTGCTGGGAGCTGCACGGAGAGCAGCTACACGTTAATTATTTCTCATTTCTTAATATTTGCTTTATTTATGCACTTGAATACAAGGAAGGAGAAAAGAGGCTTGTGCATTTCTGTTTGTTAGCCTGATTTTCAAAGAGTCTTAGCTCCCTGTTGCATCCTAAGATATCTCTTGAGTGCTGAGCACTTCCAAAGAACAGGTGAAGAATTCCCACTTCTGTATAACATGCCTAACTTGCAGCCAATATTTAAATAATGACATTAAAAACAGGGACAATTCTAGAAAGCTCTAACAAAGCCTGAGAAGCTATGACTGCTACCAGCACACAGAAGTTTCCTGTGAATTCTTCACAGAAAATTCCTGTTAGGGAAAAAAAAACCAAAAACCAAAAAATAACTCAAGCAAAGAAAAAAAAATGCTGCATAAAGGTAAAAAGAACTTTGCATGCTTGCCTGTCAGGCACTGAAGGAAGTGTGGTTTCAGTGTCTACCTGTGCAATAAGGGGGAGCACAGCTGCCCCCAGCAGCTCAGAAGGGGCTGCACAGGAGGAAAGGGAGTCTAGAAACCTAACAGGGATTTCTGTATGATTTTCACTGCTGTTACAGTATTTTAAAATAATAATAAAAAAAATAATAAAATTAAAGCTATCTTCTACAATTCCAGTGTCCAATAATGAACTAATGTCCCTGTAAGGGACCAACCAAAGTCTTTCAAAAGATGTCCAACCCACAGAAGTGATGAACAAGTGGGAGTTCTAGAGATGGCTGAATCTGGAGCAGGTTGCCCAACTGAGAATTAGGCATTTTTGGGATATTGCTCCAAGAAAGAAACTGGAATCTTTGCTGCTAATGGGAGAAGAGTGCATTTGGCCCATGTGGTAAAGAACTCACTGCTTTCAGCTCCTGAACTCCAACAGGAATCAGCCAACAGCACTGGATCCAGAATGAGTCCTGGCAGGTAATAAGCTGAAAGAATACCTTAGAGAGTAAGATTTTCAACTGTGCTTTGAAGACACAGGCAGGAAGGTCTGGATGATGAATAAGAAGTTCTCATCCTGTGGGGTAAGCACCTCAGCAGCTCTGGCACTGTTGGGTGTCAGGACACCCAGCAGATCTGAAGCCATGGAATTCAGGAAGCCCTTTTGCTAAGGGAAAAGGTTCTGGCTGAAATGGAGATTGCCAGAGAGCCCTGCAGCCCAGGACAAGTGTGTGACAGCATTGCCCAGACCAAGAGGGAGCCCACAGGTGTGGCAGCACTCCCCAAACATGGGTGGCTCAACAGATCTGGGCAAGCAGAGCTCCCTGCTAAGGGCCAGAGGAAAATTCCCCCTTGTTCCACCTCTGCCAGTGAAAGCAAAGTGTTAACTGAGAACTGACCTGCTCTGTGAGCTCAGAGCATCCAGAGATGGGAGATAACCCTGCCCCACTGTGATCTCCACAGCAAAAACTCACAGCAGGTGTGTGAGCTGCCAGATGAAAGGAGATGATGCCTAAGCTCAGTACTGGAGGTAAGAGACTTTGGTGCTCCACTGGTGAGTTACACTGCAGAAGCATCATGCAGCACCCACACATGCTGGTGTTTGAACAGAGCACCAGGCTGGATCTTGCTCTGGAGAAGCAGCTGTTTAGGATGAGCATGAAGACAGACTGGGTTCCACAGCTTTTTTGGAGCTCAGTGGAAGACAAACAGCAATGCTGAAACTCCCAAAGTTACCTGTGAGAGCAGGAACCCATGCTCTCCTTCAAATGTGCCACTGCCCCCTTTGAAGGTGCTGCCTGTTAGAAATAAGGGAACTCCAGCCTGGCCTGACCTGTGAGGCATCACACTACCCAAAACCCATCAGAGAAGGGAATCAGGCAGCTAACCCTGCTCTGCAGTGTCATGCCAAGAGGGAATATCATCTTTTGGAAGAAATGAGCTGAAAACTGTTCACAAGCAACAGCAAAACTTGCACTGGATAGAGATGGAAGTGCTGTGGATGAAACATCTCACCTTTGGTGGAGCAGAAGCCAGAGTCTCCTGGGGCTGGGAAAGATCAACAGCCAAGTACCTGTGCTCTCCTCTGGTTATTGAAGTGAAAAAGAGACACAGACTCCACTGAGAGAATTACTCTTCTGGGCAGCTCACATCCCTGAAACAATTCAAATGGACCAAGAACTAGAAGCAGGAAAACTCTGGAAATAAAACCAAATTTTTTTTTTAAAAAAACAAAACAACTACAAAAAAAAAAACAACCCTCAAACAAACACCCCAAATAACAACAAAAAAACCCTAACTAAGCATTTAGAGCAGCATAAATACACCTTAGCAGTGGAACCAAAACACATTACAGTCCCCAGAGAACCCTGTGCTAATGGACAGTATTTCCAGTCCAAAATAGATAAAGTAACAAACTTCTTTAAAGAAAGAGGAAAAATAAAGTGTAATTGCTAACAGAGTATTTCAGGTATTTATTAAGAAGAATACTGTATAAAGTGCACAACCAGCTTTGTTTTGCAATCAAAACAAGAATGTGCTGAGGCATTGTCAAGATTGCTCATTTCAATTCACAATGCAGCCTAGGACAGGGGGCAGTCTGAAGTGCAGCTTTCATGTACTCACATTATTTTTGGCCACTGAAGTTTGGAAAGCTCAACCTGCACTTGTGGCTTAAAAAAAAATAAGAAATTGCCTGTCCTCTGAAGTGCAAGGTAAGAGTTAGGAGAAGTGTACACTGATAAGACAGAGAGTGAATCAGTGGAAAGACTGAAAAGGAGAGATCATCAACTGCCCTGCTTGAGGGAAGAAGGGAAGGAGAAGAGAATTCCAGGGAGGCTCTCACTGAGCTCAAGGACACTCAGGCAAACCAAAGACTGTAACTGGTGCTGCAGTGTGCAGGAACTTAGGTGAGGCTCACATCCCAGTGAGCCTTCCAACACCAAGAATAAAGCTGGGATCCAAATTCCCAGGTAGGCAGGGGAAGTGCAGCACAGGAAGTGTCCCACCAGGAGTGATCCTGAGCCTGCAGCTACAGTCATGACACCACAACTGCCAACATGCAGAAGATGCTAAAGGTTTATAAAGGTTAATGAAGCAGCAGAGGAGTGGGTTGTGAAGGCATCTGCAGACAGGAATGAAGCTGTACTAGGAAAGAGATGGTTGGAAAAAACAGGGAGCAATAGAAAAAAATGCAAGAGAATTTGGTTTGAAATAATAAACCAGAGAAATAACCACTGCAGCAATGTTATAAATGTGCTTCAGGTAAGACTTCTCTGTGTCTCAGTTTGTATTTGTAAAGGGGAATATTGGCTCCCAATGACCTAATCACAGCATTTGGAGGATGCTGAACAAACACCTGGAATAGCAGCAGGACAAAAGAAGGATGCAGTTCTGGGGCTGGGGAGAAAAGCACAGTGACAGGGAGATAAAAAGAAGCAAAGCTGTGGATCAAATGGAATAGTATGGTTTGGGATATTGTAGCTAAGACCACAGTAAACACTGAGTAAAGGCCACAGTGGTGAGAATCAAGATTTCTCCTGGATCTAAAGCAAGAATCTGAAGAATCTTTGCATTGTGTGAAATGCTGAAAAAAATATATTAACACAAGACTGAATATTCAATCAGAAATAAACAGCAGAAGGAAATAAATACTTTTTCCAAACAAGTCTTCAAACTACATTAAGACTATTTACTGAGAGCAGTGTTGGATTTTTGGTGGTTTGCAGTAAGGGTAACATAGAAAAAAATCTCAGGCTGAGACTCTGATGGTACAGAAGTGCTGGGCACCTACATCTACACTGAATGCAATCTAGCATCACATATTCATGGCACCTTTGAAAATCAGGCTCCAAAAAGATAAAAGCCAAAATTGAGCTGTAATGAAAAATACCTAAAGTCTGTGATATTCACCTGAAGAAACCAACAAAGGAAATTTAAACCTGAATCCCAAGTAAACTATTAGAGGACTGTCTTTCAGGAGATTCTGTGGAGAAAACACCTTGCATGAGCGGGAAAAGGTTTTAAACATCTCATTTATTCCTTGGAATATGACCTCCTTCTGTCATCGAGGGCACTCTGACAGCTAATGAGGTAGGTATAGTACAACCAAGTCTTTCCTGATTAAAAAAAAAAAAAAAATTGTGATGGTTAACACTTTCAAAACTTATCGACTGGCCGACAACAGAGATCATGGAGATGGGTTTATGTATCCCTGAGAGGGAGTATAAAACAGGAAGAACAGGAATCTCCTCCACAGGTTTTGGGAGAAGGGCCATCACTTCACTGCTGTGGTGAGAAGACAGTGTTATATGAAAGCCATGTATTCACACAACACTGCTGCAAGATCCACAGATTTCATAAATGGGGGGAGCCAGGGACATTAATTGACTTGCCTATGGCCATGAGAGCAGTCAGTGATAGACCTGGGGTTCATGATCAGGACTTCCTTGCCTCCTGCATCATATTCAGTTATCTCCTTGCTGGCCAGAGGCTCTCTGTGGTTGTTCTAGCATACTGTATAGAGAAAGTCATGCAAGGGGTGGAGCACAAAGTCACTGAAGAACAGAGCACTTTCTGTGCCAGGAAGCAGATTTCTCCTGGAAGCTGCGTGCAATTGGGAACCTCTGGTGGGAAGCACACATCTGGTTTGTTTTTTTTTTTCACCCTGGAATGTCTGGTGCTTAAGGCTTAGCACAACGAGGACCATTGTAATGACTAAATGGAACAGAGATAGCCCATACAGGCCTAAATTACAAGGTGTCTGTCTGGTAGTGAAACAACCTTCTCCCTATGCTCTTTTGACCCTTAAAAACAAACGTCAGCCTGCTTAAATTCAGTGGACTCATCACATCCAACTAGAGGTCAGTCTATATTTCCATGTCCACGGGTCGGATATCTCCAGTTTTGTGTTCTTTTACCCACAGTTCCCTGTCTTTGGCAGGATCCACTTTCCGAAGCAACTGATCCACAAGTTCTACTGTCTGAAAGGAAGAAAACAAGAATCCAAATGTCAAGGGCACACTTGAAGCAGAGAGTCATTGCTCTGACATGCAGGGCAGCTGTGGGCATGCCTGCACTGCATCTGCAGACAAGTGAGAGATGCATGTACGTGAAGCTGGGTGGACAGGGCAGGTCTGAACCTGCAGCCCTGTGGTGAGCAGGGAAGAGGGAGGATTCACATGACAGGTTCTCTGTGCCAGGCAGCAGCCAGGCAGCCTCTGACTCCTGTCCTGCAATCTGCACCTTCCACCAAACACAGCTGTACTCAGCATGTCAGCATGCATCCCCCTGCATTTTAATATTTGATAAATGGCAGGTTTTTAATAAGGAAAAAATATATATACTCCCTTTTCCAACAGTGAAACAATTCAGCATCTTCCTTGCACAAACAGAAGACCTCAAGGAGCAGTGCATCATGCTGGGAGAGCTAATAATGGCTCATGCTGGCCAAATGTACTTCAGTCTCCCCTAGGTCAGAGCTGTGTGAAATGTCATCGGGGATTCCTGGAGGAGCAGCACTGCAGGGAGGCACCACAGCCCTGCTGCAGACTAACAAGCTGCCTGCAGACACTTCTCCCACATCCTCTTAAGACCCAAGCCAGTCAGACCAGCTCAGGAGGGAGCACTGTGCTCAGCTGGAGGGCAGTGAGGACCACGTGGAGCAAAGGAAAAGCACACTTACACTTTGGTTGAACATGTCTGTCTCGTGCCTCAGCTGTGTGTACTGGCACAGATGCTGCCGAATCATCTCCACCCTTTCAACTTCTAGTCTCTCAAGCTCCTGGACATGAAGAAAAACAAGTCCATATTTTTTACTGGAACCTGAGCTTGGAGGCCCAGAGAAAGGGTGATACACAAAAGGCTGCCAGTAGGTGTGGCACTGCCCCAGGGTCATGCTTTGGACTCTGTGGTTGCACATTCCTCTGCTCTGCAAAGAACAGGAAACAGCAAGCAACAGCAGTCACCTCAGCCTGAGCCCAGCAACAGGAAAGGGGGTCAAACCTTTCCAAAAGGTTCCAAAACTTAGACAACCAAGGCAGAGAGAGTGGAGCCACTGCCTTCAGAGATGCTGCAAGCAAGAGGGAATCTGTTTCCTGCAAGAAGCTGTGAGTGCTTTATTTATGGTATACTTATATATATATTTATATATTTATACTTTTTAATATAGTGTGCTTTATTGCTAGCTACAGAAATGACAGAGCTTCCCTGGGGCAGCAGAAAGCACATTGGGCTGGATGGCTCAGACCACCCCACACACCAACCAGATACCTGGCAGAGCACAGCTCTCCACATGAGCTAGGACAAGCTTCCACCTCGCTCAGCTGGCAGCAAGCAGAACCCAGCCACACTTTAGTTGGAAAGGCAGGTGATTTCTGCCTTTCCTCCTGATATTTTATGCCTCCCTCTTCTTCTGGATACCCCAAAATTTGCATTTAGTCCAAATGTTAAGTGTCCAAAGCAGGGCCACAAAGATACTAAAGAGTGTGGAGGGGAAACCTTAGGAGAGGCTCTGATGAGATCCCACCTGGAGCTCTGCAGCCAGCTCTGGGGCTGGCAGCACAAAAAGGATGTGCAGCTTCTGGATTAAGTCCAGAGGAGGCCATGGAGATGCTCCAAGGCAGCTTCTAGCAAGCCAGGCTGAGACAACTGGGGCTGTTGAGTCTGCAGAAGAGATAGCTCTGGGGAGACTTCAAACAAAATTGTGAAATCGTGGAATAGAAAAAGTCATTAATGTATAAACGGATTTGGTGATTTATTGTGTGTTTTTCTGTGTTTTTCTTGTGCATTACTTCATCCTTCCTAAGGACAATTCGAGTGTTCTGGCCTCTAAGCAGCCCTGAACTGGTTTAACACCTTCTGCAAAGAAACAATTACTTCTTCTTTCCCCTAGACAAGCTTTTCTTATGACTGAGAATGGGAAACACAATGTGACATTTATCACCCAATTTTCCCCACTGAACTAGCTGTGAATGCTGAACACTTTAGGCTATCACAGCTTTGCAAGGGTAGCTTTGGATGTTCCATACCAGAGTGGTGGTCACCATCTCCTCAAACCACTTGGACTGGGCTTGGTTGTAAAGATCCACACAGCGCATCAGGTCATCCCCTGGAAGAGTCAAGAGAGCAACACATCAGTCTTTTCCAGCCAGAGCTGAGAAGGACAGTGCAGGTCAGGTTTTGTAGACCCCAAGGGGTTTGAAGATGAACCCTGGTAGAGCTCAGAGGACTTCTGCTACGTGGTATTTGTTACTTGGACACCAGCATTTCAACTAAGTGCATGCACTTGATGCATGGCAAAAAAAAGCAGGTGATTTGGGTGAGAATGAATAGGGGGCAAAGACAAGATTTTGAAAGAAAAATATAAAAATTAAGAGCAGTATTTTACAAAATGGCCAGAAATATAAAAAGGCAAGTTACTTCAGTTTAAAAAAAAAAAAAAAAAAGCCATAGATGGAAGGTTATGTTTGAAAAATGAAGCAATTAAAATGGGGAATCAACAGCGGTGAGTTCTGGAACTGCAGGGCAGCACTCTGTAGGTGAGACTGCAATCTAAGAGGTCTCTGAAAGGGGAACAATGCATCAGGACCCAGCTGCTGGATGGAGGGATGCTGATCTGCAGCCTCATCCATTCTCCAGCCTCTGGAGAGGCCCAATTCCAGCTGAGCTCCAGCTCCTTCTGTGATCAGGGCAGTAACACAAGAACCTGCAGCTCTTTCCATTTTTTCCTTCCTTGCAGACGACTCTGCACTGATGGAGGGGGAAAGGCAAGTGGCAAATTTGGAAAACAATTCTCAGAAATTGCTGCTTTCCAGCTAAGAAATTCTCTTTGTTCTTTAAATGAGGCTCAATTTCTCTTTCTCTCTCTGATCTTCAGCTCTTCCTTGCTTGTTCAATAAAAGTCGATTACAAACAACTTCTAAGGGCCCAAGGAACAAAGAGAGACTGTGAATTTTCAAGTGAATAAAGAACACCTCTGTTGTTAAATTACAACTTTTCTTCCTCCTCAAATGATTGCCTGTACACATGGTCACAGTGCCAGTGGTGGCTCTTCCCAGTCTCCTTAAAACCCAGACACCTATCCTGAAGTTCTAAAAGCCTCTGAAGGACTATTCTGCCAAGGAACAACCCTTGTTGAAGGGATGAAACATGGAAGCCCTAGCTGAAACTCATTTTCAGCAAAGGTACTAACTGAGCTGCATGTATCAGCTTTGTAGATCTCCAGAAAGTTCCTGGTGGATCCTGCAGATGTGCCTTGAGCCTCTGTAAAATAATAATAAAAAAAAAAGCCTCTGACCTCTACACAGGTCACAGCAAGTGGCTGTATCCTCAGTACAGTACAGCACACACTACTATATCCTCAGTATTCCTAGAAGAGAAATCATTTTAGTCACTGAGTAACAGTGGAAAAATGGAAAGAAAAAAAAAATCACTTTCAAGGAAAAAGACAGTAATAGTAAGTGTAATAGGCACCCACAAAGTTGTGGGTGAGTGTGATTTAGGAAAGAACCAAGGAAGGAACTATGATTTATGGAAGAAACACCCTCAGCTAAGCTTCTCTGAATCTGACTCTGGAAGTTCCACAAACATTCAGTAATCTAAGGACACTTTGATGAAACAGCAAGATGATTCACCCTACTTTTGTTGTTTCTCACCTCAGTTATCAATAATTTGTGACACCTGAGCTGGAAAACTTGTTTCTTCTGTGGAATTAACATCCCACAGATTTGTAGCGTGGCTCACTTTGACTTTGTGGCTACAATATTAAAATACAATATTAAAAACCAGGAGCCACGTGGATGGATGGGGGGGTGCCTTCCACCCTGCTCTCACCGTGTGCTGATGGGCACTCACCTGCCTGGGTAGACTTCCTTCTGGCCTTCTTGATCTCCTCTTCTGTCTTGTTGCTGAGTTTCACCTCTAGCTGCTGTGTTTTCATTTCCAGATCCTTCTGCCTCTCTGTCAAGGCTTTCCGGGCCTTGGGGTAATTAAAGGGGAGTCAGTAATTACAGAGAAAAAGAACTGGCAGCTGCTTTCAGCCATCTGGGGCTCCTTCACACAAGTGTTTCTCAGCAAGAGGTCAGCAACTTTGCATGAACCTGGGTCCTAACAGGGATTCAGGTTCTCACAACACCATGTGGAGTTCACAAAAGTGTCCTACGACCACAGAGGAGTCACCACCAGCAAACCACAAATGCATCTGAACCCCTCACAGATTCTTAGAAAGGCAGAGGGTTGATGGCATCATCAGGCTCTCCTGTTTCTTAACAGCTTTCCCATTATTTCTGGAAGGAAAGAGAGCTGGAGCCTCTTTCAAAATGTCTTAAACAGCTTCATTACCAAGATACCTCCTCCATTCACTTTTCTTAGGATCTGGATTGTTGAAGTAATTTCAAATATTTCACAAAATTTGTCTTTAAGTACATTCTGGACTCAACATATACCTATCAGAAACGAACAACAGGAACTTAATTCAGAAAAACTTACTCAGGTTCATGCCAACAGCAGAAATTAAGAACCTGAGGTCTGGCTGCAACTGATGACTTGAACTACTCAGAAATTCTTCAAGCTGTTAAAACCTGACTTATCAGTGCAAATATATATTATACAGGTAAATTAGTAAAGTACCTTAGCAAATAAACATTGTCACATGCAGGCTGATAAATACATAAAAATCACTTGTTTTGCATGGATTTGTTATAAAGCATGTCACATTTCTTCTTTATGCTGTGGTAGTGTTTCAAATTAAATTGGCATGACTGTATTTTCTTAGCACCTTGCAGTTTTCTGCAGTCACACCAGCACTGCTGAAGCATTCCTGGATCTTTTTCCATGTGCAGTTGAGGGTCCTGCAGATCTCCAGAGGGAGCTGCAGGAGAGCAATCCCTGAGGGGCCAAGGGCTCCACGGGCACTGCAGTCACAGCTCTTCCCTGCTCTCAGTCCTTCTTCCCAAAGTTATTCCTAATTCACCCTTCCCAACATTGCTACTGAGTTGCTTTGTGGATAGGAGTGTGAAGAACTCCGTGTTTCGCAGAAACAAACATTGCTCAGCCTAAGGACCATGTGTATCCTGCAACAGCTCTGCCCCTCAGGGAACTCCTGCTGAGCTTTAATGAACACAAACAGCTTCAGGGATGACTGGGAATGGTGTTTTCCTTTCCAATTTACACCCAGAAGCAAACCTCATGAGGATACAATTTGGCAGCTGAGGCACCAGCATCCCCATTTCTGCCAGCTGCTGCTGGGAGATGATATTTTTTTGGGGTCTAACTCCCTGCACCACAACCTCAGCTACCTCCTGGTTCCTGTTCCATCAGCCCATTGCTGGGTGCTGCTGCTGTTTGGATTTTTATGGTGAGGACGTTTCTAGTGAAGGGTTTGTGATTTGCCAGACCAAGGTCCAGCTGCTTTCCTGGGCCATCTGCTTTTGGCCACTGAGCCTTTGATCTGACCCTGCTGCCATTCTGAGGCAAGGTGTTCTAAATTTTGAGGACAACAGATGCACACAGAGAAGAAGTATTCGCATCAAAATGTATTAGAAATTGATTGCCCCAAGCTGGGAAGGGCAGGATGAACCAAAAAGCCACTTCACCAGTAAACACCCAACTACGCCTGGGGCCGGGCAAAGCACAGCTAACAGTGAAAACCCTCAGCAGGAACAGCTGTGGTCTGTTGTAACAGAAGAGGAACTCTTCACAGGGCAGCTGCTCTTCTGCTCAGAGCAGCAGTGTGTCTCAGGAAGCCTCCAGGCTGTTCCCTGCTCCCACCTTTTCCACAGCTGTGTAGCGGCTGGCCAGGTGCTTCCGTAGGTCCGCGATGTGGTGGTCACACTTCTTCATGTCTTTCTTGAAGTTCTCTCTGAAGTTGAGCAGGGGCTTCTCCACCTCGCTCTGAAGCTTTAAAGAAAGCAAAGGAAGAAATGGCAGTAATGAGGAGCCAGGCCAGGAATTTCCTGGCTCTTCACAGAACCACAGAATCGCTGGGAAAAGAAAAATAATCCTCCAAGGTCATCCAGTCCCATCGTTATCCCAGGACTGCCAGGTCCACCACTAAACCCTGCCCCTGAAGTGCCACATCCACGTGTTCTCTGCACACAAACAGTGGGAAGGATTTAGAGGATGCTACAGGAGTTTCTGTGCAGAGTTTAAGGAGAGGTAATAGAATGGAAAAGCCCCTCTTCTTTACCTGGCCTGCCCACACCCACACATCGCTCCAGGGCGCATATTTTTTTTTTTTTCCTTTTGGAAAACAATACAGGAGGACAATGGGGAGCAAAAAGTATTTCACTAATTACAGCCCTGGTGTCGAAGTTTAAGGCAGAGCAGTGAGTTACCAAGGCAGCAGCTGGTTGCCTGAGTAACCTCTGCTGAATTGCTTACAAATGGCGCAGAGCTGTAATTTTCCTCCAGAACATGGCTGTTGTGCTGAGATACCTGCCACTGTATTGAACTTGAACACCCACAGAGGTTAACAGAATGTAACAGGATTCAGCAGCATGTCACATGTGGTGGAAAAAACCCAGATAAATACCATCATTTGTAAAAGAAATCTCCTTGGGCATCACTTGAGATAAAACCCAAAAATAACATTGCCAGCACACTTTTGAGAAAGGCTGATGATACAAAAAAAGCCAGAGTTCTGGTTCTCTTCCTTCCAGACAGGGGGAGTAGATTCTTGTTTCATTTCTTCCTTTGCAGAAGTAAAGTGTACAAGCACTAATTAAATTCACTGGCTGGAACACAGAGCTCAGGTGAACAACACCTAGAATCAGTTTTACTTCTTTTTCATGAAAAATTAAGGCTAGATGTGTTTTAATTTACTCATCAGATAGACTAAATAAACTGATTTTGGGAGGAAGATTGGACAGAGTTTCAGTAAGTTTTTTCACCAACTTATTAATTCTTCTGAATTTGTACTACATGCACGTTTATTGCCCCCACTAACACACACTGAAGGGAGAGGCCCACCAATTCAGGGCAAAAATCTTTTGACAAGAAAGAACCATTTACCTTCGAAGAGAATTTGAGATGAACCTCTGCTTCATCAGCTAAACTCTTCTTGAGCTGAGCCCAAGCTTCTCCCAGTGTGCTGAAGGAGGAGAGGGACAATGATCAGTCTCTTCCCCACCCTTCCTCGTGGGATCTGTCAGACAAATCTGCCACAACACTTTGTACCATATCCTGATCAGCAAAACCATGGAAAAGGGTAACAGAAATCTGAGGAAACAACCAGCCTTTGTGACCAAGGCAAAATTGTGTTGGCATTGTTTGTTTGCAGCAGATCTTTGAAAACACATATGATGACAATCTGCACTTACAGAGACCCCAGAGTCTCCACAAGCAAGATCCTTCAGTATCTTATCCTCACCACAACAAAGTTTCCACCAATGCAGTTCTTCCACTGCCCTCTTCTACTTTACACCCTGCTTCAGGGAACAGACTTTCACTTGAGGTGAAAAGTCTTGGAGAAGCTTTTCAGCACTTGAAAATTTCTGCATTGTCTTTTTCTTTCAGATAATTTCTGAGACAGCTTGCCTGCTCAGGCACACTCCTCCAGACCATCTACAACAGCCTAGGTTCCTGTTAAAGCATCAAAACCAAAACTACTCTGTCCCCAGTACAGCACAACTCCAGTGGCTAAACTGGTAACAGATTATTTTGAATCAGACACTCTTTCTTCTACATATTTCAAGATGATTGCCTTTTTAGACAACAGCATGAAGTTGTTGATGAATAAGCTTGTGATTCACTACAGCCAGCTCCTTCTCCCACAAACTGTTATGTAACTGTATCTTTCACATCCTGTGAAAGTATAAAACCCGCTGCTTTGTCCTCATTAAAATGCATCTTAATTTTTTTTTCAGTTGATTTCTCCATTTTAACAGCAGAATTCTGAATTGCAACCTTTTCCTCAAATTACACATACCAACCCTCCTAGCTCTGTCACATCTCTGATTACAGTAAATCCATCATTTCTTCTATCACAGGCTGTTCATTACAAAAACATTTTAAAACCCCCCGGACTTAGGACAAACCCGTTGGGATCTCATTCCACAGCTCCTTTCTGCAGTTCAGTTTTTGTAAGCAGTGGGTTTTTCCTACCTAGTTTTTTGCACATTAGGCTTTATTTAGGCCACCATTTCTCTTGTCTGCCTACGAGAATCTCCCATCACAAGACGCAATACTAAATTAAGAGCTGTGATGCCTGACCTACTCCCTTACTCCATCACTGAAGGAATTTAGGTTGGCTTGGCATTGTTCTCTCTGCATATACAACAACTGCTCATCACCCTAGTTTTCCCCTGACTGAAAGTCTGGTGGTTTATTCCACCACTTTGCAAAGGTTAAATAAAGCTGAGGGATCTACAGTTCCTGGCTCCTCCTATCTCTTCCCTATCCCCTTCTCAAGGATAATGAGATTTGACTGTTCCTGATAGCCTGAAAAAATCCCCTGTCATCTGCAATCTCAGACTAATGATCTGTCACCTCCGATGCTGCTGCAAGGACTGGACTCCTCAAATATGGTGCTCATCAGCTGAACAACTTAGACACACCTACAGAAGGGCTCCCAGTATCTCTCCTTCCCTCAGGTCCTCTCCCACTGTCCAGTTCCCACTGACACCAACCCTGCCATCTGATGCAGGAAGAGCAGCACTGGGCAGTGCTGTCAGCTCCATGCACTCTGCACCATGTCCTTTCCACTTCCCTACTTCAATGTTCCTTAGGCTTGAGTGCTCGTTCCCTCTCTTCTCACCTACTCTGCCCTAGTTTCCTTCCCCTTCATTTCTTCAGCCATTCCCTCTTTCTCCCATTGGGAGTAGGAGAAAGTGGAAGGAAGATGTGGAAGAAAGTGGGTTTAGCTTTGCTGGGAGCAGGTGAGCATCCACCCCTAAGGAGAAAGGACAGAAACCATTGTCACTGTAGGTGCTCAGGGCAGTAACAGCCCAGTTATCCCCTTGCCATTTCTGTCCTTGCTTTCCTGGAAGCTGAGCAAAACACCTCATGCAGCTTCAGTGCTGGCAGAAACACACTGTCAAACACAAAGTCATTTCCAGCTTTGGCTTTCAGTGCTTGGAGGATTTGTGGTGAAACAGGCAGAGCTACCAAGCTCTGATCCTTCAGGAATGGTGCCTTCACATTGTTACTGAAGAACTGCAATTCAGTCTGAACTGCACTGCTTGATGTCTTCTTAATAACTTCCCAAGTGTGAAAACGTTGGGAATAGGAAGCAGTCTGCTGCTTTTCCTGAGAGGCCAGAACCCTGATGAGAAGAGACTTTACCCTCCCTCTTGTCTGTGCTGCTCTGATTGTACCAGCATTGACCTTACACATCTACTCTCAGCAGTGTATATATATATATATATATTCTATATATTCTTCCATTTTCAGTTCAGCTTAGTACACATACATGCTAATCCTGGAAGGAACTATCCTCGCTACAACAAGGACAGCACATAAATCTGACTGGAAAGGCAACATTTTATACACATACTCCTAAAAAACTTCTCATTAACAACTTAAAAAAACCCCCAAACCCAAACAAACAACTCTGAAGCAATTCCACCTTCCCCAACATGCCCAGGGTGCTAATCTAAACAAACCTCTCCTCAACAGGAGAGAGCTGGGGAAAATTACATGTACCTGCGTGGGAGAAATGCCTTTTATATTAAAATTAGTCTTCTGTGAAAGTAACAGAGACACACTTACCCTTCTTCCTGAGCAGCCAAGGAATTCTGAGACAGTTTGGACAGGTTCTTAGCATATTCCTCCTCAATCTTTATCCTACACTCACATACACACACAGAGAAAATAAAAAGACAGCAGTAAGTAAGCTTTAAGGCAAGAAACCCACACACATAATTTGAAGAAATTCTCTGCATTTTAACAGATTTTGCCACAGGAATTTTCCTTTCAGTCTCCAGGGCTTGGCAGCACCAGTTTGATGAGCAGCCCTCTCTCCCCCCCCACATGCTAAAAATGCAGAGGCAAGAGCAGGGCTACACGCAGGACGGCATGTGCGACAGAATTAGCTGAAGAAGCTCCAGTTCTGGAGAGCAAATAACAAGGACAGAGTGTTTCTGCTGTGCAACACAGGCTGTCTGCAAAGCCAGGAGCAGCACGTGGTTCAATCCGCTGCGAAATGTGAGGCTGCACATCCTTGAGGCAAAAACGAAGGAAATGCGTCGAGCCAGGAAAAAATCCCAATGAGATCTGGGGCGAGGGGGCTGAAGTGCACCTCTCTTAGGGACACCAAATCTAATTTTCCTAGACATCAATAAAGACCTTGGTACAGTGCCACTGTTATTAGGAAAGCTGGGGAAAGCAGAGATTTGTCAAACAAACAGAGGAATTGCTCAAAGGGAAAGATCCAGCTGATAACGATGGAAAGGGACCACAAGTTTATTTGTTCAGGAAGAGGCTCCTCAACAGCCTTATTTAATATTTTCACCAATGATATTCAGTAAAATAAGGGTTTAAAAGTCGATAAAATTGCTGACAGACAATAAGAAGGCAGGAATACTTCCTGCTCTCTGTTGTGGGTGGTGAAGCATGGCAGAGATGTGACAAGAGCTTCTGTCACCAGCACGTGGCCAGTGCATCCCCTTCCTCTCATTCACCCCACTGCCCTGTCCTTGTCTTCACTCACTCAGGGGCACCAGGATCAAGAGCTGAGCTTGCCAGCAGCAAGGGAGCAGGGCAGGAAAGCTGTTGGCACACAGCTGCTGTGGGAAGCACTGCAGGGAGGAGGAGGAGTGCAGCTGTGGAGTGAGGGGACAAGGGGACGTGCTGACAGCCCAGCAGGGAGGAATGAGCAGCTGCTGGTGCAGAGGTGAAGGGCATTGTACTTCAGGATGAGACTAATCTTGCCTCAGAAGTGACAGTTTCTGTGGACTGGAAAGAGAGAACAGGTCAAAAGCAATAAAGGTGCAAGGGTCTCTGTCCGGAGCCAAGGCTCACTGCTTTGGGCTCAGTTCCCAGGCACAGTTCTAGTCTGCAGCCTTCATTGTGAACTTCATTCCTGCTGAATTTTGTCTTCAGGATGCCTTTGAGTGATTTTCTGTGGATGTTGGATGTTCAAAGCCTGCTGACTGTTCTGAGCTGCCCAGGCAGCTCAGTCCTTTGTCTCATGAACAGAGGAGTAGCTGGCCATCTTCCACCAAAAGTCTGCTGTGAAAATACTGAATTCAAAATCCTGTCAAATTCTTCCCTGCTACTGTTGAAGCTGGGGAATTATTGAATGTAGTAGGCCAGAAGCAATCCTCATGTCTTCAGAAGGGAAGAAAGTAGGTTGAGATTAGGTATTTGGAAGAAATTCTTGCCTATGAGGGTGGGCAGGCCCTGGCACAGGGTGCCCAGAGCAGCTGATCCCTGGAAGTGCCCAAGGCCAGGCTGGACAAGGCTTGGATCAACCCAGGACAGTGGAAGGTGTCCCTGCCCATGGCACTGGGAAGGGTGAAACTGGATGAACTTTAAGGTCCTTCCCAACCCAACCCATTGTGTGATTCTCATCATTTCACAAGCACACACAAGACACCCTGTGCCTGGTGCCATCAGTGCCTGTCCTAAATGCAGCACCAGGCAAACAAAGCCACTGGCTTTGATGGAAGAGCTCCTCACTGCTTCCAGCTTTGGTCTAGGCTTCAGGATTTGAAATCCAGCTTTGGTCTAGGCTCCAGGATTTTTTTCAGGGATTTGAAGTGTTACTTGTGCTGCAAATGGATGGCACTACTAAAAGGGCAGACTGCCTGGCAAGGAGGAAAATCAACAAAAGATAAAAATAAAAAAAGGTGAAACGTCTATAGTGAAGAACCCCAAATATAAGAAATAAATTATTCTACCCCAGCCTGGCTTCCTGTCACCATCCATAGCCAACAGGGGCTAAAAACCAAGATAATCCTCAAAGAGGGGAAAAAATCTGCCTCTTGACCCTGCCTGATACAAACACACTGCAAACTCTGGATTGTGGTGACTATGAAATACAAACATGCCAGAGCTCCTGAGTCCATTTTCAGACATCCACGTGGCTGTTTGGCAGTAATTCCACCTTCCTAACAATAAAAGCTTCAAGCTCTTTTTTTTTTTCCACTCATTTGTTTGAAAACTTTCAGGATTTCACTCCCTATATAGTCAGAAGCATTACAGATTTTGAAATGCATTTTGACCCATACTGTTCTGACTTTACCAGTTCTAGTTGATCTTTGGATGTTTATTTTTCTCTTCTCTTTTACTCTTTTTATTTTCTTTTTTTTTTTTTTTTTGAAAGCTAAAGTACTTTTTGTGCCCACACTCAAATAATTCCAGTCATGACATATTATGGAGGATGAAGAGAGCTGCAAAGGGAGGCAAAGATGATCTGATGTGACTGCCATGCAAGAAGAAACTAAATAGACTAAGACAACAGGGGGAGCAGGGAGAGAAGGTGGTAGAGGATATCTGACAGACAGCTCCAAAACTTCCACTGTGGGAAGACTGTGACTGTGAGTCTTTTTACACTGTTCTTCCAGATTAGGAGGGAACAATGAAATTATAAGACAACAGAAGCATAATTAGTTTTCCTGTAGTGCAGAGACTGCAAGAGTCTTCCATAAATTGCTGCAGACAAACAGGGAAAGGTGCACATGTGGATCTGCTGTACAGGCAGAACCTAAATAATCTGCTATTTAACTTATATTTTCTAAGCATAGCACTGCTGAATTAAAAAGTGAATAAGGCACTGTTCCTTTGCTAATGGAAACAGTACTTCTTATGCCTGCTGCTTCTCAGGACAGATTTTTTTTGGCTGTTTTAGAGTCCTGCCCTGAATGTAAATGCTGGACCTTATTTTCACTTTTGATTTGAAGTAATACCTTCTTTCACCCCAACACCCTGGATTTCTCAGTTCAGTATATTTATTAGTTGCTTTCCTCCCTTTCTTGAGGTCTGTCTTCTTAGAAGTCAGAGTCTGTGACTATTTGACTTCTATAACTCTGTCAACAAGAACTGAAAGAACATGTAATTGCTCAGTCTGAGACTGCTGTACACAAGAAGCTCCTGTAAAAGCACCATTTGATAATCTAAATTTCAGTTAGCTTCCCTCTGGTTGGATATCTGATGAAGAAATCTGGTTATCATGTCTTATACCAGTTTCCTACTGAAGGGCTGTTTTTAATAGCTGCCTCAATTTCACCTCCAGCAGGCTGATCGTACAAAGAGAATTGTTCTGGACATGAAAATTCCCAGTTAAATGTGGTCTTGTGTTCCTCAAGGCACCTGATGGTCATCATGAAAACCTTCAGCCCTCTTAGCTGGGAACACAGAGGATCCCCTGATGGTCTGAGCTCTGTTTCCATGAACAATCCCTCCAGCTCAACACCATCCTCCTCCTTTTCCACACAGAACAATCCCCATCCTTTGCTACAAACAGATGAAAAATGTATTAATCTTTCTGTAAATCTCATCCAGACCTTCTTCACACTCAATTCCCAACCTTTTTTTTCCTGTTTCTAGCACACAGTGGATCTTTTCTTTCCTCTCCAGCCTGCCTGAGTTTCTTCCTCTGCTGAGGACAGACACGCCTCCCCACAGTGTCAGAGCTGCTCTCCTTGCTCTCCTGAATTTCACACCAACTTTCCCTTCCTCTTGAATGCATCCTGCTTTTATTTCTGTCAAATTTCATTATATATTACCTCCTTTGAAGCAGTTTCCCCCTCTTTTCCCTTGCTATCACAATTCTGCCTGCCTTCCCATCCTCTCCCTTAGCAAGCTTACTTCTCAATTGTATTTTTAATGTGCCAGGTGGTCCTTTCTCCTACCTCTGGTCACAGTGTAATTGTCTGTTGGACAGTCTTATGTCAAAGGCTGCAGAAACTTCATGTGAATGCTGAGCCCTGTACCTGATCACCATTATTGCCTGTGACAATTTGCATTTTCCCACTGCTGCCACATCCCTAGCACGAAAGAGAAGGCAAGAGGGAGGAACAAAACAAACTATAAACAAAGCAACTACCTGCATGCTGTGCCCAACTGAATTGCACCCTGAGAAGAGAAGGCTCTGGGGAGACCTCAAAGCCACTGCCAGTGCCCAAAGGGGCTCCAGGAGAGATGGAGGGACAGGACACAGGGAATGGCTTCTCACTGCCAGAGTTAGATGGGATAATGGGAAGAAATTCTTCCCTGTGAGGGTGGCACAGGGTGCCCAGAGCAGCTGTGGTCATCCCTGGATCCCTGGAAGTGTCCAAGGCCAGGTTGTATGGGGCTTGGAGCAGCCTGGGATAGTGGAAGGTGGCCCTAGACATACAGATGGCAAGGGGCTGGAATGAGATGAATCTTTAATGTCCCTTGCACCCCAAACCATCCTGTGGTTCTATAACCAAGCTCAAGTCCAAAGTGATGTCTTTTTACATCTTCCTCTAGGAAACTGTGTCTATGCTCCATGTCAACAAAATGCTTCTGAACTTTTCAGACAAAATACTTCCCTTCCAAATAACATGTCCACTCTGCTTCTCTCCTTGAATCTGCAGCTTAAAACCTTCTTGGTTCCCTCTAGAACAGACAGCCTTTGTGCAATACAACTCAGTGCACAAGAGACAAGTGAGTGCTGGAGAAGCCTGCAAAGTGTGGATGAACATTAAGGAAATACTAAATGTTCATTAAGAATCTGTAGCATGCCTTTTCTGCAGTTTAAGCCTCAACATGTTTAAGGAATATCTAAACTGGGAAAAAAAAACCCCAATTGCAATAAATATTTCATTTGATAACCAAGTGCTCGTTACCTTTCTCGAACAAACTCTGCCATTTCCTTCTGCATTTGTTTCCCTTTAAGCTGCTTTTGAAGAAGAATTTCAAATCCTGACACTGTGTTGTTCCCTTGTGAGTCCTTCTTATCTGCCTGAAAGAAATAAAAGGAAGTTTTACATAAAAATAAAGGAAGTTTCTTTACACAAGAAGCTTTGGAGGCCAAACCCACAGAGATGTGGCTCCCAGCAGTGGTGCCTGAGGAACCCCTCCCCTGAGAGCAGCTGGTGGCTCTCAAAGAAACAGCCCAACACTCTCCTGCTCCTCTTACTAACTTTTTTTTTTTTTTTTTAATTTAAAAAGGGAAGCTTTATAATTATCTTTAGCCAGCAAAGGATGATGTGGGGGCCACAGCAGCAGCCCTGCTGTCATTTCTGCCCATGACCCTTCACAGCTGGGTAAGTGTCAGCCCCAAGGGGCAGGAATTCTGCAGCCAGCACTGCAGGGAATTCTCCTGGAGCAGAGGGGAGGACAGTGCTGCTCCTTCCAGGGGGAACACAGCCCTCAAAGAGCTTTACCAGACTGCCAAGTTCAGCTGTGATTTGCACTAAGGAAAGCAGAGCCAGCCTGCACAGCTCTGCTGTAAAACCAACCCCCTGTCCCACAGGTCACCACCAGACACCCCCCAGTCACTGTCCCTTACACAGCCCTTCTCTCCACTGGCTTCAGTGCTGCTACAAGAACCAAAGTCTCCTCTCTGCTGCCTCTTTTCTCTTTGCTTCCCCGTTTCAGTTCTTAACCTCTTCCAACAAACAGATTCCCAGAGAACGTTTCCTTCAGCGCTGCAGAGTCTGCTCTGATCCCCCCTGCCTGCTGCACAAGTAGCCAGAGGAAAATGAAAATGCCACATTAATCAAAGCAGGAGACTGGCAGGACGCCCTGCCAGGCTGAGACAGTGGGAGAAGGGGGAGAGGATGGAAAAATGAGAGAGCTGTGGGCAGACCATGACAAGGAGAAAGAGGAAATTCCTGCGAGCAGAGTTAGGGGAGGATAAAAGTCTGCAAGGAGTCAGGAGCTTTAAGCAGAATTTCACTGAAATTGAGATGTGACCAACCCATGGAACCAAGCACTGGCTGAGCCTGAATGGGGAGCACCAAACAGGGCAGGAACTTTTGTAACACACGGGCAAAAAAATCAGTCTGCATTAATGATATTAATGATGATTCTATTCCCTTCCTGCTGCACTGCCCTTTTGCCTGTGGTATTTTGAGATACATGGCTTGTCCTACATCCTTCCTATTTCCTGAGCAAATCCACCTCCTGAGAACTGTCCTTGCTTTTCTGGACACTCCTCTGACCATCAGCCACATCTCAGAGCAGTCAGATGTTTCCAGGAAATCTTCACTGGCATCCCCTGGTACTCCTTGAACACATTGTATGCCAGCCCAAAGTCTCCTTTACCTTGTACCACAAATCAAGCTGTTTATTCCACTTTCTTGGAAGCTCTGGAGCTGCATGTGGCATGTGGCTGGCTGCCTACTTACCCAGAAATAATCACAGTAGCTCCACTCTGAAGGTTTCAGCAACTGCTGCTCTGGCATTACGTCAGGGTGGGGGAAAGTCACACAGTTGATCTGTTAAAAAAAAAAAAAAAAGGCAAAAAAAAATTATGGAGAGTTAGACAGTAATGAAATTTAGCTGTTAATGAGAAATATGCAAATAAAAAGTTATATCCACATGCTTCCCATCAGAAAATCCGCAGTGAATGCATGCCAGTGAAGAAAAATTGGTTGTTGCATGGAAACAGCAGCTAAGTATTCCCAGAATGATACTCCCTGCAAGCAGGGGTGTCTGCTCAGAGGGAAATAAACTACCCATTTCACATGAGGAAAACCTACTGGATTTGGAAAGCACCACGCAGGGAGTTCTCTCAGATCCCTAAAAACTGTGGCAAAAAAATGTGATGTGAGACACCCTGAGCAGAGTGAGCACTGGAGAGCACTGCAGGCACTGTCAGTGCAAAACACCCTTGGCTGTGCCAGTCTCCTGGCACGACAAAAAAAAAGGAATTATTTTTTCAGTGCACAGCCCCTCAGTCTGTCTTTAAGACCTTTTCAGATGGAAGTGATGCTCTGTAAAAAGGAGCAGGGGCTCTCTGGAGTCAGTGAACCTTCAGTGTGCAGATCTGTCAGACAGGACTCATCACACGGTCATTAAACAGCATAAAAAAGTCCAAGGGCTCATTAAGTTATCCCAGTGGAACAATACAACCTAATAACAGCACAGTGAAGGCAATGAGCACCACAGCTACTGCAGAACATGCTGCAGAACAACTCTGGACACAGCCAAGCCTGTCAGAGGAAGCACCAGCAGGAATCAGAGCTCAGTGCCAGTTTGTAATGCTGACCCCAAATCCCTGCAGGGCAGGTACCCTAAAATCAGTCCCTCTAAGGGTCATGGCAACACTAACAGCACTTGAGGGACAATCTAGGGACCAGGAGATATTGGGGATGGGGGGCACAGATGTAACTGTAAGGGAGGTGGGGGTTTGTTTTGGATCAGTTAATGCTCACAGGAAATCCACACACAAATCTGTGGGTAGGGTTAGGCCAGCTGCAGGGGCAGACCCAAAGGCAGGGCTTACACACAGTGAATCTGCCTTTGGGCTATTCAGAGAGGATCAGAAAGGATGTGGGTGCTGACACAGCCCAAACCCACCGTGCCAGAGCAGGGCAGACAAAACCTTTAGCTGACACAAGGCTGCTCCTACAAACCCACGCTGGTTCTGCTGCCTCTGCCCAGGCTGGAGGTTCAGCAGCTGTCCTCTAACAGTGCAAGAGCTGGCTCCACACAAATTCCTCTGCCCAGAGCTTGCCAAGTCCATCCCAAAGCAGGCTGAGGATCCTGTACCTGTGGTGTCTTTGGCTGTCACCTCAACTAGGTCCTAAACCACGTGTCTTGCTTTCCAGCTCCCTTCAAACTGACCTGCAGGTCAGAGATCTGGGCTTTGCAGGCAGTGGCCATGCACTGGTGACCCTGAACCTCCAACCAGGAGCCAGCCTCTCCAGCCAGAGGAAGGATGTCCAGTCAGGACAAGCACCTCCAACCAGAGCCAGCACCTCCAGTCAAAGGCAGAATGTCCAGTCAGAGCTAGCACTTCTAACCAGAGCTGGCACTTCCAGTCAGAGCCAGCACCTCCAAACAGAGGTTCCAATCAGTGCCAGCCTCCACTGGTTACAGGGTCCCAACCACAGACAGCCCTGCAAACACCTTCCCTGCTCCCTTGTGCTCCCCATCAGAAGAGTCATGCACCTGGAGTTACAGAGCATCAGCTCAGTTCAGAGCAGGAAGGCCATGCTCTAACCAGCTGCACCTCCCAAGTGTATTCTGCAGCCTTTAACAGAAGTCTGGGCATCCCAGAAATCAGAGGAAGAATATCTTGAGTTGGATCACTGCACTGTGGCACTGTGCACCAGGACAGGGGGGTGATGTGAACTGGGGGGGCACAGGAGTTTGCATCCTGCAGCTTGAAAATCTGCAAAGGGAAACAGCAATGGGAAATTCCCATTCCCTGCTAGAGGGATGTTTCACAAAAACTCAGTCTGTGTCAGCTGGAAGCTGCTGGTTAGAGATGGGACAGTGAGTCTCAGTGTCCTGAAGCAATAACCACAGAGTCACTGGAATTGCCAAGGCTGGACTGGTGACAGTGTCCCACTGCAGCAGACAGGACTCCAGGAATGCAGCAGGAAGTGGAACAATGAGTATGCACACCAGCAGCTGATGAAAGCAGGGCTAATTCAGGTGTTTGTTAAAGTTTTAGGAATAAATCAAAATATTCTTCACTTCTCTAAAGACTGAATTGTTTGGAAATGATGCTGAATTGTGTGGAAAGAGTCATGAGGCCATTTGGGTCTAGTAGCACTTTTAAAAGGGAATTGGTGCCAGAATTTAAAAAAAAAAATAAAAAAAGCTTTTACAATCTTTAAATATATATATATATATTATAGTAAACAGAACTTACAGCTTTTTACACTAAGTTCCACCAGGGGACACGGAAATTTACAAAATTCTAGAAATATTACTAAAAATTACATATGACTACATAGGTAATCCTGGGATCTGTCTGTCCTTTCATTACCCTACATTTGTTACACTTAAACAAGAGCTCTTGGACTGGTATTTCCTGGTATTCCTAAAAACTCTCAGGATTTCCCAGCAGGAGGGGAACACCAGGCTGGCACTGAGGGTGTGGCATTCCCCCCTCCCAATCTTCCCTCTGAAATGCTCATTTTCTTGCTTCTAAAAGCAAAGAGAGCTGAAAAAAAAAAGAAAAAAAAAAAAAAAAAAGCACTCTGCTTGCCCAGCTTGGTCCCACTGATGAGCTGAGTGATGCTGAGGACAGCCAAAGCCTCTCGTGCTGATGTCCCCATGTGTGACAGCATTAAAGAACTCCACCAGCCCCATGGACAATGACACAAACATGCTGCCCTCCCTGATTTTGTAATGCTCACCCCACACTCTCATCCCTGAGAGCTGCCTGGGCTCCCTGCAAGCTCCAAACCCAAACCTGTGGCACTGTGGATATCTTTAACCACGCTGACATGCCAGCAAGGCCTAACAAAAGCTTGCAGAAGGTGACAATTACAGCTGTAATTGCCAGGAAAGAAACAAAACAAATTAAAACCCGTCTCTCAGCTAATGATGGAATCATGGAACATGAAGAGAAAACAAGCTGTGATGACCTGCATTGCGTTCCCACAAGCTCCACTGGGACAGCTGAGGTGATAATCAGCCTCATCATGATATTAAGTTTTTATGCAGCCTCTTCATCAAAATAATGGCTGTTGTCAGCTTGCAACAAAGCAAAATTAATAACAAGAACACCAGCAGGGTAAAACCCCAAGGGAGAGCTGAGCAAACCTGCCAGAGGACAGCAGCTTGTCTTTCCAGCTGCCACTGGCCACGAGTGGCACCAGAAAACCTGTCTGAGAGCCACTGGATCACAGAGGACAGAAGAGGGAAAAAACCAGGGTGACAAACAAAGCTTGGTGGAGGACACACAGAGAGAAGCAGCACAAATTGATGCATTTCCTCTTGACAAGCTGTGTGCCAAACTCCAATGGATTAAAATACTTTTGCCTGTGTACTGATCATGAGCAAATGGAATTATACCCTTAACAGCTGAATATTCCAGCTCCTGTTTCCCACGAGTTCACTGGCAGTCATGGCAAAATGAGCTGTTTGTGCTGTAGGTGACTCTTAATTGTGTCTGAGACACAAAAGGGTGACAGGAGAGGAACAGACCCAGGGGCCAGGTGAATGCACAGGATTTGCACCGGAGCAACAAACTCTGTTGGGTTGGACGTGCCCATTAATCTCCTGGATTTCAGAGTCTCTGCAGGCTTTGAAGTCACTGCCACCACTCACCAGTCATTGAGACATTGCCAGGCAACATCAATAAAACAAGAATAATTTGATCAAAGCTTAGATAACCAACTACATGTTTATTACATCAGACACAGCATAAATAAATGAGCAGAAAGCAGGGGAACTCACTGTGCCATGCAAAAGAGACTAAAGCAGGGCAATGTTTTTGCTTAGTTCTTCAACTTAAAGATGCACATTATTTTTCTGTTTTCTAGCACCTTAAACATTCATAGCACCTTAAACACAGAAGAGATGTTGCCTCACCTGAGTATCTTCTTTACAGTTTCAGCTGAGACCCAAAAAGTAAAACATCCAACTCCACTAACTGAGTTCATGTGGCAAAATGGAACTCTTTGGGTAAAAAAGCCAAATGCCAAGGCTGGAGAAGATCTCAAAAGAACTTGGGCAGCCTGAACTCTCTCCAGACAGGGAAGCCCAGAAATGCCTAGGCTATGTCTGGGTAGCTTCAGCTCCATCAATTTGCCCTGGATTTTAGCTCTGGTAGGGTGATGCTGCAGCTACGGTATCACAGAAGGGAAGAACAGACAACTCAAATACTCTCTGTTAACAAATCCATTGATTCCTTCCTATTTAAAAGGGAAGATTCTGCTAAAAAATGTGGAGGAGCCCTCTTTACTTGGCCCATCTGTAGAAAGGTTCAGAGATTATTCAGGCCCCTGCCAAAGCAGGGCTTTTCTGACAGTATCTAGCATGCAGTCAGCCCCAGGGCAGAGGGGGGAACTGTGCTGAACATGCAGCCTCATGCTGTGCTCATCACAACCCTGTGTGTGTCACACTGGGTCAGACACAGAGCACAGCAGCAGGAAATCCCAAGTTCCTGTGCACAGGGCTGCCCATCTTCCCATCTGCAGCACGTGTTCCCTGACGTGTCCAGCACAAGCAAGCCAAACACCGGCGCTTTCCAAGTCCTGCACTATCCTAACAAGGCACTAGGGAATTTTTAAGAAAGAAACCCATGCTCAGAGATATCTTATAATCAGGCAGCTTTCCTGCTCTTCCAAGTAAAGACACAGCTCTGTTCCTCAGGTGATACTCCCCTGTACATTCTCCACTTAACTCTCCCTCACCTATTGGAAATGATCTCCCAGCTTCCACAGACAACTCATGGCCAGAGAAATCAGCCAGCAAACCAGCCAGCCTTAAAACAGTGAGTGCCCCCTGAAACTCACTGTAAAACCAGCACAGACCACACACCTGCAGTTTCATAACAGCCTCTGATATACACCCAGCTGGAGTTTCTCTCCCAAAGAAGATGGAAGACCATGTCAATAACATCCACTGAGCAAAGAGAAAACACCAGATTGTTCTTGTTGGTTGCACAGAGATGGGAAATACTCCAGCTCCACCTGCCTTCAGGGTTTCTAGAAGCTGTGCTACTTGGATGCAGAGGAGGCAGATGAATCCTGAGGAAGATGCTCCCACTCCTCTGCTGAAGGCGATGACGCAGCAACAGCTTGGCTGGACATCACCTGACGTCTGCAGCTTGTGTGCCACAGGATTTCAGTTTGAAGGGAGGCTTCCTGGACCAAAAGCCTTGAAGGAAATCACAGAATTCCCCTCTGCAAGAAGAGGTTCTGCCTGAGCACAGCTACAGACCAAGGAAAAGCATCTTGACAGCAAGCTAAGGACATGCCCTGCAGCTCTGCTAACCAGAGCATCCCCACGTCAGCTTGAGTGGCACTGAGCAAACAGAACCTCCTAGGAGACAGCAGAAACACTTACACTGCTCTACAGTTTACACTCTATATGAGATTTATTTTTTCACAATGCTGCCTTGATGGAGGCAATGGCTTGGAGCAAACAGCTGTTAAAATTAGCTTATTTTTTGTCTGATCTGTCCTACTTGAAAGCTTTGGGCTTCTGCTGGAGAAATGCACCCCCAGTGACCCTGACATAACACACAGCTCCTTGCTTTGCAGATGTTACCTGATGGCACGTGGGCCAGCAAACATGGAAAATCACCCCCAGAGATCAGCCTGAATCCTCAGCCCTGTAAGCAGCAGGGACTGCAGAAAAACAAGCACTCCTGCTCTTGTGCTCATGCAGCCCTGAGCAAGCCACCCTATGTGACCATGTCCAGTCCCTCTGGGGATGATGTTCAGCCCATGATTTACCTCAACCCTGCAGTGTGAGCAGGCAGGGGCTGCATTCAAGGGCTGGGATGTGTCTCCTGCCCCAACCAACACAGCCCTGGAACAGCTGATTCCCCCAGACATCTGCAAAAACCTCTGAACATACAGATTTATTCTTGCTTCAAAGCACACCACACTCTCAATATACCAGTTAACAGTATAACATTGGTTAATACTAACATTGGTAACAACCCATTTTAGTAACTAAAATCACTGATTGAAGTGTTGATTGTTTTTTGAGTTTTTTTTCTTTTTTTTTCAAAAACTGTTGAAGATTTCCCCCTCCTGCCCCAGCACACAGTACCTGCATGGCAGTGGCTGACCCACATCTCAGTCAGAGACACCTCCATGGGCCTCCTTTGAACCCTGGTCTCTGTCACCAGCAACCCAGCCCACTAATGAATAAATCTGCAGGCTGCACGTGACAGTGCAGACAACAATCTCCTCCTCGTAGTAACATTAAGAATGTATAATATTAAATTATTCCTTTTGTTCTCAGGGACTTGATACCTTGCCAATTCTTGCAGCTGCAAGCATGGTTATTGCCTCTCCTTTATTGCTGAAAATTAATTTATCTGTTTGTTTCTTCTGATTTCCATTTAAATAAAACTTGCTATTATTAGCCACCTTCATTCATCTACTTTGATTTCCTTTCTGTTTTTAATCATCTCTCCTGCACTGAAGAGCCCATAAGTGCTAATTGTGTTCCAGATGAGGTCACCAAGCACACAAAAGATATTAATGTCTGTAAACTGAGATACATCATACAACTGAGAACATTTCCATTCGTAACACAGAGTCATGGAATGCCTTAGGTTGGAAGGAACATGAAAGCCCATCTTGTTCCACCCCTCTGCCATGACAGGGACACCTTCCACCATCCCAGGCTGCTCCAAGCCCCCTCCAACCTGGTCTTGGATGCTTTCAGGGATCCAGAGACAGCCACAGCTTCTCAGGGCACCCTGTGCCAGAGCCTCCCCACCCTCACAGGGAACAATTTCCTCCTACTATCTAATCTAAATCTCTTTTCTTTCAATTTAATACCACTGCTCCCTGTCCTGTCACTACATGTTCTTGTAAAAAGCCTCTTCATGGAGTCAGTTTTACTTAATTATAAACACTAAAAGTAAATGTAAGATTAACTTCACACTGAAATATAAATCCTTTGCCAATACTTTCCAACAGAAATCTTTACTTTGACACTCAGGCACAAGAAACCTTCTTGACACCTCAAATATAGATTGGGAAAAAACAGAGCCTGCTCTGTCTGTCTTCCTCTAACTCCTTAGTACTTCTCCCAATACAGAGGCTGTTGTGGAGGAGAGATGATCAGATGAGGAAGTTTTTTTTCAGGACACCCGCTTCACAGTCCGAGGCACCTCTTCAGGCACCGCGTTCCCTCCTGCTCATCCTGGAACCACTATCATTCCACGGAAAACCGTGCCTGGACTCCAGCGCAGGGCAGAGATCCCAAACCCTCCGTGCCTTTTACCGGCGTTTGAACAGCAGAACGCCGCGCGGGGAGGATGCTCCGGCACGGGGTGCCCAGCACGGGATCCCCGCAGTTCCCCACTGCCCGGTGCCCAGCACGGGATCCCCACGGTTCTCCAGCTCTGTTTCCCGGTGCTCAGCACGGAACCCCGGCGGTTCCCAGCCCCGCTGCCCAGCACGGAATCCCCGCAGTTCCCAGCCCCATTGCCCGTTGCCCAACAAGGAATTCCGGCGATTCCCAGCCGCGGTGTCCAGCAGGGAATCCTGGCGGTTCCAAGCCCAGTGCCCAGCAGGGAATCCCGACGGTTCCCAGCCCTATTTCCCGGTTCCCAGCAGGGAATCCCGGCGGTTCCCAGCCCGGTGCCCAGCAAGGAATCCCGGCGGTTCCCAGCCCTATTTCCCGGTTCCCAGCAGGGAATCCCGGCGGTTCCCAGCCCCATTGCCCAGCAGGGAATCCCGGCGGTTCCCAGCCCTATTTCCCGGTTCCCAGCAGGGAATCCCGGCGGTTCCCAGCCCCGGTTCCCCCGCACTCACCGTCAGGCTGCTCTCCTTGCTCTGCCGCCGCGGCGCCGCCGGGGAGCCCGGGCTCTGCGGAGGGAAGCGGAGCGCATCATCGCGGCCGCTCTCGGAGCCCAGCATGGCTGCGCGGGGCGGGGAGAGGCGGGTCCCATGGCCCGGCTCGGCTCGGCTCGGCTCGGGAGGCAGGGATGGAGGGAGGGGGAGCAGCGGGAGGTCCCGGCTCGCTGCTCCGCCTCTCTCGCCTCCGCCGCACCGAGCGAGGGGCCGGGGCTGGCTGAGCCGTGGGACGGTGGCACCCGCGGGCGAGGGTGGGAAGAGCGTTCCACGCCATGGATGGTGGCGTCACACCCCCCCGAGGATGGGGACAGCAGTGTCCCGCGGGGTGGCACTTTGCTCCGCTGGGTACGGGAACGGGGACGGGGATGGTGACAGTCACTGCTGGGGACAGCGGTGTCCTGCCATCAGGCAGTTCCCGCCTGTCTGTGGAATGGTGGCATCATATCCCCTTGGGGACAGGGACACAAATGTGCTCCACCGTGCCCTCCAGGCGGGCAGTGTCCCCTGTCCCTGTGGCAGGCTCCCTGGTGGGGCTCAGATGCTGTGACAGCTGATCTGTGAATGCTCCTGGCATCATCACTGGGACTTCCCACCCCAAATCCCCACTGCCCGGGCAGCCGCTGCTCATCCTGGGACTCACACCCAGCAGCAGCATCGTGCCTAGCACCGCACACGTGCAGTCCCACGGCTGTTCTGCTGTCCGCTTGGTGGCACTTGTGACAATTTGAACGGGGCAGCGTTTAGCTGCTCTCTAGGAAGCCATAAACAGGGTCTGGCCCTGCGCCCAGCACAGCATAGCTCCGTGTTGTTCTCAGTTGTGGCTTTTCCCCCCCACCCCCTGACCTGTTTCCAAGAAATGTGGCTGAGCTTGCTGGAGGGATCCTGCCAGCGTTTGTTTGCATGGTGGCTGCTGCCCAGGTCTAAGAAAGCATCCTGCCCAAAGCCTAGGAGCTGCTCCAGAGCGGGAGACAGCCCGTGCCAGGGACAGACAAGGAGGCAGTCAAAGCAGAGCAGCTTCGGATGGCCCAAGACACACAACACAAGGAGAGAGACAGACAGGCCAAAAAGATTTTGAGGGTATGCAGAACAGCTTCTTGCAACCACGAGTTTATGGTCAGATGCTTTCCTTACTAAGGAACTCTTCTGCAAAAGCTGCCACAGCTCCCAGGAAAAGCAGCTTCCCAAGCGGGCGTAGACACAGGCTGCTCTGAGAATGAATGCCACCAGCAGCCAGTTAGAGGTTCAGAACTAATTCAAAGCAGGTTCAAAGCAGGTTCAAAGCAGGTTCAAAGCAGGAGTTCAGTTTGGAAAAACCTGTAATAAAGGAGCAGCGGAAAGAAAGGCAATGGAGGATGTGAGAGAAGTCATGAAAGGGATTTCTGACAGGCTGATGGTTGAGTCAGCTGAGCAAAGCAGTGCATGGCACTGAGAGGCTGAGAGAGCCTGGAGAAGAGAAGGCTCCAGGAAGACCTCAGTGGAAACTCTGGGTACCTGAAGCTGGCCTACAAAAAGCTGGAGAGAGATTTTGGACAAGGGATGGAGTGATAGAAGAGGGGGGAATGGCTTCCCACTGCCAGAAGGCAGGGTTAGATGGGATGGGAGGAAGAAATTGTGAGGCTGGTGAGGCCCTGGCACAGGGTGCCCTGAGAAGCTGATGCTGCCTCTGGATCCCTGGAAGTTTCCAAGGCCAGGCTGGATGGGGCTGGGAGCAGCCTGGGAGAGTGGAAGGTGTCCCTGCCCATGGCAGGAGGTTGGAACAAGATGGGCTTTAAGGTCCCTCCCAACCCAAACCCTTCCATGACTCTATGGCTCCTCATGTATTTCAGATGTGAATTTGAGTAAAAAGGTGTCTGTGAATTTGAGTAAGACTCAGCACTGTAAAAACAGAAGGTGGCAACTGTTGGTGCAAAGGAAGTTCTGCAGAAATTAATCTGTGTTCCAAGCCAACTACAAAAACATGGGAGTCAGATACCTTGAGAAATTAGTATTTTTTTTGGCACAAGGATTCACAAGGAACTTTTTGAAGGAAGTCGCAGCTCGCAAGTTTATTTGGGTTCTCTGAGGGAGTCACAGTGAATGTGTGGACAGGGGTGTCTGGTAATGCACTGCAGAAGATTCTAAAGTGCTTTTGACCTAGTTTAGGTGCTCACTGTCTCCAGCCCAGGCAAATTGCTCAGAGAAACAGCAGCACAGGGAGGTAGTACAAGATGTTTGATGTGGAAGGAACAGGGAATCCAAAGAGCTGGGCTGTATCATAAGAAATGCCATAAATCTAAACCAGGAATACTGACCCAGGAGGAAGGCTGAAGGGAACTACTTAAGAGGCAGCATGTGAGAAAGAGGGTCAAGGCAAGGCAGGACAGTTTTCAGACAACACAAAACTCAGATCAAGCAACAGAGAATGTCAGAGAGAAACTGAGAGCATCAGACAGGCCAGCTCCACATGGCAGCAGCACACCAGCCAAACATGCATTTATTCAAAAGGACTCACCACATTCATATAGAAATGAAACAGAAAACTCAGGTCTGGGACCCCTGGGGGAAACACCAGAGGGTGGGGAAGCACAGCCCAACTGCAGTGTGATCCACCAGCTGTGGCAGTCATACAGCCATATGGTGATGTTTTGGCAGGGAGCAAAGAGTTTCATGGGAGGAGCTGGAAGGGGGCCCTGTGCTGCATCTGCAGACCTGTGGGGAAGACTTTCCCAGGGATGTGACGTGTTGCAAGCAAAAAGTGCAGAGATATTTATTGGAAATGTGGACAAAGGCAGGGGAGGCCAGCTGTCCACAGGTCAGCATCCCGTAGGTTAACTCGGGGTGATGTGCTGGGTGAGGCACTGAGGAGGGGCTGTGAAAGGACAGGCCAGAGTGGATGAAGTCATTGAGAAAAAAGCTCTGGATGAATTCTTTGTGAATACTGTCTTTGGGAGGGAAAGCTGGAGCTGCAGGAAAATACAATGAGATACAGACATGGGCGGATGTGCAAGTGTAAAGAGAGGACTGTGCTGGACACAGGCCCAGGGTTCAGGCTGGAGTGGCAGGAAAATTCATAGGGTTGTTAATAGTGACTGAAGTGGCCTGGTGGATTTTTTCAGAGAGGACTGATAGGGCAAGAAAATCCAAAGGATCTTGGCATTTTTTACTGTTTTACCAGCTGGACACAAAGACTAACTATGCGACTAAATCTGTCTGATCTGAGAGTTTCTAAAAGAAAATGACCTCTTGACTTCCTGCTCTGGATGAATTCCTAAACTACTTAAGTAGAAACCAAATTATTCTTGGATCCTGCAGTTTGGCTTTTTCCCAAAAACTTACCTGGGGGTCCCCACTGGCTTTTCGGAGGCTCATGTGACCTGAGTCGAGCTGGTGTCCTGGGGATCCAGAGATGTAGTAGCCATTCACTGTAAGAACAGATGGGAGAGTTAGCAGGCTTGCTGCTGATAGCAAATGAAAAAACTGCACAAAAACTAACCCCATAATTGAGTATGCAGGTAGAGAGCACAGTGTTTTAAGATTTAGTTGTATTTCTCGTTACCCTACTGTGATTTGGTTGGTAACAGATTCAGCATTTTCCTGAGCAGAGTCTGTTTTGCCCATGACCACAATGACTGATCTCTCCCTGTCCTTATCCCAACCCACGAGCCTTTTGCTGTTGTTTTCACCCCCATTCACCTGAGGAGGAGAGTGGCAGGGTGGCTTGCTGGGCACCTGTCATCCATTAAAAGTACTGGTCCAAGGGAGTTGAGTTTTCATCTCAAGAAGGCAAGCATGCTTTGCAAGATATTTATGGTTGCTGCATGCAACTATAAATGGCCTTTTTTAAAAATATACTGAGCAAGGAATAATGTTCAAAGTACTGTTAAAACAAGATACTCAACTACATTTTAAAAACCCTTGGTCACAATGAAATGCACAATCTTCACACAGACTACCCGCCCAGTTCTGCCAATAAAGAGGGACATCAGTTCAAAAATCCCTAAGGAAAACATCCTCTAACCTGCTTTATTTACCCTGTGAGAGTGGGGAGGCCCTGGCACAGGGTGCCCAGAGAAGCTGTGGCTGCCCCTGGATCCCTGGAAGTGCCCAAGGCCAGGTTGGACAGGGCTTGGAGCACATTCCATAACCTGGGATAGTAGAAGGGTTCCTGCTCATGGCAGGCAGGTGGAACGAGATGATCTTTAACTTTCACTTCACTATTCCATGATTGTGTACGTGCATCAAGTCTCTATCCCACTATATCACAGCACTTCCCTTTGCTTTGCTGAATGGCAGAGAAGCAGATTCACCCAGGGCAGCAGTCAGGCAGGGCAGCAAACAGTACCTGCAGAACTCTTCTGTGACCCGGGGCTCTTTGGAGTGCCAGGCACGCTGCTCGGCCGCTCCCACGTCGTTTCTGTCGAAGGGAAACACCAGTGTGAGGGTGATAGAGGCTTCTGCACACATTCCAGAGTCGTGACTGTTACACATAAACCACTGGGTCTGACCCTCAGTGTCCTCTGAAGCAGGTTCTCACCCTGTGAGGAAGATGCCTGCACCACCTCCCGGCACTTCCTCTCTCCCCTCGTCTTTTCCTGCTCCAGCTGCCAGCTGGGATGGGTGGAGACAGGGCAGACTGGAAGCTGCATCACTGGTTCTTCCAGATCACTGCCTGGGAACGCTCACCTGGCCTGCAGTGACTGCCTTTCCAGGTGCACTGAAGTCCAGCCCAGCGTGGGCACTGCCTGCAGCCCACTGTGGGCATTGCCACGTGCCAGCCGTGGCCCTCAGCCAGGGGACAGGCACCAAGCAGTGGCAGTGCCTCTGCTCTCTCCATGAAAGGCAGTTGTGACTGACTCACAGATGTGATTGCAGTCACATATAACACAAGCCATAGCACCCTTTTCCCCCAAAAGAAATATTTCACTGGAAAATTTCCTTTTTTTCCACTCAGGTCACTTAGCAGCTGGAATATGGAAATGTCTGTCACACCAGTTGTGACACTCCAAAGCCTGCTGCTGCTTTCCCCCCTCAGCTGCCTCTGCAGTTAAACTATTTTGCTAATTTTCTCAGCAAATGGAAAATTGTTTTTGACCACATGCTGAAGAGAGAAGATTTAACTGCAAAACTTTCTAGAAGTTGTGAGCAGAAGGCAGTGGAGTGAGAGCAGCAACTTCCAGAAAGCCCAAGGAACCATTCCATTTGAATGCATGTCAGTTCCCAATCAACTAAACAACACTGATTGCCAGATGGTATCAAATAAGAAAATAAGCAAGTCACTGTAATCAAGTCTACTTGGCTACAGGACTACTTTGGCTCCTTCATTTGAAACTGCTGTTTCCCAAATCCCAACCAACAGCCATCTAATTCTGCCAAAGCCTGAAATCCTGCATCTGTGTCAGTCTTCTGGATGACCATGGTCAAGTGGTGATGGAGGAGAGCCCTTGAGGATTAACAGCACCTCCCTCAGGGCACATAAGGCCTCCTGTCCTGGGTCAGTGTTTATTTGGGCATCCAGCAGGATGTTAACATGCTTCAAGAACCATACAACCATATTATTTTTATATAGAGATTTGTGCACACATGTATCTACACAGATGTATCTATATGCGTGTCTCTGTGTGTAGATATGCACAGAGATGTCCTCCAGGGTTGTGTTAGGTTTCTTATCTCAGGAAAGAACTCAGGATTAGAGATCCCAGACGGAAGCAGGTGCCACCCCCCACACCTGTAATCTCCCTGAGACACACGCCCTGCCCCTCCTCATCCTTCCCCTCTCACCTCCTCCCAAAGCCACAGCATGCTTTTGTTTGCAAAGAAAAACACTCTGAGCTTTTTCTTCCCTTACGAGTGCAAAACCTGCTGAACTAGAAGCTTTGCTGAATCACGGGGGAATATTTAAATTTTAGCTTGTTTTTGTGAACTGGGTAGTAAGTAAATAAACTCCACGGTAGGTCAATGAAGAAGCACTGAGAAGTGGCTTAACTAAACAGAAGCAAAATCAAATGCAAAGAGTTGTCTTTTATGAGTCAGCTTGTCTTGGTTTACAGTCCACAAGTGCATGGTTCAATAAAGACAAATTCTAATTTACATTTACTGTAAGGCAAAGGTAAACAATACAGTACCCACATGTCTTGTAGATTTTTAAAATTTTAAATTGATTAATTAATAATGTGAGTTGAGATCTGTGAGAAGGGAATGTGATGCCCACTGATGCTGAACCCCAGTGCAGTCACTGAAGTAATTTTTTTTTTTTTTTGCCACACTGACCTTGATGTTAGCAGTAAAGCAAGTTACCTTCATATTTAGTTTGGGGGTTTCACACAAGCATATCTGTCTCCAGCATTTTTGAGACCCTGGAGAGGAATGTACCAAAAAACCTACCAAATATACATGAAATGTAATTAATTGGTTGAAGAGACATAGCTCAGCTGGCCAGAGCACGGTGCTTATAAATGAAGGTTGTGGGTTTGATCCCTGTATGGGCCATTCACTCAAGAGTTGGACTCGATGATCCTTTGTGGGCCCCTTCCAAGTCAGAATGTTCTGTGATTCTGTGAAAATTGCCAGCTGCTTCTCGTAACTGGTCTCTGCTTTGCCTGCTGGCTGTTGTGGAGCTGCTGTGCAGTGCCTCATCCCTCCCCTCTGCCACACAGAAGGCCCAGACACATAACTTGAGGGCAGAAAATTCACACATGAAAGAGCAATGCCCAGTGGTTAGCAGATTTGTGAATCCAATCCAAAACGTTCAGCATCTTGACAAATTTTCCAAAATAAAGTGACTTTGGAGTTAAGCACATTGAAAAATAATAGTAATAAAAACCCCGACGCTATAAAATGCATTAAAATAGAAAAAAAAAAATCTTTAATTGGGTAGGAAATGAACAAGAGTGTTTTAACTCCATTTATTTTGAGCATTAGGAGAAAAAAAAAAAAAAGTCCACTTCTGTGCAGGGATTATTCTGGCAGCTCAAGTAGGGATAGGAACTAATCTGGATCAGGACTGCACTGCTGGAATGCCATCTACTGGAAGCAACTACGCTTACCAAGGTAAAACTGACATTACACATTTCCCTGCAGCTTAGTGATGATTAGAAATGAGAGTGGGGATTAGAAGTGAGTGAGGGGATGACTTTTTTTACAGAGACACAGAGAAGGCTTGTTGAGAGATAATGTACTGTCTGATTCAGCAAAGGCAAAGTCTTGCCTGGGAGTACACACAGAGCCTTCAATCCTGGTGGTTGGAAAATCAGGAGGCTACTTGTAACCTCATGGTAAAACAGTGATCATGGCTTTTCAGAATAGACTCCATATTGGCCCAGATTTTATATCCCACACAGTTTTCCCCAGAGGATGTTCCAGTCAAGCTAAAGCCTTGTACTCTGGGTGCATTTTAGCAGTGGCAGACCAACACCAACAAGTTCTGTCCTCCCTTATCAGCCACGTGTTAATTAGACCATTTAGGCAGTGTGGGGAAGGAATAACCAGTAGTTTCTTTGAGAGAGATGACCCAGCAGACAACTGCAGACAATTCTTGACTGTGAAGGAGGACTGTGAACAAAAAAGAAGTTTTTTCTTGTTCACAGCCCTGGGAGATACTCGAGGCCAGGGCTAGGAGCCATCTGGTCTAGTGGAACGTGTCCCCTGCAGGGAGCTGGCACAAGGTCCCTTCCAATCCAAACCACCCCGTGGTTCTGTGGAATTTAGTTAGTGAACAGCGAGGCAGGAGAAAACCACTTGTTACAACTAAAATGACGTAGTAAAAGGAAAAACAGTTACAAGATCCAAGCTCTACTGGCCAACAGAACCAGAGAGGGTTTTCACAGAAGTGGTGAAACATTTCCTACCAGAGGAAAAGAGGAAACCTGTGGTGTTTGGGGGAAGCAAGTTCACTTCTGTTTGGCAGGATGAGAAATGATGTGTCAGAGAGCCACACACTCTGGGATGTTGTCTTAGTCAAGAAGCAAAACTTCTGAGAATACCCTGAAGCAGGTGATTTTTGTGATCACACTGTGGCAGCTGAAGAATGAATTGTTGGTCCCTCTTCCATGAATTCAGCAGCACACTAAGGTCGAAGGAGCTGCTCTCCCGTTGGAACATACATCATCAGCCAGACATCAGGGCTTTGTGTGCCAGCACAGTCCCTCACCAATGGGCTTCTATTCCTTTCAGGAGTGGATTTAGTACCTCAGCACAGTGTCATGTGTAGTTCTATTTTTGGACCTAAATGCTCCATAGTTTCATTGTCTAAACTACAAGAATGAGGCAGATCAAGCTATGGACCTCTGTGTCTGCTTACTGTGCAGAAACCTCTCCCTGTCTTAAGGATCTGTAGCACCTGCCCTTTGTCAGCCAGCTACTGGTGCTAACTCACATCTTTATAAATAGCTTTGGAGTTTATTTTGGCTTTAACAGCAATAAATCTGTGATTCTGAGCAGCTACAAACCCAGTTTCTGCCCTGAATAACCTGAAACTGTGGCCCTCCTTATACCTAATCAAAGGAGACAAAAAAAGCAGGCAGAACTGACCAGTGCAAATCTCTCTGCACCTGCATCAAACATGAGAGTCAAGCACACAAGTGCTGAAAGCAGAATACCAGGCAGCACACGAACTTGTTCAGCAGGAGTTGCGGTCTCAGAACTGAAATCCACTTCCATCTCACAGGCAGTTCAATAAAAGAGACTTTGAGGCTGCCAAACAGCTTTTGACCTCAGTCTTGAAAGACACACCATGGGGACAGGCACCATCCAGGAGTTCCCAAATTGTTCTGTCCACGTGTTGAATGGAGAGGTGCTTGTCACCACCTCACAGCATGGGAAAAGCTGCTGACAAGAGCTCTCACTTGATCTTTCAAAGTGATTACTGGGATATCTGGCATGCCCCCTCCTTTTGCAAACACCATGTGACAAAAGCGAGCCCTTCACTGCAGGCTTAGCAGTGGTAATAATGCTATTTCCAGCACTTTCTGAGACAAGCTTTGTTTTTTTAGGTTTTAGACAGGTCCCTTTAGCTAAGGCATCCTGGGTCAGAGGGAAATTGTCACTGAAACGTTCTAACTGTATGAGAAAAAAAAAAAACAACATGTAATAAAAATGCTTGACATCTCTTTGGTGTCTCAATAGGTGACTTACTCTCTGAGCTGCAGTTCATAAGTTGAGTTGGAGTAGGAGTTGACCATAGCTGGTGAGGCATGAATAAAACCCCTCAACTCAGAGACCTTTCAGGGAAATGATCACTTCCAGCCACGCATTTCAGGACTGCGCCAGAACTTACTGCTGCAGGTGGCATTTTACTAATGATGCTTGTGATGATAAGAGTAGATGGACCTTAATTAGGATCAAGATAACACGCAAGCAGAAGTTCTGCTTTCCAGGAGATAAAATGCTGTTTAGTAAATGGGAAGGACCTTACATAAAAGACAAGAAAAGGCTGGAAATGAGAACACACCACATAAGGTTGGCCTCAGCTGTGAAAGCAAGGTGGCAGTAAGCTACACAATCACTGTCACAAGTACATAAGTCATCTTTAATATGATGGGCAAGGTAGCTGGAGTGCTATTGTTTGACTAATACAAGAGGTATTGCAGCTGCAGCCCATCAGAGAATTTCTTCAGCATAATGAAATATTTTCCTGCTGAATCTACCACCCACACACAATTGTAAACCCCTCCTACAGACACTGAGTAACTCGTTAACCACGTAGTGGCTGTGCATTCTGGGCACTCTTTCTTGTGTTTGGACATGGCAAGCAGGGATGTCTCTGGATCTTGCACAAGGCAGATGCCAGGCACCCAGCTGAAATGATCACTGGTGCAGACTCAACCTTCCTGAAGCAAGGCCATGCTCAGAAAACCTTGGGAACACTGAAATCGGCTTCATTGTGCAGATTGTACCCAGCTCAGAGGTCCTTACAGTGCTCTCAGGATTGAACCTGCTTCAAAGGATGATAAATGTGGAGTGTTTGTCTGGTGGGATATCAAGTGGAGACAGACAGGAATGTGCTGTTTGTCACCTCTGCACATCTGTTTGTTCCAGGGTCATCCCAATTCCTTCATTATTGATTTTCCTAACATTTTCTTCCGCATAAGAGCACTGTCTCATATATTCTATTTCTTTCTAGTAAAGAACTAAATCCTTGTGGTTTTTTTTTTCCTGTAAAGACAATGAAAATTAGACCACACAACAACACATGGTGGAAATACTGTTATGGTCAGATAAGATCACAAAATCACAAAATATGTGAATTGGAAGGAACCCAGAAGGATTATGGAGTCAGACTCTTAGGTGAGTGGCCCATATGGGCATCAAACCCACAACCCTGGCATTATTAGCACCCTGCTCTGACCAACTGAGCTCATCTCGGGATCAAGATGTTTAACAAAGGCAGATAATCCCAGTGTGGAAGGATATTAACCACTGGAAACAATGGTGACAATAAAAGTAATGCCTCACAAGAAGGGAGGCAGCTGCTGCATTGTGAAGGCTCAAAAGAATCAAGACATTCCTTGCCCCAAAAATCCCATTTCCCCTCCCCAGGAATGGGAGTGGATACTTGTGTTACCACTTCTGAATAGTTCAAGCATTACAAGCAATAAAACAATTTAACCCAAAAAAAAGGCTTCTGCTCTGAGGCAGAGAAGATGCACGACCAGGCCTGGCCAGAAAGACAAGCTGTTGAACAGACAGGTCACCCAACTCCTCTTGTCTTTAGGAGGAGGGCACGGGACTACACACAGAGTTCATCTGGGGAGCAGCACAGAGCTCCACCACACCAAATCTTGTACAGCTTTAGCTTGCTGACCTTCTTCAAAGGCTGTGTCCACCCCCTGCTCCCAGCCATGCACCCAGCCCAGCAGATCCTGTGGTGTGGAGCCCACCCTCTGCTGCTGCCTGGTGACATTCCTGGCTGATTCTGCCTTTCCCTGGAGAGCTCCAGGGGGGGACAGCCCATGGAGGAGCAAGACCTGCCCCAAAACACGGTGGGAAGATTCAGCACAGCTGCAAATGAAGAGCACAAATGATATGTTCCTCTGAGCTCATATTAAGATTCTTTGACTCAGACAACCAGAAGAAGCAAATCAGCAGATGAGTGACGAGAGCCTGGTTAGATGTGATGATTGTAAAAATTGGGGAAATGCAAAGACACTAAATAAAGAATGATTTCCATTGAGTACCAGGCATTTGTCAGTTTCTACAGAAATAAATATTTTTTCATGTATTTTAGACTTTACAGACTGAAAAAAACCAGACCTGACACGGATTTCAAGAAGTCATACTGTCCCTGCTCTACCCCAGAGCAAAGCCAATGTGAATTTTCATGGTTTTGCATAACCTGCTCTGGTGATACAGACTCCCAGGCAACTCTGTACTCCCACACTTCACTTCCAAGAGAGCTTGGAAGGGTTAGTTGTCCTGGTTGCAACTGAAATGTGTTCTAGTGATGAAAACTGAAATTGAAATTGAAATCTAGTGATGACAGGCATTGCAAACAGTCTTCTTCTTAATGGCATTTTCTGCACTTTAGGCCTATTTTCATGACCCTGTCCATATCTTTGCTTTCTAAGGGTAGACACCCGCAGTCTCTCAGCATTTACCCACAGGCTATGTTTTCCACATCTTCCATCAATTTTGCTACTCTCTTCTGGGCTTTATCCAACTGACTCACATATTTCCTGAAGTGAAGAGTCCAAACAAGATAAAATATTCCAGCTGAGGCTTTATAATTTCCTTGTAAAGTTGGAGGCTTACTTCATGCCTCACAGACAACACTCCTATTTATACAATGGAAAATGCTGGCTGGTTTGTGCTAGCACAACACTGCTGGCTCTCACTCAACTTCAGATCCTCCAGAGCCCCAATGTCTTCATCTGTAAACTGTTCCATTGCCTGTCTTTGCCACTTAATTATTTCTGATGAAATCTCTGATCTTAAATGCATCTTTACTGAACAGCATCCTCCTATTCCAGGGTGATTGTGAATTCTGAGCCTGTTCTGGGCAGGAGAGAACACCCTGTTCTCTCCCAGCTCCAGTTAGAAGTTATTGTTTGACTAAGTGCCCTCAATGTCAGCATGCCATTCATCACTGGAAATGCTGCCTAGAATGGATTCTCGGGCAGATCACTGCAGGATTCCCTTCAGTACAAATTCCCCTTGCACAAGGGACCATTGATGACCATGCTCTGAGGATGAGCTGGCAAACAGCTTTGCAGCAGCTTATTGTGACTTAATTTTGTTTTCCCTTTAGGCAGCTTTCAAACTGCCTAAACTGTTGCTTTTCAGACCTGTTTTCCCATCAATGAACTGCCTTCCTTCACACAGGTCCCCTACTCACAGACCCTGCCTGGATGCTGGGTAAGTGTTTAGCCACAGTCCCACCCCACAAGGAGGCCCATACCTCCTCTCACCAGAGCTTTTTAAGGATGGAAGTGCTAAAACTGCCACAGACCTGCCAAGAAAGCCTGCTCTTGATAGCATTCCCCCTCAGAAAGGCAGTGGGTGCCAGCAAGGTCCCAGAGTGGGGCAGAAGGATGCTCTGTACCTGACCCAGGGCTCAGCCACAGCCCTGAGCTGGATGAAACCCCTCTCTCTGCCCTGGGGTGTGTCTCCCACTGACTGGCAAGACAACTGGTGGACACCCAGGACAGCTGGAGTGCTGCAGTGAAGGACATGCCACTCTGAGGATGTCCAAACACAACATTTACACGAACAGACAGTGAACACAATGCCTGGAGCTCCCACAGTATGCTCACCACACTGCTGTGTGACTCTCTTCCACCTCGTGCATGGGAGACCTGTGATGGAAGGGGCAACCAAAGGGAGGCTGCATGATACCCATGCCTCAGGGACTTGTGCAAAAAAGAAAGGAGCACAGATCTGTGTGCCCCAGGCCCCAAGAGACCTCACAGAGAGCTGTTCAACCCAAAATGCAGTGCTGCATTTGCTGCCTAACACCAGCCCTGAAGGAAAAGCCAGAGTGGAGCGCTCTGGCCATTAACTGCATTTAGTGGCAGGTCAAGACTGTACCCCTCTGGACTCTGGAAAAATGGGATCAGAGGTGCCCTGCAGCAGAATGCTGTCATCAGGGACTCAGCAGCTGCATCCGTGGATGGAGCACCCTTGGATGGAAGCAGCTGGACAGGATCCCCTGGGTGCACACAGCACATGGGCAAGGCAGAGCCCCAAGGAACTGCTGGGAGGGTTCCAGCTGAGGAGAGCTAAGGATCCTGTGGGATGCCATGGAAAGAAGTCCCTTCCTTCCTTCCTTCCTTCCTTCCTTCCTTCCTTCCTTCCTTCCTTCCTTCCTTCCTTCCTTCCTTCCTTCCTTCCTTCCTTCCTTCCTTCCTTCCTTTCCTTCTCAACCCTCTCCCATAAAGAGATTCCTGGTCCCAGGGAGATCTGAGAAGTGGCTGTGACATTACACACCAAGAGTTTGGCATCAACTGTTGTTGGTGGGTAATGATGATTAGGAGACCTTTAATTACATGATTCACTGAAGGCTGGAGAGATCTGTGAAGGCCACTGAAGACCAGCCAGCTGTCTTCCACTCACCTCTGAGTTTCCCTGTGCATGCATTAAACAGTGACACTTCTCTCAGATGCTTCAGTGTACTTCCATCATGATAAACTGAGAGCAGCCTAGAAGTACAACTACACCTTGATGGAGAAGTGACCTGGCCCCTGCTGCTGAAACAATGGTGCTAAGGAGGCCAAGAAGGACAGAGGCCAATGAAGCCCTGTGACAGAGATGTGTGCCAGCACTATGTCCTCGTGACAAACATTGCCAGTGTTTATCTTGGTGCTCCCAGCAGCAGCTGCAGCAGTGACAGGACAAATAAGCAGTTCAGACAAGTCAGCAGTGAGCTGTCCAGTCTGTGAGACTGGCAATAAACATCACTCATGCCAGTGCAGCTCTACCACAGGAAAGATGAGGACTGCAGGTTTAAGGCTTACAGCATATTGTCTTTGACTTCTCCCTATGGCTCAAACCCAGAGAATGCATTTGAAGTGTCAAAGTGCAGTCCCACCATTAGGAGCAAGTCTCACATGCCAAATGTGACTTTATGGTGACAGCATGGCTCAGCAGGTCCAGCTCTGCAGCACAGTCAAGGAAGAAAGTGTAGCAACATGAAATTTGACCAACATGAGCCTATGGATAGTCCTGAACTACAGGTTTTGTGGGAGCAGAGGTCAGAGCTAACTAGTCAGATTAAATCAAAACAGTGTCCAGACAGCTGCTCATGCCAGGACTGGGTAAGGCTTCACCACACACTTCAGCCAAAAGGTCTGGAGGTTGCATTCTGAGTTGTCTATGCCTAGATGACACCACAGGTGACACTTTTGTGGCACATAATCCACTTGGGGGAAGCACAGGCATTTGAGATCTGAGTCTGATCATGCAATATAGCCCAACCCAAAAACACTCTCAAGGAATATCACCCAGCCACAGTCTCTGTGCAGCTAGAAGATTTTGAGGCAGTAACATATTGTAACTGAGCAGGTTAGATAAGCTGAGCTTGCCAGGAACACCAGCTAAACTGGAGGGTAGTCAGAGTGCCCCTGCACATGCTGCAGGAAATTCCTGTTGTCCCACAAAATGCTACAGCCCTCATGGAACAATGGGAGGCTCAGAAATGCAGGGTTCTTGAGTCCAGCATGGGAAAAAGAGCAAGCCTAACTTCAAAGCCAACTGGGATTAGGATTAGTTGGTGAAGAGATTCTCATCTAAACAGAACTTGTGTAAGTGATCCCTAAAGCAAGGCTCAGGACACAGAAACCCCACTTCTACCCTCTCTTACATGCTGTTATTCTGTGAACCACACAACCCTGTAATAGTTGAGAGCACAACCATAGGTGGTTTGGGCATTCTCCTGAGAAAGACTGGTTGGAAGTGACCTCTGGAAGCCTTCTGCCCAGCTACTCTGAGCAGGATCACAGCTAACAACAGATCAGCCACAGCTCTGTCCAGCTAGTTGCTGAGATTTTCCAAGGACAGAGATTCCCCCGCCTCCCGGGTCAGCCTGTGCCAAAGTTATCCTCCCTTCCTAGAGGAATCAGAAATCTCCTGATTTCTGGCAGGATATGGCAATTGGCCCTTGTTATATTACTTGTAACTTTTGTGAGGGAAATACAAAACTGCCTGACATTATGGAGAAATTTAGTTCCAGTCCCTCACCTTTCTGAGGCAGGGTCCCTGTGACAAGAGCTCTTATCACAAAAGAAACTGGCTCTGCCTCTTACTGATTTTACCCCGTGAGTATGGGTCCATCACAGGGATGGCTCAGAACTGAGTACAATCACCTCCTCCCCTACATTTGAACTGCAGTGGGGATGGGGTACCTAACTCCTGCTGATCTCCTCAGCTGTGCAGGGGATGCTGCCCATCAGCCAAAGCAAACTGTGCTTGAAAACGGAGGCAGGGTGGAAATGAGCCTTCTGGAGGGAGCATCCTGTAAGATGTGAGGGCATCAAACTCCAGCAAATAATGACTTGGCAAAGTTCTGGGCCAAAAGCTTCTGAAATAAAAGCCATCAATCCCTGAACAGACCATGAGGTGCCCATGGCTCTGCTTTGTGAGTGAGAAAAAGGAATGCCAGAGGTCACCCCTGATGGCTGCAACTTCCCTGTGAACAAGGTTAGCTCCTGCTGTGCTCTCCTTCACTCTGTCATTCTTTTTGCTAAAGAAATGTGGATTTTCTGGTCACAAGACCCTGTTTTGCAATGCTGCCGTGAGCTCATGATGAGAAAAGCAGGTTGACACAGAGTCTCAGGTAAACAGGAGGTGGTACAAGTTTGACAGGTCTTGAGCAGGTGATAAGATCGTGAGTTAAGTCTGCTTCTCAACATGACAATGAATACAACACACAAATGCAGACTGAAAGCTTTGTCTGTGCTGTCCCATTACACGTGTTTTTCCTTTCCTGGTCTCCATGGGCAAGCTGAGTCTCACCAGTTCACTGTTTCTGTTTTCCCCAATGATGCTTTAGTGATATCTGATGTTCTATCAAACTACTTTACATGTATGTGGAAATAAATATCTCCAGGTAAAGGAAATAGGGAATGTGGTAAAAACTGTATCTTTAACAGTATTTCAGATTCTAAAATATTTATGACAGGGGCATTTCTACTTTACATTCTCTGTCTTTTGTCAACGTTTCAGATGTCTTCTGATGGTCAGAATTAAGATGATAGAGGATCATAATCTTCTTGCATTTTCTTCCATATGGTGTCGGGATCACATTAATTACTTTGGCTCTGCAGCTACTTTTGTTATCGAAATCAACGAGCCAGATGATTTCCTGAAACAGATCTGTGCTGCTATGGTGAAACATTTACTGGGAAGCCACCCCCACTTACCATTTGTGAAGGTGTTCACATAGTACCTGCGGCCCTGGGGGGACATGTAGCTCTGCCAGCCGGGGGGGAGGTGGCCGTTCAAGGTGTCTTCTCCTGGCTGAGGAGTTGCCTTTCGGGGTTTCTGCTGAGAAAAGAGAAAAAACAAAACAAAACAAAACCCAACCTATCAATATCTAGATAATGTAAAGTCTAACCGACACACAGCTGGAAAGAAACTATGGGGTTTGGCATTCTAGAGATTCCAATATACCCCAAAAAATTCAGTTATTTTCTTCCTTCATCCGTGCTTGCTTCACCCAGAACATAAAGCAATATTGCCTTGAAGAAATCACCCTTTGGGACAGAAATGAGCCCTTCTGTATTTAATATCCCAAGAGCAGGTGGAGCTGTCCAAGAAAATGACTCTGCTTGAGCAGTAAAATGCAAAGCACTAAATGATCAGGTGTCTGAGAAAGAGAGGCAGGCATCTGGCCCTCCTTTACCTTCCCATGGATATTCCAGTGGGTCAAAGCACTGATCAAGAAGGTGCTGTCACAATTTATTTTACAGAGGCATCATCACCTGAACCACAAAACCAGACTCTCTCCCAGTAAGCTCCACTGGACAGCACACAGTACTGGAACAAATCCTGGGACAGCTCCTCCACCATAGGATTAATGGTCCCCTGTTATTGTTTGCAAAAGCACCCTGAAGAAAAGCAAACTCTGCAGTGTTGGAGTGCACCAGCTCCACAAGAATACGGCAGCAAGTTGTTTCCCTCATATTCCCTTCACGGATATCTGGCCTTGGAAATAACAAAGATATACCAAACTATCTCTGCTGTGCATGAAAACCTCATAAAGAGGAATCTGGGATAATCCAGCCCTGGGTTCTGTTTCAGAAGATCCAGATTTCACACATTTTTGCTGCATGCTCGCTGTTTCTGTACCTAACACCTTTTTTCCCTTCTGGAACTGAAGCCTCTCCATTCCCACTACCCCTACTGCTTACTATGATCCTACAGTGACTCCATGTGCCAAGCAGGTCACCACTAAGCTCAGATCACTTTAAGGGCCCGTGGTATTCCTGCACTTTGCACAGTCAGCAGCAGTGCCCTGCAAGGACAGACATCACCAGTTTGCTTAAGGGAAGCTCTGAATCACCCCAGCATCCTTTCAGTCACATTCTCAGTGTTGCTTCATGTCTCTCTGCTGGACTGCAGGAAAAGCAGAGGGCTTTCACAGGTGAGAGCCACGGCTACATTATTAAATAAAGGCTATGCCAAGAGACAGATGTGGATGGCATACAGCAAACACCAGCAAATGTTGGATGGAAGCAGTATAAAAAGCAAAACTAACATGGTGTTTCAGCTGTAGTCCCTGCCAAAATGTGCATCACTTCAAAAAGCACATAAGTGTTATTTTTTGCAGTTGCTAAATCTGTTTTTTGGTTACTAATATTTCTACCTTTGCTTCTGATTTTGTCAATCAAGAAGTGCTGTGAGCACAGTGGTCTCTGTCAGTGACAGTCAAGAGGAAATCTCAGCACTGCCAAATGCTGAAGTTCTTGGAAACAACAGGGAAACAGTTTGCTCTTCTGTGCATGTATTGTGGTTTAACTCCAGCCAGCAACTCAGCACCACACAGCCACCCACTCCCTGCCTCCCACCCCTGGGAGGAGGAGAATCAGAAAATAAAGTAAAATTCATGAGAGAGGAACAATTTAATCATTGAAATAAAGTAAAAGATAATGATAATGATAATAATAATAATGATAATGATGATTTTAACAAAGAAACAGGAGGAAACGAAAAGAGAGAGGAATAAAACCCAAGAAAAACAAGTGATGCACAGTGCAATTGAACACCCATACTCAGCCCTTCGCTGAGCAGCATTCAACCCCTCCTAGCCAGCTCCCCCAGTTTATACACTGGGGATGATGTTCTGTGGTGTGGAATATCCTTTTGGACAGTGTGGGTCAGCTGTCCTGGCCTTGCTCCCTCCTGGCTCCTTCTGCAGCTCCTTGCTGGACAGCACAGGACACTGATGAGTCCTCCATTTAGAGTGAGCACTGCTGAGCACCAGCTAAAACATCAGGGTGTCATCAGCATCGCTCTCATACTCAATCCAAACTCAGCATGTGCCAGCTACTAGGAAAAAATAACTGGATCTCAGCTGAAACCAAGACAGCATGGAGTATGTGTGGATCTCTCTCCTTTGTTTTAGACAGGAATGTGACTCAGCTTAGTATTAGGCAGGACTTATCCCCCATGGAGATTGCAGAGGAAGATCCACTGAATGCTGGGACCACTTCTGTGTTAGAAGCCCTAACTGGTCCCAGTGCTATTCCCTCCCAAAAACACTTGGACTCCAACTCATACAGCAGTTTTAGGGGGAAAGAGGAACTGAAAATGGTATAAGGGAGGGAGAGAAGAAGAAACAAAACTTGACTTCATATAGGTTGCCTCAGCACCCTGCCCTCACAGAATCACCAAGTGGTTTGGGTTGGAAGGGACCTTAGAGATCATTTCATTCATCCCTCACCTCCATGGTCAGGGACACCTTCCACTATCCCAGGGTGCTCCAAGCCCCATCCAGCCTGGCCTTGGACAATTCCAGGGATCCAGGAACAGCCACAGCTTCTCTGGGCACCCAGTGCCAGGACCTCAACACCCTCACAGTAAAGAATTTCTTCTTAATGTCTTAATCTCAACTTACTCTTTCTCAGTTTGAAGCCATTCCCCCTTGCCATATCATACAAGCCCTATACTCATCATGTAGGAGCCCAGGACACTCTGGCATACCAAGTGTGGGATGATGAGATCTGGGATAGATGCACATGAGCCTGGCCATTATAATGCACCACAGATTAGGTACCTCACAGTTTAGGCACACTCAGCAAGCCATCCTTTCAGAAATGAGAGTGCCAGAGGGGCCATTGTGGGTAGCACATTGTCCCTTTTCTGCCAAAACAGGAGATCTGAGGAAAAGGAGAGATTTTCTTGCTCTGTTTTCCTTGGCAGACACAACCCTGTCCCAGCCAGGCCATCTGCAGTCCCTTCTTCTTGCACCAGCACAGTTAAAGCAGGACCATGTTTGCACACCTATGTGGGAGAAGTTTTGGTTACTGCATGTGATGACAAGCAATCCTGCTGCTGGGACACAGCAAGGACAGGGCCATGGGGCTGCACAGGGAGCAGGGACAACTGGCAGAGAGTGTTCCAAGAAGCCACATCTGGCACAGCTCCACAGCTGGCACAGCACCCACAGACAGGCTTCAGAGCTCTCCCAAACCCAGCTCCCACCAGGGCACCCCCGTTCCAAGCCACATGGAATAGGGAAAGTGCTTAGAGGTACCCATGTGTAGATGCACCCTTTCCTTAGGCAGATCACCAAGACCAGACTATTACTTTTGATTTCTTGTTCCTATTTTAGGAGAATTATTGCTAGGATAATTTCTGAGAAGAGTAAATCACAACAGAGGACCTCTGCATGGAGAGGATGTTCCCTATCAGCAGAGAGCATTGCAAACCAGCAAAGAGAGAGCAGCAGGCAGGGACTGGAAGGTGAAGAAAAGCTCAGCTTGAAATGAATTTGCCAATCATGAGAATAAGTATCAAGGCTTACCAGGGAGCTGTGCACTTCTTGTGGCTCCTCCATCAAGATTAAGTGCCTCTTTCTAGAAGTTCTGCTCGATTCCAATAAAGAGAAAAAGGCAGGACCCTGACACCCCTGCCCCAGCTCAGGCTGGGTGGGCTTGCAGTCCCTTCTGCTTTCTAAACCTTCCAACTCCCACAGAGCCTTTGAGCTCAGAAATGTTCAGGCCACTCCCCTCACTGTCACTGCTGGAAGTGTCACCAGCTGCTGTCACCGTGGTGGTGGACAGGCAAATCTGGACCCAGAGAGGATGTCTGCAACACATGGTCAAGGAAACAGGAAACCTGAACAATGTGAGGAGTGAACGTGTGACCCCAGTGAAATCCTCCTCCATCTGTATTTGATGCCTGAAAAAGGGATCAAAGTGTCTCACAAAACATTAAAAACCAGCAGCACAAGCACTTCTCTCCCACGAGATTTCCTAGGATCAGAATTCCATGTAGCAGGGGGACATAAAAGAGCCAGCCACCCAACAGGTCTTGTTCTACGTGACAAGTGATGGTTTTTGTCTGCTGCCTGCAGAAACACAGGGATGGAACTCTCCTGATAAATGCACAGCAGAGAGGAAACAGAAAAGAGCAGCAAATGCACAAAGGGCACTGGAGCTCTTCAGCACCAAACCACGTGATAGAGAGATGGCAAAGGCAAGCATGTGGAATAAGAACAGATCTGTGGGGTTAACTCATCTACTCCAGGACACCAGCACTGACAAGAGGCAGAGGGGTTTGCTGTTTAGGTCAGAGAACACAAACCACTCTCTGTGCTTGTTCCCCTGCATCCATGGACACTGGGCCAGGGATATCAAGAAGAGGACAACCTGTGTGGGCCAGAGAGCCACCCCACAGCGCCACAACCCTGACCAGGAGATGGTTTCATCTGTGTGCTGCTATAGACTGATGGTTTAGAAGATGTCCCAAGAGAAGAACAACTGGGTCAGACATCCTGGATGCTTCATGTGAAGAAGAGCAGCAGCCAGGGCCTGCCTGTCAAAGCCCTGATGTTTTCTGTCTGGCTGGGCCAGCTCAGAACAGGGCAGCACAGCCAGCAGGGAGAGGCAGGTGAGTGCCTCTCCCACTCCACATCTTCTGATTTCCTGACTGTTTTCTTTTTCTTTTCTTTCTTGGTCTTCTTGATCAAGTTAGCAGCAGCCCAAGCCATTCTGCTCCTTTGGAAAAGCCCTTGGTGGAAAAAAAGTCAAAGAGGGTTTCATGCAGCAAAGTGAGGCAACAGAGAGTAAGTAACACACATCAGTTCAATTCATGATGACTCTGAGGCAAGCTCTGCCTTGCTCAATAGAGGAAAATGACTTCCCATTTTCAAACTGCAGGAAATCCCCATTCTCCTTCAAAGAGGGATCCTGGGGAGGAAACATCTGTGTGTCGACAAGCCTGAGCTCCCTGAAGATGTGTGGGCTTGCACAGTGCTCCAGCAGAGCTCCGACCAGGGGCAATTCTCAACACAAAACCCCAGGGAAAAGAAAGCAAAACACTCCCAAACCTGTAAGTTCAGGCCTTGAGCAACCTGATCTAACTCTGAACGAGGGGTTGGACCACAGACCTTCAAAAGTCCCTTCCAATTTAAATTCTTCTGTGATTTTATGATCGAATTTCAGCAGGGCATGCAGCCTTGGAGCAAATGAAGAGGAGCCTCTGGCTGTGGGAAAGGGCTGGAGGGCAGCATCAGCACACTCACCTGCTGCTGCCACCTGTGCAGTCACACTTGCAGACCCAGCAGCACAAGGAAAGGCCACGGTGCCCAAACAAGCAGCTGCCCTGCTGCTGGAGGATCACTGGTGACAGAAAGATGTGCAAACGGTGGAGGGGAAACTCCCTGCAAGGAGCAATGCAAGGACACAGCAGGAATCTGCCCCAGAACAGCCTGCATCCTGTGGGGAACAGCTTGTTCTGCACTGACAATACTGAGCTTATCTCTCTCTAACTGCAGTTTGTGTGACCACTGAGCTTGGAAAAGGCATGTGTCAGTCCTAGGGTGTGGTGTAGAAAAGGCAGAACCACAGAACCACAGAATGGTTTGGGCTGGAAAGGACCTCAAAGCTCATCTCATTCCACCCCCCTGCCATGGGCAGGGACACCTCCCACTGTCCCAGGCTGCTCCAAGCCCTGTCCAACCAGACCTTGGACACTTCCAGGGATCCAGAGGCAGCCACAGCTTCTCTGGGCACCCTATGCCAGGGCCTCCCCACCCTCAGAGTGAGGAATCTCTTCCTAAAAGCATATCAAAACCTTCTGACACCCCAGGCCCTGTGCAAAGTCCTCTCTAGCTGTGTCCTGGAGCCCCTTTAAGTACAGGAAGGTGCTGTATGGTGCAGTTAAAGAAGTGGGGTCTGTGTTTGGCTTCAGCTGATGCCTGTACCAGCCTGTGCCCTGGCATCAGGAGGAGGGCCTGAGCCCCCCAGAAACCCCTCAGCCCTACCCACAGCCTCTCTCTGCCTCGTACTTTGAGTCATTCTGTATTTTGTTCATTTTTATGCAATCTTTCTTGCTCAACATTTGGTTTCCATGGAGTCACATACACTGTGTGAAACAGATTTATATATAGAAAGTGGAACGGGTCATATGATTTGTCCTGGTTGTCACGGCAACCAGCACAGCTCCCCTCGGGCTGAATAGGATGGCACATTCTGCTGGGGACAAGTCACCCTCCCTGGGTGGCCCTGCCCGTGCCACTGCCCTGCAGCCCTGCTGTGCCATTCCTCTGCTCTGGCTCCAGCCTCCTGTGCCACCAGCCCTTGTCCTCACAGAGGACAGTCCCCTTCCTGTGCTGAGTGAGAGCATCTCAGAGGGCTGAGGCTGAAGCTGTGGGCTGAACTATGCCCAGCACATACCCACATTCCAGTTTAGCCGGGCAGCTCTCCTTTTTTCCTCAGTTTTAAAAATCTACCTGTGCTAATGAGTTTCCTCTGTGCCATGCCACTCTGCTGCTTCTTCCTAAATAACTCCTGCATCTCCATGCAGCTGCTGTTTCCTTGGATCCATCTCTGTCACCTTCCCACCAGCTGGTGGTGGCTGTGGCCAGCAGGAATGGGTGGCCAGCTCTCCTGTATCTCTGCACTCCTTTTCTGTCTGGTTTGGCTCTGGAACACTGTGTGCATGCATCCCACCCAGCTCTGCCTGGTCTCCAGCCAGATCCACAGCTGCCAAAAAGCCTCCCTTCTCACCCACCCAGGTCCCTGGCTGTGCCACAGGCATGTGCCCAGGACTTTGCTTTAATGTAATAAAGCACATGAAAAGCACTGTGTTAGCAGAGAATGAGCCTTCTGGGACTAGTATATTTTTCTCCTTCAGTACCATAAATGAGGGGAAAACAAGCTGTTTCTGAAAGATACATGACCCAAAGAGACAGACTTGGGTGATGTTTTCTGCCTCGGTGCTGTGTGAGAGACCAAGATGTGTGGGAAGAGAAATGTCTGACCTGTGAATCCCATTCTGACCCCTTCAAAATCGGGGCTGTCAAACCAGAAGTGAAGAATCTGAGTAACTCAGAGGAGAGAGCCTCTCAGAGAGAGAGGCTCAGCCCTCTCCCTTCCTTCCCAACATGTGCCTGGTGCACAGAGCCATGTGCCAGACTGGGAGAAGCCACAGCACTGAGCTGCAGCTGAGCCTGGCCCCTGTGCTGGGTGACGTGGGACTCCTGGCACCAGGTCTGGTCCAGATCCTGCCACAGACGATGCTCACTCCCTGGAAAAGCAACAGCTCAGGGAGGGCTTGGCAATAGCAATCAGCGGGTTTTGGCTGAAGAGGGAAGCTAGGCAGGTGTTAAGAAGTAGGAAGGAGAAGAAAGATGGCAGGGTTGAGACTCAGTGTGGAGAAAGAGCATTGGGAGTGGGGCCCTGATTTGAAGAGGGTGGTTAGCAAAAAGACAATAAAAAGCCTTTGACAGCAGGGATTTGGGGAGTGGCAAGTGAGCAGGAGGGTGAGAGCCTCTTGCCCCTTGCTCTGCCTGAGCTCTGCTCCCTTTCCTGTGCAGTCTACCCTTGTGGTAAGAGCCATCAGGCCCTTGGTCTGGGGTGAAAACCATCACAGTGAGTCACAGGAAAGATCCTCTAAACCATGGACCGATAGAGGGATGCAGGGAAAGAGGTATTATACAAGACAAGGGATGATTAGGGGTAGATGGTTAGAGGAAGAAACAAAGATGGGGAAGGGATGAAACCAGTGAAGGGTAAGAGGATTCGAGGAACCAGTTAGGTAGGCAGCTGGTGATGATATTTGTCTGTCCATGCCCTGACTGATGACTGCAGTCTGTCCTGTCTAAGAAACAGGTACTGAAGAGAAAAGGGGCAGATCTTGGCATCAACACATGGCCTTGGACACCCCTGTGGGAAGTTTGGTCACCCTGGGATTCTGTAGGAGCCAGAGAACATCAAGAGACCCTGGACCCAAAACAACCAATGGGTATGTGGATTGTAAGGCTGTAAAAGCCCAGGGATTCCTTTGTTCGAGGTCTCTCCCCAGGGCTGTTTCTAGCACTGTACCACTCGATTATTAAGCTATTTTCTTCCCAAAATTGGATGCCTGAGACTCTGCTGTGGGGAAGCTGGAGCAGAGAAGTTTTTTTACAAGCCTCACCCTTCTCAGGAGGGATGTGCCACTCCGTCTCTGACACCAGCATCTGGTAGGAGGCAGAGCACCAGGGCCAAGTACTCTGAAGGGCTGTGTTGTTCTGGGCATCCAGGGACAACAGGACCATTGTTGAGCAAACCTTGTACTGTCGGAGTCACCCCCAGAAGCACAGAGAGTCACAAGTCCAGAGCAAGCCAGCTGCTTGTCTCTGGTTTGAAATGACCTGCTGTGGGGACCAAGCCCTCCCTGAGTGCCTGCAGAGTGTGGCACACCAGTCAGAGGCCCCAGAGGCAGCCAGGGAGCTGGGGGCACGCTGCCTCCTCCAGGTGTTCTGCCCTGGAAGGGTGACTGGAAGCATTTAAAAAAAGAAACTTCCCACAGGCTTAAATCTGCTGTCTGACCCCTCTCCCTGGGCTGTGGCATGAAAAGGGTGGGTAGAAAAGTCACCCTCAGCAGGCTTGAGGGCAAACAAAGAGCTGGGCAGCATGGCTGCCTTCTGGAATTCTTGTGTCTGTGAGAGCAGCTGGGTTTGGAGGAATGGAACATCTGGGAATAATGCCAAATGTTTTAATGTGGGGCCTCCAGCCTGTGCACTGCAGGAAGCCCAGCCTGGCTGAGCGCTCTCTCTACCTGTGCTGCTGCCTTCCTGCAGCATCCTCTGCAATTCCAGCAGCTGGATGCAATTCCCAACAAGGCAGTTCCAGCATCCTCTCTCCCATCTGTGCCAGGGCATGCCTTCATGTGCTTCATTTCACATGCATCACTAGGGTTTTAACAAGCCCCATTCTGCTGCTGGGTTCTGCAGTTTCCCAGACACAATAAAATCACTCGATAACAACTAATAATCAGTGTCCTTTCAGGAAGGAAGGGATTCTCCCTTAAAATACAGAGACTCCCTCCCACATGCACACAGCAGAGCTAAGGCACAGCAACCTCAAACTTTGCTGCAGTCATCTGCCAAAAACATGTATTTACAGAAACATTTTGAAGTAATGTATCTATAAGTTAGATAAGAAAAGCAAGTAAAAGCATCGTAGATAAAGTTCTGGAAATCTTGTCAGATCTCCACAGCTAGTGTATTCTCCTTCTCAAAGGAAGTTAATAGAAGCACATTCTGAGAGTGTCCAATGAATAATCCCAGTTAGTTTTCTGTATTTATTATAGAATCACAGAATGTTCATCCCATTCTAACTCACTGCCATGGGCAGGTACACCTTCCACCAGACCAGACTGCTCCCAGCCCTGGCCAACCTGGCCTTGGATACTTCCAGGGCATTAATTTATTTATCTTTAACTACTTTTAAAAAGGCTTAACTAATCCTCTGTCTTTTAGGAAGAGTGTTAGACAAGGTGCCTGAGAACCTTATGTTTAATGATCTACATTTCTGATGATTCTATTGTAACTACTATCTCAAAACCCATGAAATTCAACCAAATTGCAACAGTTAGCTCAGATTCTGTTCCTGGCCCCGGGCCTTAAGAAATCTTTTGGCATATTATAGCTACACTTTCCTTCAAAAAAAAATTTGCTTCCTCCTGTTGCTGTGGTTAAGCAGATCCCCACATAACGTTCCTTGCTACTTTTTCAAGCAGCAACCTTTTATTTACAAACACCCTCAGTTTTTCTTGAATGGTGTTTCCCCGCAGAGGAAATCTGCTCCCTGGATTAAATGGCCCTCCATGACCAAAACTTTGGGAAGCTCAGATGCAGAGAAAGCAGCGAAATGGCCAAGATACAAAGTGCTGCCAGATGCACATTCCTGCGCCCTCCCTCGTAATCTCTCTCAGGCGTGGGGAATGTGACTGTTGTGCCTGTAACCCCGCAGCACAAAGCACTCACACAGACACACCACCTCGATTTTTTTTTTTTAAATTATTTTTGCTGCTGATACAAGTCTTAATAAACAAGAAAACAAACAAACAAAATCAGGCACGGGAGGAAGAGCGTTCTGACCACTTGGCACGCCTGACCAAGGCTGGAGGAGCCCCCGCACAGAGCCGTAGCTCACCCTGCCTGCTGCTGCTGGGGCCAGACAGACAGACAAGCAGCCAGGCAGACAAACAGGCAGAGAGACAGGGTGCCACTGCTGCTCTGAGAGCAGGCCCATGTGCCCGTGCCTGCTGTCAGGAGAGGATGGCACAGGAAGGACACTGCACTTTGGGGGCAGTGCAGAATGCTTGGTGCCCCTCGCAGCTGGGGCACAGACTCCTGCCAGGCTCAGCAGGCAGGGAGAGCCCCCCTGACACCATTTATCTGCAGTGTTCTTCCAGGAGCCCCTTCTCTAAGTATGCCAGTGTGGGGCTGGACTATCTGGGGCTATCCTGCCCAGAAGATGCATTTCCAATGTGGTGCAGACACTGGGAACTGCTGCATGCTCCATATCCATGAGACCACACTCTCAAAGCAGATAAAGAAAATATATTGGTTTGATTGCTCTACACCTAGCAAGTTAGTCTTGTTTATGGAATTGGGCATTTTGATCTCTCTCTTCCTCCTATGTCCATCACAGCATCTAATTACTGTTATTGCACCTGTGAATTTGAATAATTGCAATATGGAAACAGCAGAAGTCATTGGGGCTGGGAAGCCTTTGTGCTTGGGATTAGGCATGTAAGAGAATGAACCTTTTAGACTGCTCTTAAATTAAAAAAAGCTGCCAGTTATTCCAATGACAAGTACAGAAGTGTAGGCACAAAAGTAGATAAGATCAGCAGAAAAGCATTAACAGTAACAGGAAATACTTTATAAATGTATATTCAGGGGAAGACAAAGTAAAAGAACCAGCTGAAGCTCAGCGGAGGAGAGCTACCCATGAATGACCATGTTCAGGATATTCAGCAAAATGTTATTTATTAATAAAGTCCTCCATCATCAAGTGGCTGTCACAGTTAATACCAACACCAAAGATTTTAGCCAGCAAAAGGGAAAGAATAAGTTGGAGAACCCTGAGATTGATAGACTTTTGAAGAACTGGCTCATAAATCTCAGAGCATTTGTAAATCTCTGAGGATCCATGGACAATCTTGTCCAAAAGTAAAGAAAAACCAGAGATCTAGATAAAAATGACCTGAAAGGAAATAAAAAAAAAAAAAAAAAGGAGTTTAATACAGGGCAGAAATAGTGAATGAAAGGGGAGTGTCTTGGATATGCCATCAATCTGTTGAAAAGAAAAAGGGTGGTTTATTTTCCCATCCCTCACAGGAGAGAGAAAAATTAATTTAATTTGCAGAAGGGAAGGTTCAGGATGGAGGTAGCATCAAAGCCACAGTAAAGGTTGAACCTCTTCCAGAAAATACCAAATAACTATTTATAAGAAATGATGTAGGTATTATTCAGCCTTTCTGAAGCAAAGGAGTGAGCCTGTGACTGGAGTCTGAGGTACACACATGCATCCTCTGTTCCCAAAGATTACACCATGCTGACATTCCACTGGGAGATGGATTGGAATGGACACATTTGATACGAAAATAGAAATATTATTTAAAGTATGATATCATGTATTAGAAAGAAAATAAAAACCTAATAGAAATAATCTCATAATCTGGTAAGAAAATGCTACTTAGGAAAGATCAACACTTGGAGCTGAAAGTTAAGAATTGGGGTGGGGATGATACAATCTTTCTGGTGTCATTCACAATGAAACCTTTAATGATACTGTCACAGCGAAGGTGCTGTCTGGCCACCTGCACTACCTGGACATCATCACCTCAAAGAGGCATAAATAAATCATTCCTAGCCTGCAAACCCTCTCCACAGGAACCTCTGCAAGCTTTTGCATGTGGATTATGGTAGTATTTGTACCCTGGGACTGCAGAACAAAAATTAAACCTAGGGAAAACAAGAAAGTTCTGTTGAGTCTGCCGATTCTATTCCACTGCTTTAGATGGGATTTTGAAGTCCATGGTGTCTTTAAGGCATATGCTTTCATGGAAAAGGTAGAATTCCGTTTTCAATCTAGACTTTACATAAAAATAAATGGTCATAAATTTCCAGATCACAAGCTGCTACCCTGTGAAGAGCAGGAAAAAACAAGTCTTGTGGTGCAGCTAATCCAGGAGTCATGGAAACACTCTCTTGATATTACCCAGAGCACCAAGCTCCTACAGGGTCCCTTCTGTCAGAAGCTTTTCCTGCTCAGGGCACCTCACCTCACCTCAATTTCTGCTTACTTCCCTTTTGAGACTTCCAGTGAAGTCCTGGGGAAGCTCTCTGTGACACCTGTGGTGCTGCACCCAGCTGCCTGAACAATTGTGCAACAACAAAAAAAATAAAAATCTGGGAAATTTTAATTCAAACCCAAGAGCTGCTTTCTGGGCTGTAAAAATCATATTTACACCTCCCTGCTCTGCTGCAGCAGGCTTGTTTGTGGAGGAGGGAATGAGGAGGCTGAGCACAGCCCTGCATTTGCAGGCAGGTCCCACCTCCTGGACACCAAACCTTGGCCTCATGCCTGGGAAAGAAGCAGGACGATGCAGAACAGATGCTGAATTCAAACTCCAGATTGATAACAACACCCTCAGGCTCCTGCTCTCTGACTTAGCAAGAGAAGAACAGCTTGGCAAGACACGAAAACTACATCTCAGTGCAGCTCCTTGGGGGATTGTTGTACAGCCACAGACAGAGCTGCTCCATCCTCTTGCCTCCACTCAGGACTGCAGACCTCAGCTGAGCTCTCTGATCACCAAGGAGAAAAAGACATCCCAGCTCCTTCAGGCTGGACATGTGAAAAAGCACTGGGAGGGTCTGACTTCAGGAGTTTCTCTCCCTCAGTTGGCTGTAAAGGAATTGGAGTGTTTTGTCTTTTTGAAACGAGGATGAACTTGTTCTTCACTGCCTGCAGGACTGAGAAGTTCCTGCCCCGAGGCTTCTCACCTGTCCGTGCTGGAACACTACAGCACAAACAATCCTTGAAGCTTATGACAAACCTGCCATCCCCCTGGACACCCTGTGCTGGCATTTCTAATGGCTCCCTGGGGCAGCAGGATGGTCACAGCACAGCACAGCAGCTCCCTGAGGAAGTATGTGGTGCTTGGCTCCTTGCAAAAAAGAAGAAACTGCAGCCACATCTATCAGTTTCTGCCCTTGAGCTGCTCACCTGGCACAGAAGGTTGGTTAATCCTCCTCTCCTGGAGCCTGTAAATGAGCCAGTGGACACCAAACACACACAGCCCCCATCAGGCACAGAGGCTGCCAGGAGGAGCCCTTGCTCACCCCATCCCAGGAGTTTTCCACTGGTGAGCTCTGGGCAGCCCCTGCCAGGCACAAACCAACACACACCCCCTCTGGAGAAATCAGCATCTCCTGCACCATCTGGAAAGAAGGGCTGGACAGCTCTGCCAGGAGGTGCAGATAACCTGCTCGAGTAGCACACCCACGGGAGCAGGCTGAGGTCTGGCTCTGGTGCCATCTCTAACACCTTTCCTCTGTGTGCTCAAATTGTTCCAGCCCCCACCCAGAGAAGCAGGGGACACATTCAGCATTCCTGGCACTGAGGTGGCTGACAGCCCCTCTGCCCACCCTCTGCATCTACTCTGAACAGGCTCTGGTGCTTGGTGGCCTCAGGAGCTCACACCACAGAGAAGCTGCTCAAGGAAAACACCAGTGCTCCTCCCCAGCACTGGCAGCAAGTTGCACAGCAGAACTTGCCACAGTCCCATCCCAGAGATGAATTATGTTCCTGGCTCATGATTATGTTTCTGGCAAGCACTGAGGGAAAGCTTTGTCCTTCACTGAAGATTCATATTCAGCCTTAGTAAATGGTGCTGGTCAAGAGCAGAGGAGGGAGCTGGAGCGAAGGAGTCCCCAGACCCTGGGGCAATGCAGCTCAGAGAAACTGTGCACAGGGGTTCACTCACTCAGGTTCATCCCAAAATTATTTTCCAAAAGATGATATAGACATGATTTCCTTTTGGAAATACCTGAAGTTCTGTTCTTCATTCCCTAGCAGACTGAGGTTATTCTCAGTCTTCGTTTGGCCTCAGTTATCACTGTGATCATCAGCAGTCTGCAGTGCAATGAGACAAGTCATAGGCTCTCTTCTAAATCTTGCTATTGAGAGTGATTACTTGGCCTTGGGTAATGAATTACTCCTATTATACAGCAGCTGGCACAGTAGAAGCTAATCTGCTGCTCAGGCAGCTCATTACATGGGCAGGGCTGGAACTGCTCAGCTGTGTGCTGCACACACAGCCCTCAGCAGCATTTTTAAACTGAATTCTGCACACAGTTCTTCAGGACTACAAAACAAACTACATCTATCAAACCAGTTTCTGTCTGTTCCTTTCTGAGTTAAGCATTTGCTCACCCCTTGGAAATACAATTCCTCTACTGTGCAGTTTCTACATGGCACTTTGCCACATCTGTATCAAATCCAAACTCTGTTAATTCTTCATTCTCTGTCACCCCTTGCAAACTCTGTCACTCCTCATCTCCATTTTTCTCCTCCAAACTCCTCTGTACCAATTATTCTGTCTACCCCACTACCAAAAGCTTGCCAGCTCTGCCTCTTCTACGACCAAATTTCACTTCTGTAGCAACTGGAACTGCTCCTGTACTGCACTAGCTTGTCACTGTGTGTCTGGCTTTGTGGTTTTGTGGCAATGGCTCAAGGAGGAGCATTTCAGCACACGGCAACTGCAGGGTTTCATTTTGGAAACATGAACAAAGGGCTAAATAAGTGAATTAGCAAGGATCAGGAGGACAAAGCAGATCCAGGCAGCCAATTTAAAAGAATGTTCTGAAAGTGCCTATAAATGACCACAGTAAAACTAAGCAGAATGACAGAATAAACTCAACAGCAATGTTGTAGCTATGGTGGCATGAGCATCTCTGTGTGGTACTCTTGGGAGTGCTGGTATCTGCTCTTAGACCAACAGGTGTGCTTGTGAAAGCATAAACTCCTTTCTGTGAAGACTTCCAGGAGAAAAGAAGCAGACAAAGAGTGAAAAAGCTACTATAAAAAATAAAAACTAGATAAGCCAGAAGGCAAAGAGCAGAAGCAAAAAGAGTCTTCCTCAAATCAAAGGTCAGCCACAAAGATCTGGCTATGTGTCTGAGGAGTGATAATGCCAGTGACTCCTCAGACAATTCAGGAAAGTGAGAATTGTGCTGTAAATATGTTCAGGTCATACATGATTGTTTACATGAGCTCTGGTAAATCTTCAGAGAAAAGGCAACAACACAGGAAACAAAACGCACTAGGAATAAATGCAAAGTATTACATATGGAGGCAATAACTGAAATCCTGTTGTACTTTTCATGTCCCAAACAATGTCAAGCTCAAAGATCCCTGTTCCTTCCCTCAGACCTACACAAAAGCTGGTCTTTTAGCAGCCCAGGGAGCTGCTTCACGTTAACCCCTTCCATGCTCCCCATTCCACTGCTGCATTTTTCTCAAGCAGCCTCAGAGCTGCTCGGCCTGTCCCTTGCAGAAGGGCTATGAGGGGATGGACAGGAGCCACAAGCAGTGCTGAACTGCCAGGAAGGACACTGCAGGTGCACTGAACAGTGACATTTAACCCTGAGCTAGCAGACTTCAAGGAAGTTTTTTACAGTGATTCCAAATAAAACATTAGGGGAAGTTTGGGAAGATCAAATGAACGGCTTGAGACTTCTAATTTTGTGCCTCTGATCCTTCCCCACTCTCACACCTTTCTCCCTTTTACCCACTGCTGAGAGTGAGAGGGCATTTCAAAGATGAAAATTCAGTACTTATGGGACAGCCTGATTATTCCAGACTTCACTTCCAGCCCAGAGGAGCTCCTGCTTTCTCTCTCTGTGATGGGCTAGAGCTTGCCCCTGCTTTGGCAACACTGTGCAGGGCAGATCCTCTGCAGCTTTCATATCTTCTGTGTCCCTTCTTTGCTGAAAATCACAGAATATTCCATCAGGGCACTCTGTAGGACGTCACACACCTTCCTTATGGACCTTGGTCTCATGCATTTTACAATACAAAACCTCAGGTCTTCCCAAGACTTGTTACTTCTAATTACCTCTTATTGAGGGGGTTTTCCACAGTGAGGCAAAGAACTGATGGATATGGGCACAGGAAGGAATAGCCAGCAAAGGAGTTAAATTTGGATAGATTTTGTTCCTCTGCAGCAGCAGAGGCCATTCCAAGTGCCACAGAGCTGGGAAAGCCCTGAGAGATCTGTGCAGTAAACAAACTCAGTGCTCAAACAAACACTGGAAGACCACGGTGCTTTTGCTGCCAGCATCACAGTGGGAATATCTGTGGCTCAAGAACAGTCTGCACAGTCTACTCTTACCAACCACCAATGTAGGAAAAATGCCAGACAGGTCTCAAACAACGTCAAAGAAAGGTTTTCAACCTTTGCCTCTGCACCTGTTGAAGAGCTTAAAGATTAGTGACCAAAGTCATCTGTCAGTCAGCCTAAATTAACTCCAAAGTGCCTCATGCTGATGACTGAGTACTGAGGGGACTGCTCACAAATGCTGACAAAAGTGCATGTTAAAAGACACTGGCCTGTTCTGCTGCCAGATATACTCTACAAAATGCAGAGTGGCAGCTCCTGAGTAACCCATGGCACCCCTTTCTGGAATGTGCCAGCAAAAAAGCAAACCACACATGTACTAGGCTAGTACAAAAGCTATTTTGATAGCGTGATGTGGAAAACTGGATTACTAGTACAAGCAAAAAGCTTTCTCTGCTATTCCATATGCCTGTAAAGGGATTGCTCCCCAGGGCAGTCACCACAGCAGGTACAGGGAAGGCCCCATGGCAGGGAGGGTGCTGTCAGGGCATCTGGATCCCAGGAAAATGTGCAGCCTGCTCTCCCTCTCAATCACAAGTGCACTTCTGCAGCTATGGCAGGTATGCAAGGAGCTCTCCCGTGCCTCACCCTGTGCTACAGAGGCTCAGCCTGCTCACCTGCTCTGCAGGTACAGGGCAAACCTGTCAACAGCCCTGCCACATACCGATCCTGCACAGCAGCTCCTCTCAACAGGTAATGTTTTACACAGTGGCAGGACATAAAAAATGCCAAACACGCTAAAGCATACTTAAATTTTTCAAGACAAACACTAGTTGAAGCACAAACTTGGAAAACAGTGGCTGAGCAAAGTGTTGGCCCTGGTTTCACACTGTCCTGCACACTCAAGGGCTCATACCAATCAAAGGGAGTGTGACAGGTAATTAAATATGGCAAGTGACACTTTGAAGTGACATGAACTGATGACAGGGTGCAAGGCACAGCATGGGGACCACCAGTTCCACTGTGCTGCTTTCAGGTTTCCCCAGGTCCTCTGTCCCTGCCTGCAAAGGCAGAGCTGTGCAGGTTCCTGGAAATGAGCACACAGGGAGCGGCCACTGCACCCCAGCCCCAGCTTTTGGGAGGACTCAGCAAACCTGAAATGCTGAAGTCCACTGAAACCACAGTCCAGAAGTGCTGGATGCTGAGAAAGCTGCCCAGAATTAGTGTTCCCTGGGAGTGTCAGCAATCAGAGACAGAAATATCAGTGCCTTCTGCCAAACACTCCCAAGACACAAGTTAGCAGTGGCTGGCTCCTTTTGTTCTCCATGGGAGGAACAGGATGAACACATGCAAAGTGAGAAACTCCTGCTGCCCTGAGTTGTAGCATGGCCACAATGAGAACAACTGCAACAGACCCAAACACTTCCAAAGAGAGATGCTACCTGTGGCTGTTATTGTGGGGCTTCTCTAAAACAGACAATGGGATCCTGGGGATAGCACTTGGTGTCAGCAGTCAGCAAAATAACAAAATCAAGTCCTGAGAACACACTCAGACAACTTCAGATTCTGATCATGAGCATTGGGGCACATTACTGATAATAATGTGCTTCATGAACATAAGCAACCATGGAAGATAAGGAATCATGGAGTACAAAACACAGGTTTAATTTGGTTAGTGAAATGACCAGTTATTTCTACCTGATCATTTATTATCCCACAAGTAAAAGTGAAATAAGTAGGAAAAAAATAAAAACAAAAACAACAAAACAAATTCCATTGAAGCTGCCAGAATTTTCTGGTCTTGATTACAGAGCCAAATTTTCCATTTTGGACACCAAGGCAAAGCTTTGTTTTTAGAAAATAAGTATTTGGCATCTTCTCATTATTCCTACTTTGTCTTTTTAAACAACATTCAGTATAAAGTGCTGTGTGGTACATTCAGCACCGGTGCTTGTGGCACAACACTCAAGGCACTGAAGGTGCATTTTGCACCCAAGCTGGAAAGTGAGATGAGTTCCCCACGTTTACTGCTGCAGAAATCACTCCTGTATTTTCCTACAGGACATGTGCCCCATTCAGAGCACAGAATGAGCCAGAAATTCTTTAGGGAACGAAGCAATCTTCAAGTGAGTCTTTAAATGATCCACATTTTTCGTGGTTGACTCTATATCCACCCTTAAATTGCAGGTGCACTGCAACTCATTTAATCTAGAAGGCACATCTAGAAGGCAGACTTCTGCAGGGAGGCTGTTTTTAGACTCTTTTTGTAATCCACAGGCCATAAGGGATACTCCAGTTTAATCCTTCCATGGCACTTTTTCATCTTTTAGCTAAGGATAAAGGAAAAATATCTTGAAAAATTCTGTCCTGTGCAATTTTTGTAAGGCCAACAGTGTGACTGTTCTCACCTGCTAAAGAGGCAGCAGCTATGAGCCCAGCTTCTGCAACACCCCAGCTTCTGTGCAGGGGACAGAAGAGCTCACAAAAGATGCCACAGCCATCTGTAAGACCCTTCCCATCACAATTCTAGGCTATTTATGGTACTATTCAGTTTTTACATTTCATCTGTAACTTCAACAGTGTGAGACAATTATCGGTAGATGGATAACAGGGATTGTGAACTGCAGCATCACATCCCCTTCACATTTTCCTGGGGCTTCAGATTCCCTCAGAACCTTGATTAAAGAGCGATTTTCTGGCAGCAAAACATAATTTCCGCACCCTTTTATATTTGATTTCATTCACATTTGCCAGAAATATCAGTGGTCAGATGATCACAAGTTTCAACTCGAAAAAATACAGTTACAGAAAGCCAGAGAGGAGAAAAAGACAGTGTGAAACTAAACCACAAGGCAATACCACAGGATTCTCATTGTCACTCCTCTCAGAACACCTCACTTTGGACAACAGCTTGCTGTTGAATCATGCAGAGCAAACCAGCCTCAGCACCCATGAGCACTGAACTTTGGAAACTTCAGCTTTTTTTTCCCTGAGGCAACACCCACAGCAGGTTCCATCTACAGGCACACAAATCTCTCCCTCTGCCTTCATTAGGGACTCATCCCTGCACCAAGAGAATGAAAACCAATCTTCTACACCAGGGGAAATGCCATCCCCACTTCAGCTGTGGTTGCTGCCCCAGCACCACCTCCCAGGGGCAGCAGAATGGCCAGAACACTCAGGATGGTGCCACAAGCAACCCTGGGCAGGAGATAGGAATACTAATCCCAGCCTGCCATCCCCTCTTTGGGCTCAGCACCCACAGCCTTACCATGCCAGATTAAGGACCAGATTCCTCCCCCAGCACCCAAGACTACAGATTGGAGCATTATTTGCTCTACAGAATTCCCTTAGAAAAAAGCAGTGGCAGCAGTTCACATCTGTACCTGAGATCATCACACATCCCCTGAGTTCTTGTGGCTCATCATGAATTTTATGTTAAGTTGATTCTTGAGTGGGGAGGTGGAGGAATGAGAAAGAGTGAGACAACAAACTCCAGGGATGTAGAAGAACCTTCTGAGAAAGTAAAGCACCATCACTGTGTGCAGGAGATGAGGACACCACGTACAAATAGCTCAGGGCTCAGGCCCCCACAGCCAGCCAGGTGCACACACAGCTTTATTCTCCTTTGTGCATCAGGAAAAGCTCTGTTGCAACAGATACCAACACATCCACCCTTTTAATATCTATCACACACACCATACAGCCCCCATGACAGCAGAGAGCAGTTTGGCACAGAAATCCTCTACACATTCTCCGTTATTACAAAATAAATAAAAGGCATTTTAATTTCTGTCTATTCCTTTTCTCTACGACTCCCCAGGCACCACAAAGGAAGCAGAATGCCATGCCATGCCTCCTGCAGCTGGACTTGCAGCAACCTCCAGGCTCACATCTCCAGCTGTTGGTTTAGGTGAGGTGAGTTCCCTCCTGAGTATTACACAGCAGTGGAAGCAATGAACCATCTCTCTGACAGTTGCAGGTGAAGCCTGCACCAGGCAAAAGCACATTCCTTCCTTCCCAAGTGCCTCACAGTTTCTGGTAAATCAAGCTGTGGAGTGCAGATAAGATCAGTGGCAGCTCCAAGTCCTGCTCAGTCCAGCCCGCTCAGTCAGATTCCAGAGCCACCTCCATCCATTCTGGAAGCACACGCTGTGCTTCATACAGAGACTTACATCTGTGGGATGACTGAAGCTATAAAAAGTGCTGACAATTTCCAGCAAATTTGCATATGTTGCTGCTGCTGCTGCTTATATAAGTGATTTCTAGTTAACTACAAATACAAAAAATCAAGGCCCAAAAATAGGTTTTCAAAGACACCACTTGCAAGTGTGACTGAATGATACATCTCTCCAACACTCCAAAAATCACTTGTCTGGAAAAAGCAGACGCAACAGAGGTTTCTCCAGAGGGTCCCATGCAAAGCACCTCCTGGAATACACACCACCCCACTTCCTCAACATCTGTGCTGCCCTGCATCATAAAGGCTGTCACAAAACTGGAGTACCTGAGCCTTGTGCCAGGTTGCTCTTGTGCTCTTGTGCCAGGTGTCTGGAGCTGTATAGATCTTTCCACACACATCATCATCCCAAGCATCCTGTTGCAGCTGGGGTGAGGAGGCAGCCAGCCTCGGGATAAGAAACATGAGCTGTTGAGAAATCCCTCAGTGGATCACACACCACGCTCCATTGGCTCTGGAACTGTGTACACCACCTCCTCACCTGCACCTGCACAGCTTCCCTCTTGCTCCAGGCTGGGAAGGCCAATTCCTTAACCTGGGGCTGGTACTGAGGGGCCCTGTAGGGCTCTGCTCAATGGTCAAAAGGTCAGGCAAAAAATATAAAGCACACAGGAGGGAGGAAAGGGTCAAAAAATCCCTGAATTTCAGGTCTCGCGGCTGCCATAGCTATTAATCACCAAAGGAGGGGTGAGGGTTGAAGCTGATGGTATCTACTCAATAGGATATGGATACCAAGCAACAACATCCTCCTTCCCCAAGCCCTACAGCTTGCAGAAGGGTGCAGCCTGCTCACAGACCAAGCTCAGCCAAAGCAAAACCAAGTGATTCAGGATTCCTCCACCTGCAGCCTTCAGGATTCCTCTGGTGTCCACGGATTCTCCTGCTCAGGAAATGCTGCTTAGGGACCATTTCTCCATTAACCTACTATCTACAGCAGTGTAAGAAACTGTACTTGGTTTTCCAACAAGTACAATAAGGAAGACAAGGACACACTGGAGAGAGTCCAGCAATGGGCCATGAGGATGATTAAGGGACTGGAGCATCTGTCATACAAAGAAAGGCTGAAAGAACTGGGACTGTTTAGCATCAAGACAAGAAGGCGTGAGAGGGATGTTATAAATGTGAATAAAAATCTATGGGTGAGACAGTAAAAAAAACATATAGACTGTTCTCAGTGATACCTGCAAAAGGATGAGGTGCAATGGGCACAAATTAAAACATGGAAAACCCCTTTAAAGGGACACAAATCCCTTTAAAGGACACAACAAAAAAACTCTGAGGGTGGTTAAACGCTGGAATACATTGTCCAGAACAGTTGTAGTGTCCACCCTTGCACACATTGAAACCTGGCACACATAGGCAAGCCAGACTAGCTGATCTCCAAAGGTCCTTTCCAACCCAGTGATTCTGTGATTAAAACCACAGCAGCCTCCTCAACTGCTCCCAACCAGCCCAGCCTCAGGGAATCCATCTGGAACCCCACCACGAAGCTGATACCCTCCCCTTCTCCCTTTGCTCTCTGCTTTTGATAGGTTTTTGGTTTATGCTACCACCTTTGCTCTCTGACAGCAGTATCCTCTCCAGAGCTCACAGAGGCATGTCATTTCTGGCTTGTCTCTACCAGCAGCTCCTCCAGTCCTTCTCCAGCTCTCACTGCTTCCATCACTGCCTTGAGCAGCAGCCTCCAGCCATCACCATTTCCCTCTAACCCTCCACTCCAGGCCTGCAGCAGCTACAGGAACAGTAAACAAAAGGATGTCTTTATCTCTTTACCTCTCTGTGTCTCTCTCGCCCCACATTTACCACAGTTTTGGTCCTTTACTTGATCTTCTGTGATGAATGAACTGAAGACACATTTTTGCTAGCAAAGAACACCGAAGGTAACAAAGGCAACAATCCCTCAGGAACACCCATCTCTGGCACTGGGCTTTGTTTCCTGGAAGCCACCTTCATGGTTTTCTCAGGGCTGCCCAACTCTACATTTGCCGTGACAGCCTGTTCAGGTCACCCATCAGCCATGCATACCTAGTTTTCTTTGCAAGAGCCAAGAGCTACCACACAGTGTGAGGGCACACGAAGCAGGAGAGCCTGCCCTGTCCTCAGCTCCTGGAGAAGCCAGCTGGAGCTGTCTGGATGACCAATGCAGCTCCACAGCCTGGCTGCCTGTGAGGAGACCCAGTTGCTGTTGGTGCAGCAGGTTCTTCCCAAGTCAACGAGAGCATCAGGAACACTCACTTCTCCTCCTTTATCCCTCAGGAACCAGCACACCACAGACTGGCTGCTCAACCACTGCTCAAGGGTGGGACAGCTTCCCCTCTCTGCTGTTCTCCACACCTTTCTCACTTCCCTCTTTCAGCTCAGGACCAAAATTCAGCACAGACTCTCGAACTGGTGCTGTCAGAGGAGATCCCAGGGCTGGTAAATGTGAAGCCCAGTGAATGAGAAAATGCAGCCTTCCTGTCTAAACACAGTACAGGCTTTAAGTCACAAAGGCTTCAGAAGAAGGCCACCTCCTTCTGGTAGCTCCCAGCCACAGGTGGACCTTGCTGAGAGAAGAAAGGGTGTGTGCTGTGCAGCTAGGCAATGTCATGAGGCATGTTCAGCCACTGCTGTGGCAGAAAATGCAGCCAGCTTTCCTTCAGGCTCCAGAGAGAGCACAAGCAGTTCTGGGGAAAACTGGGCACAGGGAAATGAGGGCAGGACAGAGGGAGAGAGTAACATCTTCCTCTTTAAACAACAAAGCATCCTCAGGGTCAGCTGAGGACAGAGCACTGAATCTTACTGAGAGCCGCAGGGCCAGGGCCACCCAAATTCCATGGAAGAGCTGGCTGGTACAGAAAGGAGACTCAGGTCCATGGCCCCATCTGTGACATCAGCTCCAATGTCAATGTGGCTGGACAGGGGCTCAGATCAGAGAACAGAGAAGGAGAGTATTTCTGTTGAGGTGTCCTTCAGTTAGATCAGGTCCCTGAGCAAGCTGCTTACCTGCACACAAGGGATAAGCTACCTGTACAGAAGGGAAATGCTGCCTGAACAGAGCCATGAGAGGCAGGCACACACAGAGCTGCCTTCTCACACGTCATCCTGATGTGTGCCAAGTACCTGTGATCCCATGGATTTGGTTAATTAGCTCTCATTTGATGTATTTTTTAACTCTGGCTCATGGTCCTTATTAGGTACCATCTCTGGAGAAAAGGAAAACATGCCAGACTGAACACACTCAGCCCTTGCCATTTTTCTTGCCTTCTTTCTGAAGGTTTGCCCAAGAGAAAGGAGGCCAGGCTGTGTGCACAAGTGGCTTCCATCAAAGCTGTCAGTGGTACACGAGCCAAGGGTCAAAAAAACACATCTGTGGGACTGTGGGCACTGAGCTGAGCACGGTGCCACTTGCTCTGACTAAAGCCAGGGAAGAAGAGTTTCTGAGAAAGAGACAACAGAAAAGCAAAATTATGGCACTTTGAAGCAATTCCCCACTGCCTTTGCTGAGCAGAATCTTTCACATCTCGTGATACATTTTTCCTCAAACAATTCCCCAATTCCTAGATGTGTAAACACTTAGCAATTTGTGAAACCACAAACATTCCCGTATCTCAAGAAATGATCTTGTAGGTGGCAAAACTGACAAACAGCAGGACTCCCACACTCTGAAACTAACAAAAGAAATCTCAAGTGCATCAGTTTCACGGGAAAGTCCGTGGCCTCACTCTTGTAGCATTGCATGGGCAACTCTTGCTTCTACTTTCCTGTCTTTCCAGGAAAAATAATAAGAAACAAGAAGTCAATGGAAACATCATAGATTTTTTTTTTTTTAATTTATTTGGACAGGAGAAATTAAAAGACAGTGCCAAGTCTGTGGGCAGAATGTCCTTCTGCACAGAATCTTTTGCTCTGCATGCAGCCGGTGGGCAGGTTTTGCTCAGGACTCTGCTTCCTGCCTCTCTGGATTCCCTGGGATGTGTGCATGGAAAACCAGGGATGGGCATTGCCTGCCTTGCAAATAAGCAAAGCAGGCTGGCCGATTCCTCTTGGGAACCTGGAGGACAAACAGAGGCTGAGCTGAGGACTGTGCTGTGAATGGCTTCAGCCCAGTCACCACAGGGAGATGCTCCCAGACACCACTGCCATACCCACAGCCTCCAAATGTGTAAGCTCCAAATGACAACAGGGCATGGCCAGCGAGGAGAGGAATGATGGGGTCATGGCACGTTTATGCTTTAGTGCACAAGATGTTTCAGAATTCACACGCAGAGATTGTGAAGGCACTCTTCATGGGCGTATTTTTTACCCTCACATGCTGGCTTGTTTGCATGGACTGAAAGCCATAAACACATTCAGGCACAAGCAGTCCCGAGGTGGGAATCCAACTGTCAGCCCAGCTGTCAACGCTCTGAAAATGACTGAAGCTGAGAGAACTTTTCGGTATCCTGACAAGAAAGTCCATGGTCTTTGGGTCTGCACAACCAGCCTTAACCCTGCTGGGGCTCCCTGAGCCACGCCACAGGTATGGCAGTGAGGTGTGTGCAGCTGGCTGGGGAGCTGCTGCAACAGAGGGAGAGAAGAGACAGCTCCAGGGAGAACTTACCAGCACCTACAGGCACTGGGGAGGGACTTTGGACAGGGGCATGGAGTGAAGGGGGAATGGCTTCATGCTGAAGAAGGGCAGGTTTAGATTAGACATTACGAAGAAATTCTCCTTTGCGAGAGTGGTGAGACCCAGGATGCCCAGGAAACCTGTGGCTTCTCCAACCCTGGAAGTGTCCAAGGCCAGGCTGGACAGGACTTGGAGCAAGTTGGTCTAGTGGAAGGTGTCCCTGCTCTCATGGCAGAGTGGGTGTAATGGGATGATCTTTAAGGTCCCTTCCAACCCAACCCATCCTGTGATTCCATGATTCTACACCGAATTACCTCTTCCACAACGTAAAGCCACGACATGTTCAGTGAAAGGAAATGAGCAGGAGTTGGGAGCGGCTGAGGGAGAGAGGAGGGAGCGAAACTTGCCCAGCATCTGACCGACCCCCGTGAGCGACTGAGGGGGGGCTGCATCGCCGCAGCCACTGACTCCTGCTGCTCCTCAAAGACCGTGAAAACCCAAGCGTCCTCAGCAGCCCGCAGCTCGTCACGCACCTGAGCTCTGCCTCTCCATGGCTACAGCTACAAGCACAAAACGCTCTGGCTGCCGAAGCGAGGCCGGGCAAGAGGATTCTTATAGCACCCGGCAGCTTCAGCCCGCGGTGCCGGGACACCTGCCCGGGGCAGGGACACAGCGATGCCTGGGGGGGGATCCAACAGCAGCACCGCGATGGCCCCGTGTGACCCCCGGGACCGCCGGTGCCGCTGCGGGACATCCCCGGGCCGGCCCCTCCCGCCCCCCGCCCGGCTCCGGCCCCGCTCCTACCTCCAGCAGCTGGACGTAGCTGGCCGGGAACCAGCCGCGCAGCCCGTCCTCCTTCTGCCCTTCCCACCAGCCGCCGTCTGGCACCTGCAGCACCGTGATCAGCTCACCCGCCGCGAAGCGCAGCCCCTGCCGGTGCCGCTCCCCGGAGAAGGGGTACAGCGCCTGGCAGCGGGTCCCCGACATCCCTCCCCGAAGCGCCCGCAGCCGCCGCCGCCGCTCCGCGCCCGCCCCGCTCGGCTGAGGGGGCCCCCGCTCCGGCCCGGCGGGCGCCAGGCGCGGGCAGCGCGGGCAGCGGCAGCCGAGCAGCCCCGGCGCCGGGCGCCCACGGGCACCGCCGGCTCGGGGTGGGGCGGGAGAGGGCGGGACGGGCAGGAGGGGAGGAGGGCGAGAGAGAGAGAGGGAGGAGGAGTGGTGGGAGGAGGGGGAGAGCGGCGGAGGGGGGAGGAAGCGGCGGGAGGAGCGGCCGCGCGGGGCGGGCGGCGCGTGCGGCGCTGGTGTCGGCGGGACAGCGTGAGGGGAGCGGGGAGCGCGTGTGAGTGACCCTGAGGGGCGAGCGGGGGGGAGACGGGGACGGCACCGTGTGGGCGAGTGCACGGGGAACGCCGCGTGTGTGGCGGTGTGTGACAGGCACGGTTCCGAGGGACTCTGTGCTCCACACCTCTCTGTGTGTGACAGGCACGGTTCCGAGGGACTCTGTGTGCTGCACACCTCTCTGTGTGTGTGACAGGCACTGTTCCGAGGGACACTGTGCTGCACACCCCTCTGTGTGTGTGACAGGCACCGTTCCGAGGAACTCTGTCTGCTGCCTGTGTGCTCCACACCCCTCTGTGTGGCTGTGTGTGACAGGCACGGTTCCGAGGGACTCGGTATGCTTGTATGCTCCACACCCCTCTGTGTGTGACAGACACAGTTCCGAAGTACTGTGTGCTCCACAGCCCTGTGTGTGACAGGCACCGTTCCGAGGGACTCTGTGCTGCACACCCCTCTGTGTGTGACAGGCACTGAGGACTCTCTGTGTGCTCCACACCTCTGTGTGTGACAGACACTGTTCAGGAGGGACTCTGTGTGCTGCACACCCCTCTGTGTGTGTGACAGGCAGCATTCCGAGGGACTCTGTGTGCTGCCTGTGTGCTCCACACCCCTCTGTGTGGCTGTGTGTGACAGGCACGGTTCCGAGGGACTCTGCTCCACACCCCTCTATGTGTGACAAGCACCGAGGAGTCTTTGTGTGCTCCACACCTCTGTGTGTGACAGGCACGGTTCCGAGGGACTCTGTGCTCCACAGCCCTGTGTGTGACAGGCACGGTTCCGAGGGACTCTGCTCCACACCCCTCTGTGTGTGACAAGCACCGAGGAGTCTTTGTGTGCTCCACACCCCTCTGTGTGTGACAGACACGGTTCCGAGGGACTCTGTATGCTTGTATGCTCCACACCCCACTGTGTGTGACAGACACAGTTCCGAGGGACTCTGTGCTGCACACCCCTCTGTGTGTGTGCGTGTGGCAGGCATGGTTCCGAGGGACTCTGTGTGCTCCACACCCCTCTGTGTGTGACAGACACAGTTCCAAAGTACTGTGTGCTCCACAGCCCTCTGTGCGTGACAGGCACCGTTCCGAGGGACTTTGTGTGCTGCACACCTCTCTGTGTGTGACAGGCAGCATTCCGAGGGACTCTGTGCTCCACAGCCCTGTGTGTGACAGGCACGGTTCCGAGGGACTCTGCTCCACACCTCTCTGTGTGTGACAAGCACCGAGGAGTCTTTGTGTGCTCCACACCCCTCTGTGTGTGACAGACACAGTTCCGAGGGACTCTGTGCTGCACACCCCTCTGTGTGTGTGCGTGTGGCAGGCATGGTTCCGAGGGACTCTGTGTGCTCACACCCCTCTGTGTGTGTGTCTCTGTCTGCGTGTGAGGGACAGACGCTGTGTCACACCCCGTGGGTGTGCTAGTGATGCCCACGTACGTGTAGGTCTGTGAGAGGCAGCCGTGTGTACGAGAGTCACCGTGCTTGTGACAGCAGGACGCCCGTGTGTGTCGGTGACTGGCGCCGGGTGAGACACTGAGTGTGCCTGAAGCTGTGTGTTTGTCACCTGTGAGGTGATGGGTGAAGCACCGTGCACGTCTGACACCCTACATGTGTGACCCTCTGCACCTGAGACACCGCGTGTGTTTGGAGAGAATTGTATCTGCCTGAGTGTGAGACACCTCTGCCATCCGGGACACTCACTGTGCGTGTGCGTTTGTTACACACAGCCAAGGGTGTGAGATCCATTTTGCCCAAAAGACGTGATGTGGCACACTTGAGCACGTGTGAAGTGCGTGTGTGACACGGCCTCAAGTGCGTGTGTCCCTGCAGCACTTGTCTGAGTGCACACCTTCCTTCCTGTGTGTCTGGCTCCAGTTTTTAGCCTTTCTCCCAGACCTTTCAGAAGGTGACTTTTGATATAGCTGTCCTTCATTTAGACAGCACCAAAATGGAGCTCTCCAGGACTTTTTTTTATTAGGATTCTTTCAACAGTTTTCAGCCTTTTTTCACAGTTCTATTTTTGATTCTCTGAATTGTGATAAATTGCTTAAAATCACCCCCTTTTTGATAAGTATTTAAGCTGATAACTACTGATCTATGATCCATTATGTGGTATTATCACACCAGCTGTGCCTTGCTTGGCAAAACCCCACAGACCTGATATCATGGCACACATCCAGGTACATCTATCAGCAGTATTCTCAAACAATGCTATTTATAGATGGCAAAAACTGAAATCAAAACCAAAACCTATATTTTTCTTCAGAATATACAAGCCCGTCTTTGCTATCTTGCAACTTGGATCCACACAGTTTAGAGTGTTCATGTAAAATAATTAATTTTGGCTTAAATATTGCTTTTCTTATGCTTGATGTTGACAGAATGCTTCAATTTTTTTTTTTAGTTTATTCTCTGATTTTTTTCATCTACTTCCAACTTGTTTTTTCTCACTATCTCCCTTTCTAATATTTTTGCAGGCTCCTGTATTTCTTTGCATGAATTCTCCTGATGGAAAAGCCTCTAGCAGGGTTTCAGTCCTAGGGTTGTCTCCTCCCTGAAGCAATTACAAACTTCAGGTTTTTTTAGCAGGCAAGCCCAAATGTAAACACTTGCCTAATTTTTTATTTTAAATTTTCTTTCTAAACCTGTTGCTATGACTCGCCTTTGGCTCGTGTACAAATGTCCAATCTGTAAGCAGAAGGGCTCTGTTCCTGTCAGAGGATGCCTTTTAATCACTGGAGGTAAATACCTCTTGAACAGTTCCATAAATAATCCTCATTTCATTTTGCAGATAATGACCAGGTTGGTTTCTCTTGAGCTGTGTCTAGTCCTTCTCCTCAGCTTGCAGGATGGCTTTGCTTCCTGAACAGAGAGCAGCTCTTGCCAAAGGCTTGGCTGAACCTGTGTTTGCTTCTGCATCATGTAATGTCTGTGTTGTGAAGGATGTTAGAGAGGGACAAGTTTGCTGTGTGAGGAAAATTATTTCTGAGCATAGGCATCATTTTTTATCTAACATATCATAACCAGAGTTCTGATGAGATACAGAAGCCACCCCAGAAACATGCAGATTTGCCAGTTCAGGGGTACCAGGCACTGAGATGAACTGGTCAGCTTTCAGTCTCAGCCTTTGTTCCTGCCATCTGTTCCAGCTGAACTGAAGCATCTCAGCTGCATGCAGGTGTTCCCTGGGCAGTACCCAGCAGGTCTGACTGAATGTTCACAACTGTCCCTCTGGATGTAAGAGCTGCCTGAATTTATTTCCTGAGCCATCACAACTGCCATGCTCACTCTGCCATCTGTTCTAGCAGGGTATCCCACTCAGCAATGAGAAACCAATTCTCAATCAGTATCACATGCACATATTCTCTATTAGTGGGGCGTCTTGAAAGGACCTTTTTCTTCCTGTCTGCCACCAAAGAGCCTAGGGTGAAGACCTAAGGCCTGGCCAAATAATTTCTTGACAAATCTTAGTGTCGAGAAATGCTGTCTGTGAATGAGAAAGAACCAACTTCATATAACGCTGCAGAAAGCCTTGACTGTGGTCGTCCAGTCAGAGAGAGAGCTCATTCCATGATTTCACAGCTTGTTCTTGGGCCTTAAAATGACACCTCTTCAACAAGTCCTGTACAGATGGGCAGATTTCCTGGAGAGGGACCTAAGAACGCCTTGGGAGTACCAGAAGAAGGTTCCCACCTGACAGCTGTAGGAGCAGCATGGTCGATAATTTTTTTTTTTGTTCAAAGCAGCATTTGACAATCTGTCTAGCCCGTGAGAAAGATCTAAATGACTCCAGCTGCCTTCTCTGAACAGACCCTGTAGAGTTCACAATGAGAATGGGTTAGCACAGGTGTGTGGGAGAGTTTTATAACTGTGATGGATTGGAGATTCACAGGAATAATTGATTGGCCATACCTGCTTTCAGGAGACAGCACCACCACGTCTGCCGAGGCCAGGAACCAGGAAAGAAAGAGACTAAAAAGAAACCACATGGAGCATTGAATCTTTAAATGATCTTTGATATCTAAGTGACTAGCAGAAATTAATTCCATTTTGGAGAGTAAATATTCTGAGTATGTGCACAGAAGATACTTTCAGTTGTTTAAATGCCTAAAAGTTTTTGATGGAAGGGATCATTCTCTGTGCTTCAAACAGCCAAAATACCAGAACAGATCCAGGAGCTCAGAACAAAACTTCATCTGGTCTGCAGTCTCTTTTTGGTCAGCAACTCACAGAGAATGAATTTCCTAGACCACATATTCTTGAGCATCACACTTGGAAATTTAGGCATCCAGGACTTCAAACATTCCAAGCAGAGGACTCGGATTTATGAGTCATGTTCATCTGATCAAATATGTGATTCAAACATGAATTTTTAAAAAAAGCACCAAAGGATACAGCTTGGCTTTACCTTTGATTTCTGCTTTTAGAAGTTTTTCAGACGGCTCTGCTGACCTTGGATGTCCCCTTGTACAAGATCAACCCTGAAAATGAAGTCAGATGTGCAGTGCTCTGCCTGGCTGTGGTTGTAGTAAAACTTTGTGATGTTCCAGGGCAGGTTTAGTCATCCTTGCCTTCGCAGTGCCCAGAGCTGTATCTACTATTTTAGAGTCAGACATAAACAAACGTATTCTCTGTCTATAAATGGACAGTGATATTACATGAACAAACAGCTTGTGGTGATTCACATGAGAATAAACTGGATTCTCCTGCCAGGATAATTCACCTGGAGAGATGACTGCTTCCATTCACTTCCTTTCTTGGAAGCAGGCTGAGAATAACAAACTGTTCCGATAACATCAGCCTATTTCCAGTCAACATTATTTCCTACTGAGAGGCAGGGCAGGCCCCACCCTGTTACATGACAGGCAGTAATTGGTCCTAGAGATGTGACTAATAACTCTGACACTTTGCCTCAGAGTTAGGTGTCAGCAGCAGCCAGTTGTCACACACAAACCCCTGTTTGGAAGAGTGATGCCAAGCCTTCTCTCCAGCAGTTCAGTGTTCACCTCTGACTTCTTGGGGGCCCTGAAAAGCCTCAGTCTCAGATGTGTGCTCCTATTAGATGGCTGCAGAAGTTCAAATCTGTTTCCCTCTCTTTGTCTTGCAGCTATTTCTCTTGCTGCAAACTAAACATTATGGGCACTTCATGGTGGTCAGTGTGCTCACAGAGAGGACAGGCTTCATTTTAGACCACCTCAGTGATTCCTAAGCATTTATATTTGTTGAAGCAGACACTGTTGTAGCCTTATCCTCTCTTCTTCCAGCTTTATAAACACTAGGTCATTAAATGTTTAATGTTTTTGGTTTTGTTGAATGTTTTACTATTTCATGCTAGATGGAAACATCATTGAAAGGAAGAAAGGCAATGTCTATAAATCATGTAATTACAGTATTAATAACAATAAGCTGTGACTACATGGATCTCAGCTTCTAAGTGTTAGACAACAACACAAGACAAATAGCTCTTGATCTGACTGCCTGCCTTATTATCTTGTCTCCAGCAATATCTTACAGCAGAAGTGTAGGGAAAAGGACAGGTAGAGAGAGGCATTTCTGAAAACACCCTCTTCATTTCCAACAAATGATAGCTCCAGTTAGAGGTGGTACCACATCATTCCATGTTCATTTTCATTATTGAGGGTGGTTATTTGTTTGAGCCCATGCAAACTCTTGGCATGCATAGCATTCTGTAGCAAGGGTTTCCAGTGCAGGCATGGTATTTTGGAACCTGTCCCTTGCCTGTTTATCTGAGGATTGTGGCAGCCTGCAATCATAGGCTCAACCCACTCACAGTGACCTTTATCTCCTAAGAGCTGCACTGGAGTCCAAACCTGAACCATTCCTCTGAAATTTCCCTGCACATGGAGGTGTGAGCATGAACCTACTTTAAGGCTCCTAAGTCACTTGTCCAAGATTACATGGAGAGGCACTGGAAAAACAGAAAAACATCTCAAGAGGACTCTGATGAAAGCATCCAAACTTTCCTTCAAATGTCCTTCTCTCTGGCTTAGTATCAATCTTAGTGGCATGATTTGGGCTTGCCAGATAATCTGCAACAGCTTGCTGGATCCCAGAGTGTCTGATCTTCTCTTTTAAGCCCATGAAGAACTAGGCTTCTGGCCAGCTAAGGAGAACAATCCAGCTAGGCAGCCCTCTGGCCAAGCTGCCTCTGGGTGTGCTAGCTTGGACATTGATATTTCCCTGACACTAAGCTTTCCTCTTCAGCATGAATTGCCCATTACTTGAATTCCATCAGGGATTTCTTGTGTCACGAAGGAGTGGAGATTCTGCCTGAGCACACTGAGCAGGACTGACTGCTTTCTGTGGATGAAGCTGTTGGTCCCTGTGTGTGTGTGTGCCTGTATCTGCAGGACATAGATGTCTCAGTGTTTGCCTCTCAATGGTGCCTCTGTTCTACAACCATCTGTGTATAAAGCTGCTATTCTGCCATGAACAATGACTCACACAGGAAAGTCTCGAAGAATTAGGCAAGAACTATGTTCATCCTGAGGAGTATTGAAGGTGAGGATCCAATCCCATAAATTCTTGGAAAAAAAAATCAGTTTTCCATTTGACAGTTTTAGTCTTTCAAATCTTCTGTTGCTGATATTTACAAACAGCAGGTTGGCAGCAAACTGTCTCTGTCAGTGAGCATCACGCATCCACATTGCCTCTGACATCCCTGCTCACTGTGACCAACTTTTCCTCACTCTGTTTTCCAGCAGGGATTTTATACTAATGACTCTTCCACCTCCTATCTTCTTCTGAGCCCCCACAGATTATTCTCTCCAGTCGCTTTTCTTATATTTCCAGGCTACTCTACCCCTCTGCCAGCAGCAGTGGAAGAAAGTAGAGTCACTCTTCCTGACCTCCTTCAAGTTTTACCTGGATCTGGAGCTGCCCAAAACTCTGTGAAGGCTGTAGGGACTGTCTGGGGCAGGGATCTATATTGGTATAAAAAAAATCACAACAATCTTCACGTCAAATATCTAGCCAGGTTTGGGTACTCAGGAAAGAGCTAAAAAGGAAGGAAATTTCCAGAGGATTTTATCAGTCTCCTGTAGCCAGAATGAATGCAGAAGGAAGAGTTTCTGAAGATCAAATGAGCTTCTCTGACTAGCAGGTTCTAGTTTGTGGCACCTTGTCCACTGTAGAAAGAAAAGATTGCAGGGTTCTTATATTCCAGTGACCCAGAAAGGAAACTGTCTGAGGAACAAAGATTAAGATGATGAAGAAAGTTTAAAACAAATGGTGATATATCTTCGAAATGTAATCATAAGAAAATTCCAGATATGTCAGCCATACATACAAAAAAATTCATACAATAAACACATTTTTTCAACTGGACTAGAATTTTATTAGAAATTCTATTCTCAGATTTTGAAATTTCTCTAGGTACCAGGTCTGTGCTTCTCGATCTTTTTGGTGAATTGATCAGTCCTCAAACTGCAGAATGCAAGTTCCTTCCTGCTAGGTTAGTGAGTTCAGCTGAGTCAGTGAAAAATGTGCATTGAAATCCCACTTCCTGATCCAAAGAGGGCTGACTTCAAAGCTGGATAAAGTCACTCCTGGGTGTTGTCCACGTGTCTCCTTGAAATCCCAAGGATGAAGATTCTACAACCACTTTGGGCAGCCTGTCCCAAGGCTGTAGGACTCTCATGGTAAATGAGGTGCTCCCTTTGTTGAGAAAGGGTTTTGCTGGTTGGCAAAAAATTGCCTCTTGTTCTTTCACTGTGCACTTGCAGGAAAGGCTTGGATCCTCTGGAATTCTCATCCCCTCCCCTTGCATCAGCACCTCTGCAATGAGATCCCCCAGGCCAGACCAACCTAACTCCCATCTCATCTCCTCACACAGCACACGCTCCTGCTGATGCTGGGGCTGTGTTGGAGCCTCTCCAGCGTGTCAGCATCTCCCAGACAATGGGGAGTGTGTGTTTAAAAACTGCACAGAGTATTGCAGATGCAGCCTCGCCAGAGCCAGGCAGAAGGGAATGAGCACGTCCCTGCACTTGCTGACCACTTGCTACTGCAATCTCATGACTGGTGGGTGTTGCTGCTGCAGGGGGGGGAGCACAGCTGACACAGTTCCAGCTTGTTTTCCACAAGAATCCCAAGGCCTTTACTGCAGGGCTGCACTCTGCAGTCAGTCCCCACTCTGCCCTAATGCGTGGAGTTGTTTTGTCCCAGGTGGAAAAAAATGAAGAGGTGGTATTTTTCACAGAACAAATATATATGAGGTGAATTAGACCAAAAATTTACCATGTGATTGAAAAGGGTCAAACCCTGATTCCTCTTGTGCTGGGTGTGATGCTGATACAAATACAGATCAACACTGGCACATGGCAGCAGCATTTCAACCTGAGAAATCTGAGTTGCTGCAGAAAGTTCTGATGTCAGTCACAGACTTAAGCAAAGGGGCTGTTAACTCTCAGCACAAATTACCCTTTTCCTACAGGCTTGAAAGAGAATCTCGTAGGCCACTGGAATGAATCCCACTTCTATCCATTCCCCCAGGACCTCAAAGGAGGAGCAGGCACCATGCCTAGAGGGGATGAGCTCCCTGTGTGCATGGTGTGGTTTTAAATCAGTATTTTAATCCTCCTTTTGATTAAAAATCCTCCTTTGCAGATAGGCAAACTAGCAAGATTTATCCTTTGGATACACTGAGATAGCACACAGCTCTCTCTCTCTTAATCAGCTACTTTGTTACTGTTCTAAAATAAAGAGTCTTGTCCTTTTTTTTATTTCCTAGTAGAGGAGATATTTATATTTCATGTTACTTCTGATTTGACGAAATGAGAAACAGTGCATCACTTGTTTTTAAAGAAATAAATAAATTTCATTTTATAAACCTAGCAGTTATCTCATTTCAACTTCCTTCCAGCTTTCCACACTTTTTTTGAGGGACAAGCAAAGGACTCAGAGGGCTCTGTAGATCTCATGACAACTACAAAGCACATCAGGAAGCTTCTGGGAACGCAAAGCATTATTCAGACAAAGGCTTTTCTTTCAGCTTTATAAATATGTTTTCAGCCATCATCACAACAGAGCAAAAAAAATAACCCCAGGAACACTCCTGCAGAACTAAACTCCCATGCAAGAGCTGTTTCTCATTCTTTCTGATTTTTTTTTTTTTCTTCCTTTATGTACAGCTAGGTTTGTGTTGTAACAAAAGGCTAAACCCTGCTAATCTGCTCGTTTGTCTGCGAGCCCTGTGCTTATCACAGCAGCGTTTGTTGGCCGGGGCAGCTGTGCCACGGGAGCTGCACGGTGTCATGTGAGAGCGTGGGCTGGACACAGCCACTGCTGCACTCACAGCTCTGCCAGTCACCAGGGACTGTCCACATCCTGCAGGGCATGGCCAGGGGTGGCACGTAGCCGTGGGGAATGCAGCAGGGGGATGATTTTTGTCAGCTCGACGGACAGACCGTTGCACTGCCCAACAGCAGACAGCGTGCCAAGGAGTTCTGGCTGGCACAAGGGACCCCAAGTGGGAAGAGCAGGATGAATGGCCAGTCAGGAGGCACGGGTGACAGCCAGCTGTGATGACAGGGTATGAAACACAGGATGAAGATGACAGAAACCTAAATGGAAAACAACGTATAGGAGCAATTTAAGCAGATGAATAGACAGAAGAGGAGACATGGGAGGAAGGGACGCAGCGTGCTGGATGTGCATGGGAGGAGGCAGGAGCCATGGCTTGGGGTGACCAGCAGGTGTGGTGTGGTGGCACTGGTGCCTGGAGACAAAACTGGGAGTGAGAAGAGCAGCCAGAGCTACTGGCTGTCACTTGAGCCACCCGGGTGAGCACAGCCACGCAGTACAGCCCAGCATGAGCACGACCAGGATCCAGCACTACCTGTGCCTTGGCCCTGGCACACCGGCCCGCAGCGGGGAGGATCCGGGGTGGGATCACCTGTCCCAGTGCAGGAGCGTTTCCAGAGACACCCCCGTGAGCCCCTGGAGCTGACAGTGTGCTCCCAGCACGGCACATCAAGGAGCAGCTCAGCAACGGCGTATCCGGGGCACAGCGCACCCTGCACATCCCGCACATCCCGCACATCCCGCACATCCCGCACATCCCGCACATCCCACACATCCCACACATCCCACACATCCCACACCCCGCACAAACCACACCTCGAGTCCCGCACAGACCCGCACCCCGCACACTGCACCTCTTGCACACCGAACCCCTCAGTCTGCACACCCTGATCCCCCGCACCCCGCACACCTGGTACCTGCTGCACCCCCGCACTCTGCACCCCGCGCCCCGCACACCCTGTACTCCCTGTACCCCCCGTACCCCGCACTCCGCACACCCTGTACCCCCTGTACCCCCTGTACCCCGCACTCCGCACCCCCGCACTTCCCACTCCGCATCCCCCGCACTCCGCACACCCTGTACTCCCTGTACCCCCCGTACCCCGCACCGCCCGGGCCCCGCATCCCCCGCGGGCCGTCGGTGCCACAGCGCCCTCTCGCGCCGAACCGGCGCAACTGCACCTGGCCGCGCTCCCGCCAGCCCGCGGGCACGGAGCGACAGCGGGACACGGACAGCGGGACACGGACAGACGGACACGGACAGACGGATACACGGATACACGGACACGCGGGACACACGGATACACGGGACACAAGGACAGCGGGACACATGGACACACGGGGCACACGGATATACGGGACACAAGGACAGAGGGACAGACGGACACACGGGGCACACGGATACACGGACAGACGGACACACGGGGCACACGGATACACGGACACGGACAGAGGGACACAGACAGACACGAACAGACAAAAAGACTGAGAGACTGAGACAGACACGGACAAATGGACACAGCCAGACAGAGACCGAGAGACAGGCATGGAAACACACAGGAGTAGACAGACTGAGACACAGACAGACGCACAGACAGACACGGACACACAGACACAGGGACACACGGATACACACAGATACACAGACATGCACACAGACACTTGTCAGCCTCATCGTGAATCAACAGTCCATGTAGTCACTAAAGCATCACCCTGGTTTATTATATATATATAAATACACATATATATATATATATATATATAAATAAAATTTCTCACAGCTTCACCTTAAGGTTGTCTAAATATATCAGTTACACACACACACACTGGGTTACTTGAAGAAAGTAATGGGTATCTGCTGGATACACAGAAGTCTTTATCAGGAGGGAGCCTGCTGCAGCTTGGGTCAGGAACCTCATTTCTCTGATTTCTAAAAAGGAAGATAATGCAGAGGGTATTGGAGCAACTCAGTTATTTGTGGTCTCATTTCAGGTCTGTGGCTGTTGCAATTGTCCTGCCATTTTATAATGAAGAAGTAATATCTCCCAATTGTGCTGAAAGACCTGGACTCTTAGAATTGACTGTGTTCGGTCTGACTCCTGTGAGGCACCAAAAGGACTTAAGAAAATGCACTGGTTTTGAGTAAGTGACAATTCCAGGCCTTCCTTTATGAGGACACTCCTGTGAAAGAGTAGGAGGTGTAAGTCATGCTTCGTGCTGTGATGTTTTGATTTCTCTGAAACTCTTTCCCAAGCACTGTTCTGCCAACAAGAGACACGTTTTCCTAACCGTATCCTAGGTCTGGCATTCCTTTTTCTAGGAGGGACCTTTGCTTGATGTCCCTCTGACTTGACCAATGTAATCGAGGAAGTTTGTCTTTCTTCCACCCCTTGGGTGGATAAAACACTATAAAGGGACGAAATTCCCAGGCAATAAAAATTGATTGGAGTCATTTCAGCCTTCTAAAGTTTGGAATCCGTGTCGTTAAACAGCACCAGGGAGGAAGGCAGCTGTGGCTGTGTGGGCAGTGACCTCTGTGACACCCCCCCTGCACAGGACCTGCAGCCTCCAGCTCACCTGGCCTTCCATGTCACGGCTTTTGGCTCTCAGCTTGTTCACCTGCCCCTCGGCGATGTCAGCTCGCTCCTTGGCCTCCTCCAGCTCGTGCTGGGCCTTGCGGCACCGCGAGAGGTTGATGTTGGCCTGCTCCTCCTGGAAGTCAGACAAATGGCACAAATGGCCCTGCCCCATCACCCCTGACACCACCTGTGGGCCTGGTGCTTCTGAGTCTGAAAGGTATTCAGCCTGCCAAGTGGCTGATTTCTTCCCAAGGGAAGAGTTTTTTTCTTTCCAAGGACAATTTTTGTAAATAACTTACGTTCTCAAAATAAATCTGTACAGCTGTGCTGGTTGTGTTTCCCTTGTTCCACCAATGGGACCAGAGAGGTGTTGTTCTGTTGTTTGGGGTTTTGGTGGTGGTTTTTTTTGTTTTGTTTTGGTTTTTTTTCTGGTGTTTTTTTTTATTATTATTTGTTTGTTTGGTTTTTTGTGGTTTTTTGGGGTTTTTTTGGTTTTTTGTTTTGTTTTGTTTTTGTTTTGTTTTTTTTAAGAAGTTTTTAAAAAGTTTTATTTTACTTTTCTGCGTTTACTTTTTTGCACTGGAGTTAGGTACGGTTTTACATAAACAACTTTTTTTGTTATTGTAACAGTATAACTATGTTTATATATATATATTTTTTTTTTTTTATAAGGAGGAGACTGTTAATGGATTGTTGGGCTGTTTAGTGTAGTTGAGGAGGAAGATTTTTCTTCCTTCAATTTATGGTCACTGCTGGAATTTTAGAAATGTTGAAGTTTGTAAATAAACTGACTCTTTTCTGCCTTGGACATCTCAGCGTGTGGGTGTCATTTCTCTGTGTTGTGTGTGACATTGCTCCCTTTTACCAATCATGTTAAGTCTGTATTGGAACACCTTATAAAAGGTACTAAAAATAAGACAATAAAGCCTTCTGATTTTTTACTGCTTCAAACTGGAATCAGGCATCTTTACTTCGTGTCCAAGTACGACACCACCTGTGCTGGCCTCACGGGCACAGCCCTGCATTGCCAGTGCTCTGTGTGTTTTTATCTGGTACCACCCACAGCATGACTGCCTGGGGGGCACAACCATTACCCCACTCAGTTGCAGGTGGGGAAATTGGTTTGTGTGGCTCCAAAAGTGTGCCAGTTCCAGCATAACTACAGCTAGGCCCGCTCTGTTGTGAGCCATAATAAAGAACATCCAAAGGGAGTGGCCTTAGCTGCCCTGTCAAACTCAGTATTCAATTATTTTAATGATCTAGGCAGCCCACCTTTCAGAAATCTCCACCCAAGCCCCACTGAGAAGAGTCCTCCACTCACAGCTTCCTCAGCCTGCTTCTTGTAGGCTTTCACTTTCAGCTGCAGCTTGTCCACCAGGTCCTGGAGCCGAAGGATATTTTTCTTATCCTCTTCAGACTGTAGGAAGTGAAAATGGAGTCAGCCTTGGCAGATGAAGTGAGGTGATCCACGTAGGAGGATTTGCCAGTACCTGGTAGGTGAGCTCCTTCAGCCTCCGTTCGTACTTGCGAGCTCCTTTCAGGGATTCTATGCCTCGTTTCTGCTCAGAATGAAGCTCATTTTCCAGCTCATTAATCTGAAACACAGAATCGTGGCAAAAATAGCAAGGAGGGCTGCTGGTCCTGCTGCAGGACTAAGGCTGCAGAGAAGGTGGCAGAGCAGGGCAGTGTCCTGCAGCTGCTCCTTGGGTCTAGACTGGCTAAAAGATGCTGTCTGTGTTATGGTGGTGGTGAGAGTGTGTGTGAATCCATAGCTGTTTATAAAAGGAACTTAGCTGTGCATACCTAGAGCATTTGTAGTCAAAATTAGGTTTAAATCTGTCAGAGAAGAGGAAATTGAAACAGGGAAGGGAGGGTTCTATGAATGTTCAGCTGGTAAAATCTGGGGAAAATCTCTTTCATTTTTTTTATCTTTCATTTGTTATTTTTGGGAGTGGCAGTGGCAAATACTGTTTAGGGGCAGCATGGAAGCCTGCTGTCTATTCCCTTTCCACTTGTCCAGCTTTCACAGGCATTGAATCAGAGATGTAATGTGGCATATCTGTGCCTGTGCTCCTCTGTAAACCTGCTGATTTCCACTCCCTTTTGGAACCTTTTACCAGCTGTCTCTACAGCCTTCCATGGCAGCAGGTTTTCAAATTTCACTGCCCACTCTGTAAAGTATTTATTTTTATTTATTTTAAAGGTGAAGATGGGCTGGTCTCTCCAAATGGCAGAGTCCTAGTCTTGTATGTCAATACTCATAAAGCTTTATCTTGCAGATCCTTCTTGAGTTGCAGAGACCAGAACTGCACGTGGTATACTTAATATAGTGGCAAGAATGTGTTGCCATACAACTCTGTCTTATTCTCAGTGCCTGTGCTAATGAAGCCAAATTTTTTTTGTTTTAGGTTTTTGCTTCTATTGCACATTCAGCAGTTTCTGAAGTCTGTCCATTACCAGTTCCAATTTCATTCCCAAGTAAATACAACCTAAATTATTTTTCCCTAGACAAAACTACAATATATGTCTCCCTGATATCCATCTTCCCCCATTTTTGCCCTCTCAGTTTTTCTGAGGCCACTCTCAAGTCCATCACCCTCAGTGCAATGTCTGGCTCTCATCAAACCTGCTATGAATAGCTGGGGCTCTCCCTGTTTTCACCCTCCCAAGAGGTTCCAGCAACCAAGGGCCCAGTCAGAAACCTCACTTTTATCTACCCAAGTTTTCACCATACCCTGGCCTCCAGCTTCTGGAGTTGCTTCTTCCCTCCCTTCAGTGCCAGCTGCTCAGCCTCTTCCAGACGGTGCTGCAGGTCCTTCACTGTCTGCTCCAGGTTCTTCTTCATCCTCTCCAGGTGGGCACTGGTGTCCTGCTCCTTCTTCAGCTCTTCTGCCATCATGGCTGCCTGGTTGTGGTGCACAGTTATCTTACAAATATCCCCATCCCAGCAGCTCTGAACAATGCCCAGCTTCACTCTGGTGAGTGACTCTGCACATTCTCAGCACCCCTGGCCATGCTAAGGCTCTGTCATATAAACAGGGTCACTCTTGCTCAAAGCCTGTATTTCTAAAACTGCTTCACCTCAGAGAACAGACAGGTTCGGTACAAAGAAAAAAATAATCAAGGTGTGCAAAATGGCTCTGTACCAAAGTTCTGGTTTTTAAGTCAGTCAAAATTGAAGTATCTTGAAGTATTACCAGCTAGCACTCTGCATCTCTGGGCTTCCTCGTGACTTTTGAGTTATCATCTGGCTATTTGGTGATGAAATTTGCCAAAGAGTCAGACTTCTAACCAGTTTTATTTGCCAGTGAGATGACCCTGAGTACATCAAACTGCACTGAAAAGCTTCTGCCTGCTGAGGTCCTCAGAAGCTGGGATAGACAGCTGTCAGCAACGTGGCAGAGCAGAGAGTTCAGGGATCCTGCAGCCCTGCTGCTGGTGGGCAGTCAGGACCAAACACTGGTGCACCAGGGCTCGATGCAATAGTGTCACCATTCCCTGTTTAGTTTTCCTATACCTTTCCTAGATGGTCCCAGATATTGTTACTTCTGATAACGTGGAATCTGAAGTCTCATTTAAACAAAACATTTATATTCTCTCTTTTTCTTGCATGTCTAGCATTTGTATAGAATTGTGTATTGTTTTAGTCTTAATTTCTGCTTTTCTGTGCTGTGTCTAGACAGGCCTTTATTTCAAACTACTCTTTTTCCATTATAATTTTGCCACCATCTGTTCAATCCTGCCTGTTACCTTTACTCTGGAAGCAAAAGGGAATGGGTTTGGAGAAGGGGAGAGAGAATACCTCTTCAATACAGGCAGCTAGCAGGACATGAGGACCCTTTCTGAAGGGGTCTTCTGTGACAAGCAGTGGGGCAGTGGCTGCATGAGGCCCACGTGGGAGGGATTGTGTGTCACAGATATTTTCTACTGAAGAATTGGTTCTCCTCCATCTGACTGCTGCCTTTCTGAAGTGTAAAAGTGACTGTGGTGGTACAAAAACAGGAGAGAGGCGAGCAAGAGGACTCACATCTGTGATTGCTTTCTTTGCTTTCTCCTCTGCATTTCTGGCTTCCTGAATGCTGTCCTCAACTTCAGTCTGTAAATGAGTTATGTCCACTTCCAGCCTCTTCTTGGTGTTGATCAGGCTTGTGTTCTGTTGGGGCAGCCAGCAGACAGGTCATCCCCAGCCCCTCTGTGCCACCCCCACCCCATTTGTGCCCCTCCCACAGGGCTGTAGTCATCTCCTGTGCCAGGAGGTGCCAAATACCTGCGAGTGGAGCAGCTGCACTCTCTCACTGGCATCTGTCAGCTCCTGCTCCGAGACCCTGCGGGCTCGCTCGGTCTGCTCCATGGCAGCTCTCATCTCCTCCATTTCCGTGGTCATCAGGCCATTCCTGCGCTCTACTATAGCCAGCTGCTCCTTCAGGTCGTCATTCTCTCTCAGGGCATCATCCAGATGGAGCTGGGAATCCTTAAAAGGGTGAAAGCACCTTTTTTGTGATGCCCAGGAGCAAGCAGAGGGAATGGCAAAGACCCACGGGGTGGTAGCCTGGTGGTCCCTACCTTGAGCTGCCCTTGCACAGCTTTGAGATGCTTCTGTGACTCTGCCACCTGGCAGTTGGCATGGCTCAGCTGTATTTCCATGTCGTTCAGATCTCCTTCCATCTTCTTCTTCAGCCTCAAAGCATCATTTCTGCTCCTGACCTCGGCATCCAGCATGGTTTGCATGGACTCTAATACCCTCTGGTGGTTCCTCTTCAGCTGCTGAATCTCCTCATCTTTCTCCGCAGTCCTTCTGTCAACATCTGACTTCACCTGGTTCAGCTCCAGCTGAACACGCAAGATTTTCCCCTCCTCGTGCTCTAAAGAGCCCTGTCAGGGTTGAAAATTAGGATTTGTCTCTGTAATAATGTTCATTTCTGGGAAATGCTCATGCAGAAATGTGACCCTTTGCAGCTGGGAGGGCAGGGGGTATTTGCCTTATCTTTAGAGAAGACCAAGCACTGAAAAAGCTGACTGCTGGGTATTAAATGATAATTTAGGAATAATGTTCCTCAGGAAAATGCCTCAGATACCACAAGGTCTGGGCACTGAAGGCTGTGGTGACACTGGAGGGACAACAGTGGAAAATTACAATTTGTCTCTGTAATAATGTCCATTGCTGGGAAATGCCCATGCAGAAATGTGACCTTTGCAGCTGGGAGGGCAGGGTATTGCCTTATCCTTAGAGAAGACCAAGCACTGAAAAATCTGACTGCTATTCCATACTCACTCTACCCCAGCTGGATTTTAAATGGTAATTTAGGAATAATATTTCTCTCAAAGCAAGCCCCTGATTGAGGACACTTGCCTCTGCTTCTTCCAATGCTGCTTGTAGGTCACACTTTTCTTGCTCAATTTGCTTCTTTGCTTTCTCCAGCCCATGATTTGCTTTTCCAGACTCAGCAATCTGTTCAGTCAGATCAGAAATTTCCTCTGCAACCAGAAAACACATACTCAGCTCCTCTCAGACAGTGTGATCAGTGGCACCTGCAACTGTTCTTTGGTCATGGGAGTGACAAAAGAGGCTCTGGTGTACTGGGATGTAACAGTGAGAAGAAAGAATACATCTTGTCTCGTGTGCAGTCTTTATTTCTGACAACCTGCACATCTCAGTTTGGTGTGCAATTTGAAAATGAGAAGGACCAACTGGAGTGAGCCCAGAAAATAATGTCAGCTTCCTCTGGGCAGTGAAATACATCTCCAGAGACAGTCATGTTTGATTGATTGATTTCCTTACGCTTAGAAAATCCCCAGTGACCATTCAGTTCACAAAAAAAGGATCTGAGCTGTATTTCCTTTCTATAATTAGTTTGCTTATTAAATGCCAAACCATTGTGCCACAGCTGCATGATCCTCAAATAATCAGAAGACAGACAACAGCCCTCCAGATTTTTTTCTAGTGGCAGTTACTGAAGCAATCTAAAAAAAAAACAAACCCTGAGTATCATCATAATTTCTGTCTATTCAGTTAACTTGGTCCTTTTCCATGCATAGGATTATGATGGGGTGAAGAAGGGGGAACATCCTGAGGAAGCAGGGTGCTGTAGAGATGAAAGTGTGCGCTTGCAGGTGACTTTATAATCAGCTGAAGAGGGGAGAAAGTCACCACCTTTGTGGTGAGAATTGTAAAGAGCAGAACCCTGGGAGGAGGCAGAGCTCTGGTAGGGCAGAAACGTGGAAGCAGCTGAAGGCTCACAGTGAATCTGAGCTGACAGACACCTGAACTTACGCTGGAGGTTCTTGTTCTCCCGCCTGACGGTCTCAGCCTGGTCCAGCATCTCCTCGTAGGCGTTCTTCATCCGGAAGATCTCGGTGCTGAGAGAGCGGGACTCCTTCTGGGCAGCCTCCAGCTCAGTCTGACTCTCCTGGTACTTCTGCTTCCATTCAGCCAGGATCTGGAGTGACAGGAGGAGAATGACCCATTCTGAACCGCTCCATCTCTGCACCTTTCTGTGACAAGAACTCAAGAGGCCTGGCCTGTCTTAACAGTCTTTTGCTTTGGGCTGTTCTCTGCCTGTGACAATCAACTCCCTGTGATGCGATACTCTGGTTGTTTTGGTGGGATCTGCTTAAATTTGCCTCTTAAACCAACACTAGTGCATGCCCCAAGCTGTCAGGAAGGAGTTTGGTTTGACATCAGCCCCAAAATAATGTGGTTGGTCTGAATAAGGATGTGTGAATCTTGATAGTGTTGCAGAAGCCAGTGATCCTGGACTAAGCCCACCAAGAAAGGTCATTCTCTACCAATTCTCTCCTCAGTTTGATACCACAGACCTGTAAAATCCCTTTTTTAGCACAGTCTTTTCACTCACACAAGGGTAGACCAAGACACAGGGCTGTGCAGCATCACTTGGTCCAACAGTGTAAGTTCTTTTAAATGTTAGTAAGGGCAGTGAAGGCTGGAACTTTACATGAGTCTGAGGCTCTGCCTAACCCCAAGGTTAGGCTGGCAGACTAGCACCAGGGCTTGTTAGCTTGCATGTGAGTACTCAGTCTGTTTGACCAGTCTCTCTTGAGAAGATTTCATGCTTTTTTAAATTATCAGAAGGCTGCTTCATTATTTCCTGTGGTCACCTGACTTTATCTTTACCATATGTCCCACTACGGGATCTTCACCATAACTTTGCTTTGGATAAGATGTAATTGATTTTACTGTGAGTGCAGAACTTTGATAATTTCAGAATTTATCTTGTCCTATCAAATATCTAATGAGGTTTAGATCTGGCATGGTCTTTTGAACAAACCTTGTCAAAATTCCTCTGCTTTTTATCGAATGCTGCACAGACTGCATGTGACCTCTCCACGTCAACCATGAGGTCATCCACTTCCCCCTGCAGCTTCTGCTTTGTCTTCTCCAGTGAAGCACATTTTGCATTGACAGCCTCAATCTGCTCCTCTGATTCCTGCAGGCGCTGGGCCAGCTTCTTCCTGCAGGGTGGGACATTCAGCACTGAGAAAAAGCAAATTCTGGCCTTCTCAGAAAATGGACATGAAAGGAGCTTGGAATTGAAGATGGGCAGAGAGAGCAATATATAATGCTGTGGTGCCAGGAGCCTGGGGTGGCACAGCATTCTGAAAGTGAAGCATAGACTGGGAGAGTTTGCACCCTAGTATGAACTGTACCAATGTGGAGAGGGGCCAAAAATATGCTTTCAATACTGACAGTGTAAAGAACGTGCTCTTTCAACTGCTGTGATTAACTCAATGCACTGTAATTCTCCTTTAGGTGGACACCCGTAAGCCTCAATCCCTGCTTCTCTTTGAAACATCTGCTCACAGAATTCACAAAATTCACAGAATGACCAGGTTGGAAGAGACCTTCAAGATCATCGAGCCCAACCCACCCCTAACACCTCAACTAAACCATGGCACCCAGTGTCACATCCAGTCTTCTTTTAAACTCACCCACACCCCTTTTCACTTCTAACACATTAAAAAGCACACTGCTCTGCCTATTTACCACTACAAACATATTCTGGTTTCCTTCAGTTCTTCACTCATTATGCTTAAACATCCTCCAAGCCATCCCTCTGCATACTTGGCCTCCTCGAGCTCCTCGGTGCGCTGAATCGCGTCCGTCTCGTATTTGGTTCTCCACTGGGCCACTTCACTGTTGGCCTTGGACAGGGCTCGCTGCAGCTCCCCCTTGGCCTCCTGCTCCTCCTCATATTGTTCCCTGAGCAGGTCACAGTCGTGGCGAGCAGACTGCAGGGCATGGGCCAGGGCGTTCTTGGCCTTGGTAGTTAAAATAAAAAGGAGTTGTCAGAACACAGAGTGATTTGTGGCTGGGTATTTTCCCTGTAGTCTGATAAAATATTCATCCCTCCCCGCCCGTGTGCTGCAGTTGCTAGAGAAACAGAAGGAGCAGAATGAATGACATTAGGGGTTCTGTGTTTCAGGTTTGATGTTGTTAAACAAGGTCAGGTGCTTGCCCATCTTGTCTGGGACAACACCTCCCAGACACATCTGTGCCAGGTATTTTGGGCAGAGGCAAAATAAATCCACCAACAGACAAGGTGCAAGCTCTCCTGCTCTATTTCCTTTTTTTGGCTGCTTCTGTTTGCTTTGCCTATGGGCACAGAGCTGCTTTCCTTCACTTCTCTCATGTTTTTGATCTTCAGAATGCATGATGAGAAGGGCTTAAACTGTCTTGTTTATTTAATTTTTAATGTCTCCTCTCTGTGTTGTATTCCAAGGCAAAGTGCAAAATTTTCACTATTCTGATGTCTCTTCTCTGAGGAGAAATCTCATTTATTTTTTTAGCGCATTGATTTATTTTAAAATCTGTTGCTCCAAATGGAAGCAAGTCACCTTATTTTCTTCCTCTAGTTGTCTCTTCAGCTCTTCAGTCTGCTGAGTGAAGGTATGTTTGCCTCGAGTTAACTGAGAAATCAAGGACTCCTTCTCCTCCAGTTGCCTAGTAAGTTCACCTAATAAGAAAAAGTTGGGGGTTTTTTTATACAGAGACATAAAAGATATAAAACAAGACATAAAACGAATGAGAGCAGCTAGCCATGTGGAAAGTGATTAAAAGATATGAAGTGGTAAATTGAAGGCAGAGCAGTAATTGCATTCCCACCAATAGGAAAAGCTGTTGAAGAGAAATGCTGTGCTGGCATCCAAGAAAAGAAGATGAACTGACCACAAACTCACATGTTCATTTTGACTGACAGTACTCCTTCTGGTTTGGTTTTGTGTTTCTTTGGGTAGCTTTCTATGACTGCCACCAGGAGGAAATTCTGAGCTTTGTTCAGGTCACCAAGTGAGGAACATTTTACAAAACAAGTGGGCATTCAGGCAGCGTATTTAAGTACCTGACACTGGAGTATTTCCTTTCATCAAGGGACGTACCATTCTCAGTCTGTAGGCGTGTTTTCTGGGTGTTCAGATCATTAATTAGCCGCACATGTTCATCATCCTTGGCTCTGACTTCACTGAACTGGTCTTCAAGAGCTCGGCACATTTTTTCCAGGTTGCTCTGTGAAGAGACAGAGAACACAACCCTCAGTTCACCCTGTTGTTCGGAAGAACAACGCTAACGAGAAACACTTCTCCCCGCGTAGCAACCTTGGCTTTGGAGACAGACTCCACATTGCTGGCCAAGTCATCAATCTCCATCTTCAGCTCGCTCTTCTCCTTCTCCAGCTTCTGCTTCACACGTTGCAGGTTGTCAATCTGCTCCCCCAGCTCAGCTGTGCTGTCCGCGTGCTTCTTGCGCAGGGCGGCAGCCGTGGCTTCGTGCTGCAGCGTGGCCTCTTCCAGGTCACGGCGCATCTTCTGGAACTCTGCCTCACGCTTCTTGTTCATCTCCACCTGAGCTGCTGTTGCCCCTCCTGCTTCTTCCAGGCGCTCGCTGATCTCCTCCAGCTCCCTGGAGAGGTCGACTCTCTGCTTTTCGGACTTGGCGCGGATGGCGCGTTCGGCCTCAATTTCCTCCTCCAGCTCCTCTATCCGAGCCTGTGGGAGTGAAGTGGTTAAAAGGGGAACGGACAAATTTAAGATTTTCACTAAGGAATAAAGAGCAAACAATCACATCCAGTCATGCGAGCACAGAAAGAGAAGCACCACTAGAAATTTCACTGTATTGTGTCCTAGGACGGGTAATATTAAGCTTTGGAGCAATAGAGAATGTAAAATCTGCTCAGAATGGATTTATTATTTGGGATTTTTGGTGTATTATTATTTGTTAAATTTTGTTTCATTTCATTATTATTATTTTAATGTAATTAATTTTTTATTACATGTATTATTCAAATGTAGTAATATTTCAATTAAGATATTCTATTTCTGTAAGAAATAGAGGGAGTGTCACTGGAAAATGTAAAGGAATGTGAATTTCTTAGAAATTTCCTAGAACAAAGCAGCGTCCTTTCTCCATCAGCAAACAGGATGGAAGGAACTTTGAGATGAACAGTGGTGGGATAATAGCAATGAAGAAAGCTGCCTTCCTGGTTCTGCACTTAGAAGGTGATCTTTGTCCTGATCATGACATATAAAGTCACATTCCACTGTTTTCTTAGAAAAGTGATTCTCAGTGGCTGCACATCTGTGGCATTCTCAAAGCCTGCCACAATGTTCACGTAAGAAATTTCCTACATAGTCATGTGAGATTAGAGGCCAGAGTTTCTGTAAAAGTGCCCTGAGATGGGAACAGTACCCAGAGTCCCATATTGATGGTTTTATTCATGGGAGGGAAAATATTTTTTTGTAGAATGATCTAAGAATAAATACCAATTAATTCTAAGAAATTTGTGCTTGCCACTAGAATTATTAATAATTCATAGACTTTACCTGAATCTCCTTAATTTTCTTTTGCAACTGAGAACTTTGAGCCTGCTCATCTTCAATTTTAGTTTGCAACTGGCTAATTTCAAAATCTTTTCTGTTAAGGAACAAGAAGGCAAAGTCAATATGGTTAAGATAAAACATGAATTTCAGAATTCAGAGCATAAGAAGTCAGTGTAATACTTTTTTAGCCTTTCATCCATTTGTTGCTTATCATTTTCCAGATCCATGATGGAATCCTGAGACATTTTCAGATCACCCTCCAGTTTTCTCTTTGCTCTCTCCAGATCCATTCGCAGCTTCTTCTCTTGTTCCAGAGATGCTTCAAGCTAAAACACATAAAACATACCTTGAAATACATAAATTATACTTTGAAAGTAACTATTCTTGATTTAAAAATCTAACTATGTTGGAAATTGATGAATAGAGAAAATAATCAGGGCATCTCCATGTGTGCTGCACTCTCACTTTGAGCTGCGTGGTGATTTTAGTTTCAGACATTGAGCTGTCCACAGCTTGGCTGTGCAGAGTTGAAATACCAGTTTTTGAAAAAAAAAAACCCAGAAATTATTTTTTTCCATTAGCTAGGCTTCCTAGCATATAGACTGCTAAATATACACAAAATCCTAGTATTTATAACTTCCTGGATTATATGTACACACAAATACTTCTGCAGCAACCTTCAAACAGTCACAGGTCTCCTGCTTCAGGTAATGGGTTAAATCAGATCACAAAAGTCTCCACTGCTGAAAAACCTCAAGATGAACATGAAAGATGTGCTGGATACCACAATTTCCTATCAATTAGCAGCAGTTTATTGGCTGAAATTATTAGAGCTGCCTTGTTTACTTTAGGTTTTGCTTATAACCCAAACTACATCTTTCTAGCCTACTGTAACCTGGCACAGTGTATATATTATACACAACCCCAAAACTTCTACTTACATCATCCACTTGCTGCTCCAGTTTGCTCTTGGCTTTGCTGAGGGTGCTGACTTTGTCTTCCTCAACTTGCAAGTCATCCAGTGTCTGCTGGTGGGCTTCCTGGAGGGCCTTTTTCTCCTTGGTGAGTTTAGAAATAGTTTCATCCAGAGCTGCCATCTCTTCGGTGAGATTCTTCACCTGTCAGAGAGGCAGCACCCACCCCATGAGAAATGGCAGACTGAGAACACAGTGACTGCATCCTTTCAAAACCTTGCATGGAGGCAGTCAAAGAGCTCTCTGCAGAATGTTTATATTGATTGCAGCGAGGGCAGCAGCATGAATCATGCCTGAGAGTCTCACCTCTCTGGTCCTACAATGGTAGGAATTCTTGCTTTAGCTGTTTTTGATCCCCACCCCTGTCCTACTAAATTTCACTGTGAAACATGCTAGAACTTCACTTCTCTCTGAAAGTTTTTTTCCCACTGGGATTTACAAAAGCCCTCTGAGTTGCTCTTGCTTGAGGAATGTCTTTCCTGCATATATTTGTTATGAAAACAGCTGCAATTTCTCAGCAAGCCAGGTTCTTTAAAAAGAGATGATCAAGTGTAAAGCACTGCCAAAAATATGTTAAGTTTTCCCTAAAAGTGAAACAAACCATGAAAACATGACAAAGAACCTTAATAGAAAAGAAAAAATTCTGTCAGCTGATTGATTAAGTGAAAATACCTCTCTCCTATGCATTGGATATATTCTACTTCTATTCACAGAACTTATAAGTGGCTACATTTTTCCACAGAACTGACAAGTTGTATGGGAGAACTGTCTGGGGAATAATAATTCCCTGATTCCTCTGTCACCTTATTCTCTGTTGCATGCTTCTCCTTTTCCACTTTGGCCAGAGTCATTTCAAGATCATCAATATCTTTCTTCAGCTCTGAGCACTCATCTTCAAGTTTCCTCTTCTTTGCTGTCAGCTCAGCATTTGTCTCCTCTTCATCCTCCAGTCTTTCATTTAGCTCTTTAATTTTAGCTTCTAGCTGGATTTTACTTTTAATGAGTCCTTCACATCTCTCTTCAGCATCAGCTAGATTTTCACTCTCCTATCAGAACACATTGAAGGTGCATTATATTTATCACAAAAATGACAAAAGACAGTTAATACACTCAGTGAGTGAAACAATACAGTTTTTTCTGAGATTAAACTGATTTGAAAGCACATGGCAACAAGTGACAAGTCCACTTGCACCAGGCTGCTCTTGGCCATGTAATATTTTATTACCTTTTAGAATCTGACAGGTACTATTTCAGTCTCTGCAATTTCAGCAGTATTCCAGAGAAAAGCAGTTTCCCACAGTTCTGCCTCTGACAGAAAAGCACCCTTGCCCCAGCTCTGCATTATAATGGTAGCAGATGTGGAAACAGCCTGTACTTCATCCAGAATCAGACACCACTGTGAGGAGCACATTTTATACACTGGGGAATGTCTGATTCTTCCTCTGGTGATAGGTTGGAACTTGCTGGGTTCTTCCTGGTGTTAATGTTTGGTGTGTGCTTTGCACCTTGCTTGGGTGTAAGGGACAAGACCAGACACAAAGCAGAGGAGGCTTTGTCACCTTTACATGTCTGTTTATAGAGGACAATGGAAAAGAGGAGAAGAAGAGCAAAAGAGTCAGAGGAAGTGGGGTGAATCTGGAAATGGAGGTTACTCACAGACTGAACCTGGAGCTGCAGGTCATTTTTCTCTTGCAACAGGGTCACCATTTTCTCCTCCAGTTCCTTCCTCTTTGCCTCAGACTTTGCAAGCTCCTCCTTGGTTTTCTCAAATTCTTCCTTCATGTTGGCCATCTCCTTCTCAGATTCTGCACTCTTCAGCAAGGGCTTGATCTTGAAGTACAATTTCATCCATGGCCAGTGTTTGACATTCATGAATGCACGAATGTTGTACTGGATGATATAAATAGATTCTCTGAAAATGCATGAAACCAGTTTATGAGTGTGGTGAGACTTTAGCTAGAAACACACTCTGATTATTTGCCACACAGCATCAGCATTTAGCCCAAGAACTTTTGCATGAGACTTTTTTTCCCTCATCTCCCTTGCTTTTAATAGTCATTTTGAGGCCCTTACTGCAGAAAAGCTGGTTCAGTAGCTTTAATAATATCTATTGTCTGAAAAGATGAGGAAGAAATACTACAAAACAGACAGACTTCTCTGGCATATTGACTGGGACTCTCTGAGACTTTCCTCAAGGAAAATACAAGTGCTCAGGTAAATACCAGAGTAAAAACTGTTATTGTTGAAGAACTGCTGCTGAGACTAAAAATTTGGCAGTTACTGTCAATTGTGGAAACAGCAGCTTGGTGCTTTCTGGGTCACTCAAAATAGCAAATACCATATTAGAAATTTTTAAGACAGAAACTGAAAAGAATAAGGAAACATTTTTATGGCATTGAATGCAAAAGGATATTGTTAATGCCCATAGTTCAAAGGGAGAATAGACAATTCCTTGCAGAGAAATCCAGGGGGAGTTACTGAATTCTTAGAAACTATGCCAGGCTTAGGAAACACCTGAGCTAAATATATGCTGCAGAGTTTTATTACAAACAAAACCAATTGTTTGGCAGAGTGTCCTGTACATTTATGAAAGCCTTGCTCCCCCTAAAACTTTCACTTTTCAACAACATTCAAGAAAGTTTGCTTGTCTTGTCCAGTGCTGTCACTCCTGAACTCTAAATTTTGCATGATTCATCCCATCACAAAGGGGATGAATGAAGAGCTGCAGGGGATGTGGAATAGCTGGAAGTATGGAGTACCTTACTATACAAGCTAGAATTGTTCACCTTAGATGATGGAGTCAGGAAAGGAAATTAAAGAAAGGGAGAGCAGAGAGTGACTATACATCATTCCTTACAAAATCAGTGGGATCCAATTAAACAACGAGACAACATGTGGAAAACAAACAAACCTTAGCCCTTGTTCAGTTGGCTGTTTCTGTCACAGGATTCTTTAAAGGCTGAAAATAGTTAAGTGCATTCCTGGAGAAAAGGTTCCTTGTTAGATACCAAGTGTCCTGGTCCACCTGCGTGGTCCCACTGTGGAACAGCTGCTGCCAGAATTTGTGAGACTGTCAGGAGGAAGCTGATTGTACTTGCTCTGTTCCCCAATAATTTCTAAGATTCTTTTCCAAGGACACCTTTTTTGCCTGAGACAATATATTACACTACTGGACCTGGCACAGTACAATTGCTGGTATTTCCTTACGTTACCTTCTTTCGTTCATCTTTTTAAATTCAGTCCTCATGAGGTACCCTCTGCACATAGCTTGTGTACGAGTGATGAGGCTCACAAGCTTCTCATCTCTCATCTCTTCTAGGAGTCCCAGGAGACCTGCCTTGAAGAACACCTAGGACATAAAAAAGGGTCAAACAGCTTGAGGCTTGGGCAGGTGCATGGCCATTGACAGCTGATGCAGGGTAGTACAAGTTGGTTTATGAAAAATATTTGCAGGGGAAAGGTTTAAGAGCTAGAGAAATTTTCTGTCAGTATTCAAATCCTCAAGTCACTCTGTGTATGATCTAACCATATTGTTGCAGTGTTATTTGATGTCTGCTCCAGTGTAGTTTATGGAAAATTTAGCTCATCTCTGGAAATGTCCAGGACCAGGTTGGACGGGGCTTGGAGAAACCTGGGATAGTGGAACGTGTCCCTGCCCAGGGCAGAGTGGTTGGAACCAGATTATCTTTAAGGCCCCTTCCAACCCAAACTATTCTGTAATTCTATGTCTGTTCAGTAATGTAGGCAATGGGTTTGTGTCCAGTGAGCTCACTGACTGGGTTTTGCTGAGCAAAGAACAGTGTTTCACCTGACACTGCTTTGGAAATGGAAGACAGACTTTGTGTGCCTAAATCCCCTGAACAGCAGGACTATCCAAACTTGCCTGAGCCCATCTAACCTGCACTGACATAAATATGTTCAACTGGCAGAAAGAAGCAGCAGAAAATCTAATTGCAGCTATGCTGGGTCATTCAAGCAGTAGGGTGTTGGCAGTGCTGCCCCTCACACAACAACCACACAAATTGTCTGTACTCCTTCTTGCTAGTGGTGTACTCTGTTTATAATCATGAAGGCTGATTTAGTACACAAGAAATACTTTCAACAACATGTTTTGCTTAATTATACCCACTCTCCCACAAGGACTTTACCTTGGTGTGCCCAAATTTATATTGGTTGTGGTCAACATCAATGGAGGAAAGAAGCTTTTCTGAAGCCTTTTTGCTGTCAATGAATTGGCCTTCTGGAATGGCTGAGGCATTAAGGATCTTGTACCTGTGGTGAGACAGGTTGCAAGAACTGGTTGCAGAGAGGGTGAGGAGAACAGGATCCGTTGTATATCACGAAATAGAGGAACACTGAGCTGTCTGAAAGCAGCTGAATATGTCATCTGAAATCGAGACAGTGTTGTCTGGTTGAACAAAACATGATGAAAAGGGGGCACATCTACTCTTTAGAGGAATCTGTTGGTTGTGTAAACAACACAGTGTGCTGTTACATCCAAAACTAAGGCACATGCTTAAGAGTCTCTGCAGGTCCAGGAATTAGGAATAACATAGAACATGTCGACCTCTTCTCAGCTTGTACATGATGCAGGCCAGAGAGAGAGCACTGTGAGGAGGCTCATGTGGATTGACTTTGTACTCTGGAAATCTTCCAAGAGTTGTCTATAATGGCACCATACTCATCACACTGCAAGTGTTTTCATCTCTTTCAATCACCAGGCATTGGCTGAATGAGAAGTTGAGCTGGTTCTGATGTATTGAGAAATCTCTGGTCTGGTCAGAGAAGGAAACATTGGAGTGACCCCAAAACAGAATGAACGACTTGGTTCCCTCCAGTGCCACTGATCTGGTCTGACTGGACAGGTGTCTCTCTGTGGTGTCACCAGACATGTCACCTGAGCTGTGTGAGCTGTGTGCTTACTGAGGCCTTTTCCTGACAGACATTGAGTAATAATTGAGGACTTACCGTTGCTTAAAATCTGCATAAAGGATTCTGCTTGGAAACCCCTTCCTGCAAATTCGGATCCCTTCTAGGACCCCATTGCACCGCAGCTGATGCATCACCAGGTAATGGTCCATTGCACCTTAAACAAAATACATCCATCATGATCCAGTTTTTATGCCAAGGAATCTTCATAGGTATTAGCATTTCAGATTTACTTCTTTTTTTTTTTTTTTTTTTTTTTTTTTTTTTTTTTTTTTTTTTTAAATTTTCATTCTAAATTCAAGCAGCTCTTGATTAAAGATGCAGGAAGTGCAGACAGAAGATGCCTTCAATTCATATAATTTGTGGAGAGTTGCATCAGCGAGCTTTACTAAGCATGCAAGGGCTAGCAGTGTTTGTGAAAAGGCATCAGGCCACATTTCTCAAAAATAGGCAGGAGGGTGCTTTAGGAGACTAGCTGAAAAATCTTCAACAGCATCAGCCTCCTCACTGGTAGGCAAAGGTGGCACAGTGTAGTGTAATGCCATCCAGACAAGGGATTTTCTAATGCTGTTATCCACAACAGACAATGTTATCAGCTGTAATCAAACCCATCTTTATCACTCTCAGTTCTCTACACACATTAAGCAAAGTTGGGTAACTGTTGTGGACCATGTAATGCTCAAATTGTTTCACTCACAGTAGACAACACAAAAAAGCTTCTCTTGTTATTGTCCTGCAGGCCAACCCCCAAAAGGACTTCATGTGCATAGGGAGCTGTTGGGGGAGTTGGTGTGGAAGCTTAACAGGCCAATTCCAGTCAGTCCCATGGCTTCAGGACTCACCAGGTGTCTTGGTCTCGTTAGGAATCAGGCACCGCACAAAGTGGGGATGGGTGCTCCTCAGGTTAGTCATCAGCTTGTTCAAGTTTTCCTGTGATGGAATGGAACAAGGGTTTCAGCTTCAAGCTCAAAGCTTTTGCATTCTATTTTAAATCAGGGAGTTAGAGAATCACAGAATTGTTTGGTTTGGAAGAGGCCTTTGGAGGTGATCAAGCCCAGCATCCCTGTCCCACTTAAACTACCACAGGATGCTCCAAGCCCCATCCAACCTGGCCAAGAACACTCCCAGGGATGGGGCAACCACAGCTTCTCTGGCACCCTGTGCCAGAGCCTCCCCACTCTCAGAGTGAAAAAAAAACATTTTTCTTATATCCAATTTAAATCCACCCTCTTCCAGTTTCAAATCATTGCCTTTTGTCCTGTCACTACAGGCCCTGGTAAAAAGCATTTTTCTGTCTTTCTGATAATCCCCCTTTTATATACTGGAAAAACCAGAATAAAGTGTGCCTGGAATCTTCTCCTCCCCAGGCTGAGCAACCCCAACTCTCAGCAGTTTCTATAGGATAGATGTTCCAGCCCTCAGACCATTTTGTGGAAGCGTGGCTCATGTAAAAAGAAATTCACATACCCTGAACACAGCAGACACCGTCTGGAAAGAGCCCCCCTTCTTCTTAGCACCCTTCTTGCCACCACCACCACCAGCACTATCACCTTGGAAGAAGCAGGTGGGAGGTGAACAGTTAGAATATGCAGTACATTTTGTAAGCCTCATCTTCCTTTGGCCATGGACCAATAAAATACTTAATTTTAAATACTGACACACTGCTCTCTGAGAGTTTTGTGAACTTTTGCTACGTAATTGTTGATCAGTGTGAGAGATATCTTTGAGCTCAAATGCAAGATTTAGGTTGCTGGTATGGAACAGTGTGGCCTCACCTAAGTTTCCTAACAGTGTACTCTGTTGCTGGTCATATATTGCTTTCACTATTACACAAACCCCCACAAACCTGTTTCTGCACCAGCGTAGTTGGAGAAAAGGAAGGAGAGCAGCTTCAAGGATGACTTCTGGTACAACCCCACAACAGTTTCATTCAGAGGGTCCTTGTTCTTGTCCAGCCAGCCAGAGATGTTGTAATCCACTGTTCCAGCGTAGTGCACCAGGGAGAAGTGGGCCTCAGCCTTGCCTTTGCCAGGCTTGGGCTTCTGGAAGCTGCTGCACTTGCCCAGGTGCTGGTCATAGAGCTTGTTCTTGAAAGAGGTGTCAGTTGCCTTGGGGAACATGCACTCCTCTTCCAGGATGGAGAAGATGCCCATGGGCTGGGAGAAATATGAGTCCATACAAAGAGTAAGTAGTGGGGAGTGGATCCATTACTGGACCTCACTGTTCACCTCACTGTTTAAAGTCAGTTGTTCAAGTCATCAGTTTAACACTGTGTAGGCATTCTCCCTTCCACCCCAGCCACCTTGTTCAGCAACCACTGTTTGTGCAGAGACAGCCTGTTGTTCCAAAAGCTTTCATTTTATAAGCTGCCTATTTTGATGTGAGAACGTAATTAAACAGTAATGCATTGTTTTATCAAGAATGATTGAACTAAAATAAATAAAATAAATTATCATAAAAGAAATGTACTCTCCTACAATGAAAAGATTTTTTCCACCTTCTCAATGAGCTCAATGCAGGCAGCCAGGTCCATGCCAAAGTCAATGAACTCCCATTCAATGCCCTCCTTCTTGTACTCCTCCTGCTCCAGCACGAACATGTGGTGGTTGAAGAACTGTTGCAGTTTCTCATTGGTGAAGTTGATGCACAGCTGCTCCAGGCTGTTGAACTACAAATCCAAAATACCAAAAAAATGCCAGTTAGTTTCAAGCAGCCCTCAGTGGGCAAGCACACCTAACAGTAACTCACATCAAAGATCTCAAAGCCAGCAATGTCCAGGACACCAATGAAATGCTGCCTGGGTTGTTTTGTGTCCAGCTGTTGGTTGATGCGAACAACCATCCACAGGAACATCTTCTCATAGACTGATTTAGCCAATGCACCCACTGAATTGTACACCTGTAAGAAGCACAGCCACAGTGCAGTGACAAGTGTTGAATTGGCTTTAAAGTTGGAAGAACACTCTGAAGAAATTGAAAAGCTGATGAGCTGTTTTTATGTACCTGTTGGACATTTTGTCCTTTAGTTACATATTCATTCCCAACTTTCACCCTGGGATAGCACAAAGCCTTGAGCAAATCAGCAGAATTCAGGCCCATCAGGTAGCCAGCTTTGTCAGCCACTAGGATCAGAAACAGCAAACGAGTTCAGTACAGACAAAGAAAAGTGTCCTGGTCCTCTGGGATGTTTCTGTTACAAGGAGTCTACTTTTGGTGCAACTCCAATGCATCTATTATCAAGAGAAGCTCCTCTCCAATCTCATGGAGAATATTCCCCTTGTTCCAAAGGCAATGTCTCAGCTGCAACACAATCCTGTGTCCATGCCTGAAGGGATGCAGCAGTGCTTAAGTTTTATGTCTGTTTCCTGGTAGAACATAAATTAAATCACTAACTTTGTAAAACTTGAAACAATCTTTAGTAAAAAGGAGTTTCTGGAAAGAAAATCAATTTCCAAAGTGTTGGGCACTCTATGGACTGGGGTTGCTAAGTCTCTGCTGGTGCAGTTCACAGGCAAACTCTGCAATCAGCCTTACCTTCAGTGCCATCAGGCTCTGCCTGCTCCTCCCGCTGCTTCTGCTTGAATTTCATGTTCCCATAGTGCATGACAGCCCCTGTCAGCTTGTATATCCCCACCTTCTCATCAGGGCTGAAGCCCAGGATGTCCACGGCATTCTGCAGAGGCAACAGGCAAGTTGGGAAAGCACCCAGGCTGAAGCACAAAGGGCAGGTGGAGTTCCTGCCCCTGCCTGTGCTGAGTGTGTCCAGCACCATCCTGGTGCCATGGTCCTGGGCAGCAGAGCCCAGTGCTGGGCCTGGCTGGCCAGACCCCCCCTGTCTGCAGCTGGACTGGCTGCAGGGCTGCTCTGCTCTGCCCTACTCACATCTGTGGCCAGCAGCTCCTCGCTGTCATCAATGCTGGCAACCGTGACTTCTCCTTGGCTCACGTAGAGGAAGTCATAGGGGTTGGTGGAGATGAGGAGGAGATCTGCAGGTGTGTGGGTCACCTTTAGTGGCACTGGGGCAGGTCACAGTGGGAAGAGAAAGCACTCACTGAGCCAAGCCCAGCACTGCTGGCACTCACCAATGAGCTCTGGCTTCTTGTTGGACATTATCTGGTAGAAAATATGGTAGCTCCTTTCGCTAGACAGCTGAAAAGTGACTCTGGATTTCTCCAGGAGATCTAACCAAAAGAGAGGTGCTGTTAGTCTCCTGAATAAATTTGAGGTTGCAAATGCATAAATCCTGCTTGCACTGACTTGCTCCAACTCACAGGTTTCGATATCTGCAGAGGCCAGCTTGCCAGTTGGTCCAAAGTGAATCCGGATGAATTTCCCCTACCAAGCAGTGCAGATCAGACCATTGGTTATGACAATCAATGAATGAGACTTGCATCAAATGTCTTCATTCCAACATGTCTGAAATGAACTCACAAAGCGTGAGGAGTTGTCATTCCTCACGGTCTTGGCATTGCCAAAAGCCTCCAGCAGTGGGTTGGCCTGGATGATTTGATCCTCCAGAGTTCCCTGGTCACAGAAGAAAACACTTCTTTATCACTGTGTTACTTATTAAATAACAAATATTACAACAGGGATATTGCAGATAATTTTTACACGTCACACATGATTTAAACCTAAAAATTAACAGACTTCTTAATCGCTCATCAGCCAACACTCATGGATATTGCCCTTGGTTTCAAAGGGAAGAGTGCTGAAAGGCAGATCTGTGTTTTGCTTGCTTTTTGTATCTGATACCACATGTTGGATATGACATGCAAAGTCACTGCAGTGGAGTTCAGGGCATTTGAAACCTGTATGAGAAGTGTTTCTGCATTCCTGTTCACAAAAGCCTTGACAGCTAAAGAAAATGTGAGAAGTCTGGAAACCTTTTTGAAGGTTGCTCGAGCCCACAACAAGTACAGGCTTTGGTAGGAAACACCTACCAAGGGGGAATGTAAAATTTTGCAGTTGCATTCAAACAACAGCAGCCTTTCAGGATGCAGGAACACAGCTCTTGATATGTTTTGAAGACTGGGACATGGACAAAACCTGACACTCAAATACAAAACTTAGATAAGCACAGAACACTGACTCTTTAATTTCTTTCTTTCTTTTTTTTTTTTTTTTTTTTTTTTTTTCTTTTTTTTTTCTTTTTTTCCTTTTTTTTTTTTTTTTTTTTTTTTTCCCTCCTGCTGAAATGATGATCAACATGCAAAGTTTTGATACTGTGTCGTATCTCTCTTGGAAAGTGCAAAGCTATGGAAAGAAAAAAGCTCCTGTGACATTATGTCTCCCCTTTTTGGTGTGATGCAGCCCAGGAAGCAGAGTCACTGGCGTGACTCTAGCAAAGTCAGCATAATCAGAGCATGAAAATGTTGCCGGGGATAATTTCCAAGACAGATAGAAAACCAAGAATAAGGAAAAAAAAAAAAAAAAAGATAAATTGGTTTGCATCAGATGAAAGGTGAGAGGCAGTGTTTTGGTTCCTGCATTTCAGTGCTTGCAGGGCTCAGTGCAGCCCTGAACACGTTGCAGGGGGGAGGCACTGCCGTTCCCAGCACTGTCTGCAGATGGCACAGCAGCTTTAAATTCGTTTTTGTTAGTACACCGGGAAGAGCGACCCCTAAAATTAAAGCAACGCAATAGCACAGGAATCTCTCTCTATTTTTTAAAAAAATAAAATAGCTAAAATCCATAGAATAATGCCCTCTCACATGTATCTTTCTGCTTTCAAGGGAAGGGAAGGGAAGGGAAGGGAAGGGAAGGGAAGGGAAGGGAAGGGAAGGGAAGGGAAGGGAAGGGAAGGGAAGGGAAGGGAAGGGAAGGGAAGGGAAGGGAAGGGAAGGGAAGGGAAGGGAAGGGAAGGGAAGGGAAGGGAAGGGAAGGAAAGGAAAGGAAAGGAAAGGAAAGGAAAGGAAAGGAAAGGAAAGGAAAGGAAAGGAAAGGAAAGGAAAGGAAAGGAAAGGAAAGGAAAGGAAAGGAAAGGAAAGGAAAGGAAAGGAAAGGAAAGGAAAGGAAAGGAAAGGAAAGGAAAGGATGTGTGTGTCAGTGCAGCTGACTACACCAACACCAAGCCTCTTTTGATTGCACAGCTGTGACCAGGGAACTAAAACAGGAGCACTGTACATGGACAGCAGTGTGGAAGAACATGACAATTCTTTACACAATTTCATTCTGAGTGCTGTCTACAGGTGACAAAGTGCTGGAGGCTGAGACCATATTTTGGGGAGATGCTGTTGCACACTTCCCTTATTCCTGCACCATTGCCTGGCATCTGATTTTAGCTTGCATCTGCCATTGGATGCTGGGCTACACACAGCCATAACCTGGTTTATTTAATGTTCTTATAAAGAGGAACATACTAGTGTCATGGAGATTGGAATGCTAAAAAAAATAGAGTATTCTGTGAATACTCAAAAGAGGGCAGAACAGATTACAGTCTAAGAGGTGATTTTCCTTCTGTCACACACGGTCTGTACATGTCTCAGCTGTCTTGAAGCTTTTCTGAGATCAGCCCTGGCATAGTGAGCAGCTGCTGAAAGCTGAGCCCAGGAGATTCTAACATGGTGCTGATGGAAAGAGTGCCTGTGATGAACTCTCCTTGGCCATAACAGCCCATCAATCACAGACACCTGCCTCTGAGGGAAAGAATATTCAGCCTTGGAATCTCCTTAAGCTCCACTATGCCCTTGGGTACTCAAATAACATGCTGACACATGTCACACGCTTTGATGAGCATCTCACAGGCTGTGGTGGCACACACTTGTGCCACAAGGGTGTTTGTTGCTTGCTCTGTGCTGGGGAATGAAGCCTGTGCCTTGCAAATGCACCAGTGGGCTCAGATTGCAACAGCTGTGCTGCTCAGCAAAGGGATGTCGAGGCATGCACTTTCTTTTCTGCAAGGACCCTTTCTGAGGTTACTTTCTGACTGTCAGGCAAGTGGTCCCAGCTGTCCCAAATCCAGCCCTTTTCTCATGCTGTCCCTCTGGGCTGTTCTGCTGGCTACAGACAGAAAAACCAGTCAGTGGAAACTACTGCCTGATGAGCTGAAATGATGCTTAACTTCAGCACAGCCATTCTGCAGTCCAGAGTTCCTGCTCTTCCCCTGTCAACAGGAATGAGCCCAGGACCAGGATTGGCACAACCTGGGAACTGACTGCTCTCTTTTCAAGTGCAGCCACCCAGGTGCTGTGGATCTCAGAGGACACTGATGAATACGTACAGAGATGGACAGCCAGCAGAGAGAACGCTGCTGTCTATCTTCTCCTCCCTGGTAAAGCCTCCCCTATGTGAATGGAGGCTTTCCTACACTGAAAAATGGTTTTATAAGTAAGAGTTCAGCAGATTTGAGGCTGGGCATCAGGGATAAAAGAACATAGGTGTGCTTGGGTTGTGCATCCTGACTATCTTCCCAGCTGCACAACACTTGCTGCCTTTAAATAGTCCTGCAACCCCCAAATACACGTTGGTACTTTCTCCTCAGTAGGCACAGTGTGGGCAAGTACTAGAAGGGGGAGCTGATGTCATACCTGCATTTTGCCAGGCTGTGGCTCTTTCTTCTTCTCACCAGTGACTGCAATTGTTGCAAAGTACTGGATGACACGCTTGGTGTTCACAGTCTTCCCTGCACCGGATTCTCCGCTGTTGAAGCAAAAATATTAATTATTGCAGGAAACAGGAAACAACATCACTTTTCTGTCAGCTTTGTCACTCATACCAAGACATACTCACGTGATAAGGATTGACTGGTTGTGGCGATCTGCAAACAAAATCACAGAAAGAGCTGTTCAAATGAGACGTGGAGGGCATCAGTTCCTCAGACACAGCTAAGTGACTTCAAGGGAAAGAACTGTATGGTATCAGTATTTATCCCTTTCTTACAAGATAATGATGCATTAATACACATTAGCGTGCATCTGGACTTTTTTTTTTTTTTTTTGTGTACAGACAGGGAGGAAGTAGCCCAAAATTTAACTTCAAGCTGTGATTCTTTACAAGGCTTCCCACTTACTATTTGTTTTCTGTTATGTATAGACCTTGGCTTAAATACTGTTCAATTAAAATCAGATTATTTGCTGTGTTTCTCCTTTACCATTTCTTTAAATTCCTTACAAGCAGAGGGGGCACAAAGCCCTGCAGCCAGCTCCTGCTTTTCCTTCTTTATCTGACAGCCCAGACACCATTAAGATTTTCACAGTCTGATCTTGCGTTGCACTGCAGGACTCTGGGATCACTGAGTAGAACCTAAAATTCCTTGACCAAATAGCCAGCCCTACAGGTATCAGGGTTTTTTCCACTCTTGCCAAGTCACTCACCAGTCAGCATGAACTGATAGGCGTTGTCAGAGATGGAGAAGATGTGTGGAGGGGCCTCCTGGCGCTTCTTGCCCCGGTAGCCAGTCACCACCTCGGGGTTGTACACCGGCAGCCACTTGTAGGGGTTGACAGTGACGCAGAAGAGACCCGAGTAGGTCTGTGGGGAAGGGACACAGCACGTTGGCTTCCCCTCAGCCTGGCCCAGCACTTCCCAAGGCTGCCCAAAGGAAGCTGCTGCTGCTGCTGCTGCCACTTACGTAGATCATCCAGGCTGCGTAACGCTCTTTGAGGTTGTACAGCACAGCGGGTTCGTGCAGGTGGGTCATCATGGCCATGTCCTCGATTTTGTCAAATTTGGGAGGGTTCATGGGAAAGACTTCATCATCCTTTACAGTCACAGTCTGGCAAAAAGAAGAAGAAGGGAACAACAGGAGAAATCTAAAAGAGGGAACTGCCTGAACTGGATGATCACATAGGAGTAACAATGGTATCACTTACTGTGTCATCATATTTTTTAACGGTGACTTTGCCACCTTCTTTGCTCTGTATGGTACCTTTCACATACATTTGTTTGTCATCCACTACAAAACAGGCTGACTTAGCATCAAATGGGCGATTCTGGGCTTCAATTCTCTCCTTCTCTGGCTTCCGTAAATAGGGAGCAGCTTCTCCAAAGATTGCCATCTCTGCATCTGAGCTCATGTCTGCAGTTGCTCTGGAGGAAGGCAGAAAAGTTGCAGAAAGTCTGTGCACTTGTAGTTTACATTTATCCAGACAGTGGTCATACTTAATGACTAACAGGAAGAGGAGGACTGATCAGGCACTTAACTTCTGCCTTAATTTTAATTATCCACCGAAGAAGGGCTAAGAAAGAAAGTTCCTTTTGCAGACAGATTGGCTTTGAAGACATCCCCCTTAAATAGGCCTGTGTGCCCAAGTGAGGGCAGAGAGAATATCAAGCTAGATGTCTTCAAAGGCTGGTCCTCCTCTATCTATTCACAGAGCTGTACAGCCACATCCTCCTCAAAGCCACATACACAGAGCCACACAGATTATGTCATTGCACATCTGAAAATTTAGGTGAAAGTAAGCTCTGTGAGTCATGTAGAGTGGCTCTCACAGGTGATTTCCAGGTGGAGGTATGTGTAACACCTTCTGGTTTTGATGTTTTAATACCAAGCAGGGGAAGTTCAACTAGTTTCTGTCTATACCAAGCACTGGAACAAATTGTGATAGTCATCACCTATCTTAAGCCAAACCTATTTATTGTGTGAACCAAACATAAATATATAAAATATAAAAGATCTTTTCCACTTATGTTGCAAAATTGGCCAATAAAGGAAAATCCTGTACATTACAGATAGTAATTAAGAATATAGGATTAGCTAAATAACACAGAATTTAGGTAAATAAGTATGTGATGTAACATTTCAAAGCCCTTTCCATTCTCTGGGTGAGCTTTACTTATGGCTCAGGATCAATTAGCAAAGGTATGTGTTATTTGTTAAACCCCTACCTTCAGAGAGCCCACGAGGAAATCTCTTTTCAGAACCTGTGTGAAATGGTTAAAGAAAGGACAGAGAAAGTTACATCAAAACCAGTCCATTGTCCTGAGCATATGCCATATCAAGCATTCCTACACCCTGTGTAGCCTCTGCAAATAGCTGTGCCTTCAAACTCCTGACCTAGAGCAAAATTCCAGAGTCTTGTGTTCCTTCCCACATTACTGTGAGCTGCTTGAAGCAAATCTAATGCCCAGGAAAAAATAAGCTACTTTCCATATATAATCCCAGTCAACTGCCTTCAGAGTCTGCCTTGCTGTGCCTTTCACAGGACTTGGAGGTAGCAAAGTTGGTAGAAGGCCCTTCCAAGGACTGGCATGCTTTGACTCTTCAGCTTCTGCTTGTGCACCACAGTGGAGTGGTTTGGGTGGTACAACCTTGACTTTGCATGTAAAGCATGACCTGGAATGTTAGAGGTGGGGAAAGGGGGGGAAAAAAAGCCCCCTCATATTCCACCTTTTTGGGGAGCTATGGAGATGCCATGGTCAGAGCATGAAGCAAGCGGGTGGCACTTACCGTGAGATGCTGAGGTAACAAATCACAAAGTTGCCTTCAGCTGCAGTCCTTTATACCTTACTTCCTGCCCACACAGCACTTGAGGGCTCTATTTTTGGTCAATAATAATTTACTCTTTAGTTGTAAACGTGTTGTAGCTCTGATCTCTCTGCTAATTACTCAGAGACAGGATTGGTTTAAGGCTGTATGGAGTCAGCTGCACTGACCTGTCCTTTTCACATTGATCTGTGCCAGGATGGAGGATGGAGGAACCCAAAGACAGCTCTGATAAAGCCAAATAAGGCTTGGCTCTGCACTGCAAGGGTTTGCCTTAGTCAGCAGGATGGGGTTTTTCTAATTGTGCACAATTACTTCTTGAAGGATATAATATTAATGGATGCCCTGCTATCCTCCCTGTTTGGCTACACATGCTGGGGATGGTGTCTGAGTGTCCAAAGTGGCTCCATCTGAAGCAAATCCCAGGAGCAGCTTGGGAGGGAAGCTCAGTCCAGCAGCTCTATTTCTGTGTATATTGCATGAGGGCCCTCCTGGGATCCTCTTTGTCCTTGATGAACCTCACAGCCCTACTCAGGAATGTCCCCTCCACCCTTGCTGTCCTTTTGCATAGAGCAGGTTATGAAACAGCCCTTCTTGTGTACTCAGCAGGGATTACCAGGGCAGCAGAAGGACTTTGCCTGCTGCTAAGGACTCCTCTGCTTCTTGTAAAATATATTCTGTATCTGGAACATCAACACTGGGCTTTGCTCGAGCTGTTTCAGAGCAGGCAGTAAATGCAGTGTGGAGGAGTGAACTTCTGTCACAGCAAGGTTGCTTCTCCCTGTTGCCTTCTGACTGCTCACATCAGCCTCACCTTTCACCTGCAGTCCTGCCAGCAGCCAGGTGCAGAGCTGGATGACTGGGCTGGTATCATCTGCTCTTGTTGTGGCCACTTACCACTGCCTGAAGAGTCATGCAGCCCAGAGCTGCTCTCCAAGGCAGCTCTGTGGAGCCAAGCTAGAGCCAGCTGCTGCAAGGACTGCTAATTTCCTTGCTATGAAAATATCTGGCAGGATGAGTACAGGAAAGAGTGACGTTTGTGAAACGTGCTACGCTTCCCTAGTTTTCAAAACGAGCAGAAAACTCCATCCTGTCCTTTTCTTCCACATTTAACAGGCAAGACTCTGCACTACTCTTTTTAGCTACCTTCCCTGCCTTCCCAACTACAGCATTTTGAAGGAAGTCCTGGATAATTTTGTGACAGCACTTCAGCAAGCTCAGGATTTTGGGGGAGAGTATAACATGCTGGATCAGTTAGCCTGAGAGTGACATGACTGCTGCAGCTCCACACCCTCAGGTCCAGCCAAGACTGCAGATGTGTTCCCAGCCAGACATTTACACAGAAAATGTGTGTACATCCTGTGGGGGAATTGCACAGCTGTGCTCTGGTTAGCAATCCACAACTCCCAGAAAGAGAAAGATTATCTGCTTGACTCAGAGACAGGAGAAAAAAAATCATAAAAAGAAGGAAGTGGGACCCCAAAAACCTGAACAGTTCCGTGGCAGATAAGAGCACATAGGCATACATTAAAACAGGACTATCTGTGTGGTACAAAAGTTGCATGCTGATTTGTCAGCTTTTTCTTTCTCCAAAAGGAACTCAATCTGAAAAGAAATCCTTTTCACAGGTGGCAATCAATCCCACGGACATCTTTTCTCAGGTGTCTTCCATGTGACTCTGGGAACATTTCTGGAGATGTCATGACACTCAGCTAGGAATCCAATCAGGGTAAGCTGTCCTGTAAAGCTGCAAAGTATTTATCAAAGCCTCCAAATTGAATGCTAAAGAGCCACTACTTTTGACCTTGATTATGTATCAGTGATGAAAGAATAACACAAATTTTCATGTAACTGGATCTCTGCTCGAAAAAAAAATAGCTTTGGAAATTATATGAGTGAGAGTATGTATGCATATAGATGTAGATGTAGATGTAGATATAGATATATAGATACATGCATGTGAGTGTGTGTATGCATATATGAATATGTATGCATGTTTTTGTATGTATATATACATGGATATATCTATAAGTATGCATAAACTGCCTTCCCAGGCACACCTGCAGGCTGGGGGAGGAATGAATCAACAGCAGCCCTGAGGGAGAAGGACTTGAGAATATTGGTTGACAATCCCAACATTCCCTGGCTGTGTGTACTGGAACTCAGAAACTCCCTGTGCAATGGGCTGAGCCCCCAGCATGGACAGCTGGTCAAGGGCAGGATTCTGTCCCTCTGCCCCTGTGCTCAGGTGAGACCCCAACTGCAGAGCTGCCCCTGCCCTGGGGCCCAGCACAGGAAGGAGCTGGAGCTGCTGGAGAGAGTCCAGAGGAGGCCACGGAGATGCTCCAAGGGCTGGAGCCAGGCTGGGAGAGCTGGGGGTGCTCACCTGGAGAAGAGGAGGCTACAGGGAGACCTGAGAGCCCATTCCAGGGCCTAAGAAGGATCCAGGGGAGCTGGATAGGGACTGAGATAAGGGATGGGGGGACAGGACAAGGGGCAATGGCCTCCCACTAAAAGAGAGTAAGTTTACATTAGATGTTAGGAAGCATCTGTGAGGGTGGTGAGGCACAGGTTGCCCAAAGAAGCTGTGGCTGTCCCATCTCTGGCTGTGTTCAATGAGTTAAACTGTTGGATGAGCAACCTGGTCTAGTGGAAGGTGTCCCTGATGGTAGAACCCATCCCAGGAGATGACAGTAACCCAGGATCTTGTGAATAGATTGCTTGGGGTGCATTAGCATGTAATGGTACTGAATGATCAATGTGGTTTTTAAGAGGTGACCATGGGTTTCTCTGATGTTTGCTGATATCCACAAAAAAATGGAAACCCACTTTCTGAGTGAGGCCACATCGGGCAAAGTTATCAGGCAGACTTCATAGGAGGTGTCTGCCTGACCACTTTAGAAAATTCAGGGTAGTTTTGGAAACAATATAGACAGTGACCAACTGACTATATGAGGTTGCTGGTTATGCTGCCCTGGGAATGTTGGTTTGCACATCACTATCATGAACAAAAGTTGAAAGTAGATCTCATTTTAGGTTTAAAATGTCCTCTAAATTATGTTCCAAAGTGGCTTAAAGGATTGAAGAAATTTAACTTGAAGTAAGATCTTGCAAAGAAGACACAAGAATTTAAAGAATAATCAAAGATTAAGTGGGAGTAGGAAGGAAGGTGTAATAAGTTCTTATTGTTTGGACAGAATATTTGAGATAATATCTATTATATCCATAAAGCAACAATTACAAGGGAAATTGCATTCTGCTTCAGAGAAAAAATATTCTCTCAGTTAAGAAAGTATTAGATTAAATTTCTTGGTAAGAACAAAGAAGTATGTCTGATTTGACCACTTTAAAAGTGGCTGAAACACTTCGAAAATACCTGAAGCAAGACTTTTAATTGAATAAATAAATTTAAAACAAGCAAGGAAAAACGTACACCTTAGAAGAATTCAAGGCAACAATTAAAACACAACACTCAGCTTCTCATTATTTACATGGCGTAAGCTCTACAATTTTTATTACGTAGGCATTACTCATCTACAGATTAATGAGGGACAAAGCAGTGACTACAAAATAAAAAGTGACAGAATGTCACATTTTGTGCAATTCTCTCACTTTACAGCACTGGAGGCATTTTTACTCTTCCTCTTCTACCTTCTTGCCGATTTCCCGGCTCTTGGCTCGGAGCTTGTTGACCTGTGACTCTGCAATGTCAGCCCGCTCCTCGGCTTCCTCCAGCTCGTGCTGGATCTTGCGGAACTTGGAGAGGTTGACGTTGGACAGCTCCTCCTGGAGACAGGGAGAAACATAAAACTGGTTTTAAAACAATTGCACTGTAACAATGCTAGGTGAAAATATGACATAAAGAGAGGCAAACGAAGCAGAGACCTACTACCACAATGCTGACCTGGGTTCAAACAGAGCTACACAGGGGAAGACATTGACAAAGAATCCCACTTCCACCTGGATAAAGACTGACTGAACACAGTGATACTCACAGCCTCCTCAGCTTGTCTCTTGTAAGCTTTCACCTTAGTTTGCAGTTTGTCCACTAGATCCTGCAGCCTGAGAACATTTTTCCTGTCTTCCTCAGACTAAAGAGAATGACAAGACAGAGAAGCATCTCTTTTACCCTCCTCTACATGAAACAGAGAGTAACATTTCTATTTGATGTTGCTGCCCAGTAAGACAGAAGTGATAAGCTGGATATTTTTGACATGACTAGAAAGTTTTAATTGTTCTCCTTTTTGTATGTGTGACTCAGGACAAAAAGAAATCCCTCAGGACTACATTTTGGGTTCAGGAATAAGAGTGTATTGACATGAAAAAGATTCCTGCCTTACCTGGTAGGTCAGTTCCTTCACCCTCCGCTCGTACTTGCGCACGCCCTTCACGGCTTCAGCGCTGCGCTTCTGCTCAGCATCAACCTCCCCTTCCAGCTCCCGCACCTGCAAGGACAAGCCCATCCCTGCAGCTTCCCTGGCAACGTCTCTCCAAGGACACGCTCACTCAGCCACCACCCCAGCCCTACACACCCTGGCCTCCAGCTTCTGGATCTGCTTCTTCCCTCCCTTCAGTGCCAGCTGCTCGGCCTCATCCAGACGGTGCTGCAGGTCCTTCACTGTCTGGTCCAGGTTCTTCTTCATCCTCTCCAGGTGGGCACTGGTGTCCTGCTCCTTCTTCAGCTCTTCTGCCATCATGGCTGCCTGATCAGAGCAAAAGGTCAAAGCCATTTTGGAACAGCATATATTTGGAGGAGACTACATTTACCACCAGCAGTGATGAGCATCCAACTCACATCTGTGATGGCCTTCTTGGCCTTCTCCTCAGCATTGCGGGCTTCCTGGATGGTATCCTCCATTTCACTCTGGATCTGGGAGATGTCTGTTTCCAGCTTCTTCTTGGTGTTGATCAAGCTGGTGTTCTGTTGAGCAGCATCAGAGGTTTGTTTTTATAAGGTCATTATTTGAAATAAAGAACATTACAGCATTTTCAAAAATTTAAGACATAATTATGTGAATAATCAATAGAAGAGGTTTTTATAGTAACATTTCTTGTCACTGGGGAAAAAACATTTTGTTTTGTTTTCTCCAACAATTCTTTTTATTAATTTGAAAAAGTGCTCAGAAATATGATCTGTGCCACATCTCATCTACCAAGGCTGGCAGAGGAAAGTAACAAAAATAGAGTTAGGGAAGAAGCAATGAAATGTCTCCTCCTCAGCATTAGAGAAAAGCAATCCACTCTCAACAATTGAAAAGAGGAAAAATTTTGAATGTAGATGAGATGAATCCCTTCCAGAACTGTTTTGTCACTTGAAATTGGTCACTTTCCATAGATTTCAGCACTTGACTGCTTGATGGCTGTCATGACACGTAGTTCATGTCAAACTCTCCTTGATAAATACTAAATCAGAGCCAGGAGTTCATCCCCAGTTTCTTGCTAGTAAAAAAGTACATGAGGATTCCTCAGTGCTACATTTCAGCTGACAAGGAATGAATGCTGCTGTGATCTCAGAGTTCCATTCCCTGACTGCTCAGAGAACTTGGTGTGTGCCTGAGAATGCAAATGAGGTGGAAGCATGGGTGTCACTGTATGCAGCCTGGGAAAGCCACCAGTGCACACATTTTTTTCAGCAAAGATCTCTTTTAGTAACATGATGAATACTCCAGAAGAGAGGATTGTCTTCCTCCAAGCTGGACATCCAACTGTGACTGGAATAAAGCATAAAAGTGTTCTTCCAGTTACCAAGAGTACCCTTCCTCACCAAATGACCTCACCTGGCTGTGGAGGAGCTGCACACGCTCACTGGCATCCATTAATTCCTGCTCAGCCACTTTCCTTGATCTCTCTGTTTGCTCCAGGGCTGCCCGGAGCTCCTCAACTTCAGCCTGCAGAAGGTTTGCCCTGCGCTCCACCATGGCCACTTGCTCCTTCAGGTCATCCTGTGACCTGAGAGCATCGTCCAGATGGATCTGGGTGTCCTGTAGAACCATTGAAGGAAATTATAAGCAAATTAAGAGCCCCTGTGGACAGAAAGTATTAACCGAGATATTTCTCTGTAGGCGATTTCTGTTTAACAGACCTTGAGAACTCCCTGGGTATTTCTCAGGTTCTTCTGTGCCTCTGCAGCCTGGCGGTTGGCATGGCTCAGCTGGATTTCTATTTCATTTAGGTCTCCTTCCATCTTCTTCTTCAGTCTCAGGGCTTCATTCCTGCTCCTGATCTCAGCATCCAGAGTGCTCTGCATGGAGTCCACAACTCGCTGGTGGTTTCTCTTCAGCTGGTCAATCTCCTCGTCCTTCTCTGCTATCTTCCTGTCAATCTCAGACTTCACTTGGTTGAGCTCAAGCTGCAGGCGCAGGATCTTCCCCTCCTCATGTTCCAGGGAAGCCTGGACAAGAAAAAATAAGAATGTTTTTCATGTGACAAATGTTGAACTTGAAGCTCTGAGTAAAAAAGAGTGCTATGTTTAGATAATATCTCTACTTTTATAAGACCTCTTCTCCTCTTTTGTCTGAGAATGAGATAAGACAGAGATCCAAGAGACGTAAGAGAGCAAGAAATAATGCTGTGTACCTCAGCTTCTTCCAGAGCAGCCTGAATTTCAGATTTCTCCTGCTCAATCTGCTTCTTGACTTTCTCCAGCTCATGGATCGCCTTCCCTCCCTCAGCAATCTGCTCCGTGAGGTCAGAAATCTCCTCTGTGGGAACAAAGAGCAATGGCATGGTCAGGCACAGAGCAGAATGGGAAGGGTCCTGTCCCACCAAGGTGACAGGCATCTCTGCAGACCTGCAGGCACAGCCCCATGAACAATGCTGATCATGGCTGAGAGTGAGCAAGGCCAGGGAGGAGCAGAGGGCCAGGGACTTACGCTGCAAGTTCTTGTTCTCCCGCTTCATTGTTTCCAGGTGGTCCAAGGACTCCTCATAGGCATTCTTCATCTTGAACAGCTCCGTGCTGAGAGAGCGCGACTCCTTCTGCGAGGCCTCCAGCTCAGCCTGCGTTTCCTCATACTTCTGCTTCCATTCTGCCAGGATCTGAGGAGAAACGGGGTGTGAGTCGGGCTGTGACTATCACAGGGGCATGCTCTGGCCAGGAGTGCTGGTGCTGGAGGCCAAAAGACCTTGTCAAAGTTCTTCTGCTTCTTGTCCAGAGCAGCACAGGCAGCATTGGATCTCTCCACATCAATCATCAGGTCCTCCACTTCATTCTGCAGCCTCTGCTTTGTCTTTTCCAGGGAGGCACATTTGGCATTGACAGCCTCAACATGTTCCTCTGCATCCTGCAGACGCTGGGCCAGCTTCTTCCTGGAGGAGAGAAGCAGAGTGCCTCGTTAGAACTTCGAAGGGCATCGGTTCTTTACTGTCAAGAGTTTGTCACTTTGGAGGTTTTCATCCAAATACTTTCCACAATGTTTTTTTATTGTCCATGAGTGCATGTAGCCAACAAGATCTATCTTTTCTGTGTCTTATTATTTATGGAAGATTAGGCTTGTCTTTGCCTTTGTACCCCTGAAGTCTGTTTTTCCTTCCAATCTCTCTTTTTCTCTCCCTCCCTCTCTTCCCTTTTTTCACAAAGACAGTAAATCCTTGCCTTCATCCCATTCTTGTCTTAACCCACTCTCAGAGATTCCAATTTCTGTTGACCAGCCTCCATCTTCTCCCACCATTTGCCATCCTTCCTCCCCACATACTTGGCTTCCTCAAGCTCCTCAGTGCGCTGAATCGCGTCCGTCTCGTATTTGGTTCTCCACTGGGCCACTTCACTGTTGGCCTTGGACAGGGCTCGCTGCAGCTCCCCCTTGGCCTCCTGCTCCTCCTCATATTGTTCCCTGAGCAGGTCACAGTCGTGGCGAGCAGACTGCAGGGCGTGGGCCAGGGCATTCTTGGCCTGTGGGGAAGAATAACAGTGTGAAAATGAATGGAAATATCCTGGGAAATCTCCTGTCTGAAATGCTGACAGGCACTGATTCTGCTGTGAGCAATGGCAAGCTACTGAATGAAATTGGAAGTTGTGGGAATCTGCAGAACAATTAACATATAGCATGTGGGGAAGGAGGACCAAAACTATTATGGAAAGGCTTGCATTGTATTACCTAAGTGGTTTTTTCCCTCTCTTTCATCTTGTCGATTCTATAATTTCATATGTATCTAAAGCTCCTCCTAGACAGAAGGAATCCAATGGACTTACCTTTATCTCTTCCTCTAGATGCCTTTTCAGTTCCTCAATCTGTTGGGTGAAAGCCTGTTTGCCTCGTGACAGCTGAGAAATCAGAGCATCTTTCTCATCTACCTGGCGTGAATATTCACCTGGGAGGGTTCAGATGAGTAAAAAAAACTTGTTATGACTTACAAAAAAGTATTTATCTTGATAATTAATGTCCACATAAAATATTTTGAAGTAAACAAAATTTTTCTTCTTTCATGGATTCCTAATCACTCATACCCAGCCACATTTTTTAGAGGCTAGAAATGACCTGTCATTGTAAAATCCAACCAGCCTTACTCTATGTTTGCATTAAGCCTTGAGCTTACAGAATGAGTACTAAAGTGCCATCCAGAGGGATTATGGCCCATGGGAATCTCAGGAGGCTTAACAAGGCCAAGCAATCTAGTCAAGCCCTCATGTGTGCTGAGTAGGGGGAACGATCACTCTCCGCTAACCCATTGGCAATGCTTCTCCTAATATAACTCAGGATTCTCTCAGCGTTCTGTTGGCCATCTTCATCACAGAGCCACAGTTTTGGCTCAGGTTGAACTTAATTCATATTCAATCCTCCAAGACTCCAGGTGATTCCTACTTTTTTTTAAAAGGACCCGGGTAATATACAGTATTCTCTTAAAAACACAAACGTCTTACCGGATTCTGTTTGTAACCTAGCTCTTTGGGCACTTATGTCATTAATTATGCGCTGCTGTTCCTCCTCCTTTGTCTTAATTTCACTGAGTTGATCTTCTAGGGAACGACACATCTTCTCCAGATTTGCCTGTTTGCATAAGGAATGGAAGGAAAGATATTTAGTGGTTCAACTCATAATTTTTAAGAATCTAAAGTCTTATGAAAGAAGAAAGAATGATTCAGAAGCCAAAATTTCTCAGTCAAATGGTATACATTTCTATGAAGTTTGTGTCCCCACTTCCAACAGCTGTATATTCCCTGGCCACTGCAGAGCCATGAAATGAGATGATCTCTAAACTTCCTTCAAGCCCAAACCATCCTATGATCTATAATTTATTAATTTTCACTAATCTATTTTCAATGGATAGAATGATGGGACCCTGTAAAATGAAGAATTAATTTCAAATTGTTTGTGTTTAGTGCTTACCCAAGGGATACAAAAATTATTTAAATGATACTGAAATGCTTCAGGTTGCAAAGTGCAATAATTTATTTTACAATATGACTAACTAAAATTTCTATGTTAAAATATAAATACTTTATTATGTTTGAATTAATGAGAAGAAATATTCATGTACCTTGGCTTTGGAGACAGACTCCATGTTGCTGGCCAAGTCATCAATCTCCATCTTCAGCTCGCTCTTCTCCTTCTCCAGCTTCTGCTTCACACGTTGCAGGTTGTCGATCTGCTCCCCCAGCTCAGCTGTGCTGTCCGCGTGCTTCTTGCGCAGGGCGGCAGCCGTGGCTTCGTGCTGCAGCGTGGCCTCTTCCAGGTCACGGCGCATCTTCTGGAACTCTGCCTCGCGCTTCTTGTTCATCTCCACCTGAGCTGCTGTTGCTCCTCCTGCTTCTTCCAGGCGCTCGCTGATCTCCTCCAGCTCCCTGGACAGGTCAGCGCGATGCTTCTCGGCTTTAGCGCGAGAGGTTCGCTCTGCCTCAATTTCCTCCTCCAGCTCCTCAATGCGGGCCTGCACAACAGCAGGGACCCTTCACACCCGTGCCCTCCTCCTGCCTGAGCTGAGCCTGAGCAGGGGAGGGCAAGGAACAGAGACTTGCCTGCAGCTCCTTGATTTTCTTCTGAAGTTGCATGCCCAGGGCTTGTTCATCCTCAGTTTTGCTCTGGATCTGGCTGATTTCAAAGTCTTTCCTTTGGGCAAAGTGAACCATGTTAGAGCTCAAAGCAAAAGGACAAGTGCTGCAGCCCAGTACTCAGGTGCCCCAGAGCCAGACTTACTTCTTCAGTTTCTCATCCAGCTGCTGCTTGTCATTCTCCAGATCCATGATGCTGTCCTGGGCCAGCTTCAGGTCTCCTTCCAGTTTCCTCTTAGCTCTCTCCAGGTCCATGCGCAGTTTCTTCTCTTGCTCCAGGGACCCTTCCAGCTAAACACAACAAGACCATCAGGGCTCTGCCAGCCACGTCAGCCTCCATACCTGTCCTGTTCCTGCTCTATGTCCATGTGCTTACATCGTCCACTTGCTGTTCCAGCTTGGTCTTGGCTTTGGTCAGAGTATTGACTTTGTCCTCTTCTGCCTGCAGGTCATCCAGGGTCTGCTGATGTGCCTCTTGGAGGGCTTTCTTCTCTTTTGTCAGCTTGGCAATAGTCTCGTCCAGGGCTGCCATCTCCTCAGTCAGGTTTTTCACCTTTGAGAAGAAAGGAGCAAGCACAGACAGAAAATGGTGCTTAAAAACTTTATAATAAGAATTTTCCAGAGTGTGAGTGACAGGTTCTACCTCATACCTTGTTTTCGGTGGCATGTTTCTCCTTCTCCACCTTGGCCAGTGTTAGCTCAAGGTCATCAATATCTTTCTTCAGCTCTGAACATTCATCCTCCAGTTTCCTCTTCTTGGCTGTCAATTCAGCATTCATTTCTTCTTCTTCTTCTGCTCTCTCTGTCAGTTCCTTAATTTTGGCTTCTAGCTGGATTTTGGTTTTGATGAGCTGGTCACACCTTTCCTCAGCATCAGCCAAACCATCAGCTTCCTACATGATTCATTGAAATAAAACAGTTTTCAACCTGAGACTGCTTGCTCATATGTACTCTTAGGCTGTAGACATCTAAATGCCACCCAAATGCTTGCTTGTAAATTCAGTTTTAAGGACATTATTTTTGCTACATTCTTATTTCCAGGGAAAAAGGAAAACAGTGAACTTTCATCACTGTTTTTCTTGAAGAGGCAGGGACCATAAATGCCAGAGAAATACCCGACACTCTCACCCCTTCCTACTCCACCTGAATTCACTTTTGATTCTCCAAACAAAATGTGTCAATGGGTCCTCCTGACAACCTTAATTGGTCAGTTGATAACATATCAAAATTTTAAAATATTTAAAGTTCTATGAAGATGTGATAGTGACCCTGAGATCAGCTCTGTTGGTCAGAGCATGGTGCTGATAACACCAAGATTGTGGGTTCAATCCTGATATGAGCCATTCACTTATGGGCTGGACATCATGATCCTTCTGAGACCCTTCCAACTCAGACTATTCTGTGATTCTAATTGCTACTGTGAGTTACTGTGTAGTATTAAAATTACATACTGGAAACTGCACTATTTGCTGACTGGAAATTGATTATTTCTCTCCTGATTTAAAAGTATAAGGCATCTGTAATAGTTAATTGCAAATGTATTAAGGTTTGCAGATTTCAGCTTAGATCTTCTGTGTGGTTTTTCTTCCTATTTTATAAAATATGCATATTTTAAAAAAATAAACCCTTTTTTTGGGATAATATGTCTTTTCTGAGACATTTGGGATGACTTTATATAGGATGTTACAAGTCAAAAGCTTTAGCAATACTCACAGCCTGCACTTGGAGCTGCAGGTCATTTTTCTCCTGCACCAGGGCCACCATTTTCTCCTCCAGTTCCTTTCGCTTTGCCTCAGACTTTGCAAGCTCCTCCTTGGTTTTCTCAAACTCTTCCTTCATGTTGGCCATTTCTTTCTCAGATTCTGCACTCTTCAGCAAGGGCTTGATCTTGAAGAACAGCTTCATCCATGGCCAGTGTTTGACATTCATGAATGAACGAACGTTGTACTGGATGCAGAAGATGGACTCCCTGAATGGTAATAACAAAATATATTTTGGTACATATTTTAAAATCTATAAAACATATTTAACAGAATATATTAAAATGTATAACATGAAGTTTGAAACATAATAGTTTTTAGTTCTCTATATATATTACCTATATATATAGTGTATATGTATACATATATAGATATGTATATCTCTATGTGTAAAATATTTATCATGTAGTATTCAATATATATTCCTTAATAATATTTAGATCATGTTTTATATTATATATATATATATTTTTTTTTTTTCACAGAAAACCTAGTAGTGTTATGTAGAATATGAACCTGTATGGACAATTTTGGAGTCCAGGTATTTGGCTTGCTTTCATGGCCAAAGAAATGGAACACTAAGTTGACTCAGTCACTTTTATGAAAGTTATCAAAGGGAAGAGGATTCTTCTCTTGTGATACAAATATGATTTTCTCTCTTTTTATTTAGCAGTAGCCTAAAAAATTAGCTTAGACTAGATATCAAGTTTCTGGACATGCATATAATATAGCCATTTAATGAATTCAGCAATTATTAGTACCAAGTATTAAAAAAACATATATTTGTTTCCCTAAGTTGGGATTTTACACTACTTCATCTAATTTCAAGATATATTTCCATACTGACAAGCTGAATTAGTGAGAAATAAATGAGATTTTTTTGTGAAGCAGCTTATTTTCAGTTTTGTTCAGTAGTATCTGACAAGGATTGGCCCAGCAGGCCAAGTAAATATCTACCTCCTCTCCATCATTTTCTTGAACTCCACCCTCATCAGGTAACCCCTACACATGGCCTGGGTGCGGGTGATGAGCTGTGCCAGCTTCTCATCCCTCATCTCCTCCAGGAGTCCCAGCAGCCCAGCTTTGAAGAACACCTTGAGAGAGGGAATGTTGCAGCACGTCACTGTCAGGTAGAGCAAAGCCCAGGCAGGCATTGAATGGGGAGGTTTGTACCTTGGTGTGTCCAAATTTGTACTGGGTGTGGTCCACATCGATTGACCCAAGGAGCTTCTCAGAAGCCTTCTTGCTATCGATGAACTGTCCCTCAGGGATGGCACTGGCATTAAGCACCTTGTATCTGTGGAAACAGAGGAAATAGAATGCAGAGAAGGTCAGATTCTTGAAAGCTCAACCAAACCTGTACCAACCGATGCCATTGTTAAGATTTTCTGAAAGGGGATCAAGAGTGAGTAAACCTGAACTCTTCCATTGTATAGAAATTGCACTCTCATGGGTAAATATGTTTTTAGGGAAAACTTTGCACTTCCCTTAGTCCAAAAGTTTTTGACACAGACTGGGTACTGATTTCCACGGGTAACTGCTGACATATTTCACACGCCATGTTATCGAAATGCCTTATTTCTAAATGAGAACTTTATGTGAAAGAACAAAATATGTGGCTGGGAGAAGCAAATCTCCTAAATAGTGGCAGTACATACTATCTGAGTATTTTCCAGCTGATGTAGAACAAGAAGCAAAATAATTTCATTGTATTTGGCTTTCTAACAAGTTAATCTAGAATGCCTTTTAGCGTCCTTATTTACGTATCTGTGCTGACAGGTGAAAGTCATCTTGATTTGTTCTCCAGGTGCCTAAGTCTATGGTAGTCCACTTCTGGATACTTAGTTAAAAAATATTTATCTCATACCAGAATATGAATATAGAACAGAAATAAATAATAGCCCTTTGAAAAAGTATTTTTTATTTTTCCTCAATAGGTATAGAAAGAACTTGTTTGACTCACTTGGACAATTGACTTTTGTATACCTAAAGGTAGGTGCAGTGAACCTTTCCCATAACTTCCACAGCACTTAAAACAATTAGGAAATGCAAATTATTCATCATTTGTGGATATGGTGGAGGGAGAAGACATGTAATCTGACCTCTGTTTGAAGTCAGCATAGAGGATTCTGCTGGGGAACCCCTTCCTGCAAATCCTGATCCCTTCCAGCACGCCGTTACAGCGCAGCTGGTGCAGCACCAGCTCGTGCTCCATGGCACCTAATAAATCACAGAACGAAATTGTATATCATTTTACTGCACAGAGAAGATCAGATATATGACACCTCTGAACTTGAACAACTTACCAGGTGTTTTTGTTTCGTTAGGAATAAGGCACCGCACAAAATGGGGATGTGTGCTTCTCAAATTGCTCATCAGCTTGTTTAAATTTTCCTTAGGAGCAAAAACAAAGCCTTGAGTTTAAAAGTGTCACTTACACAACCTCAATACTAGGTGGAGATAAAAACAATGCAATAAAGCCATGATCAGTAATTTGTTTTTGTTTTTGGGGGGTTTTTTTCAGAACTTTTGGGCAGTTCTGAAAGAATACTTCCCAAGATTCAGTAAGAATTCCTTTTTACAAGGAACAAATTATTTTATCCTTTCTGAACACAAAGATATATTAGGTTAATCTAAAAGCTTTTCTGAACTGAATTTTCTGGGTTTGTTTTTTTCATGATGTGGTAAGTTTAGAATGATTATTCTACAGTACCCGGAAGAGAGCCGAGACAGTCTGGAAAGAAGAACCCTTCTTCTTGGCGCCCTTCTTGCCACCGCCGCCACTGCTCTCTGAAATGTAAAAAATCTTATATAAAGAAGTGAACAACAAAAGCACACAGAACTTGAAAAAAAACCTTGTGTGTTCATCTTTTAAAAATCTAGCAAAAATAATAATCTGATCAAAAGTTGCAAACGCAGACAGTGGTTAGAGTTACAAAAAGAGACCTGAATTTTTTCAGATGACAGTAGAAGGAAATCCAATGACTTCAAGCTGAAAATTAGAAAATGCAGTTGGAAAATAAAACGTAATATTTTGCATAGAGAGATATTTAAGGAACTAAACTAGAAGCTAGCAAACACACCAAAGGCAGTGTTTATGTATCCTTACATCTAAGGGTGTGCATAAACTAACCAGCATGTTGATACATCTGATTATATTCTCTGAAGTATTTGAGAATGGCACATATTGCAGAAATCTGGTTTCTCAGCTAGACTGGGTTAATACTCTAGTACAGCCCTCTCATTCTAAATCCTACAGATCCATTGAGGTCTCTTTTATTAGACTGAGACCCAAAAAGTAGATGAGGTTTTGGGTTTTCAGTTTTAGAAATAAATAATATTTAGTAAATACCATTGCAAAATATTATTACAAGATTTTAATTTCTTTTTCAGTAAATTATAGTGGAACTGATTTCATAGAAATCACCTGCTTCTGCCCCACCAGCGGATGCAAAGAGCAAGGCCAGTGTCTTCAAGGATGACTTCTGATACAGCCCCACAACAGTTTCATTCAGAGGGTCCTTGTTCTTCTCCAGCCAGCCAGTGATGTTGTAGTCCACTGTTCCAGCATAGTGCACCAGGGAGAAGTGGGCCTCAGCCTTGCCTTTGCCAGGCTTGGGCTTCTGGAAGTTGTTGGACTTGCCCAGGTGCTGGTCATAGAGCTTGTTCTTGAAAGAGGTGTCAGTTGCCTTGGGGAACATGCACTCCTCTTCCAGGATGGAGAAGATGCCCATGGGCTGGGCACAAAGAAGGAGGGAGGACAAGATGAAAAGGCAGAAAGACACAGAGATGAATTAACTTCCTGAGTGGGACAATATTATTACTCTCAGGGATTGTTCTGCTCAGCAAATCATAACATAATACAAACTGATGTATCTCCAGTATCATATTTACCATTTCAAGCTGCATTTAGAAATATATATAAAATGAATGCTTTTCTGAAATCACCTCCCATTGTGAATTACAGAAATACCTTCTCAATGAGCTCAATGCAGGCAGCCAGGTCCATGCCAAAGTCAATGAACTCCCATTCAATGCCCTCCTTCTTGTACTCCTCCTGCTCCAGCACGAACATGTGGTGGTTGAAGAACTGTTGCAGTTTCTCATTGGTGAAGTTGATGCACAGCTGCTCCAGGCTGTTGAACTGCAGAAGGCAAAGATTTCCTTACTTGTGATTTTCAGTTCCAGGAGCATCTTCCGTTTTCCAACAGCCTTTATTCTTATTCCACTGAGCTCTCCATGATTTCTCCTTGAATTTCTAGTGCTGGAACTCGACAGGTGACTGGCATATTCCATCCTCTAATGTATCTGACCTTTTAGGCTCTGACACTGTCTCAACATATTTCTGAGCTCTGCATAGATCTTCAGAACATAGTCCAAGCCCAGCTTTTCATTTGTTTGAATTTTGTACATTATCTGTCTATTCCCGAGCATTCAGAGGAAATCTGGCTTCAGCCAGATTAACAAAATCTTCTTTAAAAAGGCATATTTTAACTTCCTCAAAGTCTCTCTCTGCTATTATTTATCAGTTGTTCAACAGTTTTCAATGCAATTTTCACTTCTGCATGCAACAACAAACATCTACAAATAAGTACAGCCCTGTGGGCTACTACGTGCAATGAGAACCAGAAGGGTACCATTCCTAGAGGAAAGGCAGGATTTCCCAATAAATAGAAATAACCCATAATTGAAATAAAGCACACCCCAACTCCCACATTATTCCAATCTCCTAATGCCTCTTCCAGGAAAGCTTTATGGAGATCCTCCTCTTACATCAAAGATCTCAAATCCAGCAATGTCCAGGACACCAATGAAGTACTGCCTGGGCTGCTTCGTGTCCAGCTGTTGGTTGATGCGAACAACCATCCACAGGAACATCTTCTCAAACACAGACTTTGCCAGGGCACCCACTGAATTGTATACCTAAGAAAAAGTTAAAGGAAAGCTACCATCTGCAGCAGAAGAGACAGTTCAAAATTTTTAATTCAAGCCACTTTGTTTTCTATTATCACTTGTCTCCTACCTGCTGCACAGTTTGGCCCTTGGTGACGTATTCATTCCCCACCTTGACTCGGGGGTAGCAGAGGGCCTTGAGCAGGTCTGCTGAGTTCAGACCCATCAGGTAGGCAGCCTTGTCAGCAACTAAGGAAACAAGCATAGAGCAGGATGAGATTTTAGCTCTCCAGTGAAAGGATCTTCCAGTATTTCAGATTTCTACAGAAGCCACACATACATTGCCATGTCCTTTAAAATACTGTAGTTTTTCTTGACTTGCTAATTTTTTCTGATTTTGTCTATATGATTAATAAGGGTAAATATTATTCCAATATTTTTACAACATGCAAGAGGACAGACAAAAGGACCAAGGGCCATGAAAATGGCAGATCAAACAGTCACAACTTCTGAATAAACAGAACAGGAAAGTTGTTGGTATTCAAGTACACTGCACTGAAAATTTTAGTCAGTGAAACACTCCTGTCATTGGAGATAGAGAGGCAGATTAGTCAGCTATAATACTGTAATTGGGGAAATGCACAGCCTAGGTCAATCATTCTGACCCTGACACGCTGCCTTCCACTAAGAGAGTGTTCACTATCTTCTGTGCTCTAGGACAGGTTGTGCTGTTACCTTCTGTGCCATCAGGCTCTGCCTGCTCCTCTCGTTGTTTCTGCTTGAACTTCAGGTTTCCGTAGTGCATGACAGCCCCTGTCAACTTGTAGATGGCTGTTTTCTCATCAGCACTGAAGCCCAGGATGTCAATGGCACTCTAACAAAAGAATTGTTAGGGTGAGTGTCCCAGCCACTCACCCTAGGTCAGAGAAATGAAACTTCACCTAAGAAAACTTCTGCTACTTACGTCGGTGGCCATCAGCTCCTCCTGGTCATTAATGCTGGGAACTGTGATCTCACCTTGGCTCACGTACAGATAGTCATAGGGGTTGGTGGTGATCAGTAACATCTCTGAAAAGAAAAACAAAACCAACCCAGGTCAAATGCAATCGGCACCAAAAGGAATTGAGTGTTGTTCCATGACCTTTGCCTGGAGGAGTTAGTGATCTTTCCTACCAATGAGCTCTGGCTTCCTGTTGGACATAATCTGATAAAAGATGTGGTAGCTCCTTTCCGCCTTGAGCTGGAAAGTGACTCTGGACTTCTCCAGCAGATCTGGCAAGGATGGTAGGACAGAGTCAAGCACAAGAAATGGGGAAGGCTGGAGGGAAGGGGATCAGGCCAGAAGGGTGTCTCTTACATGTTTCAATGTCAGCAGAAGCCAGTTTGCCTGTGGCACCAAAGTGGATTCTGATGAATTTACCCTGAAAGCAGCAGGAAAATCAGTCAATACTTACTTAACCAATCTGGACAGCAAGAATATTGAAATTGGTATTGACAGTTGTCCCAAGTAACAACTCACAAAGCGTGAGGAGTTGTCATTCCTCACGGTCTTGGCATTTCCAAAGGCCTCCAGCAGCGGGTTGGCACTGATGATTTGATCCTCAAGTGTCCCCTAGAACAGAAATCTTCCTGTTAGGATCTAGCTTATCAGGAAATGGGATAGTTGCAGGTTTCTAGCCCTGGGACCTCACCTGCATTTTGCCTGAGGTCTGCTCCTCCTTCTTCTTGTCCCCACTGGCTGCAATTGTTGCAAAGTACTGGATGACACGCTTGGTGTTCACAGTCTTCCCGGCACCGGATTCTCCGCTGCCAAAGCCAAGGGAGAAGCAGAGGGTGCGTGGTCAGGCAGGAGGTGCCCTGGCACCGGGCAGCCCTGCAGGGACCCACACAGGGGGTGTACGTACGTGATCAGGATGGACTGGTTCTCCCGATCTGTGAACAAGGCAGAAATACAGTACTCAATACTCAATGAACAACAGAGAAAGAAAGAAACACAGTCAGGTAAGTTTCATGTTTGGCCTGATGTCAGCTTGACTTAAACAAGCAAACCTCCAAAGCACAGCACTGAGTGCAGAGGTGTCTTTCACTTAAAACAGTAGAAACAACGCTATGCAGACAGTAAACTCCACAACAGATGTGTGTGGCAGAACCAAGAAAGCTTTGAAAGCCTCTTCACTTTGCTGAGACAGAGTATCCCTTCAGAGAAATTAATGGTCCAATGCCTCTGAGACAGGCAGAGGCACTCACCAGTCAGCATGAACTGATAGGCGTTGTCAGAGATGGAGAAGATGTGTGGAGGGGCCTCCTGGCGCTTCTTGCCTCGGTAGGCCAACACCACCTCGGGGTTGTACACCGGCAGCCACTTGTAGGGGTTGACAGTGACGCAGAAGAGACCCGAGTAGGTCTGTGGGGAAGGGACACAGCACGTTGGCTTCCCCTCAGCCTGGCCCAGCACTTCCCAAGGCTGCCCAAAGGAAGCTGCTGCTGCTGCTGCTGCCACTTACGTAGATCATCCAGGCTGCGTAACGCTCTTTGAGGTTGTACAGCACAGCGGGTTCGTGCAGGTGGGTCATCATGGCCATGTCCTCGATTTTGTCATACTTGGGAGGGTTCATGGAGAAGATTTGATCTTCCTTCACAGTCAGGGTCTGTCAGAAAGCAGGAAAGTATATGCGCGTCAGCTAAGAGGCAGAGTGGGAATGAACTGCTGTTTGTAAATTTTGCACTTTACCCACCTCTCCCCCTTCAGTCTTGACAGTGATTTTTCCTGTTTCCCTGCTCTGGATTGTGCTCTTCACATAGGACTCCTTTGCATGTACCACGAAGACAGATGACTTGGCATCAAAAGGTTTGTTCTGGGCCTCAATTCTCTCCTTTTCCGATTTTCGGAGGTAAGGAGCAGCCTCCCCAAAGATGGCCATCTCAGCGTCCGTAGACATGGCTGCTGCTGCTTACTACACGTAATGCAGCAAGTATCTGTGAGAGTGGAGAATATATTAAGATGTTGTGTAATGGAAGAAACACTCCTACAGCACCCTTGATTGCTCTTCTTTTAGTGTCATCTAAATTGCCTTTTCTTTTTCTGCTAATTCAGAGTTCTCTTCTGTAATGTTTTTTTCTATTATTTTTATTATTTTTTGTGTGATGAGATCTTTAATCCTACTGGACAGCTGCCTTTGCAGAAGAATGCTTTCTGTCTTTTTGTATTGGGGTCCCAGCAGAGGAAAAGCACTGCTGAAGTGAGTCCAGAGACGGCCATGGAGATGCTCCAAGGGATAAAGCCCCTCTGGAGATAAGCTGGGAGATCTGGGGTAGATCTGGAGAAGAATGGACTCCAAGGAGACCTTCTAGCAACCTTTCATTATCTAAAGGAGTTCCAAGAGACTTGAAGGGGAACTTTAGACAACTGAACAAAGGGGAATGGCTCACAACTGAAATAGGAGGAGTTTAGGTTAGATATTAGGAAGAATATTCTTTACAACAACAAAAAAATTACTTTGCCTTCTTAGCCAAAGACAAACCACGACACAAATTGGTGTTATCAATTCAAATGAATGGGTGCAATTTCCTGACTGGTTTCGTCTCTAACAATGCATTTTTCCATTCGATTAATATGTTATAACTCAAATGAGACCATTCCATAAAATAATCACAAAAGTTTGAAAAATGGTCCCAGTTTTTCACCAGCAATTTTAACACTGTTTATATTATCACACACTTCTTACAAGATTCCTAAGAGGAATAATACTAACAATTCCTAGGAGGAAAAAGATTGTTATATTATATATCTTAGTATATGCTATATCAGTATATATATTATGTTATTGTATATTAGTTTATATTTTTACATTATACCTATATTGTACATTGTTATTTTATAGACACTGGATGCTTTTCTCACAATATATCCTTATATAATAATATATAGTAGGTTATTATACATTAGTATATGTATGTACCATGTCAGTAGATTGACTTTTTAAAGTATTAAACTATTTTGTTTTGTTTGTTTAGTTTGACATTTCCTGAAATCAATGCTATGCTAATTCTCCTTCAGTAATTCAAAGCATGCTGGTTATATTCCTTACAGGATTGCTTGTTGACATTTTATAATTTTGAGGGATATATTCTAGTGACAATATTTGACAAAATTAACATAAATTACTGTAGAAAGTAAACATGATGAGTTATTTTCCTCAGTGTAAATATTTAAAACTGAATTTAGTTGCAGTTCCAGCTCTCTTTTTCCAGTGATCCAAGTAGGTTACAGCCTTTATTCCGTTCCTTATGGTTACAAATATTTGCTTATATAATTTTCTCACAATTATGCAATATTTTTAGAGGCACAAACAACCCTATAAGGAAGCTCCAACTGAAATGTTTGCTTTTAGCACTTTGTTGTTTTGATACACAAAATTCTAGCCACATTTCTCAAGCTGCCATGTGAAAAAAAGAACATATTAACATTATTTAAATATATATTTCTTTTCCTACTTCTTCACAGTCAGTGCCAGTGACCCCTGATGTTTGAGATAAATGCAAAAAAACCACCCCAAAAATTTTGAAAGTACTTTCTGGTGGTTTTTTTTCCCCTCAGGACAGTTTCTCCAGAACTACTGTCTACTGGAGATTCCTGGGGAAAGTGTAGGCAATGCTGCAGTGATCAGGACTTCAAAGATCACGCTCTTTGAGATTCTTGTGACAAAAATATCAACAATCCAGTCCAATTCTCATACTGTATTTAAACAAATATAATAACTACCAGGATTTCCAACACACCTGCATAGAAGCCCTGCCTTACAGCAACTCTACCTGCCCCTAAAAAGTGAATAAATCAAGATCTTACCTTTTGTGAGGCAAAGGGTTGCAGATCGGCAGATGGACAGTATTAAAAAGCAGAATAATCAGTAACTTACTTCTTACTGCCGCATCCCAGACAATATTTATAGACTGAAAACATATGGATGGTTGGAAAGCAGACTGAAAATCCCAGCTGACACTGGCAGACCCCCATTGAATGAATGTGAGCATCCATAGGAATGCACTGGAACTTGTGGAATGCAGGGCCAGTTTCCCTTCATTCCCCGACCTCCCTAGTCCCAAGCCCTGAAACTCTTACCTTAAGAGATTTCTGAGAAAAGACAAGACACACAGATCCCAGGGTACTTTTATAGGATCTGATCTGCATATGAAGCCACCACCTCCTCTTTCTTAGGTCAAAACATTTTTGGCAATCTTCACTCCTAACAGAATTGCGATTCATATTAGAAGTGAATGGATATAATTAGACATAACAGGTCTGTGAATCAATGTCCTATAAATAATTTGACAAGAAAGCATGAGAAGGGGGGGAAGTGGGAGGGCATGCTAAAGGAGATGAAAGGGGCAACATTGGTTCTGTAATCCATCGGATGCTGACTCACACAGAAAAAGTGAAGAGTAAGAGCCAGTCTGTCTCATAGGAAACATGTAGGGATGGAGAGGAGGCACAGGCTCCTGCCTGCTGCAAGCACTTACAGTCCTCAGTGTGGAAAAGCAGGAGGGGTCCCACTGAGAGGCAGGGTTATTGCTAGAGGAAGAAAATCCCAATGCAGGAGGAAGCATCTGAAAAGGAACAGAAGTTGCAGAAATGAGAATCAGGAGATGATAAGAATGACCAAGGACTAGAATGGACCAAAGCATTGAAGGAGGGAAGAAAAAGTCTGAATGTACTGATAAGGAAGGATATGTGAATAAAGAAGAGGGAGTCCCTGAAGGTGCTTAAGAAAAGACTGGATTTGGCACTCAGTGCCATGGTTTAGTTGATAAGGTGTTGTTAGGTCAGGTTGGACTTGATCTCAAAGGTCTTTCCCAACCTAGTTGATTCTGTGATTCTGTGAAGTAAACAGATGTGATTCCAGTGGGATATCAGCAAGTCACCATGGATAAAAGAAGCAATAAAAGAGCAGAACAAGTTTAGCCTGAAGATAAAAGCTTCAAAGCCTGAGGTCATCAAGTTAAGTCCCAGACAAAAGGCACAGGAATCAAATTCTTGTTTTCGGAGCTGAAGGTTTTCAAGGATCATATGAACAGCACTATGGAAGCGTTGTACTGAACTTAAGACATATATCCCATTGGAATCAGGAGAGACAGCTGCTGTCTCAACACAGGGTAGTCATTCAGCATTATTTTTGCAAAATAAGTATGCTAGGAAAGATTTAATAAATTTACATCCTCCAAAATAGAGTCAGTCATAACCTATGCTGCTCTGGAAGATAGGCAACAGTTTTTAAAGGGATCTGAACCTCATGACAGGTTGTGTAAAAAGCCAATCTACTATTCTGATATCTGGGATATTCCTCACCCAGATTAAGGAGGGGACAACGTTCTATGTTCACAAGGATCAGAGTGGTAAAGAGAGCAGTGGAACCATTCGCTTTCCTGAGAAGCAATTTCCTCCCCAAGCAACAGATCTGGATTTGTTCAGGGTTAGGGGGTGCTTGGTTTGGGGTTTTTTTTTTTTTAGTGTGGTAGTTTGGTTTGGTTGGTTGTTTTGCTGGGGTTTTTTTTGTTTGTTTGTGTTTTTGGTTTGGGTTGTTTTTTGTTTGTTTGTTGGTTTATTAGGTTTTTTGGTGGGGTTTTGTTTGTTTGTTTGGTTGGTTTATGTATTGGTCTTCACTTTCCAAACTATGGCTCCTACCATAAACAAGGAAATCTGAAGTGAGTCACATCTCAGCAGCTTCACCTGGCCCCACAGCATATTGCCTCCCCAATTACAGTACCAGTTGTGCTCCTGTCTCTCTTAGCATCTCCTACTCAGAGGTCTGGATAAGAAAGTGAGGTAATTCCTTCCTCCTCTTCTCTCAGCTGTCTGCATCTCTGTGATGGCACTGTAATCCTGGGTGTGGGAAGGAGATTGACAGACATCAGTTTCATGTTTGGAGTAAATTCCCACTGAAGATAAGCCTGAGGCCTATGCTTCAGCCCTAGCAGCTAAACCCTCATCGGAACATAAAGCAGCACTTCTTTCATGTCTTTAATGCAATTATATTGTGTGAGAACTAGAATTCAGGGTTAGTTTCAGATATTTCAAGGACTCTCTATGTTTATTATGTCTTATTTTGCTGCTGCATGCTGGTTTTGACCTGGATAAAAATTAGAGGTAGAAAAACAACTTCTATAACAATTACGTGTTCACACTGCGGTGTTTGCTGGTTGGTTGAATTATGTTTGTTATGCTTAAACGGGAGGTAACTGAAAAAGGCCTAATTGCTTGAAAAGGCCTGGTTTTTGCCATGAACAGATCCTCCTTTGCACCTGCCTGGAGGGTCCATATCGCTCTGCATGGTTACAGCTCAAGGCCCTGGTGGAGGCTTCCCACCTCCCCTGTTGTGCCCAACCGGTGTCTTGCTGCCACTACTCCCCTCCCTGCCTCCCACAGCTCCCCCCTCACACCCTGCCTCTCCAGCAGAAGGAGTTGGATGCAGGTAAGCATGGGGAAATACAAATGTATCACCATTAGCAGGATGAAGTTCTCCTGTAGAGAGTGTTTTCCCTGGGGAGGAAGAGAACCCCTGCTTGATGCCCTGGGAAACCCCTTTGTAAGTACAGAAAGCAGGAGGCCTTACTCACAATGTTCCCTCGGTTCAAATATGCAGATTGTACCCACGTGTTCCCTCAGTTCCAGCATGCAAATCTTTGCTAGAAAGTTCCTAGTTCTTTGTGTTACCACAGGTTGATTTTTTTGGTGCTGGAATGTTAATATTCCTAATCGTTCTGCCCTTATTGGACCCTTCCCTCAGACTCCCGCCTTAACTCCTCCCCACACCGGGATGTGTAAATACCCTTGTCTGACCCCGGACCCTGCCTTTGTTCCAGTTAGCTCCAATAGAGTGTACGCCTTATTGTTTGTTATTTTTGCATTATTAAAATTCCTTCTCGGACAACTGGATCAAAGCTGCCTCTCTCTATCAAGTTGCCATCAGGGCAGAGTCCTGAGGAAACTCAGAGGGCTCGGGCCCTTTGATCATGTGGGCTTGGATGCCTGGAATTTTCATTCTTCCTTTTCTGCCTTGTTGGCAGAGCCCTCCTTTGGTTACTGCAGCTCCTGAAGCTGACTCCAGGAGCATTTCCACCTGTATTGTGGCCTTTGTGGTGGGCAGAGTGTTGTGGGACCCCATGTCCAGCCAGAATCTGTCTGCACAAGGGTCCTGTCACAGCAAAAAAACCTATTGGATGAAGGAGAAATGCAATGTGCTAGAAGAGCAGAAAAGAGCTTTTTGCTGCTCAGTTCAAGTGCAGTTCCCTGGTTCACCCTGCCACCCTTTCTGAAAGGCAGCTGGTACAAAAACAGTGATGTGTTAATGGAGGTCTCTGATGAGCCCTTAGAAGAGCAGGGCATTTTAGAAGCACACTGACACATCCTGTGATGGGTCATGCTGCTGGGCTGTGTTTGACCAGAGTCACAGGGAAGACAGGCCCTGCTCATACAAAGCGTGCTGCAAGGGCCCGAAGAGTTTGAGGGAGCACCAAAAAACCCCAGAGATGCTCAGCTGTGATGGATCCTAAACTATCATTTCTACAATGGATGGAGTCATGCATTTTTAAAAGTGCAAATGTAAAAATGCTTTGCTGTCTGATATACTTTTAAATGTGAAGATGAACTGTGAACATGTACTTCAACAGCAATGAATGCTAGAATATATAAATAAATAAACCATGATAGTCACTGTTCATATGCAAGGGTCTCTACTGTTTTTATTACCTAGACATAAATGATAATTACTGAGGAAAGCAACACAGAGGTTTACATTTTATGTATGCCCCTGGTCACTTTTTAGTCTTGGAAATCTCATTCCTCTTCTTCTATCTTCTTATGAATCTCCCGGCTCTTGGCTCGGAGCTTGTTGACCTGTGACTCTGCAATGTCAGCCCGCTCCTCGGCTTCCTCCAGCTCGTGCTGGATCTTGCGGAACTTGGAGAGGTTGACATTGGACAGCTCCTCCTGTGAGGAAAGAGGGAGTTGTGAAAACAACAGGCAGCTTGTGGACATCTGTTATCAAAAAACTGGGCAAGCAAAAATTCAAATGCCACAGCTGGGCTAGCAGAGTAGGTTCAAAACCAAGATGAGAAGCTTCCCAGCGTGTTATGTGTGTCAGAAGAGAAAAGAACATTGGAATGTCAAAAAGACATTACACAAAAGGTGGGCTCGGCAGAGTTCATGTCATAGTCCTGAATACACAGATAACTGCTTCTGACATCCAGGGAAAGGTATAAGCAAAGAAATAGAGTGGGAAATGAGGCTTACAGCAAAACAAATAGGGTTGTGGGAAGTATATTCCCTCCCAAACCTAGCAAGTCTTACTCTCACATTCCCCATTGTATCAAAATATCATCATGTTGCATCAAAACAGTGAAGATTTCAAAAAGCTGTAAAGAGGAAAACATGAACACAGAATTCCACCTCCACCAGGAGAAAGTCTGGTTTGGACAAACTGGTACTTACAGCCTCCTCAGCTTGTCTCTTGTAGGATTTCACTTTCATTTGCAGCTTGTCAACCAGATCCTGAAGCCTGAGGACATTCTTCCTGTCTTCCTCAGACTAGAGTGGTTGGTGAACAGGAAAGAGAGTCAATTCTTGGTTCTGCATCACACAAGGTCAACCATTCCCCTTTTGGGCTGGTGTGTGCAAAGTGTGCCTTGCTGTGAGCAAACCGTGTCAGAGCAGGAGACCTCCTGCCTTACCTGGTAGGTCAGTTCCTTCACCCTCCGCTCGTACTTGCGCACGCCCTTCACGGCTTCAGCGCTGCGCTTCTGCTCAGCATCAACCTCCCCTTCCAGCTCCCGCACCTGCAAGGACAAGCCCATCCCTGCAGCTTCCCTGGCAATGACTCTCCAAGGACACGCTCACTCAGCCACCACCCCAGCCCTACACACCCTGGCCTCCAGTTTCTGGATCTGCTTCTTCCCTCCCTTCAGTGCCAGCTGCTCAGCCTCTTCCAGACGGTGCTGCAGGTCCTTCACTGTCTGGTCCAGGTTCTTCTTCATCCTCTCCAGGTGGGCACTGGTGTCCTGCTCCTTCTTCAGCTCTTCTGCCATCATGGCCGCCTGATCAGAGCAAAAGGTCAAAGCCATTTTGGAAGTGGATATATTTGGAGGAGACTACATTCACCATCAGCAATGATGAGCATCCAACTCACATCTGTGATGGCCTTCTTGGCCTTCTCCTCAGCATTGCGGGCTTCCTGGATGGTATCCTCCATTTCACTCTGGATCTGGGAAATGTCTGTTTCCAGCTTCTTCTTGGTGTTGATCAAGCTAGTGTTCTGTTGAGAAGAATGAATATGATTTTGCTTTTGTTATCTTGCGGTTTCATATCAAGTACAGCATGTTGTGCCATCAGGTCACATTGGATTCTAAGAGAACTACTGTTGTAGCTATTATTTTCTCAGATATGATGTGCTTTGATATTTTGTGAGCATCCTCCATGAAGTCTTTTCTCACAGTTTCTCAGACAACAAAAAAGGAATTTAGTCTGAAAAATTAAAACAACACTTTGCTTACCATTTTCAGTCTAGCGACCATAAAACTTTGAGGTGGTTCTATAGAACACTTACAAAGGCATTGTTAAATTGCATTAATGACAGAGTTAGTGAGGTCCTATTTTATTCATGGTCAACCTACATTTGCCTTTAAAGTCTCACATGGAAATCTGGAAGGTGTTGAACTCAAGTAAAAGAGAAAGAACCTCACACGCTTCTCTGAATTAATTCATATTAAGGTAGTCTAATAGTCTGAAATTCATGTTGTATCTACATCTGAATGAAAGTCTTAACATTATCTATTACTTCTTATTAACTGTGAAAGCCACTGCATTTAACAAAACACTGTTAGAGCTCAGCCAGCCTTAAGCTCATTTACAGGTATGGAGCAATAGTATGTAACTAAGTAGCAATAGTAACTAACTATGTTTATAGACTGACCTGGCTGTGGAGGAGTTGCACACGCTCACTGGCATCCATTAATTCCTGCTCAGCCAGTTTCCTTGATCTCTCTGTCTGCTCCAGGGCTGCCCGGAGCTCCTCAACTTCAGCCTGCAGCAGGTTTGCCCTGCGCTCCACCATGGCCACCTGCTCCTTCAGGTCATCCTGTGCTCTGACAGCATCATCCAAGTGCAGCTGAGTGTCCTGGAAAGGGAGATATGACAGATTGGGAGATGCGTGTTTTCTATTTTCGTATTTCCCATTTTCCTGTCAACTTAGAACTGAAAGTGTGTAACACGGAAGAAATTATTGCTGAGTCAGAAACCAGCACACGTTTAATTGTGCCACACCTTGAGCACTGCCTGGGTGTTTCTCAGGTTCTTCTGTGCCTCTGCAGCCTGGCGGTTGGCATGGCTCAGCTGGATCTCCATTTCATTCAGGTCTCCCTCCATCTTCTTCTTCAGTCTCAGGGCTTCATTCCTGCTCCTGATCTCAGCATCCAGAGTGCTCTGCATGGAGTCCACAACTCGCAGGTGGTTTCTCTTCAGCTGGTCAATCTCCTCATCCTTCTCTGCTATCTTCCTGTCAATCTCAGACTTCACTTGGTTGAGCTCAAGCTGCAGGCGCAGGATCTTCCCCTCCTCATGTTCCAGGGAGGCCTGGGCAAGTGGAAACAAACATTGATAACAATGATGAACGTCTTTCTTATATTTTATGGAATTGCAAAATATTTCCAAAAATCTCAGCTGTTTGTACTTCCCAGCCAGAACAGAAGGACTGAACCTAGGCCTCTTCAGCCCTATTTCCTCATTTATTTACTGCAGATACCAGTGATTATGGTCATGTACCTCAGCTTCCTCCAGGGAGGCTTGCAGTTCAGATTTCTCCTGCTCAACCTGCTTCTTGACTTTCTCCAGCTCATGGATCGCCTTCCCTCCCTCAGCAATCTGCTCCGTAAGGTCAGAAATCTCCTCTGCAAGGAAGGGTGAAAAGCAGCATGGTCAGGCACAGAGCAGAATGGAGAAAGGTTCTGGTGCATCAAGAGGCCAGGCATGTTCTTATGCCTGCAGCCCAGAGCCGTTAAGTGTGGCAGATAGACAAGCTTGTGAGCAAGGCCAGGGAGGAGCAGAGGGCCAGGGACTTACGCTGCAAGTTCTTGTTCTCCCGCTTCATTGTTTCCAGGTGGTCCAAGGACTCCTCATAGGCATTCTTCATCTTGAACAGCTCCGTGCTGAGAGAGCGCGACTCCTTCTGCGAGGCCTCCAGCTCAGCCTGTGTTTCCTCATACTTCTGCTTCCATTCTGCCAGGATCTGAGGAGAAACGGGGTGTGAGTCGGGCTGTGACCATCACAAGGACATGCTCTGGCCAGGAGTGCTGGTGCTGGAGGCCAAAAGACCTTGTCAAAGTTCTTCTGCTTCTTGTCCAGAGCAGCACAGGCAGCATTGGATCTCTCCACATCAATCATCAGGTCCTCCACTTCATTCTGCAGCCTCTGCTTTGTCTTTTCCAGGGAGGCACATTTGGCATTGACAGCCTCAACATGTTCCTCTGCATCCTGCAGACGCTGGGCCAGCTTCTTCCTGTGAAGTGGTACGCGTAAGTAAACAAATGGGAGCCTGTGGTGTGAAGCACCACTTTTTTTTTAATAACAAATTTGCCCTCTTGGTACTGTGTGATCCCCATTCACAGCTAGGTGTTTGACTTCTCCCAGACAGCTGCTCTATTTCCCTTATTCTGAGTTCTAGAGCAATCCTGCAGCAGTTTCCTCTCTCCTGGCTTATCTCGGCTATTCTGGACCTTACCACTTTTCCCTAATGTGTAACTGCTTTCTGTCATATTTTGTTTCTTTGTGACCCCAACTAAATGAGGACACTGACTTCATCCTGACAATGTCACAGTCTGTTCCTCAAATTTCCATTCTTATTCTCAGCCAGTTTTCTCTCCATTCCTCACGTACTTGGCCTCCTCAAGCTCCTCGGTGCGCTGAATCGCGTCCGTCTCGTATTTGGTTCTCCACTGGGCCACTTCACTGTTGGCTTTGGACATGGCTCGCTGCAGCTCCCCCTTGGCCTCCTGCTCCTCCTCATACTGTTCCCTGAGCAGGTCACAGTCGTGGCGAGCAGACTGCAGGGCATGGGCCAGGGCATTCTTGGCCTGTGGGGAAAAAAAAGCAGTGTGATAATGAATGGAAGTATCCTGGGAAATCTCCTTAATGAGAAGATCTTAGAAAGACCTGTCATGAGAAAGGTGTCTGAATTTGCAAAAGAATTAATGAATAGACAGCAGGGAAAGAGAAGCAATGCTAATATGGGATAATTTGCACTCCATTATATAAGTGGTTATTTTTGTCCCTTTCATCTTGTTGGTTAACTGATTTCATATATTAAGGAAAAAGCCTTCTCACCTTTATCTCTTCCTCCAGATGCCTCTTGAGTTCCTCAATCTGTTGGGTGAAAGCCTGTTTGCCTCTTGACAGCTGAGAAACCAAAGCATCCTTCTCCTCCACCTGACGTGAATATTCACCTGAGAAAATTTGCAGATATACAATCGTTTTAATGTCATTGATGGTGACACTTTAGAGATGTAAAACCAGATATCTTGCAGTCCATTCTGAAATTTATGATCCCATTTTAAGCATTTCACAGTAGATGTGACACAAAATATGTTGGACAGACCATGCGCGCAGAAGAGTAATTTTTGCAGTGACTCTGAGACATTATTTATGTGCACATGTAGATGTGGATGTCTCACCTGCTTCTGTCTGCAGACGAGCTCTTTGAGCATTGAGGTCGTTGATCATGCGCTGATTCTGCTCCTCCTTGGTCTTAAGCTCACTCAGCTGATCTTCCAGTGTGCGGCACATCTTCTCCAGGTTGGCCTGTGTTTCAGCACATGGAAAGTGATGAGTGAACCATCCACACTCGAAAGAAGGCCAGGTGCAAGAACTGTGTTGTATTCCACTGGGTCAATGAGTTTATAAGATATTTGTGTACCTTGGCTTTGGAGACAGACTCCATGTTGCTGGCCAAGTCGTCTATCTCCATTTTCATCTCACTCTTCTCCTTCTCCAGCTTCTGCTTCACACGTTGCAGGTTGTCGATCTGCTCCCCCAGCTCAGCTGTGCTGTCCGCGTGCTTCTTGCGCAGGGCGGCAGCCGTGGCTTCGTGCTGCAGCGTGGCCTCTTCCAGGTCACGGCGCATCTTCTGGAACTCTGCCTCACGCTTCTTGTTCATATCAATCTGAGCTGCTGTTGCTCCTCCTGCTTCTTCCAAGCGCTCGCTGATCTCCTCCAGCTCCCTGGACAGGTCAGCGCGATGCTTCTCGGCTTTAGCACGAGAGGTTCGCTCTGCCTCAATTTCCTCCTCCAGCTCCTCAATGCGGGCCTGCACAACAGCAGGGACCCTTCACACCCGTGCCCTCCTCCTGCCTGAGCTGAGCCTGAGCAGGGGAGGGCAAGGAACAGAGACTTGCCTGCAGCTCCTTGATTTTCTTCTGAAGTTGCATGCCCAGGGCTTGTTCATCCTCAGTTTTGCTCTGGATCTGGCTGATTTCAAAGTCTTTCCTTTGGGCAAAATGGACCGTGTTAGAGCTCAAAGAAAATAGACAAGTGCTACAGCCCAGTACTCAGGTGCCCCAGAGCCAGACTTACTTCTTCAGTTTCTCATCCAGCTGCTGCTTGTCATTCTCCAGATCCATGATGCTGTCCTGGGCCAGCTTCAGGTCTCCTTCCAGTTTCCTCTTAGCTCTCTCCAGGTCCATGCGCAGTTTCTTCTCTTGCTCCAGGGACCCTTCCAGCTAAACACAACAAGACCATCAGGGCTCTGCCAGCCAGGTCAGCCTCCATACCTGTCCTTTTCCTGCTCTATGTCTGTGTGCTTACATCATCCACTTGCTGTTCCAGCTTGGTCTTGGCTTTGGTCAGAGTATTGACTTTGTCCTCCTCTGCCTGCAGGTCATCCAGGGTCTGCTGATGTGCCTCTTGGAGGGCTTTCTTCTCTTTTGTCAGCTTGGCAATGGTCTCGTCCAGGGCTGCCATCTCCTCAGTCAGGTTTTTCACCTTTGAGAAGAAGGGAGCAAATGTAAATAAAGGAAGTAGATACAGAAGTTCTGTCATAGCACACAGCCCATTTTCTGGAGTGCCAGTGACAGGTTCTACCTCATACCTTGTTTTCAGTGGCATGTTTTTCCTTCTCCACCTTGGCCAGTGTTAGCTCAAGGTCATCAATATCTTTCTTCAGCTCTGAACATTCATCCTCCAACTTCCTTTTCTTGGCTGTCAGTTCAGCATTAATTTCCTCTTCATCCTCAGCCCTTTCAGTCACCTCCTTAATTTTGGCTTCCAGCTGGATTTTGGTTTTGATGAGCTGGTCACACCTTTCCTCAGCATCAGCCAAAGCATCAGCTTCCTATTGGAGAAACATGCATTTGTTTGCTTATCACAACTGTTCACAAAAGCTGATTAGAGAAATTATATTTCTCGCTGAGTAAAAGAAACATGGAATTATTCTTTTGTGTTTTCTTTTAGGAAGTTCTTTTTTTCCCAGCCTCTTTTAAATCACAGAAGGTTTTAATTCTATGTAATTTTTTTACTCTCATAATTTATTCCCTCTTTTTTTTCTTATGGATAATATGACCATATCCAGTAATAATTTTATTCTCAAGAGTTTTGATTACTTTCTCTGAAAATTAAGTACTGTATATAAACTTGTAGAGATTTTTTTATCTTTTTGTAAACTTTTATTGGCAAGACATACTTTGAATTAATTTTCTTTGAGCAAGATAATTTCATAAATTGTCTTAGTGCAATCAGAGGTTTCAATTTGCACTGACTTTATTTTGAATTTGTGGAGCAGATATCTAAAGACAGAAGGTAATGTTTAAATATCAACCAATCCCTTGATCTCCCAATGGACTTAGGAGGTACATATAGGGCTGTGACAGAATGGTTTTTGTGTCCTCCTGGAAAAGTGGTTGCAGAAAGACAGGTGACATAACATGTATCATATAACATGGCATGGAGGTATTTTATTTTGGCAACTGATTGAAACCAGAGTAAGTTGTCAAAAGAATTGCTCTACAGACTCTGCTAGCTGTAAATCTCCAGTGACTACACTGGATGTTAGATTGTGAGCCTGGAGAAACAGATCTATGTACATACAGGCTTCAAAAGTCATTCCCCAGCTAGAACCACATATTATAATGGCAACACTGAGTGGTCTGAATTTTACTTTCCATTATTCGTATTAATTTTTTTTTCAGAAAATTAATTGTGTAACATGAGAATTATGTGCTGTGAGAGTACATGGAAGAAGTACAATAACAATACTTACAGATTGCACTTGGAGCTGCAGGTCATTTTTCTCCTGCATTAGAGATGCCATTTTCTCCTCCAGTTCCTTCCGCTTTGCCTCAGACTTTGCAAGCTCTTCCTTGGTTTTCTCAAACTCCCCCTTCATGTTGGCCATCTCCTTCTCAGATTCTGCACTCTTCAGCAAGGGCTTGATCTTGAAGAACAGCTTCATCCATGGCCAGTGTTTGACATTCATGAATGAACGAACATTGTACTGGATGCAGAAGATGGACTCCCTGAGGCATAATTAAAACATACAGTTCTCAGTCTGATGAGTGCCAACACTTTCCCCCAAGCAGAGTGACTTTTACTGAAGAAGAGGAAGGTGTACCTCCGCTCCACCATTCTCCGGTACTCCACCCTCATCAGGAAGCCCCTGCACCTGGCCTGGGTGCGGGTGATGAGCTCTGCCAGCTTTTCATCCCTCATCTCCTCCAGGAGTCCCAGCAGCCCAGCTTTGAAGAACACCTTGAGAGAGGGAATGTTGCAGCACATCAGGTACCTTTGCAGGTAGAACAAATTCCAGGCAGACTGTGAATGGGGGGGTTTGTACCTTGGTGTGTCCAAATTTGTACTGGGTGTGGTCCACATCGATTGACCCAAGGAGCTTCTCAGAAGCCTTCTTGCTATCGATGAACTGTCCCTCAGGGATGGCACTGGCATTAAGCACCTTGTATCTGTGGAATCAGAGGAAATAGAAATGAAGACAATGTCAAGTCATAAGAATGTTCTGTTTACTGAAAGCAAGAGCAGTGTTTGCAGCAGAATCAGGCTGAGGAAGTTGGAATTTCATTCCTTATTTAGAGATACCCTTCTGATGAAGTCTTAACCTTGTAACAAATTTAAGGAAACCTTTCCAGTCTTTAGAGCACCAGCCACGATGAAGACAGCATTGATTTCCAGTCAGTTCAATTGTTCAATCCATATCCTTTTACTGAACCTATGCTGTAGAAAATTGCTTGAGAGGAACATTGCCAATTTCCTATACTCTCTGTATTGGAGAAAAGCCTCTTCCCCTGAAATTTGCACCTGATGCAATGGCTAAGGAACACTTACTTTTTAATTTTTACCCAAGAATCTGCTGCCACCAATCCCAAACTGCATTTTTCAATCTTGTAATCACAGGCTTCTGCAGCTCTACTGTGCTTCCATACTCAGATGCCCCAGAAGTCAGTGAGGACACCTGACTTCACTCTTCATTTCTCAACAATTTTTCTTTTGCTAGACATATATGTTCCCTTTTGTTATGCACCCCAACATTCCCTTTTCTTCCAGTTATAACCAGAAAGAGGTAATGTTAAAAAATATCCCCAAGTGATAAAATAGTTAAGACGTAAAACATCGGCAAGACAGGAAAGACAAAATGGAAGTCAGAAGGAAAACTGACCTCTGTTTGAAGTCAGCATAGAGGATTCTGCTGGGGAATCCTTTCCTGCAAATCCTGATCCCTTCCAGCACGCCGTTACAGCGCAGCTGGTGCAGCACCAGCTCGTGCTCCATGGCACCTTAGCAATAAGACAATTATATGTTAATTCATGATAAAACACGGAGAATAATGGCTGCATCACACTATTTTTTATCTCTGCTTGGGGTTCTTACCAGGTGTTTTAGACTCATTGGGGATGATACAGCGCACAAAATGTGGGTGAGTGCTCCGCAGATTGGTCATCAGCTTGTTGAGATTCTCCTGTGGGTTCATGAGTAAAGGTTTTTAATTAACAAATAGTACCTCCTCAGTTACACTTTCAGATGTGAGAAAAGTCTTGTAAAGTATTAATAGAATTGTAATTCCAAACTATAGCCATTTTAATGTGAGTTTTCTTCTGTCTTTCACTCTTGAGCAGGTGAGAAAGTCACAAAACTTTGCAATGTGTTCTCATGAGTCTGGGAGATATACCCACTCAGCCAGAATAGCTATGGAGTATGGTGACTGGTTGTTCATAGTAAAAAGCTTTACTCAAAGTAAATTTTGAGTACAAGAAGTTTCTTTGTAATAACCATATTCTTATGGTTTATACTTTGCTGTGTAGCCTGACCTAATTGCTTTTTCCAGCATTTGAAGAAAGGTTAAATCAAGATATGGCTTCCTCAGCTGGCCTCAGCTGACTTGCTGTCAGCTTGTGTATGAATAGCCAAAGAATTATTCTTGATACGTTAACAGCTGCAGTTAAATGGCCTTATTGCAGCTAAAGCAAGGTTTTACAATCTTCAATTCAAAACAAACAAGATAAAACAACCCAGAAAACAAGTAGAGAGAATGACTTCTGTACTCACCCTGAAAAGAGCTGAGACAGTCTGGAAAGAAGAACCCTTCTTCTTGCCTCCCTTCTTGCCGCCACCACCACCACCACCACCGCTAGCCTCTGAAGAACAAAAAACAAACAAACAAACAAGGATGGTTTTACAACTTGCAAAGAGCAAACGTTTTCATATATATCAGTCATGATAAGAATGGACTGTAGAAAAGAACAATAGCTGATATTCATGGCTCTGGAAGAGTCATTAAATAAACATGGAAATATGAATTTCAGAGAACTGACCTGCTTCTCCTCCAGCAGAGGCAAAGAGCAAGGCCAGTGTCTTCAAGGATGACTTCTGATACAGCCCCACAACAGTTTCATTCAGAGGGTCCTTGTTCTTGTCAAGCCAGCCAGTGATGTTGTAGTCCACTGTTCCAGCGTAGTGCACCAGGGAGAAGTGGGCCTCAGCCTTGCCTTTGCCAGGCTTGGGCTTCTGGAAGTTGTTGGACTTGCCCAGGTGCTGGTCATAGAGCTTGTTCTTGAAAGAGGTGTCAGTTGCCTTGGGGAACATGCACTCCTCTTCCAGGATGGAGAAGATGCCCATGGGCTGGGAGAAGCACAGGGAAGGAAGGAGGACAAGATGAAAAGGCAGAAAGACACAGAGATGAATTAACTTCCTGAGTGGGACAATATTATTACTCTCAGGGATTATTCTACTCAGCAAATTGTCAAATAATACAAACTGATGTATCTCCGATATCATATTTACCATTTCAAGCTGTATTTAGAAATATATATAAAATGAATGCTTTTGTGAAAATACCTCCCATTGTGAATTACAGAAATACCTTCTCAATGAGCTCAATGCAGGCAGCCAAGTCCATGCCAAAGTCAATGAACTCCCATTCAATGCCCTCCTTCTTGTACTCCTCCTGCTCCAGCACGAACATGTGGTGGTTGAAGAACTGTTGCAGTTTCTCATTGGTGAAGTTGATGCACAGCTGCTCCAGGCTGTTGAACTGCATAGGTACAAATCGAGTTTATTATTAATGTAAATTAAGTAAGTTAGGGACAAATAACAGTGCTGGCTATTTGTACCAAACACAGGAGGATATGTAAGTGCTTCGTCTTTATTGATCAAGCAGTTTGGAACTTGTCTCAGTGTGTCTCTTTTGTCAACCTGAACTTTATCCATATATTTATGACTCTAGAAGCTTAGATAGTTTTAATAACTCACTTTGTCAGCTTTGATATCTACTAAAATGCACTAATTCAGTTAAAAGGAGAGTCTGCAGCACAACACCATTCCAACATTCACAAATGTCAATTTCTAATCATGTGCCAAGCCTTCAGCAAAAAACTGCACTTAGGGATTTCATTGGCATATGAGCAAAACAAAAACCTATTTCAAATTAAAAGCATGTGGGAATCAGAATGCTCTAGATACACTATAAAGGAGCAAACCATTAAAAATAAAAATAATAAAAACAAACAAACAAACAAAACCCAACCAACAGTATTCCTTCTGAAGTATTCAGTCATGTAACAGTGTGACTTTAACAAGCATGCTAATAAACCCCTGCTCCTTACATCAAAGATCTCAAAGCCAGCAATGTCCAGGACACCAATGAAGTACTGCCTGGGCTGCTTTGTGTCCAGCTGTTGGTTGATGCGAACAACCATCCACAGGAACATCTTCTCAAAGACAGCCTTTGCCAGGGCACCAACAGAGTTGTATACCTGAAATGCAGAACAGAAAGCATGTAGTTATTATGCAGGACAAAAGAGAAAGTCCAGAAAACCTATCCACAAAACAGGGGGTTTATGTACCTGCTGCACAGTTTGGCCCTTGGTGACGTATTCATTCCCCACCTTGACTCGGGGGTAGCAGAGGGCCTTGAGCAGGTCTGCTGAGTTCAGACCCATCAGGTAGGCAGCCTTGTCAGCAACTGAACACCAAAATAATCAGGTATTAAGGTACTAGTAGACATTACTCTTTTATTAAAAAATATATTAAAGGGCAATTCCAGTAAAAATCAAAAGATTATTCAAGATAAAAAAGGGATACGTGTAAACAAAAGCACTTTTTGGGAGACATCCACCTTACAATTTGCATTATTCAAACAAATCTGACATGTGTTCCTCCAGAGAAGTCCTCTGGGTAGAACCCATTGCTATTCTACAATACTGGCACTGGGGAAATGCACAGCCGGGGTCAATCATTGTGACCCTGACATGCTGCCTTCCACTAAGAGAGTGTTCACTATCTTCTGTGCTCTAGGACAAGTTGTGCTGATACCTTCTGTGCCATCAGGCTCTGCCTGCTCCTCTCGTTGTTTCTGCTTGAACTTCAGGTTCCCGTAGTGCATGACAGCCCCTGTCAGCTTGTAGATGGCTGTTTTCTCATCAGCACTGAAGCCCAGGATGTCAATGGCACTCTAACAAAAGAATTGTTAGGGTGAGTGTCCCAGCTGTTCAAGGTCAGAGAAATGAAACTTCACCTAAGAAAACTTCTGCTACTTACGTCGGTGGCCATCAGCTCCTCCTGGTCATTAATGCTGGGAACTGTGATCTCACCTTGGCTCACGTACAGATAGTCATAGGGGTTGGTGGTGATCAGTAACATCTCTGAAAAGAAAAACAAAACCGACCCAGGTCAAATACAATCGGCACCAAAAGGAATTGAGTGTTGTTCCACGACCTTTGCCTGGAGGAGTTAGTGATCTTTCCTACCAATGAGCTCTGGCTTCCTGTTGGACATGATCTGATAAAAGATGTGGTAGCTCCTTTCCGCCTTGAGCTGGAAAGTGACTCTGGACTTCTCCAGCAGATCTGGCAAGGATGGTAGGACAGAGTCAAGCACAAAAAATGGGGAAGGCTGGAGGGAAGGGGATCAGGCCAGAAGGGTGTCTCTTACATGTTTCAATGTCAGCAGAAGCCAGTTTGCCTGTGGCACCAAAGTGGATTCTGATGAATTTACCCTGAAAACAGCAGGAAAATCAGTCGAGACCTATTTAGCAAGAATATTGAAATTGGTGTTGACAGTTGTCCCAAGTAACAACTCACAAAGCGTGAGGAGTTGTCATTCCTCACGGTCTTGGCATTTCCAAAGGCCTCCAGCAGCGGGTTGGCACTGATGATTTGATCCTCAAGTGTCCCCTAGAACAGAAGTTTTCCTGTTAGGATCTAGCTCATCAGGAAATGGGATAGTTGCAGGTTTCTAGCCCTGGGACCTCACCTGCATTTTGCCTGAGGTCTGCTCCTCCTTCTTCTTGTCCCCACTGGCTGCAATTGTTGCAAAGTACTGGATGACACGCTTGGTGTTCACAGTCTTCCCGGCACCGGATTCTCCGCTGCCAAAGCCAAGGGAGAAGCAGAGGGTGTGTGGTCAGGCAGGAGGTGCCCTGGCACCGGGCAGCCCTGCAGAGACCCACACAGGGGGTGTACGTACGTGATCAGGATGGACTGGTTCTCCCGATCTGTGAACAAGGCAGAAACAAATAGACTTTGTAAATGAAGAAGAGAAAAATACTGAAAATTAATGTAAGTCATACCAAGTAAAAGAAAACCCTGCATTTTTTTCTTTGTTTACTCCTAAGCCTTTTTTTCCTTTTCAATTCCTTGCAAAGCAATTTGCATTTGCACAGTTTCCCTGAAACCTATTCACAGATGTCCCTCCAAATGCCCTAGGGAAGGCTCATGACATTTTTAACGAATCCTTCCAGCACAAAACATTCTGCTATTCTATAATGCTTTGCAATGGACATTGAAAACTCTTGAAGAGCCACATGCTGCTTCTCTATTCCACTCTATAGTCTTTTCTTTCCCCTTCACACAGGAAATTGTTTTAATTTTTTCCTACACAGAATGCTTTTAGAACAGCAGAGAAAGAGAGATTAAAGACCCATGACAAAGGAATCCTGACCATGGGTAACACTTTGGAACTCAATAGCACAGAGAAAGAAAAGAATAAAAAAGGCAGAAGCAAAACTAGCAGGACTACGTAACCCTATTTCATTTTTCATGGTTTTATCAAGACAAAGCAGAACACTTGTGATCTGATGCTTAGGATAAGAGCTACTCACCAGTCAGCATGAACTGATAGGCGTTGTCAGAGATGGAGAAGATGTGTGGAGGGGCCTCCTGGCGCTTCTTGCCTCGGTAGGCCAACACCACCTCGGGGTTGTACACCGGCAGCCACTTGTAGGGGTTGACAGTGACGCAGAAGAGACCCGAGTAGGTCTGTGGGGAAGGGACACAGCACGTTGGCTTCCCCTCAGCCTGGCCCAGCACTTCCCAAGGCTGCCCAAAGGAAGCTGCTGCTGCTGCTGCCACTTACGTAGATCATCCAGGCTGCGTAACGCTCTTTGAGGTTGTACAGCACAGCGGGTTCGTGCAGGTGGGTCATCATGGCCATGTCCTCGATTTTGTCATACTTGGGAGGGTTCATGGAGAAGATTTGATCTTCCTTCACAGTCAGGGTCTGCCAAGGAAACAACAGACCCACATGTATCACCTGAAAAGCTCAAAGTGGGGATCAAATGTTGTCCTTTCAGCCTTGTTTTTGACTCACCTCTCCCCCTTCAGTCTTGACAGTGACTTTGCCTGATTCCCTGCTCTGGATTGTGCTCTTCACATAGGACTCCTTTGCATGTACCACGAAGACAGATGACTTGGCATCAAAAGGTTTGTTCTGGGCCTCAATTCTCTCCTTCTCTGACTTTCGGAGGTAAGGAGCAGCCTCCCCAAAGATGGCCATCTCAGCGTCCGTAGACATGGCTGCGGTTTACCGCGTGCAGCAAGGCACAGCGCTGAAACGGAGAGGCAGTTCTGAGTGAAGGGGGAAATTTCCTTTTATTCGTCACCTTAGGCTTTATAGTATTCTGCTCTGCCTATTATTATGGTCTTCCTTTCTGCTTTACCTGCTTTTCACCCTAGATGTCATTTCATTTATTTTAATCTTATAGAAGATTGGTGTCTTTGATTGAGGTTAAGTTTTTTTCCGTTTTTCCAGTTTACACTTTCAGTTCATTAGATCTCACTGTGGTTTAGAAGGCTATGCAGAATATTAGATTGATTGGCAGATTCATTGGTAATCAAAGATGTAGCAGAAACACCAAGCAGAAGTAGAAGAGATACCAAGAGAAGTCTTCTTATCAAAATTATGAAAGCGCACTTATATTCCTTCTCTCTCTCCCATTTCAGCCCATGTAATTTGTGCCAGCTATAGAGATGGAGTATCATAGGGAGATGTGGAGTAAGCAGAAGCAGAGGTCTGAGTTGCCTATGCAAATCTTTTTCCGCTGTAGAGAAATCAGAGTTTTGTCTTCTCCAATTGTGTCTTTTCCTGTTTAAGCTCACCCTTTAATATTAACTTGTAGAGAAAAAGGAAAACTTCTCAATAAAAAACATTTGGAGGGATTTGACAAAATCTTAACTATACATCTGCTGTTCCTTCACCTTTTCTTTCCTGGATTTCTGTTTACAGTCAATCTCCTTTCCAGAATTCTGTGTATAAGAGGTCAATTATTTCCCAGCAGGTACCAAACAAATGCATCCAACACAGTTATGAAAGGAAATTTGCTCTTTTAGACATCAGAGTTCAGGTAGAATGGCACTGCTTTAGTGTGCACAGATGTAAAGGAGTATGGGAAGTGGCCTTAGAAAAGCATAAAGAAAGCACACCTGGAGTCTGTTCCTATAGAGTAAGTAAATCAGTCTTACCTCTTGTGTTACCAGTTGACTCTGGAAGCTGGTCAATACTGAAAAAGAGAAGTGACAACTTCCTTCTTATCTTTGCACAGACTCCCAAGAATAAGTCACAGGGCAAAAACATGCTAGTGACTTCAACAAGAGAGGAAACATGTCTATTGAGACAGACAGTTCTTTGAGGAAAGCAGTTCCACAGGCAGCAGGAATGCTGTGGGATTCTGCCAGCACCCAACTGTCCCTATTCTTACCTTTAATCCTTCCACAGAGACAGAACAGGCTTGTCCTACCAGCACTTTTATAGGTTCTGGTTTGCACATTCAATTCCCTCCTCCTCTTTCTTAGGTCAAAAAATTTTTGGCAAAGCATTGTTTGGCAAACTTGACTGAGTGCATGATTCCCATTCGTGCTTGTGGATATATTTAGAAATATTTGAGGTCTTCCTAGCTATGTGAATAAATCTCCTATAAATATTATGACTAGGAATCTAGGAAGGAGGAAGTGCTGTCCAGCAGAAAGAGCACGACACTGGATCTTGGAATTGTTGGCTTCTCTTCTCCTGTTAATTGCTGTTTGACATATAAGATTTGTGTGTCTCAGGACTCAGCAGTAGTGAGAAGGATTATTATTACAAGAGCTTTGGAGGCAACCTATTCTGAAATATTCTGGAAATAAAGAATAGGAATAATCTAGTGTAGTCTAATTCCAAGACTGGATGACCCTATCCTGCTGGTGGTACTACACCTATTTACAACTCTTTAGCTTTTTGGTGGGTACTTTCAAAAGATCAGATAAGACAGATTATTCCTCCTTGCTTCATGCATTTAATTACACCTTTTACCTCCTTCTGAGGTATTACTGAGGGACTGTGATTTGAAATGCCATTTTAAAGGTATTATTTTGCCATTCTCCATATCTGGCTGTGCAGGTTTGCTCTGATGTATGTCCAGCAGAAATTTCTGTGAGATCACACTAGCAGGAATAAGGACACATTTTGCATCTTTCATCTTTTAGGTTTATTGGCAGTTTTAACTCACCAACCTCCTGCCATTTTAGAAACCTTGGACAGTGGCTGTGATTACCAAATGCAAAAATGGGATTTAGACCCCAAGCTGCCTTCTCCAGCCTTCCCAAGCACAAACACAAATGCCACTGAAATATAGAGAATTCCTGGAAAGCTTTGCATTTCCTTTGCAAAGAATTAGGAAGGATCTGTTGTTCAGAGTTCTTCCATGGATCTGGGATGTGGTGTGTTTCTCTACAATATTCTGAAGACTCACATTTTATCTCCAAAATCAGGAGGTTGAAGCAATGTAAGAAGGGTCAGAGAGGATGACCAGTCTTCTCCACTCACTTCTTTACAGAATATTTGTGTGCTTATAACACTGCATGTATGACTGAAACATCTGAGATCATGTATTCTTTTAAGAGATTGTCAATGTCTTTCTGAAAAATAAATGGAGAGATAACACCTACTTGAAAGCTAATATTGTGTATTTGTAGAATTGTCAAAGAAGAAAACATCATCCTCTGGCATGCAAAAGAGGGTAAAGGGATAGAAAGAAAGGAGACATTTTCTCCCTCTTCTTCTAATACATTATGTAATACCCTAACAAAGAATAGACATTACTGTTCTTTCTGCATCACATGAAATTAACTCCAAGATGAATTTGCAGTTTTTTGATAAACTTGTCTCTTACTGCTGACATGACTTCTGAGTTGTGTGGGAACTTAAAGCTTTCCAGCTGAGAGCCATATAGCCACAGGAAAGCTCCAATCCCATATCCCTTTTTACATAATTATTACTATGTTTAGGTGTCTAGTTGCAGCTGCAAAAAATGATTCTTCATAATTCATTTTCCCTCCTAGGTTCTCTGTGTGTGTTAATTAAAGAAGATGACATGGATTCGAGTGCACTGGTTCAAAGATCACATTTGTAGTATATCATCCTCTCTGTCAGTTTGATAGCTTGCACTTTGTTTCACCTCTTAGAGTAATGGGACTGATCTGGGAAGGCAACAGATTCAAGAAGGAATGACAGATGACTTGTTTTTTTCTGTTTCTTCCTAACCTAGAAGCCTGACAATAAAGGACCACTTTCTACACCCTGATTTTCATCTGCCTTGTTCAGGAAATTGCACCTCCTATATATATATATATATATATATACACACACTTTTTCCCCCCCCTGCAGTGAGTACAACATCCATAACAGTTTCTCTCTGTTGCTTCTTCCTCTTCATACTTCTCCCTTACTCCAACAAGGGCTGCAATTCCTCCAGGAAATTTTCACCTCCAGTGTTGAGTCCTTGAGCTGTATGTGGGTATCTTCTCTACAGTGGTCTACAGGGGTCCTCTCCACAGGCTGCAAGGAAATCTCTGCCCCAGGGCCTGGAGCACCTTCTCCTGCTCCTTCCCTGGCTGCTTCCCAGTGCTGGATGTGCTGTTTCTGCATTTTTCCTGTTCTTACATACTATCCTTCACATTAATATTAAGCTTAGGGGTATAATAGTGTTGATTTTATCACATTACAAAAATGATTTATGCAAAGATTTGTGAATTTGTTGATTTTCATAGTCCTCATTTACAATTAATTTTCAGTGACATTTTCATCTTAGATCTGTGCCAGGGATTTGATTTGGGGTCATGGGTGGAAAAATGACTCTTATTAGAGACTGTTTGCCTTTGGAGCCTTGTGTAAGACAAATTCATTCAAGGAGTTGGTGATACCTACTCAGGTTGGTCCTTGCCCTGTGGATTTTAAAATTCCATATGTTATTAACATAAGCTTTAACTTAAAGTATCTATGAGAAAGGTGAATTGTGTCTGAATCAAGGGGTAGAATGTCTCAATCCTGACCAGGAGACCACTGTACATGGAGAAAATGCCGTGCTGCCCATCCTGCACCGTCTTAGGGCTGTGCTGTGCATGACAAATCTCTCAGCTGTAGGGCACACTCAGCCAGATCATCCCTGCAGGCATTTTCCTCTCTAATGTTTTTGCATCACCTCCAGAGTCTTGCCTGTATCTAAAAGCGCAAAAAGAAGCTCTGATGTGGACATTTTTTATGAATAGAATCGTGTTTTTATGGATAATTGTAGTAGCATGAATGACTTGAAAACAGGAAGCCTCTCCACAAATTGGATCTGTGTGGTGCACCATGAGAAAACCCATCCTGGGCCCATCTGGAGCTCGGATTCCCAGCATCTGAAGAGATTTACTCAGAATCTGGTTATTCTGTACCGCCTCACATCATTGCTGGGGTGGGGGAAGAGAGTCTCTTCTGAGGAGAAGGGGTCTATTCCGGTAAAGGTGGCTGAGGGACCCATCAGGTATTGTCCGGGGTTGATTTCTGTGTGAATCAGATCTTCTCTTGTCCTCTCTGTCATTAGTATCGTTGTTGTTACTGTTTGTTTTCTTATCTCATTGCTATTAACAGTAAATTGTCCTTATCTCAGTCTCGGATCTTTGCCTTTTGTGCCTCCAATTCCCCTCTCCTGCCTGCTGCAGGGGAGGGAGAGGGAAGAAGGGCACATGGTTTTAGAGGGAGTACTAAACTGGAGAATACCATTCACAATACTGTCTTATTCAACTAACTGTTTTATTAACCTAGACTTTGTTGGACCTTTCTTATTGAGATACACAAAAAAACCTGCATTGTCCATCTCCTCCTCCCTGCCTGCTCCCACCAGCCTGCAAATCTGCAGCTTGTTCACACCTTCTCACTTCAAGCCATGATTTCATCTTGAGTTACTGTGAAAATCCTTCTTTGCGGGCTAATTGGAAAGAGCACGTCTCTCTTAAAGACAAAAATAACTATCTAACTAGGTGTGCTAGGACAATTGGACAATTTACTTAACTGCCTTCCCTACTTCTCCTGCCAGCAGAGTACTATGTGAGAAAGTGGGAGCAGGATGAAATGATTTAGATTTGCCAATTTGAGTGTAGTTAAAAAAGGGGCTGTGACCTCTCTCGGCAGTTTTATGGTCTGTTGAAGATAAACTCAGATAAAACCAAGGATGTGATCAGCATTTGTCATGGCATTCTTTGGGATACAGTCTTGGCTTTCATCGAGTTCTTATTAGTTCTTTCTCACTCTTTCCTGCTGACAAAAGTTTCAAGAGGGATTTGCCTCCCGTACAGATTCAGCAATATCATTAGCTCTTCTGTAAAAGTAAGTCATGCTGGAGCTTAATTCCTTTTTATCTGCTGTGAGAAGCAGCCTACTCTCACCTGCCTCCCACAACAAATCCATAGGTGAGCACCTCCTTGGAAATGATGACGGGATTTCATGGTCCCAGCTAGAGAGCAAGCTAAGCAGCACGGCAACGCTCTTCTACTCAGGGAAGAAGCAGCACACATCTGGTTCAGGCATTGCTGCCTGACTTTGCAGATTGTGGTACAGATGTGCAATAGCAGCATGGCTCACTAAGTTAGCTTGTGTCTCATCAGACATCATTAACACTGAATTTATGGGCCAGGCACTGAAGAAGAAACCCAGGATCTATGATAAACTTCAGCAGCTTTGCTGAAAGCCCTGCTGGTGTGTCCCACTGCCCACAGCAGCCCACGAGTGGGACTTGCTCAGCTGTGAGCAGGCCCAGCTGTGCTGTGCTCATACGTTGGCACCTGAACCCAGTGGGCATCTGAGGCTGTGGCTCAAGTCCCATGGGATGGATGCAAGGAGCTTTTCCCCTCCCAGGTGTGTGCTCTGCCCAGAGCCACAAGCAGTGGCTGTGTCTGGCACTGCCTGTGCAAACAGAGGGCTGTCCTGGCTCCAGAGCAGCATCACCTGGGCTCAAGGCTCTCCATGGCAAGGGGGACATCCCTGCCCTCTGCTGCCTGTTGGCTTCTTGTGACAGACTTGTCAGGACCCAAAGGCCAGCCCAAAGCATTGTCCTGGCAGTGGCTCGATGGTGGCTGAGGCTGGACTGTATGGGAAATATGAAACAGGCAGATGTGCTGAGGCTTTCCCTAAACACCACCCCATTCCTCAAGTGCCCCTGGCTCAGGCACATGCCAATCTTGATGTCTTTGTTGTATGTGGGATCAGGAGTCCGCACCTGGTTCTGCTCCGATGCATTTGTGTGGAAGATCTTGGAATTAATGAAAACCTTCAGTGGCCACCTGGTTGGTGGTGATGATCTGAGTTGATAACAATGGCTGGTTTGAAATATGCTGTTCCTCTGTGTTTGGCCACCAGCTGACTTCACCTGATGCCCCTACTTCTGGCACAGGGAAGTTCAGCAATCCATCCACCCCCTTTCATTGTCCCATCTAGATTTTACAGGCTGTATCTTACATCTGCTGGCTGCCCCCTCTTCAGCTTGAAGGGGCCAAGGCTGACAGAGCATTTTCAAGAGCTGACATTTCAGATGCCTGTGTCGGATGACACTGAATGCTGTTTTCAGTGAGGGGGACAGTGCAGGGTGCTTGAAAATATTCCTCATTTTGATTCCTGCTAGTGCTGAAGAGCTGAAAAAGTTGCCTGTTTGCAGTGGACAGAAAGCCTATGAGGTTCTCAAAACCAACTCGCCTATGCTGGGGAAACCCACTGGAGTTTGATTTGGTATGAAAATCTCTTGGCTTAGCAATTCCAATACAAACACATCTCTGATGACCCCAGCTGATGGGCCTATTTTTAAGACTATTGATATCAGTGCTCTCAGGGGTCAGGTTTCAGAAGAAAGAATCTAATTTTTCGCTGACATTGTAAAATTTGAGGGGGAGGTTAGAGGTCTCTGAAGCATTTGACTCCACCAGCTGCAAAGGGAATATGATCTGGGCCAAATATAAAAACTCAGGGATTTATACATTTGTTTTAGACGTTAGAATTTTATTTAAAGTGATAGTTCTCTTCACAACCATACCCACATATGCCTGTCCCACACCATTTTTGGTATTCTAATGTTTCTGATCTGCATTTGCCTTGCTGTTGCTGTGCAGAGTCTGAAGCCCTCCAGGGGAGTGGATCTCTATGTGGCTGTGTAGGTGGATTAATTTTTCATCAGAGAACTATGGACACTGTTGGCTGTGGCCATATTCACTACCTTTTTTTCTGTTTTGTCATCCCAGTTCTCACTTAAGTATTTGAAACAGCATTCATAGCTCTCTCTGATAAGAAAAGAGGTTCCTGTGTGTCACAGAGTAATTTTTTTCCTCTTACCAGGTGATAAAATTGGTCCAGAGAGAGCAATTTCTCTACTTCTACTTTTGCATTGGGATTTGAAATTACTTTCTCCTGTGGCTGTGGAACTACAGAAAAAGGGTCCTTGTATTCTATTGGCCTAACTCCTACCTGTGCAATACAACAGGAGGGAGGTATCCTATGTGGCATCAGATTTCCACAGGGAACCAGGATCATCATGTGTTTGGCTCATGAGAAGTGTTTGCAGCGTCATCTCTGTTCTCTAAGTCTTCAACACCAGGAGTCTCCAGAGGCACTAACTCAGAAGAAAAAAAAATGGAGGAAAACTTGTAGACTGCATATCTGAATGTCATGGAAGATTTCACTTAGCAACCTGTTTCATGCTCAAATGAGTTCTATCCTCCTTCTGTTCAGCCAGGAATGACACATCAGTGCCAGAGAAAACAGCACGTGCTCCCTGCTCACAGAAGTATTGCAGAAAAGGGAGTCATGTTATTGGGAACTTGACAATGTACCACAGAGACTGGACCATACTGGGCTGTGGTTGTCAGTGACTTGAATTTAGCTTCAGGGAAGGTGCTGGGCTTCATGCAGTTTGCTCTTGCCAAAGCAGCAGTTCCCTCATGTCCTCACCTGAGATGTCCATGCAGCAATCCTGCCAGTGGCAAAGGGCAGTTAACATGCCCAGGAAACAATCCACTTATGCAATGGCTGCTTGGGTTGTTTGGGAGCAGGTTGTGGCATGGCATCTATTAATCTGCATAACAGGGAAGATCAGGTTTCCACATTGTGCAAAGCATTCAGAGTGCTTCCAGCTCAGGCAGTGTGTTAGCAGGGAGGTATGCACAGAGCAAGGAGTTCAGAGCAAGGACGGGGCACAGGCTGGGTGCTGATACAAAGCTTTGTCTTCTCAGAAAGGTAAAGGGAAATTAATGGTTTGGCCATAAGACTCAGAGAAGAAAATGCTGGAAATGTGTTCCTTGGGTTGCAATGGTCAAATTGCAGATGATGAGGGAACCATTTTAGGCTATGTAACTGTGCAGGACAGAGTGTGAGTTTGTGTCTCTGTGGGAATGAACAGGGGTTCTCACACACACCTGCATTTTCTATTGCCTTGAACCAAATGCTCTGCCATCTCTTCTGCCAGGAAATGTCCCAAATAAACAAGTCTGTGGTTTGCCTGTGGCAAAAGGATTTTACTGATAGTTCTCTGAGGGCATATTGGGCTGGACACTTCCATAACAACCCTACCATTCTGGTGTTTTCTCTCCCTTTTATTTTGATCTATTTGCATCCCATCAAGCTTCCTCCCTGTCAGCACTGAGCAAGTAACACATGTGGCTAATACAGAAAAGAAATGGGGAGGTCGGTGCCTTCCCAGCCAGGTCAGCCAGAGGAACTTGCTAAATATGTTTGTCATTCCCTTGTTGTCTCAGACACTGCCAGAATATTTGGAGCAGCAAAGGCCCCTGCAGCCCTGCTAGCTGAAGGGCATCAGCTGGCAGCTTGGCTGTCTGGTGGGAAGAGCTCCTTTCCCTATCTCCCAGTGCTCTGTGCCTGCCTGTTCCCCACCTTAACAGCAGTTTCCACGCAGGATTCACTCCTGAGCTTTTCTTGTCAGATAACAAGACTGACTGTGGCACTGTGACAGAGACAAGATTGCCAGAGATTCAAGTCCAGGTCCTAGTCTCTCATGTCTCTTCAAACTTTCTTCACAAATGAACTGCCTACATTAAATCCTATTGTCCTAGGAAAGATCTTAGGCCTGGGATGAAAGTAACAGTGTTGTGGACAAATTTTTGTCATCTATGTAGAGAAATGAGCTACCATCAATGGAAAATTCTGTTTTCCATGATAACATGTTAGATATCTTTTTAGATATAATTGGGCACAGCTCTGCACTGGAGTGGTTCTGGCCTCAACCAGAGAGCTGGCAGGAAGCTTCTGTTGCTGCCACTGAATTTCTCTGCTCCAGCCTGAGCACTGAAGTACCCAGCATTGATGATGACATTTTTTTGCACATACTTTGGTTTTATTCTACAAAAGCTGTGTTGGTACTTGCAGCATGTTTTCTTCCTTATTTAGCAGTGTTCATTGATACATAAATTAGAAGTGCTGGGATGTAATCTCAGATTCACCCCTGAGTCCCTCTTAAAGCCTGATATTTCGTTTGCAGTTTCTATTTCCCTGGCACTGATTTAAGCACTGTTTATATGCACCAGAAAGTAATTCCGTTTCTTCAGATTTTAATTCATTTAGCAATATTGGATGAGTACCCTCTATTCTTGGTGCATTGCTACTCTTCTATTTATTCAAAAACCTATTGTGTGTGTGTGTGTGTGTGTATATATATATATATATAAAAGTAAAAAAAAAAAAAAAAAAAAGTGGGAACATTCTTAATTGCTGTCTAGTGAAAAATCAGCTTTTCTGCACAGGTCTGTGCCCTGATCATCTGTTGGCTTTTTAGATGCTCTTGAAATCTTCGTGGCAACCAAAAAACTCACAAGTAACTCCCATGGGGTTTTTGGTATTTTAGAGCTAGCTCCAAAAACAGCTTTCATTTTTCTCTTAATCACATTGATCAAAATTATTCTTGGTGCAGCGCTGTTGCTATTACAGCACATCTCTGAATGGTCAACAACAGAGCAATTATGCCTCCAGACTGCCATTGCTAATCTTATCATGGAAACACTTTTATTCCTCTGCTATGAACAGTATTTTTTCTTCTTTATGCTCAGCTGTGCCAGATGTGAATCTCATCAGACAAAAGACTAAACTGTGATTCACAAGTATTGAAAACCATTAAGATCTCCAGGAAATGCGGGGGAAAAAAGAAAGAATAAAGGGGAAAAAGGTGGTCAGATCTTATAAATCTGTGGATTATTCAGTGCAACACTATTTGAAAAATATTCCTCATGGGATTTTCAGCTTGCCTGCACTGTTGTCAGCCATGGTCTCAGTATGACAGGGCATGCTGGAGGCATCAGTGTGCTCTGTGGAACCCTGAGGAGCCCTCTGACAGGGAATGCTCAGCTCCTGCTGCAGCAGCTTTTCTGCTGCCCTCTGTGTAAAATGAGAGCTGCCAGGAATGTTAGCACCAAACAGAATTGCTGAAACACTGATCATTCAGAGCAAGGCTCCTCATCCCAGCACTTCCCAGTATTAAGATGCAGCTGGGCACTGGACTCTGGAGATGGTAGGACACACTTTCCTTAACCTAACATCCCTTTATCTTCTTATCTAATGAAGTGCATGGATTTGGTGAAATGCATGCTTCCCTGCAGAAAGTGTCTAGTCCAAAGTGGTGTCATAGTGCAGTGTAGTTCAAAAATTCCATATGAGGTAAGACTGGAAGGGTTAATTGATTTTTGAGTAAAACAGGTCGATGAACAGAACTCCCAGAATCTTAAAAATATTCAGGGGGAGAGGTACAGAAGGGATACAGGGAAATTTTGGCTATGGCAAAGGTAAGCTAGTATTTCTGGGGCTGGAACTTACTTGTGAAGACTGCCCTGTGCCATGCACCAAAGCATGGAGGGACTTTGAAGATCCTTCTGTCTCCTAATTGTACTCTCTTGAGACTGCTTCAAGCTTAATTGTTTCAATGCATTTGTGGTCTAGCTTAATGGTATAGCATAACATGCCACATGAGCATGTAAAATGTTTCACATTTCTGTATTTCAGAAGAGAGAGGAGGAAGAGAGGAACTGCAACTCCAAAGGTATCTCAGCATCTCTTTGCTGTGAAGTGGAGCAGAGGCAAAAATACAACACCTGGGCAGGTGCTGAGTGAGTATCTGAGTTGCACAGTTACTTAGGCTCCTCCTGTCTTTCCAGGAAGCATCCATGGAAGAGACCTGGAGAGTGGGTCCTGGATGAGGACATGACCTTCAGGATGCCCTTTCCATCACTCACCAAAGCAGCTGAGGAGCTCCTGTTACAGAGCAGGTGTGTGGGGTGAGCAGGCTGGGTGGTGTCTGGGTGGAACAGTCAAGAAGAAAGGCGACAGGTGGGAGAAAGAGTTGAAGGTGGAGAAGGATCTGGATCAAAAGGAAATCAGGGTTACTAAAATAGTGCAATTTTGAAAAGGTGACTGCTCCTCCCAGAAAACATCAGAGAACATGCTGAGCAGTTGAAATCACTGACAGATAACAGGTGCCATAAAGGCACATCTGTTTTTGATAGCCTTCATTTTGAATGCCATGATTTAAAGACACATACATATTATCCTTGTCTGAGATGTGGCTGTGCTCTTCTTAAGAGTTGTCACACGTTACTTATGAGCTAAAAAACAGTTTTAACACCTCCTGCAAGAGAGTAAGGTTCAGGCAGTTACACACAGAACTATTGTGGGTTATGTTGTAGTACATTTTTCATGCCAGTTTTCCTCTCACTTCCACAAGGGCTCATTCACAATCTCAAATCACTCCTAGGAAAAACAGATTTTTCTCTGTGTTAATTCTAAGCATCTCCCTGTTTGATTTCAGTAGTTCTGTATTGCAGTGTGGAGGCATGAACATATTCCATTCTTCATTGAGGCCAGATTTTTGGCTAACTGAGGCAGGTACCCTTCAGGATGGGACAAACATTAAAAAGTGTTTTGGAATACCAAGAGGAGGAAATGATGAACATTTCCAAGAGCATTTAAGGATGGAAAAACTTCCTGCCTAGCTTAAATTCTAATACTCTAATGCACTGACTTGTGTGGCTGCCATGAACACCACCACATCTAGACACTCTGTCTAGAAGTATTAGCAGCTTGCAAAGTAGTCAGATGTCATGCAAAGCCTGCAGTGTGAACCCATTCTCTGCACTCTCCAATGAGTGTCTCACATTCTCCTCATCCTTCCCAGTTCCCATGAGCACTTCTGCTTTCCCAAGCTGCCCCCTTTCTGTGTTTTCAGCCCTTTCTTTTAACATCACTGCTCTCAAGGCCTTGGGATGTGAGAAAGCACCAGATACAACCTGCCTGCCCCTCCTGCAGTGTCAGGACAGAGCATAGATTCAGAGAACAGATTTTTTTCTCAAGGCACTCTCTTACTTTCCTTAGCAAGGCACCCATTGTAGGGTATTGGGTGTGATATGGGTTGGTGACAGGGGGTTCACAAGAGCAGTGATCAAAAGCAGCAGAGTTAAATCCAGAGTCACGTTCTCAGGTACCGACACCAAAATGATGCTAAATTGTTTGCTCTCTTCCTTTTTCTTTTTGTTCCTTTCCTTCCACCTCTATTTTTTCTCTTTCTCCCTTCCTCTTCATGAATTTTCTTGCTCCCAATCTCAATATTTTTTTTATCAGATTTGCTTTCTTTCTCATCTTTCTCACTATCTTCCTTCCTTCCTGTCTTTTCTCTGTCATTTTCTGTGTTTCATTCTCTTTCTCCATTTCTTTCTCACAGTATCTCCCCAACCCACTTGTCCTCTGCTCTCCCTCTCCTCTCCCTCACCTGCTCCATCTGCCTGTCTCTCCTTTGCTTCCCCTTCCTTTCTGTCCTTCACTCCTTGGCCCCCTTATTTTCTGCCATTGGGGAAGAAATCCTTTTCTGGTCAAGGCAGTGTTGCTGCAGGCTGAGGGCATAGACAATGAGTACTTGGAGAGCTGGAAAGCTGAATTGTTGGCAAGAAGCCTCTGTGAGAAACCTGTGCCCTCAGGTCAGAGATACTTTCTCCATGTTGTAGTGCCTCTTAAAGTGCTGATGCTTTTGTGCCCAGGAGACACAGTTGTCCATGCCCAAGCTGTTGAAGGTCAGAGAACTCCACAGTCCACTTGGGGCAGCAGCTTCAGTGGAGCTCATCAGCTGCATCTATTTTAAACCTTCTCAGAGATTTGTTTCTTTATGCCTGTTATGGTCCCATGTTTTTTTCCAAGATCAGTTACCTGTGCATCAGCACATTTTCTATCCCAAGCAGCCTGACTCCAGAAATAGGGTGTTGATGCAAAATGACTCCTGTCCTCCAGCCAAGGCAGCAAATCAAAAGTGAGGGGAAATTGGTTTCTTTACTCATCCCTTTAATATTCCACTCTGATTCCAAAAGTCTCCAGCCATGCTTTCCAGGTGGCAAGGGCAGGTCAGCACAGTGCAGTGTGTGTGATTCCTCTCCCTCTCCCACCTGTGCAGTTGGAATTCTGGCCCAAGGTGGTGTCTCTTTAGGAACCTGCAAGTCACCTTTCATCAGCTGAGTTGCATTTAGTATCAAATCCTCAGGCCATAAATTCTTACAGGTGAGAGAGGAGCCCCAAGAGTTTCAGGTGCTTTGAGTGCATCCTGATTCTTCCACAGTGAGAGCAGCTTGTTCATTTTGGAGGGTGTTTGTAATATTGTCCAAAGGGACCAGGGGGTTTTGGCATTGAAATATGGTCCCCAAAGTTGTTGTGGCATTTTCTAGTCTGTCAGCAGGTTTAAAAAGGTACCCAAGGTTTATTTTCCTTGCTGCCCAGATATCACTGGCACTGATGAAGTTTTCACAGCTTCACACATAGAGATGATGTCTCTGAGGAGCATCACTTACAGTGACGCAAGACTCAACACAGGGCATCATCTTTGCCTTAAATATATTTAGCTCCTGCCTAGCAAACTACTTCCATATTTGGTTGTAACATGGAAGGATTCATTGGGTGTAAACCTCAGTGTGTTTGGGAGGAGGAGGAGGACCTCCCAATCCTGAAAGCTGTTGCTGCAAACACACTGACTGTTGTGGTCAGTGCAAAAGGCTGTGCAGTATCTCCAGCTCTCCTCCCCAGCCATTTCACAGCTCTTTGAAGTACTCCCTGTAAATCTAGAGGTGTAGAAATAGCCAGGAACCTTGAGGGACCTGTAAGTGTCCTGGTAGTCAAGCCAAGTCTCATTTACCATTCCCCATATCTGCTTATAGAATCTTGTAGAAAAGGTAGTGCCAGGGTCTAGTGAATGGTATGTTAAGGCACTGCTACTTGCTGTGTAGGTTGCCTCCAGACACCTATTCCAGACAAAGGAAGCTGCAATGTGAGTGTCACTGTGATGTCCCAGTAGGTACAATCTCTCTGCTTCAGGGTAGAGGTACCTGTGTTCTCCAGACTCACCACCTGCTCAGTCTGCACAGCATTGCTACAAAAGGAGTACAGGAAGCACTCATTGGCAGTGTGGAAACACCATGTTTAGTGCTTCTCTGTATTCTCAGGGTGTCAGACTTGGAAATTTCGCTACGATGTCGTGTTAACAGAGTTGCTCTCATTTCCAGTGTTAGAAAATAATAACAGCTCCTTTAGATATGTATGCTTGAAAACTTGTAAAGCATAGATCAATTTCTCTTCCTAAAGAACACTGTTTATTTAATATTTAGTTTTTCTAACTTTAAATCACAATTCCATTGCTGGGAAGCACTCTCATGCCTATTACTCTTTCTGTAGGTGGAGGTGTACTGGAGTTCCTGAATCTTACTCCAGAAAATTTAGTTTACTCCTGAATATTAATTGTTTCAACACAACCAAAGCTTAAAAAACTGCAGAACTAAAATGTAACTACTGCTTTTTATGCAAAGCACTTTAGATATTGACGAATTTATAAAGCCTAGTTGCAGGAGGAAGTGACAGAGGGCTCACATTCTGTGCACCCCTCAGGTCACTTTGCTGTCTCATGACATTCTCACTCTTCCTCTGCTATTTTCTTGCTGTGAAACTCCCGGCTCTTCACTCGGAGCTTGTTGACCTGTGACTCTGCAATGTCAGCCCGCTCCTCGGCTTCCTCCAGCTCGTGCTGGATCTTGCGGAACTTGGAGAGGTTGACATTGGACAGCTCCTCCTGTGTGGGGAAAGGGAGTCAGGGCTCAGGAGCACAGGACAAAGGGTTTCACTCCTGCTGCAGGTCAGCCTTGCAAATCTCCACCCCGCTCCCACCACTGCTCTCACATCAGCCTCACACAGAGCTCCTCATCCTCCCCTTTTCAGGACCCTACTGGGACAAGCTTCACCAGGACTGTGTCACAAGTGAGGAGCAATTTCATGATTTTGATTTGTCATTTCTGTGCTTATTCTCTGACTTGTTTGGTGCTCATGTGCTGGGGGGTACATCTGGATGACAAAGTCCCTCTCCTCAACTGGTGATTTTTGACATTTTCAAAATTTCTGATATTCCTCTCCGGGACACCTGTGTGGCACCCACAGGAAGCAATGCTTTTTATTTCCCCAAGCAATACTCACAGCTTCCTCAGCTTAAGCAATACTCACAGCTTCCTCAGCTTGTCTCTTGTAGGATTTCACTTTCATTTGCAGCTTGTCCACCAGATCCTGCAGCCTGAGAATATTCTTCCTGTCTTCCTCAGACTAGAGTGATTGGTGAACAGGAAAGAGTGAATTATTGCTTTCTGCACACCACAGTATAGCATTTATCCTTGGAGTCCATGAGAACTACTTTTGTTTGATGCAATAAGGGTGCATCAGCCCAAGGAGACCTCCTGCCTTACCTGGTAGGTCAGTTCCTTCACCCTCCGCTCGTACTTGCGCACGCCCTTCACGGCTTCAGCGCTGCGCTTCTGCTCAGCATCAACCTCCCCTTCCAGCTCCCGCACCTGCAAGGACAAGCCCATCCCTGCAGCTTCCCTGGCAATGTCTCTCCAAGGACACGCTCACTCAGCCACCACCCCAGCCCTACACACCCTGGCCTCCAGCTTCTGGATCTGCTTCTTCCCTCCCTTCAATGCCAGCTGCTCGGCCTCTTCCAGACGAAGCTGCAGGTCCTTCACTGTCTGGTCCAGGTTCTTCTTCATCCTCTCCAGGTGGGCACTGGTGTCCTGCTCCTTCTTCAGCTCTTCTGCCATCATGGCCGCCTGATCAGAGCAAAGGGTCAAAGCCATTTTGGAAGTGGATATATTTGGAGGAGAGTACATTCACCATCAGTAATGCCAGGAGTGTCCAACTCACATCTGTGATGGCCTTCTTGGCCTTCTCCTCAGCATTGCGGGCTTCCTGGATGGTATCCTCCATTTCACCCTGGATCTGGGCAATGTCTGTTTCCAGCTTCTTCTTGGTATTGATCAAGCTGGTGTTCTATTGAAGGAAAAAAGCATATTTTTTTCTCCAGTTTCTCCACACCATTTTTAGAAAAATAATATTACCTATTTCTGTTTATGCATTTGTTATGGTTTTATATGAAGAATACAAACGATTGATAAATGGCAGTGGTAGACTGCTGAAGACTAATTGTTATATTACAGTTAGAAAAGGAAAACAGACCTTTTGGTTATTTCACTTCTCTAAATACTGTAGGTGTTATATGTCTTCAATTCTAGAACTTACCTGAGTGTGGAGGAGCTGAACTCTCTCACTTGCATCCAGAAGCTCCTGCTCAGCCAGTTTCCTTGATCTCTCTGTCTGCTCCAGGGCTGCCCGGAGCTCCTCAACTTCAGCCTGCAGCAGGTTTGCCCTGCGCTCCACCATGGCCACCTGCTCCTTCAGGTCATCCTGGGTCCTGAGAGCATCATCCAGATGGATCTGGGTGTCCTGGAAAGAGATACGATAGATTGGGAAGCTTATTCTTCCTATTTACTTATTTTCCATTTTCATATTTATATAAAAATGATAGAACTGTAGAAGAGAAATATTTGTATCTGCATAAGAAATGTGAGCACCAGGTCTGTAATGCCATACCTTGAGCACTGCCTGGGTGTTTCTCAGGTTCTTCTGTGCCTCTGCAGCCATGCGATTGGCATGGCTCAGCTGGATCTCCATTTCATTCAGGTCTCCCTCCATCTTCTTCTTCAGTCTCAGGGCTTCATTCCTGCTCCTGATCTCAGCATCCAGAGTGCTCTGCATGGAGTCCACAATTCTCAGGTGGTTTCTCTTCATCTGGTCAATCTCCTCATCCTTCTCTGCTATCTTCCTGTCAATCTCAGACTTCACTTGGTTGAGCTCAAGCTGCAGGCGCAGGATCTTCCCCTCCTCATGTTCCAGGGAGGCCTGAAAAATGTATAAAACCCTGTTAACTATAAAAAATAACAATGTCAACAACTTTACATGAATTGTTGTTTTAAAGAATAATGAATAACCTAAAGAAGGTCTGAGATTGCAGGAAAGAAAAACAAAAAGCATACCCGTGGATTCAAAGTATTTGGTGGTATGAAGAAACCCTGCTCCCTATGCTTTCACTCATTTCTCAATGCATAGGATTACATAAATGTTATCTGAAGTTGTCCAACTGTGTTGTAAGTAATCAATTATCAGCAGAAGTCTTTACCTCAGCTTCCTCCAGGGAGGCTTGCAGTTCAGATTTCTCCTGCTCAATCTGCTTCTTGACTTTCTCCAGCTCATGGATTGCCTTCCCTCCCTCAGCAATCTGCTCCGTGAGGTCAGAAATCTCCTCTGTGGGAACAAAGAGCAATGGCATGGTCAGGCACAGAGCAGAATGGGAAGGGTCCTGTCCCACCAAGGTGACAGGCATCTCTGCAGACCTGCAGGCACAGACCCATGAACAGTGCTGATCATGGCTGAGAGTGAGCAAGGCCAGGGAGGAGCAGAGGGCCAGGGACTTACGCTGCAAGTTCTTGTTCTCCCGCTTCATTGTTTCCAGGTGGTCCAAGGACTCCTCATAGGCATTCTTCATCTTGAACAGCTCCGTGCTGAGAGAGCGCGACTCCTTCTGCGAGGCCTCCAGCTCAGCCTGCGTTTCCTCATACTTCTGCTTCCATTCTGCCAGGATCTGAGGAGAAACAGGGTGTGAGTTGGGCTGTGGCCATCACAGGGGCATGCTCTGGCCTGGAGTGCTGGTGCTGGTGGCCAAAAGACCTTGTCAAAGTTCTTCTGCTTCTTGTCCAGAGCAGCACAGGCAGCATTGGATCTCTCCACATCAATCATCAGGTCCTCCACTTCATTCTGCAGCCTCTGCTTTGTCTTTTCCAGGGAGGCACATTTGGCATTGACAGCCTCAACATGTTCCTCTGCATCCTGCAGACGCTGGGCCAGCTTCTTTCTGTGTTAAAGGGAAAAGGGGAACTTGTGGCCTTTTCACAACAGGATGTCTTACAAGTTCATTGATATGTGAAGCTCAGAGTCAGCAAGCATTTAAATTCCATGATGCTTTTCTCAAGAGCATGTTTAGCCATTTCACAGTCTGTGGTCCACATTGCTCTTCCATTTTTTTACATATTATATTGCGTCTCTCTACCCGTTCCTGCCTTCTACATATTTGCTTGTGATTTTTTCTCCCACACCACGTGCATTACAGAATTTATTTGCTATTCTCCTTTTGCCCCAACCCCAATCAGAACACTGACTTTTTCCTGACAATGACACAGTGGTGTCCCAGAATTTCTGGCCTTAATATTTGCTAGCCTTCCTCCACTTTCCCCACGTACTTGGCCTCCTCGAGCTCCTCGGTGCGCTGAATCGCGTCCGTCTCGTATTTGGTTCTCCACTGGGCCACTTCACTGTTGGCCTTGGACAGGGCTCGCTGCAGCTCCCCCTTGGCCTCCTGCTCCTCCTCATACTGTTCCCTGAGCAGGTCACAGTCGTGGCGAGCAGACTGCAGCGCATGGGCCAGGGCATTCTTGGCCTGCAGAAACAAGGGTATTGGCTTATGGAACACAAATACACCAGGAAATCTGACTGAATATTTTTAACTCAGAACTGTCTATGCAAATAGACAACCATGCACTTAATGAGGAAAGAAGCTGGGACTGAAAAATAGAATAGTGGATAAACTAGGTAAAAGCATGCGATGACATGAACAAAATTACATTAATTTTTTTTCCCTGTCACATCATGGTGGTTCAGTAGTCACATAAGTGACTGGAGCACCTCTGAGAGGAGGAATCACCTTTATCTCTTCCTCCAGATGCCTCTTGAGTTCCTCAATCTGTTGGGTGAAAGCCTGTTTGCCTCTTGACAGTTGAGAAACCAAAGCATCCTTCTCCTCCACCTGGCGTGAATATTCACCTGAGAAAATTTGCAGATACACAACCGTTTTAATGTCATTGATGGTGACACTGCAAACATTTGGAGATGTAAAACCAGATACTTTGCTGTCCTGCTGAAACTTCTGATCCCATTTCAAGAGTTTCACAGTAGATGTGACACAAAGTATGTTGGACAGACCATGCGCCCAGAAGAGTAATTTTTGCAGTGACTCTGAGACATTATTTATGTGCACATGTAGATGTGGGTGTCTCACCTGACTCTGTCTGCAGACGAGCTCTTTGAGCATTGAGGTCGTTGATCATGCGCTGATGTTCTTCTTCCTTGGTCTTAAGCTCACTCAGCTGATCTTCCAGTGTGCGGCACATCTTCTCCAGGTTGGCCTGTGTTTCAGCACATGGAAAGTGATGAGTGAACCATCCACACTCGAAAGAAGGCCAGGTGCAAGAACTGTGTAGTATTCCACTGGGTCAATGAGTCTACAAAACATTGGTGTACCTTGGATTTGGAGACAGCCTCCATGTTGCTGGCCAAGTCATCAATCTCCATCTTCATCTCACTCTTCTCCTTCTCCAGCTTCTGCTTCACGCGTTGCAGGTTGTCGATCTGCTCCCCCAGCTCAGCTGTGCTGTCCGCGTGCTTCTTGCGCAGGGCGGCAGCCGTGGCTTCGTGCTGCAGCGTGGCCTCTTCCAGGTCACGGCGCATCTTCTGGAACTCTGCCTCACGCTTCTTGTTCATATCAATCTGAGCTGCTGTTGCCCCTCCTGCTTCTTCCAGGCGCTCGCTGATCTCCTCCAGCTCCCTGGACAGGTCAGCGCGATGCTTCTCGGCTTTAGCGCGAGAGGTTCGCTCTGCCTCAATTTCCTCCTCCAGCTCCTCAATGCGGGCCTGCACAACAGCAGGGACCCTTCACACCCGTGCCCTCCTCCTGCCTGAGCTGAGCCTGAGCAGGGGAGGGCAAGGAACAGAGACTTGCCTGCAGCTCCTTGATTTTCTTCTGAAATTGCATGCCCAGGGCTTGTTCATCCTCAATCTTGCTCTGGATCTGGCTGATTTCAAAGTCTTTCCTTTGGGCAAAGTGAACCATGTTAGAGCTCAAAGCAAAAGGACAAGTGCTGCAGCCCAGTACTCAGGTGCCCCAGAGCCAGACTTACTTCTTCAGTTTCTCATCCAGCTGCTGCTTGTCATTCTCCAGATCCATGATGCTGTCCTGGGCCAGCTTCAGGTCTCCTTCCAGTTTCCTCTTAGCTCTCTCCAGGTCCATGCGCAGTTTCTTCTCTTGCTCCAGGGACCCTTCCAGCTAAACACAACAAGACCATCAGGGCTCTGCCAGCCAGGTCAGCCTCCATACCTGTCCTGTTCCTGCTCTATGTCCATGTGCTTACATCGTCCACTTGCTGTTCCAGCTTGGTCTTGGCTTTGGTCAGAGTATTGACTTTGTCCTCCTCTGCCTGCAGGTCATCCAGGGTCTGCTGATGTGCCTCTTGGAGGGCTTTCTTCTCTTTTGTCAGCTTAGCAATGGTCTCATCCAGGGCTGCCATCTCCTCAGTCAGGTTTTTCACCTTAAGGAAGAAGGGAACAAATGTAAGTAAAGGAAGTAGATACAGAAGTTCTGTCATAGCACACAGCCCATTTTCTGGAGTGCCAGTGACAGGTTCTACCTCATACCTTGTTTTCAGTGGCATGTTTCTCTTTCTCCACCTTGGCCAGTGTTAGCTCAAGGTCATCAATATCTTTCTTCAGCTCTGAACATTCATCCTCCAGTTTCCTCTTCTTGGCTGTCAGTTCAGCATTGATTTCCTCTTCATCCTCAGCCCTTTCAGTCACCTCCTTAATTTTGGCTTCCAGCTGGATTTTGGTTTTGATGAGCTGGTCACACCTTTCCTCAGCATCAGCCAAGCTATCTGCTTCCTGGTGGTTAGAAAAAGATTAAATTTTTTTATTGTATTTGAAAGTTTATCTTATTTATTTTTTAGCCTATCCATTCAAACAGCTTTACAATGTTGTCAGCTTTTCTGGCTGGGAAATAGATATGGAAGTTCTCAGTTTGGAACGTTCAAATTTTTTTGTTTCTTTTAACGCTTTCAAAAATATTTCTCAGAAATTGTAGTTTTGATAATATTAAATGGAGCAGGGGGTTAAGGTACAATTCTATCCTGGATATCTATATATTGCATCTTCCTCAGAAAAGCAGGAGCCCTTACACTCACTTGAAGCTCCTTGCTTCTTTTACTATCTACCAGAGAGCTCAGCATGCTACTATAAACACTACTTTCCAAGTTTCATGTTTAATATAATGAATACCTGACCTTCTGCCCATGACTGAGCGGTCAGGACGAGTAGGTGTTTTTTCTGATTGGGAAATAAATGGTGATACTCACAGCCTGCACTTGGAGCTGCAGGTCATTTTTCTCCTTCAGTAAAGAAACCATTTTCTCCTCAAGCTCCTTCCGCTTTGCTTCCGATTTCGCAAGCTCTTCCTTGGTTTTCTCAAACTCCCCCTTCATGTTGGCCATTTCCTTCTCAGATTCTGCACTCTTCAGCAAGGGCTTGATCTTGAAGAACAGCTTCATCCATGGCCAGTGTTTGACATTCATGAATGAACGAATGTTGTACTGGATGCAGAAGATGGACTCCCTGAGGCATAATTGAAACATATAATGAATATTCTCCATCTGATGAGTGTCAACGCTTTCCCATGAGCAAAATGACTTTAACTGAAGAAGAGGAAGGTGTACCTCCGCTCCACCATTCTCTGGTACTCCACCCTCATCAGGAAGCCCCTGCACAAGGCCTGAGTGCGGGTGATGAGCTGTGCCAGCTTCTCATCCCTCATCTCCTCCAGGAGCCCTATCAACCCAGCTTTGAAGAACACCTTGAGAGAGAGAATATTGCAGCACATCAGGTACCTTTGCATTTAGAACAAAGCCCGGGCAGACAGTGAATGGGGAGGTTTGTACCTTGGTGTGTCCAAATCTGTACTGGGTGTGGTCCACATCGATTGACCCAAGGAGCTTCTCAGAAGCCTTCTTGCTATCGATGAACTGTCCCTCGGGGATGGCACTGGCATTAAGCACCTTGTATCTGTGGAATCAGAGGAAACAGGAGGAAGACAATGTCCAGTCATAAGAATATTCTGTTTAGTGAAAGCAAGAGCAGTGTTTGCAGCAGAATCAGGCTGAGGAAGTTGGAATTTCATCCCTCCATACTCATAGATCATGGCAAAGCTCAGTTGTGTGATGGAGAGCAGCTGGTGAGGACACCTGACTTATCTCTTCATTTCATAGCTCTCACCTCTGTTTGAAGTCAGCATAGAGGACTCTGCTGGGGAAGCCTTTCCTGCAAATCCTGATCCCTTCCAGCACGCCGTTACAGCGCAGCTGGTGCAGCACCAGCTCGTGCTCCATGGCACCTGGCAATGCAGAGCACAAATGAATGGCACAGATGGCAGTTCAGGGGGGCCTGGATGTATCAGAGGCAGGATCTTTCTGCTTGAGCATCTTACCAGGTGTTTTGGTCTCATTGGGGATGATACAGCGCACAAAATGGGGGTGAGTGCTCCGCAGATTGGTCATCAGCTTGTTGAGATTCTCCTGTGGGATCGAGATTCATTGTGCATTTATAAATAATGTGGAAAAAATAACCCTTTGCATTCCTCGAATTTAACATGAAAGACCCATCAATGGGGATAGACTGGGCTGAAAATTGTCATCTGAGAATGCCTCAAACAATTCCTCAATTCCTTCTGAATCTCAGCATTAAACATTACCTTGTAGGATAAGAAAAAACTTACCATCAACCCTAGGATAGAAGGATTGAAAGTGGGCAGGTTTTATGACAAAAATTATGTTTATATTAATTGTAGGTTTAGGTTTTTACAGTGCCTTTTTTTATTACACCAGATTTTTGTTTCCAATGGTGGTCTAAATATAAGTTATATTTAGAATTTTGGTGGGTTGGTTGTTTGGTTGGCTGGCTGGTTGGTTGATTGTTGGGAATTTTTTTGCTTTTTTTCCTGTGTCTGAGCCAGCTAAAAATGCAGAATAATTCTCTGCATATATGAAAAGAAAAGGTGTTTACATACCCGGAAAAGAGCTGAGACAGTCTGGAAAGAAGAACCCTTCTTCTTGCCTCCCTTCTTGCCGCCACCACCACCACCACCACTGCTAGCCTCTGAGAAAGTAAAGATAATGAAACATATGTTTCTGTGGGGACATCAAAGGGATAACATTTCAGAGAACTGACCTGCCTCTCCTCCAGCAGAGGCAAAGAGTAAAGCCAGGGTCTTCACAGATGATTTCTGGTACAGCCCAATGACAGTTTCATTCAGAGGGTCCTTGTTCTTCTCCAGCCAGCCAGTGATGTTGTAGTCCACTGTTCCAGCGTAGTGCACCAGGGAGAAGTGGGCCTCAGCCTTGCCCTTGCCAGGCTTGGGCTTCTGGAAGTTGTTGGACTTGCCCAGGTGCTGGTCATAGAGCTTGTTCTTGAAAGAGGTGTCAGTTGCCTTGGGGAACATGCACTCCTCTTCCAGGATGGAGAAGATGCCCATGGGCTGGGAAAAGCAGCAAGAAATAGCAGTGATAAAATACAGATCTGCTGTCAGAAGGGGACTTCAGTAAGGTATAGGAAACTGAGAAATTAGATGAATTCCTGGATCAAAAACAGATTAAATCTTTGTTAACTTATGCATTCGCACTTCTGGACAAAAAGCAAATTTACGTCTGAAACGAATGCATTTTATGACTGGTATTGTCACATTATATACTACACACAGTGCAGTATACTGTGTATACTCAGAAAGCACTTCATTTGTAGCCTGATTTAAAAAAAGTCCTTAGAACTTGCATTCATAATACATACAATACTGAAATGGCACTTCTTGAATAGACAGGAACATAAGCAGATAGTAATGGGTAGGTTTGCGAAACATTAGTGCAAGAAAAAGCAAGCCTACAAAAAAATCCTGAAATTCTGTCATAAAACTGATCACAAAATCTTAAATGTAATCAACACACCTTCTCAATGAGCTCAATGCAGGCAGCCAGGTCCATGCCAAAGTCAATGAACTCCCATTCAATGCCCTCCTTCTTGTACTCCTCCTGCTCCAGCACGAACATGTGGTGGTTGAAGAACTGTTGCAGTTTCTCATTGGTGAAGTTGATGCACAGCTGCTCCAGGCTGTTGAACTACAAATCCAAAATACCAAAAAAATGCCAGTTAGTTTCAAGCAGCCCTCAGTGGGCAAGCACACCTAACAGTAACTCACATCAAAGATCTCAAAGCCAGCAATGTCCAAGACACCAATGAAGTACTGCCTGGGCTGCTTCGTGTCCAGCTGCTCGTTGATGCGAACAACCATCCACAGGAACATCTTCTCATAGACAGCCTTTGCCAGGGCACCAACAGAGTTGTATACCTAAACCAAAAGAGAATGGAGCAGAAGGATAATAGTACCCAAAGGAAGAGAGAACATCAAGTCAGAGATTCGCAGTCAAGTTGTTACCTGCTGCACAGTTTGGCCCTTGGTGACGTATTCATTCCCCACCTTGACTCGGGGGTAGCAGAGGGCCTTGAGCAGGTCTGCTGAGTTCAGACCCATCAGGTAGGCAGCCTTGTCAGCAACTGAACACAGAGACAGGGAGGAAGAGACAGAAGAGGAGTGATAATTGAAAGACTGTATTCTCTAAGATGTAGCTGTTGCTCTTAGCACTGAAATATTGTGATATCTTGAATGGAAATTTAGAAATGTGAATAGTCTGGAAGCTATTTATATTTTTGTAAAAGTAAACAGAAGGAAAATACATGATTGTCAACTTCCAGCAATGTAACTGTTTCTGTTATTAGGAGTTCTATAAGGTTTTAATACCTTCTGTGCCATCAGGCTCTGCCTGCTCCTCTCGTTGTTTCTGCTTGAACTTCAGGTTCCCGTAGTGCATGACAGCCCCTGTCAGCTTGTAGATGGCTGTTCTCTCATCAGCAGTGAAACCCAGGATGTCAATGGCACTCTGGCAATGAATCAGTCAAATAAACCTCTGGATGATTACAAGGAAGTTTTACCACACCAATATGCTCTGTGACACTTACATCTGTAGCCATCAGCTCCTCCTGGTCGTTAATGCTGGCAACAGTGATCTCACCTTGACTCACAAATTGATAGTCATATGGGTTGGTGGTGATGAGGAGCATGTCTGTAAAGAGGAATGGGATGTATCTCGGTGTGAGAATGAAAATAAATGTTAAATACATTCAGATTTTATCAAACAATTCATAGTACTTTGTACCAATTAGCTCAGGTTTCTTGTTGGACATGATCTGATAAAAGATGTGGTAGCTCCTTTCCGCCTTGAGCTGGAAAGTGACTCTGGACTTCTCCAGCAGATCTGCCCAGAGAGGTAGAAAGAGTTAGGCACTTGTGGGAATGTACATGGAGATGGGAATTTGGGAAGGGATGGGAACAGGCCAGGAGAATCTCTTACAAGTTTCAATGTCAGCAGAAGCCAGTTTGCCTGTGGCACCAAAGTGGATTCTGATGAATTTACCCTGTTAAGCAGAAGCAGCAGCAGGTCAGCCTGGATATGTTCTGCTGACATCTCCTCTGCATGAAGGACTGCTCAGGCATCCTGTGTGTAGCCATGAAGGGGAGAGATTTTATGCAAAGCAAGAACTTACAAAGCGTGAGGAGTTGTCATTCCTCACGGTCTTGGCGTTTCCAAAGGCCTCCAGCAGCGGGTTGGCGCTGATGATTTGATCCTCAAGCGTTCCCTGCAGGGACATAATTATTTAATGACTGAGTTGAGTTGACAGGGCAATGACAGGCCAAGCATTCAGTCTGTTCTTCCTGACTCACCTGCATTTTGCCTGATGACTTCTCCTCTTTCTTCTTCTCTCCACTGGCTGCAATTGTTGCAAAGTACTGGATGACACGCTTGGTGTTCACAGTCTTCCCGGCACCGGATTCTCCGCTGCCAAAGCCAAGGGAGAAGCAGAGGGTGCGTGGTCAGGCAGGAGGTGCCCTGGCACCGGGCAGCCCTGCAGGGACCCACACAGGGGGTGTACGTACGTGATCAGGATGGACTGGTTCTCCCGATCTGTGAACAAGGCAGAAATACAGTACTCAAAACTCAATGAACGACAGAGAAAGAAAGAAACACAGTCAGGTAAGTTTCATGTTTAGCCTGATGTCAGCTTGACTTAAACAAGCAAACCTCCAAAGCACAGCACTGAGTGCAGAGGTGTCTTTCACTTAAAACAGTAGAAATAATGCTATGCAGACAGTAAATTCCACAACAAATGTGTGTGGCAGAACCAAGAAAGCTTTGAAAGCCTCTTCACTTTGCTAAGACAGAGTATCCCTTCAGAGAAATTAATGATCCAATGCCTCTGAGAGAGACAGAGGCACTCACCAGTCAGCATGAACTGATAGGCGTTGTCAGAGATGGAGAAGATGTGTGGAGGGGCCTCCTGGCGCTTCTTGCCTCGGTAGGCCAACACCACCTCGGGGTTGTACACCGGCAGCCACTTGTAGGGGTTGACAGTGACGCAGAAGAGACCCGAGTAGGTCTGTGGGGAAGGGACACAGCACGTTGGCTTCCCCTCAGCCTGGCCCAGCACTTCCCAAGGCTGCCCAAAGGAAGCTGCTGCTGCTGCTGCTGCCACTTACATAGATCATCCAGGCTGCGTAACGCTCTTTGAGGTTGTACAGCACAGCGGGTTCGTGCAGGTGGGTCATCATGGCCATGTCCTCGATTTTGTCATACTTGGGAGGGTTCATGGAGAAGACTTGGTCTTCCTTCACAGTCAGGGTCTGCCAAGAAAACATCAAGATCCACGTGTGTCACTGAAAAGCTCAGAGTTGTGATGTTCTCCTTCAGCCTTGTTTTTTGACTCACCTCTCCCTTTTCAGTCTTGACAGTGACTTTGCCTGATTCCCTGCTCGTGACTGTCCCTTTCACAAAGGACTCCTTTGCATGTACCACGAAGACAGATGACTTGGCATCAAAAGGTTTGTTCTGGGCCTCAATTCTCTCCTTCTCTGATTTTCGGAGGTAAGGAGCAGCCTCCCCAAAGATGGCCATCTCAGCGTCTGACGACATGGCTGCGCTCTATGGGGACGCTTGCCAGAGCAGAAAACACTGTCAAAGAGCAGATATGTTACCCAAATGAGTCAGTAATTTTTGTTGTCACACACTTTATTGATAGACACTAACAGTGTAATAGAAAGTTAGATTTGGGAGGAATCTTGAGTAGTTTTTTGGTTCACCTTCCTGTGCTATCAGGGCAAATGTTGGGTGCAGATTCCCACAGCTTTTCCAGTGAAGTTTTTATTATGTCCAAGAACAGATATTTCTTAGTCCCTTTGTATCCCAGTTTAATGCCTGTTGGTCTTGATGGTGATTCCCCCCCCTACTCATTTAATCAAAATTTCTAATGTGGCTGAAACCCTGATTTTTATCCCTCAGTCTTTTACTGCCCATTTGAGAAGAGTCTGACACCTTCTATGATATATCCATCTCCTTTTTGTTGAAGATAACACTAAGATAACCACTTTTAAATTTCATCCCCAGTGTAGACAAACCTCACCATTGCAGCCTCTTCTCATACATAATTTTCTCCTACGTTTCTTGAAAGATGTCCACTGGATTCATTCCAGATTGTCTGGCCACCAGAAAGCACCAAACTGAACATGGTGCTCCAGATATGGGAGGTGAATGCAAGGGAAGGATCACTTGTCTTTACCTGCTGACCATGCTGTTATGAGTGTCTGACAATGTGCTGCTGACTTTCCTTCCCCCAAAAGCACACTGTGACACTTGCACCAGAATTCATGACCCTTTTCTGTAAAGTTGTTTTCCAGCCAAAATGAAATACAACATACTCTGCTGCATGAGACTATTCTTTCTCACATGCAGGATTTTACATTGCCTTTTCTAAAATGTGTGAGGTTCTTATCAGCTTCAGGATGAGGTCTTATGTGGATCTTCTCCAGAGTAACAGTGCTCTGTAGCATAATTTCAAGTCTCTGTTTGTTGTCATCTACAGCTCCTGAGGATGCATTCCACGCACTATTCGGGTTGCTAATGCTCCAGAAGATTTTCTGAGGACTATCTAGGGAATAATGTCTTTTGCTGATGCTCTAGATCGTTCACTACAGTTGTTTGCTTCTCATCCCAAATGATTTAAGTAGTATGTGAGCAACTGGCATGTAAGGACACATAATTCATCAGGTTAAAATACAGCACAAACAACTGTTTCTTCTTATGGTAATTATTTGTGGAAGTAACTATAGGCAAAGCTAGAAACCTCAGTTGAAGAATTTATAAATCAGAGCCAGATATCTAAATGCAGTACTAGATTTCCAAAGAAATACCATGTGGCCAGTAAGAGAAAGTACCTGAATTCCAAGGAAGTTGGACAAACAGGCAGCTTTGATAAGATGTCATGCCAAAACTTTTAGTTGGGTAAATAACCAAAATGTTAACAAACATTTGCAGCTGCTTCTAGTAGCATGCAGATCCTCCATTTTACACAGTCCTCTTTCAGAGGAATAGGACCAGTACCTTCCCTCTTTTTGTTGTTTGGTTAGTTGAATAGCTATTTTTGTAATTTTTTTTTCAAGTTTACTAGTAGGAGGCCTGCATGCAGATCATAACCCTGAAGTATCATTTGGAAAGTATTTGCATAACGTTTATTGGCCAGTTTCATATGTAGTAATAATTACAAACTTACAAGTCTGTAAGGTTTTGCAACATTCTGTTCTGTTGGCTAGCTCTGTCTGTCTGGACTTCATGCCAGAACAGATCATTTACCTCACTGTTCCATAATTAAACACAAGGAATCCCCAGGAAGCATTTCCTGGCATTACAGAGTGGCTAGTGTCTTCAAGCACAGCCACTTAGGCAATCTTGTTAGCTGTGAGCAGCTTGCCCAACCATCAGCATGCTTTATTTGTCATAGCAGAGCAGTGGCCAGGAACACATGGGCATACAGCAAGCTCCTACAAAATTTTACAGTAATTTGTCACCACGAAGAAATCTGCTGTACAGAAATCTTCCACCTTTTTCTGTCCCTTAAATGCAAGTAAATGTGGCTCTTACCTCTTTTGCTATGAGAAGATGCCTTGCAGGCCAGGAGGTGATGGGTGCTGTAAAGCAGAAAGAGCAGATCCCTCATTATTGCAGCACAGAATTCCACAGAAATGGTTTCAGCAAAGTGAAAATACTGACGTGCTTTATCGTACAGATATCAAATCCTTCTAGGTACATGTGCATACATCAAGACAGCAGGGCTGATGTGGGTCTGCAGGGACACTGCCCCTTTTTTGCCAACCACAGGCGTGCACTTACCATGAAGTTTCCTCTGCAGACAGAACAGCCCAGATTCAAGGACTCTTTTATAGGGTCTGCTCAGCGCATGCTGCAGATGCCTCCTCTGTCTTTGGGCAAAGCATTTCTGGCAAACCTTGTTTTTGGCAAAGCATTGTCTGGCAAACTGAATGAACTGAAAACTGGAAAGTGATGTTACTAGATATAATTAGAAAATTTTGGTCTCTTCCTAGCTATGTGAATAAATCGCCTATAAATAATATGAGAAGATTCCTAAGGAAAGAAATACAGCTAACGATGACTAGAGGAATGAGGGTAACCACTAATAACTGTAAGGCCATGGATGCTCCATGAATCTGAGCTAAGGGAGCAGGGGACAACCATTCCCTGGGCAAGCATAGTGACATTTGGATGCATGCTTCAACTTTTTCTGAGGACATCATATGTCTGATGACAGTCATCCTTTCACAGAGCTCTCTACTTACAGATCTTGGATATGATACGTGGATTTCACTGTTGTCTGCATTGCTTACCTTAGTCAGATTATTACATATTACTCTGTTTCACTTCTGTCAGTTGTAACATAATATAGCATACTCAGGGAGAAAAGCCACCTTGAACCATTCTAAGTGCTCTTTAAGTTGTGTTCCACCTCTGGATATAAATATAAAATAACATTCATTTACATATCTTCTGATATTCTGGAAATCCTGAGTTTAGAGATTCATAGAAAGATCCATGAGTGGGCTCAAGAGTCTGCTAGATTGTTGTTCCTTTGATGTAATCAGTTGAAGACCAGTTTTAGTTTTTGGCATCCAAAAAGCTCTCTGACAATGATATTTATAGTTTAAATGAATTAATTGAAAAATTCTTTACTTCAGTGGTACTTATTTCTTTGTAAATCCTTATTTCTTCCCAAAATAGAAAAAAGGAAACAATATCTTTCTAAATAACATGGCAAATAGTACTAACCTAACCTGAAGGTTGCAGGAAAGCAAATGGTAGTCCTGATTTCAAAGTGGGCAAGCATAAAAGCAGAAAAGGCCTTGGCTATGTGAGCCCTGCGCAGCAACTCTGTATTATCAACCCTGAGTTCAGCACAAACCCAAAACACAGCCCCACACCAGCCACTCTGAAGAAAATTAACTCAACCTCAACCAAAACCAGCACAGCCTCTACTGGATAAACTTAGGTATTGCTAAAACAACTGTGACAGTCTAGTGAGTGGAAAAAAGCAGATTTTGTTCTCCCTTTTCTTCCCCCTGCTCTTCATTTCCGTTGAGTCCTGGAAGGGAGGTTTCGGAGAAAAGTGAGATGTCCTACAGCATGCAGACCAAATTTGCCATTTCAGCACACCTCATCCTGAGGAAGTGTTTCTTTGGGTTCAACTCAAGTTTCACTCTTTACAAACCTCTGCCACCACCAGCTTTATGCAGCTCAGTGAGGTTGAAAGGTCAAGTCAGGTTCATTTGTGACACCAGCCACTGACATGCCAAGCATTTAGAGGGTTTTTTTTTTCCTAAACCAACTTAAAAAGCATAAAAAAAAAAAAAAGCCTAGCATTTATCACTTAAAACTGCTGCATTAATTTGAGCAATGTTTCTTTTCATCTTACAGTTCTGTTAAGTGGAGGAGTTAAATGTTTAAGAGGACTCTGCACTGTTACTAAACTGAAATGTAAGTACCACTGCTTCTTCCTATTTCCACACTTGAATAATTCAATTGAGTACAGTGGGATAGTGCTGGGGCAGCACTGACTTACCAAGTCTATAAAATGCACCCAGGAAAAGGGTGCCTAAATAGTGCATCAGTCCTTCCTTATGTAAAATATGTAAAAAGTGACACAAATTTTGAAGCAAAAAGAAAAACAAGTGGTTCCTGCCTAACGTTATTTTCCTGCCATTCCTGTATCCATATATCTCTGCAGGGCTGGATTCCATCAGTGCTGGAAGCAAAACACAGCCCAAATGGATGAGACAGGTCATAATGAAGGATGTGTATGGAAAGAGTCTGTTCTGCATAGAAATGCAGCTTGGCCAAAGCACTGGTGTGCTGCTACTCTCCATGGAGGAAGGGGAATTCAGGCATCCTGAAGATAGGCTCTTGATGAGAAGAAGATCACAGAAAGACAGAACCTTGTCCAACTCCTCTCCATGAGCAGGGTCACCTAGAGCCAGTTGCCACCTAGAGCCACTCCAGCCTCACTTTCTGCCACAACTTGTGATCCAACTGCTCCTCAGCCGTGTTCTGTGATTATTGAAGAGTCTGAAAGCAAGAGGCCACATTTTAGAGCAGACTACTAATGGAATTGTCAGTACACTTGCTTAAACCCAGCTCACAAAGTTATTTATGCAAGTCTGAGGCTTACAGACATAAATAAATAAATAAATAAATAAAGTAAAAAAAAAAGAAAGATAAAAAAAAAAGCAGGTATTGCTGGTGAAGAGCTATAAGTGAACTCTCCTATATAAATTCTGAGGTGGGATGAGAGCTTATTAGAAAGAATGCCTGAGACAGAGTTCAGAGCATCAGAGGAAGTCACAGGAGTTCTGCAAGGCTTCACCAAGAGGCAAGAAAATGCTGAATTCATGAGCTAACACAATACTGGCATGGGGTAAGACCCTGATGGCACAGAAATAGCCTGTACAATCTCAGCCAAGTCTATTGTAGGGACAAGATATTCTTGAGCTTCAACTCATCCAATACAGCAAAGCTTTGCTCTGCTCCAGACCTGAGACAACGTGCTTCTGGGCCATCACATCTGCCCAGCTGCCACACATTTCTGCCACCCAATCTGCTCCTTTTTCTGTTATGGCACTTTGCTGCCCCCTCAAAAACCCCAAAGGCAGCTGATGGTGTTTCAGGCCTGCCATCAGTCCCAGTCATTCAGCTTTTTCCTTCTCCAAAATGTGCCAGGAGTTCTTCCCCCAGAACTCCTCCTCCCTCTGGCCTTGGCCAGCACCCAAGGGCACTAGCGAGCCACCCACTTGCTTTTAGGTGGGACAGGCATGTCAGGACCTAAAGGCCAGCCCAGAGCATTGTGCTGGCAATGGCTCAGCCTCAGTGGTGTCTTATGGCAGCAGTGTCTGCACACAACTTCTACTACCTTGAACCAAATGCCCTCCCACCTCTCCTGCTACCTGCATGGCCACCTGAGGGTGAGCTCCATGTGCAAACACCTCTTCATTTCACTCAGGAAAGAAAAATTTTTTGTGGCTTGCCCTTTGACAGCCTGTTGTCTTCATATGGACCTGGGAAATGTCCCAAATAAACAAATCTGGCTCCCCTGTGCCAAAGATTTTACCAATACTTCTCTGAGGACATACTGAGCCGGACACTTCCACAACAACCCCACCATTCTGGTGTTTCCTCTCCCTTTTATTTTGTTCTATTTGCTTCCCTTCAAGCTTCCTCCTTGTCAGCACTGAGAAAGTAACACATGTGGTTTATACAGAAAAGAAATGGGGAGGTCGGTGCCTTCCCAGCCAGGTCAGCCAGAGGAACTTGCTAAATATGTTTGTCATTCCCTTGTTGTATCAGACACTGCCAGAATATTTGGAGCAGCAAAGGCCCCTGCAGCCCTGCTAGCTGAAGGGCATCAGCTGGCAGCTTGGCTGTCTGGTGGGAAGAGCTCTTTTCCCTATCTCCCAATGCTCTGTGCCTGCCTGTTCTCCACCTTAGCAGTAGTTTTCCTGCTGGATTTTTTCCAGATCCTGGCTATTCTGATCCAGCTAGATCAGGAATGCCACAGCTCCTTTGCCTGGACAATCTTATCTGAAGAAGATGAGAGGTTAATCTGTCTTGGCCTGCTTTTGACAAACTGCCTTTCATCCACTTCTCCTTGTAGTGTGGACTCTGTTGCAGGTGTTGCTGAAGGTCACAGCCCTCTAGACAGTAATTCCTTTCCCACACTTTGTCATTCCCAGTCCTTACTCTGGTCCATACATGGTGTGTGCATGGTGCATGGAGGCAGGTCTGGAAATCCCTCCTGAAGGGGAATTGAGCAGGTATGGTCCCAGTAGAACAGAATTTCTCCCCAGCTTGTCATCTGGTCCCACCAAATGTTGAACTAGGGTCTGGTGTCTGTAATGGCCACATGAGCACTCCAGAATGAGCTTTCAGTGGGCACAACACCAGAATCTCATCATTCACAGATGCATTCAGGGCTGGCATGGCTGGTGGGAGAATCTTCTCTAGCTTCACTGAGAATTCCTCACTATTCTGGATCACTGAGTCAGTCTGTTATAAATTTGAACCAAAATGGGGTCCAGATAGAACAGGGGATATAGGTAAACTTCAGCTTTTTTGCCTATAGGCAGGCAGCAGAAAGGAACTGCCTTTGTTATCATGAAAGTTTACTTATATTTTTGATAGGGGGCTTTCACTACATGTGCCTGAGCCTTGATTTTCCTAAATATAATTCCCAGTCCCAAGGAAACTCCACAAAGTAGAATGTGATTAATCTTAAAGGTTGTCAGGGATTGGTGAACAGTAATGTTCTGTTTTGATGGTGAGCAGATGATTTGCTTTGCCATAGGAGGGGCCATCCATGTATTGTCTAAGTGAGGGGCTGATGTCTTGTGTGGTGGAAGGATAAGGTGCTTCGTGTGGATGTGTCCTGAAAGAAGATGAAGAATGTTCCCCCCACCTTGCTCCTCACAGCCCCCACTTTGTGAGGAGGAACTGCTTGAGCCTCATGGCCTTTGATGGATTTTTCTTCCAGGAATTCACTGTTTTCTCCTTTTTTCATGGAGCTTTCCAAAAAACCTCACAGATAACACAGACAAACCTACCACTATTTCCATTTCAGTTTTATGCTACTTTGAATTATCTGATATTTTATTCAAAAACCTTCTCCACGAGATCTGCAGCTTGCTAGTGCTGTTGTCAGCCATGCTGTCATATGAACAGGGTGTGCTGGAGGCATCAGTGCACCCTGTGGACCCTGATTAACTGTCTGGCAGGGAGTATTCACACTCTGCTGCAGCAGCATTTCTGCTGCCTCTGTGTAAAACGAGAGCTACCAGGAATGTCAGCACATGCTGAAAACAAATGCTGATGCTCTGATCTGCTAGAGCAAAACTCCTCATCCCTACTCTTCTGCTAAGACGTAGCTGAGTACTGGACCATTGCAATGGTAAGGACATACTTTGTATATAAAAATCAGTAAGAATCAGATCAAACTAAAGTAAAGTGTACTTCTTGCAGGCTGTTTGTGTGCCATATTGTGGCTGGCATGATGAGTTGCCCAGCAAAGAAACATGGTTTGGAGATCTATTAGACATCCCTAACCCATGCTGGTGCAGGGAATGAAAAAAAATAGTAAGAAACCTGAACTGAACCTTGAAGAAAATTGCTAATTTTCATAAGTAATGATAGACTTGAATGCATCCTTGAAAAGCAGTTCAGGATGTTCACTGCACAGGCTGTGAGATGAGAGTTAAAATCCATGGAAGTAGAATGTAAGCTCCAGGATAATGCTGCTGGTGAAATTTGGGGGATGGTTGTTCGGGTGGGGATTTTTTTGGGGGGGAGAGGGGAGGCAAGGCTGGTTTTTTGTTTGTTTGTTAATTTGTATGAATTGGTGGCTTCGCTCTCTTCAAGTTCTGTTCCTCTAGTCTTAGTGGTTGCTATGTTTGTGATCTTCAGTTCACGGAAATCAAAGTGGTTACTTTTCCTGGCATGCACTGTTGTGAGTTACATGTTTGTAAAGGTGATGCCATCCTTTTTTCAGTGTGGACTCCAAGTGGCTTCCTGAAAAGATGCAGTGGCAGATTATCTGCAGTTAAAGGGAAGGTGTCATGTCACTGAGCAGAGGAAGGCAAAACCTGTGACCTGGAATGTCAGGATAAACACTTCTTGAAAGTGCATCAGAGTTAGCTAATCATTCTTCTTCTACCAGTACAGCAAACATGAGAGGATGACATCTGAGCAGTGTTCTAAATAATATGAGAGTGATGTAGAGGATACTTTTTTCACCACACACTGGAGCTTCAGTTACACAGAAGATGAGTAGGGTGGAAAGACTGAGAAGCCAAATGGGAAGAAGATTAGTGCCTCAAAATGTCTGAGATGTTGGAAAGTGAAGCAGAAATGACAGAAATCAGTGTATAAAGTTCAGTATTAGAAAGAAAAAAAAGACCAGCTTGTACTGAGAAAAGAAAAAGAAAGGATGATGATTCACATATAATGTTGTAGTGCCTCTTAAAGTGCTGATGCTTTTGTGCCCAGGAGACACAGTTGTCCATGCCCAAGCTGTTGAAGGTCAGAGAACTCTATAGTCCACTTGGGGCAGCAGCTCTAGTGGAGCTCATCAGCTGCATCTATTTTAAACCTTCTCTTTGAGATGTTTCTTTATGCCTGTTATGGTCCCATGTTTTTTTCCAAGATCAGTTACCTGTGCATCAGCACATTTTCTATCCCAAGCAGCCTGACTCCAGAAATAGGGTGTTGATGCAAAACGACTCCTGTCCTCCAGCCAAGGCAGCAAATCAAAAGTGAGGAGAAATTGGTTTCTTTACTCATCCCTTTAATATTCCACTCTGATTCCAAAAGTCTCCAGCCATGCTTTCCAGGTGGCAAGGGCAGGTCAGCACAGTGCAGTGTGTGTGATTCCTCTCCCTCTCCCACCTGTGCAGTTGGAATTCTGGCCCAAGGTGGTGTCTCTTTAGGAACCTGCAAGTCACCTTTCATCAGCTGAGTTGCATTTTGTAACAAATCCTCAGGCCATAAATTCCTACAGGTGAGAGAGGAGCCCCAAGAGTTTCAGGTGCTTTGAGTGCATCCTGATTCTTCCACAGTGAGAGCAGCTTGTTCATTTTGGAGGGTGTTTGTAATATTGTCCAAAGGGACCAGGGGGTTTTGGCATTGAAATATGGTCCCCAAAGTTGTTGTGGTATTTTCTAGTCTGTCAACAGGTTTAAAGAGGTGCAGGTGGAGCTGGAAATACTTCTCCATGTTTTCACTGAGTCACAGTTGCAACATGCTGATTTTTGAATTATGTTTTTAGGATTGTTTGTTGGTTTGTTTGTTTGTTTAAAGAAAGTTTTTTTTTAGAGCAAACAATATTCTCCTGCTTTCTTTCAAGGTGTGGCAGGGAAGGATTTGTCTGGAAAGAAAGAATACCGCCTATCTCTTAGGAGTATATTGTGGGAAGGGAAAAGGAGAGGAGTCATTTCCCTATTTTGTTGCCCAGGTGTCATTGGCACTGATGAAGTTTTCACAGCTTCACACATAGAGATGATGTCTCTGAGGAGCATCACTTACAGTGACGCAAGAGTCAACACAGGGCATCATCTTTGCCTTAAATATATTTACCTGCTGCCTAGAAAACTACTTCCATATTTGGTTATAACATTCATTGGGTGTAAATCTCAGTGTGTTTGGGAGGAGGAGGACCTCCCAGTCCTGAATGCTGTTGCTGCAAACACACTGACTGCTGTGGTCAGTGCAAAAGGCTTCCTTCCTGCTGTTTTCTCACCATCTCCTTTCCAACAACTCCAGCTCTCTTCCCCAGCAGTTTCACAGCTCCATGAAGCACTCTCTGTACATAAAGAGGTGTTGACCTAGCTAGCAACCTTGAGGGAGCCACAAACGTTCCTGTAGTGCGATAGAGCCAAGTCTCCTTCACAATGGTAAAATGGAAAATTCTATCTGCATGTAGAATCTGCTCTTGGCAGCTGTGGGATGTGCTTGGGTCCAGTACTGCTACAAAGGTGGCTCCCTATTTTAAGTACTGCTTCTTGCCTTGCAGGAAACAGCCTGTCATATGCTTAAGACTTCAGACCAGCACACCTTGTGTAGATGTCTTGTGTCTTCTCTGTTCAGCCCAAATGCAATTGGTATCTACATTCCACTTATCCAGTGCTGCAGGAGTCAGACAGGTAGGACACAGTTTGTCATTATTATCTATGGATTTTTACCTCAGTAAAGTGTTAGACTTTATGATTTCTTTCAAGTTGTAATGTTCTCAGTATTATTTCTACTTGAAGACTTATCTTGCATGATGAAAACAAGCTCTTTCAGCTTTTTGTATTTGTACATTGCTCTTAATTATTCCTGAGCACAAAAGCTCATACATTTCAATACTGGGAACACTACACAGTAGTGCAGCTTGTTCTGGTGGCTCTACATGTTACACTGCTTGGGGTTTATCCTCTTGTTCACACTTCTACCAAGCTGTTCATGAAATTCAACTTAATTTACAACAGGAACATATTGTATTAATATTGGCTATTCTGCCTCACAGAGGAAGTAAGGCACTTCAATATCCTCTTATCCAAATAACATATTATTTGTTTTTCTTTGAAACTGATTGTTAACACCATATTCATGAAGTTAATTCAAAGGCTGTATGATCTTCAAATTTGCTCAGTAAGAAGGCACTCTAGAATTACTGGCCTTCACTTGCCTTGTTCTAAGGCAGCACATCAGTCCTTGCCTAAGTTCCTCCATAAGGGCTCAGAGACATACAGATGCTTTAGGGACTACAGATGTTTTCCTTTGGGGCAACATGCCTCTAAATAGCACTTGCCCAAGTGATAATGGGACCAACAATGAGAACCTCTGAGTACTGTACCCACATAGAAACACAACCCACAAATGGAAAAACATTTTTTCTGTGCCAGGACAGAAAAGGTGCTTGTCTTGCCTTTGTCCTGATCCTCTCCCAGTATGGCAACTAAATTAGTCTTATTCCCTCCTTAGTAATGGAGTAAGACACAGTGGACAAATACTGGAGATGGGATAAGTAAAGCTCTGCTTTTACGCAAGGGTTAAAGTAAAATAAATATTCCATTTGAAAATGCCCCACACTTGTGTAACTGCAGAACTGAATTGTAATGACCAAAATGACTGATTCTGCTATGTATGCGAGGAAATCTATGGTTTTTATTCTCTACACATTGACATGGCTATGAACACTTGAAGAAGGAAGTGACAGAGGGCTCACATTTTGTGCAGCCCTCAGGTCACTTTGCTGTCTCATGACACTCTCACTCTTCCTCTCCTATTTTCTTGCCCTGAAACTCCCGGCTCTTGGCTCGGAGCTTGTTGACCTGTGACTCTGCAATGTCAGCCCGCTCCTCGGCTTCCTCCAGCTCGTGCTGGATCTTGCGGAACTTGGAGAGGTTGACATTGGACAGCTCCTCCTGTGTGGGGAAAGGGAGTCAGGGCTCAGGAGCACAGGACAGGGGTTTCACTCCTGCTGCAGGTCAGCCTTATGGGGCTGCAAATCTCCACCCCACTCCCACCACTGCTCTCACATCAGCCTCAGACAGAGCTCCTCATCCTCCCTTTTTCAGGAACCTACTGGGACAAGCTTCACCAGGGCTATGACACAAGTGAGGAGCAATTTCACCCCTTGGATTTATCATTTCTGTACTTACACTCCCAGCACCTACTGCCCAATTATCAGTGTGACTTTACTGGGTTGGGAAGACCCTGAAGCCTTCTGTTGCTGATTGCTAGCAGAGATTCAGGAACTTGTCAGTCAGTGGGTGTGGCCCCTGGGTTTGTTTACTCTGGACTCCTGTGTGGAACAGGCTGCACAACTTCCCTTAAACAATGTCCCTGACTGTAGTACAGAGTGCCCAGAGCTCACCAAGGCCTCACAACACCATAGCAAAACAGTGTGGCCAAGAAGATTGTGTCTCGGGAGTTTCTTTCATGCCCCTCTGCAGGTATTCAGCCTCATTCAATGTGTGTCCTGCTGCAATGGAATGTGGCCTTTGCCCTTTCTGCAAGCAATACTTACAGCCTCCTCAGCTTGTCTCTTGTAGGATTTCACTTTCATTTGCAGCTTGTCCACCAGATCCTGCAGCCTGAGAATATTCTTCCTGTCTTCCTCAGACTAGAGTGGTTGGTGAACAGGAAAGAGAGTCAATTCTTAGTTCTGCATCATGCAAATTTAACCATTCCCCTTTTGGGCTGGTGTGTGCAAAGTGTGCCTTGCTGTGAGCAAACCGTGTCAGAGCAGGAGACCTCCTGCCTTACCTGGTAGGTCAGTTCCTTCACCCTCCGCTCGTACTTGCGCACGCCCTTCACGGCTTCAGCGCTGCGCTTCTGCTCAGCATCAACCTCCCCTTCCAGCTCCCGCACCTGCAAGGACAAGCCCATCCCTGCAGCTTCCCTGGCAATGACTCTCCAAGGACACGCTCACTCAGCCACCACCCCAGCCCTACACACCCTGGCCTCCAACTTCTGGATCTGCTTCTTCCCTCCCTTCAGTGCCAGCTGCTCGGCCTCTTCCAGACGAAGCTGCAGGTCCTTCACTGTCTGGTCCAGGTTCTTCTTCATCCTCTCCAGGTGGGCACTGGTGTCCTGCTCCTTCTTCAGCTCTTCTGCCATCATGGCCGCCTGAGAAAAAGGTCAAAGCCATTTTGGAAGTGGATATATTTGGAGAAGAGTACATTCACCATCAGCAATGCCAGGAGTGTCCAACTCACATCTGTGATGGCCTTCTTGGCCTTCTCCTCAGCATTGCGGGCTTCCTGGATGGTATCCTCCATTTCGCTCTGGATCTGGGCAATATCTGTTTCCAGCTTCTTCTTAGTGTTAATCAGGCTGGTGTTCTGTTGAACAATAAAATTTTGTGCAGTTGTTTCCAAAAGAGAATAATTATTTAAGAAATTTACTCTTTCAATATAAAGTTAACATCTAAAAAATCTAATATCAACATCTTCCTGACATATCTCGTCAGGTCATGCACAGCTAGATAGCAGAGAATTATTGAAATTTGAAGCAGCTTTTCTGAATGTTAATGCAATCCTACTCATTTTGCCTTAATCCATTTCTTTGTACAGGTGCAGTAATTCTGGTTAAAATAAAGCATTTTATTACAAGGGTTGATTTAGGAATTTACACAGAAGAAAATCTGTAGGGGAAGAAAAAGGCCCATGCGATTTTGAATCTCACCTGAGTGTGGAGGAGCTGAACTCTCTCACTTGCATCCAGAAGCTCCTGCTCAGCCACTTTCCTCGACCGTTCTGTCTGCTCCAGGGCTGCCCGGAGCTCCTCAATCTCAGCCTGCAGCAGGTTTGCCCTGCGCTCCACCATGGCCACCTGCTCCTTCAGGTCATCCTGGGTCCTGAGAGCATCATCCAGATGGATCTGGGTGTCCTTTAAGAGAAGAAAGAGAAATTATAAGGCGAAGAATAAATATAAATTATAAGACGACACAGCAGTGTTGCAAAATGGCAATTGCCACCAGTCTAATAATTCTTATGGCAGTATAATATATACAATTATAGATATATATTTATATGTAGTAAGTCAGAAGGAGGTTGATTCACGGCGATCTGGGACAGCTAAAGAGTAAGGTCAAGTCCCTGAATTTTAGGAGACTCGACTTGAGTTGTTCAAGGAATTCCTGGATGGAACCACCTTGAGAAACTCCTCTCAAAGAATAAAGAAGCAAGAAAGAGTTAAGAATGTTTTTTCTAGATTGAAAGAGCTCTCAATTCATCTGTATAAGCAATCAGGCAAGACAGGCAGGAGATCAGCATGGCTGAGCAAGAACCTTCAGGTCAATCTGAAGTGTAAGAAGGAAATGCATGGGTGGTAGAACAATCACCAAATGTCCTCAGAAGAATACCGAGATTCTGCCAGGATGTGTGGTAATAGGATTCCAAAAGCCAAGGCAGAACTGGAACTGAATTACTGATTTACTGAGTTTTTGTGTGGCCTCACATTGAGTATTGCATCCAGTTCTGTGCTCTCCAATTGAGGAGACTTATTAAGGGACTGGAATATAAGCCAGTAGTGGACAAAGTAAATCGGTAGATGCAAATTCTTAGTGTAACATACCTTGAGCACTGCCTGGGTGTTTCTCAGGTTCTTCTGTGCCTCTGCAGCCACACGATTGGCATGGCTCAGCTGGATCTCCATTTCATTCAGGTCTCCCTCCATCTTCTTCTTCAGCCTCAGGGCTTCATTCCTGCTCCTGATCTCAGCATCCAGAGTGCTCTGCATGGAGTCTACAATTCTGAGGTGGTTTCTCTTCATCTGGTCAATCTCCTCATCCTTCTCTGCTATCTTCCTGTCAATCTCAGCCTTCACCTGATTGAGCTCAAGCTGCAGGCGCAGGATCTTCCCCTCTTCATGTTCCAGGGAGGCCTGGACAAGTGGATACAAACATTGATAAAATCAAAACTATTTTCAGAAATCTCAACTGTCTGTACTTCCCAGCCAGAAGAGCGGGGAACCCAGGCCTTTTCAGCTCTATTTCCTCATTTATTTACTGCAGGTGTCAGTGATTATGGTCACATACCTCAGCTTCCTCCAGAGCAGCCTGGATTTCAGATTTCTCTTGCTCAATCTGCTTCTTGACTTTCTCCAGCTCATGAATGGCCTTCCCTCCCTCAGCAATCTGCTCCGTAAGGTCAGAAATCTCCTCTGCAAGGAAGGGTGAAAAGCAGCATAGTCACCCCTGGTGCATCAAGGGGCCAGGCATGTTCTTATCCCCACAGCCCAGAGCCGTTAAGTGTGGCAGATGGACAGGCTTGTGAGCAAGGCCAGGGAGGAGCAGAGGGCCAGGACTTACGCTGCAAGTTCTTGTTCTCTCGTTTCATTGTTTCCAGGTGGTCCAAGGACTCCTCATAGGCATTCTTCATCTTGAACAGCTCCGTGCTGAGAGAGCGCGACTCCTTCTGCGAGGCCTCCAGCTCAGCCTGTGTTTCCTCATACTTCTGCTTCCATTCTGCCAGGATCTGAGGAGAAACGGGGTGTGAGTTGGGCTGTGGCCATCACAGGGGCATGCTCTGGCCAGGAGTGCTGGTGCTGGAGGCCAAAAGACCTTGTCAAAGTTCTTCTGCTTCTTGTCCAGAGCAGCACAGGCAGCATTGGATCTCTCCACATCAATCATCAGGTCCTCCACTTCATTCTGCAGCCTCTGCTTTGTCTTTTCCAGGGAGGCACATTTGGCATTGACAGCCTCAACATGTTCCTCTGCATCCTGCAGGCGCTGGGCCAGCTTCTTCCTGGAGGAGAGAAGCAGAGTGCCTTGTTAGAACTTGGAAGGGCATCAGTTCTACAACATCATAGGAAGGCAGGCTTGTCATTTTGGGGGGGTTTAGAACTGAGCATTTTTCACAGATATGGAAGGATCTATCCTTTGCTGTGTTCTATCACCTATTAGGCCTGTCTAAGCACTTCTAGTCCTAAAGCTTATATTTTCCCTTCCACTCAACACTTTTTCTCTCACTTCCTCTCTTCCCTTCTTTTGTAAAGACAGTAAATCCTTGCCTTCATCCCATTCTTGTCTTAACCCTCTCTCAGAGATTCCAATTTCTGTTGACCAGCCTCCATCTTCTCCCATCATTTGCCATCCTGCCTCCCCACGTACTTGGCCTCCTCGAGCTCCTCGGTGCGCTGAATCGCGTCCGTCTCGTATTTGGTTCTCCACTGGGCCACTTCACTGTTGGCCTTGGACAGGGCTCGCTGCAGCTCCCCCTTGGCCTCCTGCTCCTCCTCATATTGTTCCCTGAGCAGGTCACAGTCGTGGCGAGCAGACTGCAGGGCGTGGGCCAGGGCATTCTTGGCCTAGATAGAGAGTAGGGTTGGGTCAAGGAATGGTAATATCCCAGGAGATCTCTTCCAATGAATGAATTTCACATTACAAATGTGACCGCTGGAAGAGTGTTGCAATGAAGGACAGATATAAGCCTGGAGCACAAAATCCATTAATCGAACTTGTTGCAGAAAAAAAGCGCTCCCCCAGGATGGTTTGAGCTAAGCAGATCCTGTCCCCACTAGGCAGTGTGAAGCTACAAGTGTTCTCAGTGGCCAGTGGTAAGAAATTAGAAATAACCTTAATTTCTTCCTCTAGATGCCTCTTGAGTTCCTCAATCTGTTGGGTGAAAGCCTGTTTGCCTCTTGACAGCTGAGAAATCAGAGCCTCTTTCTCATCTACCTGGCGTGAAAATTCACCTGGGGAAGCACAAAAATAAGACATTCTAATTGTCATTTATGACCCAAACAAGCTGGTTTAGGAGTCATGCCAAAACATATGGGAGGCTCTCTCACCTGCTTCTGTCTGCAGACGAGCTCTTTGAGCATTGAGGTCATTGATCATGCGCTGATGTTCTTCCTCCTTGGTTTTTATCTCACTCAGCTGATCTTCCAGTGTGCGGCACATCTTCTCCAGGTTGGCCTGTGGAGATCATAGGGAATGAAAGAAGATAAGTATCTAGATGCCAGCTTATTCTGAACAACAGGTTTCTAACCAGAAAAACATGAACAGACTTGAAAGTGATAGACTTTTCTTTGGAGTTAGAAGGTTAGAAACAAGTTCCATACAGAGACAGGGAGTTATGTTGTGACCTGGCCATAATTTTAAAAAAATATAAATCAACATTATTTATTTTCATATTTTTCCATACCTTGGCTTTAGAGACAGACTCCATGTTGCTGGCCAAGTCATCAATCTCCATCTTCATCTCACTTTTCTCCTTCTCCAGCTTCTGCTTCACACGTTGCAGGTTGTCGATCTGCTCCCCCAGCTCAGCTGTGCTGTCCGCGTGCTTCTTGCGCAGGGCGGCAGCCGTGGCTTCGTGCTGCAGCGTGGCCTCTTCCAGGTCACGGCGCATCTTCTGGAACTCTGCCTCACGCTTCTTGTTCATCTCCACCTGAGCTGCTGTTGCCCCTCCTGCTTCTTCCAGGCGCTCGCTGATCTCCTCCAGCTCCCTGGACAGGTCAGCGCGATGCTTCTCGGCTTTAGCGCGAGAGGTTCGCTCTGCCTCAATTTCCTCCTCCAGCTCCTCAATGCGGGCCTGCACAACAGCAGGGACCCTTCACACCCGTGCCCTCCTCCTGCCTGAGCTGAGCCTGAGCAGGGGAGGGCAAGGAACAGAGACTTGCCTGCAACTCCTTGATCTTCTTCTGAAGTTGCATGCCCAGGGCTTGTTCATCCTCAGTTTTGCTCTGGATCTGGCTGATTTCAAAGTCTTTCCTTTGGGCAAAGTGAACCGTGTTAGAGCTCAAAGAAAATAGACAAGTGCTACAGCCCAGTACTCAAGTGCCCCAGAGCCACACTTACTTCTTCAGTTTCTCATCCAGCTGCTGCTTGTCATTCTCCAGATCCATGATGCTGTCCTGGGCCAGCTTCAGGTCTCCTTCCAGTTTCCTCTTAGCTCTCTCCAGGTCCATGCGCAGTTTCTTCTCTTGCTCCAGGGACCCTTCCAGCTAAACACAACAAGACCATCAGGGCTCTGCCAGCCAGGTCAGCCTCCATACCTGTCCTGTTCCTGCTCTATGTCCATGTGCTTACATCATCCACTTGCTGTTCCAGCTTGATCTTGGCTTTGGTCAGAGTATTGACTTTGTCCTCCTCTGCCTGCAGGTCATCCAGGGTCTGCTGATGTGCCTCTTGGAGGGCTTTCTTCTCTTTTGTCAGCTTGGCAATGGTCTCATCCAGGGCAGCCATCTCCTCAGTCAGGTTTTTCACCTACAAATGAAAGCACGTTTTAAAATTTAGAAGAAAACATATTTACTGGTTTTGTGTTTCATTTATCTCTTGGATGCTCAGAGAAGCCCAGCTCAAGATTTTCCAAAGCCAGCATGTCTTTTGGTAAGTAGCCTCTTACTCTGAGATTCTTTAATGTCCTGACCCTTTATGTGACTGCCAATGTGCGTACCTTGTTTTCAGTGGCATGTTTTTCCTTCTCCACCTTGGCCAGTGTTAGCTCAAGGTCATCAATATCTTTCTTCAGCTCTGAACATTCATCCTCCAGCTTCCTCTTCTTGGCTGTCAGCTCAGCATTAATTTCCTCTTCATCCTCAGCCCTTTCAGTCACCTCCTTGACTTTGGCTTCCAGTTGGATTTTGGTTTTGATGAGCTGGTCACACCTTTCCTCAGCATCAGCCAAAGCATCAGCTTCCTGGTGGGAAAATACAGGAAATATAATTTAATACTGAAGGAACCAATGTGAATTGGTACGACATACAGAATTGCTTTTGAGGAAAAAGCACACTGTGCAATTACGTTTCTAACTACAAATCTAGAGTAAATTTTTAGTTAGTTTCCTTCGTGTTGGATCTTTTGTATTGTTAACAAAGCTGTGTTTAGCTACATTTCATTTCACCTTATTTATTTTGGGTGTATCAGAAACTCTGATTTAATTGATGTTTTCCTTTTGTCCTTTAGAAAGTGATTGTATATTTTTATATTTATTTACTCATAGAAGTATAGAAAAATGTTACTCACAGCCTGCACTTGGAGCTGCAGGTCATTTTTCTCCTGCACCAGTTTCACCATTTTCTCCTCCAGCTCCTTCCGCTTTGCTTCAGCCTTTGCAAGCTCCTCCTTGGTTTTCTCAAATTCTTCCTTCATGTTGGCCATTTCCTTCTCAGATTCTGCACTCTTCAGCAAGGGCTTGATCTTGAAGAACAGCTTCATCCATGGCCAGTGTTTGACATTCATGAATGCACGAATGTTGTACTGGATGCAGAAGATGGATTCCCTGAGGCATAATTGAAACATATAATGAATATTCTCCATCTGATGAGTGTCAACACTTTCCCATGAGCAAGATGACTTTAACTGAAGAAGGGGAAGGTGTACCTCCGCTCCACCATTCTCTGGTACTCCACCCTCATCAGGAAGCCCCTGCACCTGGCCTGGGTGCGGGTGATGAGCTGTGCCAGCTTCTCATCCCTCATCTCCTCCAGGAGTCCCAGCAGCCCAGCTTTGAAGAACACCTTGAGAGAGGGAATGTTGCAGCACGTCACTATCAGGTAGAGCAAAGCCCAGGCAGACAGTGAATGGGGAGGTTTGTACCTTGGTGTGTCCAAATTTGTACTGGGTGTGGTCCACATCGATTGACCCAAGGAGCTTCTCAGAAGCCTTCTTGCTATCAATGAACTGTCCCTCAGGGATGGCACTGGCATTAAGCACCTTGTATCTGTGGAAGCAGAGGAAGATATGGCTGTTTTTTTCCAAGCAACACACAGTAGCCACTGTGTGCTCACCAACTATTTTTGAAAACAGAGCACAGCCTAAATGGACCCAGGAATGAACCAACATTGCTTTTTTGATGCTGACAAGCACCGTGCTCTCACCTCTGTTTGAAGTCAGCATAGAGGACTCTGCTGGGGAAGCCTTTCCTGCAAATCCTGATCCCTTCCAGCACGCCGTTACAGCGCAGCTGGTGCAGCACCAGCTCGTGCTCCATGGCACCTGGCAATGCAGAGCACAAATGAATGGCACAGATGGCAGTGCAGAGGGGCCTGGATGTATCAGAGGCAGGATCTTTCTGCTTGAGCATCTTACCAGGTGTTTTGGTCTCATTGGGGATGATACAGCGCACAAAATGGGGGTGAGTGCTCCGCAGATTGGTCATCAGCTTGTTGAGATTCTCCTGTGGGATCATGCATAGTAGGTTAGATGAAAGAAAATTAATTTTGCATACTTTGGACTTAGATGCTAAGGAACGAATATAATGAATCTTTGGAGAAAGAAGCTTTCAAATTCAAAGGTTAAATTTAATCAAACCTTCTATATACTTTTTGTTGAAAAATATCCTCATTAAAAAAAAGTTTAAAATTCTTCACCTTATTTTGGAGGCAGTAAAACACTACTCTACAAATATTTTAACACAAGCTTTTTGGAATAAATATTTATATTGCATGACAGATCCTGAAAAATATTTTTCACAAAAAAATGATAGTGAACTTTTATAAGAAATTCAGAGAGCCAAATGAAGACTGAGTCCTAAGTTTGAGCGGTAAATCACTATGAAAATCAGTTCATACTTAGTATTGCTTCTTTAGAGATCCAATGCCAAAATACAAACCTGAGTGTGTTTAGCTCAGTTTTGACACTATGTTCATGTCACTTTATAGAAAATGAATCCATACTTTACCCTGAAAAGAGCTGAGACAGTTTGGAAAGAAGAACCCTTCTTCTTGCCTCCCTTCTTGCCACCGCCAGCACCGCCACCACTAGCCTCTTAAAAAAAAAAAAAATTTCAATACAACCTTTCTTTGTTGCATCTTTATATATCCCAAATGTTGAAGAAGAAAATTTAGAAAAATAACCTGCTTCTGCTCCACCATAAGAAGCAAAGAGTAAAGCCAGGGTCTTCACAGATGATTTCTGGTACAGCCCAATGACAGTTTCATTCAGAGGGTCCTTGTTCTTCTCCAGCCAGCCAGTGATGTTGTAGTCCACTGTTCCAGCGTAGTGCACCAGGGAGAAGTGGGCCTCAGCCTTGCCTTTGGCAGGCTTGGGCTTTTGGAAGTTGCTGGACTTGCCCAGGTGCTGGTCATAGAGCTTGTTCTTGAAAGAGGTGTCAGTTGCCTTGGGGAACATGCACTCCTCTTCCAGGATGGAGAAGATGCCCATGGGCTGAAAGATAGTTCAATAAACAAGAGTGAATGGTCTCAAAGGGAATGTAGTAAAAGACAGGAAGCTGAAAATTTATTTCCAAGTGAGTTTAAATGATTATAAACACACCTTCTCAATGAGCTCAATGCAGGCAGCCAGGTCCATCCCAAAATCAATGAATGTCCATTCAATGCCCTCCTTCTTGTACTCCTCCTGCTCCAGCACGAACATGTGGTGGTTGAAGAACTGTTGCAGTTTCTCATTGGTGAAGTTGATGCACAGCTGCTCCAGGCTGTTGAACTGCTCAGTGGAAAAAAAAAAAAACCAAAACCAAAAAACCACAAAAAATAATCCTCATCAATATGTCCAGTTCTTCATCATTCTCCTCCACCCTTTATAAAGTTCTTCAGTGTTAAAACACAACTCTATTATCAGGACCCCACCATAACTCAACCTATATGCAGCTCCAGAAAAAAACACCTACATAATGAAAATGAGGGGGTTTTTTCAGAGCAGATATTTTTTAATGAATCTCCTATAATCAATGAAATACTTTGATATTTTTTATTCAACTAAAAAGATGAGTGCCTGCTCTTGTCTCCAAATTGAAAACCCTTGATATGTCTGATTAAAAACGTAACTTTTCATTCCTTGGTTCTTTAAACAATTTGAACATCTTTAACTTGTTATATATTTGTCAATTTTTCTTTTAACTCTTCTCCAAAAGCACTGCTATAAATTTATTGGAATTATTTTGGGTTATTTAATCCTTGGCATTAGCTCAAACAGTTGTAATATTACAACATATAAAATTCTATTTGTTTCTTCTGCAGAAACAACATAACTCTATGGTTGTACTGATGGAGCTTTTGAAGATTTTGTTTTCTTCTATAAAACAAAACGACTGGGTTTTTTTCTGCCTAAAATCGCAAATGGCTAGCATGTTAAAGCTCCAGAGGAATATTACTTGCAAGTCCTCTGATATAACAATCCTTCCCTTCAAGAGCAGCCCTCAAACCTGAAATCCTTACATCAAAGATCTCAAAGCCAGCAATGTCCAGGACACCAATGAAGTACTGCCTGGGCTGCTTCGTGTCCAGCTGCTCGTTGATGCGAACAACCATCCACAGGAACATCTTCTCATAGACAGCCTTTGCCAGGGCACCCACTGAATTGTATACCTAAACCAAAGGAGAATGGAGCAGAAGAAATACAATACCCAGAGCAAATAGTAAGTGATTCAAGTCAGAGGTTCCCAGTCACCACCTGGTGGTTGTTACCTGCTGCACAGTTTGGCCCTTGGTGACGTATTCATTCCCCACCTTGACTCGGGGGTAGCAGAGGGCCTTGAGCAGGTCTGCTGAGTTCAGACCCATCAGGTAGGCAGCCTTGTCAGCAACTAAGCACAAGCACAAGGAGACAGAAAAGTTAAGGTTAGCAAGACATGCAGCACTTTGAGGGATGAACCCTTTCCAAAACAGCTGCAATATTCAGTGTTCTTGCGATCAAATTTTGCTTACTAGATCGCACAGGAACCATGACATAATTATTCAAAGTAAATCATCTTTGTGTTGAATGTTTTACAGAGCAGTACATCTATATGTGTCTTCAAAAATCTTCACAGAAACATCTAGAAATTTATTAAAAATTAATCCTGGGATTCCTGAGTAGTTTTGCCCTAAAAAGTGACTTATGAAGTAGAAATTCTATAACCAAATATAATGACTTTAATTTCTTTATCAAGCAGAAACATTAAAAAAAAAAAAAAGTTTTCTTTCTTTTCTCCCAGTGAGCAATTTATATTAATTCAGAGTGGTAGCTCAGGAGAAATTTTTGGACATATATTCAGTTGGTAATGCAGATAATGATAAGCAGTAATTGAAAAAAAAAGTGTATTTTGGATGGCAGTTTCATACCTATGTACCATCTCACCTAAACACATTTCTACTCCATCTTCCAAATATTGACTTATTATTGCCACTTCTATTTCTAACATGTCAACCAAGGATTTTGCTGATACCTTCTGTGCCATCAGGCTCTGCCTGCTCCTCTCGTTGTTTCTGCTTGAACTTCAGGTTCCCGTAGTGCATGACAGCCCCTGTCAGCTTGTAGATGGCTGTTTTCTCATCAGCACTGAAGCCCAGGATGTCAATGGCACTCTGCAATAGGAACAGTAAAATAACAGCTTTGGCTTGGGAGATGATAATAGTTACAGTACTCTGAATTACTACTTACATCTGTAGCCATCAGCTCCTCCTGGTCATTAATGCTGGCAACAGTGATCTCGCCTTGACTCACAAATTGGTAGTCGTATGGGTTGGTGGTGATGAGGAGCATGTCTGGAAATAAGAAAATGGGTCATGTGGGCTTAGTTTAGTGAAGCAAGCAATAGTGTGAGCTGATATTCACCAATCTTCCTCTAAGTTAGTAATTCTTCCTACCAATTAGCTCTGGCTTCTTGTTGGACATGATCTGATAAAAGATGTGGTAGCTCCTTTCCGCCTTGAGCTGGAAAGTGACTCTGGACTTCTCCAGCAGATCTGGAGCGAAAATTTAGTTAGAAACAGGAAAAAAAAAAAAAAGTAAAGAGAAGATGGGAAGGAAACAGGGAAGGTAGTATAGATGGTGAGGTGAAAATACGTTGTATGGATAGATGGGGGAATGGATGGATTGTGCACTGCTTACGAAAGTGTCTTACATGTTTCAATATCTGCAGAAGCCAGTTTTCCTGTGGCACCAAAGTGGATTCTGATGAATTTCCCCTTTAAAGGAATAAAAGTATTTCAAGATTTACAGCATAAATAGTATATCTGAAATGAAGAATTTTGTCATTTATGCCACTGGGCACTAGATTTCTGCTTAGGGACATTTTCTTAAAATCAGCTGTATAGCCACCACTAGCATAAAGTTGTCCTTTTCATTTTTGACCATGAAAATAATCAGCAGTGGCACAACTGTATTTTATGTATGCTGAGTGTACAAACGTGAAGGAATGTGTGAAATTCATTAGATAAATTATTCTAACTATATCCTGCACTCAGAGAGGTTAGATTAATGATAAAGAAATAATAATTTAAGTAGTTCAGCTGCTTAAATTTGAATTGTGATCGGATAAAAAAATTTCACATCTGATTAATTAAATCTGAAATACAGCAAAAATATTACTCAATTAGAAAATATCTTTCTTTCTTTCTTTCTTCTCTTACTTCCAGCCTCATTCCCTTTTTTCCTGGAAGTCTGTCTGCCTCTTAGAAGATTAACAGAAATGTAAGTAAAAATAAATGTATTTTAAAACATTACAATATGTTCGACAAGAAAGACCATCTGACCTGGTATTTTTATATGCACTTTAATGTAAAACAAAATTAATTTTTTGTGTTTTGAAATCCGGAGAACGATCTTTAGGATAAGTGGCAAAGCCATGGTAAGGAAATTCAGTTTTACTCTTGAAAACATAATGGCGGAACAACATAAAAGAATGACTGACATAAACTCCTGTTTACTTAGTTAAAGGGATTATTTTGTTAAGCAACTCACAAAGCGTGAGGAGTTGTCATTCCTCACGGTCTTGGCGTTTCCAAAGGCCTCCAGCAGCGGGTTGGCGCTGATGATTTGATCCTCAAGCGTTCCCTGCAGGGACAGAATTATTGCTCGTTCTCTCTTCCAAACATCCTGACAGGAACGGACGAAAGCATTGATCCCACCATTTGTCTGCTAACTCACCTGCATTTTGCCTGATGACTGCTGCTCCTCCTTCTTCTTGTCCCCACTGGCTGCAATTGTTGCAAAGTACTGGATGACACGCTTGGTGTTCACAGTCTTCCCGGCACCGGATTCTCCGCTGCCAAAGCCAAGGGAGAAGCAGAGGGTGTGTGGTCAGCAGGTCAGTGTGTGGCACTGGGCAGCCCTGCAGGGACCCACACAGGGGGTGTACGTACGTGATCAGGATGGACTGGTTCTCCCGATCTGTGAACAAGGCAGAAATACAGTACTCAAAACTCAATGAACGACAGAGAAAGAAAGAAACACAGTCAGGTAAGTTGCATGTTTGGCCTGATGTCAGCTTGACTTAAACAAGCAAACCTCCAAAGCACAGCACTGAGTGCAGAGGTGTCTTTCACTTAAAACAGTAGAAACAATGCTATGCAGACAGTAAACTCCACAACAGATGTGTGTGGCGGAACCAAGAAAGCTTTGAAAGCCTCTTCACTTTGCTGAGACAGAGTATCCCTTCAGAGAAATTAATGATCCAATGCCTCTGAGAGAGACAGAGGCACTCACCAGTCAGCATGAACTGATAGGCGTTGTCAGAGATGGAGAAGATGTGTGGAGGGGCCTCCTGGCGCTTCTTGCCTCGGTAGGCCAACACCACCTCGGGGTTGTACACCGGCAGCCACTTGTAGGGGTTGACAGTGACGCAGAAGAGACCCGAGTAGGTCTGTGGGGAAGGGACACAGCACATTGGCTTCCCCTCAGCCTGGCCCAGCACTTCCCAAGGCTGCCCAAAGGAAGCTGCTGCTGCTGCTGCTGCCACTTACGTAGATCATCCAGGCTGCGTAACGCTCTTTGAGGTTGTACAGCACAGCGGGTTCGTGCAGGTGGGTCATCATGGCCATGTCCTCGATTTTGTCATACTTGGGAGGGTTCATGGAGTAGATCTGGTCATCCTTCACAGTCAGGGTCTGTCAGAGGATGAAGGATACATATGTCAGCTAAGAATCCAGAGTGGGGATCAAATGTTGTCCTTTCAGCCTTGTTTTTAACTCACCTCTCCCTTTTCAGTCTTGACAGTGACTTTGCCTGATTCCCTGCTCGTGATTGTACCTTTTACAAAGGATTCCTTTGCATGCACCACGAAGACAGATGACTTGGCATCAAAAGGTTTGTTTTGGGCCTCAATTCTCTCCTTTTCTGATTTTCGGAGGTAAGGAGCAGCCTCCCCAAAGATGGCCATCTCGGAATCCGAAGACATGGCTGCTCTTTATGGAGGAGCTTGTCAGCAGAGAACACTGTGGAGGAGCAGATATCTTGCTCAAATTTGCCAAAAAGTAAGCACTCATTAGGAGAAGAAAAGAGAAATTGTGGAGAAAAAGAAACTATGTTAATACTGCTTGTTAGCCTTTTGGAAGGAATTGTGAATTTTTTCATTGGTGCAATTCAGTATTTATGAAAAATGTCAAAATTATGATCTGGGATATTATTTGGCTAATACTGAAATCACATTTAAATAATCTATAGACACTTAGAATTCAACTATTCAGGCACTGTACTGTGGAATTAAGAACCTCAAAAATCCCTTCTGTTGATTAGACATTCTCAAAATTAATTTGAAATTATTATAATGCTCTTTGCTCACAATTGATAGTTTTTCACAAACCTTAGAATGCTCATACTACACTGTCTGAATTGCACACCTAAAACTCAAGCTTCTTAATGGCTCAGTTTCAGTATTTAAAACTTGTAAAATTGTATTACAATTTTCTCTAATGTTATTAACTGCTTGAATCCAGGCATAAATTGCAATATGACTTTTAAAAGAAGTTTAGTGCTGCTCAAACCTCTGAGATAGTTCCTTTTCTAGTATTTTCTTTTGTTTTTAAAAAATTAGTAGACTTTTAGAAAAAAAGAAACAAAGTTCAAAGATTTAAAGCTCAAATGAAATATTTAAAAATAAGGAAATTTAAAGCCTGTGTTAATTTCTCTAAAATATTATTTTCCTCCCCCTGCCCCGAGGGGGAAAAAAAGAAACAATCAAAAAAACTCAGCCAAACCTCTAAGTGGGCTGCTTAGGAAAACATTTAAAAATCTCTTTCTGTATAGAGTTAGGTACCTGATATTTACACAACATTTCCAGTGTTATATTTACATAGTATTTTTAAATATTGTGCAAATAATAATAATAATAATAATAATAATAATAACAACAATAATAAAACCAACAAAAAAAGCCCAAAACAACCAATTTGGAGAGCAGGGAACAAAGGGCAGCATTTACAGAGGTGACAATCAGTGCTTGGTTTCTTAGATTACAGCTCTTTCTGCTCTTACTGCTTTAGTGATTCCATGGCAAAGTTTGGGCAAAATATCACATTACTTTACATATTCTGATACAAAATGCTGAATTTTGCAGTTTTCCTACAGTATTCTTAGTTCAGTTATACAGCTGCAACAACAATGATGGGAAGGCAGTACAACTCACTCCCTCTTAGGTAAGCAGAAATGAAGAATGTCCCCTTTGGGATTTTCTGGCCTGCCATGAATTGTCAGCAACTTCAAACACAGCTCCTTAAAGAATTGGCCAGATGGCCTTATGAGATTCCTTTCAACCTGGACTGTTCTATGACTCAGTAATTCACTTGAGAACCTTACCAACCTTCAGCACTCCATCACTTTATATTGTGACTACAGTGGACTTGAGACTATACAGTGAAACAGTGACCATTCACTCAGCCATACACACAGAATTAGTAAATCAGCTTCTTACCTCTCGTGACACCAGATGTGTGGCTTGTGGGCTGGCAGCTGGTCAGTACTGTAAAACAGAAATGGCAATTCCCAAATTGCTGATGCACAAAATTCAGGAGTGAAAATGTGCAGGTGCCTTGTAAACAGGTTGATAACAGAGTCCCCTCCTGGACACAGGAGCACCGGAGGCAGCAGGAATGTGGTGGCACATTAGGCTGCCATCCCCTTCCTGCCAGCCTGCAGACCCCATCCTCTTACCTTGGAGCTTTCTGTGGAGCCAGGGCAGACGTGTTGCAGGGACATTTTATACCATCTCGCCTGCAGATGCTACAGATGCCTACTCTTTCTTCGGTCAAAAATATTTTGGCAAACCCTCTTTGGCTAAGCATTGTCTGGCAAACTGAACTAAGGGCATAATTGTCATTTGACATGACTAGATATAATTAGAAAATTTTGATGTCTTAGTGGCTATATGAATACATCTCCTATAAATAATGTGACAAGGGTGTTAAGGAGGGAATCTGGACTAGTCAAAGCACTTAAAGAACTTGGATTCAGGACTTATGGATTCTATTGCTGGCTTTCCCACCGACTCACTGCACGACCTGGGATGGATTGCTTGGTATGTCTGTGCTGCAGCTAGCCCAGCTGTACAATGGGAATGTCAGCTTTTATCTTTCCCTTGTGATGGTGTGAATCTTGTAAGAAATGCCTAGGAGGAATACATTAGGCAAGCCACTAAGAGGGAAGTAAGCATTACGAAAAGCATTTGGCGGATGTGCTGGTAAGATTCTGAGAGCAGAGGAATAATCTCTGTGATAGTGTGATGGTGCTGGTGCCTGAGAGACATAGACAGGGCAAGATAGCATAAGGGACAAAGATTTTGTCACAGAAATAAGAGGCTGGGCCGTAGCTGAACTACTGGGGTGGGTCTCAGAGAGAGATGTGAGGTCACTTCTGGCACATGAAGAAGGGCATATGCACATCAGTGCAGATATACCAGTCTGTACACTGTACCAATCTGCAAAAGAAGTGGCAGATTCTCTAAGAAGGGCTATTTAAGCCTGAGCATGAATTTGTGCCAAGGTGAGTATTGTAAGATGTGCTGTGATCTCTGCTATGTAGATCAGTGCAGCTTAACAACAGATGTTTCTTTCTTTTCTTGATGATGTTTTAATTAATCAGAAAGTACCTATATTGGCAGTTCAGGACAGGATCTCAGTTGTTTTTTATGTCTTTTTTTTCCAAGTCTGACCTGTCAATCTGTACCATAAATAAAAGAAATCCTTGGGGTAAAGATTTGGGCTTGTAGAAATCTATGCCATTTGAATATTCATACCCCTTTCAACAAGGAATGATTATGGGTCATGAGAGAATCTACATTTAAATTCCTGCAGAAATTTCTGCTCCTGCAGAATTTAAAAGCCCTCCACCATCACAAAGTTCAGCTCAGACATCCAAAAGAGAACCTCAGTAAAGAGACTTGCAGTCCTCAGTTTATCTTGTTTCCATTTCTGCTTACATAAACAAACCATGGACTCAGCTGAAAGCCTGTCTCCCATCTATGTGCTTCTACTGTCAAACTCACCAACCAGAAAAAAAACAAAGACCCTTTTCAGCCTGTCCCACCAGCAGGGACACCTTCCACTATCCCAGGTTGCTCCAAGCTCCATCCAGTCTGGTCTTGAACACTTTCAGGAATGGGGCAGCCACAGCTGTTCTGGGCCACCTGTGCTGGGGCCTCAGCACCCTCATAGGGAAGAATGTCTTCCTAATATCCAATTTAAACCTGCTCCCTGTCAGTGGGAAGCCATTCCCTCTTGTTCTTGTCAAAAGTCCCTCTCCAGCTTACTTCCAGCCCCTTTCAGGCACTGGAAGGTTGCTAGAAGGTCTCCCTGGAGCCTTCTCTTCACCAGGCTGAACACCTCCAGCTGTCTCAGCCTGGCTCCAGAGTAGAGGATGCTCCAGTCTTCTCTCCTGGAGTCCAGGGCAGTGAGCTTGTTGTGTCCCCTCCTCACTGCCCCAGGGATCTTTAACTCCACTCCATGGTCACTGCAATCAAAGCTGACCTTGACCTTCACATTCCCCATCAGCCTCTTCTTGTTGGTGAGAATAAGGTCCAACACAACCCTTCTCCATACTGGCTCCTCTATCACTTGAAGAAGAAAGTTACTGTCACAACAAAGTCCTGGACCAGTTAGAGTGGTTCCAAAGGAGGGCTAGGAACAGGAACACCCCTCCTATGAAAAAAAGCTGAGATGCTTCACAAAAATCATGGAATCATTATGGTTGGAAAAGGCCTCCAGGATCACAGAATCCCACCTTTGACCAAACACCACCACCCTCGCTAAACCACAGCACTCATTGCCACGTCCAGTCGTTGGGGTTGTTCAGCTTGATCATGAGGAAGGTTCAAGGACATCTTCTTGAGGCCTTTCAATACTTGAAGGGGGCTTGTATAAAAGACAGAGCAAGGAATTTAAAGGGCAAGAAGCACTGGTTTTAAGCTGAAAAAAAACCAACAGCCATTTCAAATGGATATAAGGCAGAAATATTTTATGATGAATGTGGTGAGACACAGGGTTGGGTTTCCCAGAGAAGTAAGAGATGTGCCACTACTGGAGGTTGGGTTTGGTGATGCTCTGAGCAGTATCCCTGAGGTCTTCTCTGAGTAGCTGCTGCCACCCTTTTGTTTAGTCCTGTTCTCAGTGGCATCTGGCAAGCTTGTCTCATGCAGTGCTGTCAGGCTGGGACCTAAGGTAGCTTCTCACATGTGAGTCAGGCTGTGAGAGGGAATTCCTTCCTTGCTCCCTAATGTCCTCTCAGTAGTCAGATGACATTTTCTCTAGCTGCAAATCATTCAAGTCTTATTTAGTCAAAGGCCAAGTGTGTTTGGTCAGTGTTCCCAGGAGAGCATAACTATTGCCTGTGTTAGTGCTATACAGCAGAATAGATCCATATTTATTCTTTGTGAAAAAAAAATTCGTGAAGGATTTTGTGAAAGTTATTGTAGTAAAGGTGAATGAAAGATATGCTCATTTCCCAATTTTACTTCAGGAAAAAATACACTATTGTGTACATTGCAATGTAACACCCATAACTATGGTATGCAACAGTCCTACAATATCTAAATGTAAGTATATATGGATATTCACCTCTAATTCTTACTGCTTTACAACTTTTCTGTACATGAGCAACATACTGTTTGCCAGTATATTTCACATTCCTAAACTTATCTGACACCCTTTATCATTGCAAATAGAGTTACAGTGGTTTTCTGTCTTTTCAAATACTCTGAATATTTGTATTATCTTTTTACTGAATTGTGTTCTCAAATTCAAATTATAGGCAGTTTTTCCTGATATGATTGGTTTATATTGTCCAAAGACAATGCAAAAAAAAAAATCAAAATACATAATGATGAAGAACTTTTGTTTAGTTTATGGAGCCTCACACAATTTCTACACATTGAATGAAATCAATTTAGAGAGAGTAGCAACAATTTAAACCTGATGATATTTATACACACTCAGCAATAATGACAAATTCAGGTAATTTTCAGTGTACAGAGAGAAGACCAGAATTATCTATGCTCTTCCAGAGAAGCTGAGGAAAATGGCTATGTACTGAGCTGCTCTAAAAGATGATAAAATATATCTCGTAAAAGAAACTGTCCTGCTGCCTTTTTCATAAGCCACATCTAGTGCAGCACTGACCTTTCCTCTCAATGTGACCTTCAAGGGAGCCTTTCAGGGCTCTTTTTAGGTTACAGCAACAGCTGAGAAAAGAAGTCACTGATTCCCACTGCTGCCAGGACTTAATGGAAAATCAGCAGGGGATGGCTGGAGAAATTAATTTCTTATGTGTTCTCTCTGATACTAATGTCTGCTGCTCTTTGCCCACCATTTGAAGGGTGATATATACCTGAAGCCTTCTCCTTGTCCCTCTCAAGTCTCTTTCCATGTAAAAGCACAGAGGGAAATAACATCATGCTCAACTAGCACAGCAAAAGTTTGCAGTGCTGCAGTATTTGCTTCACAAGATCCAGGATCCAAAGTAGTGGAGATGATCTCAACAGGGTATGTTAATAAAACTGAAATTCTTCAGTATATTTATTCCTGGTCTAGCTCTGGTCCTACTCAACAGCAGGTAAGTTTTGACAAGTGTAGTTGGGGCAGTATTACGTGTATTGAAGAATGTGGTTTTACATTTGAGTTACTTCAGAAAATCCAGAGTTCAGTGGAGAATTAGAAGTATCTTAATGGTGTTCTGGTGAGAGCATGCTCTGTGCACCTGAGCAGCAAGGAGGGTCATAGCTCCCAAAGATGTATCATATGACAGAAACCGTGCCATCTCAGTAGGGAGTGCTGCAAACATGCTCCTGCAATGCCAGCATCTTGCCAGGAATGGGAAGTTCTATTTCTTTCAAAAGCAGGTGATAATTTAGAGACAGCATAACTAATAGTTTGGGAGGACTTCAGCCTCGTGTCTTGTAGGAAACTCAACCATCTGATGAGCTCAAGGACAGGTTAAACTCCCAATAATCTATCACTAGAATTATTTCATTATGGAATGAGATTTAAATAATGCTGGTTTCAGTATCAGAACAAAGTAACAGCATAATTAAATAGCTGGAACAAAAAGCTGAATTCATGTGTCCAGATTTGTCTTATTTGACACTCTGTGACTGAGAGATGCTAAAGTCATCACCAGTTCCCTATAAGCTTCAACAGACCAGGAAGACAAAAGGTATGGGCAGGCAGCATAAATATCTGTTCACTCTAAGCATGATGGAGGGAAAAGGTATTACTCTGAGTGTTTCTAACCACCACATAATTGCATTGCAAACTACTAGAAAAGATTGCAATATAAAAAGACATTTCAATGTCATGTTGTTTTGGTGGACTGTCATTAGTCCTTCCAAATCTGATCATCTTGGTCTAACAAATCCCAGCTGACAGCTCCTGGTGACATCTCAGAGCATATTTTCTGTTCCAGAGGAAGTCCCTTGCTGACATTAAATTTGGTATGCTGTAAAAGTAAAAATGAATATGTTCTTCAATCCTATTGCTTATCTGCTCTAAGTTCAGAGACAGTGAATTACACTGGAGAAAAGTCCATTTCATGCTGCCTTTCCTAGAACACTGCCTCATGCCAGGGAACCTTTGCAGACAGGGGAAGCCAATCACTTATACTGATAAATCATTAACACATTTCTTGTCAAGCTTTTGACCTGTGCCAGCAACACAGCTCCTTAACAGATTTAAATGCATAACTGGACAGCTGGCATTTTCTGGGACCCTTCCCAATGCAGTCTGCATCCAGCCTCACCATGCTTGATACAGAAATAGTTTACTTCTATAAGCATAAACAGTCCCATGCCAATTGGCCTAAGTTCCTGGACATGTTTAATTTACTAGTGTAGCTGCAGTGTTACTCTGGAAAGGTTTGGAGGAGAGACCAGCAGTATCTGCCCTCGGGAAAGGAAGGACCTGCTGGAAGAAGCAAAAAACACCTTGATGAATAAAGGGAATTAAAAGTCCATTGTGCCTCTATTAACTTTGTGCCAATTCTTCCATCTCTTCAGGGCTGGACTCTGCTACAGCTGGATGCAAACCACAGTGGAATCAAAAGAGAAGAGACAGACTGAGGGGTGGACTCCAGCTACTGTGTCCTGCACAGTAGCGAGAAGGGGGCAAGGATCTGCAGTGCTGACATTCCCCTGCAAGAGACAGGATTTGATTGTGCTGAAAATAGATCCTTCTTGAGATGGAGACCAGGCAGCTGCCTCGTCCTTTTTGCCAACTCTCAACCATGGCTTCCCCTCCCCCATGCCCTGCCACTGGCTGTGAGTTCAGGAGCAGGAATGGGCTGGCCCTCTCTTCACATCCATGAGCACAGGGCTTCCATAACTGCCAGAGTTATCAGGGTCCTGGCTTTCACCTGCTGCTGCTCTCCCAAGGGGGACAAATCACATTGAAGAAGACCAGACAGAGTTTGCAAACTCCCTGCAGGTGGACAAAGGGGTCCCTGAGGGATCCCCCAGCATGTGGGTGTCAGTGGCACTGCTGCCCATTGCTGTTGCCTGGACTATAGGTGGTGAAAGTTTGTTGTAGGTGTAGTCCTGTCCTGCTGAGAAAATTTCATGTCAAGCTATTTTTCCTGATCTGCAATGCAGGAGGATGAAAAAGGCAATGGGGAGGGAGAATAGAAGGTAATACCTCTGCTTTTTACTGGACTAGCAACTTGCCAGTCCTTCAGCCTGAAAACTTATCTTGGGCATCAGTGTTCAATCAGCTCCAAGCTAGCAAAAAGCTCTAATTAAAGAAACTAATAGGAAATCCCAGGGTGAAAGAGCAACAGGAGGTATGACGTCACGTTTTTAATTAGCAGAGTTCTTGCAATAACTCTTCTGAGAAACAGAGAACACTACAAGCCTTGTGGGAGAAGCCTGTACTACTCATTAAATCCCTTGCATCTAAAGCCAGTCACTGGTGTACCAAGTTAGCTGTGACTGCTGGAAAATCTGCATTATAACATGAAAATCTGGATTGTTTGTTGCTCTCTTGACAACTGAGATGGTAACTTAATATTTGATCCACATGGGCTGTGTCACTGATGTAAATAAAACAATCCCCCATTAGTTCAGTGGTAAGATGAGAGCACGGCAGCAAAGAGTGACTGAAAATAAGAGCTGAGAGCATTAGCAAAAATCACGTGTTCTGTGGGTTTCCCAAACAGGCACAGTGATGTGGAGTGTACCATTGTGGTCCTTGGGAAACTGTTAGGGAGCACATGGGTGGCTCTGGTGGCACCTCTGCTGAAATATTCTGTGCAATTCCCAGCGTTACACATTCAGAAATTACTGACTCAAGGGAAAAGGGGGGGGTTTGAGACCACAGGGGAGCAGAGAAACTCCCTTGAGGGAGGAGCTTGGAACAGTTCAATTTAAAGCTCTTGGGCTTTGGCCAAGGGGCACTAGTGAGCCACCCACTTGCTTTTAGGTACTTCAGATCCTTACAAATCCATCCTACAGCAGGTTGCCTCCCCAGGCAGGCTCTGTCTCATGCACTTTGCAAACTTGACTTGCCAAGTTTGACACCCACATTAGCCTGGAGCCAGCATCACCGAGCACGGCACGAGCTGCTTTGCCCAGGCAAGAAGAGGCCCCAGCTGGCCCTGGCTCCAGCAGCTCTCCATGCACTCCATGAACACACAGAGAGCTTTGCCTGCCAGGTGTGTGCTCTGCCCAGAGCCACAAGCTGTGGCTGGCACTGCCTCTGCAGACAGAGGGCTGTCCTCCTGTCCCACCTGGGCTCCAGGCTCTCCTCTTTGTCAAGGGAGATGTCCCTGCCTGTTGGCTTCTTGTGACAGACGTGTTGATGCCTTAAGTTTCAGCTTTCATATTTTCCAGATTCTGCACTGCATTGGTACATAACTCTGAACTTCATATAAAGTGTTAGCAAGTTCTCCTCACAGTTTGGACAAAACAATCCTTTTCCAGCCCCAGAACCAAGGACACCACTGCAGCTTCGGGCCCAGAAAGTGCAAACCACAGCAAATTGAGGAGAGCAAACTGGGAAGGTGGGACTGCAAAACCTGAAGCTGTAACTGGACAATTAACCCCAAAATGAAAATGAACCAAAACTCACAAAAGTGTGAAAACTTGTGACCCACTGTCCAGCTTGGTTAGAGCTATGGCCAGGCTGCATCCTTTGAAGGCCTTTTAATAAATCCCTATTTCGTTCCTTTAACACTGTCTAGCCCCTGTTCCAGGGAGCCTCTTCAGGCATCGATGTCAGGACCCAAAGGCCAGCCCAGAGCATTGTCCTAGCTGTGCTCAGCCTCAGTAATGTCAGAGGCTGAAAAGCAGAGGAATGATGAGCCAGGCTGATGTGCTGAGGCTTTTCTTTAACACTACCCCATTCCTCAAGTGCTCCTGGCACAGGCACATCCCAATCCTGCTGTCTTTGTTCTGTGTAGGATCAGGAGCCTGCACCTGGTTTTCCTCTCATGGATTTCTCTGGCAGATTTTTGAATGAATGGAAGCCTTCAGCAGCCACTGCATTGGTGGTGATGAGCTGTGCAGATTAATTACAAGTGTTTTGAGGAATATGTGACACTAAATGGTCTCCAAAGGATGGTTCTTCTCATAGGGGAGGCACTCTTTGGGCCATGAACGTTCTCTCCTCTATTTTCTGCCACACATGAACCATAACCTTTTCAGATTTATGATGTGGACATCTGCACTGTCTTGGCCTGAGCAATTCTGTCAGCAATACATCCCTAAGGATCCCAGACCAGTTATTTTTATGGATGGTAGTATCATTGCTCCTTGGGGTTGGGTTTCAGAAACAGGGAGATTGTTTTTCACTGACATCTTAAAATTTGAGGGGGAGATTAGAATTCTCCAGGGAGTAAGTGTGGCATTTGTCTCTGTCAGCTGCACGGAGTATATAATCTGTTCCTATAATAAGAACACCAGGATTTATACAATTCAGGACATCATAAATTATGCTAAAATGTGGGGGTCTTCTGAATTCAGGAAACTGAAATGTAAATTCGTGGAAAAAGGAAAGTACACCCACATTTGCCTGCACACTGTTTATGTTGCTCTCATCATTTCTTTTTGTGTCAATCCTGCAGTGGCTGTGCAGAGCTTGAACTCTTCTTGGGAAGAAACCTCTGCATGAATGCACGGAAGGAGTGAAAACCTTCCTGTGCTGTTGTACTGATAAAAATCCTAGAAAAGAGATTTTTCCAATGCTGATTTTCCATGTAGGTGGGGAGGACACCTTTTCTTTTTTTGGCAGGAGGAATGAGGTGATAGAAATGTCCCCCTTGTCTGATTTCCATAGAATTCACCTGGACAGACATCTCCTGCTTGGCATCAGGGCTGCTTAGGCAATGTATTGGGTACATCACAGGTACACTAAGATATGTCTGCATGTGCTTCTCTGGGCTATCCCCCCACTGCCCCCACTCCCATCTTCAGTATCAAAAGTTGTAGTAGGCACTAATGCAGCAAAGTAGTCAGGGAATTTCCTGAACTTTCCTGTGAAAGATTTCACACAACAATATGCTCTGTGCTTAGATGCCTCCTGCCCTCCTCGGCTGCTGCTCAACCAAGCATTTCCCAGAAGCTCTGGGAGCAGGAGTGAGTGAGTGAGTGGAGGTGCTGTCATCCTCTTCTGCTGTCATCTGAGACTCACTGAACAGGGAGGAGTGGGAGAGCCTGGAACCTGCCTACCACAGTCAGCCCTGGGTCAGAACAGCATCGTCATCTCCTGAGGGACAGGGACAGAAGGAAGGGCAAGAGGAGTCTTAGAAGTCTTCCAGTGCACTGCAGCTGAAGTAACTCACCCTCTCCAAACTATGAAAGAATCACTGACCCTGTGTCAAGCTGACAGTTTTCCCCCTCAGAGGAAAATTCTAGTCCCCTGGCATGATAAAACAACCACCCGATGTGGGTCTTGTCAAAGCTGTAGGGGAACAGGGCTGTTGATGGTGACTTGCATTTAGCTCAGAGGAAGATGCTGGGCTTCATGCAATTCTTGCCACAGCAGCATTTCCCTCATGTCCTCAGCTGAGATGTTCATGGGGCAGTCCTGACAGAGCAATCCTGGCAAAAGACTTGTTAACATGCCCAGGAAACAATCCACACATGCAATGGCTTCTTGGATTGTTTGGGAAGAGCCCGTGGCATGGCATCTAGTAGACATTATGGATTATCTGCATAACAAGGAAGTTTGGATTTTGTTTTATGCAGAGCATTCAGGGCTCTCCTGATGCAGGCCAACAAAGTGGCATGTGCAGGAAGAATGTAATTCCTCTCCTAGTGTCAGGAGTACAATGTGGCATGAATGAACACTTTCCTAGCGTGGTATTGTATAACCTCCAGTGAGTAGCTCATCCAGAAGAGAAGGCAGAGCAGAGAGCAGAGGGAGAACTAATCTCCTGCTAATAATATAGACAAAGAGAAGCAAAGTAAAAAAAAAAAAAAAAAAGGATGTGATGTAATATAATGATGAACAGTAACTCTGGAAAGAGGCCATCCCATCAGTCATTTTAGAAGAGCAGATATAAAGTCACAACAGTCAGTGCAAAATTCCCCCCCCCTTGTTATAAATTCAGTATTTACAAGGCACATGGTTCTCCCCCAGACAATTCTCTCCCTAATGGTGAGAAATGTTTGGCATGTCATGAAGGCTTTTGTTAAATGACTTCTGTGATTTGCAGATTGCTATTCATGAGTGGGCATTTTGTTATATCATTTGTCTGTCTAAGACTATAGTTTGTGCTTTGCACATCTGTCTGGATACAGAAGCTTGATGAATATCCCTGTGATTCATTTGCCATCCAGGACAAAGCCAAAACTTCTTGAGCAGAAGAACATTGGAACTCCTGGAAGTCCATCTGGAACAAAAAAGAAGATTAAGCCTTACATAAAAAGCAAGACTGCTGTCATTTGGAAACAAGAAGGATATGAACAGAGAAACAGACTGTAACAATCAACCTAACTTACAGTCAATTCTGTAATCTCATCAGGTCACAAATTATTGTCAAGTTATAGTGAAAACCAAAAGTGGGATGGAGAAAAATTTCTGATATGGTGCTCACCACTGCAGTGACCAGAATTTTATGGCATCTTCCAGATCTTAAATTCTCTAAAATTTATAAGTTTACCTTTAAAATTCTCAAAATATAGATATATAGGTGTTTGAGGAACAGAAATGTACCTTTAATTCTCAAAATGAATTAGCAAATGGACTCTTTGCATTCATTTGTTTTGCTCCTAATAGTTTTTCAGCCTTTTTTTCTCCTTGTTTTTCTATTTTTTTTCCTCCTCAGTGGAGTTATATAAATAAATCCATCTTGTATCAGTTTCATCTCCCTAGCCTATCTTTCCAATCACTCAGCAAGTGTGACACATCATAATTCAAGCCAATCTTTTCAAGTCTCTCATCACAAAGGAGCTCATCCGTTCTCATGAACATTTTAATAATTCTGCTGGGGTGGAACAAGAGAGACAGGGAGAGAGAGATGTGCAGTATGGACCACGAGGCAGGAGAAAACAAAAAGCAGCAGAGATGTGAGTAAAGGAAAAGATGTTTTTAAGCAGTGGGAGAAAGAATTTACTGCTCAGTACTGACTCTAATGACCACCTTGTTCAGAAAGAAATATTTCTTTTTTCTCAAATGAATCCTTTCAGTAACTTGACAGTAACTGACTGGAAGTGTTTTCCAAGCCACCCAAGACTCACAGTGTTTCTTTGCATAGGATATGCCACTTCAGGGGTCAGGCTGGCCTCATGAGAAGGACCATGATCTCACTGCTCTATGCTTCACAGTTGCTTGCATGAAGGTCACGCTCAATCTGTATTTACAAGAGTCACCTGCTTGTAAAATAGCTCACCCTACAGTGCCCAGTGAGCACATATTCTCTCAGGAGTGTCCTAAATACTTTCTGTCCTCCCAGTCACCACCAGTACCTCTTCTTCCCCTTCCTTTGATGTTTTCAGCTGTTTCTTTGGCTCTCCTGCTCACAAGCACTTGTGGTGTGAGAAGGCACCAGACACAACCTGCCTGCCCCTCCTGCAACACCAGGAAAAAGAAGAGATCTAGAAAATTGATCTGTTTCCCATGGCAACCAAAGAAATACTCATCAAGGTACTGGGCAATGGGGATGAAATTGTGTGGAAAAACACAGAATATACCCAAAGCTCATAGATGTTTTCATCAGACATTTCCCTGAGATTCACCTTTGCTCTTTCTTTTGAAATAGCACATTTGCCTTTCATGATTGCAAACCTCTACTTATTAATAATTAAATAATATTTATTATTTAAATAATATTTATTTAATATTTATACTTAAATAATATTTCATATTTATACTTAAATAATATTTATTCATAATTCCCCCTTATTTTGAAAGAGCCCAGCAGCATGTGCAAATGGTGAACATTCCCCACAGTGAAAAAAAATTGCCACTCTCAAACCTTAAATTACATGCCACAAATCAGACACTGGGGTGGTTTTTTTTTTAGAATATTCAGGGTAAAGCACTTTCACTTTAGTGAAAGTTAGTCCTAAGGAAATAAAGCTGCTCAAGAAAAATAGTTTCTGTGGAACAGGGATGTGTACATCCATCTCTGATAACAGGAAAGGGAGTGGAGCTCTTATGTTCTAAGACATACCTGTCACTCTTTCACATCAAGATTATTACGGACTTGGAAGTCTCTGCAATAAAAACAAGGTATCAGATGCATCTATTTTAAGCTTTCTCTCAGAGGTGTAGATTTATGCCTATTATGGATCCATGTTTTTCCCAAGATCAGTTACCTTTACATCAGCACTTACCAGCTGACAGGCAGCCTGACTCCAGGAATAGTGTGTCACTGCAAAATGATGCCTGTCCTCCATGTATGGCAACAAACCACAAAGTGAGGAGAAATTAATTTTCCATTTCACCTCTATTAATATTCCATTTTGATCCCGATAATCCTCTGTAAGTTACAGGGTGTGTAGGGAAGTTCTGAACAGTGCAGTGTGTGGGAATTTTGTGTTGCCCGAAGGGACCATTTATAACAGAAAAACCAAGTGATATTTTTAAGTGTAAAAATTTGCAGATGTTTTTCTGTTAAAAGAATTCCACAATATCAGTAGTTTGTGCAAAGCACTTTAAAATAATTATTTATTAAGAAAGAAAAAAATATATAAATATTGATTTAAAACATATTGTGATTTCTTTAAAATAAATATATATCATTCATTCCATATCTTTTGTGTCATCATCCAAACAAAAAGAATGGATTATGGCTACTTATAAAGTCTATTTACCCTTCAGCAAATACACATAGACTTCAAACTTTTCTACACTTAAAGTGCAATTTTTTAGGGAATTCACAAGAGCAGTATGCCAATGAAAAGATTCTTTTACACTTTCTTTTACAGTGTTATGGAAGACTGTGGGATGGCTTTGATCACTTTCAGTCCCCCTGGTATCCAGGTACCAAATATTATCACTGATGCCCAATAACCCTTTACTGGGTTGAACTACTTGTTTCTATAATCTTATGCAAAACTTTGGAACACTTTTCATCATGAAACCCAGGATGCTGTTGGCCTTGTGCCCACCAGGTCTTTTTCTGCTTTCCAGCCAGTCCTCCCCAAACCTGTGCTGGTACCTGGGGTTATTGCTGCCCAGGTATGGAACTGTCCATTTTATGTCAGCCTGTTTCTCCAACTTGCCAAGATCCCTCTGAGTAACAGCACAGCTTTGTGGTGTATCAACCACACCTCCCAGTTCTGTATCATCAGCATACTTGCTGAGTGTGCACTCTTTTCCAGCATCTAGAATGCTGATGAAGATGTTAAAAAGAATCTGGGCATTTGTTTTGATCACTGGAACACAACTCTGTTTTTCTGTTAGACTTTTTTTTTTTCCCAACAAGAAAGTCAAAACATGAAAAACATTAATGGAAATCATCTGTGAGGGACCACAAAAGTGCAACAAACTTGTTTCAGAAATTTTAAGCTGTCAGATGCCGTGTTCAGGAAAGCAAAATGACATTTTAGCTTCTGCTCTTATGAAACCATTACGGTCAGGGCCTGCATACCCTTGCACAATTCATGCTTTTCCTGCAGAAAGACTAATATAAACAATTAAAGCTGGATTTAAGGCTCAATCTGACACCTTGGAAAGGTATTCTAGGTTGCAGGAAGGACAGCCTCCTCGTTCCTTATTGGACAACCACTGATATCCTTACAGGACACTGTCCTCAAGAGAGGGTGCTTGACAGCACCCAGGCCACACAAACTGTATCCTTTGTCTTTTATCTACAATTATAAATTGCTGGCTATCATGACTGGCAAGATATTCAAGGACAGCATTGCATTTCAGGGTAGGGGACCCCTGTCCTGGAAGCAGACCAGCATACAAATCACAGCTCTTCGCTCTCTGTCTGTGTGAGTATTTAAACTGTTCTTCAAACTTCCACGGAGTGAGATCATTTCAATATCGTAACAAAAATACCTTTTTAGGATTTTGTTCTTCTTGTTGTTGTTGTTGTTTTTCAGCCCAGCGTGGTGGAAATAATTCTGTTATGATCCATACACCCAAAAAGTAACAATGAACAGGCTGATTTCCTGGCACAGCAGTCCTTACCCCTGTGCAAGGTCCCATATCAATGGGGGACAAACCTTTGTCCATTCTGTGCCTATGGAAATTGTAAATCTCAGCAACAACCCATAGGAAAACATCCAGTCCCTGTCATGTTCTCCTGTTCACAGCTCTTCCTTTGGCCATGAGATTCTCTGCCACAGCTGAGGGTCCCAGCCTGTTCCCTTGCACACACAGTGCTACATTATAGTGTTTAGCAGTGTGCCCCTAAATATTTCTTCTATTTTTTTGCATAATCATAAGAGATAAGAATTAAAATGATCCACCTACATTGAATGGTTAGGAAATGAAAGAACAGAAAGAGACCTTGGTGAGAAGGAGTAGTGCAATCTGATATATGTAAAGTCTATGCATCAGAGTGCACCAGAGAAGGACTTCCTGCAAACGCTGGTTCTTAACAGCACAGTTCTTGCTGTGTAGCAGGAGTTCATGCTGGATCACCAGCAGTCCATTAGTCATGACATGTTAGTAAATCACATAAGAAATTCAACACCGTTTTTGACAGGAGCAGGTGCATCACACGAATGTCTCTAGACTTTGGCAAATCTTCAGGAGTGTGTAATTTCATTCCCCAAGAAGCAAAACAAAGCTGAGCATTTTCAGATTGTCCAGTAGCTTAGTTCTTCTTTAACAAGTTTCTTTTAACAAATTTACCTCTATAGTCACACAATTAGCCGTGCTAATAGTTTCAGAATTTGATTGTGAAAATAACCAATGGAACAAAGGAGCTGGCAAAGTACCAGTGCCATCATCATCTGATAATTCTTCTTCATTTCAGTCTTGAACACAAAAGTGAGATATGAACCTTTCTAATGTGTTCTTATGCCACACAGGGACACATCAAGTCAAGAAGACACTGAGAACAAAAAGATTTTGGGCTCAAGATGGGATGCTTACCAAGGAAAAATTATTTTCTCATCACCAGATTCTTATTAAGCATGGATACTGATTTACAAAGGTCATACAAACAAAACTTGGGGGAAGACAAAAGAAAAAAGGCTGAGGACAATCATGAACAGTTCAGCGGGAACAAACCACACAGACCTGTAAAAATCTCCTTGAAAGAGCAGGTGTGTGTGGAAAAAAAGCCAAAGGGCTGTTCATGGAGTGACAGTGGGGTCAGAGTTCTCAGAGAATGAGCATCAATAGAGGACAGCCTGAGAAAAGTATCTAAGACCAAATGATCTGCCACATTTTTTAGTCCATTCTCTTAAGAAATTGTAAGCAGCCAATTAGAGAGTCATTACAGCACCAATAAATCAGATATTAATGGAAAATATTCTTTACAGATTCATTTTCTTCATCAAGCATTCAAACTCACACACAAAAAAAAAAAAAAAAGGAGAGAGAAAGCTCAGATTTTAATGCATTGGTTCAAAAGTTACTTTTACAGCATATCATCACCTGTGTTTGACATCTCATATTTAGTTTCACCTCCAGATTAATGGGAATTATCTAATAAGATAATGGACCTAAGAAGAAGTGACAGATAAATTGCCATTTTATTATGCTCTGCTTCTTTGACCATCTCGTTTGACATCTGAAAATAAAAGTCCTTCAATTCAGTTTCCTGTTCTCTGAGCAGCATTTTAATTTCTTCTCGGGAATTAACCAAAAAAGCTCTAACAATAGGAGGAGAGAACACTTCATTATTTCCATAGGAGGCACACAGAAAATACTGCTTTAGCCAATACCTTATCAAGCTTCCCATTTCTGACTCTTTGAGAGGGTGTGACAAAATGTTTGAGAATGTCTAGAGCAAGACAAAATGCTTGAGACTTTAGTGAAGTGGTTTTTTTCTTGAGTTTTTTTCTGTAACTCAGAATTACTGTTGAATAGAAAGGAGGTCTTCTTGACTACATTTGTATCTTTTGTAAGCCAAATGCTCTTCGGATGTTGTCCCAATCTGCACTGATACCTTTGGGAATGGTTTCTAAACATGACTGAATTTGGCTTAGTACCTCAGACTTTATTCAACAAGACTTAGAAGCAGGATACTTTGCCTTCCAGAATCCTATTTATTTTTGCAAGATTCTTCTTCTTTCTTCTTTGACTGATGTACTTTCCAACAAGCTTCCTACTTGTCAACACTGACTTGTTAATTAGTGGGTTTAACATAGATGAGAAATGGTAGCATTTGTGACTTTCAAGCCAGGCAGACTGTGGAGCTTTCCAAACATGCTTGTCATTCACTAGGTACCTGAGACACTGCCAAAATATCTTCAGTAGTTATTATTGCATGTCTTCCAGTCCGACTAAGACCAGAGAAAAGGTTAGATTTATAATAAGAAAACAAACCTAGAAGAGTAGCATAGCAACACTGAACCAGCAGGAAATCTTGCCCTCTTCTTTTATAAGCCTCCACACTGCAAAAAGAGGGAAACATCAACTGCTTATCTATTAAATACAACCCTGATTGTCTTCTCTAACTCTCTAACTCTCTGTAGCTCTAACTAAACCTACTGCTTAAGTAAGGGGCAGCTGTAACTTTTCTTAGATGTCCTGTGCTGTGTGATTTGTTCATTCAGAAGCAGTCTCAGTCTGGGGAGATGTGCCTTTCTGCTCCCTCAATCTTTTGGGATCTAGGTTTAGACAGGATGTTAGCTAAAAATCTCCTGAGTTTCCAGGATGTGTGAATAAATGCATGGTGCAGGAATGCCTATAGCACATACTAAAACAGTGAACTATCTGAACAATGAACTGTGGGTGCTCATTAGTCAAAGTGACCATCAAATAACACAATGACAACGCTCTAACCATTGGTATATAGCCCATTTCATGTAGAACAGTATTCCATTTTCAGGATTTGTGGATCAGTAGAGCAACAGAAAAGAGAATATGGTCAGCAGACCTGGGTTTGCAGTCAGCAGAATTGGGTCACTTTCCTGATAAGATGCAATGTAGCAAGATACTGTGAAGGAGACCTGAACCCTAAGGGTACTGGGCAAATTTGCAGCTGTAGTACCTACAGCAAAAAAGCATTGTGATGGAAAAATTCTGAAAGAGCCAGTACTGACACAAATGAATGTTAACATGGCACAGCACATTGAAAGATTCAAAATGTTCACGTATTTTCCATCTTTTTGAAACACATTAGCTAAATTGCATGATTTTGTGATTCTGTCAACTGATAAGTAGTTCTAGTTCAGATCATATAAACTAATCACTGGCATGTCACTGAAAGCTTTCAGCTCAGCTCACACTGCAAACAAAATTTTTAGAATAAACCCAGAATAGCAAAATCTATAGTTAAAAAAGACAAGATAAAGCCAGAAAAGTACCATTCATGGAATTACATATGGAACCAGAAGTGACTGAAGACATGGGGAAGCAACTTAGAGATCATCAGAGTGGGAACACAGTTGTTTCCTGACAGATGAACTGATCAGAAGTTAAATTGTATTCTCATGGGAAAACAACAAATAGACATTTGAGATGATTTTGAGAGGAGCTCTGTAAAGAATGTTGGAACTTGAGATGATGTCTACTTAGTTCAAGCTTCCCCATTAATTATGGTATCTTAGAAAAATGGGATACTAAGGTTTTGAGGAAACTGCAGAAAACTTCACAAGATGGCTCCGCCCAATCAACATCCCACATAAAAACCAGATATTTTATCATTCCACGTGGGAACAGAATACTTTTCCATGTAGTGTTTAGATCTATTGACAAATTACATTTAAAAACCCAAAATAACAGCAAACACACAAAAAAAATTAACTTCATGTAATCTGCAACTTGCAAATACTGCCATCAGCTCTGCTGTCAGAACTGGAACAGCATGCTTGGAAAGATTAATATGGCCTGGAAACCACTGGTGTGTATGCTATGATGCAGGAAATATAGCCTCATTCTGCTGTTGCCTGGGTAAAAGGAGATCTTCTAGGAATGTTGGCAGATGATTAGCAGAAATGTTAGGACACTAATCCTTCAGAGCAAATCTTCTCATTGCTATACTTTGACTAACTCGTTGCTGTGAAGAGGACCTGGAGATGGTAAGGATACCTTTTTTATTAAATTTGATAAATACTGGTTCAGATTAAAATAATTATAGTAAGGACCTTCTATATCCTCCACAGAAATTGTTTGTTAAATAGAGAGCTTAACATGCTGTCCTACTTTCTTAATTTTCCTCTAAGAATCCATTTGAATGTTCCTGATAAAGACTTGGTGTACTGGGGTGGACAGAGATGGAATTTTGAAACGATTTGTTGAGATAAACCAGTAATTACCATTAGTAATGGGAGTTGCTGAGTCATTCTCTAGGAAGAAAGGCACTTAGAACCAATAATTTATCTGCTTATGTAGAAGGCAGTGACTGGGACTAAATGTAAATCTCCCAAGAATGTTATTGATGAAAATTAGCTTGTGCTACAGTTCGTAGAAGGCAGTGGCAGAGTTGCACATTCTCTTTCCTAATCTTGCACTTGATTTCAAGATCTAATATCTGTAATGCCTTGTGTATTTATAATTTAGCCTGACTACATTAAAAGGGAAGCAAACATTCCATGTGTCCAAACAGAGAAAGTGGAAAATGAACTTCCATACATATGAAGTCTTCTCTTTCCAGCAGTACAATAGGCTGTTTCACACATAAGTCTAAATCAACTTGGAGAGGTGCTGAAACAGCCATCTGAGGGTAGAAGGGTGGGTAAATGTGCATCCTGTGATTGGGAAAGGATGTTACTGAAGGTGCAGGCAAGGTGAGCAATACACACATCTCCTATTTCCACAGCAAACAGTAGGTAACACTTAGGTGACATGCAGAATGTCATTTCCTTCACACATTTAACCAGCTGAGTGACTCCTGTTACAGAACAGCTCAGTGAAGTAAAAAGGCTTAGAAGTGTCTGAGTGAAGTGCAGAAAGCAGAGGGACAACAGGTGGTAAAAAGAGTCAGAGAAGGACAGAGAGGTGTATAGAAGGGAAATTACAGCTGCTAGCTTGACATTACTAATAGGATGCAAATGACTCAGAAAAAGGAGTTGGGGACAGATTCACTTGTCTGTCACAGGTTTGGAGAGATTTCATGGTGCAGGCAGATTAGCATAACTCTGATGTGGGACTCTCAGACATGATGCATGGAAAAAAAACTAAACTATGTTTTGTGTGAACTTTGTTAGCATATTTCCTATCCATCTTAAGCTATGAAGACTGTTTCAGTCACTGCTTTCTCACTATATACAGCTGCTCTTGGGTTGTTTTGGTTTTTTTTTAATATCTTCAAAAATGTTGGGCAACTCACTGCCATGTGCCAAGACAGAAGGAGAAGAAAGATCTCATCCCTGTCAGCAAGAGAAAGGAGATAACTGGAGGGCACTGGAGCTGAAGGGCATTTCTGTGCCTGCAGCCTCAGCTGCACAGAGACTCCCAGATGGAACCATCCCCTTTGGGACAGAAACAGCATCTTTGGGGGTGGGTGTCTCTCATGCTCTTCCTCACCTGGTTTCTGCACATTCTGCTGTGGTGGAATCAGCAGTGATCGCATGGGGAGTCTTTGAGTATGTTCTCATTAATACTTAGTGTGAAACAGGAAAATGGCTATTGAGACAAATATCAGGTTTCATAGAATCTCAGAATCATAATTGGCTTGGGCTGGAAAGGATCCTAAAGTCCTGCTGGATTCCAACACCCCATTATTACTCACTTCTTGACATGGTTACAGGCACCTTCCCCTGTCCCAGGCTGCTCCAAGCCCTGTCCAGCCTGGCCTTGGACACTGCCAGGGATCCACAGGCAGCCACAGCTTCTCTGGGCAACCTGTGCCAGGGCCTGCCCACCCTCACAGGGAAGGATTTATTTCTAATATCTGTTCTAAACCTCTCCTCTTTTAGTTTTAAATATTTCCCCTCTTTTCATATGACTATCTGCCTACGTGAAGTCACTCTCCCTCTTTTTTATAAGACTCCTTCAGGTACTGCAGGCCACAGGGAGGTCTCTCTGAAGATGGCAGATGATTAGCAGAAATGTTAGGACACTAATCCTTCAGAGCAAATCCCTTCTCTTCTCCAGCAGTCGCTCTCCTTATGCTGCTCCACAGGGTGTGCAGTGGAGGTGGCAGGGCCACTGACACAGTATCTTGTCCTTTTCTTAGTCACACACTCCCAAGCACCTCCATGGTTCCCTTTCTGGGCAGAGTGCCCAGCGCAGATGAGGCCCTGTGCACTGAGCCGTGGCTGCTTCTGCCAGCTCGGGGTCTTTTCTTCCAGCACTGATGACCCAAACATTTCCAGATGCTCTTTGGCCCATCCCACCTGTCTTTTGTTGTGTTTCAGTGGGGAACACATGAAATTGGCTGAGCCACCTGGCTGGATTTTAACCCCTCTGCTGTGATTTGCTCCTAACAGGTAGGCCCATGCAGTTTAGGCAGGTTTAAACCACCCAGGTTTCAACGAGATGGGCCAGGCAATTTCGGCAGGTTTAAGGCAGCCAGGTTTCAATGAATCTTGTTGCTGGTGTGCAGTGGAGCAAGGCCCAGAGCAGGGTGCCCTGGATGGCTCCAGGCTGCCATCCCCTGGCACTGGGTGCCTGGAGCAGAGGGCCTGCTCAGCTGCTGCCCCCGGAGCTCCCTGTGACTGACAGGAGCCTGATGGGGCCTGCAGCTGAGAATAAAGCTGATGGAGCTTTGCCCTGGTATCAACAGCCGAAATGGTGAGGCAAAAGGCACGGCCACAGCCCAACTGATGTCTTCGTGCCCTACACCCTACGCCCATCACCACAGCTGTCTGTGTTTGCTTCACGTGTCTCCTGGTAAAGATATGGGACAGTGGGCCACTGCCTCATTGCACCCATGGCCTGCTCAGAGTCTGCCTGTCTGTTCCCCAACAGGTGAAGAGTTTCCTTGCAATCCCTAACTCCTCATCTCAACTTCCACAAAGCTGGTGGGGTGCTCACCATCCTGCCCGCTCCCCAACATTGCCTTGGGCCTCCAGCCTGAAGCTTCTCTCTGATGGGACTTGTTTGTGCCATTTCGTATACCTCTATCTGTACATCTCAAGATTTCAGGTCCACCTGCAGGGTTCCAACCTGTATGACTATCTCCTGAGATGGGGAAGGCATTTTATACACATTTCAAATAAATGGTGCATCTTCTTACAGAAGTGCAGTTTCCCCTTTTGCTTCTATACAAGGTTATCTTAGAAAACTTACCTTCCTAAGTCCCTGGGTGTAACTGGTCTCCTTGATATTGTTTCTTCTTATTTTCTCTTCTGCTACCACTGCTGAGAAATGAGCTGATATTTTCACACATTAAACAGAACATACAGCAGACCCTCCCCCTGACAGGGGACTGTCACAGCCCAGAGTCCATCTCTTCACAAATGACATTGCATTTTGTTTCCCTATCTGTACAGTTTTGTGATATAACCGTATCTAATTTGGTGTACATTTCTAATGAATCATTCCTTGTCCTTAGAGTCTGAAATAACATAATTTCATTGAAAATATGTTCTTCCTGTTTAATACCACTCTGACTTACTCTAACAACAGGTTGACCAACACAGGCAACAGCACAAATAACTTTTCTCTTTCTGTCTTTCAGGCTTACTTATGTGAGCAAGAAGCGTTCTTTAATCATTGGCTAAAGTGTTATAGAAGGGATAACCATTTGGAAATTAGATGATAAAAAGCTGTACCACCACAAAGCTACACAAAGGTTTCATAAGACAAAATTGTGTCCAAAGACTAATGTTAATACAGACCTCATCCGTAAAAAACAAAAACAAATGAAAACCACTGCTCATGATGTGAATGCAAATGAATCTACTCTTTATTCCCTATGTATTGAGATGGTTGCAAATATCAAATCTGGAAGACAGTGACAGAGGGTTCACATTTTGTGCAGCCCTCAGGTCACTGCTGCCTTGTGACATTCTCACTCTTCCTCTTCTATCTTCTTGCCGTGAATGTCCCGGCTCTTCACTCGGAGCTTGTTGACCTGTGACTCTGCAATGTCAGCCCGCTCCTCGGCTTCCTCCAGCTCGTGCTGGATCTTGCGGAACTTGGAGAGGTTGACATTGGACAGCTCCTCCTGTGTGGGGAAAGGGAGTCAGGGCTCAGGAGCACAGGACAGGGGTTTCACTCCTGCTGCAGGTCAGCCTTATAGAGCTGCAAATCTCCACCCCACTCCCACCACTGCTCTCACATCAGCCTCACACAGAGCTCCTCATCCTCCCCTTTTCAAGACCCTACAGGGACAAGCTTCACCAGGGCTATGTCAGAAGTGAGGAGCAATTTCAACACTTGGATTTATCATTTCTGTACTTACGATCCCACCACTTCCTACCCAATTGTCAGTGTGACTTTACTGGGTTGGGAGGAACGTAAAGCCGCCTACTGCTGATTACTAGCAAAGACTCAGGAACTTGTCAATCAGTGGGTGTGGCCCCTGGGTTTGTTTACTCTGGCCTCCTGTGTGGAACAGGCTGCACAACTGCCCTTAAACAATATCCCTGACTACAGAATGCCCAGAGCTCACCAAGGCCTCATGACACCGTAGCAAAACAGTGTGGCCAAGAAGATTGTATCTCAGGAGTTTCTTTCATGCCCCTGTGCAGGTATTCAGCCTCATTCAATGTGTGTTCTGCCCAATGGAATGTGGCCTTTGCCCTTTCTGCAAGCAATACTTACAGCCTCCTCAGCTTGTCTCTTGTAGGATTTCACTTTCATTTGCAGCTTGTCCACCAGATCCTGCAGCCTGAGGACATTCTTCCTGTCTTCCTCAGACTAGAGTGGTTGGTGAACAGGAAAGAGAGTCAATTCTTGGTTCTGCATCACACAAGGTCAACCATCCCCTTTTGGGATGGTGTGTGCAAAGTGTGCCTTGCTGTGAGCAAACCGTGTCAGAGCAGGAGACCTCCTGCCTTACCTGGTAGGTCAGTTCCTTCACCCTCCGCTCGTACTTGCGCACGCCCTTCACGGCTTCAGCGCTGCGCTTCTGCTCAGCATCAACCTCCCCTTCCAGCTCCCGCACCTGCAAGGACAAACCCATCCCTGCAGCTTCCCTGGCAATGTCTCTCCAAGGACACCCTCACTCAGCCACCACCCCAGCCCTACACACCCTGGCCTCCAGCTTCTGAAGTTGTTTCTTCCCTCCCTTCAGTGCCAGCTGCTCGGCCTCTTCCAGACGGTGTTGCAGGTCCTTCACTGTCTGGTCCAGGTTCTTCTTCATCCTCTCTAGGTGGGCACTGGTGTCCTGCTCCTTCTTCAGCTCTTCTGCCATCATGGCCGCCTGATCAGAGCAAAGGATCAAAGCCATTTTTGGAGTGGAGATATTTTGGGGAGAGTATATTCACCATCAGCAATGCCAGGAGTGTCCAACTCACATCTGTGATGGCCTTCTTGGCCTTCTCCTCAGCATTGCGGGCTTCCTGGATGGTATCCTCCATTTCACTCTGGATCTGGGAAATGTCTGTTTCCAGCTTCTTCTTGGTGTTGATCAAGCTGGTGTTCTGTACAACAGGAAAGACAGGATTCTAACTGTCAGAACAAATGCCTCCACATCAAGGCCTGAAAATGCAGGTTGAGTCTTGGAAAGTGCTTAGTGCAAGAGATTTTTTTAGCACCAGAGCAGTAAACCAGATATTGAGCGCTGGCTGGACAGGACATTTTGCAGCACACTGCTTCAAATATTTACAGAATAATCACTTAAAAGATGCATAACAATTCTTTGTAATCATTTGTGAATGAGAATAATTTCCAGCAGTGCCTGACCTGGGTATGGAGGAGCTGTGCACGTTCAGTGGCATCCAGAAGCTCCTGCTCAGCCAGTTTCCTTGATCTCTCTGTCTGCTCCAGTGCTGCCCGCAGCTCCTCAACTTCAGCCTGCAGCAGGTTTGCCCTGCGCTCCACCATGGCCACCTGCTCCTTCAGGTCATCCTGGGTCCTGAGAGAATCATCCAAGTGCAGCTGAGTGTCCTGGAAAGAGACACAAGACACATTACCAGGTGCCAGTCCTGTGGAAAAAATGTCAGGGATCTCATTTCTCTTTCTGTAGCTCTGATGAACGGACCTTGAGCACCGCCTGGGTGTTTCTCAGATTCTTCTGTGCCTCTGCAGCCTGGCGGTTGGCATGGCTCAGCTGGATCTCCATTTCATTCAGGTCTCCCTCCATCTTCTTCTTCAGCCTCAGGGCTTCATTCCTGCTCCTGATCTCAGCATCCAGAGTGCTCTGCATGGAATCCACGACGCGCAGGTGGTTTCTCTTCAGCTGGTCAATCTCCTCATCCTTCTCTGCTATCTTCCTGTCAATCTCAGACTTCACTTGGTTGAGCTCAAGCTGCAGGCGCAGGATCTTCCCCTCTTCATGTTCCAGGGAGGCCTGCACAATTCAGCAAGAAGGATGTCTTACTTTTTTTTTGCAACTCCACATGAAAGTTAGACTTACTTTTCTGCTGTCTGTTCAAAGAACAGATGATGGGGACACCATTTATTAGCATTGTATTTACCTCAGCTTCTTCCAGGGAGGCTTGCAGTTCAGATTTCTCCTGCTCAATCTGCTTCTTGACTTTCTCCAGCTCATGGATCGCCTTCCCTCCCTCAGCAATCTGCTCCGTGAGGTCAGAAATCTCCTCTGTGGGAACAAAGAGCAATGGCATGGTCAGGCACAGAGCAGAATGGGAAGGGTCCTGTCCCACCAAGGTGACAGGCATCTCTGCAGGCCTGCAGGCACAGACCCATGAACAATGCTGATCATGGCTGAGAGTGAGCAAGGCCAGGGAGGAGCAGAGGGCCAGGGACTTACGCTGCAAGTTCTTGTTCTCTCGTTTCATTGTTTCCAGGTGGTCCAAGGACTCCTCATAGGCATTCTTCATCTTGAACAGCTCCGTGCTGAGAGAGCGCGACTCCTTCTGCGAGGCCTCCAGCTCAGCCTGCGTTTCCTCATACTTCTGCTTCCATTCTGCCAGGATCTGAGGAGAAACGGGGTGTGAGTTGGGCTGTGACCATCACAGGGGCATGCTCTGGCCAGGATTGCTGGTGCTGGAGGCCAAAAGACCTTGTCAAAGTTCTTCTGCTTCTTGTCCAGAGCAGCACAGGCAGCATTGGATCTTTCCACATCAATCATCAGGTCCTCCACTTCATTCTGCAGCCTCTGCTTTGTCTTTTCCAGGGAGGCACATTTGGCATTGACAGCCTCAACATGCTCCTCTGCATCCTGCAGACGCTGGGCCAGCTTCTTTCTGGGAGGAGAGAAGCACAGTTGGACATTAGAGCTTTGACGGTCGTCAATGCTACAACATCATAAGAGAGCAGCTTTGTCACTTTTGGGCGTTTTGAGCCAAGCAGTTTTCACAGATACAAAAGGATCTATTGTTTGCTACATCCTATCACCAGTGGAAGATTAGGCCTGTCTTAGCACTTCTAAAGCTTTTTCCCTTCCCATCTACACTTTTTCTCTCCCTCCTCATTTCTTTTTTTTACAAAGACATTATATCGTTGCCTTTATCCCGCTCCTGTCTTAACCAAATCTCAGGGATTCCAATTTCCCTTGACCAGACTTCATCTTCTCCCACCATTTGCCATCCTTCCTCCTCACGTACTTGGCCTCCTCGAGCTCCTCGGTGCGCTGAATCGCGTCCGTCTCGTATTTGGTTCTCCACTGGGCCACTTCCCCGTTGGCCTTGGACAGGGCTCGCTGCAGCTCCCCCTTGGCCTCCTGCTCCTCCTCATATTGTTCCCTGAGCAGGTCACAGTCGTGGCGAGCAGACTGCAGGGCATGGGCCAGGGCGTTCTTGGCCTGTGGGGACATTGGGGTTGAATGAATGAACCTGAATACTCGAAAATTCGAAATCTCAAAATACCTCTTGATGGCAGACTTCACAGTGAAAAGTGAATGAAACTTCAATTGAGCAAATGTAGAGCTTGGAGCTGGTGAAGCCCTCATTGACATATTCTGGAGCATCAGGACACAGTAGTGACAGCTCCTCTGGGAATAGGAATCTGCTGTTTGTGTATATGTGTGGCTGAACTGTGTCCTAGAGAGGATCATCAAAATCTCCTGGAAGCCTTGTGGATGACTTCTTCCAGAAGCTAAAGTATCCTGCTTCTGTCCCTCACTAGTTAAGGAGTGGGAGGTTGTGCATTAATGCTGTTCCCTCCAGTCCTATGTGTGGTCAGGGAAGGAACTTTAAAGCAGTCTAGAGTATGACAGGATTCTATATATTTTGGGGATGATTTAGGCTGTGGAGAGTAGGGTAGTTCCAGACCTTGATTTCTTCCTCTAGATGCCTCTTGAGTTCCTCAATCTGTTGGGTAAATCCTTGCTTTCCCCTAGACAGCTGAGAAATCAGAGCATCTTTCTCCTCCACCTGGCGGGAGTATTCACCTGGGAAGGGAAAGAGCAAAAAAGGAAGCAAACTGTTCCTCCTATGACACCTTTTCCCTGTAAAGCCACATAACCAGGAATGGCCTGCAGAGCTTATACCAGCTGCCATCTTGCACCCTCTGGCTTGCCCAGGGCATGCATGTCCTGCCAATGAACTTTGGGGATGAGGTTGTCTCACCTGACTCTGTCTGCAGACGAGCTCTTTGCGTATTGAGGTCGTTGATCATGCGCTGATTCTGCTCCTCCTTTGTTTTAAGCTCACTCAGCTGATCTTCCAGTGTGCGGCACATCTTCTCCAGGTTGGCCTAGAGAGGAAACACAGGAAGGGAAAAGAGGTGATGGACTGCACTCTGCCTTATTGTCACAGGGGGGATTTTGTTTCTGGGATTGTGTCTAGAAGAGGAGCTTTTGTGCAATACTTTCTCCCTGTGAGCATTTCCTCCAGCAACTCCATACCTTGGCTTTGGAGACAGACTCCATGTTGCTGGCCAAGTCATCAATCTCCATCTTCAGCTCACTTTTCTCCTTCTCCAGCTTCTGCTTCACACGTTGCAGGTTGTCGATCTGCTCCCCCAGCTCAGCTGTGCTGTCCGCGTGCTTCTTGCGCAGGGCGGCAGCCGTGGCTTCGTGCTGCAGCGTGGCCTCTTCCAGGTCACGGCGCATCTTCTGGAATTCTGCCTCACGCTTCTTGTTCATCTCCACCTGAGCTGCTGTTGCTCCTCCTGCTTCTTCCAGGCGCTCGCTGATCTCCTCCAGCTCCCTGGACAGGTCAGCGCGATGCTTCTCGGCTTTAGCGCGAGAGGTTCGCTCTGCCTCAATTTCCTCCTCCAGCTCCTCAATGCGGGCCTGCACAACAGCAGGGACCCTTCACACCCGTGCCCTCCTCCTGCCTGAGCTGAGCCTGAGCAGGGGAGGGCAAGGAACAGAGACTTGCCTGCAGCTCCTTGATCTTCTTCTGAAGTTGCATGCCCAGGGCTTGTTCATCCTCAATCTTGCTCTGGATCTGACTGATTTCAAAGTCTTTCCTTTGGGCAAAATGGACCATGTTAGAGCTCAAAGAAAATAGACAAGTGCTGCAGCCCAGTACTCAGGTGCCCCAGAAGCCACACTTACTTCTTCAGTTTCTCATCCAGCTGCTGCTTGTCATTCTCCAGATCCATGATGCTGTCCTGGGCCAGCTTCAGGTCTCCTTCCAGTTTCCTCTTAGCTCTCTCCAGGTCCATGCGCAGTTTCTTCTCTTGCTCCAGGGACCCTTCCAGCTAAACACAACAAGACCATCAGGGCTCTGCCAGCCAGGTCAGCCTCCATACCTGTCCTGTTCCTGTTCTATGTCCATGTGCTTACATCATCCACTTGCTGTTCCAGCTTGGTCTTGGCTTTGGTCAGAGTATTGACTTTGTCCTCCTCTACCTGCAGGTCATCCAGGGTCTGCTGATGTGCCTCTTGGAGGGCTTTCTTCTCTTTTGTCAGCTTGGCAATGGTCTCATCCAGGGCGGCCATCTCCTCAGTCAGGTTTTTCACCTTAAGGAAGAAGGGAGCAAATGTAAATAAAGGAAGTAGATACAGAAGTTCTGTCATAGCACACAGCCCATTTTCTGGAGTGCCAGTGACAGGTTCTACCTCATACCTTGTTTTCAGTGGCATGTTTCTCCTTCTCCACCTTGGCCAGTGTTAGCTCAAGGTCATCAATATCTTTCTTCAGCTCTGAACATTCATCCTCCAGCTTCCTCTTCTTGGCTGTCAGTTCAGCATTAATTTCCTCTTCATCCTCAGCCCTTTCAGTCAGCTCCTTAATTTTGGCTTCCAGCTGGATTTTGTTTTTGATGAGCTGGTCACACCTTTCCTCAGCATCAGCCAAGCTATCTGCTTCCTGGTGAAGAGACAGAATTTTGTGGGTTCTAATGTTTTTAAGTTTCTGTGTTCTGCCTTTTTTAATCACAGAATACATTGGTTTAACAGATGGATCAGATCTTGAGTGGTGTCTAGTGGGAAACCTTATCATTTGGATTTAATATTTGTTCCAAGGTTTGTGCGTCTCCTAAATTTGTGTCCCAGGGTAGTTATCTATGAGAATGCCTCATAGCACAAGCACTAATGCAGAATATAACATGCTAATTCAATTCCAATTTCAGCCTGAGCACGAGCTTTAAATATGTTTTTTTCCTCTTGGAAATTTTATCTGCTTGCTTTTTCTTTTTAATTTTTTCCACAAAGCCTTAAAGCATTTGTTATTTAGAGGCTTTTCAATTTCTGAGAACACTTTTTCAGCAATAAATTTTTCACTGTTTTACAGACTGCATGGCCAATAGAGCTCTGCCCTATCAGCCACCTCTGTGGCTTCTTTCCAGGCTATGTCTAGGATGTTCTGTGGTAACTAGCTGATAATTTCATTGGGTGTTAAGAAACTCCCTTGTCCTATTTCAGTTTGAATGGGAAGTATCCACGTTTCTGAGAATAATCAAGGCCTTCTTGTATAAGTAGGAAAAGTAGGTCTTTCTCAGGTTTGCCTTTACTGTGTTAGACAGAAGCACTGCTTTGAAAATTGAGATATTTCCCTTCCAGCTCCTAGTTCTCTGCTGTTCAATACACATTGGCTGGTGTTACATGACTTTTTCCTCAGACAACAGCAATGGTGAATGCCATGTGAGTCTACCAGGAGTCTCACTATGCCCCTGCCATGCCTGTTTACTCAACATTAGAGTACCCACAGAATGTTTGATTTAGACTGTTTTCTACAACCCATTAATTCCTGTGAGTCTCTGTGCAGGACAAGAGGCATTCTGACAGTGTATAATTCTTTTTCTAAGTTAAAATGAGCAGTGATACTCACAGCCTGCACTTGGAGCTGCAGGTCATTTTTCTCCTGCACCAGGGCCACCATTTTCTCCTCCAGCTCCTTTCGCTTTGCCTCAGACTTTGCAAGCTCCTCCTTGGTTTTCTCAAACTCTTCCTTCATATTGGCCATTTCCTTTTCAGACTCTGCACTCTTCAGCAAGGGCTTGATCTTGAAGAACAGCTTCATCCATGGCCAGTGTTTGACATTCATGAATGAACGAACGTTGTACTGGATGCAGAAGATGGACTCCCTGAGATGAAATTCTCGCAGTTATTACATGAGTTTGGTGTGATTAATTTGAATTGGTCAGTAAAGCTCCTTGAAAATCAACTGAACTGAGAAATATCTACCTCCTCTCCACCATTTTCTTATATTCCACTCTCATCAGGAAGCCCCTGCACCTGGCTTGTGTGCGAGTGATGATTTCTGCCAACTTGTCATCTCGCATCTCCTCCAGGAGTCCCAGCAACCCAGCTTTGAAGAACACCTTGAGTAAGGAAATGTTGCACCATGTCATTGTGATGTACAGCAGAACAGACGCACAGAGTCATTCAGATTGCTGAAAGACTTTAATGGCTATGATCAGTATCACCTCTCCCAAATCCTCTGTCCAAGGGCTTAGGACTTCCCATAATCTCAGCCCTAAGCATTCAGTCCTTGTCTGAGCTATGTGTCACGAGTACTGGTTTCCAGTTCAGCCACAGTCTCAGCCACTCCTGTGCCTGGTCATGGACAACGGTGAGCTCTACCATGACCTTTTACCTTCATTCCTGGCTTGCTGTTAAACCAATCTCACTGCTTTGTATATGTCCATGAATATGGACAAGACTAGGGCCTTGCCTTTTTAGCCTACCTATATCTGACCCTGACAAATCTTGAAAACCAAGGTTTTATGGCTTCAGCTTAGATCATCCTTATTGTAACAAACTTGACTGATGATACGGACTCTCAGTTTAGTCTGACTACCATTCTTGGGTCATCCTTACTTGTCTTGATTGAGTACTGTGAGACTGGGCACTTGCTGATAATGGCCCCTGGTTTGGCAGCTCTGGTATGTTATTGTCCTGTGCCTGATTGCCTGACAGAGCCCACCCTTACTGTTTTGGACAAACTTTTAACACAGATCTTGTTTTTACCTTGGTGTGACCAAATTTGTACTGGGTGTGGTCTACATCAATGGACCCAAGGAGCTTCTCTGAAGCTTTCTTGTTGTCCATGAACTGTCCCTCTGGGATAGCACTGGCATTAAGTACTCTATATCTGCAAAAGGAAACAAAACATGAAGAAATCACAATCATTGAAACCACCACCAGAACTTTTCAGACTGTACCACTGAAACTGATCTCAAGCCTTGAGATGGTTCATTCTTTCACGACAGGATATGGGAAATGTTTTTAATAGTAATTCTAAGTACAAAACAGTCCTGATAGCAGAACTGCCACATCCTCATAAATCGATGGTGAAACATCTATACCAATGATCAGTACCAATTTAAAATAAAAAGTTCAAAGTATGTTATAATGATCAGGCTCTTCAGCTTGATCTGAATGGACAGAAAGCTGCAGAGCTCTCACCTCTGTTTGAAGTCAGCATAGAGGACTCTGCTGGGGAAGCCCTTCCTGCAAATCCTGATCCCTTCCAGCACGCCGTTACAGCGCAGCTGGTGCAGCACCAGCTCGTGCTCCATGGCACCTGACAAATACCACCATTAGTGACTGCCCTGCTGTTTGACACTCAGGAGAAGAGCTGCTGCTGCTCAAGCTTTCCTCCTCTTGGCTTGCCTTACCAGGTGTTTTGGTTTCATTTGGGATGATGCACCGTACAAAATGGGGGTGAGTGCTTCTCAAGTTAGCCATCAGCTTGTTCAAATTCTCCTGTGAGATCAAAAGAAAAAATTTGAGCTTCATCTAGTAAGAACCTCATGCTTATCTATGATATGCATAAAAAACCTGAGTCTTTCTGGGTCTTGAACTGCAGGAAATGCAGTATTATGTATTGTAAAAATTGTAAAATATGGATCAGAATCTTAGTGAATTACATGCCTGTCTTCTGACTGCAATTTCACTGAACTCCTATGAAATTTCAGTGGGTATTTAAATGGGGAAATGAATTCTGCTCTTACCCTGAAGAGAGCTGAGACAGTCTGGAAAGAAGAACCCTTCTTCTTGCCTCCCTTCTTGCCACCACCACCAGCATCTGAAAATCAAACGAAAGAAAAAAATAGTTTTATATTATGGACAATATATATTGGAAACTATAGAACACAAAGCCACTTTATATTTCTAGTGTTTGCAGCTTAATTCTCAGAAAACTTTGTCCCACATTGAAAATACAATTTCCACCAAACTCACCAGCATCTGCTCCACCATAGTTGGCAAAGAGTAAAGCCAGGGTCTTCACAGATGATTTCTGGTACAGCCCAATGACAGTTTCATTCAGAGGGTCCTTGTTCTTCTCCAGCCAGCCAGTGATGTTGTAGTCCACTGTTCCAGCATAGTGCACCAGGGAGAAGTGGGCCTCAGCCTTGCCTTTGGCAGGCTTGGGCTTCTGGAAGTTGTTGGACTTGCCCAGGTGCTGGTCATAGAGCTTGTTCTTGAAAGAGGTGTCAGTTGCCTTGGGGAACATGCACTCCTCTTCCAGGATGGAGAAGATGCCCATGGGCTGGGAGAAATCACAAGAAGTGGCAATGAAAGGTTACCAGGGAAATGTTCAGTATCACTTTGGAGGGGACATTCACCTGCCTGGCCTGGTGGAAGGAATCTCCCCCACCATGGTAGGAGGGACATCATATACTTGCATGAGAAAGGTACCTTCTCAATGAGCTCAATGCAGGCAGCCAGGTCCATGCCAAAGTCAATGAACTCCCATTCAATGCCCTCCTTCTTGTACTCCTCCTGCTCCAGCACGAACATGTGGTGGTTGAAGAACTGTTGCAGTTTCTCATTGGTGAAGTTGATGCACAGCTGCTCAAAGCTGTTGAACTGCCCAAAGCAAGGAAAGGTGCACAGGTTCTCAAGGTGTACCAAAACCAACAGGCTTTTGCTGCCATGCTCCTAAAGCTGTTTGAAGTTGAAACACCAGTCCCAACCCTACTGTACCAGCATGTCTTTCCTTAGCAGGCCTTCTATGCTAATACTCACTGTGCTTGAAGGACATTTTAATTATTGCTTTGCAAATCAAGCCCAAAGTTACAATTCTTTTTCACTGTGCTATGCTACGCAACTGCAAGTTTTGGTAAGCTCAGTAGGTCTGTGGAGTCAGTTCTCTGAGCTCCTGGACAGTAGAAACCTCTTCAGTGTCCCACCCAAGAATTTCCCTGGCCTCAGATCAATATTCTGTTGGTTTCTGTGTTCTGACATCAACGTCCTTGCATCATCACTGCATTCACAGCACAGGAAACACATTGAAGTTGCCCAGACCACTACCTTTACAAGAGCATCCACCCCCTTTGGCCCATAGCTGTGTGAGCCTTAGTCCTCGATGTATTTCTTAGTCCTCATGACCCCTCCTTGCCTATCACTTGACTGTGGTGACAAATCCCTTTTCCTTACATCAAAGATCTCAAAGCCAGCAATGTCCAGGACACCAATGAAGTACTGCCTGGGCTGCTTCGTGTCCAGCTGTTGGTTGATGCGAACAACCATCCACAAGAACATCTTCTCAAAGACTGCCTTTGCCAGGGCACCCACTGAATTGTTCACCTAGAGCAGAGGAGACAGGACTGGAGTTACCTCTGAGGGGCAAAGAAAAAAAGCCCATATACTCCTTGAAGCTGTGTATTTTCAACTGTCAGATGTTACCTGTGTCACGTTTTGACCTTTGGTCACGTATTCATTTCCAACCTTGACTCGGGGGTAACACAAGGCCTTGAGAAATTCAGCTGAGTTTAGGCCCATTAGGTAGGCAGCCTTGTCAGCCACTAGAGGTGGGAACATAGAAAGTGGGAAACGCATTTATTTACATTCTGTCTCAAAAATTCTGGTGATTCAGCTAAATCGAGAGTTCAGGTAGAGAACTCTGCTGTTCACATAAAGAAGTCTGCTGTTCATGTTCTAGGAGTGGAAGCTCATTTATCTCATCCCATACAAAAGGCCTTTACAGGAATGAGAATTCTGGACACTACTGATGGTCTTCTTTGAAGGCAAGAACATGTATGGCTTCTGTGGGAAGGACTTGAACCTGGAATTTCCCAGATGCGCAAAAGCTTCTTGCAAACATAAGGTAAAGCACATTCTCTTTCTTTGGGAAGGGGATTTCTGAGAAGCACAGGTTGCAAGAGTTATTTCACCAAAACCAAAATTGCCTATCAGGGTGTCTTAGTGTGTGGAAAGAAAGAGAGATAGATATCCTGTGTTGAAGTTCATGCTTTCAGGCAGCATGTTTTTGGGGAGCCACCATTGGATAGAATAATGGAGTAGTAGAACTTCCCATGACAAGGAAAGAATGTCTGCAGTTAGAGGGACTGGGGGCAAAAATGGAATTCTCAATGTTTTACACGGAGACTCAGGGAACTGCAGTGTGCCTTTGGAGGCAGACAATGGCTTAGCACAAATCAGCCCATGAATTTGCTGATACCTTCTGTGCCATCAGGCTCTGCCTGCTCCTCTCGTTGTTTCTGCTTGAACTTCAGGTTCCCATAGTGCATGACAGCCCCTGTCAGCTTGTAGATGGCTGTTTTCTCATCTGCAGTGAAGCCCAGGATGTCAATGGCACTCTGCAGTCAAAATAATGAATTCAAAAATATGTCCTTAGCAGGTCGGAGATGTCACCCTTAAGACATGCACAGTAGTACCTTGTGGTTATATCACTTACATCTGTAGCCATCAGCTCCTCCTGGTCATCAATGCTGGGGACAGTGACCTCCCCCTGACTCACATAGTGGAAATCATAAGGGTTGGTGGTGATGAGGAGCATGTCTGAAAGCAGGAAGAGACAATGCATAGGCTCACTTTTGCCAATCAGGTGAGAGAGGAAACTGTTCCTCAGTGATCAATCCCAAAAAGCCAAAATGCTCTTTCCTACCAATGAGCTCTGGCTTCTTGTTGGACATGATCTGATAAAAGATGTGGTAGCTCCTTTCCGCCTTGAGCTGGAAAGTGACTCTGGACTTCTCCAGCAGATCTGCTCAGGGAGGTAGAAAGAGTTAGGCACTTGTGGGAATGTACATGGAGATGGGAATTTGGGAAGGGATGGGAACAGGCCAGGAGAATCTCTTACAAGTTTCAATGTCAGCAGAAGCCAGTTTGCCTGTGGCACCAAAGTGGATTCTGATGAATTTACCCTGTTAAGCAGAAGCAGCAGCAGGTCAGCCTGGATATGTTCTGCTGACATCTCCTTTGCATGAAGGACTGCTCAGGCATCCTGTGTGTAGCCATGAAGGGGAGAGATTTTATGCAAAGCAAGAACTCACAAAGCGTGAGGAGTTGTCATTCCTCACGGTCTTGGCATTTCCAAAGGCCTCCAGCAGCGGGTTGGCACTGATGATTTGATCCTCAAGTGTCCCCTAGAACAGAAATCTTCTTGTTAGAATCTAACTCATCAAGAAATTGAATAATTGCAGGTTTCTAGCCCTGGGACCTCACCTGCATTTTGCCTGATGACTGTTGCTCATCCTTCTTCTTGTCCCCACTGGCTGCAATTGTTGCAAAGTACTGGATGACACGCTTGGTGTTCACAGTCTTCCCGGCACCGGATTCTCCGCTGCCAAAGCCAAGGGAGAAGCAGAGGGTGCGTGGTCAGGCAGGAGGTGCCCTGGCACCGGGCAGCCCTGCAGGGACCCACACAGGGGGTGTACATACGTGATCAGGATGGACTGGTTCTCCCGATCTGTGAACAAGGCAGAAGAGAAGAGATTGTTATTAGATGTCATGAATATCATTGACAAAATTGCTTGTGTGACTTTTAAAAGGTGCACTAGCAGTAGGCATCTATTTCCATTAATAAACCTGTCTACTTTCACCTCTACTTCCTTTTCAATATTTAATATTCTTATATTCAACTTGGAAGCTAGTGTCTTGACCCTGAGATGATGACAGGTATAGGACACATGCTCTTCTTTTTCTGGTATTCCCTTCATGTCCCACTGTTCATTTTGTTTATGAAAATGATTCCAACTAAGCATCAGTTTTGTAGAGTTACTGATTAAATGCTCTATCAGTAAGCTGAATTGAACCAGAGCATGTGCTTCTCATAATCTTTATTACATAGGAACAACCACTCCTGATCAGTCAATAAGCCTCCTAAATGGTTTTTATGTTGTTGGCCAATTGATTATTGCCTAAAGAAAATCAGAGTAACATCATAAATATTTAGTAACCTTTACCAGAGTAGTCTGCCATTCTCTAGAATATTCAAATTTTGGTACTTCCAAAATTGCGACCCCATTGACAAAATATTTGCACTATAAAAACTGAAAAATCTCTAGGAAGTCTGAAGAGACTAAACCATTACACTTAGTGGAGGAGTCTGGGTTTGCACTCACAAGAGTTTCTGCATGTCTTATCAAGGTGTCAGCAAGGGCAAATATATCACAACTTGCACGAATACAACTCTGGTAAGACACACTACTCAAAGAGCAATTTAAATTTTTTCCATTGTATTCTCTTCCAATTAAACTTCTTAATGCTCTGAATGCTACAGAATTAAATACATTAATTGGGGACAAAAAAGGAAGAAGATTTCTTTTAACAAATTAAAATACATGTAATACACTGTTACCTATAACAGCCTTTCTTTGGTATTTTTTCCTTTATATTAATTTCCTTTATATTACTGAATGGAAAAGAAGAATTTTTTTCTGAGACAGAGGAAGAAAGGTTTCCAAGCAGGTTTCACTGCAATTTCTGACCAAGATTGCTTCCAGTGTTTTTGTAAAATTACAGTAGGAAACATTAGCTCCAATGTTGAATGTTCTTTCCTTTTACACACAGTGTTATTTACAGAAATTCACCCTAGTGATTTTCAGTCCTGCATAGCAAATCATTCAAAGAACAATCCTTTAATCTAAGAAAAAAGTGGAACTTTAAAGTATACCCCAATTTCTTTAATGGAAAGTCTGTCAGTATATTCAGTGTTAAATCATATCCTAAGCACACTACACATGAGATTTTAACATTGATTTCTACAAACTTCATCTAAATTATGACGTTTAGTAAAACATCATCTGTTTATAGTGATGGAAGAACATCCATCTTTACAGCAACATTAAACTGAACTACTGTGACAAAATATTTCTCCTTTGTGAGTGCTTACAGCCAAGTGATTTTAAAGAAAATCATGAAACTCACCAGTCAGCATGAACTGATAGGCGTTGTCAGAGATGGAGAAGATGTGTGGAGGGGCCTCCTGGCGCTTCTTGCCTCGGTAGGCCAACACCACCTCGGGGTTGTACACTGGCAGCCACTTGTAGGGGTTGACAGTGACGCAGAAGAGACCCGAGTAGGTCTGTGGGGAAGGGACACAGCACGTTGGCTTCCCCTCAGCCTGGCCCAGCACTTCCCAAGGCTGCCCAAAGGAAGCTGCTGCTGCTGCTGCTGCCACTTACGTAGATCATCCAGGCTGCGTAACGCTCTTTGAGGTTGTACAGCACAGCGGGTTCGTGCAGGTGGGTCATCATGGCCATGTCCTCGATTTTGTCATACTTGGGAGGGTTCATGGAGAAGATTTGATCTTCTTTCACGGTCAGGGTCTGCCACAGAATAGAGAGATGTGTGTGTGTCAGCTAAAAGCCAAGAGTGGGAATCAAATTTTATTTGTAAATTTTGCATTTATTCACCTCTCCACCTTCAGTCTTGACAGTGACCTTCCCTGCATCCTTACTCTCGATTTTCCCTTTCACATAGGACTCCTTTGCATGTACCACGAAGACAGAGGTCTTGGCATCAAAAGGTTTGTTCTGGGCCTCAATTCTCTCCTTCTCTGACTTTCGGAGGTAAGGAGCCGCCTCGCCAAAGGCGGCCATGTCAGCGTCTGGTGTTGACATCGTTGCACTTCTTCAGGAGCCACAGTCAGCAGGGTCCTCTGTAGGCTACAAGACATGTTGTGTCAGTGAATGAACATCTTTATGTGAAAGAAAGGAGATCTCTTGCCCTTTGACCTTCTCAAATATTAAAGCAGGTATGAACAAGTCAAAAGTTGGATTTTAACTTCCCAGGCTTGGCTGAAAATACTTATGTAGCTCTCTAGAATTAATCCTCAGACAACCACCCAAGAGACCATGTATAGAACAGCAGTTAAGCATACAGTATGTTCTGAAGTTTAGCAGTATTATTTCAACTTTGTGAATTCTAGCAAATTTGGCTGTTCCCATAATAGAGTCTGATTTTTGTTTTTTAATGCTACTGAAAGTCTCTGAAATAGGTTTTTTCTGATAGCAAATAATGTTTTTTTAAAAATTACTTGCTATGGATAATTCATTTTGCATTATAATAGATATAAAAGTTACTATTGTCTGTTCTCCCTTCCATAAATCTTAAACTGTTGGATTTCATCTTGTTCCTTAAAAGTTGTTAATTTTTGGTATTGATTTTGGTGGCAGAGGTCACTGCTGCTTGAAAACAACAATTCATTTTGTGTTGCACAGATATCCAGATCTAATATATAAGCTGAAGGAAAACATGCTGCCTTTAAATCTACAATGAAGTTACAACTCTTTACTTAATAGAGTCAGTCCATGACAGAAGTGGATATCCAAGTCTTACAGGAAGTTAAATGGAATAAAAAGGTATATGCTTTGCCCAGCAGTTCACAGGAGCCAAACACTTACCTTGAAATTTTCTGTCAAGACTGGGCACAGCACTCCAAAGAGACTTTTATAGACTCTGGTATGCAGATGCTTTGGATGTTTCCTTTTCCTTCTGTCAAAATATATTTTGGCAAACCCTCTTTAGCAAAATATTGTCTGGCAAACTTAACTAATGGCATAATTGTCATTTGACCTGATATATTTAGAAATGTTTTGAATCTTACCATTCCTGTGGATGCATTTCCTATAAATAGTCTGACAGGGCTATTAATATTGGAATCTGGACTAGTCAAGGCACTTAAAGAACTTGGGTGTATGATTTATTGGTTCTTCTATGGTCTTTACAGGTAACTTAATCTTTGATCCAGATGGGATTCTTTGGCATTTCTGTATTTTTGCAGATGTAAAAGGGAAATAATGCAATGTAATATTCTACACGTGGTCCAATGAACTTGGAGCTTGCCTTTATCTCATTACAAGTGGCAGTTCTACAAAAGACAAATTATTATTAAAACTCTTTCAATGATTCATTATATATTATAATTAAAAGGGGAAACCACATGTATTGTGGGCCAAGAGTATCAGATAGAGAAGAATCCAACAGAGAGCAAGGTCAAATATGGTTTCAAGTTTGGACGTGCAGTTTGTGCCTTCAGTGTGAAATGTGACTCCTTAGCTATAAAAGCAATTGAATATGTATGTGAATAAATCCTCACATGGTATTTTTCAGAAAACAAAAAAATTGAAATGTGCATACTAGAGGAATGTTTATTATTGCAATTGTCAGTCATAAGTGATATAATAGAAAATCCTTCGTAGTTTCAAACAAAGAAATTTTTCATAATTTCTCACACCTGAGAAAAAAGAAAATTATACAGTTTTTTGCAAATAATTTCAGCTTGCTGAAAAGTTGATGCTTCTGTTACAGAACTGATACAGCACTTCTATTAATGGGAAAATTATTCACATAAAATTATTTCCGTTTCTCAAAATTTGTTTAAGATTTTCTAAGGGTTAAGAGACCCTAAGAGGCAAAAGTAACCTAGACCAGGAAATACTTTCAACCCTCAGTAGACATACAGTCAATAAATATACTGTGATACTTCCTGTTTCATGTCACACAAACATGAAGTGCCACCATGCCTCAAAGAGCTCAGCCCATGTTGCTAATATTTATGTGTCTATTGTCAATGCATACCAAGCAATGCTCTCAACCAAGTCAGGCCTTCCCTACCTACAACTCCAAAAAAAATCTCAACCCTTCTGCCCAAACACAACTCCATCCACATTCACACACACAGCATTGGTCTGAGATCCTCTGATACATCCTCAGTCCAGCACTCCCAAATCACAAATATCTTGCACTCTTACATATTCATACAGCTCCAGCAACAAGAGCTCTCAGCATGGTGCTGCCTTTTTTTGAGCAGTATTGCTCCAAATACTCTGAGATACTCTGAGAAAGGGGGAACCTGCCAGTACTTCTGAAGAATGAGTGGTCAAGTTCTAGGAAAAAGGGCACTGACACTTGAGCTGCTTTAAAGTGTTAGCTCTGAACGTGCTCTTCTCCTGGTCATTGGCATTTTGATTATTAAAAGAGCTCAGTGGGTAAAGCTCAGTGAAGAGCAGAGAGGCAAGGTCAGTAAATGTGATCCAAGGAGATATCCAACATCAGGCACTGGCCTGGGCATGAAAAGCTTGTTCCAAGGAAGAGCAGGCAACTTTCTGGAGTTCAAAACCAGAGCTCAGCCCTGGGCTCCCTGAGGCAGAGGGAAGCTGGTGTAAACATCCTCTGCCCTGAGCAGGAGGAGCTCAGAAATGACCTCTGTAAAACTGTGAGCACAGGGAGACATCAGAAGTGCTGTGTCTGTGCAGTCTCTCACTTCTGTAGACATACAGAATGTAGAGGACAAATCACAGAATGGTTTGTGTTGGAAGGAATCTTAAAAGAATCATCTGGTGCAACACCACTGCTGTGGGCAGGAATATCTTTGACTGGATCAGGTTGCTCAAAGCCCCATTCAACCTGAGCTTGCACATTTCCATTGATGTATTCTTCCATTCCTGTATTCTGAAGCCAGTCTGTTCCTGTGTATCAACTGAACAATCCAGCTTGATGTTGTCTGCCTTATCAGTAGATTGAACAACACAGGCCCCAGCACACATAACTCTTCTCTTTCATTCTCTCTCTGAGTAAGAGACTTCCTTCTTATCCTATGGCTTCATCACTTCTATAAAAGCCTTTGCTGGGATATCTTGCTGAAAGGTTTTGGAAATCCTAGGCAATTATATCCACTGTATCTCTCTGTCCACATACTCATCTGTCCTCTTAAAGTTTTTCATTTCACAAGGCTGACTGGAATTTACAGAGTAGTCCTTTTGGAAGGACATAAACTGCCTGTCATCAGTTCCCCATACCAGTTCTTTCCCTGGAGGTGTTACATATGCTTGGTCCAGTGCTCCCTGGGAATTTAGAATCTGCAGCTGTGGCAGTGCTCTCTGTCCTAGGAGGCAGGGCCTGGGACTGAACATGGTAGCCTTCTCCCTCTGCACTCAAGTCTTCATTGTCAGTTTATGTGGATCTCTGCCCAGGCTCAGAATCTGCCATTTAATTGCCGATCTTCTTTACTGCCTTTTGCACATTGAATGGAAAATCATTAGCCTAGACAGGAAATGACAGCTACTAATGAAGTGTTTTCCTTTCCCTGCTGGACTACTGCAAGCTGTCTCTTCCCTGCTCACTGTCTACTCTGATTTCTCTTGCCATAGGCTAGTGAGAGAAGCTCCTGGTGGGGGTTTTGAGTTTCTACACCACCAGTAAGGAAAACACCACATCAAACAGCTGGTCTTTCTCATTAGGAAAGAAAAAATCCCCAAGAAAGGGCAGTGCTTCAGAAAGTAGTGTGGCACCAACTCAGCTTTTGTAGACACTCATCTAATTTATAGAAACTAAAGGAATTCTCATAGAACTGTCACCAACTTTCTCCAGTTTTAATTCAAGGGGATGTGATACTCTCCCTGGTCTTCTAACTAAATGCAAGAAGAAAAAATAGTGGAGACTAAAGACTACCTTCTGTCAGCTTCACAAAAAACCATGAACAATTTGGGTTATTAGCACTCTATAGATCATTCTCAGAGGCCAGCAAAATGACCATCTCACAACGGACAGAAGCTGGAAAGTGCTGAGATGCCATAAGGGTGGATATAAGATAAGATATTGTCTGGGGTATACCAGTAGCAAGAACGTGCAGGAGTCACAATCAGGAATTATTGTCCTTGATTTCTCTTCATGTTGATGCTATTTTTCTATTCACACCTCAGTCACTATGAAAAAAAGAAGGGATAAGTAGTCAGGAGCTAGATGACAAAAAGCTGTGATGTCACATGGGTACATGAAGATTATAAGACAAAACTGTGCAAAACTGTAACAAAAATGGTAATAAAGATCTAACCAATAAAACCAGAAAGAAATGAAAAGTACTGCTCATGGTATGCACACAAAGGAACCTACAGGATTTATTCTCTAGACATTAAAACAGTTAAAAGCACAAATTGCAGAAAGATGGAAGTGACAGAGGGTTCACATTTTGTGCAGCCCTCAGGTCACTTTGCTGCCTGGTGACAGTCTCATTCTTCCTCTTCTGCCTTCTTGCCGTGAATGTCCCGGCTCTTGGCTCGGAGCTTGTTGACCTGTGACTCTGCAATGTCAGCCCGCTCCTCGGCTTCCTCCAGCTCGTGCTGGATCTTGCGGAACTTGGAGAGGTTGACATTGGACAGCTCCTCCTGTGAGGGGAAAGGGAGTCAGGGCTCAGGAGCACAGGACAGGGGTTTCACTCCTGCTGCAGGTCAGCCTTATGGGGTTGAATCACGGTCCCACTACTGCTCTCACATCAGCCTCACACAGAGCTCCTCATCCTCCCCTTTTCAGGACCCTACTGGGACAAGCTTCACCAGGACTGTGTCACAAGTGAGGAGCAATTTCACCACTTGGATTTATCATTTCTGTACTTACTCTCACGCTACATTTCTGTATGAGTTATTGGGGTGGGAAGACCCTGAAGCCTTCTGTTGCTGATTGCTAGCAGAGATTCAGGAACTTGTCAGTCAGTGGGTGTGGCTCCTGGATTTGTTTACTCTGGCTTCCTGTGTGGAACAGGCTGCACAACTGCCCTTAAACAATGTCTCTGACCACAGGGTGCCCAGAGCTCACCAAGGCTTCATGACACCATAGCAAAACAGTGTGGCCAAGAAGATTGTGTCTCGGGAGTTTCTTTCATGCCCTTCTGCAGGTATTCAGCCTCATTCAATGTGTGTCCTGCCCCAATGGAATGTGGCCTTTGCCCTTTCTGCAAGCAATACTTACAGCCTCCTCAGCTTGTCTCTTGTAGGATTTCACTTTCATTTGCAGCTTGTCCACCAGATCCTGCAGCCTGAGGACATTCTTCCTGTCTTCCTCAGACTAGAGTGGTTGGTGAACAGGAAAAAGCGTCAATTCTTGGTTCTGCATCACACAAGGTCAACCATTCCCCTTTTGGGATGGTGTGTGCAAAGTGTGCCTTGCTGTGAGCAAACCGTGTCAGAGCAGGAGACCTCCTGCCTTACCTGGTAGGTCAGTTCCTTCACCCTCCGCTCGTACTTGCGCACGCCCTTCACGGCTTCAGCGCTGCGCTTCTGCTCAGCATCAACCTCCCCTTCCAGCTCCCGCACCTGCAAGGACAAGCCCATCCCTGCAGCTTCCCTGGCAATGTCTCTCCAAGGACACGCTCACTCAGCCACCACCCCAGCCCTACACACCCTGGCCTCCAGCTTCTGGATCTGCTTCTTCCCTCCCTTCAGTGCCAGCTGCTCGGCCTCTTCCAGACGGTGCTGCAGGTCCTTCACTGTCTGGTCCAGGTTCTTCTTCATCCTCTCCAGGTGGGCACTGGTGTCCTGCTCCTTCTTCAGCTCTTCTGCCATCATGGCCGCCTGATCAGAGCAAAGGATCAAAGCCATTTTTGGAGTGGATATTTTGGGGAGAGTACATTCACCATCAGCAATGCCAGGAGTGTCCAACTCACATCTGTGATGGCCTTCTTGGCCTTCTCCTCAGCATTGCGGGCTTCCTGGATGGTATCCTCCATTTCACTCTGGATCTGGGAAATGTCTGTTTCCAGCTTCTTCTTGGTGTTGATCAAGCTGGTGTTCTGTACAACAGGAAAGACAGGATTCTGACTGTCAGAACAAATGCCTCCACATCAAGGCCTGAAAATGCAGGTTGAGTCTTGGAAAGTGCTTAGTGCAAAAGACTTCTTTAGCACCAGAGCAGTAAACCAGATATTGAGCGCTGGCTGGACAGGACATTTTGCAGCACACTTCTTCAAATATTTACAGAACAATCACTTAAAAGATGCATAACAATTCTTTGTAATCATTTGTAAATGAGAATAATTTCCAGCAGTGCCTGACCTGGGTATGGAGGAGCTGTGCACGTTCAGTGGCATCCAGAAGCTCCTGCTCAGCCAGTTTCCTTGATCTCTCTGTCTGCTCCAGGGCTGCCCGCAGCTCCTCAACTTCAGCCTGCAGCAGGTTTGCCCTGCGCTCCACCATGGCCACCTGCTCCTTCAGGTCATCCTGGGTCCTGAGAGAATCATCCAAGTGCAGCTGAGTGTCCTGGAAAGAGACACAAGACACATTACCAGGTGTCAGTCCTGTGGAAAAAATGTCAGGGATTTCATTTCTCTTTCTGTAGCTCTGATGAACGGACCTTGAGCACCGCCTGGGTGTTTCTCAGGTTCTTCTGTGCCTCTGCAGCCTGGCGGTTGGCATGGCTCAGCTGGATCTCCATTTCATTCAGGTCTCCCTCCATCTTCTTCTTCAGCCTCAGGGCTTCATTCCTGCTCCTGATCTCAGCATCCAGAGTGCTCTGCATGGAATCCACGACGCGCAGGTGGTTTCTCTTCAGCTGGTCAATCTCCTCATCCTTCTCTGCTATCTTCCTGTCAATCTCAGACTTCACTTGGTTGAGCTCCAGCTGCAGGCGCAGGATCTTCCCCTCCTCATGTTCCAGGGAGGCCTGCACAATTCAGCAAGAAGGATGTCTTACTTTTTTTTGCAACTCCACATGAAAGGTAGGCTTATTTTCTGCTGTCTCTTCAAAGAACTACACGCATACTCTTGATGGGGACACCATTTATTAGCATTGTATTTACCTCAGCTTCCTCGAGGGAGGCTTGCAGTTCAGATTTCTCCTGCTCAATCTGCTTCTTGACTTTCTCCAGCTCATGGATCGCCTTCCCTCCCTCAGCAATCTGCTCTGTGAGTTCAGAAATCTCCTCTGTGGGAACAAAGAGCAATGGCATGGTCAGGAACAGAGCAGAATGGCAAGGGTCCTGTCCCACCTGCCAAGATAGGCATCTCTGCAGACCTGCAGGCACAGACCCATGAACAATGCTGATCATGGCTGAGAGTGAGCAAGGCCAGGGAGGAGCAGAGGGCCAGGGACTTACGCTGCAAGTTCTTGTTCTCCCGCTTCATTGTTTCCAGGTGGTCCAAGGACTCCTCATAGGCATTCTTCATCTTGAACAGCTCCGTGCTGAGAGAGCGTGACTCCTTCTGCGAGGCCTCCAGCTCAGCCTGTGTTTCCTCATACTTCTGCTTCCATTCTGCCAGGATCTGAGGAGAAACGGGGTGTGAGTCAGGCTGTGACCATCACAGGGACATGTTCTGGCCAGCAGTGCTGGTGCTGGTGGCCAAAAGACCTTGTCAAAGTTCTTCTGCTTCTTGTCCAGAGCAGCACAGGCAGCATTGGATCTCTCCACATCAATCATCAGGTCCTCCACTTCATTCTGCAGCCTCTGCTTTGTCTTTTCCAGGGAGGCACATTTGGCATTGACAGCCTCAACATGCTCCTCTGCATCCTGCAGGCGCTGGGCCAGCTTCTTCCTGGGAGGAGAGAAGCACAGTTGGACATTAGAGCTTTGACGGTCGTCAATTCTACAACATCATAAGAGAGCAGCTTTGTCACTTTTGGGCGTTTTGAGCCAAGCAGTTTTCACAGATACACAAGGATCTATTGTTTGCTACATCCTATCACCAGTGGAAGATTAGGCCTGTCTTAGCACTTCTAAAGCCTTTTTCCCTTCCCATCTACTCTTTTTCTCTCCCTCCTCTTTTTTTTTAATGAAGACATTATATTGTTGCCTTTATCCCACTCCTGTCTTAACCAAATCTCAGGGATCCCAGTTTCCCTTCACAAGTTTCAGTCTTCTCCCATAATTTGCCATCCTTCCTCCCCACGTACTTGGCCTCCTCGAGCTCCTCAGTGCGCTGAATCGCGTCCGTCTCGTATTTGGTTCTCCACTGGGCCACTTCACTGTTGGCCTTGGACATGGCTCGCTGCAGCTCGCCCTTGGCCTCCTGCTCCTCCTCATATTGTTCCCTGAGCAGGTCACAGTCGTGGCGAGCAGACTGCAGGGCGTGGGCCAGAGCGTTCTTGGCCTGTGGGGACATTGGAGTTGGTAACCTGAATACTCGAAAATTCGAAATCTCAAAATGCCTCTTGACAGCAAACTTCACAATGAAAACTGTATCTCATGGAAGAAGCTCATATGGATGACTTCCTCCAGCAGCTAAAGTTTCCTGCTTCTGTCCCTCTCTAGTTAAAGAGTGGGGGGTGTGGTGTAGTGCTGTTCCCTCCAGTCCTATGTGTGGTCAGGGAAGGAACATTAAAGCAGTCTAGAGTCTGACAGGATTTTCCAGATGCTTTTGGGGGGGATTTAGGCTGTGGAGAGTAGGGTACTTCCAGACCTTGATTTCTTCCTCTAGATGTCTCTTGAGTTCCTCAATCTGTTGGGTAAATCCTTGCTTGCCCCTAGACAGCTGAGAAATCAGAGCATCTTTCTCCTCCACCTGGCGGGAGTATTCACCTGGGAATGGAAAGGAAGAAAAGGATGCAGACTGTTCCTCCTATGACACCTTTTCCCTGTAAAGCCATATAACCAGGAATGGCCTGCAGAGCTTATACCAGCTGCCATCTTGCACCCTCTGGCTTGCCCAGGGCATGCAGGTACTGCCAGTGAACTTTGGGGATGAGGTTGTCTCACCTGACTCTGTCTGCAGACGAGCTCTTTGCGTATTGAGGTCGTTGATCATGCGCTGATTCTGCTCCTCCTTTGTTTTAAGCTCACTCAGCTGATCTTCCAGTGTGCGGCACATCTTCTCCAGGTTGGCCTAGAGAGTAAATACAGGAAGGGAAAAGAGGTGATGGACTGCACTCTGCCTTATTGTCACAGGGGGGATTTAGTTTCTGGGAATGTGTCTGGAAGAGGAGCATTTGTGCAACACTTTGTCCGTGTGAGAATTTTCTCCTGAAACTCTGTACCTTTGCTTTGGAGACAGACTCCATGTTGCTGGCCAAGTCATCAATCTCCATCTTCAGCTCGCTCTTCTCCTTCTCCAGCTTCTGCTTCACGCGTTGCAGGTTGTCGATCTGCTCCCCCAGCTCAGCTGTGCTGTCCGCGTGCTTCTTGCGCAGGGCGGCAGCCGTGGCTTCGTGCTGCAGCGTGGCCTCTTCCAGGTCACGGCGCATCTTCTGGAACTCTGCCTCACGCTTCTTGTTCATCTCCACCTGAGCTGCTGTCGCTCCTCCTGCCTCTTCCAGGCGCTCGCTGATCTCCTCCAGCTCCCTGGACAGGTCAGCGCGATGCTTCTCGGCTTTAGCGCGAGAGGTTCGCTCTGCCTCAATTTCCTCCTCCAGCTCCTCAATGCGGGCCTGCACAACAGCAGGGACCCTTCACACCCGTGCCCTCCTCCTGCCTGAGCTGAGCCTGAGCAAGGGAGGGCAAGGAACAGAGACTTGCCTGCAGCTCCTTGATTTTCTTCTGAAATTGCATGCCCAGGGCTTGTTCATCCTCAATCTTGCTCTGGATCTGGCTGATTTCAAAGTCTTTCCTTTGGGCAAAGTGAACCGTGTTAGAGCTCAAAGAAAAAGGACAAGTGCTGCAGCCCAGTACTCAGGTGCCCCAGAGCCGTACTTACTTCTTCAGTTTCTCATCCAGCTGCTGCTTGTCATTCTCCAGATCCATGATGCTGTCCTGGGCCAGCTTCAGGTCTCCTTCCAGTTTCCTCTTAGCTCTCTCCAGGTCCATGCGCAGTTTCTTCTCTTGCTCCAGGGACCCTTCCAGCTAAACACAACAAGACCATCAGGGCTCTGCCAGCCAGGTCAGCCTCCATACCTGTCCTGTTCCTGCTCTATGTCCATGTGCTTACATCATCCACTTGCTGTTCCAGCTTGGTCTTGGCTTTGGTCAGAGTATTGACTTTGTCCTCCTCTACCTGCAGGTCATCCAGGGTCTGCTGATGTGCCTCTTGGAGGGCTTTCTTCTCTTTTGTCAGCTTGGCAATGGTCTCGTCCAGGGCTGCCATCTCCTCAGTCAGGTTTTTCACCTTAAGGAAGAAGGGAACAAATGTAAATAAAGGAAGTAGATACAGAAGTTCTGTCATAGCACACAGCCCATTTTCTGGAGTGCAAGTGACAGGTTCTACCTCATACCTTGTTTTCAGTGGCATGTTTCTCTTTCTCCACCTTGGCCAGTGTAAGCTCAAGGTCATCAATATCTTTCTTCAGCTCTGAACATTCATCCTCCAACTTCCTCTTCTTGGCTGTCAGCTCAGCATTCATTTCCTCTTCATCCTCAACCCTTTCAGTTAGCTCCTTAATTTTGGCTTCCAGCTGGATTTTGTTTTTGATGAGCTGGTCACACCTTTCCTCAGCATCAGCCAAGCTATCTGCTTCCTGGTGAGGAGACAGAATTTTGTGGGTTCTAATGTTCTGAAGTTTCTCTTCTCTGCCATTTTGTCACTGAGTAGCAGCTGAACCTGACCTTCAATTCCAGAAATAGATGGATCTTGAGTGGTGTCTACTGGGAAACCTTTTCATTTGGAATCAGTGTTTATTCCAAAGTTTTTGTGTCTCCTAAATATTTCTTCCAGGGTGATTAGCTATGAGAATGCCTCATAGAACCCACAAGCAGAATGGAACAAGGGTTCCTTCAGTTTCTAGTTTCAAAAGGAACAAGGGATTGGAGTATTTTTCTCATGGAAAACTATGCAACATTTTCTTTTGTGTAAGTGACTAGTTAATAGTATTTGAGCAACAGAAACCTTTTGAGAATACTTCAGTGGTGGTTTTTTTTGGTCAAATTGTGTTTTCCTGATTGAGTTGGGAGGAAAAATTCATCCTTCTTAGGTTTGTTTTTACTGTGCTAGACAAAAGCACTGTTTTGAAAGTTATTTCTCTTCCAGCTCCAAGTTCTCTGCTGTTCAATAGACACTGGCTGGTGTTACATGGCTCTTTTCTCAGACAACAGCAATGTGGTGAGTGCCATGTGAGTCTGCCAGGAGTCTCACTAATTCCCTGCCAGTGCCTGTTTACTCAACATTAGAGTGCCCTCAGAATGTTTGATTTAGACTGTTTTTTACCATCCATTATTTCCTGTGAGTCTCTGTGCAAGACAAGAGGCATTCTGACAGTGTATAATTCTTTTTCTAAGGAAAAATGAACATTGATACTCACAGCCTGCACTTGGAGCTGCAGGTCATTTTTCTCCTGCACCAGGGCCACCATTTTCTCCTCCAGCTCCTTTCGCTTTGCCTCAGACTTTGCAAGCTCCTCCTTGGTTTTCTCAAACTCTTGTTTCATGTTGGCCATTTCCTTCTCAGACTCTGCACTCTTCAGCAAGGGCTTGATCTTGAAGAACAGCTTCATCCATGGCCAGTGTTTGACATTCATGAATGCACGAACGTTGTACTGGATGCAGAAGATGGACTCCCTGAGAACAAATCCACGTGATTATTGAATATCCTTTGTTCGGTGAATTTCGACTCAGTTAGCCACGTACCATTAGAACATAACAAGCAAGTGAGAAGTATCTACCTCCTCTCCACCATTTTCTTATATTCCACTCTCATCAGGAAGCCTCTGCACCTGGCTTGTATCATGGTCATAATTGCTGCCAGTTTCTCATCTCTCATCTCCTCCAGCACACCTATCAGTCCAGCTTTGAAGAACACCTTGAGAAAGGCAAGATTGTAGTTCATCAGTGTTGCGTACTGCACTACTGGGGCACACTGTATTTAAATACAGAACTTCATTCTACCTTGGTGTGACCAAATCTGTACTGGGTGTGGTCAACATCAATGGACCCAAGAAGCTTCTCTGAAGCCTTCTTGTTATCCATAAACTGACCCTCTGGAATAGCACTGGCATTAAGTACTCTGTATCTGTAAGAGAAAGCAGAACATTAGGAAATCAACAGTTCAAAACCATCACCATGGTTGAACCTCACAGCCTACTTAGCAACAGCTGAATAATATGATGTGTTAGAGAGTGCATTCTTTCCAGACAATGCAAGTCTTGAAAGACACTGCAAGAGAGTGCAAGAAATTTTCATACCATTAAATCCAAATGAGAGTCTAAGTGAATTCTCACAATCAGCATAAAATATATCATAAATTCACAGCAAAACATGACAATGTAAAATGCAAAGATTGCTGAGACAATCAGGCTCTTCAGCTTGGTCTGAATGGACAGAAAGGTGCAGAGCTCTCACCTCTGTTTGAAGTCAGCATAGAGGACTCTGCTGGGGAAGCCCTTCCTGCAAATCCTGATCCCTTCCAGCACGCCGTTACAGCGCAGCTGGTGCAGCACCAGCTCGTGCTCCATGGCACCTGACAAATACCACCATTAGTGACTGCCCTGCTGTTTGACACTCAGGAGAAGAGCTGCTGCTGCTCAAGCTTTCCTCCTCTTGGCTTGCCTTACCAGGTGTTTTGGTTTCATTTGGGATGATGCACCGTACAAAATGGGGGTGAGTGCTTCTCAAGTTAGCCATCAGCTTGTTCAAATTCTCCTGTGAGATCAAAAGAAAAAATTTGAGTTTAATCTAGTAAGAACCTCATGCTTATCTATGATATGCATAAAAAACCTGAGTCTTTCTGGGTCTTGAACTGTAGGAAATGCAGTATTATGTATTGTAAAAATTGTAAGATATGAATCAGAATCTTAGTGAATTACATGCCTGTCTTCTGACTGCAATTTCACTGAACTCCTATGAAATTTCAGTGGGTATTTAAATGAGGAAATGAATTCTGCTCTTACCCTGAAGAGAGCTGAGACAGTCTGGAAAGAAGAACCCTTCTTCTTGCCTCCCTTCTTGCCACCACCACCACCACCAGCCTCTGCAAGTCACAGAGAAGAAAATGAAACATTTTTTGTTATGGGCAATATATATTGGATACTACAGAACACAAAGCCACTTTATATTTCTAGTGTTCGCAGCTTAATTCTCAGAAAACTTTGTCCCACATTGAAAATACAATTTCCACCAAACTGACCGGCATCAGCTCCACCATAGTTGGCAAAGAGTAAAGCCAGGGTCTTCACAGATGATTTCTGGTACAGCCCAATGACAGTTTCATTCAGAGGGTCCTTGTTCTTCTCCAGCCAGCCAGTGATGTTGTAGTCCACTGTTCCAGCGTAGTGCACCAGGGAGAAGTGGGCCTCAGCCTTGCCTTTGGCAGGCTTGGGCTTCTGGAAGTTGTTGGACTTGCCCAGGTGCTGGTCATAGAGCTTGTTCTTGAAAGAGGTGTCAGTTGCCTTGGGGAACATGCACTCCTCTTCCAGGATGGAGAAGATGCCCATGGGCTGGGAGAAATCACAAGAAGTGGCAATGAAAGGTTACCAGGGAAATGTTCAGTATCACTTTGGAGGGGACATTCACCTGCCTGGCCTGGTAGAAGGAGTCCCTCCCACCATGGTAGGAGGGACATCATATACTTGCATTAGAAAGGTACCTTCTCAATGAGCTCAATGCAGGCAGCCAGGTCCATGCCAAAGTCAATGAACTCCCATTCAATGCCCTCCTTCTTGTACTCCTCCTGCTCCAGCACGAACATGTGGTGGTTGAAGAACTGTTGCAGTTTCTCATTGGTGAAGTTGATGCACAGCTGCTCAAAGCTGTTGAACTGCCCAAAGCAAGGAAAGGTGCACAGGTTCTCAAGGTGTGCCAAAACCAACAGGCTTTTGCTGCCATGCTCCTAAGGCTGTTTGAAGTTGAAACACCAGTCCCAACCCTACTGCACCATCATGTCTTTCCTTAGCAGGCCTTCTATGCTAACACTCACTGTGCTTGAAGGACATTTTAATTATTATTTTGCAAATCAAGCCCGAAGTTACAATTCTTTTTCACTGTGCTATGCTACGCAACTGCAAGTTTTGGTAAGCTCAGTAGGTCCGTGGGGTCAGTTCTCTGAGCTCCTGGAGAGTAGAAACCTCTTCAGTGTCCCACCCAAGAATTTCCCTGGCCTCAGATCAATATTCTCTTGGTTTCTGTGTTCTGACACCAACATCCTTGCATCATCACTGCATTCACAGCACAGGAAACACATTGAAGTTGCCCAGACCACTACCTTTACAAGAGCATCCACCCCCTTTGGCCCATAGCTGTGTGAGCCTTAGTCCTCGATGTATTTCTTAGTCCTCATGACCCCTCCTTGCCTATCACTTGACTGTGGTGACAAATCCCTTCTCCTTACATCAAAGATCTCAAAGCCAGCAATGTCCAGGACACCAATGAAGTACTGCCTGGGCTGCTTTGTGTCCAGCTGTTGGTTGATGCGAACAACCATCCACAAGAACATCTTCTCAAACATTGCCTTTGCCAAGGCACCCACTGAATTGTTCACCTAGAGCAGAGGGGACAGGACTGGAGTTACTCTGAGGAGCAAAAAAAATGCCCATGTACTCCTTGAAGCTGTGTATTTTCAACTGTCAGATGTTACCTGTGTCACGTTTTGACCTTTGGTCACGTATTCATTTCCGACCTTGACTCGGGGGTAACACAAGGCCTTAAGAAATTCAGCTGAGTTTAAGCCTGTTAGGTAGGCAGCCTTGTCAGCCACTAGAGGTGGGGAGAGAGAGAAAAGCATTTATGGGTAATCCGTAGAATTCAGGTGATGTGAAGTACTCTTCTGTTCATGTTCCAGGAATGGAAGAACATTTATCTCATCTCATACAGAAGATCTGTGAAGGAAGGCAAATTCTGGACACTTCTGATGGTCTTCTTTGAAAGCAAAAGTATGGCTTGCATAGGAAGACATAAAGCAAGGTACATTCTTTTTCTGTGGAAAGGGGATTTCTGGGCAGCACAGCTTGCAGGAGTTATTTCACCAAAACCGAAATTGCCCATCAAGGTGTCATAGTGAGTGGAGGTTTTCAAGAAAGAGAGAGAGTCCGTGTTGAAGGTCATGCTTTCAGGCAGCATGTTTTTGGGGAGCCACCATTGGATAGAATAATGGAACACCCCATGACTGGGAAGGAACGTCTGCAGTTAGACAGACTGGGGGCAAAAATGGAATTCTCAATGTTTTACATGGAGACTCAGGGAACTGCAGTGTGCCTTTGGGGGCTAACATAAAACCTATGGAGGCAGAAAACAGCTTGGCACAAATCAGCCCCTGAATTTGCTGATACCTTCTGTGCCATCAGGCTCTGCCTGCTCCTCTCGTTGTTTCTGCTTGAACTTCAGGTTTCCGTAGTGCATGACAGCCCCTGTCAGCTTGTAGATGGCTGTTTTCTCATCTGCAGTGAAGCCCAGGATGTCAATGGCACTCTGCAGTCAAAATAATGAATTCAAAAATATGTCCTTAGGAAGTCAGAGATGTCACCCTCAAGACATGCCCAGTAGGTACCTTGTGGTTGTGTCACTTACATCTGTAGCCATCAGCTCCTCCTGGTCATCAATGCTGGGGACAGTGACCTCCCCTTGACTCACAAAGTGGAAATCATAAGGGTTGGTGGTGATGAGGAGCATGTCTGAAAGCAGGAAGAGACAATGCATAGGCTCACTTTTGCCAATCAGGTGAGAGAGGAAACTGTTCCTCAGTGATCAACCCCAAAAAGCCAAAATGCTCTTTCCTACCAATGAGCTCTGGCTTCTTGTTGGACATGATCTGATAAAAGATGTGGTAGCTCCTTTCCGCCTTGAGCTGGAAAGTGACTCTGGACTTCTCCAGCAGATCTGCCCAGGGAGGTAGAAAGAGTTAGGCACTTGTGGGAATGTACATGGAGATGGGAATTTGGGAAGGGATGGGAACAGGCCAGGAGAATCTCTTACAAGTTTCAATGTCAGCAGAAGCCAGTTTGCCTGTGGCACCAAAGTGGATTCTGATGAATTTACCCTGTTAAGCAGAAGCAGCAGCAGGTCAGCCTGGATATGTTCTGCTGACATCTCCTTTGCATGAAGAACTGCTCAGGCATCCTGTGTGTTGCCATAAAGGGGAGAGATTTTATGCAAAGCTAGAACTTACAAAGCGTGAGGAGTTGTCATTCCTCACGGTCTTGGCGTTTCCAAAGGCCTCCAGCAGAGGGTTGGCGCTGATGATTTGATCCTCAAGCGTTCCCTGCAGGGACATAATTATTTAATGACTGAGTTGAGTTGACAGGGCAATGACAGGCCAAGCATTCAGTTTGTTCTTCCTGACTCACCTGCATTTTGCCTGACGACTGGTCTTCCTTCTTCTTCTCTCCACTGGCTGCAATTGTTGCAAAGTACTGGATGACACGCTTGGTGTTCACAGTCTTCCCAGCACCGGATTCTCCACTGCCAAAGCCAAGGAAGAAGCAGAGGGTGCGTGGTCAGCAGGTCAGTGTGTGGCACTGGGCAGCCCTGCAGGGACCCACACAGGGGGTGTACGTACGTGATCAGGATGGACTGGTTCTCCCGATCTGTGAACAAGGCAGAAGAGAAGAGATTGTTATTAATGCACTGGCGATCGGCAGCTTATTTCTTTCATAAACCTGTATGCCTTCACCCATTCTGAACATTTCCCAGCTGCAGGTGGGAAGCTGATATCTTATGGTGTCTAGTGTAGCACATATGCACTTCTTTTTCTGGATATTCCCTTCCTGTCCCACTGTTCATTTTGTGTATGAAAATGATTCCAACTAAAGATCAGTTTTGTTGACTTACTGATTAAATGGTCTATCAGTAAGTTGAATTGAACTGGAGCATGTGCTTCTCATAGACTTTATTACATAGGAACAAACACTCCTGATCAGTCCACAAGATTCTCTAAATGGTTTTTATATTGGTTCCCTATTGATTGTTGATGAAATAAAATAACAGAAACATCATAAACATGTAGTAATCTTTATCAGCATAGTCTTCTCTACAATATTGAAATTTTGGTATTCCCAGAGCTAGAATTAATATATCTCTTTTCAACAGCTTGAGCTGAGTTTGTTTCCCACAATTTTGTCTGTTTGCTTTCTTAACCGTATGAGGATATTATGAGAAACAGCATCAAAACCCTTGCTGAAATCCAGATGGACAATATCCAGTGCTCTCCCTTCATCTCTCCATGCAGTTGTCCCATTGTAGTAAGAAATCAGGTTGGTTAAGCATAATTTCCCTTTGGTGAATCCATGATGACTACTCCTGATCACTTCTTGTATTCTGCATTCTTAGACACAGCCTCCAGGATTAGCCATTCCAACATTCAGGTGAGGCTGACAGGCCTGTAGTTCCTTGGATCTTCCTTTTTGCCCTTTTTGAAGACTTGTGACATTTGCTTTCTTCAAGTCCTCACACATGTCTCCTGACTGCCATGACCATTCCAAGGTGAATGAGAAGAGCCAAGATATGATGTCCTCCACCTTCCTCAGCACTTGCAGGTGCATCAAATTAGGATGAACTTGTGGATGTCAGGTTTGACTAAAAGATCTCTAACCTGGTCCTCTTGAACCAAGGGAACGTCTTCATCATTTCCAATGACAAGAGAGGATATATCCTCACAACACCATTAAGCTGAACTACTTTGCCATGAAAAGACTTTTTCTCCTTTGTGAGTGTTTACAGCCAAGTGACTTTAAAGAAAATCATGAAACTCACCAGTCAGCATGAACTGATAGGCGTTGTCAGAGATGGAGAAGATGTGTGGAGGGGCCTCCTGGCGCTTCTTGCCTCGGTAGGCCAACACCACCTCGGGGTTGTACACCGGCAGCCACTTGTAGGGGTTGACAGTGACACAGAAGAGACCCGAGTAGGTCTGTGGGGAAGGGACACAGCACGTTGGCTTCCCCTCAGCCTGGCCCAGCACTTCCCAAGGCTGCCCAAAGGAAGCTGCTGCTGCTGCTGCTGCCACTTACGTAGATCATCCAGGCTGCGTAACGCTCTTTGAGGTTGTACAGCACAGCGGGTTCGTGCAGGTGGGTCATCATGGCCATGTCCTCGATTTTGTCATACTTGGGAGGGTTCATGGAGAAGATTTGATCTTCTTTCACGGTCAGGGTCTGCCAAGAAAACAGAAAGATCCACATATGTCATGGAAAAGCTCAAAGTGGGGATCAAATGTTGTCCTTTCAGCCTTGTTTTTGACTCACCTCTCCCCCTTCAGTCTTGACAGTGACTTTGCCTGATTCCCTGCTCTCGATTTTGCCTTTCACAAAGGATTCTTTGGGATGAACCACAAAGACAGATGTCTTGGCATCAAAAGGTTTGTTCTGGGCCTCAATTCTCTCCTTTTCCGATTTTCGGAGGTAAGGAGCTGCCTCCCCAAAACAAGCTAACTCAGCATCTGCAGAGGTCATGTCTGCACTTTACTGAAGGCACATCAGCAAAGAACCCTGTGGGAGAAAAGAAATGTGACATGAATAGGTCATCAATGTACCTTGCTTGCAAGGACAGCTTTCCTAATGCTTTAAAATTGAGCACTTACTAGAATTGCTAAAACTACCAAAAGTTGCCTTCCTTGTGTTTAACGATTTAAACCCAGAAGAGAAAAAATCTGCTTCATCCTTAAATAATACATAATAACTTTGTAAAAATTTCTTTTATTTGTGTCTTATGGTACTGTACATATTTTACTTCGGCTTTATGGATTGTAATGTCATATTTGAAAATACGAAGTATGTTAAAGAAACCTTTTTATTCTACTATAAAATTTAAAAATAAAAGTATAGATAGACTACGTACTAGTAGTATAGCCTTAAAAGCAGATGGAAAAACTTAGTTGGGAACTAGTTTGAAAGGAAAAGATATATATACATAATATGCAATAATGGGAATACCTAAAGGCTAGATCCAGTGCACTTACCTTGAAACTTTTCTAGTAGACAGGGCAGAGTGCTGCAAAGACACTTTTATAGAGTCTGGTTGGCAGATGCTCTGAATTCTTCCCCTTTCTTCGGTCAAAACATTTTTTGGCAAACATTCTTTGGCAAGGCATTGTCTGGCAAACTGAACTAAGGGCAAAATAGTCATTTGATTTAATAAGATATATTTAGAAATGTTTTGTATCTTACCAATGCTGTGAATGTATTGACTATAAATAATTTGTCTAGAGACATAAGGACAGAAGTTCAGTTAGTCGAGGCACTTGGAAAATTTGGATGTAGGACAAATGAACTATACTGCTGCATTTCCAATGGCTCCTTCGTGTACTCAAGGCAGATTTTTATTGCATGACTGTGGTGTTACTCTGATACATCCTCAGTCCAGCATTTCCATCGTATCACAAATACCACTGTCACTGCAGCTCCTTTAAACGTGCTCTTCTCCTGGTCATAGGCATTTTGATTGTTAAAAGAGTTCAGTGAAGAGCAGAGAGGCAAGGTCAGTAAATGTGATCCAAGGAGATATCCAACATCAAGCACTGGCCTGGGCATAAAAAGCTTGTTCCAAGGAAGAGCAGGCAACTTTCTGGAGTTCAAAACCAGAGCTCAGCCCTGGGCTCCCTGAGCAGGGCAGAGGGAAGCTGGTGTAAACATCCTCTGCCCTGAGCAGGAGGAGCTCAGAAATGACCTCTGTAAAACTGTGAGCACAGGGAGACATCAGAAGTGCTGTGTCTGTGCAGTCTCTCACTTCTGTAGACATACAGAATGTAGAGGACAAATCACAGAATGGTTTGTGTTGGAAGGAACCTTAAAAGAATCATCTGGTGCAACACCACTGCTGTGGGCAGGAATATCTTTGACTGGATCAGGTTGCTCAAAGCCCCATTCAACCTGAACTTGCACACTTCCAATGATTCCTGGGGCATGTGTCTCACTGGAATCTTCTTGAAAAATGTCACTTTTATATCCAACCAGAATCTATCTTCCCTCCAGTGTGTTGACTGCAACACATGGCTTGGTGTTAACAGCAAACCTCTGAAGTGCCCTCAGTCCCACTGTCCATGTTCTTGACAAATGTGTTAAATTAAGCTGGTTTCAAAACAACCTGCCTGGAGACACAACTTGTTACTGATTTCCAGCTGAAATTCAAGCCATTGACCACAACTGTTCATGTGTGATCAGCCAGCCAATGTACCATAGTATATTTTCCAGAAGGATCTGCTCCATGATCTTGCTATGCAGAGAGATGAGACTGACCAGCCTGTAGTTCTCTGGGTCTTTCTTTTTCCCCTTTTTTAAAAATGGGTTTTTTTCAGTCAGTGGAACAAGCCACAACTTGTTCAAGTGTGATGGATAGTGACTTAGCCTCTCCATCTGCCACTTCCCTCAGGATCTGGGGGTGCATCTCATCAGGGCAACTCCCTCACCTCTCCTTCCTTGACTATCCCTTCCAAATATTTTATAGCTGTCAGTCACAGCACATGTCAACCACACAATCCATCCCAACAAGTTTCTGTGGCAGCATTCAGGCCATAGTGCCTATCTGGGCAGTGGCTACCAGCTCCTTCTGTTTGTTTCCCACAGGCAGCGCCAACTCTAGAGCCTTTGTATGAAACTAGAGGTTTTCTAAAAACCTTGTCAAAACCCTGCATATCAAATGGCAAAATGCATAAAACTACCACATCAAAAAGCAAACTGAAGGAGTACCATTTAGTATGAGAGGCCAGGGGTCAGACTGAAATCAGTTTCATGTATACTAAAGGAAATATTATTTAGTTTTCACAGTATGAACTAATAGCTTTTGTCCTGTCTGAAATAAAAAAACTATTTCTCAAAACTCATTTCTTTTTTAAAAGGTTAGTTGCTAAGGATTTTCTGTGCCATCTGGCAAAAATCTGCAACCTATTGTAAATAAATTCAAGGTGATTTTACTGAAAATAGAAAAGCAGAAACCTACTGTAGTTCACATTCCCTCATGGACAATATATCAACTCTTGAAATACAGATCATGTATAGAACACTTGAGGTGATTTCCAGAATTTTGAGATACATACCAATGGATATAAAGATATTATAATGATAAATGTGAAGGTATATTTTATTTAAAAATATTAAATTAAGTTTCCCTGAGAGATGAGATATAAAAGACATTCTGCACGTCCCTAATAATGAAAAATTAGTTGCAAATTATCGTGGTTTTTATATGTACCATATAAGAACAAAATGTGCCTTCTGATTTTAACTGCTAAAAATCACAGCATCCCCATGTCTGTAAAAATAAGGAAGTGTTTTGCTTTGAGCAAAAAGATGAAATTTATGATTTATAGAGTTCAGACAGAGAAAGTATGCAACAACTCTTTCTTGAGACAATGAAAGAAGAGTGAGGGATGTCTGATGCTTCTCCTAGGGTGACATCAGGGGGTTTTCTCCCTTCACATTTGGAACTGCAAATCTTTGCTTTCCCAGTGGCTTATTTATTTCCCTAACAATATGAAGCTTACAGGATAAAGCAAACAACTCCTGCTAGGGAGCCCTGGGAAGTTGGAAAGAGCTCAGAGATGCTCAGCTTCTGCTGAGTCAGAAACCTCCTGCTGTGGGTTGAGGGCCTGGAGAGCAGGCTCAGACACAGACAGAAGTGTCTCCTTGTGCCCAGGGACAGGTCTCTGCAGCTTCTCCTCTGGTGACTGGGGTCCCTGATGCTCTGATCAGGAACTGGGAGGTGCTCAGGGCCATGGGAGGGACCAGGAATGAGCAAGATCTGCATGGATGTGCTGATTATCTGGCAGAATTTGACCCACATAAACTAAGCCCAGCTGGGAGAGCAGAGGAGCAGGGCGTGTGAGCCTGTCCCACCCTGTGCCTGGCCAGGGGCTTATCCACACTGCAAGGGACACGCCTCCAAGGACATGCTGAGGTCAGGTGGGTGAGGGTGAGAAGAATGAGAGCACTCACCAGTGCAGAAACTGAGAAAGGATAATGTAGGATAGGGGATGTAAAGAGAGGAGTGACAGGCAGTGGAGAGAGAAGATGCAGTAATGTGGGTGCATTGTAAATGAGAAGTTGATGCAGCAGAATTTTGCTGGAATGGAAAGGGCTTGAACTCTGCTGTCACTCCTATAGGAATCCAGGAGACAAACTCACTACAATTCATTTTAGAATGGAGTGTTCTTTTATTGCTAACATTTTTCCACATTTCTTTTTCAGTCTCAAAGAGCAAAAATCTCAAGAGAAGCTTTGTACTTTGGAGATAAAAATTGAGAATTGTGATTAAATCCTTTTAATTCATTATCTCCCTTCTCATTTTAGAAATAACTTAGTTTCAGTAACTGAATTAAGAAAAAAAATTAATCCAAATACTACACCTGGAACACATATACATGCTTATTTTTGCCAAAATAGGTTATTATCACATAGGAAAATAGGGTTACTAGAATAGTTTATCTTCTAATGAGAAGCCTTTAGCTGTAGGAATGAAATTATCAACATGCAAGAAAAAACATTTTCTCATATACTGTCTTGATCCAAAATGCAAAGATAAGCACCCAAGTTTCTTGTTAAAAAATGGAAGATCTTCAGCATTTTTTACCCTTTCATGTTAGTTTTACATTAATCTAGAAGGAAAATTTCCAATGGGATTGGAAGCTTGCAAATGAAATGGGATTTGCAGCTTGCAAATGCTGTTCTCAGCTATGCTGTTAATATTTATAAAACATGCCAGGAGGGACCTTTTTGCCTGTGGGTCCTTAATGACTGGTAAGGAACTTGTAGCCTCATACTGAAGATCCCTGGGTAAAATAAGAGACCTCTCAGGAATGCTGGCATGAGACAGGGAGAAATACCAGAACATTAATTCTCGGTGCAAGCGTCTCACTGTGACACTTTTGCTAAGATGTGGCTGAACACTGGATCCTGGACATGGTAAGAAAGAATTTCACATTAAAAGTTCTTATTCTAATGAAAAATAAGTGTTGTATTGAATTGAATGAAATATTGAGTACTTCTCTGGTTTTGGCATATTTAATCTGGGTAATTTTTCACCTGAGTAAGATGAGTCCTTCAGAGACTTGAGCAATCATTACAGATGAGCAATGCTAAAATGGATGGATAGAAAAACAGTTGGGGATTATGTCTAACAAAAAACCAATGATAAGCCTAACAAAGAAGAGATTAACTAACCTGATGAGGTACTCTGGGCCAGTTACTAGCTTGGCCATTGCAAGAACAGAACACGAGAGCTGACCTTTGTGCCTGCACTGCTGAGAATATCCTTGTATCTCAGGGTAGTGGTGAATGGACTGAGATGGCTTTGTGATCTTCTGATCCTGCTCCTTCCTTTGGAGACTAATTTCTGCAATGCTTGATACAGTTACTATTTGACCTCACAGCAGGGAAAAACATATGTGACTTCTGAAGTTTCAGTGGTATATTTCAAACCTCGGAATGTCTTTATTTTGCTTGGTGAGACCTAAGTCTTTACCCACTGAGGAAAGTAAGTCTTGCAAAGAAAAGTGAAGAGGGAGGGGAAAACCAGCTAGAAATTTGTGACAGTTGACTCACAGAATTTTTAGACTTAATGATAAACTGCTTTCTGTGTGCGTGAGATTTCTATGGTTACTCAAATTCCTCCCATCTTCGTAGCATGTCAGAGAAAGAAACATGAGCAGCAGGTTCTGGATGAGGAGGTGACATTCAGGATGCCCTTTCCATCACATGCCAAAGCAGCTGAAAATCTTCAGTTACCAAACAGGTGAGTGAGGTGGACAGGCTCTGATGGCAATGGAAGGAGAAGGAAAAGGCAAAAGGAGCTGAACAATGGCGTGGAAGGAGAAGAAATGAGAACAGCATTATGAAATAAAATTAGCTTGATTAATTGGCTTGTTTCTCTGTTGACTGCTCTTGCTAGAGAAGCAGAGAGGGGTTACACTATGGAAATAGATTTGTTTAGATTTGCACAACCAGCCTTTTTCGCCTCTAAGTGAATGTTGCAATTATATAAGAAAAATGTTTACCACTTTTCTTCATAAAACAAGAAGGGCATCAGAACATTAAAACCAAATTGTACAAGGCATTTTTAAGTACAGAAAAAGTTTGCAGTATTGATACCAGGTGATTTGTGTTTGTAATTACCATATTCATTATTTACATTGGAAGAAGAGGGTTCTCAAAATTTGCTTTCAGTTTTGCGAGAATACACATTAAGAATTGTAAAACTTTGGTTTCCCATGGTTGTTCTACATGTGTCCTAATGTAATATGTACCTTCAATAAAGCTGTGCTGTAATTCCCAGGAGAGCATGTAGGACTAGAATAATATATCTAAAGATGGCTTTAGGAAGAGCACACCTCATTTGAAATGATTAGTTTAGACTGAAAATGACAGCAAGTTGTAAGAATCCTAAAAAATCTCTGCAAAATAAAACATGCAATAATTGTAATATGAATTTAGAATCCTAAGGAATATGATGATTTTCCAAGTACAGCATATTATATTTTCAAGGTATTTCTAATTTATGGTTGATATTTTAATAATTTTATGTTGTTCAAAATATATTCTCCAAAATAAAAATGCTGGTTTTCTTATTCACTTATTTACCAACCCAACCCAGTGAATTCTTTCTTGCTACAGAAACATTCTAGGTCTGCCATAATAACATACAAACACAACTGCAAACCAAAAAAAAATCCCTAGAAACCTTCAGAAATAAAAAAATATCCCTTTTTTCCCCCAAAGTTAACTTTTGATGGGTTACAATGTCCATTTCCTTACCTTCTTAATTCAAGAGCAATAAACCTTCTTGACTAGTCTTCACAAAAGTACTTTTTTTTTTCTCTTTATTGCATTTACTTCTGAAAATTTGAGACAAATTCTCCAGTTTCTCAGAATTACTTTTAATTCTGATGCCATTTCACCCTGCCAAAGTGCTTGGATGTCCCTGTCCCAAAATCTCTCAGGACCTTCACAAAGTCTGCAATGCGACCACCATGTGAGGTGACCAGGGCAGGTGGTTGTGATAGCCACAGTGTGGTAAAAACAGCAGCTCCTGTGGCAGATAAATGGTATGGTTTCCACGTGTGGCACCGAATACCCCTGCTCTCTGCTGTGATTTGCTCCTAACAGGTAGGCCAGGCAGTTTAGGCAGGTTTAAAGCACCCAGGTTTCAACGAGATGGGCCAGGCAATTTAGGCAGGTTTAAAGCACCCAGGTTTCAACGAGATGGGCCAGGCAATTTAGGCAGGTTTAAAGCACCCAGGTTTCAGTGAGATCTCGTTGCTGGTGTGCAGTGGAGCAAGGCCCAGAGCAGGGTGCCCTGGATGGCTCCAGGCTGCCATCCCCTGGCACTGGGTGCCTGGAGCAGAGGGCCTGCTCAGCTGCTGCCCCCGGAGCTCCCTGTGACAGACAGGAGCCTGATGGGGCCCTGGGACAGGCACCCCCGGCTCCCTTCACTGGGAATAATGCTGGTGGCTTCCTGCCAAGGATCCCTAAAGGAACTGGTCTGTCCCTCAGGGTCAGGTGACAAAGCCCAAGCTGAGGAGAAAGCTGAGGGGAAAGCTGATGCGGCCTGTGCTGTGCTGTCAGAGCAACAGCCAAGGCCTGAGGGGAAAGGCACGGCCACCATCCCAGCCAATGTCCTGGGCTCGGTGTCCTCTGCCTGATCACCCATGGGGACTGCACCCAGCAGGTACACGGCTTTCCTGAGCTCTGCACAGGGCCAGGGGAGCCAAGGTGAAGGCAGGGCTGAGTCTCCATAACCATCATATCAGAGCCACCAGCCCGCCCAGGCCTTCTCCTGCAGCTCTGATACTCCTGGGACACTTGAGGGACCTCTGGAGAACGGCCCTACAGACTTCCCTAAATGAGTGCTGGGAAAGCAGAGCTTGAGCAAAGGGACATGGATGGCTCCTGCAGCACTGCTGGACCTCAGAGCAAGCCCTGCCTCTGCCTTCATCCTCACCCAGACAGGGACTCCAGGATGGCGGGTGTAAAATGCTGCACTTTCAGGGCTGCTGCCCAGCCTGTGTTTTCCATTTGTTGGTTAAAATGAGAGAGGCACTCCAAGAAGCCCCAGCTGACTGATGGAAATACCTGGGCAGCTGCTGTGTTGCCCATGGGAGAGCACATCCCAGGAGGGAATGGCCATGGAGCTGGGCTGGCCCAGGGCCATTGCATGGGCTCCAAAGGGGAACACTCTGGATTCAGGCTCGGAGCAGGGAGAGCACACTCAGGCCCCATTCTGATCTTTAACCTTTCAGCTGGCAATGGAGCTGTGCTGCAGTGAGCCTCTCTGGGGTAAGAATAGCAGCTGCTGCCTTGGGACATGGCACACGTGTCCAGCTCCTCCACGGCAGCACGTTGCACTGCGACATAGAAGGCAGCCTACCCGCCCAGGAATGTCTTCAGGCGCTATTAGTGGAAGCAAATCATCCCCACAAACAGGCACGACCCCGCACAGGAGTCTTAGGAGAGCGGGGCTATTTTGGGCTTTTGACATTGAGGATGAAAGGAGACACGTGATGGGCTGATCCTCCTGGTAGGGGCCTCCTCCAGAGCTCCTGTCAGCCTTGTCCCCTCCTCCAGCAATGCCTCTTGTGATGGCTTGAGAGGCAGCTGGGTGTGGCCTTGGAGTGCAGGAGGTGAGGGCAGAAGGAGCTGTGAGTTTGCTGGGGAGGCAAGGCTGGCCCTGAGTGCCATCAGCAGTGCCCAGCTGTGCTCAAGCACCAGCTTCTCCCTTGTGCCAGAGAGGAAAAGTAAGGAAACTTCTTCTGCAGTGCAATTGCCCAAGGGAAACAAAACCCAAAGGCAGCACTGGTCATAGAGTGTATGCAGAGGAATCTACTACAGTCTTTATTCACTAGACACTGAGGTGGGTACAAAGACTCACGGCAGACGGAAAGTGACCAAGAGGTTCACATTTTGTGCAGCCCTCAGGTCACTTTGCTGCCTGGTGACACTCTCACTCTTCCTCTTCTATCCTCCTATGGAACTCCCGGCTCTTGGCTCGGAGCTTGTTGACCTGTGACTCTGCAATGTCAGCCCGCTCCTCGGCTTCCTCCAGCTCATGCTGGATCTTGCGGAACTTGGAGAGGTTGACATTGGACAGCTCCTCCTGTGTGGGGAAAGGGAGTCTGTGATGAGGAGCCCAGGGCAGGGGTTTCATATTTCTTGCACCTTGGCTTTGTTGAACATCAGCTTTTCCCTAGGGGGAAGGCACAAATCTCCATCCCATTTTTACCACTGCTCACACATCACCCTCACACATAGCTCCTCATCCTTGCCTTTGAGGAAGATTCCTTGTAGAAGAAGCATAATGGGATTTGAACATATTTCTGCTCTGGAATGTGGGAAGAAAGCAAAAAGGAGAGCTGGAAGCCTTAGAGGTTGCTTTGTGGTTCTAATGCAAAAAATACTATGTGCATTTGCCCATCTCGGAACTTTTTCCATGACTCATTGCTGAGTCAGATTTATGATCCTTTCAGAGAGTTTGAAGAGCTCCATTATTAAAGAGTGGCATCTTCCAACTTTCTTATAATTATCTCCTCAAACATGGCCAAACTACCCTCTGGGAAAGCGGTTCCTACCAAGCACTCAGAGGGATACTTACAGCCTCCTCAGATTGTCTCTTATAGGATTTCACTTTCATTTGCAGCTTGTCCACCAGATCCTGCAGCCTGAGGACATTCTTCCTGTCTTCCTCAGACTAGAGTGGTTGGTGAACAGGAAAGAGAGTCAATTCTTGATTCAATTCACACAAGGTTAACAATTGCCCTTGGGGATGGTGTGTGCAAAGTGTGCCTTGCTGTGAGCAAACCGTGTCAGAGCAGGAGACCTCCTGCCTTACCTGGTAGGTCAGTTCCTTCACCCTCCGCTCGTACTTGCGCACGCCCTTCACGGCTTCAGCGCTGCGCTTCTGCTCAGCATCAACCTCCCCTTCCAGCTCCCGCACCTGCAAGGACAAGCCCATCCCTGCAGCTTCCCTGGCAATGTCTCTCCAAGGACACGCTCACTCAGCCACCACCCCAGCCCTACACACCCTGGCCTCCAGCTTCTGGATCTGCTTCTTCCCTCCCTTCAGTGCCAGCTGCTCAGCCTCATCCAGACGGTGCTGCAGGTCCTTCACTGTCTGGTCCAGGTTCTTCTTCATCCTCTCCAGGTGGGCACTGGTGTCCTGCTCCTTCTTCAGCTCTTCTGCCATCATGGCCGCCTGATCAGAGCAAAGGGTCAAAGCCATTTTTGGAGTGGAGATATTTTGGGGAGACTACATTCACCATCAGCAATGCCAGGAATGTCCAACTCACATCTGTGATGGCCTTCTTGGCCTTCTCCTCAGCATTGCGGGCTTCCTGGATGGTATCCTCCATTTCACCCTGGATCTGGGCAATGTCCGTTTCCAGCTTCTTCTTGGTGTTGATCAAGCTGGTGTTCTGTGCAATGGGAAGGACATGGCAAGAGTTGAATTCTAAAACCTGTCATAATAATCCTTCTGCCTGAACAAAGACTCTCCCCTTCCAGCTTCCAATTCTTACTGTGGAATTATTGTTACAATGCTTGTTTACAAAATGTCCAGCGTGGGCTTGGGGAATGGATGCAAAACACGCCTTTAATGGGGACAGCAATAGAGAAGTCTCTATATTCCACCCCTCTATATTTGTTCAGTATCAACACAGCTCTTTGCTCCCTCCCTGACCTGGGTATGGAGGAGTTGCACACGTTCAGCAGCATCCAGAAGCTCCTGCTCAGCCACTTTCCTCGACCGTTCCGTCTGCTCCAGGGCTGCCCGGAGCTCCTCAATCTCAGCCTGCAGCAGGTTTGCCCTGCGCTCCACCATGGCCACCTGCTCCTTCAGGTCATCCTTTGTCCTGAGAGCATCGTCCAGATGGATCTGGGTGTCCTGGAAAGAAAAAGAAATCACCAGGTGTCAGTGGTACCTTGAACTACAAATATGTCAGTGATCTCATTTTTCTCTTTTCTCTAGGTTTGCTGAACAGACCTTGAGCACTGCCTGGGTGTTTCTCAGGTTCTTCTGTGTCTCTGCAGCCTGGCGGTTGGCATGGCTCAGCTGGATCTCCATTTCATTCAGGTCTCCCTCCATCTTCTTCTTCAGCCTCAGGGCTTCATTCCTGCTCCTGATCTCAGCATCCAAGCTGCTCTGCAAGGACTCCACAACTCGCTGGTGGTTTCTCTTCAGTTGGTCAATCTCCTCATCTTTCTCTGCTATCTTCCTGTCAATCTCAGCCTTCACCTGGTTGAGCTCAAGCTGCAGGCGCAGGATCTTCCCCTCCTCATGTTCCAGGGAGGCCTGGACAAGTGGACACAAACGATAATACCAATAAACCTACTGCTTCCTTTTAGGGAATGGCAGAATATTTCCTGAGATCTCAGCTGTCTGCACTACCCAGCCAGAAGAGAGGTCTGCCCAGGCCTTTTTAACCCTGTTTCCTCATTTATTATTGCAGACACCACTCATTATGGATGATGCATTACCTCAGCTTCCTCCAGAGCAGCCTGGATTTCAGATTTCTCCTGCTCAATCTGCTTCTTGATTTTCTCCAGCTCATGGATTGCCTTCCCTCCCTCAGCAATCTGCTCCGTGAGGTCAGAAATCTCCTCTGTGGGAACAAAGAGCAATGGCATGGTCAGGCACAGAGCAGAATGGGAAGGGTCCTGTCCCACCAAGGTGACAGGCATCTCTGCAGACCTGCAGGCACAGCCCCATGAACAATGCTGATCATGGCTGAGAGTGAGCAAGGCCAGGGAGGAGCAGAGGGCCAGGGACTTACGCTGCAAGTTCTTGTTCTCTCGTTTCATTGTTTCCAGGTGGTCCAAGGACTCCTCATAGGCATTCTTCATCTTGAACAGCTCCGTGCTGAGAGAGCGCGACTCCTTCTGCGAGGCCTCCAGCTCAGCCTGCGTTTCCTCATACTTCTGCTTCCATTCTGCCAGGATCTGAAGAGAAACGGGGTGTGAGTCGGGCTGTGGCCATCACAGGGACACGATCTGGCCAGGAGTGCTGGTGCTGGAGGCCAAAAGACCTTGTCAAAGTTCTTCTGCTTCTTGTCCAGAGCAGCACAGGCAGCATTGGATTTCTCCACATCAATCATCAGGTCCTCCACTTCATTCTGCAGCCTCTGCTTTGTCTTTTCCAGGGAGGCACATTTGGCATTGACAGCTTCAACCTGTTCCTCTGCATCCTGCAGACGCTGTGCTAGCTTCTTCCTGGGAGACATAAAGTCAGTTGCACATTAGTACTGGGTCCTAATATGTGGTTTTTACTATAGTATGCCTCATGATTTGCCATTTGCACTCACACAGTGTTAAGGGCTACATTTTTTCTGTCCATAGGCTTTGCCTCTACTATACCACTAAACACATTATAGCATAAAGTTTCTCATTTTCTCTTGCTCTTTCCCCAATCAAATCCATGACTTTTTCGTCATAATATTGTGATGTTTCTCTCGCAATGTCTTTCAACCTTTGAATTTTCAATCGTGCTTTTCTTCTTTCCCTATCACCACGTACTTGGCCTCCTCGAGCTCCTCGGTGCGCTGAATCGCGTCCGTCTCGTATTTGGTTCTCCACTGGGCCACTTCACTGTTGGCCTTGGACAGGGCTCGCTGCAGCTCCCCCTTGGCCTCCTGCTCCTCCTCATATTGTTCCCTGAGCAGGTCACAGTCGTGGCGAGCAGACTGCAGGGCATGGGCCAGGGCATTCTTGGCCTTGGGAGACAGTTGGGTTGGGACAATTGATTTCCCGTGAGATAGTAAAATGTTAACCTGATGAAAGTTCTTGAAAATTCTTTGATTTTTACATTTGAAGTCAGACTGAGAAAAAAATGGAATATTCATTCCCTGTTTTGAGTTTCTAGAATGCCTTCTCAGGAGTGATAATGATTGAATTCTAAATGACAGCTATAGAGTTGCAAATCATTGAATCCTTTTAAATACCTTCTAAAGCTTTAGCTGCTACTGTGAAAATATACAGTTTCTTTTTATATATATCTGAATAATTTTTTATATGTCATCATAAATCGGATTAAAGACCTAAAATAGTTTTTCCCTGTCTCAGGATCCACATTGAGGGGGTTGTCTTCCTCAGCTTTCCACACCAGAGAGGGAGGAGGTAAAATTTCTCACCTTGCTTGATAGCTCAAAAACTAAAATGATACAGCTAACATTCTGATTTTATGTGAGAGTAGAAATTATCGGTAAAGAAAACAGATTCCCAAACTAAAATCAATCCCCTACAGGAAGTAACTTTACCTTTATTTCTTCCTCTAAATGTCTCTTTAGTTCCTCAATCTGTTGAGTGAATGCCTGTTTGCTTCTGGATAACTGAGATATCAAACCATCTTTTTCTTCCACCTGGCGTGAATATTCACCTAAGAAAGTTTCACACAGATTACCATTTGAAATAAATATTGAATCAATATTTCTTTCAAGCAACTAGCTTACTGAGAATAGATCAATTTGAGTAAAGCATCAATCTTCTTCTCATTATCATTGGTTCCCAGTTGTTCCATTCCAGAGGGGTATAGGGGTGTGTTACCTGACTCTGTCTGCAGACGAGCTCTTTGAGCACTGAGGTCATTGATCATGCGTTGATGTTCTTCTTCCTTGGTCTTAAGCTCACTCAGCTGATCTTCCAGTGTGCGGCACATCTTCTCCAGGTTTGCCTGTAAGTCGAAGTCAGATAAGAAAGGAAAACTACCACTAAATTCTAGCATGCTGTTCTCAAGGTGAAAAACAATGCAACTGGAGGGATAGCAAAATACAATCAGAATCAAAATCATATATTAGGGTGGGTATCATAGGGCAATAACGTAACAGAAACTCTGTACCTTGGATTTGGAGACAGACTCCATGTTGCTGGCCAAGTCATCAATCTCCATCTTCAGCTCACTCTTCTCCTTCTCCAGCTTCTGCTTCACGCGTTGCAGGTTGTCGATCTGCTCCCCCAGCTCAGCTGTGCTGTCCGCGTGCTTCTTGCGCAGGGCGGCAGCCGTGGCTTCGTGCTGCAGCGTGGCCTCTTCCAGGTCACGGCGCATCTTCTGGAACTCTGCCTCACGCTTCTTGTTCATCTCCACCTGAGCTGCTGTTGCCCCTCCTGCTTCTTCCAGGCGCTCGCTGATCTCCTCCAGCTCCCTGGACAGGTCAGCGCGATGCTTCTCGGCTTTAGCACGAGAGGTTCGCTCTGCCTCAATTTCCTCCTCCAGCTCCTCAATGCGGGCCTGCACAACAGCAGGGACCCTTCACACCCATGCCCTCCTCCTGCCTGAGCTGAGCCTGAGCAGGGGAGGGCAAGGAACAGAGACTTGCCTGCAGCTCCTTGATCTTCTTCTGAAATTGCACGCCCAGGGCTTGTTCATCCTCAATACTGCTCTGGATCTGACTGATTTCAAAGTCTTTCCTTTGGGCAAAGTGAACCGTGTTAGAGCTCAAAGAAAATAGACAAGTGCTGCAACCAAGCACTCAGGTGCCCCAGAGCCATACTTACTTCTTCAGTTTCTCATCCAGCTGCTGCTTGTCATTCTCCAGATCCATGATGCTGTCCTGGGCCAGCTTCAGGTCTCCTTCCAGTTTCCTCTTAACTCTCTCCAGGTCCACGCGCAGTTTCTTCTCTTGCTCCAGGGACCCTTCCAGCTAAACACAACAAGACCATCAGGGCTCTGCCAGCCAGGTCAGCCTCCATACCTGTCCTTTTCCTGCTGTATGTCCATGTGCTTACATCATCCACTTGCTGTTCCAGTTTGCTTTTTGCTTTGCTCAGAGTATTGACTTTGTCCTCCTCTGCCTGCAGGTCATCCAGGGTCTGCTGATGTGCCTCTTGGAGGGCTTTCTTCTCTTTTGTCAGCTTCACAATGGTCTCATCCAGGCCTGCCATCTCCTCAGTCAGGTTTTTCACCTTTGAGAAGAAAGGAGCAAGCACAGACAGAAAATGGTGCTTAAAAACTTTATAACAAGGCAAGTCTTTTACAGAGTGCAAGTGACAGGTTCTACCTCATACCTTGTTTTCGGTGGCATGTTTTTCCTTCTCCACCTTGGCCAGTGTTAGCTCAAGGTCATCAATATCTTTCTTCAACTCTGAACATTCATCCTCCAGCTTCCTCTTTTTGGCTGTCAGTTCAGCATTGATTTCCTCTTCATCCTCAGCCCTTTCTGTCACCTCCTTAATTTTGGCTTCCAGCTGAATTTTGTTTTTGATGAGCTGGTCACACCTTTCCTCAGCATCAGCCAAGCTATCTGCTTCCTGGTGAGGAGACAGAATTTTGTGGGTTCTGAAGTTTCTCTTCTCTGCCTCATCCAGCAACAGAAGGTTCTAAACTGCTAGTTACCAAGCAGAGAGAGGATGGCTTCTCCTGAACTTGCACTCACAAGTGCCACTTTCAAGTGTAGTTTGCATTTTACCTCAAATTTAATTCATTTTCCTACCTCGTGTCAAGGATCTACATTTGCCTCCTTCCTCTGAAGGCAAGAGCACTGATTCCCACTTGAAAATCTTTGTATCTTTGCACTGGCTGTCAGTGGGCTTACCACATCACTGCCAGAATTTGTTTCCTCACTTTCACATACATATGATGGAAAATTCCCCAAATTTATGACTTTTGGTTTTCTATAGTCTGATCTTCTGTTTGTATGGAACAGCCTGAATGTACAGACTCATTTTCTGAGTAATAAACTAAAGGTGATAAACTCACAGCCTGTACTTGGAGCTGCAGGTCATTTTTCTCCTGCACCAGTTTCACCATTTTCTCTTCAAGCTCTTTCCGCTTTGCCTCAGACTTTGCAAGCTCTTCCTTGGTTTTCTCAAACTCTTGTTTCATGTTGGCCATTTCCTTCTCAGATTCTGCACTCTTCAGCAAGGGCTTGATCTTGAAGAACAGCTTCATCCATGGCCAGTGTTTGACATTCATGAATGCACGAATGTTGTACTGGATGCAGAAGATGGATTCCCTGAGGCATAATTGAAACATATAATGAATATTCTCCATCTGATGAGTGTCAACACTTTCCCATGAGCAAAGTGACTTTAACTGAAGAAGAGGAAGGTGTACCTCCGCTCCACCATTCTCTGGTACTCCACCCTCATCAGGAAGCCCCTGCACCTGGCCTGGGTGCGGGTGATGAGCTGTGCCAGCTTCTCATCCCTCATCTCCTCCAGGAGTCCCAGCAGCCCAGCTTTGAAGAACACCTTGAGAGAGGGAATGTTGCAGCACGTCACTATCAGGTAGAGCAAAGCCCAGGCAGACAGTGAATGGGGAGGTTTGTACCTTGGTGTGTCCAAATTTGTACTGGGTGTGGTCCACATCGATTGACCCAAGGAGCTTCTCAGAAGCTTTCTTGCTATCGATGAACTGTCCCTCAGGGATGGCACTGGCATTAAGCACCTTGTATCTGTGGAAGCAGAGGAAGATATGGCTGTTTTTTTCCAAGCAACACACAGTAGCCACTGTGTGCTCACCAACTATTTTTGAAAACAGAGCACAGCCTAAATGGACCCAGGAATGAACCAACATTGCTTTTATGATGCTGACAAGCACCGTGCTCTCACCTCTGTTTGAAGTCAGCATAGAGGACTCTGCTGGGGAAGCCTTTCCTGCAAATCCTGATCCCTTCCAGCACGCCATTACAGCGCAGCTGGTGCAGCACCAGCTCGTGCTCCATGGCACCTGGCAATGCAGAGCACAAATGAATGGCACAGTTGGCAGTGCAGAGGGGCCTGGATGTATCAGAGGCAGGATCTTTCTGCTTGAGCATCTTACCAGGTGTTTTGGTCTCATTGGGGATGATACAGCGCACAAAATGGGGGTGAGTGCTCCGCAGATTGGTCATCAGCTTGTTGAGATTCTCCTAGAGGAACCAATTACCAGCGTGAGTTTCCTTCTATTGCGGGTTTGATTCACCAAGTCCAGGTAATGATTTTACGACTTCTCAAGTTGTAAATGCAATGCTAAAATTGACCCTGAAAAACCTGATGTGGAATTTCCAAAGAAATTTATCTGCTTTACAGTTATTTTAAATAACTCTTTCAAATTTATATTAGCTCACCCCCTTTCTTCACGTTTTAGAGATAACAGATGCAGTACTATACCCGGAAAAGAGCTGAGACAGTCTGGAAGGAAGAACCCTTCTTCTTGCCTCCCTTCTTGCTACCACCAGCCTCTGTGAATTCAATACAGGAAAACAAAAAGTTTTAAAATTAAGATGAAACAACTTTAGATATTTAGTGTTTATGGCTCTAATTCTGTGACAATTATCCCTCATTAAAAATACAATTTCCATAAAACTGACCGGCATCTGCTCCACCATAGTTGGCAAAGAGTAAAGCCAGGGTCTTCACAGATGATTTCTGGTACAGCCCAATGACGGTTTCATTCAGAGGGTCCTTGTTCTTCTCCAGCCAGCCGGAGATGTTGTAGTCCACTGTTCCAGCGTAGTGCACCAGGGAGAAGTGGGCCTCAGCCTTGCCTTTGGCAGGCTTGGGCTTCTGGAAGTTGTTGGACTTGCCCAGGTGCTGGTCATAGAGCTTGTTCTTGAAAGAGGTGTCAGTTGCCTTGGGGAACATGCACTCCTCTTCCAGGATGGAGAAGATGCCCATGGGCTGGAAGAGATTGTTACAGATAAGAGGGAGAAACAGATTAGAAAGGAGACATCTCTTGGTTGGAAAGTTGGTGAAGTCAGAAAAGGAAGCTGTTCCCATACTGACTTTAAGTCAGAGAAAATCAACTAAGGCTGAACTTTTTTCAGTGTTGTTGGTTCATTCAAAATTATGGAAACGCCTTTGCCGATGAAGTTATTATAGATATGACAATGTGAAATACTTTCCTCTCCATGAAACCTGTTTACCCATAAGTATTTAGAGAACATGACCACCTTTCTGACTTCATTTTATAATTTGGTAATGAATTCTCTCACCAAAAGTCCTAATATCTGAATAATGATCTCCAAAAACACCTCTACACTGTTGTCGCTTTCATAGTATATATATTTGAAGAAGCCAAAATATTTTCACATGCTTCTTAATTGTATCTCTTGGCAAGCATAGACACCCAATTTATATTAGATTTGAACAGGAAGGATACCTTCTCAATGAGCTCAATGCAGGCAGCCAGGTCCATCCCAAAATCAATGAATGTCCATTCAATGCCCTCCTTCTTGTACTCCTCCTGCTCCAGCACGAACATGTGGTGGTTGAAGAACTGTTGCAGTTTCTCATTGGTGAAGTTGATGCACAGCTGCTCAAAGCTGTTGTACTGCCAGACATCAAAAGACATACAACACTTTCAAGGATCAGCAATAATACCAAGGTGTCCTCTTGTGCAAACCTAATTCACCATATCTTATACTTTAAATACAAGTCCTCTTCTGTGTAGTTTTCCTTTGCTATGTCTCTAGGATAGGCTTTATATTTAGAAAAGAGAGGTTTCTAGTTTAGAGCAATTAGAAGATTAGTTTCCTTTTCTGGTTTTTTTTTTTTGGGGGGGGGGATTAAAAACATGATCCCAAAAGCCCTATGAATAGTTGTAGGGAGATACTTGCTTCTATTAAGTATATTTCAAAATTCTCAATTATAGTTCTACAAAAATACTAGGAAAACTGTGTTCCTTACATCAAAGATCTCAAAGCCAGCAATGTCCAGGACACCAATGAAGTACTGCCTGGGCTGCTTTGTGTCCAGCTGTTGGTTGATGCGAACAACCATCCACAGGAACATCTTCTCATAGACAGCCTTTGCCAGGGCACCCACTGAATTGTTTACCTAAAGCACAGAGAAAGCTTTGGAGGTTATTATTCACAGCAGAAGAGAATCAATGGCAACCATCACAGCACGCTCCACATTATCATATTTTTTCTACCTGCTGCACAGTTTGGCCCTTGGTGACGTATTCATTCCCCACTTTGACTCGGGGGTAGCAGAGGGCCTTGAGCAGGTCTGCTGAGTTCAGACCCATCAGGTAGGCAGCCTTGTCAGCAACTAAACACCAGAAAAGACAAAAGAGTAGATATTCAAAAAGTCCTAAAAGTCACTGTTTGACTGACTGGCCTAATAGTGTTCTCCACAAGGTTGCACAACAGTATCTGCCAAAGCTACAAAGCTGATTTTTCTTTTGTGTTCAGGACTCAAATTCTATAACTCTTTCTGAACTTCAGTTTCTGCAAACTTTCTTCAAAAAAGCTCATTGCTTTTATCTTCTTTCAGGTGTCAGTATGGAACTTCAAACTTTCTAGTCATACAGCAGGAGGATTTATCACTCAGAAAGATAGAAGTATGGACTATCCTTCCTGCTGTGACAGAGACTAATGAAGTACACATCTCACATCAGAGTTTTCTCCAGTAGGTGAGGGTGAAGAGGAGCACAGCCTTCTGTCTTGTTAGGGCTGAACCTTCTCACTGCTCCATACTACATCAGAGGTTGCAAGGTGTATTTCAACTTCAGTATGATTAGCAATGTTACAGCAATTGATATGCAAGTCTTCTGGCTTCCTGTAAGTGTACATTGGATCTCTTATATAGTAACCACAGACGAAAAAGTATAGGTATCATTAAGTGGGAAGAATGCCTCGACTGGCATCTAGTCATGGAGCAACCACTCTTATTCTTAATTTATGCATTTAAAGCCTGAAGTCTGCCTAATGTAAAAAAGACTCTCTCTTTTGGAAAGCTTGCTGACTCTGCTGATACCTTCTGTGCCATCAGGCTCTGCCTGCTCCTCTCGTTGTTTCTGCTTGAACTTCAGGTTCCCGTAGTGCATGACAGCCCCTGTCAGCTTGTAGATGGCTGTTTTCTCATCAGCACTGAAGCCCAGGATGTCAATGGCACTCTGGCAACAGAAACACAAATACACATATACCAGGGCACAAATCCACCAGATGATCATTTGGTAAAGTTACTCACATCTGTGGCCATCAGCTCCTCCTGATCATCAATGCTGGGGACTGTGATCTCACCTTGACTCACAAAGTGGAAATCATAAGGGTTGGTGGTAATGAGGAGCATGTCTGAAAGCAACAGAAGGAGAAAAACAAGTTTACTTTAGTTTCCAGATAACACAATGAACTATTGCTCAGTGATCTTCCTTCAAAAAAGGTTAGTGATCGTTCCTACCAATGAGCTCTGGCTTCTTGTTGGACATGATCTGATAAAAGATGTGGTAGCTCCTTTCCGCCTTGAGCTGGAAAGTGACTCTCGACTTCTCCAGCAGATCTGGCAAGGATGGTAGGACAAAGTCAAGAAGAAGTAGGGTAGGGCAAGCAGAAGAAGTAGGGAAAGCTGGAGGGAAGGGGATCAGGCCAGAAGGGTGTCTCTTACATGTTTCAATGTCAGCAGAAGCCAGTTTGCCTGTGGCACCAAAGTGGATTCTGATGAATTTACCCTGAAAGCAGCAGGAAAATCAATCAAGACCTATTTAACCAATCTGGACAGCGAGAATATTGAAATTAGTGTTGACAGTTTTCCTAAGTAACAACTCACAAAGCGTGAGGAGTTGTCATTCCTCACAGTCTTGGCATTTCCAAAGGCCTCCAGCAGCGGGTTGGCACTGATGATTTGATCCTCAAGTGTCCCCTACAGAACAATAAGTATTGTTAGGTATGCTTTCCAAAAATCACATTAGGAACAAAGGAAAGCATTGATCCCAACATGTGTCTACTAATTTACCTGCATTTTGCCTGATGCATTTTCCTCCTTCTTCTTCTCCCCACTGGCTGCAATTGTTGCAAAGTACTGGATGACACGCTTGGTGTTCACAGTCTTCCCGGCACCGGATTCTCCGCTGCCAAAGCCAAGGGAGAAGCAGAGGGTGCGTGGTCAGGCAGGAGGTGCCCTGGCACCGGGCAGCCCTGCAGGGACCCGCACAGGGGGTGTACGTACGTGATCAGGATGGACTGGTTCTCCCGATCTGTGAAGAGACAGAGAGGTAAGAAACAGAGATAAGAAAAGACAAATAAGAAATTCAAGAACTAGGAAAAAAAGAAGAACTGAAGCTTCCAGAGGGTCCAGGAACAGAAATAGCAAAAAGTGCCCAGGGGATTCTAATGGGTACTTTTGATGCTACCAGGAGTACTTCAGCTATAAGCAACTGGTTCTGTAAAGGAATCACTTCAGAGAAACTTCAGTAACTTTATCCCTTTCCTTACATAGTCTTTTCATTGCCTTACATTTCCTCACATTGTCTTTTCATTAAGCTACTTATTTATGTCTTAATAGGCAAGTACAGGTAATGAAAACATTGTGGTTGTAATTTTCTTGTATGTTAATACTTCTAAAGCTAAAAGTTTCTTGAATAATATTATGGAAATTTGGAGGCATCATTAATTACAGAAGCATCTGACCAACCTCTTTCACCCTTTTTCACCTCTTTTTTTAGTCCCTATGTATACAGAAATTATGCATTCTTGAGATTATACATCAACAACATTCATTTTTTTTATTCTGAATGTATTTCCCAGCGTCTAAGAAAAAAACAAGAGAAGAAGTTCTAAAATCCTGCACACCTTTAATTTCAATGTATATATAAGGAAGAGAAAATTAAGGGGTGAAAGGAAGAGGAGAAAGCAGAAAGAATTTTTTGAAGTCACTCAATTTAAATGTTAAAAGCTTTATTTTTTCCTTGATATTGTTTTTTGAAGTTTACTTTTCACTATACAGTGCAGTTGATTTACAGATGCAGTTACAGACAAGTGCAGGAGCTCCAGAGATCATTAAAGGCTGTATGTAATTTAGATCACATGGCTATGATCTACACAATGAAATCCCTTTGCATACGTGCCTCAGGTAATGCTTACGTACCTATTTAGAGATCTCTGTTTTATTTCTCAGCACTGATGCTTGAAAATTTCAATTGATATTATGCATATCATTTATAGGATATGTGTCATTTAACTGTATCCTATACTCTCCATCTGAGACTAATTTAGTGATTCAGATACAGAAATCCATCCATATATGTCGGATTCCATTATAGGCATAAGGTCTACATCACAGAATAGGTGATTTCTTTCCAGTGAATTTATACCCTCTGCATTATGATTCTAATGGGAACATTGACACTCAGCTCTCACAGACCATTAGAGTTAAGTGCATTAATCTTCCTTCATAATTAATTTCAAACACAATTTTTTTTTTTATATGTAGTACCATATTTCCTGAGGATACCCTACAATTCCCTCTACAGACAGACAATTTCAAGACCAGCTCAAAGGCAATCAGGCACTTACCAGTCAGCATGGACTGATAGGCGTTGTCAGAGATGGAGAAGATGTGTGGAGGGGCCTCCTGGCGCTTCTTGCCTCGGTAGGCCAACACCACCTCGGGGTTGTACACCGGCAGCCACTTGTAGGGGTTGACAGTGACGCAGAAGAGACCCGAGTAGGTCTGTGGGGAAGGGACACAGCACATTGGCTTCCCCTCAGCCTGGCCCAGCACTTCCCAAGGCTGCCCAAAGGAAGCTGCTGCTGCTGCTGCTGCCACTTACGTAGATCATCCAGGCTGCGTAACGCTCTTTGAGGTTGTACAGCACAGCGGGTTCGTGCAGGTGGGTCATCATGGCCATGTCCTCGATTTTGTCATACTTGGGAGGGTTCATGGAGAAGATTTGATCTTCCTTCACGGTCAGGGTCTGTCAAGGAAACAACAGACCCACATGTATCACTTGAAAGCTCAAAGTGGGGATCAAATGTTGTCCTTTCAGCCTTGTTTTTGACTCACCTCTCCCCCTTCAGTCTTGACAGTGACTTTGCCTGATTCCCTACTCTGGATTGTCCCTTTCACAAAGGATTCTTTGGGATGAGCCACAAAGACAGATGACTTGGCATCAAAAGGTTTGTTCTGAGCTGCAATTCTCTCCTTTTCCGATTTTCGGAGGTAAGGAGCAGCCTCCCCAAAAACAGCCATCTCAGCATCTCCAGAGGCCATGTCTGCCCTCTAATGAAAGCTCGTCAGCAGAGGTGCCTTGTGGAGAAAAAAAACATTATTGGTCATCAAGAAGAATAATATAATCTATACCAATGAGAAAGCTCCTTGCTCTTTAGCAAATAAATTCCTAATTAGTCTCCAAAATAAGCTCTTAGGAAGAAACCAATTAAATCCACTTTGATTTGAAATTAAAAGTACCCTAGTCTGAACCCAAGAGTGCGTCTTAAACTTCTGCAACATGTAGATCTTGTAATACTAAATAGAACATATGAATATTTAGTACACTTTGGTAAGTCACCCTGAATTCTGACAAGGTTTGAATTTTTCACATAAACCGATCCACAGTCATAGAAAAATCACTCTCTGTTCCGATCCTTAATTATGAGCACAGAGTCTTCAAGAGAGTACTTTCTTGCTGAAAGGATTACCTTTTTTATTAAAAATGAAAAAATTACTTCATTTTATAGAGCCTCCCTATTTCCAATTATCTAGTCTAAGCTAATTCAACTGGAATTTAAGAGGATTTATGAAGAGAATTCATGCAGCTCTTTAAAAGTCCTGTCCTAGAACACAGATTAGGAATGGATTATTCAGTGTATTACCTTTGGATAACAGTTTGTATCCTGGAAGATGGTCAACCCTGTAAAATAGGAATGGCAGTTTTTTATTACTGCTGAACACAATGTAGATTGAAAATACAGACATGCATAAAAATTACACTGAAAATTTTTGCTCAAGTGGGGACTCCCTCATGGAAATGGTTGTTAGAGACAGAAAAAATGAAACAGGATATTGCAAGTACATTATCCTCTTTCTCCAAGCTCATGAATTGCATGCACTTACCTGGAAGCCTTCTGCGGAGACAGGCTAGACTTCTCTCTGGCAGATTTTATAGTGTCTCGTCTGCAGATGCTGCAGATGGTCCCCCTTTCTTCGGTCAAAACATTTCTGGCAAACCTTTTTTGGCCAAGCATTGTCTGTCAAACTAAGGGCATAATTGTCACTTGATTTGAATGATATAATTAGAACATTTTTATATCTTACTGACTACGTGAATACATCTATAAATAATTTGTCAAGAGTGTTAAGGAGAGAATCTAGACTACTCAAGGCACTTAGAGAACTTGCATGGTTCTATTGCTGCCTTTCTCAGTGATTTGCTCCTTGACCCATGGTAGTTTCCTTGGCATGTTTATACCACAACTTTTCAGTCATGTAATGGTGATGACAACGCCTATGATGCTTTAGGAACATATGCATGGGGAGGAACAAGGAAAATATGTCAAAAACTAGCAAATAACGTTGGGAGCCACTTTTCAGTGGTATTTTCTAAAAAGCACGAAGTAAAAATCTATTACAGCTGAGTTTTCTGTATAGGGCACTCTCAATAGCTGAAGTGATTTGAAATACAGTGAGTTGGGAGCCTGATCCCAAGTAATGGGAGACTCCACTTTGATATGGAGCTCTTGAATAGATTCCTGAGCTGACTGTTGAGGAATCAAATGTTGCAAATGAGTTAAGGTTGCTTAAAGTATCACCATCAAAGGCATTAGTAAGCAGGTTCAATATAAACTTGCAAAAGTACAACAAAATTTGATGGCAAGATTGTTGCTCTATTACCTGCTATAAAGATCAAGAAAAATCAACTAAGAAGTCCTTTAGAATGATTTGCACAACTACTGAGGATGCAAAGGATAAGGGTAAAAAGCGTAAGAAAAATCCTCATGTTGAGTTATAAGGTTCACAGAGGGCCCCTTGGTTTCTAAACTCCTGACAGAGTATAGATGCAGTTGGATCCAATCATAATACCAGACCTGGTCAACAGTTTGTGTCTAAAGGGTTTTAGCAGGACTAAATCATGGACTAATTTGACATTCATAAAGTGATTCAAAAGGATTTACTATAATTGCGACTGACTTAATTATAGATCCCAGCTATCAACATTAAAACTATGCTTGCTGTAGAGTGCTTAAATGAACTCACACATGCACGCACACAGACACAAAGGTGTGTATATAAATGTTCAAGAGTTAACAACCTGTTAAAAGTTCCCTCTGAGTTCAGTGAAATATTCACTTCAATTGTCTTGGAATTTCTCAGTGGGCAAGAGCTGAGCCTCAGGGAGTGGAGGACATTGCTCTGGTGGTTCAGCTCTTGGTGAATTTTTTGAAAATCAGTCCTCCATTTTTAACAAACTGGAGAGTTCATGAGTTTTGAGAGGCACCTCAGTCTGAGGGAGATACTGGCTGCAGCCTGCTGCAGTCCAGGAGAGCTCCAAGTGCCTCACTAAGGCCTGCTATTTATAGGATTGCAAGATGTATGGTTTCAGTCATCTATACATTTCCATCCTGGACACAATCCAGGTCAGTAATTACTGGTGCTTCCAAAATTCCAGTAGCAATGGTACTGGAGTTTCCAAAACTCCAGCAACTATGGTGCCATTCTGCTTGGTCGTGATTAAGGTAGGGAGAGTTCCAAGGCTTTCAGCTTGGACTGATTATTCCCTCTCTCATCCTTCACCTTTGCCAGGCAACAGGAGTTCCTGATACAGGCACTGCTGCTCCCACCTTAGCCACGCAAGGGCTCTTGGTATAGTCAAGGGACACTCATCAAGGCTTTATGGGAATTCCTGAGATTGTAGAGCAGACCTGAGTAGGAAGGGGGGGATGCACTATCACATCAAAATAAATTATATGCTCGTGCATGCATAGTTAATATATGTGTTTGTGTGTATTTAATTTTAAAAGCGTTTAAAATTTTTTTCTCAAGAAACTTTGCTTTGTCACTTTTGACAGTCATACATTTCTTACTTGAAATTGATGCGTATTTGCACTTTTTATTGTCTGCATAAATAACAAATTTCCTCTGTCAACTCTGAAGGTTGAACCTTCCAGAGGTTCCCATATCCCCTCCCTACCTCCAACTCCTCAAAAACCAGCAGGCCATGCTTGTTCCAATCATACAAACCTTGGCATACAATTCCAGCTGCTATTCATTCTGATATAACCTCATTCTTGCAGTGCCAAGATCAAAATAAGTGTATTTACACACTCACGGTCCCAGAAACACCTAACAACACTGCACCTTCCATACCAGGGCATTAGAGACAGCAGGGTGTGTAATGCTGATGGTGTGGGATAAAGAGATTTGCTGGTAGTCCAGGAGAATAACTGGTCCTAAGTTTTAGGAAAGGGAGTAATCACAGTATCATAGACACACAGAATTGTTTAGGCTGGAAAAGATCAGTCTACTTGTTATCCCAGGACTGCCAAGTCTGCACCTAAACCTGGACCCCAAGTGCCACATCCACACTTGATCTTAATCATTTAGACTTTTTAAGATCCTCTAGATCTAAAAGATCTAGGTCTTTTTCTCCTGGTCATTTGCATTTCAATCATTAAAATAGCTCAAGGAATATCACAGTGAAGTGGTTAGAAAAACGGTGCCTGTGATCCAGTGTAATATGCAGCATCAGATGATTTCCTGTGCTGTAGGAGCCCCTTCCAAGACTCCTCTGGCACATTTGGGGCCTCAGATTTTAAGCCAAACCCAGAGCTCACCCCTGAGCTCACTAAAGGAGTTATGAGGACAGTGGAATATCTCAAAAGGCCAAACTTTTCATATGGATTAGGAAGAAGAGCTGCCCATTACCAGAGGACTGGTGTGGAAATTTTGAATTCTTATCTAGTGCAATACATTAATGTAGAGAGCATTTAACATCTGATTAATAATGCAACCTCCACAAAACAATGCTTCATATAGGAATAGGGACCTCCTGCCAAATTTCTCTGTATGTTCAGATGCTATTCACAAATCCTTAGAGAAAGGAATCATTCAGTTCTGAGGAATGGATAGTGACCGTAGCCTTTGCCTTTTTTGGTTGAACAGCAGACTCATACTGAACAGACTACACTCAGGAGAGTTGAAAACTGGGAAGCTGAATTCCTTACAGCTCTTGCCATGCCCAGCATTGAAGTCCTGTGTTAAAATTTCTCCATGCTCCTGCTGTTCAGGGAATTCAGGTTCCTCAAGTTTCCTGCTTCAGGCTCTTCACCAAGTATCTCTTCATTTCTCAACAGCTGTCCTTTCAGGACAGAAATACCAACTGCAAATAAGAGGGGGCTACCACACTGCTCAAGCAACTCATGTAACACCCATAGGAGACTACAACTGCTCCATACAGTATGGGCAGATGTTATTTTCGGTTCTAGTACTCATTGCCAATGAGTGCTTGTAGAAATCACTAATTTGGGTGTGAAAGAAAAGCAGTGTAGATTTATTTACCTGGTTTGAATAGAGCTATGGACATAGCTGAAAATAAAGCTGTTTGAGAATTGATCTATGACAATACATGTAATGTAGCATCCTATGAAGCATTAAAATAGTCCCCAAAATTCAATATGATTGTGTTTATAAAGCTCTCCTGAGCAGTCTCTTCTCTTTCACAGCTGCTGCAAAGTGTGTGCTAACTAGCAGTTCCTTGGATGCAGTGAATTCCAATCTTACAAGGTCTAGAGTGCTAATTCTGTTGCTTATCTCCGCAGCTTTCCACTGGATCCTTCATCCAGTCATCATGTGTTTGCTGTAGTCTGAGGTACCATCTGGGATCATATTTATGACAAGTTCACCCCTGCTTCCAATACTCATTGTTGCCTGTCCAGTATTTACATTGAGATATTGACATCAGCACTACCTAAGAATTTTTGGAAGAGCTTGCCAGGTGCTGTTGTCCTTACAGCAGATGTACAAATGGCTAAAAACCTCCCTAAGGCAGAGGAGACTTGAGTTTCTATTAGTTGTAGAAATCCCTTCACTACTTTGTCTTGTTCAGGTGGTCCCTAACAGACCTTATCACAACATCCCTCGTTTTCTTCCTGTGATAGTGACAGTGGCAGATTCAAAAATCATGTAGATTAGAACTACAGTACAGTTACAACTCTTCTAGAAAGAGCAATGGTGTAGGAAGGAGTCTGAATGACTTGCTCGTTATTTCCCCCCACTGCCAAAAAACAAATTCTTAAATCCTTGCAGGGTTTTCAGCTTGCAAGTGCTTCTGTTTTGGCCCTGCTTTCATTAAGGTAGGGCTTGCCTAGACAGGTCAGTTTTCTCTGCAGCTCATCATGTTCAGTCTGACAGGGAATGCTCAGCCCCTGCTGCAGCAGCTTTTCTGCTGCCCTCTGTGTAAAATGAGAGCTTCCAGGAATGTTAGCAGAGGGGAGGCAGAAATGTCAGAGCACTGCTCTGTAGTAGCACTGCTCACCCCGTACTTCTGCTCAGATATGACTGAAAACTCAGCCCTGGAGAGGGTAAGAGCACATTTTCCATATTAAAAGGTTGGTTTTCAATTCATTGTCTCTCCATTAAGGTTCATGCTTTCAGTGTTATGTCATGCTCAGTGTTATGAGCAGAACATGCTTAGTCCATAATTTTGGTGTGACATCTGGTTAGGAAATTTGCCATTGAACTAACGTTTCTGATAAATGTGGCTGAAGGAATAGGCTGAGGCCATTGCTGGAAGCAATAAATGATTTCCGAGGAAGAGCTACTTAGGACCATAACTGGTAAGATTTAAAAGCTGCAGGTAAAGAATAGGCCAACCATTCTTTACCATGTGAAATGTGACCAAAAATTTCTGTGTCTAAGTGTGAGCACCTGTGAAGATAAGCTGAATGTCACAAGCTGGCCGTGGAGGAGCTGTGATGGCCTTGCTGTCCCTTCTGCTTTAGTCAGAGATTAATTTCTGTAGATCCTAATGCAGCTGTGATTTACCTCTACTACATGTCAAAGAAAGTGAATGCACCTGTCCTAGGGGGAGCTTTAATTATAAATTTGTTTCCAAGTAGGTCCCCACAGAGTGGTATTCTTGGAAGTCTTGGAGTGAGTCTGAGCTGAACACGAGAGGCAAATAAACTGAATAACTGAACATGAGAGGCAAATAAATCCCATAATCTGGGATTAGAGGATGGGCAATTTCAAGTGCACGCCACTCGTGCACCGCGATTCACACTTCTCCTGTCTCAACAGACACATCAGCGGAAGAGGTCTGGGCAGCAGATCCCATCCAAGGAGGTGACGCTCGGGATGCCCTTTGTAGCCCCTGCCAAGGCAGCTGAGGAGCTCTTATTACAAAGCAGGTGAGTGGAGTGGGCAACCTGGCAGACAGGAAGAGGTAATTGAAGCAGCAAGTAACTATAAGAGCAGGAAGGAAGGGGAAGGAAAAGGAAATAATGAAATAGCATGGTATTAATCACTGCAGGAAACTCTGTCATAACCTAAAATAAGCTGTCCTTGAGAGATAAAAGGTTCATGCAGCCCAGCTTCCTGTCGTTGAAAGTAATGCAGAGGAAGGAGCATCAGCATAGAATGGCATTCTACAGAACTCTCCTAATTCCAGAAATTTGTATTTTTGGAGTCCCAAATCAAAATGCAATGTCTGAGTACTTAGACCTTATGGTGGAATTTTAACTGATTAATTTCTCCAAGCATTTTTGAACTCATAAAGCATTCTCTGGACATAAAGTATGTTACTGTGATCCTACTGACCAAAGCCAACACATAGAAAGCAAGATCTTGTTGCTGGTGTGCAGTGGAGCAAGGCCCAGAGCAGGGTGCCCTGGATGGCTCCAGGCTGCCATCCCCTGGCACTGGGTGCCTGGAGCAGAGGGCCTGCTCAGCTGCTGCCCCCGGAGCTCCCTGTGACAGACAGGAGCCTGATGGGGCCCTGGGACCGGCACCCCCTGCTCCCTTCACTGGGAATAATGCTGGTGGCTTCCTGCCAAGGATCCCTAAAGGAACTGGTCTGTCCCTCAGGGTCAGGTGACAAGGCCCAAGCTGAGGAGAAAGCTGAGGGGAAAGCTGATGCGGCCTGTGCTGTGCTGTCAGAGCAACAGCCAAGGCCTGAGGGGAAAGGCACGGCCACCATCCCAGCCAATGTCCTGGGCTTGGTGTCCTCTGCCTGATCACCCATGGTGACTGCACCCAGCAGGGACACGGCTTTCCTGAGCTCTGCACAGGGCCAGGGGAGCCAAGGTGAAGGCAGGGCTGAGTCTCCATAACCATCATGTCAGAGCCACCAGCCCGCCCAGGCCTTCTCCTGAAGCCCTGATGCTCCCGGGACACTTGAGGGACCTCTGGAGAACGGCCCTACAGCCTTCCCTAAATGAGTGCTGGGACAGCAGAGCTCGAGCAAAGGGACATGGATGGCTCCTGCAGCACTGCTGGACCTCAGAGCAAGCCCTGCCTCTGCCTTCATCCTCACCCAGACAAGGACTCCAGCATGGTGGCTGTAAAATGCTGCACTTTCAGAGCTGCTGCCCAGCCTGTCTTTTCCATTTGTTGGTTAAAATGAGAGAGGCACTCCAAGAAGCCCCAGATGACTGCTGGAAGTACCTGGGCAGCTGCTGTGTTGCCCATGGGAGAGCACATCCCAGGAGGGAATGGCCATGGAGCTGGGCTGGCCCAGGGCCATTGCATGAGCTCCAAAGGGGAACACTCTGGATTCAGGCTCGGAGCAGGGAGAGCACACTCAGGCCCCATTCTGATCTTTAACCTTTCAGCTGGCAATGGAGCTGTGCTGCAGTGAGCCTCTCTGGGGTAAGAATAGCAGCTGCTGCCTTGGGACACGGCACACGTGTCCAGCTCCTCCACGGCAGCACGTTGCACTGCGACATAGAAGGCAGCCTACCCGCCCAGGAATGTCTTCAGGCGCTATTAGTGGAAGCAAATCATCCCCACAAACAGGCACGACCCCGCACAGGAGTCTTAGGAGAGCGGGGCTATTTTGGGCTTTTGACATTGAGGATGAAAGGAGACACGTGATGGGCTGATCCTCCTGGTAGGGGCCTCCTCCAGAGCTCCTGTCAGCCTTGTCCCCTCCTCCAGCAATGCCTCTTGTGAAGGCTGAGAGGCAGCTGGGTGTGGCCTTGGAGTGCAGGAGGTGAGGGCAGAAGGAGCTGTGAGTTTGCTGGGGAGGCAGGGCTGGCCCTGAGTGCCATCAGCAGTGCCCAGCTGTGCTCAAGCACCAGCTTCTCCCTTGTGCCAGAGAGGAAAAGTAAGGAAACTTCTTCTGCAGTGCAATTGCCCAAGGGAAACAAAACCCAAAGGCAGCACTGGTCATAGAGTGTATGCAGAGGAATCTACTACGGTCTTTATTCACTAGACACTGAGGTGGGTACAAAGACTCACGGCAGACGGAAAGTGACCAAGAGTTTCACATTTTGTGCAGCCCTCAGGTCACTTTGCTGCCTGGTGACACTCTCACTCTTCCTCTTCTATCCTCCTATGGAACTCCCGGCTCTTGGCTCGGAGCTTGTTGACCTGTGACTCTGCAATGTCAGCCCGCTCCTCGGCTTCCTCCAGCTCGTGCTGGATCTTGCGGAACTTGGAGAGGTTGACATTGGAGAGCTGCTCCTGGGAGGGAGAAGGAGTTGGTAGTGAGAAGTTTGGGGTTTGGCGTTTTCTTTCCTCCTGTGCATTGGCCTGGGCAAATTCACAAACCTCTAAACTCCACCCACCACTGCTTGTACAAAGTCTCATGAGATCTCTCAGAGTCATTCTCACATATCCCCTTAACTGAACCAGAACCCCTACTCTACCCTGGATTGTTTCCACAATGAAGAAGCCGGGCTCAGACAATCATAAATTCAGGGGCTGTAGAACTTCCCTCAGTTCATCCCTGACTGCTGCATCCGCAGAAATAGGCAAAGGTTCTTTGCACTATTCTAAAAGCGAAATGCAAAGTGTTTTGTGGGAGAGCTTCCAAAACCTTTCCTGTCTACTATCAAAAGTTCTAAAAATTAGGTATTTCCAAAATATCTTCATATATTTTACATTACATCCATAAAAGTCCTTAGAGGTTGCTTTGTGGTTCTATGCTATGTGCATTTGCCCTCCTCAGGAATCCTCTTAAGGGCTTATGGATTTCATTCTCAAAGGTGAGTCTGCTTTATAAGCCTTTCAGAGATTTTGAAGAGCTCCATTACTGATGAGTGGCATCTTCTAAATTTCTTATATTTGTCTCCTCAATGGCTAGACTACCCTCTGGGAAAGTGGTTCTTGCCAATAACTCAGAGAGATACTTACTGCCTCCTCAGATTGTCTCTTGTAGGATTTCACTTTCATTTGCAGCTTGTCCACCAGATCCTGCAGCCTGAGAATATTCTTCCTGTCTTCCTCGGACTAGAGTGGTTGGTGAACAAGGAGAGTCAATTCTTGGTTCTCCATCACACAAGGTCAACCATTCCCCTTTTGGGATGGTGTGTGCAAAGTGTGCCTTGCTGTGAGCAAACCGTGTCAGAGCAGGAGACCTCCTGCCTTACCTGGTAGGTCAGTTCCTTCACCCTCCGCTCGTACTTGCGCACGCCCTTCACGGCTTCAGCGCTGCGCTTCTGCTCAGCATCAACCTCCCCTTCCAGCTCCCGCACCTGCAAGGACAAGCCCATCCCTGCAGCTTCCCTGGCAATGTCTCTCCAAGGACACACTCACTCAGCCACCACCCCAGCCCTACACACCCTGGCCTCCAGCTTCTGGATCTGCTTCTTCCCTCCCTTCAGTGCCAGCTGCTCGGCCTCTTCCAGACGAAGCTGCAGGTCCTTCACTGTCTGGTCCAGGTTCTTCTTCATCCTCTCCAGGTGGGCACTGGTGTCCTGCTCCTTCTTCAGCTCTTCTGCCATCATGGCCGCCTGAGAAAAAGGTCAAACCCATTTTTGGAGTGGAGATATTTTGGGGAGAGTACATTCACCATCAGCAATGCCAGGAGTGTCCAACTCACATCTGTGATGGCCTTCTTGGCCTTCTCCTCAGCATTGCGGGCTTCCTGGATGGTATCCTCCATTTCACCCTGGATCTGGGCAATGTCTGTTTCCAGCTTCTTCTTGGTGTTGATCAAGCTGGTGTTCTGTGCAATGGGAAGGACATGGCAAGAGTTGAATTCTAAAACCTGCCATAATAAACCTTCTGCCTGAACAAAGACTCTCCCCTCGCAGATTCCAGTTCTTACTGTGGAATCATTGTTACAGTGGTTGTTTACAAAATGTCCAGCGTGGGCTTGGGGAATGGATGCAAAACACGCCTTTAATGGGGACAGCAATAGAGAAGTCTTTCTAGTACTGCTGGTCCTCTGGTAAATTCCAACCCTCTGTATTTGTTCAGTACCAACACAGCTCTTTGCTCCCTCCCTGACCTGGGTATGGAGGAGTTGCACACGTTCAGTGGCATCCAGCAGCTCCTGCTCAGCCACTTTTCTTGACCGTTCCGTCTGCTCCAGGGCTGCCCGGAGCTCCTCAATCTCAGCCTGCAGCAGGTTTGCTCTGCGCTCCACCATGGCCACCTGCTCCTTCAGGTCATCCTGGGTCCTGAGAGCATCATCCAGATGGATCTGAGTGTCCTGGAAAGAAAAAGAAATCACCAGGTGTCAGTGGTAACTTGAGTGGCAAACAGATCTCATTTTGTCAGTGATCTCAGTTTTCTCTTTTCTGTAGATTTGCTGAACAGACCTTGAGCACTCCCTGAGTATTCCTCAGGTTCTTCTGTGTCTCTGCAGCCACACGATTGGCATGGCTCAGCTGGATCTCCATTTCATTCAGGTCTCCCTCCATCTTCTTCTTCAGTCTCAGGGCTTCATTCCTGCTCCTGATCTCAGCATCCAAGCTGCTCTGCAAGGACTCCACAACTCGCAGGTGGTTTCTCTTCAGTTGATCAATCTCCTCATCTTTCTCTGCTACCTTCCTGTCAATCTCAGCCTTCACCTGGTTGAGCTCAAGCTGCAGGCGCAGGATCTTCCCCTCCTCATGTTCCAGGGAGGCCTGGACAAATGGACACAAACATTGATAATACCAATAAACCTACTGTTTCCTTTTAGGGAGTGGCAGAATATTTCCAGAGATCTCAGCTGTCTGCACTACCCAGCCAGAAGAGAGGACTACCCAGGCCTTTTTAGCCCTGTTTCCTCATTTATTATTGCAGATACCACTCATTATGGATGTGTACCTCAGCTTCCTCCAGAGCAGCCTGGATTTCAGATTTCTCCTGCTCAATCTGCTTCTTGACTTTCTCCAGCTCATGGATCGCCTTTCCTTGCTCGGCAATCTGCTCCGTGAGGTCAGAAATCTCCTCTGTGGGAACAAAGAGCAATGGCATGGTCAGGCACAGAGCAGAATGGCAAGGGTCCTGTCCCACCAAGGTGACAGGCATCTCTGCAGACCTGCAGGCACAGCCCCATGAACAATGCTGATCATGGCTGAGAGTGAGCAAGGCCAGGGAGGAGCAGAGGGCCAGGGACTTACGCTGCAAGTTCTTGTTCTCTCGTTTCATTGTTTCCAGGTGGTCCAAGGACTCCTCATAGGCATTCTTCATCTTGAACAGCTCCGTGCTGAGAGAGCGCGACTCCTTCTGCGAGGCCTCCAGCTCAGCCTGCGTTTCCTCATACTTCTGCTTCCATTCTGCCAAGATCTGAAGAGAAACAGGGTGTGAGTCGGGCTGTGACCATCACAGGGACATGATCTGGCCTGGAGTGCTGGTGCTGGAGGCCAAAAGACCTTGTCAAAGTTCTTCTGCTTCTTGTCCAGAGCAGCACAGGCAGCATTGGATCTCTCCACATCAATCATCAGGTCCTCCACTTCATTCTGCAGCCTCTGCTTTGTCTTTTCCAGGGAGGCACATTTGGCATTGACAGCCTCAACATGCTCCTCTGCATCCTGCAGGCGCTGTGCTAGCTTCTTCCTGCAAAGTGGTAAGCACAGTTCTTAATTGGAAATGAAGGTGGATGTTGATTGTCATATTCACCAATGCACTGAGACACTTCTTAGTATTTGGTCCTAATGCATATGGTGCAGAGCCTGTCCCTACAACTCATTTTTTTCCTATTTCATTTCCCCAAGGTCTTCATAGAATCAGAGTGTGACAGAATGGTTTGGGTTGGAGGGGATATCAAAAATCCACTAATTCCATGCCATGGGCAGCGACACCTTCCACTAGACCAGGGTGCTCCTAGCGCTGTCCAGCCTGGCCCTCCCAGGAGTAGGGCAGCCGCACTCAAAGGGATGGGGCAGCCACAGCTTCTCTGCGGTCTTGCTATCTCTCTGCACTTTGCACAATCCCATATTTGTTCTTTCTCCTGCATTCTTTGTCACATAGCCTGTTCTCCTTGTGCTTTTCTGTTTCATATAACTCCTCAACCTTCTATTAGGCTTTTGCCTTTGAAAATCTCAATGGTGTCTTTAAATTTCCCTTATTCGTGTATGCCAAACTACCACGCAGTGCTCACATACTTGGCCTCCTCGAGCTCCTCGGTGCGCTGAATCGCGTCCGTCTCGTATTTGGTTCTCCACTGGGCCACTTCACTGTTGGCCTTGGACAGGGCTCGCTGCAGCTCCCCCTTGGCCTCCTGCTCCTCCTCATATTGTTCCCTGAGCAGGTCACAGTCGTGGCGAGCAGACTGCAGGGCATGGGCCAGAGCGTTCTTGGCCTGGTGGTAAAAATATGGCAATAAGGAGTAGGTGTTTCCTGGGAACTTTCTCTTACTGTAACTTAAATACATCCTAAAGAGATAGTGGTTAATTATGCTGATAAAAACACAGGAGTCCTGCTATGCAAGGGTCTAGATTGCATGACCTAAGGGGATGATTTCGATCGCCTTTTGAAGCCTTGAACACTTCACAAAACCCAGTATTATGTCAAATATTTATTCCATATGTAATATGAATATCTTCACCTTTATCTCTTCTTCTAGCTGCCGCTTCAGTTCTTCAATCTGCTGGGTGAAAGCCTGCTTCCCTCTAGACAGCTGAGAAATTAAAGTATCTTTTTCCTCCACCTGGCGTCCATATTCACCTGAAAAAGTTTTCAGTTGAGAAAACATTTTAATAGCCAAGAGAGCCATTTATGGGGTTCTCCCATTTCCAAACTACAAATGGAAGGGCTGTACCAGATTCTGTCTGCAGACGAGCTCTTTGAGCACTAAGATCGCTAATCATGCGCTGATTCTGCTCCTCCTTTGTTTTATATTCACTCAGCTGGTCTTCCAGAGTGCGGCACATCTTCTCCAGATTTGCCTAGAAAATAATTGCACATAAGAAAATGAGTAAATACTTTGATCCTGCCTTCTTTTAGCAAGTAGATATGTCAGAAGATGCAGTTGACATATATTGGGACTGTACATACGCCCACACTTCTACACATAGGATTTGGAGAAATCATTTATAATATAACCTGGTAAACACTAAGTAATATTAGATTAAAGAAAAGTATCACGTTGCTATAAAATTCCTTATAAAAATAATTGTGTACCTTGGCTTTAGACACAGACTCTATGTTACTGGCCAAGTCATCTATCTCCATTTTCATCTCACTTTTCTCCTTCTCCAGCTTCTGCTTCACACGTTGCAGGTTGTCGATCTGCTCCCCCAGCTCAGCTGTGCTGTCCGCGTGCTTCTTGCGCAGGGCGGCAGCCGTGGCTTCGTGCTGCAGCGTGGCCTCTTCCAGGTCACGGCGCATCTTCTGGAACTCTGCCTCACGCTTCTTGTTCATCTCCACCTGAGCTGCTGTTGCTCCTCCTGCTTCTTCCAGACGCTCGCTGATCTCCTCCAGCTCCCTGGACAGGTCAGCGCGATGCTTCTCGGCTTTAGCGCGAGAGGTTCGCTCTGCCTCAATTTCCTCCTCCAGCTCCTCAATGCGGGCCTGCACAACAGCAGGGACCCTTCACACCCGTGCCCTCCTCCTGCCTGAGCTGAGCCTGAGCAGGGGAGGGCAAGGAACAGAGACTTGCCTGCAGCTCCTTGATTTTCTTCTGAAGTTGCATGCCTAGAAGTTGCTCATCTTCGATCTTGCTTTGGATCTGGCTGATTTCAAAGTCTTTCCTTTGGGCAAAGTGAACCGTGTTAGAGCTCAAAGAAAACAGACAAGTGCTACAGCCCAGTACTCAGGTGCCCCAGAGCCACACTTACTTCTTCAGTTTCTCATCCAGCTGCTGCTTGTCATTCTCCAGATCCATGATGCTGTCCTGGGCCAGCTTCAAGTCTCCTTCCAGTTTCCTCTTAGCTCTCTCCAGGTCCATGCGCAGTTTCTTCTCTTGCTCCAGGGACCCTTCCAGCTAAACACAACAAGACCATCAGGGCTCTGCCAGCCACGTCAGCCTCCATACCTGTCCTGTTCTTGCTCTATGTCCATGTGCTTACATCATCCACTTGCTGTTCCAGCTTGATCTTGGCTTTGGTCAGAGTATTGACTTTGTCCTCCTCTGCCTGCAGGTCATCCAGGGTCTGCTGATGTGCCTCTTGGAGGGCTTTCTTCTCTTTTGTCAGCTTCACAATGGTCTCATCCAGGCCTGCCATCTCCTCAGTCAGGTTTTTCACCTTTGAGAAGAAAGGAGCAAGCACAGACAGAAAATGGTGCTTAAAAACTTTATAACAAGGCAAGTCTTTTACAGAGTGCAAGTGACAGCTTCTACCTCATACCTTGTTTTCGGTGGCATGTTTTTCCTTCTCCACCTTGGCCAGTGTTAGCTCAAGGTCATCAATATCTTTCTTCAACTCTGAACATTCATCCTCCAGCTTCCTCTTTTTGGCTGTCAGTTCAGCATTGATTTCCTCTTCATCCTCAGCCCTTTCAGTAACTTCTTTAACTTTGGCTTCCAGCTGGATTTTGGTTTTGATGAGCTGGTCACACCTTTCCTCAGCATCAGCCAAAGCATCAGCTTCCTGTTAGGGAGATACCATTTTTAGGGATGTGCTTCTTGAGGCAATATTGAGATACTTAACCTGCATAGTGCACGTTCTTGGATAGCAGTTTTGTAGTTTAAAATTTAATGTTCCAACAGAAAGACATATATTATAGAATTGATTTTGTACTGTTAGTTTTGCAGCAGCCAGATGTAAAAGCTAGAAACAAGTAAAATCCTTTTCAATCTACCTGACGACATGAGAATTTATACATTTGTGCAGGGTATAGAACCCAATATTTCTCATAATATCAAACATTGCATCAAAGTGCATAATCATAAGAATATCTCAGCATGCACCATAGAAAAGTGTCACCCAAGTAATATTTTGACAACAGATACCTCACAGTCTTTAAGGAAGCCAGTTATGCCTTTGAGAGCACCACTGAAAGAATTACAATTGAACTGAACTAAATCAAAGTTTCTATGTGGTTTGAAAATGTACCTGTATATATCAACCTGATAATCACAGTAAAATTAGGATAAAGCCCACTGGTGGTACTCACAGCCTGCACTTGGAGCTGCAGGTCATTTTTCTCCTGCACCAGTTTCACCATTTTCTCCTCCAGCTCCTTCCGCTTTGCCTCAGACTTTGCAAGCTCCTCCTTGGTTTTCTCAAACTCTTGTTTCATGTTGGCCATTTCCTTCTCAGATTCTGCACTCTTCAGCAAGGGCTTGATCTTGAAGAACAGCTTCATCCATGGCCAGTGTTTGACATTCATGAATGCACGAATGTTGTACTGGATGCAGAAGATGGACTCCCTGAAAGATAAGTTGAATTAATATTCAGTATTTACACCATGATGACACAATAAGCCAAGTACAGTGAACCTGATTTGGAAAAAAGTCTACCTCCTCTCCACCATTTTCTGGTATTCCACCCTCATCAGGAAGCCCCTGCACCTGGCCTGGGTGCGGGTGATGAGCTGTGCCAGCTTCTCATCCCTCATCTCTTCCAAGAGGCCCACCAGCCCAGCTTTGAAGAACACCTTAGGTAAGAACATGAAAACAGGTGCAGTGTCTGTACTTGTTTAACATAAGCAGATACCTCAGCTTTCATGACACTATGGAAGTTAAGAGCGAAACCACAAAGAAAATATGTAGTGGCAGATACTCTCTTATAACTCCAAACTTCTGGTTATTTGCAGTTGAGGAACTATAATAGTCAGACATTTTCCTTTTATTTTTATTCTCTATTGATTCTTTTATTCTACAACTTAGTCGTAAATTCGGAACTTGATTAACCCTAAATTAAATAATATTTTGTGATGAATTTCTTTTTATTCAAGTGTTGGGTTATCAAGAATCTGGTTGATTTATTTTACACTATTTCTTATACCCTATTGGATCATTTCATGTACTATCAGGACTATCTGAGTGTCAGTATCAAGCCATGCAAACCAAAACCACTTGAAACAAACAGATCTTGTACCTTAGTGTGACCAAATTTGTATTGAGTATGGTCTATATCAATTGATCCAAGAAGTTTCTCACAAGCCTTCTTGCTGTCAATGAACTGTCCCTCTGGGATAGCACTGGCATTTAGTACTTTGTACCTGAGGAAGAAAATGGAAGGGCTTTCTTTGAACTCCAGAATGTTAAGGGTTGTTTCCAGCTTAACTGATTCTATGAATATGAAGACCAGCTGGCAGGTACATGGCAAGAAAGTCTTAAGAACTGTTGAGAACAAACAGCCCTTGTTAAACTAAAACTTTAGTGAAGGCTTTAGCCACAGGAGGGAAAGGTTAGATTTCAAAAGCTGTTTAAGGTGGACAAGGTTATCCAGTAAGAGGATGAAGTCTGACCTCTGTTTAAAATCTGCATACAGGACTCTGTTGGGAAATCCCTTCCTGCAAATCCTGATCCCTTCCAGCACGCCGTTACAGCGCAGCTGATGCAGCACCAGCTCGTGCTCCATGGCACCTGGCAATGCAGAGCACAAATACATCCATGTTCTGTAATGCAGTGGGGAAGAGTTGCACCACACTGACAACCTTCAATATGTATGTAAGTCTCTTACCAGGTGTTTTAGTTTCATTTGGGATGATGCACCGTACAAAATGGGGGTGGGTGCTTCTCAGGTTGGTCATCAGCTTGTTTAAATTCTCCTGTGAGAGTCATTAAGAAAAGCTGGTATTAGCAAATATAATTTCTTCTGTAAGCATCAAGTCCTCTGAAATTAAATACTATACAAAACTTAACAGAACCGTGAGCTCAAGCTCTCTGCACCAGTTTTTCTGACTTTCCACAAATCTTTGCTATATTTAACTTAGTGTGTAAAGTTCTTCTGAGTAATGTGTAGGAAAGGCACTCTTAAACACACAATTTTAATACATTTCACTGGCTCTAGTGGAATGCCTTCATTTGAAAGGATATCCATCTTCCATTGGATGTACCCAGAGAGATAAAGTAGTGCCCCTATGAGACAGTGTGAAGCATTCTGCAGTAGGCATTCAGGCTGGGTCATATAGAGCATACTACATAAAACCTTTGTGTTTTCCCAGCTGAAAGCAAAAGGGAAAAAACCAACAAGCTGAGTTTTAAATGTCTAGATTATACATTTATCTTGTAGGGTATGGTGAAATGAATCCCAGCCTTAAGCAAATGGAAAAGCTGTGCATTCAGTGAAATGAAGTATGAGTAGATGAATTGGATTTATACCTAGCAGAATGTGGCCCAAGAATTTCAGGATCTTTCAAAAAAACTAAGCCCATACAAGATAAGCTGTAGTAGTTGATGAGTTTGCTCCTTTTCTTAGGAAGAAATAGTGAATTCTGTACTGTACCCGAAAAAGAGCTGAGACAGTCTGGAAAGAAGAACCCTTCTTCTTGGCACCTTTCTTTCCAGCACCAGCACTTGCCTCGGCTAAATTGAAAATAAATAGATTTAAGAAATTTTTTTTGCCTTCTTTGGTTCCTTTTTGCAAGCTGTACATCAGTGAAAACATGTAATTCAAAGAACCAACCTGCATCTGCTCCGCCATAGTTGGCAAAGAGTAAAGCCAGGGTCTTCACAGATGATTTCTGGTACAGCCCAATGACAGTTTCATTCAGAGGGTCCTTGTTCTTCTCCAGCCAGCCAGTGATGTTGTAGTCCACTGTTCCAGCGTAGTGCACCAGGGAGAAGTGGGCCTCAACCTTCCCTTTGGTAGGTTTTGGCTTCTGGAAGTTGCTGGACTTGCCCAGGTGCTGGTCATAGAGCTTGTTCTTGAAAGAGGTGTCAGTTGCCTTGGGGAACATGCACTCCTCTTCCAGGATGGAGAAGATGCCCATGGGCTGGGAGAAATCACAAGGGAGACCAATTGTAATTTATCTTTCAGGGCAATAATGACCTCTTCCTAGGCACAGTAATGGAACACAGACTGAGATACACATCAGAAAATATTATTATTTAATTCCACTTTCTTCTAGCAAGTGGGACGGATCACATTGATACTTACTTTTTTAAGACAAAATTACTAATAAAAGAAATAGAAATTAGTTTTGTTTGTGTTGACAATGTGCTTTGTAAAATCAGAGCACTTCCTTCTCATTCAGTGGAACTCAGAGCACACACAGTTGTGTCGGACAAGTTGAACATGAGTCAACAGTACACCATTGAAGCAAAGCCATCAACTCATCATCAGCTTCACTGTGCTGCTAACAGCTTGAGAGAGTTGATCCTTCCCCTCTACTCAGCTCTGAGAAGAAAAGCTGGAGTGCTGTTCGAGCTCTTGGTTACCCAGCACAAGAAAAAGATATGAACATAGAAGATCCCTTTGGAAAATGAGACCAGGTAGTTACAGAGATTTGTAATGGATTTGAATAGGAAGGATACCTTCTCAATGAGCTCAATGCAGGCAGCCAGGTCCATCCCAAAATCAATGAATGTCCATTCAATGCCCTCCTTCTTGTACTCCTCCTGCTCCAGCACGAACATGTGGTGGTTGAAGAACTGTTGCAGTTTCTCATTGGTGAAGTTGATGCACAGCTGCTCAAAGCTGTTAAACTGGAAATAAAATAAGATGCATATTTGAAGATGCAGCAATAATTGCAAGATTTTATGTTTTAAAATTAAGGAATGCAGTTAACTTGACTTCCCATGCATTTCTTCAGTCTATTTTATAACATTATGAAAAAGAGAAAAGGATCAAAGTAATTGTCCATCAGGAAATTTTTTTCATGGACAAAATTTAAAGATAAATTATACATCCTGTTTAAAATGAGACCAAGTTACAGGGAGAATAAACCCAAGCTTAGGACTATCATGATTACTTTTTATACTGTATTGTCCCTGACCATATAAACAATGAACTTTTTTTGATTGGGCCATTTTGTACCTTGGATTTTGCACATCTTGAAATAGCACAAGTCCTTTGAAAGGTCGTTTTTTTTTTTTTTTACTTAGAAAGGGGAAATAGCAATAATCATGTGATGATATTATGTTTTCTTTAAAAATATGTCTCAAATTTATCATAACATAAACATGTCTCAAATTGATCACAACATTCAGTTGTCACTTCCAAATAGCTCTTACCAAATCTTACTTACATCAAAGATCTCAAAGCCAGCAATGTCCAGGACACCAATGAAGTACTGCCTGGGCTGCTTCGTGTCCAGCTGCTCGTTGATACGAACAACCATCCACAGGAACATTCTCTCATAGAGTGCCTTTGCCAGGGCACCTACAGCATTGTGCACCTACAGGAAAAAAAAAAAAAACTGGAGTTACAGTACAGGGCAGAGGAGAATCAAAATTATATTCATTCTACAGACAGTTACAGTTTACAACATGTTTCTCACCTGCTGTGCTGTTTGGCCCTTGGTGACGTATTCATTCCCCACCTTGACTCGGGGGTAGCAGAGGGCCTTGAGCATGTCAGCTGAGTTCAGACCCATCAGGTAGGCAGCCTTGTCAGCAACTGAAAAGCCAGGGGAAAAAGGAAGAATTTTATGTCCATTAGGATTTGAATCCTGGAGCATTCTCTAAAGGCTGAAGGGTTCTGGTCTTTGAAAATTTTCAGTAGGCTCTCGTAGAGGGAATCTTTGTAACACCACACTTGCCATTACGCATATTGAGCTTTTCTAAAAGAATTTCTATTTGAAATTCTTCACTGCAGCATGCAGAAAGTAATGAAGTTTTCAAAAATCTCCTGGCACAAAACTGAAAACTGAAGCGTGCTAGTCTGATTGTGTGCAGTACACATGCAGCTCGGGAGCTGCAGTGACAACAGTCAGGTACTGATCTACATTTATATGATCAAAAACACAAAATGGAGTGGAACACAGAGACAATATCTCTGTTCTCCTTCAGATCCACAGCCTACAGCCTATTCTGAGCTTTTGTTTCTGATGTTCAATAAAACTCATTGGGCTTCATCCTGTTACCAGTGGTGCTCCCCACCTGAATTGTCCTTTAACAAGAGGAGGCATTGCTCACAGAACTGAAGGCAGGGGTTGTAGGCCCTGTGCCAACAAAGGAAAAGAATGAAATAACACCTCTCACAGCTGACTTCCCTGAGCATCTGATAGGTGAAGGTGCATGGGATCATGTTTCCCTGTCATGTTAGAACTGAATCACTGGGCTGTTTCACAATTGCAAGCCATATTCCAGCAAAGGTAAGACTAAAGGAACATCCATAACACCTGAATTCTTGGAAGAGTATGAATAACAGTTTAAAATATTAATTGTTCATAGCATAAGTTACTTAAATCTTGAGATCAGGGAACTCGATGTACTGAGGACAAGGGACAGCTGTTTTTTGCTGGATGATTGTTTTGCTTGGGATCTAAAGTCCAACTGTGAACAACTTTTGCAGTCTTCCACATATATAGTGGCTTACAGAGGGTTAATTAATGAGTTTGATAATACCTTCTGTGCCTTCAGGCTCTGCCTGCTCCTCTCTTGGTTTCTGCTTGAACTTCAGGTTCCCGTAGTGCATAACAGCCCCAGTCAGCTTGTAGATGGCTGTTTTCTCATCAGCAGTGAAGCCCAGGATGTCAATGGCACTCTGGTAATACAGTGAGCAAAGTGAAATATTTGCAACTTATCTGATGTATGACCTGTGCCTGTTGACCTATTCTGTGCATTACTTACATCTGTTGCCATCAACTCTTCCTTGTCATCAATGCTGGGAACAGTGATCTCACCTTGACTCACAAAAGGGAAGTCAAATGGGTTGGTGGTGATGAGGAGCATTTCTGAAAACGTGTTCATGGGTTAAATTTAATTAATATTGTAATATGGTTGAATGTTGCTCAGAGATCTTCCTCTCAAAAGCTCAGTGATTTCTCCTACCAATTAGCTCAGGTTTCTTGTTGGACATGATCTGATAGAAGATGTGGTAGCTCCTTTCCGCCTTGAGCTGGAAAGTGACTCTGGACTTCTCCAGCAGATCTGACCAGGGAGGTAGAAAGAGTTAGGCACTTGTGGGAATGTACACAGAGATGGGAATTTGGGAAGGGATGGGAACAGCCCAGGAGAATCTCTTACAAGTTTCAATGTCAGCAGAAGCCAGTTTGCCTGTGGCACCAAAGTGGATTCTGATGAATTTACCCTGTTAAGCAGAAGCAGCAGCAGGTCAGCCTGGATATGTTCTGCTGACATCCCCTTTGCATGAAGGACTGCTCAGGCATCCTGTGTGTTGCCATGAAGGGGAGAGATTTTATGCAAAGCAAGAACTTACAAAGCGTGAGGAGTTGTCATTCCTCACGGTCTTGGCGTTTCCAAAGGCCTCCAGCAGCGGGTTGGCGCTGATGATTTGATCCTCAAGCGTTCCCTGCAGGGACATAATTATTTAATGACTGAGTTGAGTTGACAGGACAATGACAGGCCAAGCATTCAGTCTGTTCTTCCTGACTCACCTGCATTTTGCCTGATGACTTCTCCTCCTTCTTCTTCTCCCCACTGGCTGCAATTGTTGCAAAGTACTGGATGACACGCTTGGTGTTCACAGTCTTCCCAGCACCGGATTCTCCGCTGCCAAAGCCAAGGGAGAAGCAGAGGGTGTGTGGTCAGGCAGGAGGTGCCCTGGCACCGGGCAGCCCTGCAGGGACCCGCACAGGGGGTGTACGTACGTGATCAGGATGGACTGGTTCTCCCGATCTGTGAACAAGGCAGAACAATGGAAGACGTGTTAGCAGCTGACCTGGGTAATGCTAAGCTGAATGAGAAGCAAAACTGCAAGTGGAAGTTGGGGATTCTTCAGGAATTCCCCAATTCCCTTCTATGTCCTAGCAGTATTAAGCATAATCCCAAATGGATATATTGAGAAGTCAGAGGCACCCAGATCTAAGACTAGCTGTGCATCACTTCCCCTTCACATAGTTTTCCTCAAGAAATAAAACCAAAGTATCTACCCAAGTTCAAAATACAAGAAAAAAATCACTCTTTCTTTCATATTAGTGATAAAATGTAAAAAACTGAGTCAAATACTATTTCTGTAGTAGGACAGTGTAGAATGTTGTACAATAAAGTAAAATAATTCACTATGGTAAGTTCATGAATGCTCCTAAGTCAGTTTCACTTGAAACTGTTTGCTACATAAATCGACCAAGTTCACAGTCATGCTCTCTGGTGGCTCCAACTGGCTTGGGACATGCTCCAGTGAGATCAGCAAGGCTTTTTTGGTTAGATTGCTGTGAGGGAGGTCAAACACTCACCAGTCAGCATGAACTGATAGGCGTTGTCAGAGATGGAGAAGATGTGTGGAGGGGCCTCCTGGCGCTTCTTGCCTCGGTAGGCCAACACCACCTCGGGGTTGTACACCGGCAGCCACTTGTAGGGGTTGACAGTGACGCAGAAGAGACCCGAGTAGGTCTGTGGGGAAGGGACACAGCACGTTGGCTTCCCCTCAGCCTGGCCCAGCACTTCCCAAGGCTGCCCAAAGGAAGCTGCTGCTGCTGCTGCTGCCACTTACGTAGATCATCCAGGCTGCGTAACGCTCTTTGAGGTTGTACAGCACAGCGGGTTCGTGCAGGTGGGTCATCATGGCCATGTCCTCGATTTTGTCATACTTGGGAGGGTTCATGGAGAAGATCTGGTCATCCTTCACAGTCAGGGTCTGTCAGGGAAACAACAGACCCACATGTATCACTTGAAAGCTCAAAGTGGGGATCAAATGTTGTCCTTTCAGCCTTGTTTTTGACTCACCTCTCCCCCTTCAGTCTTGACAGTGACTTTGCCTGATTCCCTGCTTGTGATTGTACCTTTCACAAAGGATTCTTTGGGATGAACCACAAAGACAGATGACTTGGCATCAAAAGGTTTGTTCTGAGCTGCAATTCTCTCCTTTTCTGATTTTCGGAGGTAAGGAGCTGCCTCCCCAAAGATGGCCATCTCAGCATCTCCAGAGGCCATGTCTGCACTTTACTGAGGATATGTCAGCAGATGACTCTAAGGAGAAAAAAATATGGTACTGAGTATTTATTCTGTAATATTTGAGAAAATTTTATCCTGTGCCTTGGTTTCTCTTCATACTCAGGGTATTTTAACATGAGATAACTAGAAACTTAATTTTGTGTCAGAATAAGAGACTTTCATGGATGTAGTCTAAGTCTTCAAATATTCATTGATGACCTTTTCAGAACTGTGGATTTGGTGCTTTAAGAATACTGTTCCTGTAAGACAAGAATGAATTTATTGAACAAGTTTCACTAAGACATCACTATTAGGAAAGGAAATAGAAGAAATTGTTAAAAGAATGACTAGTGAAATAAAACTACTGAAAAACTAGTGTAGGTGACCTACAGTCTTGGAAAACAGTAAGTCTGTGAGACATTTACCTATTTAATTGTAATGGAAAGGTAGTGGGTAAGTAATAAATTTTGCTAATGAAGTTCTCCACTGGAAAATAAAAAATAAAAGAAGTGCAGGCTTTGTGACCTTTTAATATTCTGCCACAATTAATTTGTTCTATGCATTTTTCACCCTTCACTACAATACCCAAATAATTTCAGCCCCAAAATTCTGACTTAGGTGACATAAAATTCAGTCATTGAAATTGGAATTTCCAAGGCTATATTAATATCTCAAATAAATACTTACTGAAAAAATCTAGGAACACATGAGTTCTCAAAAGTTTTAAAAAATATTTCTTCAAGTGATTTATTAAACATTTAAGTTACCTAAATTTAGCCCACTGTACTTGAAAATCGTCTAGCTACTTTAGTAAAATTTATTTTGTCTTTATTCCTTAGGTAATAAATATATTTTTTGTCTGGAGTAAGAAAATGGATGTCTAAGAAAGATGAGAATTCTGGCACTCTACAAAGATGGTTAGAAGGTCTGTATGTCGAGGTGATTTAATAATTAATATATTATTAAGCAGAATACAGGATTTTGCCTTTTTTTTCCTGCTGTGTTTATCTGGTCCCATTCTCCTCCTGCCGTAGCAAAGATGGGAAGGCAGCACACCTTGATTTATGTAAGGTCAGTTAAGCAGAATTGAAGAATGTCCCCATGGGGATTTTCTGTTCTGTCATCAGTGCTCAGAGGCTTCAAACCCAGCTTTGGGCACCTTCACCACTTTCTACTGCAATCCCACCAGGTTTGCATATAGGGTGAACCAGTGAACCTTCCTGACACCCCACCCCAGAGGATCTGTCTCTGCCCCTCAGAATTAGTAAATCAGCTTCTTACCTCTCGTGACACCAGATGTGTGGCTTGTGGGCTGGCAGCTGGTCAGTACTGTAAAACAGAAATGGCAATTCCCAAATTGCTGCTGCACAAAAATCAGGAGTGAAAATGTGCAGGTGCCTTGAAAACAGGTTGATAACAGAGTCCCCTCCTGGACACAGGAGCACTGGAGGCAGCAGGAATGTGGTGGCACATTAGGCTGCCATCCCCTTCCTGCCAGCCTGCAGACCCCATCCTCTTACCTTGGAGCTTTCTGTGGAGCCAGGGCAGACGTGTTGCAGGGACATTTTATACCATCTCGCCTGCAGATGCTACAGATGCCTACTCTTTCTTCGGTCAAAAATATTTTGGCAAACCCTCTTTGGTAAAGCATTGTCTGGCAAACTGAACTAAGGGCATAATTGTCATTTGACATGACTAGATATAATTAGAAAATTTTGATGTCTTAGTGGCTATATGAATACATCTCCTATAAACAATCTTCCAAGGGTGTTAAGGAGGGAATCTGGACTAGTCAAAGCACTTAAAGAACTTGGATTCAGGACTTATGGATTTTATTGCTGGCTTTCCCACCGACTCACTGCACGACCTGGGATGGATTGCTTGGTATGTCTGTGCTGCAGCTAGCCCAGCTGTACAATAGATAAAACAGGATGTTAAAAGATAAATTAGCATTATTAAAACCATTAGGCAGTTTTGTTGGTTTAACCCTGAATGCAGAAGTGCAGATGCCTCAGAGGTGAGGAGGGTGACAAGGCACAGCAGGGTGTTCAGCCAAACACTGCAGCAGGGAGAGGCTGGGTTCTACCTGGGCTTTTAAGCTGATGGCTCTGACAGATGTGAGGCAGCTTTAGGGGTATCAGGAAGAGTGTGCACACACAGAGTGCCTGTGTGCCTCTTTGCACACACTTCACATTGCAAATAAGTGCAAATAAGTGGGAGATTCTCTAAGAACTGTTCATGTGGACCCTGTGATGGGTTATACCTGCTGAGACTCCTGATCCACAGCTTAGTGCCGGTGAGCAAGATGCTCCCTGCTTTTACTGGCAACTTAACTTATCCTTAATCAATGCCTGTAACCCCGGGAAAAAAAAACTGTTTTGAAATGCCTTCCAACTGAAACCAGCACACCTACTTACAAATGGTAGGAAAATCCTCTTTTCAGTAATACCTATACAAATACTTGGATGTATGCACAAACACATCATGCAGTCCCAGATGCTCTCTACCTGACATCCTCAGTCCAGGACTTCCATTTCATTACAGAGACCTTGTGCACTGAGTCCAAAACACCACGGGTATAGCAGAGCACTGGGGGTGGCAGACATGCCTGGGCAATGCTGATGGAGAGGGGGGAAGGGGATTTACTGGTGGCGCTGGGGAGAGACTGATCTTGTTTTGGGAATAGAGCACAGCCACTTGAGCTGATTTAAATCGGCTTAGAGTTAGGCTGAAGTACTTAACACCTTTTTTGCCTCAATCATCAACAGAAAGAGTGGTTATCCTCAGGGCAACCAACCCCTTAAACTGTTAGTCAGGGAAGAGGAACAGAATGGACTGCCTGCAATCCAGCAGGAATTAGTCAGCAACCTGCTGAATTTAGGCACTCACAAGTCTGTGAGGCCAAACAGAATTCACCTGAGGCCACTGATGGAACTGTGGGAAGCATTTGCCCAGCCAGTCTCCATTATTTCTCATCGGTCCTGGCTAACCAGGACTTTCCTACAACCAGGTGTGAGAGACTGGAAGGTTGATGTTCTGAGACATTTTGGGGGGCACCTATGTGGGGGAAGGCAGGTCTGGCCCTGCCCTGGTGAGGCAGTGCACTTCCCCATGCCCCACCCTCCTAGAGCCATGATTCTATGATTCTATAGCTGAGGGTGCTGGGCTAGATCACCTTATTTTGGGGATGCTGCCTTTCCAGTGGCCAACAACAAAGTCATTCTACTCAGAGAGCTCTGCTGGGTTTTTGCTGTTGTGCTGTGCAGGATGTGGACCCAGCTGGGCAAGAGGCAGGAGTGAGGCACACAGCCAGCAGCCAAGGGAAGGTCTGGTTTGAATGGGAAGCAGTCAGTGAGTTGAGTTGTCTCCAGGTACTGACAGTCACCAGGGATTTGAGGATTGAATTTAGTGTCAGTAGGTCCCCATAGTTCAGTGGTAGAATGTAAAACCTTTTTGGAAAGTGCTCCAAATCTCAGGGTTGTGAAGTAGAACATGGCAATGAAAGAGATTCTTTAATCCAGATGGCTTTTGAGTATCTCCAAGGATGGAGATTTCCCAATAGCTCTGGGAAACTTGTGCCAGTGCTCAGTCACTTTTACAGGAAAGAAGTATTCCCAGATTTTCACGGGGTGAAAAATCTGTGTGTCAGATTGTGCCCACTGCCTCTTGTCTTGTCACTGGGCACCACTAAAAGGCCTGGTTCCATCCTCTGTGCACCTCCAGGTATTTGTATCCATGGATATGATTCACCTGATCATTCTCTTCTCCAGACTGAACAGTCTCTACTCTTTCAGCCTTCCCTTATGAGAGAGATGCTCCAGTCTCTCATTCCTCTTACTGGCCCTTTTCTGGACCCTCTCCAGGAGCTCTGTATCTCTTATACTGATGAGCTCAGAGCTGGACATCACTCCAGGTGCAGCCTCAGTGCTAAATTAAGGTCAAGGACACCTCATCTACCTGCTGCAACACTCCTCCTAATGCAGACACCATTCAGCTTCTTCACAGAAAGGACACATTGTTGGCTCACACTCAACTTGCTGTCCTCCAGAACCCCCAGGTTCTTTTTTTGTAAATCTGCTTTTCACCTGGGCAGCACCCAGCATGTACTGGTGCCTGGGCTTGTTCCTCTCCAGGTTCAGGGCTCTGCTTTGTGTTATTGGGTCCCAGATTCACCTCAGGGCTTTGCCAGGGCAGTACTCAGCTTCACACTGTCCTTAACACAGAGAACATTAATGCTTAATGTTAAATGTCCTTAACACTGAATGTTAAATGGGCCTTGGCAATTGTACAATCACAGAGACTCAGATCTTACTGCCATCTTTATCTGTATTGCTAATTAAGTTATAAAAATAGGATAAAATGTTAAAACATCAACTACTTTCACTTGAAAGCTCAAAATTCATACCCATTTCCTTTTTTTCCTCTTTTGCATTAACACAATAAGACACAGAAAACAAGGACTTCTCTTTCAGTTGTTTTTAAATATCCTTTTGAAAGAAATTAGGGCTAAAGCAATGGCAGCTGTAAGAGCATGTTGTCAATGCAGGTAGTATATGAACTCTCAGTCAATGTCTATGGGGGAAAGAGACTACATTTGTGGAGGCTGGAAGAGGAGACAGGAGCAAGTGCAAAAAAAAAAAAAAAAAAGAAAAGGTTGGGTAAATAACCCAGCATTCCCTGTTGTAGTGTATGACATAAAGCTCATGGAAAGTGAAGTGTTTGGTCAGCTGTCATGAGCATCCCTGGGAAGCAGTCTGAGCTACTGAGCATCTGCTTTGGATTTGGTTTAATTTATACAGCTCTTCTCTTTCATCAGGTATCATTTATATGACACTGGTGTAGTGGTTTCTTACAAAGAAGTAATCTCTAATCCGAAATAGATGATTCAGATTTCACTGTAGTGTCACTCTCTAGATCCCAAAAAAATTACTTCAGGGGAAACTGTCATGTTTCCTCTATCCAGGTACAGCAAGGAGAAATCTGTTCCAGAAGGAATCTGTTGAAAGAAGGGCAAGCACCTCAAAGAAAAAAAAAAAAAAAAAAAAAAAAAAAAAAAAAAAAAAGCAATGTTTCCTGGGACCCATTAATAAATATTCTGTCAATTCTATTTCCATCTCAGCAGGGTGAACTTCACAGGGAGCAGAAGCAAACCACAGCAGAGATAAATGGGAAGAGGCAGGCTGGAAGCCATCTCTGGACACAGACTGTGCTGCACAGCAATGCAGTGTCGTCAAGGTGCACATTCCCCAGGGAGGAGAAAGGATTCAGTCGTGCTGAAAATAGATCCTTCTTGAGACAGTGATCAGACAGCTGCTCCCTTTCTGCCAGGGCCTAAGACATGTATTTTGTTTTCCCCATCCCAGCAGTTAACTAAGAGATAAGGAGTGAGAAGGCACTTTTTAGCCAGGCAGCAGCCAGGCTGGGGAGGGCGAGGGGAAGTTCCTGCAGGTGCTTTGTGTTGGCCACTGGGAACCTCCCCCTGCTGCCTGTCCAGACCCATCAAGCTCATCAACTGGAAACACAAGACTGGCCTGTATGGGCAGAGGTTTTCCAGTAGGAAATGGAATGTTTCTTTGGAGTTTTTACCCCCTGGGAGCTACTCTCAGGCTGTATGCTCTGTGATTCCCTGAGACAGACAGCCCTCCAAGGTGGTCTCTCTGGCTGGGGGAGTGTCCAGGTGTCCCCTCTGGCTGGGGAAGTTTCCAGGTGGCCACTCCCATGCAGCTGAAGCCCTGGCCATCAGTGAAATCTTTGATTTCACTTCATTCAATTAACAGTTAATTCCACGCCACTTGCCAAAGCATATTCCTCCAGAACACCAAATCCATAATGCTGCTTCTCATGAACAGCTGAAATGTCCTCAGCAGCAGCAGCAGGCTTTGGTTGCTTTCTGTCCTTGAAGAGCAGCATGACCTGCAGGCAGGGTCAGAGATCTGTGGAGCTCATTGGGACAGCAAAATGCATCTCATCACATCAGGAAGGAGCTCAGCCAGGTGAGGAGCAGCAGGGCAGGCAGGGTACAGGAGATTCATCTCATTACCACAGGCTGGACATATTCTCAGTGATAATTGTATGCTGGTAAGCATTTCTCCAGGTCTAAAAAAGGAATTTAGGGGTGTGGTTCAAATTTTTTTTTTTTTTCCAATTTGAGTTACCAGGCATGATTTTTCAGAAATATGTGTATGATACAGGACTAGCATCACCTCTGTGGGTTATTTCTGACAATAATATCACATAGAAGGAAATAAGATTGCATGATGTCCCTGCCCAGGTCAGGGAGATTGGATTAGGTGAGATTTAAAGGTCTCTTCAACCTAAACCCTTCTGTGATCTGTGTGACTCTCTGAATGGCTGTACTGGGTGAGTCCAAAGGAACAGGCAGACTCTCACACCCAAGACATTTGTCATCATCCCACTCTTCCCAGACACCCAGCCTCTGCATGACATTCCACCCAGGTAGTGAAGCCCTCTAGAGAACAAACCACCTCCAGATGGTGAAAAATGTCATGTGAATGGAGTAAAAATCAAGTAATTTACACATGGGAAGCTGTACTGAAAACAACAATGTGTTCTGTGTGTCCCTGCCAGTAACAGGAGACAGAAGCACATTCCTATTATCTCTATATGAAGCCTAAGAAGCCTTTGGCCTTCTCAGGTCTGAGTGACCTATTTGTACCCCCACGTGGAGCCTGTAATGGTCATGGGACAGAGCAGATATCCTCCTCAGCAGGGATCCCCTTGCACACCCTGCTTGTGAGCCCTGGGAGGTTGGGCAGAGCTCAGAGATGCTCAGCTTCTGCTGCAGTAGGAAACTTCCTGCTGTGGGTCAAGGACCTGGAGAGGAGACTCAGATACAGACAGAAATGTCTCCTTGTGCCTGGGGACAGGTCACTGCAGCTCCTCCTCAGATGGCTGGGGTCCCTGACGCCCTGAAAGGGATTGGGATGTGCTCAGGGCCATGGGGGGCACTGGGAATGAGCAGGATCTGCATGGATGTGCTGCTCCTCTGAGCACACATCACAGCTGAGGTGAGAGGAAGTCGGTTCTGCATGTGGTGGGTCACTCCTGGTGATTACTCTGCCCTACTCCAACCAAATCAGCTTGCTAGGCCCTGATAAACCGTGGTATGTATTCCATAATGTGCAATCTACATACACCTGTTCACTGTTTACATACACATTTGATGTGTTATCTTAACTGAGCTGTCTCTTAACGTGGTGTCACACAGAGAACAGACTTGGTGACAAACAGCTGTGCTTGGGCATGCTTCTCGAGTTGGGTTCCTCTCAATGACACCAGGTGGGACTCAAAGAGTGGCACAGCCCAGCTCACAGAGCACTGGGGAGACAGGTAAAGCAGCAAACTTTCCTTTGGGGCTGAGAGGTCCCCGTTGAGGATCAGAGTTGTGCTGTTGATCAGACTCCTCATGCTCCCAGCAAACAACCAGCGGAAGAGCTGGCCTGGGAGGTGACATTCAGGATGTCCTTTCTGTCACCCACCACAGCAGCTGAGGAGCTCCTGTTACAGGGCAGGGGAGTGGGGTGGGCAGGCTAAGACGCCTCCGGGTAAGACAAAGTCAAAAGATGTCAAGTGGCAAAAGGGGGAGGGAAGGAGAGCTAGGATTAGGTGCATAATATTAGCACAAGCAGCAACTGCATCCTAAAAAAGACAGCAATGAGGTGGTATCTTCCTTGGCTGGCACTCGTTTGGGACAGATGCACAAATCCTACTTCTGGGCAGATTTCAGTGCTGTAAATGGAAATGAACTGGTATGGAATTTCTATAAATCTGCTCACTTTAAAAATCAGGTTTTTCAAGACTTAGACAACCCAGTGGATTACCACGGAATTTTCTGAGTGACACTCACTGTAGTGAAGTTGCCAGCAGGATACACAGCAGAATTTTCTAGTGAGGTTTCTGAACTGACTTGTTCCTGCAGAAAAGTTCCTTTGGCGTCCTTAGGAAATTTATCAACAGTTTCATTATTTTATATTGGGAGACAGATTCCCTTGTGGGTCAGGCTGAACATTTCTTTAATTGCTCTCTGCATTCATCTCATGTGCCAAGAGAAAAATACAAATCCCTGCTGGCCCTGGTGGGCAAATCAGTTGTGCAAAGCAGAACAGCTCCAGTTTTTTTTTTTCCTTGGATGATCCTACATAAAACATATGCCACAGGGTGGGCTCAAAAAGAGTGACAAGCCCTGTGGGGTGGGCCACAGCAGCAGCTCAAAACTTGGACCACTCTGCACCATCCCCATCTGATCTCCCTCTGCTGGAGAGAAAAGCAGCTCCTGAGGCTGCTGGACCCCTGCCCAAGCTGTCTGTCCTGCCTGGGGAGCTGAGGTCTGGCCATGCTGGGGGCTTCCAGGCTCCACCTGCAAGTAGCTCCTGAATTCTTCAGCCCTCTGGGAATGTCTGGGTTTTCACTCTGCCCCCCCCAGCACAGCTCGTGTTCCCAGGTTTGGGAAATGCTGCCTGAGGGTTTGTTCTCCGCAGTGCACACAGCTCTGCTCAGCACTCTGCCTGGGCATGAGCTTTGTACCTTCTCAGCAGTAATGAAACAACAGAATAAGTACAGCAAATGGTTTCTTCAAAACTAAAAATAGGCTTTAGAAAGAATTTCAGAGGTGGAGTATGAGTTAGCTGTTCGCAGATTATTGTTGTAGTGTTTCCCAGCAGTTCCTCTCAGATTTCTCCTGACCTTTCATCCCCAGACCTGTTCTGAGTTGCCATTTCTTCCACCCCCACATCCTCTACCATCTTATCACTTATTTCTTTTCCTTGCACACATCAATCCTGCTTTCTGCTTCCCAGCCCCTTTCTGAGCTCCCCAGCACTGTTTCAACCCCACCTCACTTCTGTGGTTAGTCTTCCACACTCTCTCTTACCAATTTTTTTTCTGCAACAATAGTCACAATACATCAAGTTCAGCTGCTCACACCTAAAGCATTGGGGCCCAGCTCTATTTGCTGTGAACAGCCTGTGTTCAACAGGCTGCTCCTGTTCCACTTGGGACAAGAGAGGGGACAAGACTTTCTGCAGTGCTGCAGTTCCTGGAGCACAGCCCTGCCTCTGCTTTCCTCACCAGGGAAGAGATTCATGAATTGGGGCCTCTTGCTGATTTGCAGAGCAAAAGAGGGTCTTCTGGATCCATGGGCATTGCATTAATTTGTTGGTTTACAAGAGAGGGGTTGCCCCATCCACCCCAAGGATCCCTGACTCACTGCTGGCAGTACCTGCCCATGGGACAGCACATCCCAGGAGGGAATGGCCATGGCCACAGATCTGGGGCCCCATTCTGATCTTTAACCTTTCAGCTGGCAATGGAGCTGTGCTGCAGTGAGCCTCTCTGGGGTAAGAATAGCAGCTGCTGCCTTGGGACACGGCACAAGTGTCCATCTCCTCCACGGCAGCACGTTGCACTGCGACATAGAAGGCAGCCTACCCGCCCAGGAATGTCTTCAGGCGCTATTAGTGGAAGCAAATCATCCCCACAAACAGGCACGACCCCGCACAGGAGTCTTAGGAGAGCGGGGCTATTTTGGGCTTTTGACATTGAGGATGAAAGGAGACACGTGATGGGCTGATCCTCCTGGTAGGGGCCTCCTCCAGAGCTCCTGTCAGCCTTGTCCCCTCCTCCAGCAATGCCTCTTGTGAAGGCTGAGGGGAAGTTTGGTGTGGCTTTGGTGTGCAGGAGGTGAGGGCAGAAGGAGCTGTGAGTTTGCTGGGGGGTCAGGGCTGGCCCTGAGTGCCATCAGCAGTGCCCAGCTGTGCTGAGGGCAGGTCCAGCCTGAGCTCAGGGCATGGGGCTGCCTGCTTTCTTCTCAACCACACCCATGACAGAGAGAGAGGAGATGCCAGAGAGTATTGTAAGGCTCCAAACAACTTGCTGAAAGCGTGCATGGAAACAGAAATCCCCTTGCATCCAGGAGAGTATTTACTTGTTTCCACCTGAAGCTCTCCATTTCTGAGCAGTTCTTCAGCACCAGGAATGTCTGAGAGGCCCGTTTTCCTCTTCCCAGCCATCACAAATTCCCTCCCCAACTTATTCCTATCCTTTTAACATCCTCTTTTTGGTGTGGATTTCTTTCATTCCACTTTTTTTTTTTTTTTTCTTTTTTTTTTTTTTTTTTATATATATGTCTCATTTATTTCTATTCCAGAAATACTCTGGAATGAATAATGACAGGCTGGTAAGGGTTACCAGACTTGCCTAGCAGTTAGTAATTTGATTTTGCACAGCTATTCCTAAACAGAAAAACCTCCTGTTTTACTGCAGGTTCATGAAGCAGAGTATGCACTGAGTAACCAGTCATTTGACCTGGTGGGCTAGAGTCAGTGACATGACCCAGGAGCACAGCAGGACTTTGGATTGCATCCTGAAGCACAGCACTGTGTCAGGAGCTGCTGAGAACAAAGTGCAGCTGGTGTCCTGAGAATGTGCTGCTTCCAGGCTACAGGAGCTGAAACAGAATTCATCCCCTTGGGGAAGCAAAAAGCCTGTCAAACCTCTAGGTTTTAAATTCAGAATAAAATTGGTCAAATTGGGTCACAGAAGGAGTAAGACTCAAACCCTCAGTTTTGACTAACTTCATAACAAAATGAGACTCTCATTTAAACATTCACATTTAGAGCATCTGAAGTTGCAGGTATCTATTTTATTGACACTAGTACAGCAACAGCAACAGAAAATGCGTCCATAAACAAAGGGAAAGTGACTTCCACAGCTGGAGAGATACTTTGTGGAAGTTCTAGTCATCCCAGAGGAAGCTCATTTTCCAGTTTCTGACACCACCTAGAAAAGAGAGGCTTTGTTTAGTCTGCACATGCCAAGATGAGTCTTTTGATCCCTAAAATCATCCATCTCAGTGCACTACCCAGCTAGGATGTGCAAGTGGAGCACCAGCCAATGCAGGCATGTCTGGAACCCTTAAAACCACTGTGTGAAAAATAAAACAAAACAAAAAAAAACACCCCCCAAAAAAAAACAAAAAAAAACCCCAAAAAACAAACAAACAAACAAAAAACCAAAAAAACCCACCACAAAAACAAAAAAAAAACCAACCCACACACACAAAAAAACCAAAACAAACTGCAAAGGAGATACGTGGAATTCTCTCACACTGAGTATTTTCTAGCATCTCCCAGGTGCAAGGGAGTATCAGGCATCTCAAAGAAGGATCTAAACATACAGAATATTGCAGAGAGTGGTTCACAGTCAGGCTGTTCAACCAGCCTTCACCTGGGGATATCCAATAGAAGATACCTGAAATATTGCCTCTGTCTGGGCTTCCAATTGAACTAAGATTGAGCATTCCCTCTGTAAGGTTATCTCATGTCTAGAGACTTTGCTCAGGAACCTGGACTCAGCCATCCTAGTGCATTCCCTGGAGTTTTGGCAAGACAGACTGGGAAGCACTGAGCCAAAGCCTTCTACTGGTGCTCAGCTTGAAGTGAGGGTAGGAGAGCTCTGCAGAGGGACATGGACAGGCTGGATTGATGGGCCAGATCCAACAGTGTGAGGTTCAACAAGACCAAGTGTCAGTGTTGGTCACAACAACCACCTGTGGTGGGGAGCTACAGGCTGGGACAGAGTGCCTGGAGAGCAGCCAGGCAGAAAGAGACCTGCAGGTGCTGGTTGACAGCTGACTGACCACGAGCCAGCAGTGTGCCCATGTGGCCAAGAAGGCACCAGGCCTGATTCAGGAATGGTGTGGCAGGGAGCAGGGCAGTCACTCTTCCCCTGTAAGCACTGGTGAGGCCTCACATCAAGTGCTGTGTCCAGTTCTGGGCCCCTCAATTTAGGAAGGACATGGAAGGGCTGGAGCGTGTCCAGAGAAGGGCAGCAAGGCTGGTGTGGTGTCTGGAGCACAAGTCCTGTGAGGAGGGGATGAGGGAACTGGGGTTGTTTATCCTGGAGAAGGCTCAGGGGAGACCCTCATCACTCCCTACAACTCCCTGACAGGAGGGTGCAGCCAGGTGTGGTTGGCCTCTCACTAAAAATCCTTGCACGGAGTCTTTCACTGTCTTTCTTATAAGACCATTTAAGGGGGCCAGAATAAAGTCTGCTCAGAGCCTTCTGTTCCTCAGGCTGAACAACCCCAAACCCACTCAGCTTGTCTTTAAAAGCTCCTTCCTTCCAGAGCTGTCCTTTCCAAATGATGCCTGTACCACTGGCAAGGCACAAATCTGCTGCCAGACTCATTTGAGCAACGAGCACAGCTGCAGTAAAGCCTTACCTGTGTAGCAAGGCATCCTCGGGCCTTAGCTCTGAGCTTATTCATTTGGCTCTCAGCAAAATCTGCCCTTTCCAGGGTCTCACCTATCCTGTGCAGGGCATTTCTCAGTTTGGAGAGATCAATGTTGGCTTGTTCGCTCTGAAATTGCAAAACAAAAATTTAAAGCTGATATCTGGCAACGTGCTGGGGCACAGAGCCAACTTTTAAACTGACAGTCGTATCAACTGGTAAATAAGCATTTGCTTTGCTTTAGTGACTCACAGCTTCCTCAGCTTGTCTTCTGTAGCATTTGAGTTTCATCTCCAGATCATCTACCACATCTTGTAACCTAAGCAGGTTCCTCTTGTGTTCCTGACACTGTGGAAAGAGAACGTGCAATTTTATATCTGTGGGAGACAAAACATCAGAATTGCTTTTTTTATTTTTTACCCACCTGAAAAGTGAGTGCTTTCAAACACTGTTCAGATTTGCGGGTGTTCTTGATAGCCTCTGAGGTTTTTTTACGTTCTTCTTCCAATTCAGCTTCCAATTCTTGGACCTGGTGAATTAATCAACAATTGGCTTAAGCCCTCACACCGGACTTGGAGAAGAAAGTTCTGACACTCATGTTCAGTGCTGGTATACCCACCCTGGTCTCCAGCTTCTGGATCTGCTTCTTCCCTCCCTTCAGTGCCAGCTGCTCGGCCTCATCCAGGCGAAGCTGCAGGTCCTTCACTGTCTGCTCCACGTTCTTCTTCATCCTCTCCAGGTGGGCACGGGTGCCCTGCTCGTTCTTCAGCTCTTCTGACATCCTGGCTGCCTTGGAAGGGAGATGACACAAGAAACTGGAAGAATGTGAAAGAACAACAGCACATACTGTGCACCAATGGAGGATTAACTCCTGTGTCCTGCTGACCAGTCCTGCCACCCCACTCCCTATTTTGGTTTTGGTTTTCTTCCCCTAGCATGATAATGGCAAAAACATGACAGGAAATAGCAGTGAAAAGGATGGGAAAAGTCTGCCTTACTGCACACAGAGCTGCCTTACTGCACACAGAGCTGCCTTACTGCACACAGAGCTGGAGTGACAGAATGGGCAAACGCTCTGCACCACTGCAGGGTCCCACTGTGACCTCACCAACAGCTTGGTGCCAGGGAGAAAGCAGCCAGAGCAACAGCAGAATCTGGGAACACAGCATGGAACAGCTGAAAGACTTCTGTGTCAACACATCTGGGGTGTGCTGAGTGCTGTGCTTTAGTGCTTGCCCTGCTACTGCCACCACCTCCTGGAGGGTTGTGCCACAAAGGCACAAAATAGTTTAAAATAATCTATGGTATTTAAGACAAACTAAGATTTATTTTGCTCTCACACGTTGGATTCCTACACAACATAATTAAGCACTTTGGTGAAATATTGAGTGACCTTGTAATTAATGTTATAATTATATAATTATAGTTAATGTAGAATTCAACAAATTGATTTGGCAGCAAAATGTCTGAAAAGGTCTAAATTGAAAAATGGGACCACCAGAAGTTTTATATAAATATATATGGATATGTATGTATAATTCATTGTAATGTTTTCCTTCTCTTTTATTCAATCAGAATAGAAATCATTAAAACACAAGAACACCTCACTATGAGGAAGAGCTTCTTTCCATGGAGGGTGGCAGAGCATGGAACAGCTGCCCAGGGAGGGCATGGAATTTCCCTCTGGTGATGTTCCAAACCCACCTGGACATGTTCCTGTGTCACCTGCTGCAGGTGACCCTTCCTGGACAGATGGGCTGGATGATCTCCAGAGGTCCCTTCCAATCCTAATGATTCTGAGATTCTGTTTAATTTTTTTTTCCTTTTAATGAGCAAGTTGAAAAGTTTTCTTTCTATTTTAATTCCACACAATGCATCTAAGATTTTGGTTTGATCCTGTGCATCAAAAATCATGAGCAGATTGAGTCCCATGACACACCAGTCTTGTTGCCAACTTGAGCTCCACAGGTCTTGCATGGGAGGATTTAGCACCAATTTTGAATGAAAATTTACGATTCTCATTTAAAAAGTTGTTACACAGGATTTTGCAAGGATAACTATTCAGATACCTTATCCACTTTGCTGGATTATCCACAATACTGCAGGATTTCTTTGTGGATTACATTTTCATGCAGCACTGAAGTAAGTTATTTTGTTTTTGACTGACTAAATGTAGGTTTAGTTCTTTATGATGGCAACAGCCCCATCTGTCAGCAGGACATGCCCCCTGTTGCTCTAATCCTCCTCTGACACAAAGACTTTTCAACCAGGCCCACGGACTGGTTCCTTGTCCAACATGTGACAAGAATATTTACATTAACTCCCAGCAGCAATGCCACTGGAAGCCTTGAAAATTCAAAGTGAAAACCACAGTAACATCCTCACATCTGTCATTGCCTTCTTAGCTCTTTCTTCAGCACTTCTTGCTTCATTAGTGACATCCTCTATCTCTGTTTGGAGTTGTGCCATGTCACTTTCAAGCTTCTTCTTTGTATTGAAAAGGCTGGTGTTCTATGAAGGAGAAAGAGAGAGGCTTTGAGTCTCTCTGCCTTTGGTCTCTTACACATAGAGACCACCAATTACTATTCATTCTTCCTCCATCAATCTCTGGACCCCAAAATACATCAGTCTCAGCAAAGCAAACTACCTGGGTGTGGAGGAGCTGTGCACGTTCAGTGGCATCCAGAAGCTCCTGCTCAGCCACTTTCCTTGATCTCTCTGTCTGCTCCAGGGCTGCCCGGAGCTCCTCAATCTCAGCCTGCAGCAGGTTTGCCCTGCGCTCCACCATGGCCACCTGCTCCTTCAGGTCATCCTGGGTCCTGAGAGCATCATCCAGATGGATCTGGGTGTCCTGTATTTGAAGAGCCAGTTTTGTCTTAATGAATTTCTGGAATACTGTGCTTAAAAAAAGAAATCAAGCAGAAGGTAAAGCAAGACCTTGAGAGCTCCCTGGATGCTGTGCAGGTTCTTCTGTGCCTCTGCAGCCTGGCGGTTGGCATGGCTCAGCTGGATCTCTATTTCATTCAGGTCTCCCTCCATCTTCTTCTTCAGCCTCAGGGCTTCATTCCTGCTCCTGATCTCAGCATCCAAAACACCCTGCATTGTCTCCACAATCCTTTCGTGGTTCTTTCTTAGCTGGTTGATCTCCTCATCCTTGTCAGCAATCTTTCTGCTGATTTCTGACTTTATCTGAGTCAGTTCTTTGTTGACACCAAGGATTTTGACTTCTTCATGCTCAAGAGCTGCCTTTAAAAGGAAAAGGGGAAAAACAAAGATGAAGGTAACATTTCAAAGAACATGATTATTGAGGTAGTACTCAGTGACTTCACAGAACTTCCTAAAGTTTATGGCAATCAACCTTGCACACAGCTACTGCCAGAAAAGGGAACAGAAAGCTGCTCAGCATGCCCTTTACTGTTTACAGTACTATTTAAACTAACTCACCTCCGCCTCCTCCAGAGCTAATCGCAGACCATTTTTTTCAATTTCAGCTTGCTTTTTGGCTTTCTCAAGGTCTCTGATCATTTTGCCATTTGCAGTAATTTGCTCCGTGAGATCAGCTGCTTCCTCTGCGAGAGAAGAATGGCATCAACCAGAGGAGCTGAACTCTATGCTCTGCTGCTGCATTCAGCACTCCTTCTGCACACATAAATGTGTATACACAAATGTACATGTGCACACAATGGCACACATGTCTGTAAATATGTACAGATAAAACCAGACACAGCCAACTCATGCAGCCCAAGTGGGGCCTCGGTGTGGTTTCACAACCCTCCTTACAGAGAGCCTGGAAGAGCCTTGCCTGTGTTACATCTACAGGTTTTAGACCATCAGGTCTAAAACTACAGGTCCTGTCTTTGTATTCAGTGCATCTGTAAAACTCACTTCCATGAGCTGCTCAGTCTCCCATGGTCACTACTTTTGCCTGGGAAATGGAACCTCAATGTCTGCGGCAGATGAGAGAGCCAGGACGCTCTCTCCTTTTGCTCTATTACCTTAATCACTTTACAAACATGCTTGACAACCTTTGGTAGGACAGGAAGGACAGAGTGCTGCCACTTGGTGCCCTCCTGCAGACATGAGTGTGCTCATGGAGCTCTGTTTGGTCTGTGAAAGCTCATGGGAAACCAGAGCACGTACTCTGGAGAGCAGAGTTCTCCCGTTTCATTGTTTCAAGCTGATCTAAGGTTTCCTCATAGGCATTTTTCACTTTGAAAAGCTCTGTGTTCAGCAAGCCTGTTTCTTTAGAGAGAGCTTCCCGCTCCAGCTGGCTCTCCTCATACTTCCTCTTCCATTCTGCCATGACCTGGAAGACATCACAGAATCATAGAATGCTTTGGGATGGAAGGGACATCAAAGATCGCCCAGTTCCAAATCCCCTGCCATGGGCAGGGACACCTTCCACTAGCCCAGGCTGCTCCAAGCCCTGTCCAACCTGGCCTTGGGACACTTCCAGGGATGGGGCACCCACAGTTTTTCTGGGCAGCCTGTGCCAGGGCCTCCCCACCCTCACAGGGAAGAATTTCATCCTAATATCCAATCTAAACCTACTCTCTGTCAGTAGGGGAAGCCATTCCCCCTTGTCCTGTCACTCCAGGACATTTTAAACAGTTTCTCTCAATCTTTCTTGTAGCTCCCTTTAGGCACTGGAAGGCCACAATTAGGTCACCCCAAAGCTTCTCTTCTCTAGGCTGAACAATCCCAATTCTCTCAGCCTTTCCTCGTAGGAGAGGCTATTATGTTTCATTGCCTGCTGGTACGAAAAAGGTTATTTTATCTGTGACTATATTTTTTACTAGATTAATAATGCAGTCTCTGAAACCAGGACAAATTCCTACTGCCATGCCCAGAGTGGCTCTAGTTAGATTCACCTTGACTTCAGCATTGACTAATGTACAGAGTGTTAGTTTGGCTTTCTGGAAGGCTACACTTCAAAGACACTGTGCTCATTTATGACCTTTTCAAAATTCTGCTGTTTCCTGTCAAGGGCAGCTGCTGATGTGTTTGCTCTTTGTATGTCCAGTGTCAGATCCTCCACTTCCCCCTGCAGCTTAAACTTCATCTTCTCCAAGGAAGCACACTTGGAATTGAGCGTGTCTGCCTGCTGCCCTGCTTCCTGGAGACGCTGAGAGAGCTTTTTCCTTAAGGCACACAAATAAAACAAGCGTACGATTGGAAACGAATCATTGCATTAAGTGTCTCACTTTAATTAAGACTATATGCAAACCCCCCCCCAAAAAAAAATCATTTAGAACAGGCTACTAAAAATGGGTCTGTGTTCTGCCCAATACACATCTGGACAGCTCATCTCATCTATTCTGTACTTGGCCTCCTCGAGCTCCTCGGTGCGCTGAATCGCGTCCGTCTCGTATTTGGTTCTCCACTGGGCCACTTCACTGTTGGCCTTGGACAGGGCTCGCTGCAGCTCCCCCTTGGCCTCCTGCTCCTCCTCATATTGTTCCCTGAGCAGGTCACAGTCGTGGCGAGCAGACTGCAGGGCATGGGCCAGGGCATTCTTGGCCTAAAAATTATCCACAATATAGTGTATTTCTGTTAGCTGTGACCAGCAGGAGACCTCATGACCTTCTGAAATATCTGAAATATGATCACTGCAGTGTGGGCAGAGGACAAAGGGCTGGCACTGTGTAAGTGTTCAGGAAGCTGCCTTTACCTGTCACCAACCCTACCACTAGAAAACACCAAAAGTGATGCTTTTATCTTGGCATATGCTGTAACTTGTCTTCCCTGTAGCTTACAGAAGCTAAAGAAATCACATAGACCATGGCTTTAAAATTTAAAAACATCAAAAAATTCACCATGTTAAATCAACTTTCAGCATGCCAGAGTTATCCTTTTCAAAGAACTTACTGCACACATTGCTTACCCTACACGTCCTTCCCCAGATTAATTTTACTGTGTTAGACTATAGGCAATACTTAGAAACTCCTCAAAGTGTTTCTCAAATGAACTGAGACCCTGATACATTTTGGAGCCTTATCAGGTGCTCAGTAGTTCACACTACCTTGATCTCTTCCTCCAGGTGCCTCTTGAGTTCTTCCATTTGCTGTGTAAGTGCCTGCTTGCTTCTGGACAGCTGCAGCCTTACAGTTTCTTTCTCTTTGAGTTGACGGCTTAGTTCACCTACAACAAGAGAGGGCAAGTTCTTAATACTGTCCAGATTAAGCATCCTGAAAACACTAATAATAACAATAAATAAGTGGAGTCACACAGCACTGTTTACCTTACCAGTTGCTCCCATTTTGTATATATGTCTACCATTGCATAATATATTTTAATCCTTCAAAATGCTTTTGTTGTTGTTCTTTCTTTATCTAAATTCACCTGATTCCCTAATTCTAATTGTATCCCTTATTACAGTTCTGATCCACTAAATGCTGTTTTTTCCCCTGAAGAAAAATGCTTCTGAAAATTTGCTTTATTGTTTCTTTTAAAGCCCAATTTTAATTTTGAAGCAGTAGGATTTTATGCTGTCACACTGGCTGAACTGACACAAAATGCTGTAGCAGATTCCTATAATTGGCCTTGTGATGCAAGAGATAAATGCTAAAGTTTCATTTCATAAGATTTACAGTAACTGGAAAACATTTACTCCATATCACCCTCTGTCCTGGGGGCTGAAGTACACCTTGCCCCTTTTTTGGAGAGGTGCCTATAGCTTATGCCATCATCTCTAGAATTCTCAGTACTTCTTGTAGCCCTCCAATATTGTCTTTTCCAGATTTTTCCTGAGCCATTTTACATTTTTTCTAAAAATTTCACTTTCACTCTAAGATTCCCCTTGAGCACGATGCTCAATGACCTTATAACAAACTGGTCAGAGAATGGTACACATGAGAGAATCCCCACTGTGAATGGGAATAAAAAAAATCCTCTCAGCACATCTTTGTGCCTTCCTTACCAGACTCTGTCTGGAGCTGGGCTTTTTGCATCGCCATCTCATTCACATTCCTCTGGTGCTCCTCAAGTTTGGCTTTCATCTCACTCATCTCATCTTGCAGTATGCGGTACCGTTTTTCCAGAATGGCCTGAAAGAGAGTAAGAAAGCAGAATCTGTGTAGGTGTGTCTGTAAAGCTCCCATCTGACACTGTTTAAGATTACAATGACACGGACCCCGACTCAGAAGGCTGACAATGACTCCGATTTATTCCCCAGGAATTTCTTCCCTTTATATTATTTTACAAAGATCCACCCAATGGGTGACAAAAAGGCAAACTTCTTCAATTACATTGGTCAAGTCAGAGGGACATCAAGAAGAAGTCCCTCCTAGGGAAAGGAATGTAAACATAGGTTACAGTTAGGAAAACGTGGCTCTTGTTGACAGAGAAGTCTCTGGGAAAAAGTTTCAGAGAGACCAAAGAATCTCAGGCACGAACAAGGGCTACACCCATCAGACAGAAATATTGGTAATTGGAGTATTGAAGTTATAAAGAAACACCTTGGACTTGGTAACGGCCTCTGTACGACCGGCCAAGTCATCAATCTCCATCTTCAGCTCGCTCTTCTCCTTCTCCAGCTTCTGCTTCACACGTTGCAGGTTGTCGATCTGCTCCCCCAGCTCAGCTGTGCTGTCCGCGTGCTTCTTGCGCAGGGCGGCAGCCGTGGCTTCGTGCTGCAGCGTGGCCTCTTCCAGGTCACGGCGCATCTTCTGGAACTCTGCCTCACGCTTCTTGGTGAGCTCTGTTTGAGCGGCCGTGGCTCCTCCAGCCTCTTCAAGGCTTCCACGGATTTCCTCCAGCTCCCTGGACAGCTCAGCACAACACTTCTCTGCTTTCGCCCGCGCGGCTTTCTCGCTCGTGGTCTCCTCTTCCAGCTCTGCAGCACGGGCCTGTAAAAGGAGGGAAGTAGCAGGAATCCCTATTTAATCAGGAATTAAATAGGGAACAAGTCATTCATTTCTCTAGGTTACTGCATATTTGTCACAGTAGAACACCAAGAAATTTTTTTCTGGAGACTGCAAGCAAAACAAACTTCCTTCGAGTGTCACCGTTTTGGCATTGTAGGTAAAACTTACTGACGGGAGGGGACCTATGGACCAACTGATTCTAGCTTTAGATCACAGCTTTCTGTTGTTGTGTTGGGTTTACATGGCCAGCTTTTGGTAGTGGGGGGATACAGGGGTGGCTTCTGTGAGAAGCTGCTGGAAGCTTCCCCTGTGTTTGACAGAACCACTGCCAAACTGTGGACAAGCATTGTTCATGGTACTAGAGTTCAAAACAAGCAAACAGTAAGGATGAAGTAGGTACATAAAGTCTCTTGCCTGCAATTCTCTGATCTTCTTCTGTAAATGAGTACCCGAGTTTTGCTGTTCCGCAATTTTATTTTGCATCTGGTTAAAATCAAAGTCTTTCCTGTGAAGGAGATGTTCTTTTTATTAAGAGAAACTATGTCCAGTTAAAGCCAAATAATAAAATTTTCACCAATTTTTTTTTCTCATACTTCCTTAATTTTTCATCCAAATGTTGTTTATCATTCTCCAGATCTACTATGGTTTCCTGTGCAAGTTTCAAGTCTCCCTCAAGCTTTCTCTTTGCTCGTTGAAGGTCCACACATGCTTTTCTTTCAAGTTCCAAAGATCCTTCAACCTGCAACATAAACATATGTAAACATGACTGATGGAACAACTAAAGAATCTGCTCCTTCTCCTTGTGTTGAACATGCTCACATGGTTCACTTGCTGCTCCAGTTTGATCCTAGCTTTGGTGAGGGTATTAACTTTGTCCTCCTCAATTTGCAGGTCATCCACTGCCTGTTGCTGGGCTTCTTGCAGGGCCTTCTTCTCCTTGACTAGCTTTGCAACAGTCTCATCCAAACCTGTCACCACTTCAGTCAGATTTTTGACCTGTTGTAAGGCAAAATAGGTCACTAATCATTTTGGCCCTCACATAGGCAATGAACACAGACAATGAGCTTGCTGCTAGACTCCCAAGGAGGCTTTGACCATTGTATGGTCACACTCTACAATCTCTCTGTTTATATATCAGCCCCTCAGAAGTCACAAAGCAAAGCTGAACTTTATTTCAATGCATTTTTACATGCTTATGGGTTGGTTTTCCTGGAATACCAGGCCTACAGATCTCCTTGTACAGCAGCATATAAGCATTCAAGTTTACTGAACTTTTGCAGCCTATACACAGACAGAGCAACTGTTATTAAACATTCCAGAAAGAAAAAGCACCTTGTTTTCAGTGGCATGCTTTTCCTTTTCAGCCTTGACCAGTGATAACTCAAGGTCATCCATATCTTTCTTCAGTTCAGAGTATTCATCCTCCAGTTTCCTCTTTCTGGCTGCCAGATCAGCATTCATCTCCTCATCATCTTCCAGCTTTTCCATTACCTCCTTTATTTTTGCTTCCAGCTGGAATTTCAGTTTGATCAGCTGGTCGCATCTTTCTTCAGCATCAGCCAGATTTTCATTTTCCTTTTTACAGAGAACAGAAATGTGTTTCATTATCACACATTGGCACTGACACTTGCAGAAATCACCTGCTTAATAAGTGGCTGGTACACGAAATAACAGAATTTCCTTTCAGCCCTTTCCTGAACACTCAGACAAAACTGATGCAATCTGAAGAGCCAAAAATTATTTAAATTACATACAATTTGTACTTGCAGCTGTAGGTCCTTTTTCTCTTGCACCAGAGCCACCATTTTTTCTTCCAGTGTGCTCCTCCTGGCTTCTGATTTAGCCAGCTCTTCTTTTATTCTCTCAAACTCTTCCTTCATCATGGCCAGTTCTTTCTCAGTCCCCACACTTTTTAAGAGGGGTTTTAACTTGAAGTACAGCTTCATCCAGGGCCACTGCTTGACTTTCATGAATGCACGGATGTTGTACTGGATGCAGAGGATGGACTCCCTGCAATCACAGGGATCCATCAGCACTGTGAATAAAGCCCACCTCTGAGCAGCCAGACCTGGCAGAGGACACACACCTGTGGTCAAACATTGTTTTCAGCTCCAGTCTCCGGAGGTATCCCCTGCACAGAGCCTGGGTCCGTGTGATCAGCTGTCCTAAACGCTCATCTCTCATCTCCTCCAGGACACCCAGCAAACCAGCCTTGAAGAACACCTGCAGCCAAAGAACAGACATCACTCCTTGCTGGGTTTACACTTCCATGCAATGAATGTTTGTCAGAATGAAGCATTTACCTTAGTGTGTCCAAATTTGTACTGAGTGTGATCTATCTCAATGGAAGACAGCAACTTTTCACACGCCTTCCTGCTATCAATAAACTTCCCTTCTGGAATGACACTGGCATTCAGAAGGTGGTATCTGATAAAATAAAGAAAAAAAGCTTACCCATCAGTACCATTTTAGTGCACAGGATGCCACAAGAACAGCTGTCAGTTTGAAGATACAGAGGAAGGCTGAGTCTGGCTCACACCTCCAGCCTCAAATAGCAAAGCAGTAAGAAAAGCAGCAAATAGCAGCAGGTCAGTTCAGTAGGTTCCAAGGCTGTGTTACAGCCCTCACTGAGACTGAAGGCATGGACAGTCTGTTCTCTGCACCTGAGAGACCTTGCTCATCTGTGTCACAGTCATTATCACTACTCTAGGGGTCCAGCTCATTGGGTTAGCTGTAAATTAAAAAAAAAAATGGATGGATTTTAAGAGTAGGGGAACTGCTTTCCTGAACCATATCCAGCTTCTCACTTTCCTCCTGAGCCATGTAACCCAGAATTAGACTTTGTATCCAGCAATGGACTTCCTAATCCTACACTGAGAGATTATTCTATACCTATTTTCAGCATTGATACACAAATCTGCCCTCCTACATCAATGGCTGGGCCAATGCCTTCAGCTGGTACCCAGAACACCATTTCAGCCCTTCTCAGTGTCCTGCTGTGCAGCACACCCTGCACAGAGTTGCAAGGGGGGAGTGATTGCTTTGTCCTTAGAGACCTGACCCCACATTTGCCTTTGTTCTAACACAACCAGATGACCCCAGCTGGGTTGTCCTGAATTTAGCAACACTTTATAAATATCTTATTTGCAGCAGTTCCCATGATATGATTTTTGGTTGGGAGCTTTTTATCTATAAATGAATCTGCTAATGCTGTAGAAATGTTAGCATGTAGAAATATTAACCCCCTACAAAAATGTGAGGGCTGTGTGGAACTACCTTGGATTTCCTGTTGGAGTCTCTTTTGTTACTGCAGCTCTATTTGCCAGTCAAACTGAGCATTTCATCAAGAAGTAGTGTGGGATTTAACACAATGTCATCTTTGTAAATCCATTCTAGTTAGAATTATTTAAACCACACTCTACTAGATAGCAGTTAAATACAGGATGTGCATAGCCACCCTCTGTATTTTTTGCTGAAACATGCTTGTGCCCAGTTTGAGAATTAAAGCAAAGAATATCCAAACATTCAGAATAGCAGGAATGAATTAAAAACAGGTTTTGGCACACAGTATTGAGGAAGGCATCTGGGTGGGCACTGCCCACACAGACCATGCTATTAGATATGTCTTTTGCTTTCCATGCACATTAAATATTAAAATAGTCTTTTCCTAACAACTGTATCATGGACTGGTTTAGCAAGGCTCTTCTTTCAAATGAATTGGGCTCAATGCAGACACAAGAATGTTATTACTGACCTTTGTTTGAAATCCCCATAAGGTATCTTGTTAGGAAATCCTTTCCTGCAGATCCGAATGCCTTCCAGGACACCATTGCATCGCAGCTGGTGCAGGACAAGCTTGTGATCCATCAGGCCTGTGACAGAGCAGCATGGGGACACACTGATTGCTCAAGCATTGCTCTTTCTTCCCTCCTCTATTCCATTTTTTATGAATTACCTGGGGTCTTTGTTTCATTGGGAACGATGCAACGCACAAAGTGAGGATGAGTAGTTCGTAAGTTAGACATCAACTTATTTAGATTTTCCTGTAAAACAGAGATCATTTCTAATCTCTATATTATCACAGTTCTCAAAGTGATTTGACTCTGCTGAAAAGAAAAAAATCAGAACTTTATCCTTACTCTTCTACTGAATATTCTACAATCCTGTGTAGACATTAGCAAAGTAAATGGCTACTACTGAAGAACTTCCCTCCTGTCTTAAAATGAAAATGTGGCTGTGAGCCAGGTGTGACAGTCTCTGCCAGAGAACACACTTACCCGAAAGAGTACAGACACAGTTTGGAAGGAAGAGCCCTTCTTCTTGGTTCCTTTCTTCTTCCCAGCACCTTCAGCTGGAAAATGAGATGACAGTCCAGCTGAGGAACTGCTGCAGATCCCTTTGACAGTGTTATAATTGTTCATCTACCACACAGCACAGCAGCACTGACTCAACACTGACCCATGTCAGGTGAGAGGTACAGTAGGAAACCCCAAACCAGAAACATAATCCTCTGAGCTTACCTTCATCTATGGAAGCAAAATTGGCATAAAGGTGGCATAAAATTTTCATGGAGGATTTCTGGTACAGCCCAATGACGGTTTCATTCAGAGGGTCCTTGTTCTTCTCCAGCCAGCCAGTGATGTTGTAGTCCACTGTTCCAGCGTAGTGCACCAGGGAGAAGTGGGCCTCAGCCTTGCCCTTGCCAGGCTTGGGCTTCTGGAAGCTGCTGCACTTGCCCAGGTGCTGGTCATAGAGCTTGTTCTTGAAAGAGGTGTCAGTTGCCTTGGGGAACATGCACTCCTCTTCCAGGATGGAGAAGATGCCCATGGGCTGAATAGAAAAACGGTGTTTTCAAATAAGATGAATTCAAGCTATAATGAACAGAGTGAAAGACATGCTAAAATTCAAGTACTGGAGGTATTTTATAGACAATTGGTCTGGGAGGAGCAGGTAAGGGAGATTTTTTGTGAACAGCTGGCAAGATACTTAAAATAACCCATAAGATTTTGATGTACAGTTTTGAACTACCCAGACAGTGTGCAGAAAATAAAAGAAGTCAGGCAAAAACTGTGCAGTAACTTCTTAAAATACAGTAGTGCCTTTTTACTCAGAAGGAACAAAAAGCAACCAGACATGAGGCTTTCTGGGATTTGAATTTAACTGAGAGAAAGCCTGAGGGGCAACCAATACATAAGGACAGGACAGGACGGAAGGAGAGAAATAAAATCAGAATCTTTTTTAGAAGACAGGATACATTCCCAGTCAGTGGATAATTAATTAATCACAAGGGTAATATTTAAAGAAACAGAGGAGGTGAAGAGACCTGAAAGCTTCCCAGAGAGGTTCTATTGAAGGCACTCAGTGCAAACACTCTCAAGAACTCTTTACAGATCCAATTTGTGTGATTCCACAAGATGCTGAAGAAACTCACCTTCTCAATGAGCTCAATGCAGGCAGCCAGGTCCATGCCAAAGTCAATGAACTCCCATTCAATGCCCTCCTTCTTGTACTCCTCCTGCTCCAGCACGAACATGTGGTGGTTGAAGAACTGTTGCAGTTTCTCATTGGTGAAGTTGATGCACAGCTGCTCAAAGCTGTTAAACTAACATTTGAGTAAGTAGTGTTAATAGTGTTAAACTGCCTCTGATCAGGTTTTTTTTTTTTCACAGAGATGTCACAGCAAGGTCAGCCAGACAGTCCCAAAATGGTTTTGATAACAGTGTAAAGAATATACCATGGCTGTCCAGGCTTACAGAAAAGTTGTGCAGTGCAGCACAGGGTTGCTGCAGTCTGTATTGTCCATGTTTTGGGTGGCCCTAATGTCCCTAAATACAGATTCTGTGGGGAGAGAGACAGCAGCTTCCTGGCTCTGCTTCTGCCATGTCTCTTCTCTTACAAAGTGGGTGATGGATCTACAAAGGCAGAAGCAGCTTCAGACAGATTTGCCCTGTTCTTGAGGGCTGCACTGGGGTGAGGAGGAAAGGCCAGAGAAGACAAACAAAATGAAAAAAAAAAAAAAGCATTTAGAGACAGGCAGAAGTCTGAGAGTACTGCAAACCTCAAAAATCTCAAAGCCAGCAATGTCTAAGACCCCAATGAAGTGCTGTCTGGGCAGCTTGGTGTCCAGCTGTTGGTTGATGCGCATCACCATCCACAGGAAGAGTTTCTCATAGACAGACTTGGCAATGGCATTGACTGCCTGGTGCACCTGCAGGGAGAGGGTCACACACCTGTGTCAGGGCACTGCTAGTGCACCCCCAGGGCAAAACTGCCCTCACCATGCCCACACACAGGGGGCTGACAGACCTTAATGGCCCCGACCATTCTCAGCTGTGACCTGCACCCATTCCTGTCCCTTAGGAAGGTCCCTGCTGCTCCTTGCCACTCACCTGATCCATTGTTTGGCCCTTCATGACATATTCATTTCCCACTTTCACCCGGGGATAGCACAAAGCTTTCAGCAAGTCTGCTGAGTTCAGGCCCATCAGATACGCTGCTTTGTCAGCCTCTGGAAAACAAAATAATAACTTGAAATACTTTCTTCTTAGCTCGGACACACACAGGGCATTGGAACCAGCCCAGAGCTCACTCTGAAACTTGCAACCTGATTGGCTTTACTCCATCCACGAATCTTGACTAACATTTATTTAACTTTTCTGAACAGCTTTGTAGGACTGGTCCTCATGACAGAGGGGCTACAGCAGCACCAACAGATGTGGTGAAACACATGAGTGTTTCACTGCTGATGTGAATGCTCCTACAGAGCAGAGTCATCAGGAATAAACTGGATGCAGAAAGTGCCTCTACCTGAGGTGCTAGGTTGAAAATCAAACCTCCTTTTTATGTTTATCAAGGAACAACTGCATCTCTCCTGGAAGACTGCCTCCATTTCTAGTGAAAAATTACAAGGAAACACTTGGAAATAGTTCTCTCCCAGCCTTGAAGGTATTACCTTCTGTGCCATCAGGCTCTGCCTGCTCCTCACGTGGTTTCTGCTTGAACTTCATGTTCCCATAGTGCAGGATTGCCCCCATCAACTTGTAAATCCCCATTTTCTCCTCGGGGCTGAAGCCCAAAGTGTCAATGGCCACCTGCACACCAGACAGATCAGCTGGTTTTAACAGTGGTGAGAGGAAAAGTGGGACTGTCTCTCCTTGCTAACTGCACTCACATCTGTGGCAACAAGCTCCTCCTGGTCATCAATGCTGGCCACAGAGATCTGCCCTTGGCTGATGAAGGGATAGTCACAGGGGTTGGCTGTGACAAGGAGCATCTCTGAAAAGCAAACACAGGAGTGAGAGCCAGAGCCTGGCAGGGAAGGTGAAACAATGGCTCAGCAAGGTTTCACAAGCTCTCCTTCCTTTTGCATCACAAACTCTTGATTTTCTATTAAGAGACCAGAAAGGCAGAGTAAAGCCTTTCATTTGCCTTCCCCTGGCTGGGCAGTCCTTCCAGTGTGTTGTGAACTGAGAGCTGAGCTGTCTGTGTGGCAGACACAGGAACACCTTTTAAGAAAGAGGCTTTTAGATAAGGCTCATTTGTGCTTATCATACAGGACACACACAGAGTGGGAGGATGGGAGCAGGAGCTCCACCCTGAGAAATGTTCTGTGGATGGTTGGGAAGGATGGGCAGAGTGGACTGAGGATGAGTGCAGTAACTGGGTGTGTGGCAAAAGAGTCAGATGTGGGGCAGGGGTAGGGAGTGCTGTGCCAGTGGGAAGAGGGAAAAGGTCAGAGGGTTTGCATTGGAAACAGGAAATAACCTTTGCTCATGTGATGAAAAGCTCAGATAAATGGTTTGTAGATCAGGGTACCTGCCCATCATGCACCTAGAATTGCTTACTTTTCTATTGAAGATTACTCACAGGATCTGGCCTGTCTAAGGTGGAATTTCCACACCATGGAGAATAGCAAGGTGTGAGGCAGAGTACACTGGCCACCCCTGCACCTCACCTGCACACAGTTTGTGTTAGAACTTACCCAGGGAGGATAAATGGAGATGCAGCAAAGCCCTAGTGTGACCCTGTTATGCAGAGACGCAAGTACAGCCTGGGGAACCCGGGCAGGGCTGAGACTGCAATGCTGAGGATGTAAATCAGGGATGTAAATCCCTGCTCTGCACAGATGAGGCACTGCCAAAGGGGCACCTGGGGGCATGTGACACAGGGCACCCTGCCCTGGCACCACTGGACCCTCTGTCACTGAGCTGGCACACGGAGGGAAACATTTCCCACACTTGACTTTACTCAATGTCACCAGCTGGTGGCTGTCCTCACCAAGCAGTTCAGGCTTCTTGTTGGAGAGGATCTGGTAGAAGATGTGGTAGCTTCTCTCAGCTTTCAGCTGGAAAGTGACTCTTGACTTTTCCAGCAAGTCTGTAACACATGTGCACATTTCAGACATTTTTCAGGTTCTTTATGTTCTCGTGAGGCTGTCACCACCCCCTCCCTCAGTTACTCACAGGTCTCAATGTCACCAGAGGCCAGTTTTCCAGAGGTTCCAAAATGGATACGAATGAATTTACCCTGGCAAGCAGACAAAAAGGTGGTGGTCAGTGCAGCAGTCTCAGAGTGTTTTTATCTCCTTAGTCTTAGTGACAGCATCACCAAATCAGTCTGATTAGCTTTGATCTATAAAGATAGATAAAGGGGAAGACTTTGCTGCAGCAATGTGAGCATGAAACAGCTGCTAACATACCAGCATTTCATAAAAAAAACAAGAAATTGGTCAGCAAGAACATTTTTCCCAGCCAAGGGGCTCGCAGTCACAGCTAACAAGCAGGCAAAGAGCATTAGAAACACAGGAGGGCAGAGGGACAGACACAGGATGACTCACAAAGCGTGAGGAGTTGTCATTTCTCACAGTCTTGGCATTCCCAAAAGCCTCCAGCAGTGGGTTGGCGCTGAGGATTTGATCCTTGAGCGTACCCTGCAGGAATAATTGAAGAATTATTGAAAAACACCAGGAGCTATGGGGTAGGAAGAAGTGACCCTATGGCATGATTACATGTGCAGCCATGTGCACTTCATTTCAGCTTTACAGTGCTACTGCAGCACCTTCTCAACTCCAGCACCAAGAACCAGCACTGGGGGTGAACAACAAATAACTCATTTTCCTCTTATTCAGAATTTCTCCCACAGTCAGAGCTCTCAGGTGTCAGCCACAGGGACAGATTGATCCAGGTCAAGAAACTGGAGCCTCTAATTCTTCCTGGGCACCAAACCTGCAGACCTGGTTTCAGTCTAGATAAAGCTACATCTTGGCAGCTCTGGTGACTTCTATTTGTTGCAGTCCTAACTGCACATCCTCCCCTGTTCCTACTGCCTTTCAAAAAGTGCCTGAAGCTAATAAAAGGTATTTCGAGGTGTGTGTGTGTGTGTGTGTGTGTCACCAGTCCTGTCCACAGCCACAAGGGGATAACTGTAGCAGAATTTCTTAGGGAATGTGGGCATGAGGTATTTTGGGATGAAATTTGAACCACCCCAAACTGGACCTCATTTCTAGAAGTAGACAGGCCTGTGGCACAGTTAGAAATTCACTTTAAGGTCTGTTTAAGTATTAGTTAGCATGGTTATAGTGTGGTTACGGTGACTTCCTTAAGGGTGAAATTGTTGACATTCTTTCTTACACTGAATGCCAATTAGAAAACTAATTGTTTGTACAGTTACCTGTAACTGTAAACTATCTGAAACTGTATTTAACCCCCCCTCCTCAGGAGAATAAAGGGAGAGTGCATGATCTAACCACGTTGGTCGTACGTGTGTTGCTCTGACCAGCTTCCCACTTTAATTAGGAGTGCCCTGGTTTCAGATAACACCCTGAACTGCCCTTCACCAAGCCCTTCCTCCCCACACCTTCACTGGGGACTCCTTTTTGGTGGCCGGCTCCCCGCTGGCGGCGATGGTGGCGTAGTACTGGATGACACGTTTGGTGTTCACCGTCTTCCCGGCGCCGGATTCCCCGCTGGCGAAAGAAGGCTGAGAGTGAAGAATAAACCAGCCCACGTCTTGTTGGGAGAGCAGGTCCAAGGTGGCAGGTGCACTTACGTGATCAGGATGGATTGGTTTTCACGGTCTGTCAAAGGGAGAAATACCTGCGGTCAGAGGAGCCGTAGGGGAAGTGGTGGTTCCCAGGTAACGGTGACCTGGTGTCCGTCAGAGGGGAATGAAACAAAAATCTCTGCAGGTGAAACTGAAAAGGTACATGGTCTACTCTCCACCACTCCTTCCCTCCCTATACTCCAGCTTTTGTCTTCTCTCCTCCTCCTTTGCTCATGCTGTGCTTGTTTTTGCTCCTATATTTTCAATTCTTTATCTTTAATACTATTAAATATGGGACAGGAGTTTATTCAAATTAAAAGCACGTGTTTTGGTGACAATATTACCACCAGCTCTGTTCTGGATCTACCTGCTCCTCCTTGAAGCCACATGCAGGTGTGCTGCCCAGGGACTTGTGATATTGTGTCCTGTCCAGGTACAACTGCCCTTTGCAGAGATCCCTGTCAGGCTGCTTAGCTTAGTACTTAGACCAGAAAGAGAGATAATGTGCAGCACAACAGCACAGTGCTTCAAAAATAATGAAAATAATTCAGGAGCTGGTGAAAACTGTCTGGAGCTGGTTTTGCATCAGCTAGGCTTGGTAATAAAAAACAAGCAGATATTCAGCAATATTACACAGACCAAGCACTCTACAAGAGATGAGAAAGGCAGTATGGGATGGCACTTGGCAGAAGCAGCACTTCTGACACACTTTTTTTACTCCAAGTCTGGTCAAAATAGAAAAGCTCACCAGTCAGCATGGACTGATAGGCGTTGTCAGAGATGGAGAAGATGTGTGGAGGGGCCTCCTGGCGCTTCTTGCCTCGGTAGGCCAACACCACCTCGGGGTTGTACACCGGCAGCCACTTGTAGGGGTTGACAGTGACGCAGAAGAGACCCGAGTAGGTCTGCAGGAAAAAAAAAAAATAGAGATGTCAGTGAAGTCCAGCTCCTGCAGCTGCATTTTCTCCTTTGCCAGAAGAAGGAACTTACATAGATCATCCAGGAGCTGTAGCGGTCCTTGAGGTTGTAGAGGACAGCAGGTTCGTGCAGGTGGGTCAGCATGGCCACATCCTCAACTCTGTCAAACTTAGGTGGGTTCATGGCATAGACATCATCAGGTTTGACAGCAACTGTCTATAATTCAGAAAAAGGACTCTTGACAGTTCTTCCACAACCACAGAGAAGTAATAACATCTCTAAGGCTACTCTAATTCATGTTTTTCTTTCTGTTTAACTGTGCTAAGCAAGATATGGCTATTTCAGGGCAAACACTGCAGCCAGCCAGGAGCTCTACAACACTGGTACCTTGACAGGATGCAAATTTACTGGAATTGCTGTGACCACACAGACATGATTTGTGCTGGACCAGATCTTCCAACACATTATCACTGCTTCTGAACTTTAGGTCTCTGTTGCTCATGGCTGTAAGAGCCTGGGACAAATCTGCTGGCCAGCCAAGCTCACAGCCTCCAGGGTTCCCGTGACAGTGCCAGAGAGCCAGGACACTAACAGCACAAGACTCATCAACAGCAAATCCATCCTTGGGACAGGCTTGTTCCACTCCTGCCTGTGGCCATTCCCAATTAAAGAAAGGCTCTGTCTCTACCAAACAGCACTGTCTGCAGGGCTCAGACTGTGGGGGACCATCCTGTCACACAGCCAGAGCCTGTGGATATGTTGTGGGGGTGGCAGATGTTCACAGCTGGCAGCAGCTTAACTCAGCCACTGCTTTCTAAAAGCCTTGTAGCACCTACTGCCAAGATGTTGGTCGTGGTTATTCTTTGAACTGCTGCAGTTATTCTTACAAAAGGTATCAGGGCACAAGCTGCTAAGACATTTCAGCGTTTTGGAAGATTAACACCTTGGATGCTCCTCTGGGAAACTGCAGCCAGTGTCACTGACAACTTCACAGGCAAAGGCAACTTGGAAAGTATCTGTCTGCTCAGCTACCAGTAAAGGAAGGAATTTGTGAGTGGATATGACAGCGTTAGCTGAGAAAGTGTTAAAGACTAAGTTAAGACTGGCAAGGCTATGATCCAACCTGGTTTAGAGCACTGCCTGACTTTTAGAGCCCAAACCAAGAATAATAATCCAATGCATGCTTTTATCCCACCATCCAGAGCTACGCTTTCCTGTGGAAGCTGTGCTGGTCCCAGTCAGAGGACAGGAGAGGGCAGGGCAGATTTCTTGCCTGAGCTAGCCTGGTGCTTTCTCAGTTCATCCCCAGCAGATGCCCCGGGTCCCTAAGCAGGGCTGGGAGAAGGGCCAGAGGGAATGCACTTACTCTGCCATCCTCTGTCTCAACAGTTATCTTCCCATCCTGTGCAGCCTTAATCCTCCCCCTGGTGTACTCCACCTCGGGGTCAGCCACAAAGCAGTAGGTCTTGGCATCAAATGGCTGGTTCTGGGCTTCTATTCTCTCCTTCTCGGATTTGCGCAGGTACGGTGCGGCCTCACCAAAAATCTCCATGCCAGCGTCCCTGCTCATGGCTCTGAAAGACAGACCCTGCTGGGCTGGTCCCCTGTGTGGTGCTTAGGGCAGAGTGGAGCTGAACATTCCCCCCCAGTTGGCTGCTCCAAGCTCACCCCCTCCCAGCTCTCGGGTGTGTGCGGTGAGATCTTGAGGGAGTCGTTTGCTTTTCTAAGCTGGAAGGTACAAAGGCAGTGAAGAAGAGCTACTACCACCCTTCATGGCCCCAAGGGAAGGAGATCCATGTCCAAAGGAGGAGGAGGGCTCCCCAGGAAAATGGTCAGATCGGAAGGATTCATGTAGTCCTTGGAAAAGGGAAGCCCTGAAGATTATTTTTCTTCTGGTTTTTAATTCCCCCACTCTCTATTAACATGGAACCTGCTCTAGTCTTCTGGTGAGCAGCCACAGTGGGCAGGAACGGACATGTGCTGTGGCTTGTTAAAGGAGCTCAAGGAGGGGGAAGAACAGGGACCTGCCCACAGTGAGCACAAGAGAAAAAGCCAGCTCCTGCCAGCCTGGGCAAGCTGTTAGTTTTCATGCCTCAAATCCTCACCTTAACAATCAGTCAACAGAAAGCAGGAAGGAACCGGCTGACATCTCGTATCTCTGAAAGAGAAAGAGTCAAAGATCAACTTAGCTGCAGCCTCTCCAAAGGCCCAACACCTCTCACTGCAAGTAACTGTGCCTTTTGAGGGCCAGCAAAGTTCACCAGGGACCATTCCTTCCCTGCCCAAGGAATGGCCCAGCGGGGAATCTACAGCAGAATTCCCACCACGGTGCTACAGCCTTGTGAGGCTCCAAGCATAGGGAACAAGACCTGTGGTGGGAGTCTGCTATCCCTCAGCATGGCCATGAGCATGGCCAGGACATCAGGAGCCACCAACAAAGGCTTTCTCCCTGACAGCTTTTATAGGCTCAGCTTGGTTCCCCTGGTTCAGCCCCTTCCCTATATTTGGAAGGAAGGGATCGACACTCCTGCCTGCTCACCAATTCATGTTCATTTTTTTGCCATATACAGTGTGTAAAGAGAAAGGACCTGCTCTTTTCTCCCAATTTTAGTAACTCTGGGATCTGTCTGTGGTTTGTAGACTTCTCTTTGGTGGAGTTTTCCTTTACTGGGAACATGCTCTCCTGTCAGCTACGACCACAGCTAGCACTTCGCTCTCACCAGCACATCAAACAAATGATAGCACAGAAGAGACCTGCCTCACTGCTCCTGCTCACAGATTGCCTGGGCAGAGCTGCACAGTGCTGAAGGAACCCAAACCAGCTCCATATGGGGTGGAAAACAAGGCCACAAGAAGGAAAAAGAGGATGAGGATTCATGTAGGATCAGTTATGGCAATTCTTGTGGCTGACACCACTGCATGGGTCAGGGAGGACAGGATGGGAGGTCATGACTGAAATACAGTGCAACATGGCAAATTAGAGACTAATCAGAAAGAACAACACCCAAATCTGGCCAGGGGCGGACAGTTCATGAATGCCAAATCATGAATACACTTCACAAGTTTAGCTTCAAATAAAACTTTGGCTGCCCACAACGTTCACTGCCCTTGCTGTCAAAAGGAGCTGCAGAAGCCCCATTACACCATGCTAAGGAGGTTCTCAGACATGTGTGACTGCAATTCCCACATGAGAAGGATACTGGGAAAGTGGGCTTCAAATGGAGATCTCCCAGTCCCAAAGTTAGTTAGCTGCTTAGTTGGTACAGAGCAGCCAGGCAATGGCTGGCAGGGCAGCAGTTGGCAGAACAGTGGGAGCCTTCACACACAGCTGGAGTGAGCTCCTGGTGCAGGAGAGGAAGGGTCTCCTCCATCCTGAGCCATTCTGGCTGTTCTGGTCATCTGTCACTGTACAACAACCCCTGTTTTCTCTCTGCACTGCATGGACACTCACCCAATTCTGCACAACCTCAGCAGAACAAAGCCAACAAGACTTGTGTGAAGCCAGAAGCCCCCTCCACCCTCCCCAAACAGCTCCTGCCACCTCCCACAGCACCACTCTGAGCTGGAGCACCCTGGGACACCTACAGCTGCTGCTACAGCACAGGGGATGTCAGCCTGCCTTTCGGACAGTGGCTGACCCTGTTTGTGTTGGCTCGATGAGAGCTGAGCCTGTGGGCTTGCAGCAGAGTCACTGTCACTAGTGTTTTGAAAAACATGTTTCATGTTGCCCTTAATTTCATTTAAGGTCACTAAAAATGGACACCACAGCCACATAACTGATGAACCATGAATTCCTAGAATCCCCCTAAGCCCGGAGGATGAGGGAAAAGCTTATTTTAGCATCCCTTGTGATCGGCCCTTTGAACTCAGCACAGTGGATGTGCTGAGAGCAAAAAGCTGAGGCACACCAGACCAATGAGCAGTCTGGGGCTTTGTCCTGACACCAAATTGCCACTGTAATTTAGAAAGGACATTTCCTGCTCCCAGGCATGCTCAAGGCAGGAGGGGTTGGACCTCACCCACACAATCACTGGGGTTTGGAAAAGACCTCCAGATCAAGTCCACTTTTGACTGATGCCCACCTTGTCACCCAGTCCAGAGCACTGAGTGCCATGTTCAGTTCTTCCTTGGACACCTCCAGGGATGGGGACTCCAAGCCTCCCTGGGCAGTCTGTTCCATTGTTTGACTGTCCTTTCAGTGAAGAATTTCCTCTTGTTGTCCAACCCGAGCCTCCCCTGGCCCAGCCTGAGGCCGTTCCCTCTCCTCCTGTCCCTGTTCCCTGGGAGCAGAGCCTGACCCCCCAGGCTGAGCTCCTGTTCAGGGAGTTGTGCAGAGCCACAAGGTCCCCCTGAGCCTCCTTTTCTCCAGGCTGAGCCCTTTTCCCAGCTCCCTCAGCCTCTCCTGGGGCTCCAGCCCCTTCCCCAGCTCCGTCCCTTTCTCTGGACACGCTCCAGCCCCTCAATGTCTTTCTCACCATGAGGGGCCCAAACAGGACAGAGCACTCGAGGTGCCTCAGCAATGCTCACAGGGGGATGGCCCCTCTCCTGGTCCTGCTGGCCCCACTGTGGCTGGTACAAACCCAGCTGTCATTGGCCTTCTTGGCCACACTGCTGGCAAAGCCCCCACACCCAGCTGTTGAAGCAGAACAAAGAGGACCCTCAGGCAGCAAGAGCCACTGTCCTGGTTTTCTCTTGCTGGTTCAGGTGCCCAGGTGGGAGCAGAGTGCAGGAAAACAAGTGGCACTGAGCAATGACCCATGGCAGCTGCAGGTGCATCTGCTGCTCTCTGCTGCCAACATCATTGCAGAGCTGTCCTGAGGTGAAGGTCACGAGGGTGCTGTCACCACGAGCCACATTGCCTTGCAAGGCTCTCTCATCCCATCCTGGTGCTGCCAGGGAGCTTTTATTGCTGCCCTTCATTCAGAAAAGGGCACACTCATAGCTCAACATACCCCCACAAATTAAAGGTGGATTTACGGGTTGGTGTCTATCTATTTTTGCACAAAGAACTTCGGGAGAACAAGGAGGTTTTGTAAGCTGCAGCTGAGTAAGTTCCCTGGCACGCTGAAGGAACCTGCTTTATTAAACTGGTAATACACAGCTTAAAACACGGAATGAGCTGGCTCTTGCACAGAGACAGGTGCAACCATTCCTGCCCAGGTCTCCCCAGCACAAATCCTCACACTCCCAGCAATATGTACAACTCATGTAGAGCTGCTAGAAGTCAGGGGCTAGACACTCTATCACTAGCATAACTTCCTTTAAAAAACATGTTTCCAACTGAACCAAATCAAACTTTAAAATTCTCTTCTAGGAGGCAAGTCAGCTTTTTGCCTTTCCTTTTAGGCCACTAAACCTAAGAGCAGTCCAGTAAAAGTGAGGGGCTTGTCAGTTCATGTCTAAAGAAGGACTGTGGCCATTCCCCCTGCAGCACAGACCAGCACATCTGCTTCACTGAGTACAGACTCACTGCCCCAAGGCTGGGGAGCTCCTGAGCAGCCCCAGCACGCACTGTGCTGCAGCCACAGCTCCTGGAAGCTCCAGGTGAGTACACTGCTTCAGCAGCAGGGGCTGGAAAGCCTTGGTTGCAACCAGCAACCTCAGTGCATTGGGACAGGCTGCTCCCAGCTGTTTGACTCCCCTCAGCAGTCCATGTATTGCCTGTTCTACCTGACTGAAAACACACACTGATTTGCAGAGGTGGTGAAGAGCCCAACTCAGTTCTCAGCCTCCAGCTCCATCCTGCAGTTCACTGAAGACCATGTGAGAGCCTTCATTCATCCCAGATCCCTGGCTGTGGGCTGATGGGAGCACATCTTCAGAATGCCAGGTCGGTGCTGGCACCATGCAAGTCTGATCAAGTGAGAAAAGGCTCAGAAAATGTAGATATCTTCAAAGGCACTGGAGAAGGGGAGAAAGAGCAACAGCATCTCCAGCCACACATGACCTTGACCCAAGACTTGCTTTCTTCCTCAGGCTGTGAACAAGGATGAAGCAGCTCTGGGTGATTGCAGCAGGAGGTTGCACCACAGACCTACCAAGAATCCTTTTTATCTGAGTCTTTCCATGATCTGGACTGAAAATGCAACATAGGGTTTTTTGCAGTTAAGGTCAGAGTCTCTGCACCTCTTCAGGTTCTGATTCTGCCCATGCTGGTGCTGAGAACATTCCTAAAACAGCCTTAACCCGTGTGGCTTAAGTACTACTCACTAGTTAAGCTCCTCCATGGGCTATGCAGGCAGCACATGAGGAATGTGTTGCCTTCCTTGGGTAGACAAACAGAGCCCATCCTCATTCCTCAGACATCTTGTCACTGGTGCCCAGCCTGGGCTGGCAGCAGCTCTTCAGTTGGGGTTGTGGATGTCAGCCCCTTAGAGGAGATGCTGTTTTCCACTGGTATTTTCCAGGACAAACAGGCCAGGGCTGGGTGTGCTGTGGCCTCTGCCAGGACTGTGCTTTGCCCTCCCCATCTGTGGGGGTTCCAGGGGTCCCTGCTGGCCTTGGGGAACACAGGTTCACCTTGCAAAGCACCAGACTCCAACAAATCCGGTTCCCAAATGAAATCTGTCACCCAGCACAGCCCCAAGAGAGGAGCCCTGTCACAAACTTTTCCTGCCAGAGCTGAGCTCCTTCCTTGTGAGCTGGGCACTGCACTTGGGGATGCAGGGAGTTTGGGTACAATGAGTACAGAGGGGGCTTTCTTCATTTCTAATACTGGACTGGAAAAACACTGAATATCTGCTGACAAAATGTCTCCAAGCACCCTCAGCACATTCCCTTTTCCCTCCTTGACCAGCTTTGCCTCCTCCCTTAGCACAACCCTTGGGCCTCCTAAACACGCAGGGGACAAATCTGGGCTCCCTGCTGTCACTGAACAGGGCAGGAAAATCCTTACAGTTGCCTAAACAACACTTTCTGTTTTTAATTAACAAACAAAACTCCAAATAAAGAAAAAAAAAAAAAAAACAAATGCCAAAGAACAGCAAAACTCCACAACCAACCACAACAACAAAAATAAAACTCTTCACTTCCAGAGAAAGTCTCCCTCCTGGAAAAGCCAAAGGAAAAGTGATGGGCATGGTCAAATTGGGAGGCTGAAAAAAAGCAGGACATCAGTTGCTCCCACTGCCATGAGGCAAGGGACATGTCACTCCATCTGAAATCCTTCTGGGCCTTTGCCACACTCCCCCCAATCTGCCATAAGCTTCCTGGGTCAGCTGGTTCTGCCTTTCAGGGCACAGAAAAACAAGGTAAAGGACACGACACTGCTGCCAAAACATTTGGGAGAAGACAGGAACCCTGTATTTGTCTCTGTAGTACCAGTCAGCTGCAAAAGACCTTTAGAGAAATCAGTGTAACAGGTGACTCTTCCCAGGCTGCAGCTCATGTGCTGATTTTGCAAAGCCTGGGGACAGAGGTTTGCCTCATCCAAATTCTGCTTTAACTTGGCTCAGCTGTAACACCAATGCTTTTTTTCTGAGCAGCTGTTTCTAACTAATTTGTTTTATTTTTACTTAGCATTGCTTCATATGATCATGATTTTCCAGACTGTCCTCTGTGCAGAAAAGGTATTTGGCCCTAACACACTGCTGCAATATTTAAAATGCAGGCCTGATGTGACAGCAGAGATCTTGAGAAGGGCAAACAAAGGCTGCTGTGCAGGGTCCAGCCACAGGATGGTAAGAGATGGGGCAGAGATGGGCCCTGAGGACTCCACAAACAAATCACAAGAGATCAGATAAATACAGACCTGAAGGGGAAACCCATGGAAGAGAGCAAGTATCCAATGTATGTAAAAATGCATGAGAGGTGGCACTGCTCTGAAACAGGTGAAGTTTACTGGTTTTCACAATTTTGGAAAGGCAGAAATTTTCCACAGGCTTTGCACCTCCCCTCGGAATGGAACATTCTCTTCCAACTCCCACAGCCCCACAGGAAAACATCAGTGCTACCTGCAGGAACACCTGTGTTCAGCCTAAGGCTCTCTGGAACCCCAAGAACTGTTCTGGTTTGTCTCCTGTGGGCCATTCTCTGAGGTTCAGCTTAAAAAAAGCACATTCAGCTCCTGATCTGCATGACTAGAAATAAATACTGCTTTCTAAAAAGAAGGAAAGCAGAGCAAGAATGTGAAATTTGACCAGTATACAAAGGTCTGTTGATATTCTGGTCAAACCTAAGGAAATAAAAATATATATATTTCCTATATAAATCAATCTTTATTTTCAAATGCTGCACTGCATAAAATGTATCTGATTGCCAGCCCTGTGCATGGACACAGCCCCCCTCCACCCTCTCCACCTCCCCTCTCTCAGCACAGCACAAGCAAAGCAACTACACACACCATCATTTGCACCAGAAGAAAAAAAAAAAAAAACAATTTGCAACCCAATTCTCTTTTCCTTATAAGTGAACAGTGTTCACCTGGAAAAATCACTAGAAAAAAACCACATTTCATTTCTGCATTCAGATGAAATGATCAGGCTCGCTACAGGGCTGGTCCCACGCACGGAAGCTGCCGGTGCCTTCAGTGCTCTTCACCTCCTTAACTTGGATAAAGAAGCAATCTTAAGGCTCCCCTGCTTCTCATAGTGCAACTGCCTCTCCCAGAAGGCAAAACAGTGCAGAGAAACCAGAAGGCAGAGCTCCTCTGAGAACGCCATGGCCCCATGGCTTTGCATCAAGTAATTCTCCTGCAGTGACTGTTGTCCTTGCTGATGTCTTGCCAGATCAGCAATTTTTGTTTTGTTTTTTGTTTTACCAGCAACACACACGTTCTTCCCAAGTGAAAAGTGATTTCCATCCTTTGCTCCCAACAATGTTTCAGAGAAGTCCCAAATGTCATTCTGTACCCAAGATCTTGTTGGAAATGATATCCGTGGGGAAGGCTCTGTAGAGATTTTTGGTAATGGGAATTTGCAGAAACATGGATGCCTTTCTTATCAGGAAGAAAGGAGACCTGCTTCACAGGATGTTACACTTGTGTAGTTCTGCTTTAACTCCAGTGTCCAATCACAGCCAAACCCCCAGGTGACATTCACAGCAATCTTTGGAGAACTTCTGTTTTAGGATCTGTATTTTCTCATGTGTTTAGCAATAGAAGCCGAAATCTCCTTGCTCTTCTTATTCTGGCCATAGTAGTCCACAAAGTCACCATCAGGGCCGAGGAGGTACATAATTATTGTGTGATCCACCTGCAAGAGAGCACATAATTATTGTGTGATCCACCTGCAAGAGAGCACAGCGTGGCTTGGAAGGAGAGACTACAGAATCAGGGATCACCAGCTCAGAAGAGAAATGAGGGATCGGGATCAGGACCAGCAGTGGGATACAGGGAAATGTGGGATCAGGAATGGGATCAGCAGTGGGATAGAGAGCAAAATGGAATCTGGATCGAGACCAGCAGTGGGATACAGAGAAATGCAGGATCGGGATCAGCACTGGGATACAGGGACACGCAGGACAGGGGCGCCCCCTGCCGGCGCACTGAAGCAGCCTCACCCATGCACATCCCGGGTATTTCAATTGGATTTATATCAAAATTAACTCCACCGCAAGTTTATTTAAATGACGCTGCAAGTGCTGTCTGCACCTAACCGCGACAACAGCTTTCTCAGCAAAGACACAGAGTTCTGGCGCTGGAAGCCATGACTGCTCAGGACTGAAGTACAGCCATGCTCTGAGCTCAGCTGCACTAGAAATGAGAAATCACAGCGACTTCGGAGCCCACAGGAAAAGAGCCAGTCAAGTATGTTGCAGATCAGAAAGAAATTTGACTATTGCCAGGCTTGCTAGTTCCTGTGCTACTGTCTGCATTTCTGGGATTGCTTAGAACACACTTTGGTAAGGTTCTGATCTTGCAGGAGGGCATTGTGGTGCTGACAGCTTAACATACCACTGCACATGGGACTTGTGCAGATCCAATAGCTGGTTTTAAAATGTACATGCTGCTCTTACCCACAGTTTTTCAGTAGGAAAAAGCTCCTTTTACTTACTATGTAATCGTTGTCCTCATCCTTGGGTCCTTCACTATAGTACACACGGTATGCTTTAGCCACTTGGTCAATCTGTGCCTTGCTGCCAGTCAATCCAACCAGCTTTGGAGAAAATTCTAGATAGAGAGAAGACATTTACACATTTTAGTGAAAAGAATCCCTTCAAGAGGCTCCTTTTCAATGCTCTGTACTGCGTGCAGTGAGACACAGAGGAAGAAAGCAGGAATACCTTTAACATATCTGGCAATGGCTTCTTGGTTGTCCCTCTCAGGATCGATGGTGATGAAGAGCGGGGTCAGATTAGGCAAAGATGGAATTTGATCTGTGACATTAACAATTATTATTTATTTCAGAAAACCAAGTATCATCTCTCATCTCCCTTCAAACAAGCTCACAGCCATGTAACATCAATCCGAGCCCACCCCAAGTGACTAAAAAAAGACCGTTTGGGGCAGCTTTATTTATGTAATTTGTGAAGGAAGCAAATGCCACCAGATGCAATGCTCTGTGTCTGTGCTGGGAGCTTCCAGCCCCTCAGCCAGAGGTTCTGCCCTGCTCAGGAGGGATGACAGACTGGCTCTGCTGCAGAAGATGCTGTGGTGTGATGCATGTGCTGGAGCACTGGCTGACACAAGGAAAGCACACCGGGATGGTGGAGCAGGAGAAAACATGAAAACACAATCCAGGCTCTTTCCTTCATGTTCCAGCCAAAGCCTTCACTTTGGGTCTGATTTCTCCCATGCTGGGATACTATTAACCCTGCCCAGTAATTCCTCAGGGCCTGCAGGCTAAGAAAACACAGCTAACACAAAGCTTCCTCCTCCCTCCATTGCACAGCACTTCACTTCTCCACTCTGCTTCAGGAGAGAATCTCATAGAGATGAACAAAACAGAGGGAAAAAAAATCCTAAGATATCTCACAGTCATTTCTTGGCAAAAATACAACGTAATACATTTCCTGTAACTTGCCACCATCTTTTTATTCCCAAGTCCTCTGCTGTGGAAAAGATCAGTGCTGTCACGTCAGACTCCAGCGACACTAGGGATTAATCTATGTATCCCTTAGCTATTAATTCAATAACTGAAAAACAGGTAGCAGCATTTTTTTTTTAAATATTACCAGTTATCACCATTGCTGGTATTTTATCAGAATAAGCCTGACCTACCCAAAAATCCCTGTTGATGGACCCCTACACCAACTGAATTTCCATACCAATTTCATCTACCACTGCAATCATTTTCTCCAGCTCGTCAGGACAGATGTCAGGGCAGTGAGTGAAGCCGAAGTAGATCAGCACCCACTGGCCAATGTAATCCTTGTTGGTCCTGGGCTGTCCCTCATGGCTCACGAGCGAGAAGGGCCCTCCCAGCAGCGGCTTCCCGATGCCTCGGTTTCGTTCCTTCTCCAGTGCTACAAAACACAAGTGGGAATTGAACACACAGTGCACGGTGCTTCCCAGGCAAGCCTTGGGGTCACGTCAAGATCCACCAACGCCCATCACGCAGAAATCCAAGGTGCACGTGCCTTCCAGAAAGCGTTCCTTTTGGATAAAATCAAACATATCGCTAAATTCCTATGAAACGTGATATTAGCTTTCGTTGTTACCCAACCGCATTTTTGGTTAAAAAGGGGGGAAATAAAGACAGGTATGTGGCCTGCTGTGAAACAGCGAAATCAGCATCGGTTGCAAAACAAACCCTAAAAGCTGCAAATAAGTGTGTTTTCAACAGTAAATCCATGAAAAGGAAACGTGTGGGCAGTTCCTGCAGGAGAGGGCAAAGCTCCTGGGCTGCAAGGAGCCTACAGCACCCAGCTCCGTGTCTGCGCTGCACAGGCCGGCACAGCGAGCGGCCAAACACAACTATTCCAACCTGGGAACCTTAAAACGCTGAACCCCGAACTGCTTTCAATTTTGGAAAAATTTTCTGCGGCACTTCCGTAAACACAGGCACCAAGCGGCAAAGCTGCGGTGCAGCGACGATGCCCAAGCAGGTAAAATGCAAAAACCTGAATGCAAAATCATCCAAACACGGAAACTGCTTCGTCTGAACACGGAACGCGACACCCACGGCGCCCCTCCCGCACCTCGCACTCACCTTCCTCCTTGAGCCGCTTCATCACCTTCATGCCGGCCAGCAGCCCCCCGCCCAGCACCACGGTGGCCGCCAGCGACCGCCACGACAGGAGCTGCGGGGGACAAGGGGTTTGGGGGCTGCTGAGGGCACGGGAGCGGCCCGGCCGCCGCCCGCGCTCCCTCCCTCCCTCCCTCCCTCCCTCACTCACTCACCCGCCTCTGGGCGCCCGGCCGCGGCCCGCGGCCCGGCGGCAGCTGCGACAGCGGGCGGCTGCGAGGAGCGGGCAGCACCGCCCAGCCCCTCAGGGCAGGGCCCGGCAGCGGCCATAGCCCCGCGCCCGTCCGCAGCCGCCACAGCCCCGCCGCCCCCGCCATGTTCCCGCTGCCCGGCCCGCCCCTTCCGCCCCGCCCGAGGCCGCCATGCAGGCGGCGCCGCGCCTCGCCTTCGGGGTCGTCGCTGACATCCAGTTCGCGGACGCCGAGGATGGGCACGACTTCGGCGGCTGCCGGCGGCGTTATTACCGGCACAGCCTGCTCTTGCTGCGGGAGGCGGTGAGGACGTGGGCCGGCGAGAGCCCGCCGATAGATTTCGTGCTGCAGTTGGGAGATAGCATCGACGGGCAGAACGCCCGGCGCGGCGAGTCCGAGAGCGCCTTGCAGCGGGTGCTGGAAGTCTTGGGGCAGCTCCCGGTGCCGGTACATCACGCGTGGGGTAACCACGAGCTCTACAACTTCAGCCGGGCCCGGTTGGTGCACACCGGGTTGTACAGCCGGCCCGCGGGGGGCTCGGACGGGCCCCCGGACAGGGAGTGCCACGCTTATCACTGCAGCCCGGCGCCGCGGCTCCGCCTGGTCGTGCTCGACACCTACGACGTGAGCACCCTGGGCACAGACCCTGGCAGCCCCCGCTATCAGGTGTCCCTGCGGTTGCTGCGGGAGAAGAACCCCAACGATGACCTCAACAGCCCTGAAGGTAACCTTCGGCTCGGCAGGGGAGCGAGCGGGCGGCCAAACCTTCGCTGTCCGGAGCTCTTGGTGCTGACAGCGGGATGCCGGGGGCTCGGGGATGCCCCATTGCTGCCCTCAGTGCGGCTCCAGGCGGGCACAGGAGATGCTCCCCCGTGTTGCCGCGGTGTGTCTGGGCATCGGAACAGCTCTGGGTATCAGAACACCAGGCAGCTGCTGGGGAAGCGGCTGTTGCAGAGCACTGAGTTGTGCCCAGCCTAACCCCACGCCGGGGGGACACCCAGCAGTGGAAACGCTGTTTGTGTAGCATGACCAAAACTCCTGAAAACACTTAAAAATAATCTTCTTTGTGGAAGGGGTCTGGGGTTGTGGTCCAAGAAATGCGAAAAAAACCCACCCTGAAAGTTCTGAGAGTAAAACAACCATCAGCAGATTTACATAAGACAAACAGAGCAGCCAGGGGAGGTGTATGCATTTGTGCCTAACCTTCTTCTTCATTGCAGGGCTGAAAGAACCTTATTTTGTAGCATTTAATGGAGGATTTAGCCAAGCCCAGCTGGACTGGTTCGATGAAGTCCTCAAGTTCTCTGATGAAAACCAAGAAAAAGTTATAGTTGCAGGTAGGTGGATATGGAGGTGGATAAATAGACAATCAAAATGGTTTGTGTTGGAAGGGCCCTTAAAGCTAATCTAGTTCCAACCCCTATATTTGATTGGGGATGCATACTCCTATGGAAATATGTGGGGGGGAAAAAAAAAAAAATAGCTAGCCCATGTATGTTAGCTGTGGAAAACATGCAGTTGTGGTTTGGTGAGGTACAGACTGAACCCATAAAAGAGCAGAACATCAACCACGCCTCACTCCGCGGGCGAGCCGTCTACACTCAGCCGGATGGCTGAACTTCCCAGCAACCAGGCTGGGAGAGATTTTAACTGAGAGTTTTAAACTCTCTTTTATTTCTCCCCCTCTTGCCGCCGCAGCTCACGTGCCCATCCATCCGGGCGCTTCCAACGGCGTTTGCCTGGCCTGGAATTACGAGGCGGCGCTGTCGGTGATCCACTCGCACGGCTGCGTGGTTTGCGTCCTCGCCGGGCACCTGCACGACGGCGCCTACTGCCTGGACACGCACGGAGTTCATCACCTCACCCTGGAGGGGCTGATCGAGACGGCCCCGGACAGCAACGCCTTTGGGACTGTTTATGTCTATGAAGATAAAATGGTGCTGAAGGGAAGGGGCAGGATTCCCGACAGAGTTATGCCTTTCTGAAATAGCAGGAAAATACAACGGGGTTGCTCTTCTTCGGACAAAAACGTAGGAGATTTCAGCTGTTTGCTTTTAGAAAGCTGAGCGTGGCTGGTCCTTGTTGCTTTAGCTCAGGCGTTTTTTTTTCTCTTGGGTAGAGAATTTTAGAAATTATGTTTCTGTAAGAAAGCACCTTATTTCTTTTTGGAGGATAGAAAAGGTCAGTAATTGAAATAAATATAATGCAGAATGTTGATTTCAAACGCCCAATCCAGGCTGGATTGTTACTGTGAAAAGATGCAAACTATGTAACAAAAAAAAAAAAAAGCCCCGCTGCTGTTCTCTCAGTGAGCATTAAAGCATGCAGAGCTCTACCTGCCCAGCCACATCTCTATTTATTTATTTTCTGTGAACGTTACAGTAAGATCTCATGTCTGGCAGAATATATCCAGCCTGTAGCCTAATTCAGTCTTCCAACATTGCTTTAAAAGACAAAAGTAATCCTCAGAAAAAGCTGAGCCTAAGGAGAATGGAGACTATCTGTGCTGCACCACGGAATGCTGCAGATACTCAGGTTGTGTGTGCACAGCTGGCATCACCTGCAGCAGTGCTGAGAGCGTGAGCTCTGACACCCATCTGAATAAAGGTGTTGTGTGTGACACCTGGAGCTGTCCTGGCTCTGTCCCAGCCAGCTCCTGAGTCCAGTGTATCCACCTGTGCTTTCTTCTCCAGGATGAATAGTGGGACATGCTTGCTGCTGCGTGGGTCCTGCTGTCTAAGAAAAATTAGGTGAGCAGCAGAGTTGTGATAGTGCCCATGGTGACAGGCAGGCTTGAATATCCATCTCCCAGAAAATAAAAATATAAAGAAGCTTTCATTGAGTTTTCTTTAAAAAAATAGTGTTTATTACTCAGTAAAACCAGTCACTTTCAATTAAAGATAATAGCAAAAATAATTTTTTTTCAGATATATTCTACATACGATTTTAGCACAGGACAGAAATACAGACTGCTCAATTTTCCAATAAGTTTGAAATGGATTATCCAGGCACATTTTTGAAAGGTCTATGGCTGTAAATAGTCATTTATTAAAATAGTATTTGCTTTACTTGTCCCTTATGTTACAGAACAGTAGATTTCCCAAACTATGAGGTGATTGGAGAGTGATCCAGGAATGCAATGATATCTTGAGTATACCATCAGAACAGACATTAGATCAATGGTGCTTGGAAAATATAAAAAGCAGCAAGGTGAACAGTTTCCATACAAAAATTCCCCTCTCAGGTTTGACAGTGTTCCTCAACATTTCACCAAATCTCAGTGGGCACTGCTGAAAGCAGCCAGGTATTCTTGGATCCTATCAAACTGAGACTCACCTTTTGTTAAGCACCAAAACCAAAGGCAAGTCAGGTCAGCATGGTTACTGTAGACTTTCTCCCACCCAGTTAAATCACCGTTTTGCAGTGTGTTGGCCAAGACTCCCGCACGTCTTTGTTCACATAAATGTACAGCCACGAAATAAAGGGGAGGAGGGCAACAACAACTGCAGCAACCAAGCGAGCTCCTCCCAGGGGACTCCTGCAACAGAACAAATCCAACAGAGCTACTTCAAATCACTGACTCTTTAAGGTTGAAAAAGACCTCCACCATCATCAACCTCAACCTTGCACTGCATCCCACCACGCCTGTTGCACATAGATAAAACCTTACAAAAGAAAGGCCTTGTAAAATCATGGTTCAGGCCTGCTACTTCAGCTCAGCACAGCTAACAGCTAGCCTGCTAAGTTCCTGTGAGAAAGGAATCTGCACCTGTGTCAAGAAAGACTTCTATCTGTGGGAAACATCTTCTGCTCAGGAGACAAGAATGTAAAAGTTGTCAGCAAAGTTTTTGATGGACACGTACACTAGCAACTACTAACCAATGAACTGAGCTGTAATAAGTTACTAACCAACTAGAATTAAACATGATGCCTTTAGAAAACCATATAAATATGAGCTGTGAAGAATAAAGATTGGCTATAGTGTGTGAAGAAAGGTGTTTTGTCCATCCCTACTGCAACATGTTCCCATTAAACCCTATGGTGCAGTGCCACATCCTGTTGTGTTTTTTGAGCACTTCCAGGAATGGTGACTCCACCACCTCCCTGAGCAGCCTGTGCCAATGCTTGGCCACTCCTCCAGTGAAGGAATTTTCCCTAGGATCTAATCTCAACCTCCCCTGGCACACCTTGAGGCTGTTTCCTCTGGTCCTGTCCCTTGTTGTCTGGGAGCAGAGCCTGACCTCCACCTGACTGCACCCTCCTCAGGGAGCTGTAGAGAGTGAAAAGGTCCTTCAAGCCTCCTTTTCTCCAGACTGAGCCACTCCAGCTCACTTGGTGATTCCTGGTGCTCCAGACCCTTCCTCAACTCTGCTCCCTTCCCAGGACACGCTCCAGGTGCCCAAAGTTTTTTATTTATTTTTTAAGTGAGGTGCCCAAACCTGACCCCAGGAGTGGAGGTGCCTGAGCAGTGCCAGCACAGGGGACAGGCACTGTCCTCATCCTGCTGACCACACCGTGGCTGGGACAGGCCAGGATCTCCTTGGCCTTCTTGGCCACTGCTACAGCTACCACATAACATTCACATCTGCCTGCAGCTGGAAAGACAGCAGAGAGCCTTTGGCCACTTTATTGGGGCTCCTATGGATGCATCACCAGAGTCTTACTGGAGAGGCACAAAGAATTTTCGGTCAACCCAGGCTACAGAAACTAGCTGGAATTAAAAAAAAAACAACAACAACACCGTAAGCAAAGGGAAATTGTCCCTATTATGGCAGGGGAGCAGAAAAAGAGCTTCATGTAGCCTTGCATTCTCCCCCTGACCCAACTTTTATCTGTGCAAGATTCTCCAGGCTGTAGCACCAGCTGGGCATCTGGAAGGTTCAGAGGGTGACACGAAACAGGAAAACAAGCTGCCAAAATCAAGTGTGTGCTTTCAAGGAGCTAGTTACTAAATGTGAACATTGGGATGGATTATTAAAAAAGAGAAAATAAAACTTACTTTGCTGAACTGCGACAAAGACTCATCCATATTGTAATAATCACCAGACCAAACAACTCTCTAAAAAGCCAAACAAAAAACAGATCTGAAAATAATCAAACAATGCAAATTTTGCCTCCAAACCAGTAGTGGCCGCTCCTTTCGAGAAGTTCAATATATTTTACTAGGATTATAATTATAAAAGTATTAACAAAAAGTTACTTTGCTTCACGCCACAAATCTACAAATTGACATGACAGCTAAACAGCTGCAAGAAATTTTTTTGTTCTACTGCTTACCTGCCTTCCTCTTCATGAAAAATGTTTCCTTGAGCATAAGCAAACAAAGAGCAAGCCAAGGCAATGGTCCCAACCACACAGCCAGCAGAATGAAGGTCACAGAGGCTCCTCCAAACACCATTGTCTGGGGGAAAAAATAAGATTGTTAGCCACTATCATGAAGCATGAAGTAAATCCATCTGGGTCTTACACAGACCTGAATGGCAAATACCCCTTGCTGAATTTACATAAACCTGCAGTTTTACAAAAGTTGTGCTATTATAATCTTTATTTTCCACAGATCTTGGCACAAGGAAATCCCTAACTATGAGTTTAACGTGCAGATTCCCTTGACCAGCCAAATGCCATTATGCCACCTGATACACAGTAAACCTCCCCTGAAATATTTAAAACCACAAGCAACTAACCCTCATTGAGTTCTGAACTTAGGAATGCTGACACTTAATATGCTTAAGGTATCCAGAATGCCAAAAGACTGCAATGGTATCATTTGTGACAACACTGTGCACTCCTGAAGGTTTTCTTTTTTGAGTGCTATTTTAGTTTATTCAGCATAAGCATTTATCCAGAACAGGTACGATCATTTTGTATATAAAATGGCCTTAAATTATTTCTGCTGAATTAAAATACAAAAATCTTAACAATGTTCTGAAGACCTTAAACAAATCTGATCTGAATGATCCTCTGAACCCCAGAGTAAAGACCCTTGGAAACACAGCCTTTGAATGTTCCTATTGCTGCCCATTGCTCTGTGGGGCAGCTGCAATACCTGGCACTGAACAAGACCTTTAGCACTTTCATGGGACTGTGCAAAGCTCAGATGCTCTTGCACGAGGTAGATAAACAAAACCACAGATTTACAACAACGAGACAAAGTGAATTAAAGTGCTAAGGTCAACACAGAGCCAGGTTCAGAGCATGCTCCCAGGCTTCTGCTCCAGAAAGCTTTGAGCTGGAATTGGGGTGCAAAGGCAAGCCCATCCCAGCTGAGTTTTTTGCTGGGCTCCTCTCCTCACCTGCAGCATGTCCAGCCACCAGCACTAAAGCAATGATCAGCTTCTGTAGAAATAGTTCCTGCAGCTTTTTGCCCTCAGAAGGTAGTAGGATGTGTTTCCACAGAGCCTGGTTTTAATCTGTGGTTCAATTAAAAAATAAAAGGCAAAACCACCTTTTGAGGGCAAAATTTGAGCAGAGACTGCTTTGCACACCAGGATCATACCTGTTATTGAAGGGTTGATGCTGACAAGCAGTGTCAGGGCAGATGGCACTAAGTAGACAACCTGTTAATGACATATAAATCTACTCGGCAGCAAAACTTAGCAGGGTCAGGAAGCAAAAGTGCCCAGGCACAGCAGCACCTCTCCCCTTTGCAGCAGCTCGTCAGAGGCACAGAGCAGATCCCAGTCCCTCACCCTGGCACTGCTAGTGCTCATCTTTACCATCACCACCCAGCATCGCGGGCCACCCGCCCACAGCCAGCCCTTGTTCCTCTGCTCCTGGCTTACGGAATATTGTCCACCTGAACCAACCACTGCAGAGCCCCTTCCCTGAATCCTGATCCTCCAGGGAAAGCACCGACGGGACAGGGTCCTGCCCGGCCCTGGGCTCCCCAAACTCTCCATCTGCGCTGGGGCGTTTTGTCCCGCTTTGGTGCTGCTGTCAGGGGGGCTCAGGCACCCCAGGGCAGAGCCAGCAGCTCCTGCCGCACACGCACACACACACACACACACACACTGTCCCCATCTGTCCCCCGAGGCAGCACGGGCACAGGAGCGGGGCTCGCTCCGTTTCCCTTGGAGCGGAGCGGCTCCCGCGGGGGACTCCAGGCAAGCGCAGGGCCACGGGCACAGCGAGGCGCTGGGCAAGAGGAGCGGGAGCAGCTCGGCAAGCGATGCTCTGCAACGGACAAGTGCAGATCTGGGCTGAAATAAGGCAGATCCTGGAAGCACGGTGGGATTCCAGCCGTCGCTGCGGTAGAGACATCGTTTTCCCGGCGTCTGCCCGCTCTCCAGCTGGAAGCCGGGATATTTCCTCCGGCGGCCCCGGATCGGACGGGCGTAAGCGGAGAGGGGCTGGGGTCGCCAGGACCTCCGGGGCAGGAGGTGCCGAAGTGGAAGGGAAGGGCGGCCCCTACTCACCGTCCACAGCCCCGCGTCGGGGTCGTTCACCTGCAGCGGGAGGCGCGCACTGAGAGCCCGCAGCCGCCGGCCCGGCCGGGGCCGCGCTCCGCGGGAGGGGAGCGGAGGGGACGGGAGGGGAACCCCGGCCTCACCTGCACGGCGGCCGCCAGCCCGAAGAAGGCGGCCATGAGGAGATTGCAGAGCCGCCACAGCCGAGCCGCCATGGCCGGGGGGGCCGGGAGGCGGGACTGAGGGACAGGAGGCGGGACAGAGGGACGGGAGACCGGCGGGACTGAGGGACAGGAGGAGGGACAGAGGGACGGGAGGCGGGACAGAGGGACGGGAGACCGTGACGGGAGACCGGACCGGGGGACGGGAGGCGGGCGGGACGCAGGCGGGCCCCGGCCCGGGCCCCGGCCCCGATCCCGTTTCCCATCACCGATCCCGATCCCGGCTCCGATCCCGGGATCGTGAGGGTCATCACGGCGATACTGCGAGGGACGTGAAGCCCTGGCACAGGGTGCCCAGAGAAGCTGTGGCTGCCCCGGATCCCTGGAAGTGCCCAAGGCCAGGTTGGACGGGGCTTGGAGCAGCCTGGGGTAGTGGAAGGTGTCCCTGCCCAGGGCAGGGGGGCTGAATGAGATGAATTTTAAGGCCGCTTCCAACCCAAACCATCCTGTGATTTTTGTAATGGTTCGGAATTAGTTTTGTGTTTAAAAGATTCGGTGGTTTTGTGTAGTCTGGAGAACCAAAAAAGATATTGCTCAGAAGAATAGCATTGTGCCATCGTTTCATCATTTATAAGTGATGAATTGAAAGTGAGTCCTTTAGAAATGTGGTATTTACCAAAACTGAGCCTCTGTGAGATCATGTGTCCCACCGATTTCAGTATGAGCATCACACAGTTCCCTCAGCACCCAACAGAATCGGGTCTTGCTGAACTGTTATGTGGAGGACATGTAAATGTGCCCACATTTTGGAAAGGATTAATTCTCAGCTCATTTTTAACTGAGGTTTTCCTTGAGCAGATTACAAGAGATCAAATTACTGCAAATAAAGCCAGAGAGAAGAGTTGTCTTTGTGAAAGTCCCAACCCCTCACCTCAAAAGAAGCAGAGCTCTAGTAATGAATCACCTTCACGCCTGTTTCCAGGTCAAGGATAGGCTCTTGAATGTATTTTCTAACAGAGGGGAGGTAATTTTGGGCTAGCAAATGGAAATGTCAAGGATTAAAAAGCAACAGTGGTGATAAAAAGTGCAAGAAGAATGTAAGAGACAGCATGTTTTTCATTAGCATAATAATTATTAGCATAATATGATAGGAAAATGAAAGCAGTCAAGCTTTTCAGGCACACTAGTTCTTCTTTGTGTGAGAAACAAAATTATGAGTCACTGCCCTTTTTTTCCAACCACACTAGCTGATCTTCAAAACGAAAATTAATCTGTGATGAAGACTTTTGCTCTTTAATTTGTATGATCACAAGTTATTGTGCAAATTTGCACAGCCCACCTAGTTTCTGTCACGGCTGGGCTGCTCTTTGACGTCTCATGGGCAGCACAGTCAGGAGGGGAGGGAGGACAGATGGGAGAAACTGAGAGAGACTGGGAAGGAAGCAGAGAAACAGCTGGCCAGACACATCCAGAGCCCTGTGTGGCATGGGACAGGACTCTGCTGAGGGGAAGGGAAGGCTGGGCTGGCAGAAAGCAGCTTCCAATGGCACTTGGGAGGCATGGCATGGAAGGTTTGGCAATCCTGCCAGCGACCAAAGTTCAGTGAAGCAAGAGCAAGGGAAGGCAAAAGGCTCCTCTGGATCTGTCTCTCCTGAGCACAGGGTCGGAAGGAGGCATTGGTTTACCAACTGTGGCGTTCTTTATTGCTCTAATTCTCAGAATCACAGAATATTCTGAGCTGGAAGGGACCCATGAGGATCATAGAGTCCAACTCTTGAGTGGATGGCCTGTACAGAGATCAAACCCAGAGATCAAACCCACAACCTTCATGTGAGCATCGTGCTCTGGCCAACTGAGCTGAATGGAATTCGGAAGCAATCAGGCGGTAACATGCCTTAGAAATAAAAAAGTCTTTCAGTGCTGGGTGTGCTTATTGCAAAGAAAAGATCGAGGCTGTTCTCTTTAAAGCTTTTCCAACCATTCTGATTACTTCCTCCAACCACCCGCTGCAGGGACACAGGAGACTTTGTCGGCAGAAGGCAATACTGACTTCTCCCATGAGAGGGAGGCCAAGAACCTTTAGTATCCTTGAGTAGAACTTGAGCTGCTTGTTCCTCGGTGTTAGGCAAAACATCTTCCCTTCTCCTTACGACTCTCTGGATCTGCTACTCACCCCGTAGCAGTCTGAGCTTATCTTCACTGTGGCAACTCTGCCTGTAAAAAACAGAGGCAGCAGGGATGGGCCCTGCAGCCAAGCCGTGGTATTGAGAGCCAGGACATTTCTCAAGGTCCTTTACCAGAGATGTTACTACAACACAGCCATAGTCAGCCATCACAGTGACCCATTTCATAATGGCCCTCATCTTTGTCATGAAGGGTCATAGATGGGTTTAGATTGTGTGATTAAAAGGCTCTGGGTGGACAGGTGAAGGGTTCAGGGCCTTTGGTGTGTTCCTGGCTACAGAACTCTGACTGGAATTCCAATAGGGGCATCTGGAGACAAATGTGTGGTTGCACAGCTGATATTGCCAAAAGGGCTCTGGGTTTAGTTGCCTTGACTGGTGGCTCAGGTGCCAGGAGCAGGGAAGGATGGGGCTCACCTTCCTGAGCAGCCCCAGTGACTACTGAAAAATAACAGCTGTGCTTGTATAGAGTTATATGAATATATATGCATATGTATATGTATATATGTATATAACATAGTTGTCACCTCCACGGTGACCTGGGCAATGGAACTGCAGGGAAAGAGCCCTTCATACTTTTAATACATAGGACATCCATCTCTTTCCTCAGCCCATCTCCATTGATAAAGGAGGTCAGTATTGTTTTTACTACAAAGATAAGGACACAAGGCCTCCTGTAGGTGAAGGGACTCCCCCATGTCAGGGGGTCAGGCTGGTGAGGGCCCACAGTGCTGGGGCAACAATTTCACTGTCCTAATTCACAGTACATGCTGCCCCTATGACTAGGAGTGTGAGTTTGCTGGAGTTAAGAGAAATGGTCAGAAACCATGCGCTGGCATGAACAGCAGTGGCCAAGAGAAGACAAAAAAGGGGGAGACTGATGGTGGCAGGAAGAGGATGATGCCCTGGGTATCCAGGAAAGCACGGGAAGGAATTGTGCCCTGTGGTCTCGAGGGAGTCGGGAGAAGTTTGCAAAGGGCTGCCTGTGTGGGAGAAGTCCTAACCCTAGGGTGAAGATGAGAAGTGCGATAAAGCTGCTCGGGCCGACTGCCGGCCCCCGAGGGGATGCGAGACAGGACAGCAGATGTCCGGGCGCCGCCGGCTGAGGGGCTGGCGGGGCCGAGAGCGGAGCGGGGTCCCCTGACGGGCTGCGGGCGATGCCCCCCGGCCCGAAGGAGCAGCAGCGGAGCCGCAGGACCGCCCGGGGATGCCCCGTCCCCCCGCGGGAGGCAGCGCCGCCTCCGCCCCGCCGCAGCGGTGCCGCAGGCGCGGGGCCCCGGCGGGGAGGGGTTTCGCGGCCCCAGCCGGGGGCGGACGGGCGGCGGGGCCGTGTGTCCTGCCCTGCCGGGGAGGGCCCTGCGCAGCGCCGCCGCCGCTGCTCCCGCTCCGCGCACAATGGCGACTCCCAGCCCCAGCGGCGGCTCCGGGGGGAGCGGGAGCGGGCCCGGGCCGGGCGCCGCCAGCAGCAGCATGCAGGGTAAGCACCGCCGGCCCGGGCAGCGCCGGGCCTCGCCGGGCCGGGCCGGAGCCGCCGCGGGTTTCGCCCTGCCCGGGCCGTGGGGACCCTTGGGCGCTGCCGGCTGGCGCTCCCCGCGCTGGGCCGCGGCTGTGCAGCGGCGCTGCCCGCGGGAAGCCCCGGCCCCGGCTCGGCCCGGCCCTGGCGGCCCCGCTCCGGGCCTGCCCCGCTGGCGGCCTGGCCGCGCCCGGCGCGCTTCGGCGGGAGGAAGCGCGGCCCTGGCCCTGCCCGCCGCCGGGGCTGCCGGAGCGCAGGGCCTGCCCGGAGCTCGGCCCCGACCGCCGGGACAAAGGCCGGGCAGGACGCGGCTCCGGCCTTTCCCGACGGGGAACGGTGCTCCGGGTGAGCGGGGCAGGCCGCGGCTGCAGCAGCATCCCTGGGGGGGCCGGCCGGAGAGAAGCGCGCTGGGGGCGGCCCGTGCCCGCAGGAGCCCCGCGGGGCGGCCGGGCCGGGGCTGCGGCACGGCGGCACTGCCCCGGTCAGCCGCGGTCTCCCCCCGGCCCTCCGCCTCCGGTGTGTGCTTTTCTCACAAGGCAAACGTTGAAGTAAAAGCAGTTCAGCGCGAACTTGCGGTTCAGTTTCGTTCCGTTCCGATGGAAATTTACAGTGCTGCAGCGGGTCGTGTTGGTTCCCACCGGCACTTGTTGATGGTTGAGCAGCCTTGCAAAAACGGTGGATGTTTGTTTTTCAGAAAGGCCTCAGCAAACGCTTTGAGTTTCTCCTTTAAAGTTAGACCACTGAAGAATACTCTCTGCTTGAAAAAAACATTTTAGGCCTTATTAGGCTGAGGTGGCACAGTCCTGGTTTGTTTGCATGTTTTTAATTAAATACAGGGATAGTAATATTAAAGAAGCAATTCACCCTGTTTTGGGACTAGGGAAGAGGAAAGGTTGCCCTCTGACAGAAATGCAGGTACTGTTGTGAAATAATGTTTGTCACAGTTATTTGCTATATTCTGTGTTCTGTCCTCCTGGTATGGACTGTGCTGAGTCTGGGGGGACTTGTTTGGGCAGAGAACTGGTGGTTAAACTGAAGAGTTTGGTATCTTTGGAGTAAAAAGGTGAATTTTGGCTCCTTGTAGCTTCCCCTTTGTGGAGGATTGGGTACCTTTTGGGCCTTGTCAAGATAGCATTATTGATCTTTCAAAAACCAGAATCGCAGACCCTGTGAATTAAATGCACGGGTTAAAAACTTGACCGTGATATGCCGAAGCAGTTGTGATTTAATAAGAGCAAGCCTTGCTCTTGTAGTACAGTTACAACCCCCAGTGTTGCCCATTGTATTTCCACCTGACCCATTTTTTATATTTGAGTCGTTCCTCTGAATCACTTTCCAGGGCTCAGAGTTGGTTTTGCACCCTGGCACCTGTGATGCTCTCTCAGGTGAAGGAAGGGCCGTTGCTTCTGCTGTAGCTGGTTTAAAGTGGCTGTTTAAATATGGATTCAGCACCATGGGCCAGTGTGATGATGCCCAAGTGCTGGTGGTTTTTTCCTAAGGTAACAGGTGAGTGTTTAGGTGTCCCAGGAGGAGCTGTGTGTGGGATCCTGGCTGAACTCTGGAGCAGCAGGTTGCTGTGACTGTGATGGTTCCTAGAACCTGCAAGAAGCTCTGTCCCAGGAGGACCTCTGCTGCCACACCACCTGGGTGGGATGGGAAGGGGCTGGAGGTGGCTGCAGGTGGTGTGCAGGCTGCTGGGGCAGCTCTGGCTGCTCTCCAAGATGCACAGTGGCCTTGCTCACATGTGTTCCTGCTGATGCCAAGGCAAGCTGAGCTGAACAAAGAAAACCCCACAAAAGTGCCGAGCATTCTGCAGTTGGGATGCCCAGCTTGTGTTTGTGGTGGGGCTGGGCAGGTGCTGGAGCAAGGGAGGTGCAGGAGTGCATTGAAGAGTAGGTAGGGACTGCATCAGTGCTGATTTAATTGGCTTAAACATCGTGACAAGGTGGAGCAGGGAAGTCATTAAGCTGGAAACAAGTAATTATATTTTTTTAAAGAAAGTGTTGCTCAGTTAATTTTCAGCCAGAAACACTCTGACCTGGCTTGTGCAAGTGTTGCTGTGAGGGAGTTGGAGTGGGAGAGGGTGGAACTCCCACACCAAAGGGCTGTGGCAGTGTTCCCCTGTACAGCAGTCTGTTGCTTTTGGAGAACCTGCCCAAAGAACCATGTGCTTGGGCAAGCTCTCCTGAGGGGAGAGTCCCTCGCTGGGGATTTCTGTTTCGGTGTCAAGTCAGGCAGTTTTATAAGGAGTGTCAGCTGTCAGGGCATTCATCAGGGCTTGGGGTTAGGGAAGAGTTGTGAAGATGCTGGTACAGGGAAGAAGTCTTCAGTGAAATTGAGGCCCATCACATTAATGTCCAGGGCAAGGGCAGCTGATCCAGAAGGTCTCTGCAGGCCACCCAGTTTTGGTTTTAATTCCCTATCCTACACCGTTTTTGATGCACACAGACTAAAGTCCTCCAGGTGACAATACAGAAATGAGGGGACACTGCCCTGTCCTTGTGCTGGCCTCACTGTGCAGCCATGGCCCTTAAGCCTGGTGATAAAGCAAGGGGTTGCTTTAAGCTTTATTATTATTCACCTTTACTCTGCATGCCCCAGCTTCACTGTTGTGTCTTGTCTTGGCTACCTGGATCAGCTGCCCATGCCAAAGGACCTGGAGCTTCATTTCTTCCTACAGAGTCTCCTGGCCAGTGCAGTTCATGATGCTGCACTCAAGGCACAGCTTGAAGACAAAGGAGAGCTGAAATTCTGAGTATTAAAATAGATCCTATTCCATAATTTTTTAAATGTCTGTTGTGTGCACACTGAAGTCTGTCTGGATGCTGATGACTGCTGGTGTGAAGAGTTGTAGTTGTTCTTACTCATGTGTAATGTTAAAGTTCAGGAACAGTCCTGAATACTTAATGTTCTGGATGTTTTGTGGGAAGTAGGATACCTTTGACAGTGATTTAAGGAAAAACCTGCACCCAAACTGTAATTGGAGCAATTTTGTGTTTCTCTCATTGCCAAAATTAGTAATAGCTCACATTACTCAGAAAATGATAATTTGAAGAATGGTGGTATGAAAGCTAGAAATGTAGTTTATTCCAAGGCATAGGGAGAATTTTGATTCTAATTACGACCTGTGGAGTCACTCATCCTAACTACAGTGCCAGAGAGGAACTGGAACCACTTACAACTGATGGTTATGGAATCAGCTCAGCTGCATTGGGCACTCAGGAAGACTGGAGGCAGCTGGGACTTCTCCAAGTACTCACTTGCATGGTGTGTTTTGATGTCTTTAAAAAGCAAAGCAGAGCTACTGCGTGTCTTCTCAGCATGCACATCATGGCTCAGATGTGTTGGGTGGGAATTCCTGACTGGTTCAACCAGAATTTGGGATTCTCAGTTCCCTTCACATGTGTGGTCCTGTTTGCTCCCTCACGGATGACTTCATTTTATTTGCCCTCTTCACCCCACTCCAGCCATTTTAGCAAAAAATCAGAGGAGGTCTGTCTCTGGTGAGAGAGTCCTTTGTGAGTATGAGGCAAGGAGCCTGGACACGGAGGTTGTTACGAGGTGTGTGAGTGCATGAGGAGATGAACTAGAGTCCCCTTCTTACCCTTGGGTGCCATTCATGACATCAGTGGCTTACAGAAGTTGGGTGATCAGTTCCTATTTACAAGGCAGGTCTGTCCTGTACCTTTCCCTTTCTGGCAGAAAAGAGCTGCTGGGAGGCTTTTTGAGAGGTCAGGAGTTGTTCATGTTTGGCTGGTGGCAGAATTGGTGAGTGCTGTGATAGACTTTGTCAGTCACTGGGGTCAGGTGAATTTGGTGTGGCTGTGTAATGCACACTGTGTCAGTGGAGTAATCCTGGCTCCTGCACACAGCACTGGCAGGAGCAGAATATTGCTTGAAATCATTTGTGGGCATCGCTGTGACCAGACTGATCCTCAGGATGGGAATTCTGTAAGAGATGCCGTGGTTCCTGTTGCTTGCTGCCTTGGTGAGTGCATGGAGTGACTGGAGCTGCTCCCCTGCTTGCCCTCCTTGGTGGAATTATCAAATCTCTGTGTGTTAGCAGACAGCACTTGTGCAGGCTGACTGTGGCAGATTGATGGGTGTATGTCTACTTGGACATATTTGCATTTGTTAAGAATGATAAGAGTTGTGTGGTGAGCAAATCAGTGTATTTTAGTAATCAGTGTATTTTAGTTCATTTGTGCCCCCAGTTTATTCCTGTATGGGCCTTATGGCCATGTCTGCTTTTATGTCTGGCCATATGGTTTTGCATTTTGGCTTTCTATTTTGTTTTACTTTTAATCAACTCATGTTTTTGGTATGTCTGTTCCCCTGGTAAAGGGGCAGCCCTAAAGTACTGGTTAGTTTCCTCAGACACTGGGAGGCCTTTTCAGTTATTTTGTGCTGATTTGAGGAAGCCAGAAGGTGTGGAAGTCACACTGTTACCCCTCAGAATGAGAGTTACCCTGCAAGAGAAAGATGAGTTTTGTGAGAAAGCAGAAGAAGCCAAAATGTGTACTTTCCAAACTTCATGTTGTTGAGGAGTCTCTGAAATTAAATTTGTTTCTATGCAGTGAAGCATTGCTTACAAGAATCTCATGTAACCACATTAAACTCTGCATGTATCAAACACACATAAAAAGCTTTTTTAGCATCATGCAGCTTTGAAGCTGGATGTCTTCTGTTGGATTTAGGTTTGATAAGATTTTATGTGAAAGAAAATGTGGAGGTCTGATTCCCAGTGGAGGAAGCAGGCTACCTGTTGTAGCCAGTGGAGGCTGGAAAGGAAAGCTGTGTGAGGGGAAGAAGCTGTGCAGGGTGTTTGTGTAGTGCTCAGCCCTGTGGATAGGAACTGGCAGCAAATACCCATCTCCAGGCTGTGCTGAAGTGATGTTCATAAAGAAGGTCTAAAAATCTCTGAATGGATGTGATGCTTCTGGCATCCTCTCAAAGCCTGAAGTGCACTGATCTGGACCAGTGTTGGAAAGGTGCTGGTGATGTTCCGTGCTCTCATGTACATCATTTAAAACGGGCTTCATCGTATTTAAGTGCCTCCTTAGATGTGCATGTGTGTCTTGCCCTTCTGCCTTGTACTAAAACAGCAGCATCCACTCAGGAATATGGGCATTGCTCTGCTGCAGCAGCAGGGTGAGGAAAACCTGCCTGATAGTGGCAGTTGAACGTTTTCCCTGTGGTTCGAGAAGTATCACCTGGGAATGTGGGCTTTTTCATGGATATTCTGGTTAGGATGGGTTATTTTTATTATTGTACAGTGTTGTCTGCTGGGTTTGGAGAGATGAACAAATGTTTTGGGCATTCCTTTCTTGATCCTGGTCATTTATGGTTGCTGGGCTGTAACAACTTTTCTGCAATGAGAAACTGAGTCCCTCTGATGACACTTGTTCAAAAGAATCTGTGACTTTAAGTCTATTTGCCTAGGAATTATTGATTTTTTAAACTGTTTTTGTATCAGTTTGGTTGATTTCTGTTTTTTGGTTCTCCCTGTGCAGTTCTGCTGCTGCTCCCTTGGCCAATGCATTCAGTAATGTGAATCTTCCACTGTATTATTCCAGGCTGCTGGTGTTTCCTGCAAAGGGCTTTTGTCTGTCTTCTGGGTACTCAGGTTTCTTTTCATGTTGTGGATTTGTTTGATTGCAAAAGGGATGTGTGAGCAGTGGGTAAATGACAGTGCAGTGCTTGTTGAGCACGGAAAAATGTCTTTCAAAAAGGTGTGTTACTACAGCTGGTTTACTTAATGTGTAGTAGTTACTCATGGTAAATGCCTGGAGAGAGACACTTCACCTGTGTTTCTTCAGTTCAGCTCATAGATAACTTGAATCCTGTGTCTGTTAGGCTGAGAATGGACCAGCTATTGCATGTTTGTTGTCCCTCTGGTTTGGAGGATGTCTGGAATATGAGTGTGAGGCTCACTGCTCACAGCTGGCACTGACTTGGCTGTCAAAATATTGAAATACTTGATTATCAAAATCAATGAGAAGGAAGGTGCTCAGAGTTATCCTGAAGGTGCCGAGGGGTTAAGTCATTGTTCATAAAATGTGAAATGCAGGGAGAGTGGGTTTCATCTCTTCTCCTGGGACAAGATTGCAGGAAGGATTTGTGCAGCCTTGGAGCTTTGGTTTTTACTTGTGGTTATGTTAAGTGTCTGAACAAGACAAAATAATTTTTGCTGTGACTCTGCAGCCTGTTTTCTGTCCCCACCCACCTCTTTGTACTGCTGTTGAGTTGTTGGACAAGTTATCTCTGTTACAGGTCTCTTGCTGAGGTTTGCTGGGTGGATTTATGTAAACTGTATAGGAGATGCTTGGAAAACTGCCACTGCAGGTGGCACCTCATGTGACAGCCTCTCTAAGAGCTGCTTCTGTGCTACCAGCATTGAACTGACTGCAAGAGCTGGTATGGATGTACCTTTTTCATACCTGTACCTTTAACATACACAGCCCATCTGTTTGTTCACCTTGTAGGCATTTCCCATGTTGGACCGTGTTTGTCCCCTTGCCTCATGAGTGGTCCCAGCTCAGGACCTGTCTTCCCTCTTTGGAACTGTCTGAGTGAACTGGCCTTTTTCATGAGACCCTGAAGCTGAAGAGGATAGACTGCAAGGAGATTTGCAGTAGGAGAGGCTTGAACTAATTCCTGTGATTTAATACTCAGAGCATCCAGAGGACAGTAGGGATGTGTTTTAGAGCAAAGGATGTAAAAGAAGACTGATAAACTTTGGCAGCCAAGTACATATGGAAATAATGATAAGGAGGGAAGGGAGAGTTGAAAACTTGCTCTGCCTCAGTAGTGAAGTTTTGTCAGCCTAAATATTTGCATTTTGGAGCTGGTGTTCTGGACAGGCTGTGGTCCTGACTTTGCTTCTAAACTTCTCATTCCACTTTTATTTTATGTTACATTAGTCTGGTTGTGATGGTCATCTGCAATCTTACTGGGTGTATGTTTGTTTGAGGGGAAACTTTAGGTTTTGAAGCTCCCCATGATGTGCATTTCCTGGTCTGCTTAGGTGGCTGTTTCTTTCAGATTAGTCCTGCAGTTTATGCAGGTGTAACATGCCTGTGTCTTGTGGTTAGGTAGAAAGGTGCAAATGTGATTTTTATCAGATGTCATAGGTTTGTTTAAGCACAGTCCCAGTGGAGCTCTCTGCAGCCCTGTCTGGTGCCTGCTTCATGCCTGCACAGATCCTTTGTGGGGCATGTGAGGTATCATTGGCCTGGATTTGCATCAGGAGTATCATGTGATGCTGCAGAGCATCTTCCAAAATGTGTGACCTTGACACCTCAGGCTGTACCCTCGGTGGTGAGATCTCTGCTATTGCTGTTGGTGAGGAAATACAACATGATGTTGCCGTGTTTTTGCCCATCTCCCTCCTGTTTCTCCTCTCAGGTGAGCTGAACTTCCTGGACATGGATGGAACAGTGACAGTGGCTATGGCCCATTAGCTTCCTATGAGCATCAAGGGAGATGGGAGTATGTGTATTGCACAAATTGTGTATTTATTAGCTGCTAAATTGATTTCCTCTTCTGCAAATCAAAGCCTTGGTGTTTGCCCTTTACTGGAGGCAGGGCGAGCCCTCCAGGAAGCAGACAGCTCTGCTGGTCCTGGAGCAAACAAAGAGTCCAAGTGCCAGGAATTAGTCTGTGTTTTGAATAATTTATCTGATCTTTCTGAGGTGCTTCAGGAGATGCCCTGTGGCATAAGGAGGACAGCTGTTGGGAGCAGACAGCTGAGCTGAATGGGAGTTTATCCTTTATCCGTTTTTGTCTAGGCTTTTTTTTCTGTGGACCAAAAGGGTTGTGTGGTTTTGCTTTGGACCTAATTTTCTGGAAGTGGTTCTCTGAAGTGAATTAGCTATCTCTTTGCTTTTGGACCAGAAAGCAAAGTGTTTGTACTTTGAAGAGGTTTGTGGACAGAGATAAAACAGTTTCCTTTAAAAACATATGGCTGTGTTGTTTGACCTGGGAGGGGTTGTGGACTAAGATGAAAGCATTATGTTTGGAAATCTCTTCTGGGGAGCAGTGGGACCATGTCTGAGTTTTCCTATAAAGACCAGTTCCTCTCCTGAACACTGTCAGTTCAGGACTTGGTCTTATGCCATACTTTGGAAACCTCATTCTACCTTTGATATCCTCCTGTCCCACTCAGAAACCTGCAAGGGCAGAAAGTTAGGAAGGGGGAGGATGGTCAGAGTGGCTTTGTACAATGCTGGCCTTCAAGGTCCTTTTTGCCTTGGGGTAGGTAGCTGTAACAATCTGTGTGGAAAGTGGGGTATTTGCATGTCAGCTTTTAGAGCTGGTTTGCTTTGTGATTTGGGGAAGAGGTCAGATTTCTGATCAGATATAGCCCAGTTGTTGTCACTAGAAAGTGTGACACCAGTGGAGGTGTAAGTTAGTATGCAAGTTTACACAAAGGAGATGTGAATGAGCTCAGACTTCTCCTGGAAGAAGAAAGAGTTGGATGCAAAGGTTTAGATATGTGCTGCTATAGGCAGCAGCTTGGCAGTTGAATTCTTTCTGCACTGGAGCCACGTGTTGTGGAATAACTGAACAAGCCTGCCAGCATCCTCCTGGAAATGCAAAATCTATTTGAAAAATATATTTTTAATTAATTTATTTCTTTTTGAGAAGAATTGGAGTAATAGCCTGGAGTTTATCTGCCCAGCTGGTTATGCCAGAGCCATACATAGCCAGATAGGCTTCTTATAGCTTTTACCACTGTGTACCAGTGCTAGGTGTCTGTGAGGCTAAGAATAAAAATTTACTCTGTGGCCTGTTTCTGTGGTTTCATTCCTGCTGATGAGGACTTGAGCTGAGCAAATGGGAGAAGGATCTTCTCAGCAAGTGTGGAAGTGGTAAAGATTGAGACAGGAGTGGTGGGAGCTGGTGTCTGAGGCCCACGTGTGTCTGTCTGGAGGGTCGTGTGGGAGGGCTTAGGGTTAGGGACCCTATCAGGGTTCTCCATCAGGGCCATGATTTGGAATCTTCTGTGAGTTGAAGAAATTCCTAGTCTGATTTGTCAGTATGGTTGTTTTTTCCCTGCCCTACAAAAATACGGGAAATGAGGAATGTGTGAATGCACAGTTTATTTCAATGAAGCCCTGCAGTGTTTCTAGGTCTGGTAATTTGATTAAATATAGACAGGCTTTAGTCAGGGCTGACTTGAACAGGAGCCTGGAACTGAGCTGGCAGGAGCCCTGAACCCAGACCAGGGCACTGTGGTGCTCTCACACTACCTGGGACACAGTCCAGGGGTCACTTGTCCACAGTGTTGTTTCCATGTAGTAAATAGCAGCTTTCTGGGAAGTTTTGTGTAGGGTTTTCCTCTCAGAGCTGAGTGATACTCTGACTTTGGCAGCAGAGCTCTGACTGCTGAACAGTGTTCTCAGAATACTCCTGTGCTGGCATGTCCTGACTCCTTGAGACCCAAACCAAACACAGGTAATGCTCTGTGACAACATTCTTCAACAGATTGATGTCCTTGCTGTTGAGCAATGCAGAAATGGAGGATGTAGTTAGACTGGGGTCATCATCTTCCTGTCCCTTCAGACATTGTGTTCAAGAGTTGTGGGTTTAGCAGCCAGCACAGGTTGGTCCATGGCAGCTGAGCTGGTAAAGGGGAAGTTTGGGTCATCTTAATCCAAGCTGTCAGGAGTTGCTGCTGCTTTACTGCCCAGCAGGAGCATTGACTCGTGCCAGGAGACAAGTGACTTGCTCTTCCAACCTTGATGATTCAATCCCAAGTATGGCAGTTGTTTTAGATGACTGTGGGTTTGATATGATCTGGTGGAAAACTTCTTTGTGGCGCTGGGACACCTTGTGAGAGCCAGGAGGCAACTCTTGGTGCTTTTGTGTGGGATAGTCCGTTTTTATGCAGGGCTGGTGCACACATTCCTTTTCTTGGAAGCTTGGAGGGAGAAGGAGTTAATGGGGACAAGGGCAAGGGAAGAAGATAGCTGGATCTCAGTTGGGGCTACTGGCTGATATTTTTGCAACAGTCTTCTGTTACCCAGCGTGAGACCGCGGGGATTAGCTGGGCAGACTCTCAGGCTCCTTCCGGGCTGAGGGCCTGCCTGCCCTCTGCACACCAGTAGAGCTTTTTTACACAGACTTTCAAAATCCAATGCACTTGGGGAATTTTTATTGAGAGGTTTTATGGTGCTTATTTCTTCAGCAGAGAAATTTTGTGTTTGCCCCTGGTTATTTACCCTAGTAAAAGGGTAAACAGCAAGGTTGCTGCTTACTGAGAGTGCACTGGTGCTAAATTCCTCATGCACATTGCTGTAGTGCCTGCATCCCAGAGCCTGCTGGATCACACCTGCCTCTTCCAAGTGGTGGTGGGTCAGGTCCTTGTCACTGCTCAAAGAGTGGGAGCTTTGCCATGGCCTGCCCCTTATATCAAGCAATGGATCTGTACCCAAGTCTGTAGTGTGGTTATCTGGTGTGATCTCTGTGTGATTAGGAAGAAAATTCTTTGCTTGGGAAGAAATTATTCTCTGTGAGGGTGATGAGGCCCTACCACAGGCTGCCCCTAGATCCCTGGAAGTGTCCAAGGCCAGGTTGTATGGAGCTTGGAGCAACCTGGGATAGTGGGATGTGTCCCTGCCCATGGCAGGGGGTGGAATGAGATGGTCTTCGAAGTCTCTTCTCACCCAAACTGTTCTGGGATTCTGTGAGTCTGACTTGGCTGCTGGCAAGGTGAAGAGGGGGCTGCAGGCAGTGCTGCTTGCCCAGGTTGCTGTTGACAGGTGAACTGTCATTAGCAACACCTGTGTGGGACTTTGACAAAAAGCCACTGTAAGTATCCTCCCCTACTCTGGGCAGGTGTCTTTCATCGAAGTGTGGAATGCTGTGCTCAGCCAGGTCTGGTCTTTTGCTGTGGTGGCAGTGCTGGAGTGTTGGGCTTCCATGGGAAATTGCCTGGGCACAAGCAGCTGGACCATCTGTTTTAAAATCTTGTTTAATATGGACAGATTTACTCCAAACCTTCAGTTTTCTGAGAACAAAACAATCTTTCAGTCTTAAAGTTTCTTACTTCATCCAGTACCCTGGTCTACTCCTTTCCTGCCAGATGCCAGTGTCTGTCCCCTGGATCCTGATGATGGGACTGCTCTGTATTCAAAGCAGTGCAGCCTAAAGGGCTGGGTGTTTGAAGGGTTGAAGTCTGCTACCAAACAAAAAATTTTGAATGAGAGATATTCCACAGAAGAAAAGGAAATAAAAAGGCTTTGTCACCAGAGGATTTTGCAATATAATGATGTTTTTCCAGAGCTCAGCAGCTGGTCTAACTGGTAGATGGCCCCTGCAGTAAACTGGTGATGAATGGGGTCTTGGGGAAGGGAATTTGTTATTTTGTCATTTCAGGAGTTAGGAGGTTCTGAGGCTGCCACAAGCTGAGGATTGATAACCAGTGAATCCTTTCTGCCCAGTCCTGTTCACTGTATTGGCTACCTGGCAGTGTAGGAAAAGATGGGAACTGCTTTGCTGGGGGCAGGGGACTGCAGAGCACAGCTGCTGGTAGCATGGGGCCAGGCTGCCGCCAAAGGGCTTCCAGAGAGCAGGTGACAAAAATCCCTACAGCATCACTGTGGCTTTCTGACCTTGGCAGTTTTGGAGTGAAAACGTGTGCTTCCAGCTCTGGAATCTGCAGTGCACTTTGGCCTGCAAGCAGCGATGTGCTGGTGGTTTCTCACCTGCCATGCTGTGAGCTCCCTGCACCCCCGGAAGGCTGTAAAATGTTTCCATTAAATTCGCTTTGCTGACTCCTGTGCCTGGAGGCAGGAATGCAGTTAGGTCACACCCAGGAGGCTGAAACCCATTAAGAAAAAGCCTTAAGCCAATACTTTAGCATCTCTTTGACAAAGCATCACAGTTTGCCTTAAAAATGCAGAAGATACCACAATAGTTGATAATATGGGGTTGTGCCCACAAACCCTAATGTTCTTGGTGCTGGGGAGTTCCTGAAGTTTTGCCTAGTGGAGATCTTCATCTCCAAGAGTTGTGATTGTATCTTTCTCTAGGAGCCACTGCTGTTGTGCATCTGAGTGTAGACAGTCTTGGCAAACTCGCAGCTGTTTGTTGCCTGAGTTTTATTCCAGGGAAGATTTCACATCTCAGTAAGAGGAAGAGCGAGTGCCTGCACACTTGCAGGGGCTGTCGGGCTGGTTTGCTGCTTTGGAAGTCTGTGTCAAACATGGTCAGTTGGCTGTTCCTGGAGTTAGTCATTGAATCATAGAAGGGTTTGGGTTGGAAAGGATCTTAAAGCCCATCTCATGCCACACCCCTGCCATGGCAGGGACACCTTCCATTACACCAGGGTGCTCTGAGCTGTGTCCAGCCTGGCCTTGGACTCTTCAGGGACGGGGCAGCCACAGCTGCTCTGGGCATCCTGTGCCAGGGCCTCACCACCCTCATGGCAAAACATTTCTTCCTCATGTCCAGGCTAACCCTGCACTCTGTTTAAAACCCGTGCAGGTAAAGATGAGACTCCTTGTCAGGAAGTCCAACCTGATAGAAGGTAATGAATGGGAGAGGGAGCAGCTGTGAGGGGGCCTTGTCCAGCCTGAGGGGTGGGTCTGGGGGGAGCCTTTGATGAGCTGGATCTGGGACCTTCCTATGGGCAGAGCCATGGCTGGAGCCTGTGCTGCAGGATGGGTGCTGTGTGTCAGCCCAGAGAGCTGCTGACAGGTGCCCATGCCTTGTTTCCCCTTTAGATTTTAACCAGGCAGATTAAGAAGTGAGCTCTTAGGAAAGCACTCGAAAAGATTCTTCTGACAGAACAAACCCCATTTGTTCCTAGCAAAAGTGATTTACAGCAAGAAGAAATTTTCGTGTTGAGCATTTTCCGTTAAAAATACTGTTAACTGCTAAATAGTGACAGTGTGTTTGCTTTAATTACCCCCCAGAGTATATTTTAATTGTAGTTTTCTCTTTAAACCGCTTGTTAAAATCCTGGATGTGTATTTACTGACTTTGTGCATGTTCCATGCAAATGTCACATGTATTTTCAAGGAAAGGATGACAATAGCATGAATGCACTTACCCATTTAGCTTCCTCTTTCATAGGCAATTTCTGTAGGTCGAGCTTGCCAGCTATTAATGAGAATGAGCAGCTATTGAATGTTAATTTTTTGTTCAAGTACTCAGTCAGTGCTCTGACTGTTGATGATGAAACCGGTGGCACTTAAAGAGGGCAGGAGGGGTCTGGCCTGGACCTGGCACAGGCTGGCACATACCTATTGTCCTCTCCCCATTAAGTGATGCTTTTTGCTGTGCCTCCACTTCCTCTCCAAAAGACCACCTTTAATTTGAAGGTGGGGGTTATTTTATGCTGAGAAGGAAAAGGCAGTTGCTGTTCTCAGTGCTGGATGATCAAAGGTTTTACTGGAGAGAGATGCTTTGCAGATCCTCTGCTTGTTGTAAATGAAAGGAATGTAACACAGGTGTCTGAATTTCTCATGTAAGCCATTGAGAAGTGGCAGGATTTGATTCCCAGTGTTCTACAGCCTTTTCATGGGAAAAGAGAACAAGCCTCAGTTCAGGATGGCAGCTTTGCCTTAGTGAATAATTCAGCAAAACTGTGTGCTGTCAGGTGAGGCACGAGGTATGTTGATGTTCTGCTAACCTAGATTTGGGAGACACTGGCAGTAAGCAGTCAGGGTATTAATAAATGGTGAAATGAGGGGAAAATACACAATGGAACTGACTTCCTGCTGGCCTAAAGAGAGCAGCTTTTAGCTTGCAGCTTCTGCTGTGCACTGGGATGCAGCTCTGTGGAGCAGCAGGATGCAGTGCTGAACTTCCCGTGGCTGAGGTCCCTGTCCCATGGCATTCCTTGGACATTCTCCATTTCCACGTGTTGGGCTCCTGCCTGTGCCCAGTTCTGCCTTGTCTGTGGGAAGGGCTGGTCCCAGGGGTAGTTCCTTCCCATTTTCATTTTGCTGACAAGTCCATATAAAGAAAATGAAAGGGGCAGGGACTCTTCTCCTTTTTTCTGTTTCTACCAGGATTGCAAACCTCAAAACTGAATTTTATTTAACAGACTTTGATATCAAGATCCCTTCCCAGGGTTATTTCATTACAGCAAGATCTCAGTCCTATGGTCAGGGCCTGTTAATAGTGCTGCAAGATAAATACAAAGAAATAAAACCTACTCCTTTTTCAATTATAAAAACTGTAGCAATAAAAAGGCAGCAGGAGTTCCCGTGCTGTGGAAATAAAGAGTTTGTGTGGCCTTTGGGGGAGCAGAACCCTTTGAGCTGGGTGGTGGAAGGAGACTAGAACTCTCCACAGAAGTTTCACCTCCTGACTGTGATCCATGTGCTGGAGCCAAGCTCTGCAGAGGCTTGGGTTTGTCCTGGCTGGAAACACTGGGGTTTTACTCATCTGGAACCACACAGAAAAGGAAAACCACAAAACCCTCAGCTTCCTGCTCTGCAGGTAACGTGACTGCAGCTCCTCATTTCTCTGCTTTCACTTTCTGCAGTGTTTGCTTGCTTTAGGAATTAGGCTGTATTAAGGTCTTTATTTAAAATATTATTTGTCTTCTTAGATCTGTTCTCTCTTCACTGACAGGATGCAAAGTCTTTATCTAGGGTTGCATCAGCTGATGTTCCAAAGCCAGTCTGTTGTTCATTGCTGTGGAAGTGTCTTGCTTTTATTGTTGTTCAACAGGAGAGGCTCCAGGTGCTGCACAATGAATTTCCCAGGGCAGTGTCATTGTTTGTTTCTGATGCCAGCTCTGTGACAGGCTCAGCTCTGCAGGGTTATGCCGTGGCTGCCTCAGGCACAGGTTGCAGGAATATTTTGAGTGAAGCAAAGTGCTGCTGTGAGAGCAGACACAGACTCCTGGTCTGGCAGCACCTCCTGTGTGGACAGTTGAACCCTCTTGGTTCTCTGCAGCAGTGTTTCACCAGGCTTGGCACTGGACAGTGACTGTGAGCCATGTGTTAGATGCTGCTCTCCAGCTGGAAACTGCCTGAACCCCAGTTTAGGCTGGAAGCTGCTGTCTGAACCCAAGTGCTGCATTCTCCTCTGGGCAGGGAGCTTTAAGCCTGTTTATACAAATGGTGTTTCCATGCAGGGTAGCATCAGGGATAATATTAAAGGTTCTTGGGTTTTGGAGTGTCCAGAGACTTCATTCTCAGGTTTTGCTTCTGGGAATTTCCAGTCTAAGGGAACTAATCTTAATCCGATTGCAATTTCTTGCCCTCTAAGCTTAACCTACTTTACCAGGTGTTGTGGTGGAGGTATTTATAGATGCTGGAAGTGCTGTTGGATGTATCCTGCATTGCCAGTCACAGAGCTGGGTGTCTGCTGGTGCAGCTGTGAGCCATCTCCTAGCCCCAAATTATGCAGATGTCTCATTAAAATATTGTCTAGTATGATTGTTTTGCCATGGCTTGTGCTCATGAAGGCAGTGGCCAGTAATCCTTCCAGAGTCCTGGCTCCTCTAGGCTTGGATGTTTGTACTCCCTAGTTGGAAGCACACTTGGGGCTGTGGGTGAATTATGGCTAAATCCTCTTTCTAATGAGGTGACTCCTAAAAATGAGCATACTTAGCTTACCCCTGCAGTGCAAAATCATCATTTCGGATTTGAAATGCTGACACTCAGATTATACAAAATTGAAGGTTTCATTGAAGAACTAAAAATGTCAGTACCAGACAGATGCACTGAAAATATTTGTGCCCTTTAAGGTGGATTTCTTGCAGCTCTTGAAACTAATAAGTCAAACTCCAGGCCTCTTCTTTCATCCAGACTCCTCAAATAGAACTGCATGATATACTGAAGTTCTTCAGGTTTTGTTTCAAACTTTGTCTAGATTTTCTTGAAAAATAGTTTATCTTGAGTGAAAGACTGGAAACCTGCTTTAGTCCTAAATTAGTTGTGCTGGTGTTGGAGTAGATCCATGAGCAAGACTGGAAAGGAAGGAAATATAAGTGCAAGATGGTAGGTTGGAAGGGTCTGTGGGTAGGCAGAGCTGTGCTAGCAGCAGGAGGAATAACCAGCTGGAAATCCTGGGAGCATTCAGGATGTCAGCAACTGTGGGGCTGCAGCTCTAAACGCAGGTAAATGTTCTTTGCTGTCTCTACATCAAAGCAGGCATTTTGTTAGCAGACAAGATACAACAGTTTGGTTATTTAAAGCTGTTGGGAGAGCGGAGATTTGTGTTGTTTTTGGATCTTTTTCCTGTCTCACATTAGAGTTTGCACTAGCTTCACTTGGAATTACCTTGGAAGAAATCAGAACTGATAGTTTTCTATTAAGAAAATGACCTCAAGCATTCAGCTCTGTTTCCAAATGGAAGTAAATAATCCATTCTTCCCCATTTCCTCTGTCATTTTGTTGATGTGTTTCAATACTACAAGGGAGATTTCACAGTTCATTATGGATCCATTGACTTTCCTTCCTGCTGTTTGCTGTCACAGTTTGTGTTTCTGTAGTGGTACCTCTTTTTTTCCTGGTTACAGTAAGGAAGGAGAGTGCAGATTTGATTTCTGGTGTATCATCACTCCACAAACAGAGTGACTTGAGCATCTGACCAGAAAGAATATTTACCTGTGCAGTGTGACTCACTTGAACACTGTGACATGTGCTCAGGCTGGGGCAGCAAGATGTTGATCCTGCAGAGTTGAACCGAGTGGAAAACATTTTGACAGGGATCAGTTTGTACTCTTGCAAGACAGAAACCTCAGAAAAATCCATTAAACTACTGCTGTTTTGAAAGTCTTACTGCTTGAAAAGGGAGCATTTTGTTCTGTGTAACCTGAACGTGGTGAGCAGTGCTCTTGAGGCCCTGCTCCCAGGAAACAGGGACAGGAGGAGAGGGAATGGCCTCAAGCTGTGCCAGGAGAGGTTTAGATTGGATATTAGGGAAAATTTCTTCAGCTGTCGAGCACTGGAAGGGACTGCCCAGGGACATGGTGGAGTCCCATCCCTGGAAGTGTAAAAATATGTGGATGTGGTACTTGAGACCATGGTTTGATGATGAACAAGGTGGTGATGTTGGAGTGGTGGTTGGACTTGGTGACCTTAGAGGTCTTTCCAACCTTAATGTTGTTGTGATTCTGTAAATCGTAGATGTCCTAGGTGAAGTAAAAATAGCAGTACCCAATCTAACTCTGGAGGAATACTTTTGGCCTGCATGTGACCTGCTAGACAGCTGTTTCTTGTTGTTTGAAGGCTGGTTGGCTGTGGTGGTGGTAAAGGAGCCTCACATTGATGAGAACTTAACTGCAGAGCCAAGGCTTGGATTAATTCTGGTGAACGGATAGCAGCACATAAATAATTCTGTCCTTGGCCTAGCACCCATTCACCAGTGCAGCAAGGAACAAGGGCTGCTCTGAGCCTGAATTTTTCTGGTGCTGTTGTGCAGGTGCTTTTCCCAGTGTCTGTTTTGGCTGTGATCTATGGAATTCCAAGGGCTGTGCATTTGGGGACACAAGGCATCACTCCTGGACCTCAGTTCAGTGCACAGGCCTGGTGGTAGAATGATGACATCCTTTTAAAAATCGTTCTGAGGCCACCACCACCACTACCACTTTAAGGCTGGAATGATTTGCAATAAAGATTACTATCCTTAGGGGTAGACTCACTTATTTACAACCAGGAAGCTATTTTTGGCTGTCTTTTTTCTTCTTGAAGAGCAGCCTAACAGGATACAATCCAATTTAGATTCCCTCAAAACATAAGGTAGTACTTTCCACTTCTGCTCAGTCAAAGTCCAGGCCATCCTGCTTTCAAATATGGTCTGGACTTGGTATAACCATTAACATGCAGCTGAACAAACCCAGTAGTCACAATTGGGAAGACCATAAGTCAAGAAACTTCATAATTTCAGGTCTGGATTAGTTTGTGAAAAAGTTATCTGTTGCAGTTAGTTTTGGTTAATGACTGGAATTATATATTAAGTTAGCAGAAACTTTAAAAGACAATTTGTATAGGGTGCATATTTTTCCAGCACACTTTTGGGCAGTTTTGATCACGCAGCCTTGGTGGTGATGGGCATTAGTGAATTCCAGAAGCACCATAGCTCTCAATCTCCTTGTTGTAGTGAGGCAGGGTGGTCTGTAATGAACCTGTGCCTAGCAAAATCACAGCAAAACTGCATCTACAGGGGCTCTTTTGCCTCCAGTTAGAATGATGTGTCTACAAGGGATAGAGACATGGAGTCAAAAGTCTTATTTAGGATGAAACTCAAGGTTTGGAGTCCACAGCTGAAGCTATGGAAGGCTGCTGGGGAGCATAGTTTGCTTTGGCTCTCCTCAGACCTCGCTTCATTTGAATCTGTTGTTTCACTTACAGTACATTTCCATGTGATCTGTGCTGGATGGAAATTCCTGGCATTTCTCAGGATGTTCCTTTTTCCCGGTCACATTCCTTGCTCATCAGCTGAGCAGAAACAAACCATCCTGTTTGCTTCCCAGGGGCAGCCTAAGCTTCTGTATTTGTTGGATTTGTAGAAAATCCAGCTTCAGATGGTGGATTGACATAATTGAAACTATCCTTAGAAACCTACTGAGGTAGAAATCAATAGATGAATGTTTAACCGTGTTACAAAGAGTTCTGTCTGTGAGTAAAAACAGGAAGAAACTTGGTGTATAAAGTTTACAAATTGTAAGAATAGGAGCAGGCTGTGAGGAGATTTTCTGATGAGGGTTTTGTAGTTAATTGTGTCAGTTTTAGTCTTGGGCCACTTAAGTCCCATGTTCTCCTAAGCTGTATAAACATTGCTGTGAGAAAGGGAAAACCTTACACAATGTAACTGCCTTTGACTGAGGGCTGAGGTTTCAGGGGTGTGAATGGAACAGATTCAAAGGATAATAAAAGAAACCCCTGGATCCCATCTGAGAGCAGATTTGTGCTGCTCTGACGGGACCCTCTTTGTGCCATCCCCCCAGGTCTGGTGGTGTGCCCAGGCTGTGCATGGCAGATCAGGCCTCTGTGCCCTGTGGGTGGAGGATGCTCAGCCCTGAGGTTGGAGGTGCTGTGGTTGCTGGAGCCCTGGCAGGAGATCCAGGTGCTCCAGCTGTCACAGGAGGAGCTGTGGATACCTTGCTTTGGCAACTGCCTTGGAATGAGCTGGGGAAGACCTTGGAATGAGAGCTGACTCTGTGTCATCATCCCTGTGTCCTAACACAAGCTGTGATTTGCTAATGTTGTAGAAATGTAAAATCCTTTTCTTACAATATGTCACTTTTTTTTTCTGTTTGTTTCCAGATGCTCTCAATACTTTGTGCTGACAAAAAGTTTACTTTATGTTTGTTGTTTCCCAGGTAAACGCAAAGCGCTGAAGTTAAATTTTGCAAATCCACCTTTCAAGTCCACAGCAAGATTTACTCTAAATACTTCTGGAGTTCCTTTCCAAAATCCACACATGTGAGTATAAAGCCAATGGCACAACTAGTGGAACAACTTTGAATTAGTCAACACCCAGTGTTAGTTAAATGCAATTTGATTAATCCAGTTATTTGTAGGTTGTTTAAATTTCTGAGTTTGAGTCACTGTAAAAGATTTTTTTCCAGAACTAAAGAAAAGATTAAATTGGGATCTTCTTGGTTTACACTGGAGTTAATGCCTTCCAGAATTGATTGAATTGAGTATTGTAGCTGATAATGCTAGATACACCTATAATTAATGTCTAGACTGAGTCACTGTTGTTTTCCTATGTCTTTAATCAGCTTTTTACTTTTTGTTAGAATTTCTTTTTTCTGTGTTACTTGTGAAAGCCGTAACTGTGATAGAATTGTTTTCAGCACTAAAACGGACAAAGGTTGAGGATTATCATTTTAGCAACAGGGAGATGCTAGGGGAGTTATGCAGAGATTAGGTCTCAGTGAGTTTTCTAGCCAGTTTAGCCCCAGGATATCCCTGTCCAAAGTCAGAGAGCAAGTGTGGCACAGAGCTGTTCCTGACTCTAGTAAATACCAGGGTACATGAGCACCAAAAAGATCAGCTTTGTATCCTCAGATCCACCAATCTAGCTGGACAGTGCTGCTCTGCAGCCAGTGCCTGGGGCAGATGCAGCAAAAGATGCCCCACATTTTTCTTCTCTAAGGTCTCAGGAGTTTTCTCAGTGTCAAGTCTCAGAAGCTGCACCTGCAGCCTCCCTGCTGCCTGGGCTCTCTGGAGTGTGCCTGTCATAGACTGCTCCTGCTTGGCTCTGCATGTCACTGCCTCTCTCCTGGGGCTCAGTGCCTTCTGCTTCCACAGGACATACCTGCTGGGCTCTATTCCTGGGAGCTTCTTTATGGTGGGGATTTTTAAACAAGCTTTTATCAAGATAGGAACTTGTTTCTGATGAGTTATTGATGGTAATTACAATGTAGAAAAATTTTATGAAGTACTTTAGATGATTCTTAAAATCTTGAGTGACCTGTCCAGCAAGTCCTCCTCTTTCCTTCTCTCTCCTTTCTGAAATAGCATTTTATTACTGGTTATAGAGCTCACATTTAGATATTTATTTTTTGTGTCTCATCACATCATCAAACTCTTGCAAAGATTTTCTGCAGAGCCCCTTCTGGGGCTCTTTCATCTCTCTGACCTTCTTAGTCCATTAAATAAAGGACTTAGTCTCAGCTAGCGAGTCCCCGCCATCAGCCATCTACAGGGATTTGACTTTTCTGTGTTTATCTGTGCAGATTTCTGTCTCAAATTCACTGGAAGTCACAGTGGCTCCTGTCTAGCACAGAAGAGCTTTTGTTGTTAGTCTGTGACATCTGAAGTTTCATGTTTGTGCAAGTGATTGTCAACACTGTCCAAGACAGGTGCTGCTCTTTGTCTGTGGGAGTTGCAGTTGTTGGCAGAGATTGGGTCTTGGGCTGGTGTTGGGTATGATAGCTGCTCAAGTGCTAGAATTGATGGTGATGTGTCTGTGCTAAAGCTTTCTTGGCTTCAAGCTGTCGTGGCCATTTCTGTTTGAAAGAGATGGATGCTGTTAGCTTGGTTGCTTTCTCTGTGGTGAGGCTGGCTGAGCTTGGATGCAGCAAATTGTCCTCGTGTCCTTTATGTGTCCATAGCAGAGGCTGTTCCTCAGAAGCAGCTTTGACATCTTCTGATTGCACGCTTCTGTCAAGTGTTTGTCTCGCAGCTGATGTATCTCCGTCTCCTGCCTTCTTCCCTGAGATGCTGGAATGACTTTTCCCTCAGTAGGCTAGAAACCTTTCCTAGACTTTGGGTTTGAACTGGATATTTCAGACCTCCTCGCCCAGACGTGTTCCTGACACAGAGTGTGCTTCTGTACACCAAGCCAACTCTCAGCCTGGTGGAGCTGAGCAGCCTGGGTGTCCTCCCAAAATGACCACTGGCTCCACCCTGCTGGGGATTGTCCTGGACAGGTCCTCTTGGTCCAGATGGGTGGATCTGAAGATACAGAGAGGTTAATTTTTCACATGAAATTTGCGGTTCTGTGGTTTGGATCCACCGATCTGGGGTGTCCTGTTGCTTCTGCCTGAGATGGTGTGTTGAGCAGCAGAAAGTGAGGCAGGGCTTTGGAGGGAAGGTTCATTCTGGTTCTTTGACTGCATGTGGTGGAGGAGGTGTGTCTTGTTTGGCTCAGCTGGAACTGCTGCCACCAAATCTTCTCGAGAAGTGCAAAGAGATTTTCATCTAGGCGTGATGTGTTTCCTGTCTGTAGGGAATCCAGCAGAGTTGTAAACATAATTTTACATGTGACCTGTACAGGGTAAGGCAGAATAGAGCCTGAATTATAGACAGTAGTTGGTGAATATAATTCATACTTGAAAGGATGCAGTCTAGGGAAGAGGTAAGAGTTTTACTGGTGGCTGATGCCTGGTCAGTCAGTGAGGCTGTGTGATTACCATACTGTGCAGGCTGGGGAGCAGTCCAGGCTGTGGAGACCTGCCAGGTTAGCCCATGTCTCTTGTGAGTTCAGGCTGACTTTGTCACTTAGACCAGATTAACAGCTGCTAACTTTGTTTTCCCTGCAGCAGACGTTGCAGAGGGTAGGGGACACAAGCCATGGTTAGGGTGAGCTCTTCAAATTCTAACCCATTATACCAACTGGAAAGCATCCCACCTTTTACCTCATCTGTCCTGTGTCCAAGTAGGATTTAGGTCACAAACAAAATTAGATTACTCCGTTATCTATGTGGAAGCTTTACAGAGCTGCTTGCAGCTGGTTGCCTTTGCTAAAAGGAGATTCAGATCACACTAACAGGAGTGATGTAGTGAGGTGTGACTGTGGTTGTGCATGGTAGGATTTCTGGCTGGAAAATTGCTCTTGAAACCAAGATACAAACCATTTGGCTCTAGATGAGATTTTTTTTGTTTTGTGGAAAGCTTTGTATCCTTGTGCAGTGATACCTGGATGGAGACTTAGAGGATTTAGATCGACCTGCTAGGAAATGGGCAAGCACAGAGAATGTTGTTGGGCATCTGGTTGACAGCTGCTGCTGATGCTGCTTCTTGAGTGTTCTGTCTGCTGGCTGGGAAGTCTCTTGACTCTCAGAGTTGCCACCCCTTGAGAATCTGATTACCAAAGCATTGCAGTTTCACATGGAAAGGTGACAAAATGAACTAATCTCTCTTAGTGTACAAACTTGATGTTTAAAGTGTCTGGTGTACAGCTGGACTCCACAGCCTCCCTATAGCTTGTCAGTGTCTTCATGGATTTATTGGGACTTAAGCTTTCCAGAGCTTCCCTGCATGGAGCTTCTCCTTGTGACACCTGGGAAAGTCACACAGTTCCCAGAGAGCTACCCCAAGAGTGTTTTGGATGTTCTGCTGAACTGTCAGGGCTGGATTCTTCAAAAGCCAATGGAGGTCCAGTTGCACATCAGGGTTTGCTGCTTCCTTTTTTTCTCTATAGTTCAGTGTGGCTGCGTGATTGAGCTGTGCAATTATTAATTGTTGCACATATCTCTGCATCCCCCATCCTGTGGATGGGAAGCTGGGACGTGCTGTCTTTTGTAAGAGGCAGAGGTTAGGCCAGAAGCTCGTGATAGAGAGTTCAGTATGGATCTCTGATCTGTGATCCACAGGTAGCTCTGTGTGACCTGTGCTGTCTGGGCATGGTTGGGAGCTGCTGTCTTGGTCCTTGTACACACAGCCATGGTCAGAGCTGCTCATTTGGGGGCAGAATTTGGACCTTGCAGCCTTGACCCTCTCAGTGTGATGCATAACAGGACCCCCACCCAGGGCTCAGGGTAGGCCTGTCCCCTCCATGGTGGGAAGAGCAATGATAGGTGAGAGGGTGGTGAAAGTGGCAGGTCACCTTCCAAAGCACTGAGGCCTGGCCTGGCCTGCCCAGGCAGGGACAGCAGCTGGGTACTGGGGTGGCACAGGAGCCATGGTGGCAGAGGCATTGGGTTATCCAAGGTGGGAGAGGCTGGAGGCTTCTGTGCCTGTCCCTGTGGGCCCTCATGGCAACACAGCCATCCTCAGCCACTGAGCTGGGACACAGATGCCTCACACACCAAGGCAATGAAAGTCCTCCAGTTGCTCATTCAAGATGTTTGGGCTTCCTCCTCAGGGCTGTTTTCCATGGTATATTGGACAAAAGAAGGTGGGATGGGGTAGTGGGAGTGCTGTGTTACTTGTAAAGGTATTTTTAATAGTGTTGTCCGCACTTTTCCAGGGACACTAAGGTGGTGTCTGGGGTAAGTCCCTCAAGAGTAGAGGTTTTGAGTTGACTACCAGATTTTTTGTGCTGAGATGAGGGATGGTGCTGCATTTCTTTGGAAGCAGTTCAGGGCGTCAAGCTATGGAGGATTCAGTGTGGTTTAAGAAATTTGGGTTCATGTAATTCCTCTGGTTGTGTGCTGATGGTTCTGAGGTAGTGCTGGGTCTGGCAAGAGCAGAGCTGTCCCATCAGTGTGCAGTAGACCCCAGGAACTCCTGAACTGCAGCCCTCTTCACACACCCAGGGGATACATCTGCTCCTGGCACAGCTGCATAACTCACACCAGGATGTAACTGCTGCAGTGCTTGTTTCAAAGCAGGGAAAGTAGGTCGAGGAGTTTCAGAGTTGGTATCAGCTCTTGCCTTCATGCTGTTGTGTTACCAGAAGCAAAATTTTCTCTTCTTCTTTCCTTCCCTTTATTTTGAGGTGCTGCATCCACCTGCAAGGACAGCTGTGTACATGCTCAAGGAAAACCGGTTGTAAGTCTTGGTGTGTGGAGACTTTCAGAGCCTTCAGGCCACCAAAATACCTCAGTCTTCTCTGGAGGGCTCATGAGAAAGTAGGAGACTTTCATGTTGGACTTTTCCATAAGTAGCATCTGGATCTGTTGTATTCTCAGAGTATTTGAAGACTGGTGTGTTTGTCCCTTTACCATTTTATCTGGAAAGTTCTGTAAGCTGTTCTAAAACTCACATTTCATACTTTGTAGGGAAGGTGAGATGTGATGCCATCTCCAAGCATTCAAATGGTCTGATCAATTATTCACCAGTAACTTTTTATGGTTAAGAGGTTTTGTTTTCCCCTGGCTATGGAAAAGTGAGTCAACTCTTCTGCTTTGTGGGGTCAAACTGAAGGAAACAGTCATTGCTTTTATCTTCTGTACACATCGAAGGATGGAGAATAAAGAGAGAAGAGTCTTCAGATTCACAGACTGCATCAACCCCACGGGTCTTTGTCGACAACTTCTGTCCTCATTCTTTGCACAAAAATGAGTGACTTGCAGTGTGTGCCATGGAGGATGTTTGGTCTGAATGGACAGGATGCACCCAGGAAAATCAGCTGTTGTGCAGAGTGGTCATGGAAAGCATCTTGTGGTGGATAGGATGGATGTGATGGAGGTGGGGGTTGGCCTTTGGGACTGAACTGGTTTTGCTATTCTGCTTGTTGGGGGAACAGGCTACTGAAAGGGACTTAAATTATCTGGGTTTGCTGTGTATTGTGTCTCTGAAAACTACAGACATCTTTGATATCAGGTGGATGTTCTTGCCTCATACCACCTTTTCATTTTGGGAAGCTTCAGTGAAGAGAGCAAATCATAAAATAATAGCATAAACTGAGTTGGAAACGACTCACAAGGATCAGTGAATCTCCTGGCCCTGTTCCCTGCAAAAATCCTCTGCTTGGGAGCGTTGTCCAAACGTTCCTTGAGCTCTGGCAGCCTTGGGGCTGTGGCCATTCCCTGGGTTCAGTGCCCCACCACCCTCTGGGAGAAGAACTTTTTCCTGATACCCAACATAAATCTAAATGGCCAGGCCATTTCTCCAGTGGATTGTGGCAATGCTGAACATTCTTCTTTGTTGAGCCTGTTTTAAATTCCTTCCTTCCTAAGATAAGCTTGGAGTAAATCCAGGTGAGCAAATGGTCCTTCATGCCTGGTGTAAGTGGTGCCTTTGCAGAGACAAGTGTGGATCAGTTGGAGGTGATTGTTTCTGATGTCTCTCTTCCTCCAAGCAGTGTGAAGGTGGTTTTGTCCTCTCTGAGGAGCACAGGGGCTTTGCTATAAGGCAGCTTGTGTTCCTTTCTCTCTGATGTTCTAGTATTTCACACCAATGAAAAAAGGGAAAGGTGGTTGTCTAGGAGCATTGGTTTAGCTCCTTACAGCACTCAGTTTTCTGTGAGCATCCTTGCAGAGCTTATAGCAAACCAGCTCTTGGCTCTGAAGGGTCAGTGAGAGCACTGTGCCCCAGCTGCCACCACGGAGGAGCCCAGCACAGAAAATCTCACCACACTACTGGAGCCTGGGAATCTTCACCTGGCCTGCACAAATCTTTTGTCTTAGAGAAGGGACATTTTCAATAAAAGTCAAATTTGGTCCACTTGGTCTTGTTACAAGCTCTTTTGGTCACCACACTGAAAAAGCTGCATCTCTGAATAAGCAGTCTCTGTCTTGCAGTCAGGTGCTTTTTGTGTCTCCCATCTGTCCTTGTCTGCCACAGAAAGAAATACATGACCAGGTGCATTCTTGGCAGTGAATTTCAGGTTAGTTCAGGCTGTGATGCAGCCTCAGAGTTTGTGGGATATTTTTTGGTTGTATTTCTTTTAATTCCTAAAAGAGAAGTTGAAGTTTTCCAGACATGGGTTGTAATTTTTTTGTCCTAGAGAAGTTCGAATTAGAAAAATCATTTCTTCAGAGTATTTGAAACGAAACCATTTCTTACAGTTGAATTAGCAGTGCTCATTATCTGGCCCTCTCAGGTGGTTCCCACAAGGAGCTGAGCAGAGCTCCCTGGTTCCTTTGCTGGCCCTGGCTGCAGTGGTCAGTGGTGCAAGGATCCAGGGCTTGTTCTCCACACAGTGCTTAGCAGAAGCCCATCTCACCCAGGCTCCTCCAGCTGCTCTGAGATAGCAGGTCCTCATGTTGAGAAAGATTTCTAGAGCTGGACAGCTTGAGGGACTCTCAGACCCAGAATACAGTTTTTGTTACTAGAGGAGTCTCGCAGTGCAGAGTGGTGATTAACTCTTGTCAGTTGTAGGGCTCTGGAGGGAGTAAGTAAGGATGTAGTTGTTCAATTCATTCAGATTTATTTGGGAGAGGGGGTCTGATGAATGGCAAGCCCACCTGGGAGAGACCACCAGTCCTAGATTGGTGGATTCAGGATGGAAGCTCGATTTTTAATTTTTTTGAAGGGAAAAAAAGGCTGTTAGTAAGATCTGCCTTAGCACAAGAAAAGCAGAGCAGGGATGATCAATGTGCCTCGAGGGAAGTAGCATGTCACTAACATACAGGTATTTGGCTAATGAGTTAATAATGCATGTTTCTTATTGTAGCAGTAATACAGTTGGAAATAAGAGTTCTAATTGCTGTAAGAAAACAAATTGCTTACGACTTAATATGTTTAAATGAGTTCACATCATCGGGTGCTGCTTTGCCCCCAAGGAGGGGAGGTTGCTTTGGTGGCAAATGGAAGAAAAAGGTCTGGCTGTGATTTGTGCCCACTGAGTGGGCAGTGTGACTAGCTGAGTATTGTGTTGTACGTTATTGTGTCAATGTGATAACAGCACCATGTTTTCCTGTCATTTCCACAACTTTTCCTGGCTGAAGTGACACACAAGCAACCCTGGGTAGTAATCACATTGTCCCGTTCAGTTTCAAAAGGAGAGAAGCGGACCTCATCCAGAAACTTTCCAGCAGGCTACAGTAAGCTTTCCTGTCTGTTAGCCATTGTCAAATCTTCTCCATCCTGCAAAAATGGCATCTCTTAAAGTAATGAAATTGTCTCAGAAATAGTGTCATTCCATGGGGTGATTGCTGCGTAATAATGATTTTGCCAACTATTTCTGGTCTCTATTTTGAGGGTATTTTGTTGATTCTTATGGCTGTGCTCGTGTCTCTGTTTGCTGTTCTCTCTCAGGGAGCTGCCCATGACTCAGGAGAGGAAATAAAAAGAATTAGCATTCTCAGAAGGGCTGTTTAAATTAATTAGCTCAGAGTTTTCCAGTATTATTTCCAGTTCTTGAATCCAGTTTAAGCTTTGAAATCCCAGCAGTGGTGGGTTCAGTGAATGTCCTGCAGTCTGGCTCATGGCTGAGTCAAAATGAGTTTGAGATCAATGTGCTCAGTAAAATTCAGCTCAGTTTTGACCATGATGGGTGGAGAGGTTTCCTCCGTGTCAGGGTAGGGTTAATTAAAATCTATTGTAACTCAGTATTTTACATGGGGAGTTTAATACAAAATATTGACATTTTAAAAGCCTCAGCCAAGCCCCATTGAAGCCAGGGAGACTCTTAGCAGCCTTGAGCACCTGCTGGACTGAGACATGTGGGCTGTGGAAGGGCTGTGCCATCTTCCACTTTTTGTTATTATCTTTATTTTAACGTTTTGGAGGAGCATAAAAAGCCAGAGCAGTGCTAGGGAGAATTTCAGCCTTTTGGTCACAAGGAAAGGGAACAAATGTGCTTTTTGCTTTAGTCTGGGTAGGTCACAGGTCCAAAACTATTTCCTTCCTTTGCCACATTTTCTGTATCTCTTCTTCATATCTAGGAATCTGTTCCTAAGTATAATGAAGCCTCAGGACAGCTTACATGGATCAGAGCAAACCCAAATTAGTTCTGCCCCTCTTGCAAGGATATTGTTTGTTTATGGAAAGCAAAAATTCCTTCTTTTGACAATCCGAAAACTTTGTGACAGCACCAACATTTCCATCCCTCTGGGGAAAAAAAAAAAAACAGAACATTTCTTCTGGAGACTTTTTCTAGTGAAATTCAAACTAGGGCTTGATAGGGTATTAGCATTGGCCTGCAGAGTCTGAAAACGGTTTTAGGAATGACACAGACTTTGAGATAGAACAAAGCTCTCTCAAACCTCTCCAGGCTGTCTGAGAGTCTTGGTAGGAGCATGTCAGCCACAGTCCTAAACCGTGTTTGCACTCTGAAGTTGCACAGTGTCATTGGAACCCTGCAGTTTGCCTGGAAGCTTTTTTTTTTGTTAGGATTTACATTTGAGCTTTGGCTGATGGATCACAAATCAGTTCTTAAAATGTCAGCCTTTTTGCCAAACCTGTGGAGAAGTAGAATATATTCTCATTAACCCTAGTGAAAAGAGGAGCTGTAATGAGAGATTTCTGAGCAGAATCCAGCACCAGGCAGGCTTGGGAAGCACAGCTGGTTCGCTTGGATCTTTTTGCTTCTGCAGATTTTATTCATGTCAGCTCATGTACCATCGAATATGTCAACTTTTGGGCTTCTTTGAGTCCTGCAGAGCTCTCAGCAAAGTGAAACAGAGGAGACAGGCAGCTACCTACAGCATCTTTTTGGCTTTGCTTCATGTCTGTTGACTTTCAATTTTGCTTAAAAAAACCCACCACCTTTTCTCTGCTTCTTTTCACAATCCTTTTTTTCATGCCAAGGAAATGCTTGTTTTAAAAAGTTGTGGCCTCCGTGGCGTTTGATTGTTAACAGCAGGGCTCAGAGAACTTTCACAGCTCGTTTGGGAGCTCCCCAAACTTCCTGTGGGTCTCTACAGGAAATTTTGGGCTCCTCTGGCCATCACAGATTTTTCCATGCGTGTCCAGCTGTGCAGCTTGTGGCCAGCAGCCTCGTGGCCGTGCCGGACCCGGCGGTGCCTGGCGCCAGCGCCCGCCCGCCTCCTGCCAAGCTGGACACAGCTCTGACAAAGGACAACTGTTTGGAGGAGTTGTTGTCTTGCTTGGTGCTCCTAATCCCTGGAATAACTGCTGTGACAAGCATAGTAACCATCTGCAGCGAGACCCGACACATTGGTGCCTTTCGAGTGCAAGGATCGCGGCCACCTCCTCAGCCCCTTTTTTTTCTTTGCTTTTCAAAAAATTTCAAAAGCAAGACGGGGGAGTTGGAAGTTCAAGCCCTGGATGAGTTGTCAGGAGCTGTAGTCGCTCTGAGGTGCTTTTGGAAATGCTGCTTTTAACTGTTTGAAGAGTGTCTAGCCCACTTCAGCTGTTTGTTATATTTTTAAATCCCATATGAAGCCCCGCAAGTCCATCGTACATAACCTGGGCATTTTGAGCCTGTATGTCCAATTTTGCCCAACATTCCCAGCTTTAGAAGAAGGTTGGATTGCACAGCTTAAAAACAAAATGGTAAGAGAAGGCACATGTCTGCTGACTTTTGTGCAAACTCTGATGTGCTCTAATCCCCAGGACTGGGCACCAATTACTTTTTACCTTCACTAGACCCTGGGCTGTGTGGTTGTCCTGCTATTCTCTGAAGCAGGCTGCTGTAGCAGTCAGAGCACCAGGATGTAGTGCAGGGTTTAGGGAGGCTTTTTTGCATTTGGAGGCATGCTCACCCTATGGATTTCTGTCCTCATGTGTCTACAGCAGTGCAAACATACAGATGGATGTCCTGCACCGACGATTTGGTTTTTATTGCCTCGCTCAGATTTACATCAAAAAAGTCCAAATTTAGATCAACGCAGAGAGTCTGTGTTCTAGATTTGCATTTTTGAGCTGTTTTCTTGGCATGGGAATCCCTCGGAATTTTGATTTACACTGAAAAATTCCTGCAACGAAGCATAGTATTTTTGACGTTAAAAGCAATTATTATGATATGTTATGTTAAGTTATGATTCTTAAGGTGGGCCATACTGCTTAAAGGAAAACTGCCCTGCTTGCATATGGCAAATCAGCTAAATGAGCAAAACCTCTACTCAAATATCTGTCACTCTGTCAAACTGGTAATTTGGGTTATTTGACCATTTCCCTGGGGATTTGAGAAGAGCAAAGCGGGAGCCGTGCTTGCGAGACGGGGCAGATGGCATCATAAATACGTAATGGAAATGAAGCCAAGCTCCAAGACCTGGGGGTTTGGGGGTTGGATGGTAATGGTCTGTCTGGATCCAAACCCCTGGAGAGCTGCAGAGCCCTCGGTGCAGCCCTGGGGAGGAGGGGATGTTCCCCAGCTCCCACCTTCTTCCCGGCAGCCCGAGGCACCGTCCTGCAGCTGCAGAACAATGGCCCAGATCCGCTTTCACGCCACAGCTGGGGACACACAGGCTGCTTGTGTGACAGGGGAATTATCAATTCCAATTCGCTTTCTCTTCTGGTGTAGGGTCAGAAAAAGCAAAGTTTCCCGGTCTGAAAAACAGAGGGAAGAGAGGAGTAGGGTTTAATAGCTTATTTGAATAAGTTACCTCAATGTTTCAATTTTTTAACTCCATGAGAACTTTGATATGAAACGGTTTTTTTCAAACAAGAGCTAAAAAAGGAGCTCAGCCAGTGAAAACTTAACATTTCACCTCTTTGCCATTTTTCCTCTGCTTTTTTGAAGAGGATTAAGCTCTCAAAGATCATGCTCCTTCGTGCCCACCAGCTGGCAGGAGGTGAGGCAGGAAATGCCCATTTGTCTGTGCTTCCTTGGCATGGTGCTTCTCACCTCCCTTCCTCCCTCAAAACAAGAACTATTTTTATGGCACTGACAGAACAGGATGGTGGAGCAGTTAGACAGAAACCAGTTCAGGAGCTCCCAACAGAAGCTGTTTGTGAGACACTTGGCACATGTGGAGGTCATGTTTCTTTTCACTTTTTTTTTTTTCCATTTCTTTTTTTCCTCTGTTCTTTTCTTTTTTGTCATTTTGCTGCCTTTTTTTTTTTTTTTTCATTCCTCGCTTTCCAGTAAGCAATTTCCATAGAGAATCCCACTGAATGCAGGGTTTGTTATGCACAGAAGCTCTGAGATGACATCCATCCCACCTGTGCTGTGTTGTAGCACTATCAGACGGTTTCCCAAATCATCCCTAAGTGCAGTGTAGGGGCACTGTAGGGAGCAGCAGATGGAAATCTTGAGCTGGGCAGGTTAAAGAGCAGAAAACACCATGGCAGACACAGCCCAGCAGTGGGGAGAGGAGCTGATCCCAAACGCTTTCATCCAACGGGTCAAGGGTTCAGGACATGCAGCTGCTCCAAATGAGGCAGCACTAACCCAAAGTGCAGCAGAGGAAGCCATCTGAACTGTAGCTGCTCCAGTCAATTGGCCTTTTGCCCTCTCAAAACCTGGGATCCCAATAAAACCCCCTCATGCTTGGGTCCCCAGCTGGGTGGTGTTTGCAGCTGCTGGTGACCAAGATGGGATTTATCAGCGTGGAATCAGCTGTGACCTGTTTATTCCTCGGCTGATAAACTCCATAAGCTCCATGTGTTTGGTCAGATCCTCCGTGTGTGTTCTGCTCTTTGGGCCAGACCCTGGCCAGGCAAGTGGGGGCTGGATCAAATATCCACTGAGTTTGCTAGATCTCTCCTGTACACAGGGTGGTCACAAGTGCTTGTGTGCTTTAAAATCCACGTGAGATCAGTGTGCCCTGCAGTGGGAACTGTCTGCACTGCTCTGAATGCATCTTGAAAGTGGAAAATGTGGGCTTTTGGCTTACTTTATGACTCAAGAAATGTGAATCGGCTAACTAACTAATGAGAAACTGAAATTTTGCATGGTATTTTGAGATGAAAAGTGTTGCAAATACTTGTGCATTTCCTGCTAATTCAATGGTAGCATTGCAGCATGTGAATGAGCCATTGGGGGCACCTTTGAACTTCCTGTTCACAAATTTTGGACATTCATCTCTACTCCTTACCTGGGCAAATCCTGGTGGCTTCAGTGGGGGCAGGGTTTGCCTGAGAAAGTTAATTTAGGTGTTTGGTGAAGACACACCTGAACAGGCAGATTTTGTTTACATATGTCACAAAGAACTTGTCTTGGTTTTTATAAATTATTGGCTCTTTATGTGGTCCTGGATAAACTAAATGATTATCTAAATGTATTGGATTTGGGGGTTTTTGGGGTTGTTTTCTTTTTTAATTGCAGTTTTCCATTAAGGGCTAAACTTTTCCTAAAGTCTCACTGGTTCACCCAGAAGAGCTTTGCCTGTATAGACAGAATCCCAGCTGGAAGGGAGGCTGGGATGTGGTGGTTGTAGAGCAGCAGGAGCTTTGGGGAGATGGGGCTGGGAGTGCTCTTCAGGCTCTTGGTGCTGCATGTTACCAGATCCTGCTCACAGCCTGATGTATTTTGTGCAAAGTAGAAAGAACTGTATAAATGAGTGCTTAGAATGACTCTATGAGACATATATTGAATTTTATGCTGCAGCTGGAGAAACTTATCCTTAAATTGAAGCTGTGGGCAAGTGTATGTCATTTTTGATTTAACATTTTCCCTCACCCCTCCACCCCCCACCCCAACCAAAATCCTTCGTGGAGTCAGATTGTTGCTGTAGCTTTGTGAACCCCTCTCTTCTAATGTTTAATCAAGTGCTGAAAAGAGACATTTAAAGACTATTTAAAATGTGGAAAAATTGCTTCCCAATATTTTTGACAGAGAGAGACTGAGAACACACAGCATTGAATCATCAGGAAAATTGAAGATTTCCCCTGAACAACATTGGGATTTTACAGCAGAGGACTTGAAAGACCTTGGAGAAATTGGACGAGGCGCTTATGGTTCTGTCAACAAAATGGTCCACAAACCAAGTGGGCAAATTATGGCAGTTAAAGTAGGTGATGCCCATCCTTACATTTGTACTTCAGTCCGTTGGGATGCAGTGTGATGGAGAATTAAGGTTCTTCCATCTAGCACCCATTTACTGCTCTGTTCTATTTATTTCTGGTGTCAAGGCTGCTGTTTGCTGAAAATACAGTGTATAATGGGCATGTTTCCAAGTGATTTGTGAAGTTCTCCTAATTGCTGTGCCCTTTTCAAAATGTCTATCAGGAACCTGCTGTTCTGAGGGGATCACACATCTCTGGAGACTGATGATGGGGCACGGGCCTTTCACCTCTGGGTCACTGGTTCAGGTACAGCCTAGGTTGGTGGTAGGCACAACTTGACATCTCATAGCTTCTTGGTATCTTTTGTGAAATAAAGTAATGGCTTAAAATTAGCTGTTTTATGTCAGCATGTGCCATGGTGTGGCCTCACCAGGAGGAGCTGGAATGGAGTGGAAGTCTTCTAGGGAACGTTGTGCTCTTGCTGATGTGCGATGGAGTGTTTGCTTTGTGCTTACCATGTCAGACTGTCCTGGAAGTGGAAAGTGTAGCAGGTTTCTTGACTGTCCATTTTCCACTTTATGCTACCCAAAACTTCACCTTAGAACCAGGAACAGCCTCCTCTCCCAGCTGGGCAATAATTACCTGTCTTGCCACAGCAGTGCTGCTCACTGGGCATCTTGGAGGAGCTGCTTGTCCATGGAGGTGGGCAGCAGCTGTTCTCTTCTCTCTGGTCCTTCCCTTTGCTCACTGCAGGTTGCTAATGACATCTGTCTTTTAACTCTGTCAGTGATATCAACTGTAAGTGCTCTCATGGCTCCCAGGAAAAAGCAGAAGTGAGCTACGCAGGAGTCCGTGCTGCTGTCTTTTCCAGCTCTCTGTCTTCTTCGGAATATTCCCTGATCCAATCTGGAAACACTTGCCCCTGCTGGTCTCACATGCCAGGCAGACATATCTCAGCCCTAGCTCCAGCTGCTCTGAATTCCTACCTGTCTCCAGTGTGTCAGGTTACTGGAGTAACTCCCATCCTTTGATCTTCTCCAGTAAACACTAACTTCCTCACAGTGGTGGGATCACTGGTTAGCTCTCTTGAGTGTTTTTGATCACCATGCAGTGCTTTTTCAAGCTGGATTTGAGTCCCTAAAAGTCTCCAGTGGAGCTAGAGGTTGCCTGTAGCTAAAGGCTGGTTTCTTTAGTTGCCTTTGGTAGAATTCAGGGGTGTAGTTTGCAGGTGGCAGGTTGAAAAACGCTGGTGTAGTGAAATGATGCCTGGACACCTCCATCTTCTCAGACTCAAGGTGTGTGACCTGGGTACCTGTAATTTTGCTAAGGGTGTGAAGGGGACACACCCCCAGAGCTGAGTGGCTGAGTCCTGGAGCTCTGCAGTGGCTACTGCCCTGCAGAGAAAGGCACTTTGTTGGATTAGCTGGTGTCATGGAGAAGATATGTCTGCTGGCACTGGGCTTCTCTTGTGCCACACTGTTTGCACAAGGGCTTTTCAGCACCCTGGGTGAGCCTTGTCACTGTTGAGGGCCCGTGGTGCAGGTGGGAGGCAGAAGGCACCAGCTCTGTGCCCTTGGAGCACACAGCTGGAGATGGCATGGTGCAGCATGTTCAGCTGGCTTTCCCAAGGTATGAGGTGTGTTCTGAGCCTCGAGGGCTCTGGGCTTGGGGGCTCATTTTTAAACAAGTAAATCCAATTTGTTTACAGTGACTAAACTGTGAAATGTTGAAGTTGTGGGCTGGGCTGGTGCCACCTTCTTTTCTCTGACCCTGTTTCTTTTGGGTGGACATGGCTGAGCCTGCTGGGGAAGAAAGGTTGGAGGGTTTGGGCAACAGCACAATTTCTAAAACAGTAGTGGTAAGTGACTGTTCTGTTTGTCCCAGTGGGGAGAAAACACAAAATTGAGCAAAGGAAGATCTGTGGGTGGAACAGCCAATGAGGCCTCCAAGGCAGCAGCAGCAATTCCCCAGACTTGATGATGCAATTCTTTGAGATGAGGTTTCAGGATGGGGCTAAGCTTGGGCTAGTGATTAGTTCATCCCACACTCCTCAGGTTTTCCTTTCTCAGCTTCCTGATGCTTTTAGGGCAGCCATGGTTGTGCATTAATGTTCTGTTCCTCCACTATCTTAATGTGTTGGGAACTGTTCCCCTCCTGCTCTCTTTCTCTCCAGCTTTGTGGTCTCTTCACTGTAGGATTGTTGCCTTCAGCCATGTGTTCTCCTTCAGCATAAAGCTCTTCAGTAAGAGAAGTTTGAGAAGGGAAATTGTGTTTTGTGAAAATGTGTCAGTTTAGTGAGGTCTTGGCTATGATCTCCATGGCACCTGCAGCTCTGTGGTGTGGCCGCTGTGCTGGGGGCAGGTGACAGGATCTCCTCACAGCTGGATGGTGGAGCCAGTGTCTGGTTATTTGGATGCTTCCCCAAGAGCAGCACCAGTGCAGCAGGCCAAGCATCCTTGGGAAAAGGACATTCAGCACCAGGAAACAGCTTTATGGAAGCTGCAAGCCAAAGGTTGGCTGTTCTGTACTGCTCACTTGATGCAGAGAAAATTGGTACAGGGGCCTTGAAGCTTCCCAAGCTTTCCCCTGCTTGGTTCATGTGGCATCAGAGCTGCAGGGCACACAGGCTCCTCTGCCCCCAGGGCTCCCCCAGCACAGCCTTTTTTGCTGCACATTCAGTTTTTCTTACCACTGAAGGAAAATAATTCCTGAGGGCTGAAATATCACCAAAATAACTTGAGATCTGCAAATGGGAGACACTGTCTTCTTTTATTTTATCCTTTAACTCATTTTGATCTATCAGCCCATGGGTCCTGGTAGATGCAATCCTGGCATCTTTAATGAGTCTTCTGGCATGGGTAGAGCTGCCAGGCCCTGGGTGAGTCAGGCTTTTCATCTGTGCTCCAGTCAGTAGAAAAGGAGGAAAATGAGCCTGAAATGAGCCTCGTTGTGTCTCTGGCTAAAACCATTGCAGCAAAGTTTCAGCTGGTGATGCATGGCTGGGATGATGAGCCCTTGTCCCCAGTCCTGCTCCTCCCTCTCCTTTAGCCTTGGTTATTCTCTGTGAATACTCCTTTTCAATGACAAAAAGACATTATAAATACTCCTTTCAATGACTAAAGGACATTCTGAACCTCTTTGGGAATAGGCTGAAGGCTGGAGTGGGCTGCTGGAGGAGGGACCTGGTCTTCCTGTTGCTGCCACCTGCAATTCTTTGTGCAGCCCTTATGCTTTCTGCCATAGAGAGCTGCTTCCTAGAGCTGTCAGGAGGAAGGGGAGAGGATGAAGGTAAGAGGGATCAACTCAAGAGGATTTGTGTTCAAGCCTTTCTCATTTTTGTCCCTAGAAAATGTTGCATTATGTTTTCCTAATCTTCCAAATTTTTATTTACGAATAAAAACCAGTGCTTTCATTCTTCAGGTCACTTCCTTTCAGATCTTCCTGGAGATTCACCTTTTTACTCTGAGCTGACTGCCATCAGTCTTCCTGTCACTGAAAATGCCCTTTTCATTTTCTTATGGATTTTTTGGCATATGAGGTCAAGACTTCTCCAAGTGGGAAATAGAACAGCCCGGTTTTGTCCAGTGCCAGATCTGGCTATGCAAACCAGTAAATGCAAGGCCAGTTTGTATGCTGCATCCTCACCTTGTTGGGTTTCTCTTCCTGACTCATTTACCTGTGAGAAATCTCTTTTCCTGGCTGGTGTGTGTCTGCTGCACCAGCTCTTTGTGATCTTGCCTGGTTGGGCTTCCAGTTCTACTCCCACTTACCCTCTGATTTTGCTTCTGGTTTCTTGTTTTTGTGTTAGTCTGTTTTTTTTCCCAGTTTGTGGCAGTCTGTGAGAGACTTGTGACTGTTGTCCTGGGCTTCCCACTGTGCAGAGAGCCCTGGTTCCTCCTCAGGATCTGCTCCAGTGCTGTCCTGGTTTGTCTGAGGGGCTCCACAGTATGTGCAATTCTCCAGCCCTTTTTGTATTTGCCCTCCAGCATCACCACGTGGTGTTGTCCCAGTTGCTCCAGGGACTGTGCCTCTTGTTCCATGAGGGTACCACAAATTAGAGGCACATAGAGAAGCCCCATTTATCTGGATAAAATGTTTTATTGACAGACTCACCCAGCTGCTGGAGGGATGTAATTTCTGTCTTGAGGTTTCCTTCTGGCCCTGGTGATAGTTCACACAGAAAGGATGCTTTAAAAGATCCCTGGAATATGACTTAAAAAAAAAATAGCCCAAACTGGAATGAAAGCTGGAGAGCATTCTTCCAGTTAGAGCAGGATGTTCTGCTTTGCACTGAGATACTGTACATGGTGTGGGTTTTATTAGCCAGGGTACTTCACAGTGCCTCTGGAGGGCTGGGAAAGCTCCTTGTTGGAAAAGTTCATAAAATAAATGAGAGCATATTTAAAATAGTCAACCTTTGATGTGTTGGGTGGCTCCTGTGCTGGTCACAGCAGTGGTGTCCTGAGCATCTGGTGTTCCTGGCAGTGAAGTCTGAGCCTCAGGCTCAGGCAGGAGATCTTCACCTGCTCCTCATCCCTTCTGCCCTGCAGCAGGGAACACCTTGGACATCTAGGGTTCACCATCAGCAGCTTCTCCCAGTTTCACTTCAACCAGTTCAGCTGGCTGAGAAATACATCACCAAGAGATGGGTGGAGTGATTTGGTTGACCTTCAAGCTTCTTATCACGGCCCCATGGAAGCATCTTGCAGTTCTTTTTAGGTGAATTATTTTTCTGTCAGCAATGGTTACAGTTGGGAGAATAACCCAGCTGGGGGACAGGGTGGTTTTGTCCACAGTGTTCAGTTTTCTCCCACCTCAAAAGAAAGTGATTTTCAGCTGTAGGCCAGAATTTTAATTATCTTCCAATATCCTCAGCCTGACTGACTTAGTCCCACTGCAGTATCACCTGCTCCAGCCTCCAGTTACAGTCAGTGTCCTCAGCCATTGTGCTGGTTTTCTGTTTTCTCTTTAGTTTAACAGTATTTTTGATATGTTCCACTTGTTCTCTAAACTTGTCCTAAGGAAATCAGAAGCATTTTCAAGATCAGTTGGGTAATTGGAGGTGTCAAACCCATAGCCCCAAAAGAGATCCCTGTTCTTCCTGGGAAAGCCAGTAAGCCATGGAGGTGTTTCTTGCTCTGAGTACAGTGTCTCTTGTACATCATTCTGGTAGTCAGTGCTCGTTCTGTCACCCACAGCTTCAAACCAAAGTTCCTGTCTGACTTCCTCAGGTTTCTCGATGGCAGTCTCACAGCTGAAGGAGGTTGCTAAGTATCAAATGCCCCTGAGAGCAGAAATTTAACATTTATTTATACCTCCATGGTCTCTTCATCCTTTCCTGGATGCCTGGTAGCCCATAAAGGCCCATCAGAATGATACATTAGTGTATTTAGCTCCATCCAGGGGCAAATTTCTCTGTCCTTCCCATGTCCATATGACTTCCAAAGAGAAGTCTTGGGGTTTTATTGCCAAACCATCATTGTAACTCTTCACACAGTTGAGTGACACTTCCAGAATTTTCTGTTTCAGTCATTTGTTTTGGTCTGCTGGCTGAGAGTTGGGGAAACCAGAGTTCCCAGTCCTGCTGGTCGGGTAGCTGGGAAGGGAGTGGATGAGTAAGAGCTGAAAAGGAATGTGAGATGGAGTTAGAGCCTCATCACAGGAGGTGGGAAACCAGTTGTGATCTACTTCAGTCAGCATTAAATGTGTTTCAGATGGGGAGATAGGTATTCCCATCCTCAGCAGTGACTGGGCAAACCCTCTTTTTGCTGCTGGTTTGATGTCCCAAATCCCTGCCATCCCATGGAAGGGCTGCTTCTCCCATGGCACTGCCAGGCACTGCTGTGCTGAGCTTTCTTCTGAGGACACAGGTGAGCCCCATGCTCAGGACAGTTCTGGATTGTCTCACAGCTCAAGGAGTTGAGTTTCAGTTTGGTGTTTACAGCTTTTTTTTTTTTTTCTTTTCCTTTTTTTTTAGATTTTTTTTCAACCAGTCACTTCACGCTGCACCTGAATCTTTCTGTGTGCATATTGGGCTGGATGATGTCTCTTCTGTTTTGGGTTAACTTTCTGGAATCTGCCTGGTTTTAGGTTTCAGGGTGGCACAATCCACAGCACAGACTGTGCTTTTGCTGTTGATGCTACTCAGAGCATGGCTTCAGAGCTCTTCTTCCTAGTGTTGGAAGGCTTTGTCCTAACCTGTGTTTGAATAAAAAGGGCTGGAGAATTTTCTCCTAGAGGATTTGATACATTTTAAATTGGAGGCCAACAAGGAATTATTAAAAGAGAGACTCCATAAGTTTCTACTACAAATCCCTCTTTTTCCATCCATGGCTGGTTTGGCCATGGGGTCACTTATCAGTGACTGCCTGCAGGAGGGTGGCTGGGCTGAGATCTGTAAGGTCTGAAGTGAAGTCAGCCCCTGTCCATCCCTGTCTGAAATGCTGCCTTCAAGCAGCTGCCTCACCTTGTGTCTTCCTTCCCTGCCATGTCCCATGTTCTTGGGGAGTGTGTCTGTGGGAGCTGCTGCAGTGCTTTGCACAATGCCTTGGCTTTAGGTAGCAGGTTGTATCATGGCTCGTGTGCTATTGGGGTAGTGACTGCTGTTGACTTTCCTCACCTTCCCTGTTCTGCTGCTGAGCTGGGAGTGCTGGGCTGCAGCAGGCTCCCTGGCACACTGCAGCTAAACAGAGCCACCTTGTCCAGCCTGGGCTGACCCTGTCTGTGTGCTGTACTGCATGCTGCTCCTCAGAGTTCTCCCTTTCTCTTGACTTTGCCAGTCTCCAGCGCTGTTGTATGAGACCTCCCAATCTTGTATCACGGCGTTCCTTTCACTCCCTGAAGCAGTATTTGTTGTAGTGTCCACGTTGGCTTCTCAAGCTGTCCTCTGCCCTGTAGCTGACCCACTGTCTGTGCTCTGGGTCCTCTGCCAGCCCCTTCTTGCTGGGGGGCTCATGGTTGAGAAGAGGAGTGTTTGGGTTTGGTGTTGTTCTGGAGTGCCATTAAAATCACCTCCACCATACAGTGTCTGTTCCACATGGCTTCCAGTGCTGGAGAAGTAACAGCAGAGGAGGAATGTCAGAGGTGGGAGGAGATGCTTTCAGGAGAAGCTGTGGACTTTGAGGAGGATGCTATGGGGTTGGATGTGACAGGCTTGTGCAGGTGCAAGGGGAATGCTGAGCTGGGCTGGGACAAGGTCATCGTTCTCAGATGACCAGTAAAGAGGCTTTTTGGAGACAGACATGGAGTGGGCACAGAAGGAGCATGCAAGTCGCAATATGGAGAAAAACTCCTGTTGGTTCCTCACCAGAGGTGACCTTTTCAGTGTGGGTCATCTCAGTGAGAGGCTGAACTGTTGGTCATAGGTCTCACCACGGTGGCTTTGGCATCCATCACCTCCCCTGGAGGTCAGAGCAGTGGCATTTCCATCTCACACAGTGCTCCTGGTGTCACTTGGAGAGGGACATTCACTCTGCTCGGCCTTCAGCCTCTCAGGGGGGTTGCAGGGCTTTGTACAGGGAGGGCACACGAGCAGGAAATTGCCAGTGGCTGTCTGAACTTGTGTGACACAGACCTGAACCAGTGACCTGGAGGTGAAGTGTTATAGTTCCGTTCCTGGCCCGTTGAGCTGCTTCTTGCTCTGTTGGTGGCACAGAACCCCACCTGCTCAGCACACCACAGATATTATGGACTGTGGCTGCTGGGCAAGTCTCCTGACAGGTCCCCAAGAACTCTAGAATTCACAGGGTGGGAGAAGGGCAATATAAACATATTATTTACTGGTCCAGGCCAAACTAGAGGTACTAGAACATTAAGAACAAGTGGTTAAATATCAAAATACCAGGATGCACTACAGGTAAGGAAAATTACAGTGTTGATACTGTCCTTGTTTTGTATGAGTCATCACAAAATAAGTCCTAAAGTACATAATGGTGCACTGTTTCACATGTGGTGAATGGCCAGCCTTAAAAGTACCTTATTCACCTGGCCTGTGCTGGCTGATGTGTGTGGTGCTGATGCCACCAGCAGTTGCCAACAGGACCATAGTATTGGTGAAATGGGTGCTAGTATCTTGCAGATTTTTTCCACAAGCTCAAATTAATTTCTCTTTCTTGGATACCCACATAGTTTTTGTCCCTGAGGATGGTCCTGGCTACCTCTGTTGCTTTGGACTTCTTGCCAGATATTTTTTTTCTTGGTTTTTTTTTTAATGGTTTTTCAGCATGAGTCACAGCTTCAGGATCACGATTTCCTCACTTGTGATTCAGAGAATATATTAATTAGTGCAAGATGTTAAATATATCTGTAAAATCACATGAAAAACTGGGTGGTCGTCTCCATCCTCCATTTAACCAGTTTCATGTTTGAAAATATACAGTTTTCTGTTTTCAAATGTGCATTGTTCTTTCAAGCCCAAATGAAACTTTTCATGCTATGTAGTGTATATATGAAGTATAGTGTGTGTGTATACATATGTATCTCTATGTACACATGGGGTATGTACCTATTAAAGTGTCTTTTATACAGTGTTGATGTTCCCTCAGCCAGTACTAGGTAAAGGATTGTTTTATGAGAAGAGCTCACAGGACTGCTGCCCATCATTAACATTACCAGAGAAATGTGTCCCCTGGGTCATGTGGCAGTCCCTTCTCCCCAGCCATGGTGGAGGCTGTGGAAGGAGCTTTTTTGGCTTCTGTACTTAGAAATTTTAAACCTAATGTTCCTTGGTTAAATTTCAAACCAGTCTTCAAGCCCTGTCTAACATGGCTAAGAACTGTGTGGGAATTTGTTTTGAAATGAAAATCTGGATGTGATGTTTCACTGTCGTTTTCAATGAAATTTCAGCTCTTTAATTTCTTCCTGACATTTCATCTGAAAATGTTGATGCTTATGTTGGACTGAGGGTTTTCCAGTCTGATTAAACAGCTTTAGAAACGTTCAGTTACATTTCTTATTCGAGAGCACTGCTTGATTCTTTAGAGTGTTTTTGAGCATGCCTGGGGGATTGCCTGCTCTGCCTGGGTTTGGGGTCCTGGTCACTTGTCTCCACCAGCAGGGCTGAGGATACAGTAATGGCATGGAAGTGATAAAAGTCTCTGCCACTCTTCCTCTTTCAGAGAATTCGGTCGACAGTGGATGAGAAGGAGCAGAAGCAGCTTCTGATGGACCTGGATGTAGTGATGCGAAGCAGTGACTGCCCCTACATTGTTCAGTTCTATGGCGCGCTCTTCAGAGAGGTGGGCACCCCAAACTTGCTTCACTCGTAGCAGAGTTTGGGTTTTACCTTGTTTTTCCCTTTCTCATTTCAAACTCATGCTAAGGAGGCAAAAATTGATTCACCTCAGGTTTCTTGGTTCTCTGCTTTTACTCAAGAGTGTTTAGCCAGGAGACCCAGGTGTCTGGGCACTTCTGAGCAGGCATTTCCTTCCTTTGCATCAGGAGTTTTGGAGAAGGTGAATGTTGAAACCTGGCTGTTGCTTCTTCTCCTTCCTCCTGTAGTTCTTCTGCAGGCTTGGATTGTCCCTGTTCCTGTAATTACTCTGTTGTTGAAACTGCCACAGTGTAGGGGGACAGACATGGAGCCCCTGCCTGGTTTTCACTACTTCAGCACAAATCCAGTGTCTCTAGGAAAGGGAAAAAGACCTAAGGGCTGCTGGTGGTTTTTGGGGATTATCAGGCATAGCAGCCTATGCAGAGTCTTGTGGGGTTTTACTGGAAAACTTTTAGAGAAAGGTCAGTGTTGTAGGTAAAACCCAAAACTGTGTCTGAATATTCAATTCCTGCTTCTAGAGAGTCTGCCTCTGTAATTTTGCCAGGTCACTCCTCTGGCTTTAAATCTCGTTCTCTAAAATAAGCATAATAATACTTCCTTTTCCCACGCTCTGCTTTTTCTGATCTTTTTGAACACAGAGCCACTTTGGGCCAGCAGCATTGTCCATGTTCACACAGTACAAGCTCCTATCATGTGTGGAGCCTCAGCTTGGCTGGAAATTTCCAGCTTTGCTCAGATAAAGGTAACAAGGCTGTCAGCTGGTGTCAGGAAAGGTCTGTGGACAAAACAGTGAGCAACATGCTCAGAGCTGTGCAAGCCTCTCACCTCCCTTCAGCTCTGGGCACATCCCAGGATGTAAATGTAAATATATAAACGATATTAAAACTTACCTTAATCAGCACCCAGATGTCAGCTTGGCTGCACTCTTTGTCATGGCCAGAAATCTCATCATCCTGCAGCCAGACAGGGCTTCCAGGGCTCCTTGCATGCTCTGTCTGGGAAAGGTTTCATTGGTGTCACTGTAGTTGGAGTGAAAATCCTCTTTTTCACCCTTCAGCATAAGTGGTGTTTGCTTCAGAGAGGAAAGCAGCCTTCCCCTCTCCTTGGTCCCTCACTGCCTAGGGATGTTCTAAATCACGTTCCTCAAGGGTACACAGGGTGAGCTGGGAGGCTTCCATAAAGTTTTCTGTCTTGTCCTGTTAATTACTTGTTCCAATATTAAGTAGAATCTCTTGTCTTTTCAAGATAGCAAAGTATGACAGCAGAGGAGCACAGAAAGGGAAGGAAGGAATTGCACCAGGCTGTTTGGATCTGTCTGACTGCCCCCCTCCCAGTCTGCATATCAGATCTGTTCTCAGATAACTCTGAAATATCCAGGTCACTGCTGTACCATCCCCTGGGGTGTAAGAGCTCATGGGACATTGGTAAAGACTGAAACTCTCTCAGGAAACCTGCAGCAAACTATATAAAACAAAGCTCTTTGTTCCAGCGTTTCAAGGTGAAAGTAAATAAATCCTTTTGGGATTACCTACTCTGAGCTGGGATTCATGTTCTCTGGCTATGGATGGAATAACTGATGAGAAATCTTCTTGCTCAGTTGTTTGATCTCTTTGCTGTTGATGCATCTCACACTGTTTTTATGGAAATCCTTGACTGTGCTGGACTCATCTGGGTTCAAGCATCTAAACTGTTATGTGGGGTGTGAGCTAAGCAGGTAAATTCTTCTGCTGTGAATGGGAGCAAGACTTTCATTGCTGAAACTAATCAAGCTGAATTCCATCCTTTCTATCAAAATCTGTTAATGTATTTCACAGGATTCAATGGATCTCTGTATGCTCTCTGGATTTGTATTTCTTATTTTTTTTTCTCAGCAGTAACACACGTTCTTTTCTTTTTCCAGGGTGACTGTTGGATCTGTATGGAGCTCATGTCTACCTCGTTTGATAAGTTTTACAAATATGTATATAGTGTATTAGATGATGTTATTCCAGAAGAAATCCTAGGCAAAATCACTTTAGCTGTGAGTATTTTGTTAAACTTTTTGTTGAAGATAATTGAAAAGTTCAGATCCTTGTTCAGATCCCACTCCATGTGAGAAGCTGGTTGGTCTCTGGAGCAGAATTGCTGCTGCTGTGTGCACCACACTGGGAGTGGTTCTTCAGGGTGCTCCTGACTTTTCTGCAGTATGTTGCATGGTGTGAAAGGAGGTCCTGGGGTCAGTAATCACTTCATGAACAGACCCCAGGACCAGCTTCCTGCTCAGTCTGCTTGAATGTGAGCACCAGCAGCACAGGCACCAGCCCAGACCAGAGAAGCTTCTGGCAGTCTTGTGCAAAGGCTCCCAAAAGCACTGGAGAACTTGGCTGATGTTTTCTTGATATAATCTGGAAATTCTGGCCTGATGAAAAATCAGGTAATTGAAACAGTTGGGACCTGCTGAAAAAAATACAGCATAAGCTTGAAATAGTATTGCTCAGGGTAATTAACATCAGGGATTGTTCTTGCTCCATCCCTTGCTCCCCTCTCCTGGAGTGGGATCTTTGCAGGTCACAGGGGATGTGTGTTCATTCAGTCCATACCCTCTCTTATATCACCTTCTGTTTGCAGAACAGGTTCAGAGAAAACTGCTTTTATTAAGTGGCATATTACAGCATTGATACCTCCATGTATTAAATACGTTTTTACCTCTGTTCTTGGAGTTCCAAAAATTTAATAATCACAGGATTCTTAGCGACATCTACTTATTTTTCATCTGTTTCTCTTTCCTAGACTGTGAAAGCACTAAACCACTTAAAAGAAAACTTGAAAATCATTCACAGAGGTGAGTTCTCCATGTCTCTTTTTAAATCCATGTCTTTTCTTCTTGTCTGTTAAAATAATTGCAAGAATTGTTAGCAGCCTTTGGGTCACTCAAAGCACAAGCACAGCATCTGTACCGCCGCAGGTGTGAGTGCAGGTTTTGAACAAGTGTCCCACTGCCTGTTCTGTTGCCCCTTCAGCCTGTGCTTTCTCCATGCAAATGTGATTCCAGGGTGGTTGGGCATCATCTGCTTCAGCCTTTGGGCACGTGGCATCTCCAGGGCTGGCTCCATCCCCTCGTGCTCCCCTGCAGGATCCAGCGCCAAGGGTGACGGCGACGGTGCGGCGCTGCCGGCCTCGATCCCTCTGCAGCTGCTCTGCTTGAAATTGAAACCTCCAGCCGTGACTTTACTGGTTTAAATTTCTTTTCCCCCCTGCAGACATCAAACCTTCCAATATTCTTCTGGACAGAAATGGAAATATTAAACTCTGTGACTTTGGCATTAGCGGACAGCTCGTGGACTCCATTGCCAAAACGCGGGATGCAGGGTGCCGGCCGTACATGGCGGTGAGTGGGATGAGCCCTGGGCTCTGTGGGATCTCACCCTCCCTCTTATCAGCCTCTTTCCTATGGGATGAGCACCCCTTTCCTGGATGAAACCGTGGCAAAGTGACCAAATTCCTGGTTTTTTTGCTGGGTTCCTCTGCTGCTGCCAAGGCTGTGGTGCTGGAGTGGAGAGGAGCCCTGCGCCTTCCAGCAGCTCCAAAACAGCATTGCCCAGGGGAGCAGGGCTGTCAGTGAGCAGGTTTGTCTTGGTCTGCAAGAAATCCATTTGCTCTGGTAAGATTATGTCACAGGAGTTATTGCAGAGCAGAATCACAGTGATTTTTGTAAACCACTTTAATTCCAAAGTGTGCCAGAACTTCATTCCAGGAGAATGTGATTCTGGAGAGCAGCAGTAGCAGAGCAGCTGTGTGGAAATTGCTGGGGCTGAGTCCTGGCTCCTGGGAGTCTGTCCTGCTTGTTTGCTGCCCTCCCCCTCCCAGAGAGAAAAGCTGTGGTGGTGATTTTGGAAGCTCTCTGAGTGTTTTAAACACTTCATTGCTTCAAGGTGCTCTGAAAATGCATCTCTGTTCTCACATGAGCTGAGGGTACCTTGTGCAGGGAGCTGTGTGCCTGCTGCTGTTCATGTAACTTTAATTTTAATGCCTATCTTTAATTTTTCTTACATATTCATGGCTCTGTATGCTGGAAAATACTGTTTTCTGAACTCTTTTTATCTACCAAATAGAAAAAAGGAAAATATCTCTCTTTTACATTATGGTTCCCATTTGGCCAAGGCCATGGCTCTCAGATGGCTTTCTGTGCCTTATCCAAGGCAAAACCTGTCTGCCCTGACTCTGGTCTCTTTGAGCCATGGTAGGTGGTTAGCTCTGCTCAGGCTGTTGGTGTAATTGTGCCATGACAGTTCCTGAGATGTCTGTAAATAGCTGCAGTGCTCCCTTTCCCCTGGGATGTGGGTGGCTTAGTGCTTCCATAGCCCTTTGGTTTTCCTTTTTCCTGTCTGTCTGTCTGTCCACGTGCACTCTGTGGTTTGTGCAGCTCCAGACTTGGGTGGACTTTTAAGTGAGCAAAAAGTGTTGCAGTTCACTTTGTGTTTTTCAGAGCCTTGGCAGGGCACAGGGTTTGTGGGGCAGCCAGCAGCTGGCAAGTGGTGTGGGAGATGATTGGCCTCTTCCCTGCAGCTCTGCAGCCTCAGTGACTCCTTTCCAAGTACATGAGCATTTCCACGTACCAGGGAGCCTGGGAAAAGGGGAGATGTCCCCAGTGTGCAGGCACATCTGCCAGCTATTTCTCCAAGCCAGCAGAGGCTGATGTTTTGAAGGGATGCTGTGATCAAACTGGATTATACCTGGGAAGGAGTCAGGCTGCCACACTCCTCTCAAAAAGCAAATAGTATTTTTTTAGTGTAAAATAGGCCAAGAATAGTAGCTCTGTTCAGCCAGGGAGGCTCTGCTTAGGGCTGCTGGATGCTTCTCCCTGATGATAGTATCTTGTTTTGCAAGGCCCACCAACCCCATGGCACTTACCCCCCTGAGGAACCTGCTCCCCTTGGTAACAGTGACACTGGATGTCAGCCAGTCTGGCTGTGAGTGCTCTGAGGAGGCAGCAGGAGCCATGTCCAGCTGCCAAGCAAGTGCTGTGGGCTTGAACCAAAATTGTTGGAGCTGTCACGGCGAGCGGCGCCTCAGCCTGGGAGCTGCGGTGCTGAGAGGTTGTTTTGCTTTTGGCTTTCAGTTCCCCTGCAATTGTTACAGTGAGCAAAGGCCTGTAAGTGCTGGCACCTCGTGTTCTCTGAAGGAAAGAAAGGCAGGACTGAGTTCCCAGGCAGCTGCTGGCCCCTGGAGCAGCCCAGGCTGTTCTGAGCCCTCCTCACCCGTGCCCTGTGCTGGTGCCAGCGCTGGGGGGTTTGCTCCAGGTGAGGTTCCACAGCCTTCACCCAGCAGTGGGTGCTCCTGGCCAGCCCTGCATCCTGTCTCAGTGCTGCTCCCTGTGGTCCCTGCCGTGCCTCTGGCTGTGGGGATGCTGCTGGGAGGGGGCTCTGTGTGACACACACATCTGGTGGCCTTTGACATTTCTGTTTTCTGCCTTCTGAGTGCCCCAGTGAACCCAGTGCCTGTGTCAGAGAGGAAGGGTGGGACTGGAAGTGCTTGGTTTAGGGAGGGGCAGACCCAGCCAGTGTGAGGATGGATGTCCTGCCCTGCCCTGCTCCTTCAAGTCCTCCAGGAGTCACCTCCATCCTTGATCACTCAGTTCTTTTTTCCAGGTCAGTTTGGAGCCTCTGGCTGCAAACTGTGGCTTCTCACTTCTCCCTGGTGAGGGTGGACAGTCACTGCTGGCACTGCTGTCAGGGCCAGCTGGATGTCTCATGCTCAGGTGGTTCAGGCAGAGATCAGGCTGTGTTTGTACAGCTGGGGTTTGGAAGAGAGGGAGATCTGTGGTGCCCACTGCTCGTTTTTCAGTCAAGATGCTGATGCTCAGGTGGACACTGAACTGGAGAAGCCCCATGGCAGCTTGTACCCTTCTCTGATACATCCATGCCCTGTCCTTTCATCCCATGAGCACATCCAGAGATGGGGCTCCACCTCAGCCATTCCCTTTCTTGCTTGCACTTGGCATCAGAAGGACACCTGGCCTGAGCCTTTGTCTGCAGCCCTCACCCCAGGTCCCCAGAGTCACATGGTGACTCTTCCTTCATTGGTGTTAATTGCTCCCTTGTGATCTACATGGAAAATTCTCAGCATTCTTCCTGCTCTGTATTTAGATGGGATTTATTTCAGTCCATCCTGCTTTCCCTTTAACTGTGCCACCATGATCCAGGGCCAAACCCCATTTTGCTGGCTCAGCTCTCTGGATAACCTGCTCTTAGGTGTGAATCACCCATGTCTGGCTCAATATTGTTTTCTATGAAAGACATTCTGGCTGTCTTAAAGCCTTGTAACATCATAGTTGCTTTCAAGGGATGACTAAAACCTTGTTCAGAGGAGCTTTTCTTAAAGCACATTGTTTTTAATAGGGGGAGAAGAGTTCTGGTAGATGCTGCTAAGCCTCAGTCCCCAGAGTTGGTGGATGAGAGGTTGATTCCAGTTCTTACAATCCCTTGGGCACAACTTGGCTGTGAAAACAGAGAAAGTGAGACTTCATGTTAAAGAGATCCCAAAGTTGAACAAAACTAAATAAATAAGACAGTCACAATTATTCAAGGTGAAAAAGGAAAAAAAAAAAAAACACCCTGAAGAATGGGACTGTGATAAGTTGCCATTTCTGATCACCTTTTACACTACACCTCCATAAAATCAGGGTTTTAAGTGATTTCCTTGAGACGTTTCTCTGCTGGGCTTGGCTGGCTGCCCTGGCCACAGGTTTGTCCCTGGAGCTGTGCCAGGCTCAGGGTTGTTTTTTTTTTCCTAGCTTTGCAGATGTTTCTCTTTGCTTCCTGCACAGCACACAGAGCTTGACTTGCTCCTTCTTGCCGTTTCAGCCAGAGAGGATAGATCCCAGCGCGTCCAGGCAAGGCTACGACGTGCGCTCAGATGTCTGGAGCTTGGGGATCACATTGGTGAGTGAGGCTGCTTCATAACCTTCTGCTGGCTGCTCTCTGCACTGTGGGGGGGTCACACCTGGGCAGCACAGCCCAGCTCCTTGCTGTGTTGTGCTTGGAGTGGGCCCTTCCTGGCTCAGGAGCAGCCTGGGTGCTTTCCCTGTGAATGGTTCTCCCTGAGCCCCTGCGGCTGTGTTCTGCAGAGAGCGAGATGTGAGCAGGGGAGAGGTGTTGGGTTGTAAATGGATTTGGTGTTCAGAACCTGAGATGAAGGTGCTGAGTGTGGTGGTGCAGAGCAGAGCACCCAGCCTGTGTGAATAAGCCTCTGACAGCCCTGGCAGCTGCTGTGCTTTGGCTGCACAGGGACTTTGGTTAATCCTGGATTCTGGGATTCTGCTTCCTCACTGGCTTAACCACACAGCACTGCTGGCTGCACACATTGACACAGTGAGAAGCTCTTACTTTCTCCAGGTTATGAAGCAGAAGAGAAAGCAGAAGCAGTTAAGTATGAACCAGTGGCTTCTGTTTTCACCACTGATGTTTAAAAAAACTCATTTTCATTATCCTGAGAGGAGCAGGGAGTTGGATTCAGGGATTCTTATGGATCCTCTCCACCTTGAAATACCATGTGATTGTGTTATTCTCATTATCCATTTTCTCTAGTGGTTGTTAGGATGCCTGGGAAGGGACTGGAGGATTTTACTCTCCTACACTGGTTTGTTTTATAGTCAGTGGAGGAGCAGACATGGCCTGGTCAGGGTAAATCTGGCCATGCCCCTGACACAGGCAGCAGAACTTACTGCTGGATAAAACCTTCCCTCTGCTTAGAATCATACAGGGAATAGGATGAAGAATCTCATCTCAATCTTCCTTCTGGGGGGGGTTCAAGGCTGTTGCAGACTTTTTTTTTCCCCTGACTGAGCTTCCCTGCTGTAAAGCTGCCTGCTTCTGTTGCTGTCTCCCTGCAGTACGAGCTGGCCACGGGGCGATTCCCCTACCCCAAGTGGAACAGTGTGTTTGACCAGTTGACACAAGTAGTGAAAGGAGACCCACCACAGCTGAGTAACTCAGAGGAAAGGGAGTTTTCCCCAAGTTTCATCAACTTCGTCAACTTGTGGTGAGTGTGTGCTGCTGAAAGCTCTTGGGGTTGGCTCATTTTGTTGGCTGGAATTTGGGAAGGGTCATGTGTCCAGCACTTCCTGGCTTCTTTTCACCTTCCTGCAGCAGCATTAGGGTGAGGACCTCTCACATTGTAGTGGTTTGGAGGTGATGGGGGGTTTGTGTGGGTGGGGAGTGAAGGGCAGATCTTGGAAATTGCTCTTCAGGAAAGGAATTAGGACAAAACCTCTTAGAGGCTGTGCTAGAGAGAGCAGAGAGACATGGTTAGGAAGGAAGTTTTCATGGCAGGAAGTTTGTGTCACAAACTTCAGGCACAGCCCCAGCACCTGCACAGCTGGACTGGCTGCAAGGGTGAGGAGGGAAGTTACTCCTGTGGTCACTCACAGTGCAAGGATGGGTTTTCCAAAAACCAAAGGAGATGAGTCCCACTGTGACAGCATCATGTCCTGTAAAAGTTTGATGTCTGTGACATCTTCCCTGATCCCACATTCTCCTAATTATCTTTCTGCTTTCTTTAGCCTTACAAAGGACGAGTCCAAAAGGCCAAAGTACAAAGAGCTTCTGGTGAGTTCTCAGTGCTGCATCTTTCAATGCCTCCAACACACACCTCACACGGGGCTGGGCTCAGGCAGAAGTGAGATCTGAAGGAGCAGAGCCCTGGAGTTGGGCAGCAGCAGGGCCTGTCTGTGGTGGGGGTGCTAAAGGAGAGAGGGCAGCAATGCCTTTGGCTAGGATCAGTCACACGTGGCAACTGTGCACCTTCAAGGAGCTCTGGGTACCTGGAAGGCACCTCTTGGAGGCCGTGGTTCCACAATCAGTCCTGGGGTTTCACATCTCCTGATGTAAAAGGGATTTGCCTGATGTCCTGGCCCAGAACCTCCCTGATGTTAAGTCCCAGCTGCTGTGATCTGGCTCTGGCCAGTGCTGCCTGCTGGGCAGGGCAGAGGGTCAGGGCTCCAGAGAGCAGAGCTTGGGTTTGACCTCTGCAAACCACTCCTCTCACTCCTGTGGCTCTCCCCACTGTGGCAGTGCTGATGTTGAAACCTCTCCTGGAAGTAATCTCAGTAAATGTCAGTGCTACAGAGGAGCTGCTGATCCTGCAGCCTCACTCCCTCCTGCCTGAGCTCCTGACACTCTGGAGTCTGTCCTGCCTCAGTGACCTCCCACGTTAGACACGGATTCCCCATGTGGAACAGCCATGGACCAGGCTGTGCCCTGATGTCCTACAGCCACCACAAATCCTGTTCTTGCACCAGACAAATTCACCTGCTCAGTTTTTATCTGAGGGGCCTGTGCCCAGGAGCATGACCAGAGTAACTCTGTTGTTTTGGTTTTTTTTTATCTGCTTCCAGAAACATCCCTTCATCCTGATGTATGAGGAACGCACAGTGGATGTTGCATGCTATGTTTGTAAAATCCTGGATCAAATGCCAGCAACTCCCAGCTCTCCAATGTACGTGGATTGATACTGCTGCTACATCAAACTCTAGAAAAAGGGCTGAGAGAAAAAACAAGCTGTAAAGAATTTTCATCACATATTGCAGTGTTTTTAATGCTCGCCCAGACACCATGTGCAATAATATTGGTGTTATTTCCATCCTGTCTGTATACTGTTGTCACATATAAAGTGCATCCCTGTAATACCTGATCACACAGTGTTAGTGTTGGTCACAGAGAGACCTCATCTTGCTCTTTTGTGGACATATTCATGAAATGTGGAAATAAGTACATTTATTTGTTGACTGTGATTGGATAGCACCTAAAAATTCATTTCTAGACTCAAAACTTGGAGACTCCTCAGCAGCTACTGGAAAGATTTTTCTCTCAAACTCTTCCAATTGTTGTTTCAAGTAATAATAAAAAGCAAACAAACAAAAGTTAGGCGTTGTCTGTCTGAACATTAAGAGACTTTGCCTGGAGGGAGAAGAACTTGCTTAACCAACGAGATGCTTTGCCTTCTGGAGCTGGAAAGGCAAAGGAGAATTTTATTCTTCACAAAGTGCAATAGATTTACTGCTATGAAAATTCTGTTGCTTTACAGTCGCAGTGTACTTTCTGGGGACAGTGTGCTCAGCTGAACTTCCTGTTAAAGAGAGATCATGTTAAATATAGTGAATATGTCTTTACCAAAAATATGTTGCGTTGAAAGAGGCTAACATTAAACTATTGAGATGGGACATAATGTATTCTTCCTCCTTTTACCAAGCCAGCCACTCTTCACTCTTAACTAGGTGTCCTGTAAATTGTTACCTGGTAAGATAAGACCTTTGACCTGAAGAATTATTAAACTACTTGATTGAATTTAACCTGCTTGTTGACCTGGTTTATAGTGCACAGTGCTCACCACCCACTGGCTTTGCTTTGCCTTCACCCAGTGCCACCCACAGAGGCTGCAGCTGCTTGAATGGGCCACCAGCTGATGGCTGTGAGTCCTGGCCAGTGTTTCTCATGTTCCTGCTGTCCCCAGCCCTGCTGCTTGTGCCTGTGGCCCAGCCCAGCCCATGTCCCTGAGTTCCTGAGTCCCAGTCCAAACCTGAGCTCTTCCTTCTCACCACTGCAGGCAGGATGGAGGGGTGGCCCTGGCTGCCACGGGGCTCTGTGCCCACCACACCCTGCTCAGCTTGCTGGAGACAATTCACCACCACCTGCAGCCTGAACCTCCTCTGTGACCTCCACAGCTCCTGGTGCTGCACCCAGAGCAAACCTCTCTGAGATTGCTGGGTGCAGAAGGAGATGAGGTGGAGATGAAGGAGCATCTAACTCCTCTCAGCTGGCCCAGCAAGGCCAGGCAAGCTGTTCTCTGGTCCATTCCTAAGTGAAACAGCACATCAGGCTTTTCTGTTTGTTTAATTGACATATTTTTCAAAGATAAATTTTTCCCAGAAACTTTTTTCCCCCAAAATATTGCAGTTTTCAGATATTTAGTAGCACACCAGAGATCAAAGGGAGGCTGCAGGGTCTCTGTTCTCTGTTTTGAGCTGATTTAGGTGCTTGGTTGGACTTCATCAGTGTTAGAGCAACCTCCCAGCAGAGCTCAGCCCCAAGCCTGGACACATTGGGAATGAAAACACCGTGGTGCTGGCAGGATCCCCAAGGAAGGGCTCCCCATGTCCAACAAAGCCACCTGTGCAGACCAGCCCCAGGCAGAGGGCTGGAGATCAACCAGCACATCCCAGCTGGGAAGGAGAGCCGAGGCTGGCCCTGGCACACAGCTGCTGTCTGTCAGAGGTGGCACAGCCTGGTGCTCCTGCTGCCACTGAGGCTGGCCCTGGTGAGAGCCCCTGGGATCCCTTGGCACTGCCCTTTCTGGGTTGTGTTCCTCTTGGGCTGCTCCTCAGGCAAGGCAGTGGCCAAAGTCTCCCCAAAACAAACAGGGCAGAGGTTTCTGCAGGAACTGCTCTGGTGCATCCTGCAGAAAGAACAGTCAGACCCCTGCATGTCTCTAAAGCAGCCTTTCTGTCCCCACCCCCTGAGCCTTTCTAAGGCAAATCCCCATGGAGCTGGGGTTCCTCTCTCCAGCCTTCAGCCCCTGGAATGGGACTGCAGGTGCTCCAGGGCTCGAGGGGTGCTGGCTGTGGGGGCTGAAGAGACCCAGACCCAGGAAGGGCACTCACAGCTGGGGCTTTGCCCCTGCCTTGGGGTGTGAAGGTCTCTCTTGGTGACAGGGAACCCAAGAACATTTCAGAGGGCCAGCACTGAGATGGAACTTCCCAAAACACATGGGACTGCCTTGCTCTGCCCTGTTGGGATGGCTGGGTCTGTGCTCTGATGCAGTCCCATCTCCAGCCCAGGACCAGTTTGCTGGGAAAGCTTGGAGCTGCCAGTGGCAGGAGTGAGGTGCTGCTGCCTGGGTGGCTGTACAGGACAGGTTTAGCCTATTCAACATAGATTCTTATAAATTATTAAGGGTGCACCATTTATTGCAATGTATCTATTTAAAAAAAAAAAAAAGTGAAAAAAAAAAAAAGGTGTATAGTGTTCAGAAGCTGTGAAAATAGTGTAAGAACTGTACATTGTGAATTCTGGTTATTATTTTTTTTTCTTGTACCATAGGAAAAAAATGTATAAAAATATCAAAAAGCTGATGTGCAGGGATGTTGCCTTATTGTCTGTAAAACGAAGCTCAGGAACATAACTGCTTCAAAGAGCTTCCGAATATTTTATCTGGTATCCTGGTTTGACTTCCTCCTCTCTTTAAGCTATTATACATGGATCAGAGTGTTTATGTAACAGTTCTATTCTTTTGCCTGCAGGTCAGTTGTAATAAAACCAAGATGCGACTGTGACCTTGTTATTTTCATTTTGTGAGGTCAGGCACGAAGGGGCAGCTTCACTGAGAGCTGTGGAGTGAGTCCCTGCCCTCCAGGTGGGAGAAACCTTCAAAGGAGGAAGGGAAGCAACCTTCAAACCTGCTTGTGCCAAATGAAAGAGGTGTTAGGGAGCTCTGGATGTTATTTTCTCTCTCTGGAAGGCTGCTGGGCCCTCGGTGTGTTTGGATCAGCAATGTTTGCAGCACAGGGAGGTTCTGGTGGCTCAGGACACCTTTGTCCCTGTGAGGAGGGCAGGTGGCCGTGCCCACCCTCCAGGGAAAGGGAAAGAGGGAATTCCCCTTTTATGTTCACAGCTCTGCAAGTGCTTGGAGAACGAGACGAAGCACAAACTCCCTCTCCTGGAGACACAAGGCACTTTCTGCTGGAAATAGAAACGCAGGGCTGCTCTGGGGGGAGCTGGGAAGCTTCTGTCTTGACATAAATCCCAAAAACCTTTGAGCAAACCCCTGCTGGGCTGAGCAGGGTGCAGAGGTGTCACCCTGCAGGTGCAGCTGTGCCTACAGCCCCCCAAAAAGCACACACAGGCTTGAGAAGGCTGGCAGGGTTGGGTCAGTTTGGTTTGGTGTAGGAAGGCAGCTGCTCACACTGGGATTTGCTGGCTTGCAGGACTGTAGCCCATGGTACCTTGGTGGGGGTACCTGTGCATGCTGTGCCTGAGCCATGGTCTGCCTTCACCTGCTGGGGAGATGCTGGGGATGTCTCAGTGACTGTGCTGTGGGTGTCTCACTGGATGGTGAACTGAGACAGGCAGCTCACGTTTAAAAAAAAACTTGCTAAAGGCATGGAAAAAAAAAAGTTAATTTGACTCTCTGAATATTTTTTGTTTTTTTGTTTAGTGTTACCTCTGGTTTTTCAGGCAGGAAGACTGAGGGAGAGTAGGATATCACTGGGATCCTTCAGCTTGGTGCTGAGAGAAAGGAAAATCCCAGAACCCTAAATTCCTTGGGACAGTCTGTGTGGGAAAATCACCTGCACATGGAAGACTGAGTGAGGACTGACTCAAGGCCATGCTGGCAAACCCTCTGCTTTCCCTGGAGGCTGCTCCAGTTTGGCTGGAGGACCACGGGCGCAGGCAGAGCTGGGCTGAGCTCTTCTCCATGCAGCAGAAAATCTGTTGCTGGTGTCCTTTGGGGCCTGGAAGGAGACTCAGGGACCCTCTGGTGCCTCTCTCTGCCTGCAGCAGGACCCTGGTCTGGACTCAGCCTGCCCAGGTGCTCTGCTCCAAAGCTGGGCAGCTGCCAGGCATCCTTCCCCTTCCTGCCCTTCAGAGCTGAGGCCCCTGTACCACTCCCTCTGCTCTTTGCCTTTCCCAGCAGCGAGACTCAGCCTCCCCAGCTGCTCTGCTGCAGGGGCAGCAGCACAGGCAGGCTCTCCTCAGCAGGCAGATGGGGCAGGGGAGTGCCCCAGTCCATTGATATTCCTGAAATGATCCTAGGCTGAGGCTTTGTCTCCTCATTCTCTGAGTAACCACAGCCTGGCCCAGCCCAGGCTGTTCATCACACACACCTGGCTGCAGGGTGTGGGTTCCACATTAAAAGATGTTCACAGGAACTGGTTATTTGTTCCTCAGCATCTCTTCAGATTCACCTGAGCCAGGTCTCAGCACCACTTCACCTTTAGCCCACCTGGGCAGCCCCTCCTTGCACACAGGTGGGCAAATACCTGAGAACCTTCTGTAATCAAAGGAAAGATGTGACAAATCTGGGAACAGACACTCAGGGCTGCTGTGGAGATGGATCCAAGGTCCCCAGGGAGAGGTCCCAGCCTGCTGTGCCTGTGGGCAGTGGGAGGTTTAGCTGTGGCAGAGCTCTGCCCTGTACCCAGCACCCTGCGGCCACCAGCCCAGTGCTGACAAAAATACCAAGGGACTTGGGCAGGGGGTCAGCTCTGCCTTTCAATTGGCAACCCAAGGAGTGGGGTCTGCAGGAAAACAAAGCAAAGGCAGAGCCAACAGAAGAAAAAAGACAGGAGACTGGCTGGTGTGTGCAGAAATCTTCCAGGAGAAACTGCTGCCATGGATGAAATTCATGAAGGACTGTAGCTGTCCCAGGGCATGGAGCTGGTACCAGGTGCTGGCAGCTGGGACTGGCTGTGGTTGTCCCAGTGGTGAAGTCAAACAGCAAACCATGAGCAGACAGAGTGGCAAGACAAGGGTTTTAATAATGAAGGTGTTGCTGGTAACATAGGTAAGGAAATGTGCTTGCTTACAGGTTTGAAGCTGACAGCATCCCTTTAAATAAGGAAATACATTTGCTGAGAGGAGAAAGTTACCTGGAAAGCTCTGTACAAGGCCACAGTGGAGCAGCTAACACTACTCTGGTTCAAGTGCTCTGAATATTCTCCACGGACTGGCTTAAAAAAAAAAAAAAACAACAACAACAACAAAAAACCTCTCACTTAGAAAAAGAAACTCTTTAAAAAAAAAAAAACAACAAACCAACAAAACGCAACCTGTGATTGTCTATCCTAGCAGTGCCCTGTGACGTTTGTACAATAGAAAAGTGGTGCTTTAAATAGTGACCTGGAAGCTACTGCCACGTGCTTTATACAGCATGCAACAACACCAGGGACTGGGGACACCCTCCCGGGGCTGCAGAGCTGCCTCCCTCCCACAGCTCCAGCAGCCCTGGGGGAAGCCACGGGAGCCACGGCCAGGCTGGACCTCCTCCCAGCAGCTGCAGCTCCGTGTGCTGTCCTTCCAGTAACACAAACATTAAATACGCTCAGTCTGTAAATAGTTTAACAATCTTTGTCAGCAACAATATTTACTTTGGCAAAAAACCGGGGTCGCAATGAGCAGACGTGTCCATCACGCAAGTCTGCAGCGAAGTTCTTTGGTGGAAGCCAAGAAGTGAAGCAAAGGCTCCTTCTTGCTAGAGCCTGAGGAAGAATATTGCACAGAGACTGGTAGGAGAAATGCTGGTGATTCCAAACGGGAGCATCACTGCGGGAGAGCTTCCTTCTCTGCCGGCTTTGGGAGAACGGGCTCCTCCCGGCTCGGTGATTCACAGCTGTTCTCCGGCAGCCTTGCTCTGGATAAACTCGAGGAGGAGGGGATGCTGGGGATGGAGGAGGGATGGGCAGAAGGGTGGAGGGGAGGCTGGCAGGGAAGCAGGCACTCACACAAAGCTTCAGCCACGTCAGGGCTCGCTCAGCTCTGCCCCGCCAGTGGTCACTGAGTGTCCCTGCCCGGCTCCCCCTGCTCCCGGGTCATGCAAGGGCTGGAGATCACCCTGGCCTGGCTGTGCAGAGAACAGCCCCTCCAAAGCCTGGCTGGGCCTTTCATACCACTTGCTCCTACCTTGGCCAAAAACACATCAGACATCTCTTTTGTGCACACCGGGGTCACGGCGGCTCCGCTGGGACGCCGCATCCCCGCCACTCCTGCACCTGCATCCTGAACATCTGCCTCCAATGTCCACAGCTCCCTGCTCCCAGGTCACAGGCTGCAGCCTGATCCAGCTCAGAATGCAGCCAGGACAGCTCCTGGGCTTTCAGCCCCTCAGGACATGCCAAGGTGCCACCGTGGACACGGTGATCTCCATCTCTCATCCACCTGGAGCAGAGCTCTGCAGGGATGGGGCAATGCAGCTTTGGGCAGGAGGGCAGCAAAAGCCTGGATGGCCAGAGAAGGGTGCTGGCACCTGGCTGGGCACAGCCCCCTGCTCTTCATCCTGGCATGGGCACGGCCAAGATGAGCCCAACAGGTCTGCCTGAAGGACTGGAGGAGAAGGAGAAGGAGAAGGAGAAGGAGAAGGAGAAGGAGAAGGAGAAGGAGAAGGAGAAGGAGAAGGAGAAGGAGAAGGAGAAGGAGAAGGAGAAGGAGAAGGAGAAGGAGAAGGAGAAGGAGAAGGAGAAGGAGGAGTTGGCTTCCCTCTCTCTCCTTGATTTCCTGTTGCCACCCAGGTGAGGTCACCTCACCACACAGTCTTGTCATGAGCTGCTCCAGTTCTCACGAGAGTGACTGCTAAAACTGGGGGGGGGGAGAAAAAAGATTAAAAAAGTAAACTGAAGTTCTTGTCAATTAAAGAAAGTTTCAGGCACTGGTGAGGTTGTGTCAATGGAGGAAAACCAAAGTACCGGAGTTGTGCTGTCAATTTTCAGTGACTGGAAATTTCGAACAAGTTCATACGCTGGGAAAATGACTCCAGTTTCCCCTGGGTGAGGCACGTTAGCCCTGCACGTTCTCTGGCACGACAGGAACGCCGTGCCTGCCTGCTGCAGGCCCACAGCACCCTGCCCCAGCCCGTCCCTTCACCACTGCTGCAGGTGCAGGTCCATGCTGGTGTTCAGGTTGAGGTCGGCGACATCCAGGAAATCGATGTTGAAGATGCTGGGGCCCGCGGGGGTCAGCGAGCTGAAGCCGGAGGCCGAGCTGGGGGGGGTGAGGTCCAGCCACTCCATCGTCTCCCACGGAGACTCCGTGAAGCTCATTTGTAAAGCGGAGCCCTCGGCGGGGGAAGGGGAGAGCTGCGTCTCCATGGGCGACAGCGGAGTCTGTAAAATCTCCTGGGAGTTGAGCAGTTCGTCCGCGCCTTTCCCGGAGAAGCCCTCCATCATCCCGTCGTAGTGGGGCTCCTCTGCCCCCATCTTCAGCAAGGCCATCTCGCCCACCCTGCCCAGGGGGCTGTGGGCATTGAGCAGCACCTCCAGGTGGGCGTCGCTGCTGCCCGGGCAGTGCTCGAAGGGCAGCAGGGCCGAGGACACCGGCTCGAAGGGGGCAGAGCCCTTGGGGACGGAGGCACCGGAGCTCCCTGGGGACACCATGATCTGAGGTACTTTTTGCAGGCAGGAGCGGTCCTCCTTGGCGTTGGCTGGGATTTCTGTCGACAAAGGAGAGGGATTTGAGGGGCTCTGGCAGTGCCCACCCCTGCTGGGCACAGGGGTGTAGCCACGGGTTCGTGCCTGCCGTGTTTTGATGTCAGGAAATTCTGTTCCCCAGGGACAGAGCTGCTAAACAAGGTCATATTATTCTAAACTAATATATTTTTCTACATGCTTTCCCAAAGGGGGGACTTGGCTTGGTGGTCTCTTCAAGTGACCAATGAGTCCAGGGGTCCTACCTCTAAGGTGGGTGCATTGTAGAAAGGTATAAAATAGATTTGGAGAATAAATTGAGATTCCTCCTAGGAATCACAGCCTTCTGATGGACTTGTGTCTTTCTTTCGTGTCCAACAGCAACACAGGGGCACGGCCACAGCCCTCCAGCTGACCTCTGGGGCATCCCTCCTGCTCCCCTCTCAGTCCCACTGGCACTGCTTGCCCACCCTCCCTGCGGGAAGCCTCGCACATTCCTGCTCCTGACCTTGATCCCCCGGGTTTGGGCACAGCCCCCAGGGCACAAGCACTGGCAGCTGTCCCCAAGGGGCTGGGGAAGGGCACGGGCAGCACCTTGCACAGGGCAGGGCAGCAGAAGTGCTCTGAGTGGGAGATGGCACTGGCAGCCCTGGGAGTTGGGGGGACACAGGGGGCTCTGCGTGGGGAGGGGGCTGGCAGTGCTGTGCAGAGGGCTCCTGCCCTACTGTCCCTTCTCTCTGCACAGGGGACAGCCCAGCCCAGGCCACCCCACGGGGTTGGCACATGCAGGAGCAGCCTCTGGGAGGGTCAATATGATTTTGGGTTTTTTGGGTTTTTGGGGTTTTTTTGGGTTTTTTGGGTTTTTTTTGGGTTTTTTGGGGTTTTTTGGGGTTTTTGGGTTTTTTGGGGTTTTTTGGGTTTTTGGGGTTTTTCGGGGTTTTTTGGGTTTTTGGGGTTTTTTGGGGTTTTTTTGGGTTTTTTGGGGTTTTTTGGGTTTTTTGGGTTTTTTGGGTTTTTCAGGGTTTTTTGGGTTTTTTCGGGTTTTTTGGGTTTTTTAGGTTTTTTGGGTTTTTCGGGGTTTTTTGGGTTTTTTAGGTTTTTTGATTTTTTGGGGGGTTTTTTGGGTTTTCTGGGGTTTTTGGGTTCAATCTCAGTGGCTGCTGGCACGGGGTGGGGCAGGGAAAAGCTGTGCTGGACTCAGGCAGCTCTGCTGGGGTGCACAGAATGCTCTGAGCCCCACTGAGGGATGCTGGCCTGGAGGGGAGGCCCTGGAGGGGAAAGAGGGAAGCAGAGCCTACCTCCACTCTCAATCAGCACGTCCAGGAGCTCGTCCATCTGCTGACTTCGTGTCATCTGCTGCAGCAAACGACAAAGAGGAGAAGTAGAGGGCATTAGGAGGACGGTCCCTCCAGCCACAAGCCAGGTAGATGGCTCTAGACCCCCAAAAAATGGCTCTAGACCCCCAAAAATGGCTTTGTCCCACATGGAAGAGAGGCCATGCCAACACAGGGCTGGCAGCAGCGTTCAGGGCACTGCAGGGATGTGGCACAGGACCTGGATCCAGGGAGCAAAGCACCCTTCCCTGCTGCCAACCCTCTGCTCCATGGCCACCACAGCCTGCCCTGTGCCTCGGGACACACCAACATTTTGGCCCCAGCAGCTCCCACTGGGATGTACCTGCCTGCCCTCCCTGCTCCCTGCACTGCCCAGTCTCCCTCCTGTCCCTGACTGGAACCTGGAAGATCTCCTGCACACTGACATAAACCCATTTTCACCCTGCCAACAGCACCACTGCACTTCCCTAAAGGCACCAGCAGTCCCAGCACTGAGGCTGCTCCCAGACTCTGATGGGAAGGAAGGTGTTCCTGGGCCATGGCCAGTCCTCCCTGCAGGAACAGAGCTCCAGGGCATGGCTCAGGGGGGGCAGATGGCACAGAGCAGGATCAGGTCTCCTGGTGACCTGGGGATGCTCAAGGGTCTGTCTGTCACACAGCACTGAGCACCCAAGGAGAGTGTACTGGCACCCCTGGGGGCACAGGGGACACTGTCCTGCCCAGCAGGGTGTCCAACTCCTTCGTGGCAGCTGGTCAGCAAGCAACCCTTCAAAAGAGCTCATTCCTGATGGAAACAGGCCTGTCCTACCCAGGGACCCCAGAATGGGCTGCAACTCCTGCAGCTGAGTGTCACTGACTGCAAAAAAAAGACATCATGGGCAGCCCTGGCCCTGTAGAAAACAAAAACCATGCAGTTACCTGCTTCACTGCATCCTCATAGGGTGGAGGCTGCTTTACCTCTGACAGGGCTGGGCTTGACTTACAAAAACTTGGGGATGAAATAGAAAACTTTTGGCCTGACTGCGCAGCCATCTGCATGGGGAAATACAGGGAAACGGAGTCAATGCACGGCTCTCTCACCCCTGCTGAGCTCCCTGGGGTGCCAGGGAAAAAAGGGACACTTCTGTGGGTCAAACCAGCTCAGACAAAACGCCTGGCTTGGAGCAGGATAGAGGGAAGTAAAGCAGCTCCCTGCCCTAGCTCTGAGACCCAGGGCCAGGCTGGCCTCTGGTCACTGCCAGAGCACAGACACGGTGCCACAGGGCAGCCTGGTGCTCAGCCAGCTGGGGACATGCAGCACCAAGGGAAGACAGAGATGCTGCTGGGGGTCAGCTGTGCTTGGCCAGTGATGAGGCACTTCCCCAGCCCCTCCCCATCATCACCTGACTGGGAGCATCTCAGCTCAGGCCAAGGAAGGTCACTCAAAGAGAGAAATCTCTGCCTGTGCCAAACACCTGAGTATCTCTGCCAGCTTTTTGCCAGGCTCCCCTTCCAGGATGGATGGCATTTGGAGCACAGTGCCCTGTCAGCTGCTGGCCACATCACCTCCAGGCCTTTGTGTGTCCTTCCCTGCTGCCTGGCCATGGCCTTGTCCCACAAAAACCAGCACCAGGGGATTGTCCCTCCAGGTGGGTTGGATCCAGGAGAGGATCCAGGGCAGCAGTGAGGTCACTCTGCCTGGCCATGCACATCCTGGCCACCTTTCTGTGGAGGGCAGCTGGAAGGAACACTACCCCTGGCTCATGGGAAGCAGCACTGCAGTGCTGGGCACAAGGGAAGGGCTCTTGCTGAAGAATGACTCTCACCCCTGGGAGCCCCTTGTAGGCAGCAGAGGAATGTCCAGGATGGGAGGTACTGGGAGTTGGGATGAGCTGCAGGACACAATGGGACCATCCCCTCTGTGCACCCCCTGCCCCTGGGCAGTGAGGGAGCAGCTGGAGCTGCCCCTGTGGTCTCACTGTGAGCCTCACTGCCCACTGCCCAGAGCAGCCCTGCTGCCTCTCTTGGCCATCACCTCACAGCAGTGTCCCCACTGCCCCCACAGCTCTGCTGCAGTGCCCAGCTCACCTCCACAGCCCCAGTGCCAGGCTCACCCCCTGCACCCCCTGCTCTGGTCCCCATTGCCCAGCTCATCCAAACCAGTGCTCCCTCCTCAGCCCTGCAGCAGCCCCACTGTCTGCCTCCCCCCAAGCCCACTGCCCTCCATGCCCATTCCACTGACAGCTCTGCCCCTCCTCACCCTGAGCTGCTGCCCTTTCCCACCTCACTGCCCGTGCTGTTTGCCAGCTGCCCAAGGCACCTACCCTGCTCTGGGCACAGCCCTGAGCCCCACTCTGTGCCACTGAGCAGGGCTGCACCCCACAGCCTGCTCAGGGCCACCAGGGGTGGGCTGGGAGAGGCCCTGCTCTGGCTGGGCTGCCCTGCACACCCAGCCTGCCCCTGCCCCTGCACACCTTGCACCCCTGGGCACGGCACAGGCCACTGAAAGGTGCTGCTGCTGCTGCCTGGGGAGCCCTGGGAGGGCACTGGATGCACTGGGGTTGTGATCAGCAGAATGCTGTGCTGTTCTGTGCTGGCAGCATGTCCCTCTCCCCAGGTGCTCCCACCTGTCCAGGGGTCTGAGTGAGGAGTGGTGGCTGCTGGGGACAACTCTGCTGGGCTGGTGGCCTGGTGGGGAGGCACAAACTCTCTCTGACTGCAGACCTCAGCTGCCAGCCCTGCTCCAGCTTCCTGAGAGAAAAGACTTCCCCAGGGCAATTGCTCCCCTCCAGCTCAGTGGTGAAAATCCCTCTCACACTGCTGGGAGCCACAATGGCTTGGCAAGATGCTGGGAAGCCCTTCAGCCCTGCAGCAGGGTCTCCCAGGGGTGTAGGAACAGTGCCAGGGCTCTCCCAGGAGCTGAGGGATCCAGGCTGGTGCCTCCCTGCTGTGTACAGAGCTGTGCCAGGGCTCCATGGGGCACGGGCAGATGTGCCAGGACTCCCCCAAGGGCAGAGCAAGCTGTGCCAGGACTCCCCCTGAGGGGAGAGGCAGCTGGGTTTGGGCTCTTTCAGGGTAGAAGAAGCTGTGCCAGTGCTCCCCTAGGGAAGAGGGAGCTGTGCCAGGACTCCTCCAGGGGCAGAGAGAGCTGTGCCAGGGCTCCCCAGGGCAGAGGGAACTGTGCCAAGGCTCCACAGGGCAGAGGATGCTCTGCCAGGACTCCCCCAGGACACGGGCAGCTTTGCCAGTGCTCACCTATGTAGTCACTGCTTGCCATGTTTGGGTTTTTCTTAAATTCTTTTTCAGAGATTTGAGACCGTAAACAAGGTCACTCTCTGTAAACTCTCTTGTTTTTCACTTTTCCCTCTCCTAAGGAGGGACTTTGCTTGTTGACCCTTGATGTAGCCAATGAGTCCAAAAATCCCACCTCTTAGGTGGGCACATTGTAAAAAGTATAAAAATAAGTTCTGAGAATAAACCAGCCCCTTTTTCAGAGCATCAGCCTGCTGAAATCACGAGTCCGTGTCTCATTCATTGTGTCCCACAGCGACACACCTAAGGGGCAGAGAGAGCTGTGCTGGGATCCCCTGGGGAAGAGCCAGGGCATCCTCAGGGCACCAGGAGCTGTGCCAGGGCTTCATGGGGGCGTGAGATCTGTGCTGTGTCCCCTCCAGGACAACCAGCTGTGGTAGTAGATTGCAAAGGACCCTGAAGTGCTATCACCTTCCAACCCACCGTCCACCTGGGACACTCCCTGCCCTTGTAGAGGGTCCCTTGTGCTGCCAGCAGCCCCGGGGGCCAAGAGGAGAGGCCTCCCCCGGGGTGGGTGTGAGCCACGGGGGTCAAGGCTGGCACTCACCGGGGCGGTGCGGAGGCAGCCGCTGCTGCTGCCCGGCGGGGACCCGCTGCGGCCCTCGGGGGACACGGGCAGCAGGTAGTGGCTGTTGGGGGACGGTGGCAGGCTGATGTGCTGGGGGCTCTTTGCAGCCCCCAGGGGAGAGTGCTGGGGGGAGCACTGCGGGCTGAGGAATGTCGAGGAGGTGATGGTGCTCTGGGCTCCTGCGGGCTCCAGGCAGTGGCTGTTCACAATGTGGGGCACCGGCGGCACCCCACAGTTACTCAGCTTCTCCGAGCTGCCGGCCTGGCTTTTCAGGGCCATCTGTTTGGAGGCAAAAGGGCAGCTGGACACGGCGTTTTCCTGCTTGATGGGCACGCCAAAGAAATGCTGAGCGGGCTGCTGCTTCTCCTCAAGGCCGTTGCTCCTCTTCCTCTTCTGCAGCTGCATCCGCAGCTCCTCCACCTGCCTCTGCTCCTGCTGCAGCTTCCACGTCAGCTCGTTGATGACCTTCTGCTTCTCCACCAGCATCTTGTCTTTCTCCGTGTCTATCCCTTCCAGTTCCAGCTGGATGCTGCCCCCGTTCATGCTGCTCATCAGGCTCTCCTCGGCGCTGCCGTGCACCGGCGACGGCTGCAGCCCGAACTGCGGCGAGGCCATGGGCCCCTCGGGGAAGGTGTCCGGCAAGGAGCCGCTGACAGAGAGGTCAGAGGAGGCGGGTGAGATGGGCGGGGTGGAGCTGGTGCTGCCGAAGTGGTAGAAGCCGTTGGAGAGCATGCTGGTGGAGGATTGCGACTGGTAACCGGACAGGGTGCTGCTGGGGGTGACGGGGAAGGTGACGGTGGTGATCTCGCTGAAGCTGGGCACGGCGCTGCTGCTGCTGCTGCTGCTGCTGCTGCTGCTGCACTCCTGGAAAGGTCTCAGCCGCTCCATCAGCGCTGTCTTGGTGCCCGACACGGGCAGGCCTCGTATCCGGAGCTGCTGCCTCAGCTCCGACACCTGGCGAGGGAAAGGCACTCGTGATCAGCCTTGGTGCAGGCAGATGAGCCCTCCAGAAAACCCAGGAGGAGTCTCTAGGGGCAGATGAGCTCTCTAGAAACCCAGGAGGAGGCTCTAGGGGCAGATTAGCCCTCTAGAAAACCCAGTGCTTCTAAGGAGGAGTCTCTAGAGGCAGATGAGCCCTCTAGAAACCCAGGAGGAGGCTCTAGGGGCAGATGAGCTCTCTAGAAAACCCAGTGCTTCTCAGAAGGGTCTCTAGAGGTAGATGAGCTCTCTAGAAAACCCAGTGATTCTAACAAGGAGTCTCTAGGGGCAGATGAGCCCTCTGGAAAACCCAGTGATTCTCAGAAGGAGTCTCTAGAGGCAGATGAGCCCTCTAGGAAACCCAGTGCTTCTAACAAGGAGTCTCTAGGGGCAGATGAGCTCTCTAGAAACCCAGGAGGAGGCTCTAGGGCCAGATGAGCCCTCTAGAAAACCCAGTGCTTCTAACAAGGAGCCTCTAGAGGCAGATGAGCCCTCTAGAAACCCAGTGCTTCTCAGAAGGAGTGTCTAGAGGCAGATGAGCTCTCTAGAAAACCCAGTGCTTCTAACGAGGAGCCTCTAGAGGCAGATGAGCCCTCTAGAAAACCCAGTGCTTCTAAGGAGGAGTCTCTAGAGGCAGATGAGCTCTCTAGAAACCCAGTGATTCTAAGGAGGAGCCTCTACAGGCAGATGAACCCTCTAGAAACCCAGGAGGAGTCTCTAGGGGCAGATGAGCTCTCTAGAAACCCAGTGATTCTAAGGAGGAGCCTCTACAGGCAGATGAGCCCTCTAGAAAACCCAGGAGGAGTCTCTAGGGGCAGATGAGCCCTCTAGAAACCCAGTGATTCTAACAAGGAGTCTCTAGAGGCAGATGAGCTCTCTAGAAACCCAGTGCTTCTAAGGAGAAGTCTCTAGAGGCAGATGAGCTCTCTAGAAACCCAGGAGGAGTCTCTAGGGGCAGATTAGCCCTCTAGAAAACCCAGTGCTTCTAAGGAGGAGTCTCTAGAGGCAGATAAGCCCTCTAGAAAACCCAGTGATTCTAAGGAGAAGTCTATAGAGGCAGATGAGCCCTCTAGAAAACCCAGGAGGAGTCTCTAGGGGCAGATGAGCCCTCTAGAAAACCCAGTGATTCTAACAAGGAGTCTCAGGTCACAGGCTCCCAGCTCCCAGCTGTAAAGCTCTGACCTCCCAGGTGCTCCCTGTCCCACCTGCAGTCACCAGAGTCACTGTGCACCCCTCACCACCCGCAGACCAGAAAGCCCTCGTGTTCAGAACCTCCCCAGTGACCAAGCCCTGCCCCAGGGTGCTGTGCTGTACCCCTGGGTGGCTCAGAGCACCTGGGTTCAGGTGTGCTGATGTGTTACATGTGCCCTCCCAGCCTGTGGCACTCCCCGGCACACTCAGAGGCAGCACAGCACACTCAGGCTGTGACACTCTGCTCCTGCAGTGACAAAGTTTGCACTCACTTTGAGATCATCCAGGTTGGATGGCAGAGGGCCTGGCTTGATAGATGAGACACAAGTCTGGCCTGAAAAGGTGGTTTTCACTGGAGAAAGAGGGGTGTTGTTGCCAGAAGCTGATGAAGAATTTGAGCTTTTGACCATTTGCTCATTTGATTGCCTGAAATAACAAAGGAGATTTGGGGTAACTTGTCTGTTCCCCCAGGGAGTTTGTGCCAAGCATCCCATCCCTCTGCTCCCTTGGGTCTGCTGTCTCCTATAGGAGACTTCAGGATGACCAAAGAAAACCAGGCTGGGCTGTAGGAGATTGCTGGTGTCCCACCAGCAGGTCAGAGGTGCCCCAGCCAGTATGCAAAGCCAGAATGGCTTGGAAGGAGTCTGTACTGCTCCCCAGCTTTTCTGTTTCAGTGGTGTGCCTCTACCCCCTTGCTCTGGCACAAATGGAAACAGAGGGGAAAGTCTAGAGAATTCAGGACTAAGTCCTGCAGCTGGCACAGTGCCACTCACTTTAGATGCCCTTGGTGCATCCCAGGGTAGTTGAAGTGCTGCTGCTGTTGCTGCTGCTGCTGCTGCTGGCTGAGGATCTGGAGCTGCAGGAAGAGCTGCTGCTGCTGGAGCAGTCTGGCATATGCAGAATCCATGGGTGGAGGGGACTTCTCTGCTTTCTGGTCTGGAGGGATGTACTGGTGGTACTTGAGCTTCTTCACTTTGGGCTTGGTGTCTTTGGGCTTTTTGTGACGGTTCTTGCTGTCGCTGGACGATTTGGACTGTTGGGCCAAGGAGGAAAAGAATTAGGTGTGAGGAGAGCTCTTGTCATCTCCATGGGATCTCAGAGGCCTGGGTGCATCAGAGCACCTTGACACTCCAGCTCCACGACCTGTTGAGCCTGGATATGGGAGACTCCCTTGGCTCTGCATCCTATCTCAGCTGTGCTGGACAGCACATGAGATGGAGAATGACCCTCCCTGCCTGCAAGATACTCCAATGTTGCCTTCTATCTCCTCCCACTCCCAGCCCCAGGGGTCATTTCCAATGCAGGACTCGAGCAATTGCCTCTAGCAAGGTGTACTGCTGTATCTTGTACCACTACACAATGAATTAAATCAGGTTTTGACACAAGGTTGTCTGCCTGAATTCCTCAAAGCCTTTAAGGCCAGACACCCAGATTTGGGACACATTTGGGGTGCAGCACACGGGCACTTCAGGCTTGGATGCCCTGGGCTGGTTCCTGTCCTGGGCAGCCCAGAGGCACCGGCATTACCTTGACAGCAGAGGGCACAGGGAGCGCCGGGCTCTCCTGCCCCGCTGGCTGCTTGGGGCTGTCGCACTGGCTGCCCTGCCCCGGGGCAGCGTCCGGAGCGTGGCCATCGGCACTGGGGGGACGATCCTGCAAGGGAGAGGTGAGAGAGGCTGTGGGGCCGGGCACAAGGGCTGCCCAGGGGCTCCTGATAACCCCGTTTCTTCACCCCATGTTGTTCTCAATCCCCACATAAGCCTCAGTGCATCCCAGTCCGCTCATGTCTATCCCAGCCACATCATTTTCCAGTGCTTTCCTCCTAGTCCTCCTTGGTTTTCCATCCCTCCCAATTTCCCCCGAGCCCTGTATCCTTGCTCACTGCTGGCCACTCAGTGTATCCCAGACCAGCCCAGTCTTCCCAGCTGACCCGTGGACGGCCCCAATCCCTTTGGTTCTCCCCCACCCCAGCCTGACCCTGTTCCTTCCTTTCCCCGCTGTCCATCCCAGCTCCTTCAGTCTGCCTTACTCCACTCCAGTTCTCCCATTCGCCACAGCCCCTCCGTTCCCCCAGCCTCCACATTCCCCCCAGTTCCCCCCCAGTCCCCCCAGTTCCCCCCAATCCTCCCAATCCCCCCAGTCTCCCCCAGTCTCCCCCAGTCTCCCCAGTCTCCCTAATCCCACCAATCCCCCCCTAGTCCCCCCAGTCCCCCCAGTCCCCCCAATCCCCCCAGTCCCCCCAATCCCCCCCAATCCCCCCCAGTTCCCCCCAGTCCCCCCAGTTCCCCCCAATCCCCCCAATCCCCCCAGTCCCCCCAATCCCCCCCAATCCCCCCCAGTTCCCCCCAGTCCCCCCAGTCCCTCCCAGTCCCCCCCAGTTCCCCCAGTCCCCCCCAGTTCCCCCAGTTCCCCCAGTTCCCCCCAGTTCCCCCCATTCCCCCCCAGTTCCCCCCAGTTCCCCCAGTCCCCCCCAGTCCCCCCAGTCCCCCCAGTTCCCCCCAGTTCCCCCCAGTCCCCCCAGTCCCTCCCAGTTCCCCCCAGTTCCCCCCAGTACCCCCAATCCCCCCCAGTTCCCCCAGTTCCCCCCAGTCTCTCCCAGTCCCCCCAGTTCCCCCCAGTTCCCCCCAGTCCCCCCCAGTTCCCCCAGTCCCCCCAGTCCCCCCAATCCCCCCCAGTTCCCCCAGTTCCCCCCAGTCCCTCCCAGTCCCCCCAGTCCCCCCAATCCCCCCCAGTTCCCCCAGTTCCCCCCAGTCCCTCCCAGTTCCCCCCAGTTCCCCCCAGTCCCTCCCAGTCCCCCCAGTCCCCCCAATCCCCCCCAGTTCCCCCAGTTCCCCCCAGTCCCTCCCAGTTCCCCCCAATCCCCCCCAGTCCCCCCCGTTCCCCCCGGCCCGGCGCTCCCCGGGATGCAGTGCCCGCTGTGGCCAGCAGCGGGCGCGCCGGGCCCGCGCAGCGCGGTCACCCCGCGGGTCACAGAGCGACAGAAGGAGAGCGTGACACGGGGTGGCACGGATCACAGAGTCACAGAGTCACACAGAGTCACAGAGTCACACAGAGTCACACAGAGTCACACAGAGTCACAGAGTCACACAGAGTCACAGAGTCACACAGAATCACAGAATCACACACAGAGTCACACAGAGTCACACAGAGTCACACAGAGTCACAGAATAACGGAATCACAGAATCACACAGAATCACAAAATCACAGAATCACACAGAATCACACAGAATCACAGAGTCACACAGAATCACACAGAGTCACACACACAGAATCACACAGAATCACAGAATAACGGAATCATAGAATCTCATAGAATCACACAGAATCACACAGAATCAGAATCACACAGAATCACACAGAGTCACAGAATCACAGAATCACAGAATCACACAGAATCACACAATCACAGAATCACAGAATCACACAGAATCAGAATCACACAGAAACAGAATCACACAATCACACAGAATCACACAGAATCACACAGAACCACACAATTAACCTGGCTGGAAATGACCTTTGAGATCATCGAGTCCAATCCGTGACCTAACACCACCATGTCAACTAAACTGAGTGCCACACACAGGCTTTCCTTAAACACCTCCAGGGACGGTGACTCCACCAACCTCCCTGGGCAGCCCACTCCAATGCCCAAGCACTCTTTCAGTGAAGAAATTCTTCCTGAACCTCCCCTGGTGGAGCTTAAGGCTGTGTCCTCCTGTCCTGTCCCTGTTCCCTGGGAGAAGAGCCCAACCCCACCTGGCTGCACCCCCCTGTAGGGAGTGATGAGGTCTCCCCTGAGCCTCCTCTTACTCCAGGATAAACAACCCCAGCTCCCTCAGCCGCTCCTCACAGGACTTGTGTTCCAGACCCATCACCAGCCTTGTTGCCCCAGCATCTCCACATCCTTCCCAGACCGAAGGTCCCAGAGCTGGACACAGCGCTCCAGGTGCGACCTCAGCAGCGCCGAGCACAGGGGAGGAATCCCCTCCTCGGCCTGGGACCCTCCCTCCCTGTCCCCCCGCATCTCCCCCGGCTCCAGGACGCCTCTCCCTACCTGTGGAGCTCCGGCCGGGGCGGCGGGAGGCGGCTCCGGGGCTTTGGAGCCGGGGGGCGGCTCGGCGGGGCCGGGGGAGCCGCGGCTGCGGGGCCGCTCCGGGGACAGCCCGTCGTTGCTGCTGTCCTCCTCGAAGGCGAAGGCGTCGGTCTGCCGGGGAAAGCCGCCCTGGGTGCCTGCGGGGGCAGAGGGGCGGCGGTCAGAGCCCGCGGGGAGGGACGGGGTGAAGCCTCGTGGGCGGGGGAACACGGGGTGTCCGGGGGGCTCGGGCACCTCCGGAGCTGGGGGCGAGCAGGGGGGCCCGAGCTATGGACAGGAGCGCTTGGGACAGGGAGAGAGGAGGGAGCTGAGGAGCTGGAACCATGACCCATGTTCCTTGGGACAGGGAGAGAGGAGGGATCTGAGGAGCTGGAACCATGACCTGTGTTCCTCAGGACAGGGAGAGAGGAGGGATCTGAGGAGCTGGAACCATGACCTGTGTTCCTCAGGACAGGGAGAGAGGAGGGATCTGAGGAGCTGGAACCATGGCCCGTGTTCCTCGGGACAGGGAGAGAGGAGGGGCTGGAGTAATCAGGACCATGGACTGTGTCCCTTGGGAGAGAAAAGGATCTGAGGAGCCGGAACCATGACCTGTGTTCCTTGGGACAGGGAGAGAGGAGCGGTTGGAGGAGCCAGGACAGTGGACTGTGTCCCTTGGGAGAAAAGAAGATCTGAGGAGCCAGGACCATGGCCCGTGTTCCTCGGGACAGGGAGAGAGGAGGGGTTGGAGGAGCCCGGCTGCCAGCACAGCAGGGTTGGTGCAGACAGGTGGGGCTGGTGCAGGAGGGGCTCTGCCATCCTGCCCCTCCACTGGGCTGTGATGGGAGAAGGGGCACGAATCGCCCTCCCTCATCTGAGCACCCCAGGCTGAACACCCACACCACGCACGGGACTCTGTCCTCAGCAGATGGAGTGAGGTTGAAATCATCTCAGAGTGTGATCCATCTGCCCACAGCACGGGAGCCAGCAACAGTGGATGTGGCTGCAGGTGCACAGAGGCTCCCACATCCTGTCTCTGTCCGCAGGTTTCAGCCACTGATGTGGTTCAAACCACTGCTCACTGCCCTCACTGCTCTGCCTGCACAGCCCCTGCACTGTTATCTGCTCGTCAGATGGGCAAGGGCTCTTGACCCCGAGGTTTGGTGATAAATAAAGTGCTGAGAAAAAAAGGTCTCATGTGAGCCTCGGGAGAGCTGCAGGTGGGGGTAGAGGAAGGAGCAGCGTGGCCACACTCGTAATCTCCTCGTGCTCACGTCTGGCATTTGTCAGGCAGCTTGGCACGCTGATAGTGAGGTGACAAATGGGGAAATAGGAAGGGCCTGGGGACAAGCTTCCACCTGTCCCTGCTGCTGGTCTAGCAATGTGCACCTTCTCAGCCACACGCACCTCCTGCTCTGACCCCTGCCCCTATCTGAGAGATAAGGGTTATCTGCACTCCCTGTGGCTGCTGGTGCCAGGGTGGGCGAGGACAGAGCCCTGGCTCCCTGCCTGAGCTGCTGCCCAGACATGGGCTGGGGAAATGAGATCAGCCGTGTCCAACTTGCTCTCTTCACGTGTCCCTGGAAAGAGGAACCTGCGTCCTCTCCATCCTCTCCATCAGAGGCAGCACCCAAACAGGTCCCTGAGGAACTGCAGCATTGCACGGGCCACCTGGGCTGCATGGGAGCTGCTTCCCGTGCCTGCAGGCCAGCGTGGGCATCCCCTCTTGGGAAAAATGACTTTAAGAAAGGGGCACATGTGGATCTGCAGCTGGCAGGGCAGCGTGTGTTGGGAAGTGGTGCCAAAGCTGGGAGCACAAGGCACCTTCAGGACACGGGCGACAGCCCAGAGCACGACAGGAATGTGCTGCATCCTGCTGCTTGATGGGGAATGCTTCCCTTATCTGCCCTGCTCTCACCCAGCCCGGCCTGAGGGTATTGTTCCCCCATCCCGTGTCCCTGCTGTAATCTCAGGCAGGGTGGTGTTCGCTCCGGGCTGTTTCTAATGCTGCTGGGTATTGTCCTCTGGAGCGCATTGGACAAAGTGATGACAAGGACCCGGTAAAAAAAGGTTTCTTGTATCACTGCTCAGCTATGCAGGGCACTGGCAGCCTCCTGTCTGTCACTGGGACCTTCGGGCTTTCAGTCGGGGTCTGGCACTTTGTGCTCACCCTGCCGGAGGTGATTAGAGGAACACGTCAGCTGAACTTTCCACTGTATAAACAGTTGAGATTCCAAGGTTAAAGTAAAATGATTTTAGGACCCTGTCATCTTTCTGGTATTGCAAAAACAAAAGGCTTAACATTTAGAAGTGCCAGTACTCATCTGCTGCTCTGCGTTCAGCCCTTTTGCCCCAAACCGTGAGTACTGCAAGGTGCCTCTGACTCCAAAAAAATGAGCTGGAGGATCCTTCAGCTTGAGGCTTTCTTCTGCAGAACCCTGAGGGCTGGGATGGTGTTCCTGGTGCAGCTGCATCACCTTCTTCTCATGGTACCAGGCAACTTCATGTTGGACCCTAATGTGCCAAGTTTCACCCTAAATGGGAAGAAACTGGCTTACAAGGACACGTTTTTTTTTCCCCCAGCAATGTGATAGAAGAACGTTGTGAAAGGGAGAAATTTAAAAGTGAACAAATAATTTTTAAGCCAGACTTTTTGTTTTTAACAGTTTGGTCCCGTAAATCTCTGTTTACCATGAGCTCCTGACGAGGCAGCTGGAGAGACACTCTATTCAATATTCAATATTCAATATTCAATATTCAAGCTCGTTTTCCCAGTCTCCAAACCTTAGCCCCAGGGGCTAAAGTCATGCTCACACTGCCTCAAATGTTTATAAAGAGGGGAATTTTTTGAAACTAGTTTTTTTTTTATTATTATTATTTTTTCCTGCTGTTCTCTCCTTTAGTAAAGTGGCCAGGGAGATTTTACTTGAACTCTCCTTAAAAATTCCTCTTCAGGCAGAGTCCTGGAACATTTCACCTTCAAAGAGGAGAGCTGCGACACGCTGGGAATGGAGCAGCTCCAAGGCCAGGCTGGAGAAGCTGCTGTGCATACACAGCCTGCATTTCACAGCCCCCAAATCAAGAGCAGGAATAGATGTGGGGCAGGACAGAGCAGTATCTGAGCCTGGAATATTTCATGTCATTTAAGATGGTTTCTGAGATGAAATGAAAATCAAAGTGCTTCCCGTTTCAACTCTTATTTTTGGCATCTCTCCTGTCACTCCAAGACCCTTTCTGTCCCAAAGCCCTGCCGTTGCCCCCAGCTTGCTCTGAGCTCCAGAACAGACCCTTCAAATGGGATTTTGCCAGTGGAAATTATCCCATTAACTGAGGAACTGTGAGCAACAGAACAAGCAGCTTCCAGGGTCAGAGCAGCTCTGTTCCTCATCGGAGACCTGAGCACCAGTTTGGAGATGTGGAGACAACCCCAGACTTCAAAAATGCAGCTTGCTGTCCTGTCACTGCAGGAGCCTGCTGGCCTTCCTGCTCCTTTCTCTGCTTTCAGATCTCCCTGTCCTGGCAGTGGGCCCTGCTGAAATCTGAGTCACCTTTCTGCTCTGTGTTGGCTCCCACACCAGCTTCCCTGCAGCAGCGTGGGGGAAGAAATTGTGGATGATTCTTCCTCCCTCCTCTGGTGGGAGGAGGTGATGGAGGAAAACCAAGCTGAGGCACCAGGCAAGTGCTGGGTCTCAGCTGGTAGGAGTGAAGCCTGTTTGGGGGTGCAGGCCCCTGCTCATATTCTCCAGCAATTAACACCCCAGGGATGCTCCACACCCCATCCTGCTCTGCTGGGTCCTGCATACCACTAGCACCAGTGGTAAAAAAAAAAAAATAAAAAATGAGAAGACACAGCCTTCACAGAAAAAAAATAATCACAGATATCACAGATATCACAGATATCACAGTTATCACAGAATTTCTAGGTTGGAAGAGACCTTCAGGATCATCAAGTTTGACCCATACTCTAACACCTCAACTAGACCACAGCACCCAGTGCCACATCCAGTCTTTTCTTAAACACATTCAGGGATGGTGACTCCACCACTTCCCAGGGCAGGCCATTCCAATCCTTTATCACTCTTTCTGTGAAAAACTTTGTCCTAATATAAAAACTTTTTCCTAATACTAAGCCTTACTGAACTGGGGCTACTCTACCCCTATTTACTGGGAGGTGAAGGGGTCTAAGAAGGGAGGTTCCTTCTGGGGGAATGTGGCTGAGCCATGGTGCATGTTTCAGCATCACTGCTCGAAGATGAGAGCTCTGTGCTCACAGGCTGTGCAGGACTGGGCTGGTTATTGTGAAAACAATGAAATTTAAGCAAAAAAAACCCCGCAGCTCTTACATCCAGGTCAGTCACTTCCTGCAGTCACTGTGGTACCTCCTGGTCCCCTGGGCAGCCCCTGCCCCAGTCCATGCTCACACACAGCTCACCATGTTCACTGTCAAATACCTTTTATGGCCTCTTTCACAGCCGAGTCCACGGGAATAATATTCTTCTCCACCAGCTCCAAAGGGCCGGGTCTGAGCGCGATCTTTTCATTGAGGTCATCGGCCAGCCGGGCTCTTTTCAGCTTCATTTGAGTGGACTGGATGGAGCCCTCTGCAGCTGAGTCTAAAAGGCCAAACAACAGAAGCATCAGGAGCAGGGGCACAGCACTGAGTGAGGGTGTGGTGCCCTTCAGCACAGCCTCGGGGGCTGTGGCCAACACCTGAGTGTGGATCTGGGGTTTGGGACATGGATCCTGCTCTGAGCCTCAGGCTCAGCCTCTCCATCCCCAAACAAGAGCCTCTCTCTACATCCTGGGCTTGCAAACCCAGCCCACAGCTGGAGCATCCTCTGCAAGGCCCAGGGGTGATCTGTGATGGAAGCTTCATCAGCAAGATGCCACGAACAAGGGCCAAAGAGGTCTCCAGCTCCTGCCTGCCAGGAGCACATTGGCCCCTTGTGGGAGATGAATCCCTGCTTCTGAGGAACAGCTGGAGAATAGAACCACTGGCAGTGCTGGACAACTGGAATAAATAGCTTACACTGGAATTAAAAATGCTGAGTCTTGGGCTGTGGGCTTTTGGAAGTGACATGACCACAGTGCTCCAGGCCTTCAGGGAAGAACAAGTTGGGGAGGAGCAGAGCCAAGGCAGGTAGATCTGGAAGCTACATCCCCATCAAAGCCAGCTGAGAAGAGCCCAGTTATTAAAGGGTGACAGAAGAATAGTAACTTAAAGAGAAAGATTTTCTGAACAAAGCTATCTGGCTCCTCTCTTGGACCAGGCAGGAGTAGTGAGGGAGTGGGATTCTAAACCAGACCATTTCTAAACCCTTGAGGGTCTAAAGTAAGAACAGCTGTGTGCAGGTTGCTCTATCTTCAAAGCCTGGACACTCTCTGGAAGAGATACTGTAGGGAACACGAGCTACAGGGCTTGATACCATGGAAATCCTCTACAGGAGGTCAGGAGAGCTGGTCTGGGGCCATTCCTGGCCTCAGATTCCACAGACCAGTGAACACAAATGAGCTGGTTGAGGTGAACTGTAACAGAAGGGCTGCCTGTGAAACACTTGGATGATGGAAACTGTGCCACCTGGCCAGTTCCAATCACCTCTGGGTCCACTTGTGAACAAAACGGATTTGTAAGTCAAATCCACAAAATGGATATGCCAAGACACAGCTCTGAAGTGCAGAGCAGGATGGACAGAGGTGTGAGCAGGGGCTGCAGGTAAGGGGGGTGTGGGGCAGCACACGCATCTTGCTGAGTGCACAGCCAGGCACTGGGCTGGTTATTGTGAAAATAATGAAATTATTTTCTCTGCTCCCTCTGCAGTCTCTCTCCCATGGCTGGCCCTGTCCCTGTTCCTGCCCAGGGACTGCAGCTGCCTCCACATCTGGTAAAAGCCCCCAACTCCAGTCCACATTGCTTCTATTATTTAACCTAAGGGAGGGACACTCTCCATCTCTTAAACAAGCAGTGGTGCTATCTTATTTTAGGGATGGAAACCCAAGGGAAAAGCAAGGCAGCAGCACTGATCCAGCACGGGACCCAGGCTCAGCCCTCCTGCCTGCCAGAGGGAAAAAGAAATACAGATTGCATCCATGCTGAGAGCAGAGGGCAGCATTCACAGCTGCCAAAGAGTGATCTGCTTCCTCCAGGCAAGTGACAGGACTCAAGGAGGGAGGGAGGCTGCACATCCTCTCTGTCTCTAAGGATCTTGTTATCTCTGGAGATAAGGAGGGACACGATGGTGTTCTGCTGTCTGTGATGGGATACAGCCCTGCCAGCTCTCTGGCTGAGAGGGAACACCAGGATGGGAGAGGAGAGGAGAGAGCTGCTGTTGCTCATGGACTGATAGCAGGGCTTTTCATACAGCTCTGCTTGGGCTGTCACACAGAATACCCAGAATTATAGCAGCACAAAAGATGTCCAGCTTTGGGAAGGTGTTACAATGACCTGCTATAGGAATTTCAGTGCCCTGGACAACAAATTCCCTGGGTTTGCTCTTCATGATCAGATTAGATCATGAGTCTGTACAGAGTTCTCTCTCACAGCTGTTCTGTACCCCACTGCTCTCTAGAGCATCTTACACTGCTCCCTGCCAGAGATGGGAGAAAGACTGGGTGGCCTTGGAACTGTGTCTGCCAGGAAATAAAAGCTTGTCCTGCTTCCTGAACACCAAGCCTGGACAGAATTTCATACAATGTGTCCCATTTGAGTCTGCCCCCCATGAGCAGGGGGAACAAAGTAATGGCAATGAGATTCCTGAAGGAACACAAGAAGGGCAGGAGAAACACAAGTCCCAGGGCAGGAGACACAAGGAGTATGAGGGGGAAGCTCGGGCAGTCTTACCTTGCAGAATGTGCATATTGACCAGGTCTGACCGCTCAGGCCTGCTTCTGATCTTGTGCTTGAGATAATCTTCAGTCTGCAGAAGACAAATGCAAAGTTACCTGCCTGGAGCAGCAATAAGGTACTGAGAGCACCTGCCCCTGTGCCCTCCCACGATTCTTTTGGGTTTATTACAAGCTGGGTTGAGAGAGCTCCTTAATTTGGAACATTTTTCAGCACTGAGAGGTTGGCTTGTTCTTGGGCAGAAGTTCTTCAGAGAGGGAACAACGTGCACACAGCTGCTGGCTGTTCACTGCCCCCACTGCTGTGCCCTTTGCCATCACCACTGGGCTTCTGATGCCTGAAATGTTATGAGAACTCATAGGAAGGGTGAGACCTATTCCCTGGGAGTGGTGGGCCTGCACACCTTGTCACCTCTGAGAGAACATCCTGGCAGCAGCAGCTTCTGTGGGAAGCCCAGCACTCCAGGGTGAGATATCAGGCAGAAGAAATCATGAAGCCAGTCAGACTCTCTAGCCAGCTCAGCCACGAGGTTTAACCTTCCTGCAGCCTTGCAGCCCCTGTGCTCTGTGGTTCCTCACCCAAGCTATGATATGGGGTTGGGACAATCTGGTTTGCAATCACTGGAGTTGGGCTTGTGATGGACACGGTCCTGGAGCCCTGTGCCAACTCCCTCATGGTTTTAGGAACAGAGAGGCACACAGAGCTACAGGAACACCATCCACAAGGGCCAAGAAAGTCAGCCTTGAGGGCAGAGGACCTCAAGAATACAAATATAAGCTTATCCCCTGTTGAAGAAAAGCTAGAGCTCATCTTAGAAAAGCTCTTAGCCAAGCTGAGCTGCAAGAAGAAATAGTACAAAAATTGTACAGAGTTCAAAGAGGTGGTTTGAATCTTAAGGATAAATATAAAAGAATAGTATGAGCAGCTGGAGCAAAATTGGAAATCCACAGCACAAAATGTACAGGATCATGAGAAAAAGGATCTCATAAGGACTCCTGTAGCCAGGATCAGGCCATGGAAAGTGCTGTCTGTGTTCCATAAACAGGAGAAATAACTGTGCATACTACTGAGATGGCTACAGGATTTAATGCCTTTTAAAAACCATCCTCACTAAAAAGATAAATGGCTCTTTATCAAACAGGTGGCTCAGCCAAGAATCTTCAGCAACAGAAGAGAAGAAACCCCAGTTGTCAGGTTGGAGAACAGGTTAGAGGGTGCTCAGAGGAGTTAAATGTTCCCAAACAGTTTTGAGACACACGAGGCTGGAGTAACAGCAACTATCTATGGTTCTCCAGGAAACTGGGCTAAGGAGAGTAATTGCTAGGTTTAAAAGAGATGGGAAGAAGAAACCAGGAAATTACAAAGCAGACAGCAAGATATTGTACCAAGTAATCAAACAATCTATATAAATGAATTTTGAAGATAGCAAAGAGGTGAGCAAGAGCCAGGACAGATTCATCAAGAACAAATCGCATCACACCAACCAAAATCCCTTTCATGAAGAAATGACAGTTTTCTGTTACAGGAATAAACAATGAATGTCATGCAGCTTGACTCAAAGCATGTTTTGACATTATCTCCAATGGCTTTCTCACAAGCAAGCCAGAGAAATTTGGTCTGGATAAGACTAATATAAAAAAGGAGCATAGCTGTGGATCACCAGAGGAATTGGAAATGGCTCAGAGTCTAAACAGAAGAATAAATCAAACCCTGTTACAAAGCATTTTTTTTCCTTGCTAGTCAATATATTAATGAATGCCTTGAATGATAGAAGACATACTCCTTAATTCTGAATTGTTCAAGGCTAGCTGATGGCAGTGCACAATTGATCTGAAGATACATGTGCTGCAGGTCCAGGAGGGACATTTGGACAGGACTGTGTTCAGGTTACAGTTAACCACAGCTGAGCCAGCTGAGTAAGCACTGCAGTGGGTTTAATGCACCAGAGATGCTCCTGCAGTGGTCACTGGACAGACCCTTAGGCAGAAATGAGTTATTTCATACACTGGAAAAGTATAAAAGGCTCTGGAGACTCCAGTGATCAGCAGCTGACCCACAACCCCAAACCAGCAAGGGAGACAAGCACAGGATGTCAGCTCAGCCCTGTTCTGTTCCCTGCATCTGAAAGGGTCCTGGAAGGGTCTGGGCAACAGCCACAGACATCACCACTGAGCCAGAGATGAGATCAGTGAGGGGGGCTGAGGTGGGGGAGGCTGGTCAGCCCAGAGGTGAGCTGGCTATTGGGACAGAGGATATAAACAGCTTTTAAAAGTGCTGCAGGAAAAAAAAAGAGACACAGTTCTGAATACACACACAGCAGTGTGCTCAAACTGCAGCAGAGCAGCTTGGGCTGGGAATCAGGGGCCAAGAGCTCACAGCAGGGTTCAGAGAGCACCAGAGAAGGTCACTGGCAGTGGGTGTGTGTCAGGACCTGCCCAATGGGGCTGTTCTGCTCTGGGGCAGAGGCAGGACAGCCACCCCCCAGACCCTCTGTGCTGGTGTGCTGGGGCAGTGCTCCAGCCCTGCTGAGCCAGACAGCCCCAGGAAAGCCAGCCTGCTCTCTGTCCTCTACCCCAGCAATCTTTTATAGGACATCAAAGCACTGCTGTGCTGGCCTGCTGCCAGCCTCTAGCATAGCCAGTGACATGTTTAAACAAATAATAGACTTTTTATTTACTAAAGTCTTTGCAACGCCTTCCCCTTCCCCCCATATTTTCCCCAGCTTATTTCCACCACCACAATCCCGTGCTTGGACCATGTGTGGGTTTGCCTGGTTCCTGTGCCAGGTCAGAGCAAGCTGGTGTCTGCACCTGAGTGCATTTAGACTCACGTAATACATTTCCAAACTAATCCTGAAATCAGGTCCTGACTTGGGCTCAGCTCCAGCTGCTGTCCCACAGCTGTGCATCTGCTGTGGCTTCAGTTCCTTTGGACCCTGGCTGTTAATAAGCTGCATTTGTATCTCTGGGGTGCAAATGATGAAGAATTCAGATGTGAGCTTTTCTAACACATGGAAGCCGAGGAGCTTTCACAACACATGGACAGTCACCTGCTTTTTTTTTTTTTTTTTTTTTTTGCCCAACATCAGCTTGGGGGACTATCAGCTAAACAACAAATGCCTTTGAGTAACTGTCTGGAAACAGCTGCTGATCTTTCCAATCCCAGGTCTAAGCAGGGCAGCTTAGCAAGGGAATAATGTTTGTTATGGGCTGTGCTCAGTGTCTTCATTAGCACTTTCTAAACATGCCCGTGGCTTGGGACGGACTAGACCATCCTTCCCCTTTCCCCAGGCAGCCAGCCAGTGAAGGCTTTTGAAGAGAAAGACAAAGAGACACGAATGTATACTTTAGCTGTAAAATATATGACACTTCAAGGATACTTTGGATGGCTTGAAGTTTTTTAAGCATGCTAATCTTTCAGAGTCGTTGGTGTATTCCTTGTGCTCGCGGGAGGCTCGGGGCAAGTGACTTGGAGTGTGTTTAAGTTCAGAGGAGCACTTCCCTGTATTTCACAATCATTCTTCCTTGCAAAGCTCCTTTCCCATGCGACTGCAAGCACGTTTTGCAGATTAATGGAACAAATTCTTGTGTTCAAGCAAAACCTGCATGATGGATTGCTTCCCTTTCTGGGATCATCCCTCCAGCTCGATCAAGGCTGGATTGTTGGCGACTGGAAAAAACCAATGTGATTCCCCAAAAAAGTGACCAGACCACAGAGTTTCAATGTGTTCTGGAAATGGCTGCTGCCTTTGGCAGTCTTTAGGGAAGCCTGGTAATGGGGTGGGTGGGATGCTGGCCCATTTCCCCCTTGGATGTTGTGTCCTAATGGCCAAGCTACACTGCAGGGACAAAGCCAGAGCTCCTGCCTGGTGACAAGTGTGACTTCCCTGGGGACTGGCTGCAGGTGGCCCCTGCATCCCCCCTGCACACTTGCTGAGTGTGTTCCCTCAGGCCTGGCCCTGCTCTGACCTCGCTGCCAGGAGTGCAGAGCAGCCAGCATGGGAGGAGCAGGCTGTGGATGTGACCCCAAGCAATTCCACTGCTTGGACATTCACTGCAAGGACTGACAAAGCCATGCTGAGCTCTGCCCTGCCCCACGGCCTTCTGTAAAACCCAGAGCAGCTGGAAAACCCCACAGCTCAGGGCACAGATACCCCTTTTGCCCTTTTTTTCTTTTTTTTTTTTCCCTGCTCAGAGAAGGGTGCTCCAGAGCATTTGTGAGCCTGGAAGCAGAGCAGGCGCTCTGCCCCTCATCCTTGGCCACCAGGCCAGCGTGGAGGGAGCCAGAGGAGGGGACAGTGGTGGCAGGCACTCTCAAAAACCCCCAGTGAGTGATGCAAAGCAAGCCCATGTGTGTTCCCTGCAGGAGTTACCTTGGCTCGCTCCAGGCTTTTTCGCTGTTCATGGAACGCAGATGGGCTTTTCAGTGCTGCAACAGGAAAGAGAGAGAGAGGAGCAGTCAGCACAAGGAGCGGAAGCAAGCGGCTACCAGGATATCCAGCAACAGCCTTTTAATGAGTGCTGTAAAAATAGCAACAACAAACTAGCTGTTCTCTTTATTGTGCCGACTAAAAATAACTCAGGAAAGCTCTGGGAAATCCCATGCTCTCAAGCCAGTCCATGGCAAGAGAGCAGGGGGGGATGGAGAGCATGGGGAGAGCAGGAGGCACGTGGGCAGGGAGGGGTGCAGGCTTTGAAACACAGTGGGACACATCAGAGAGCAGAGAAATCTTTTTTTTTTTTTTTTTTTTTCCCTGTCACGTTCCCTGCAGGTGGTGGAAGGCAGCGCAGCTCCAGAAGACAAATCTGGGAAGAGCAAACACCTGTGAGAGGGACCTCACCTGGAAATAAAAACTCAAGGTGGTGAAGGCTTGAGGTCAGCAGGAAAATTAATACCTGCCTCAGCTCTTGGGGTGTGTGGTGAAGCCACAAACAAGGGCTTTGCCAGGTGGTTCTTGACCTCCCTTCTGTCACTGACCATGACTGGACATTTGTCCTGTCCCCTGCTCAGAAGCAGCTGTGTCACATGGGCAGGCAAGGAGCAGACCCTGTCCTCAGCATCTCTGGACTCCAAGGAGGATTAACCCAGTGGTGATCCCCAAAAAAAGGCCAATAATCCCTGGCTGTTGGACCAGTGAGCACCAGTCCCATGGAGCAGCCTGTACTGGAGCCAGGGAGAATCTTCCACATTTCCTTGTTTAATCTGGTGCAGTAGAAATTGAGGCAGAATTTGCAGGGTGAAGGGGTTAATACTTCTCACATCCTACAAAAATTCCATTCTGTCTGTGTAAGCAGACAAAACTAACTGTTCCCATTGGGACAGGGAAGGGGAAGGTGTCCTGACCCACAAAAAAACAGTCTGCTGCAACTCTTTGTCTGGCAACAGAAATTCTCTTTCCATCTTCTGAATGGGATCCAATAAAGACAGAAACTATTTTCATGCAGGCCTTGTTATCCTCCATCAGCCTAGGGGAGGATGAAAAGAAGACTGAGGAGAAACAGGAAAGGTTTGGGGGCCCTCTGAGTTGACTTTTGGTAGTCAACAGCCAGGCAGCCCCTGGAACATCCAGTGAATGACAGAAAAACACAGAGGGCACGTTCCTGCTCCTGCCACTTGGAAAGCAGACAGACAGACAAGCTGGTGTTGCTGTGCCATGCTCCAGTGAGCAGCCACCAGCACTGGTGACAGCTGGTTCAATCAGAAGCAAAATCAAATAGTGCACATGAGAAAATGGAGTTAAGCAAGAGAGATGATTTCCCCAGAGCTGCTGGTGTGAAGGACTGATGTTGGCAGCGTGCTACAGGCACTGACCCAGTGCTGTGCTATTCAAGTGCTGCAGAGTTTAGTGATTCACCAAGATTTTTGGAGGAATTATGTGGGTGCTGCAGCTTGTGCCAGTCTGCAGAACAAACAAAAGCATTGCTAGCACTGCTAGCTCAGAGAATTTGTCAGGGGATGACATTTCAGCAGGAAATGGGTGAGGGCCTGGGGGCAGCAGGGCAGAGGTGCTTTGTTGATCACCTTGGGACAGCTCTTTGTGAGGCTCTCAGTGAGGATGAGGGGGTGGCTGTGTATAGCAGGAGGGCCTCCAAGCACAGGTATTTTTTTGCATTCCATCACAGCCAGGGGGACTCACCTGCTGGTGCTCAGAACCAACATGGCATGGAAAGATGTGGTTAACAAAGCCTTGTTTTTTTTGTAAGGAATGTCTGCACATGCCCAAGGCATGGGGAAGCTGGCTGGGACTCCCATGTATGAAATGCTAACATCTGACACTTCCTCCTGATGTCAAATTCAGCAGTTAAATTCTGCCTGTTTGTTTTTATAATGGCATAAGTGCCTTTTCTTCTATTACTCTCAGTGAGTGAACCGTGCTCAAGTTTCCCAAAATGGTCTTCTTGGACAGAAACCAGACTGCAAAATGTCAGCCTAGAAGTTGGGAGTGCAAGGAAGCTGTAAGTAACAGGAAAATACCCTCAGCAGCTGCCATCAAATGTATTTGGCTGAATGCTTTGCAATGTGTAAGGTTTGAGATGCTGTGTGACAGCAGCCCCAGGAGGTGTACAAACCTCTCAGGGGGCACTGCTGCCCCACGTTCCTGCATTACTCTAACAAATAGCACAGTATTTTGTCTAAAGCTGCAGCTCCTGGAGTCTTGTGATCAAAGTGCCTGCCCTTTTGTGGCGGGCAGCATCGAAGCTGAATGCTTAAAGTATTAAAAAAAGGCGAAAAAAAAAAAAAAAGGGAAGAGTAGGCATTGATCAGTCTTAAAACCATTGATCATTTTAGCAGTCATGAGTTTTTTGTCATCCTGCTCAGGTTTTCCTAATGCTTGGTGCTACAAGAATGTCCTGAGGTGCCTGTTGTTCAGCACAATCCTCCAGGAGGGACAGGGGAGAGGCAGGGTGCAGCAAGCAGTGCTGGAGCCATGCTCTTAGAGGAGTGGTGGTCTGCTCCATCACAGCCTTCAAGGGCAACCAGAAGAGACAGAAGTGACACAGCCTCTGGAAAATCGTGATCTTAGCAGTGAAGCCAAGGGGTCCTTGATGAGACAGAAAGGAGAATCCTCTACCTGGGTCCCAGGCAAGCACAGATTTGCACATGGAGCCTGAGCTAGGTCAGGATGGAGTATTCCACTGAGCAGGGCTGAGCTCCCAACATCCTTTCTCCAGTGGTGCTACAGCTTTCATGATGCACCTGCAGGTGCAGAAGGGGATGGTTTTTTCATTCATTGACTTTTTGGGCTCTAGCAACTGGCTTTCTGGTGCAGAATGATTTCAGGATAATGCTGTTCCTGGAGTTTGTCCTTCAGACTCCAATGCCAGGTGAGCAGGGGGGGGGGAATGGGGTCAGAGGGGGATCACATTTGTCACCCTGCAGCAAGCAGCCCCTGTGGGGGTTCACTGGCCTCAGGTGTGCACTGACAGCTCTGCCCTGAGGAGCCCTGCCTGGGCACACATCTGGGGATGTCTCAGCCCTCCAGGGATTGCCTGGAGCTCCCCAGAGCTGCCTTCCTCCCCAGCCTCCTGGAGTGAGCCCTCTCATCCTCTTCCTTGTCCTGTCCCAGAAGTTCCTGGCTTTTACAAGAGGACAGGAGAATTCTCTGCCCTTGCCTACGTGAAAAGCTTTGTGAGCCCTCTGCCTGAGCTGGATGTGCTTGTCCTGCTGCAGTGCCCTCTGGGCTGGGGGGCTCTGCAGCTGCAGTTTTGGATGGTGTAAGGTAAGCATCTCTCCTGCCTTCAGTTTGAGCAGGGGCATTATAGTCTGTGTGATAAATGCACTGTCAATACTTCTGCAGGGCTGGAAGCAAAAATCCCCCTGGGTAGCACTTTGCTCTGAGCTGTGGGGGGCTGAGCAGGCAGCTGGTGCCACACAGTGCCCCAGCAGTGCCCAGGATGAGCACAGCCCTCTGAGCCAGGATGGGGAAAAGGCAGAGGAAGATACTCACGTGGCATGATGCCTTGGTCTGCCAGCTGCTCACGGGTCCTTCTCTGCTGGAGCCGCAGCTGTAAAACTGTGAGAGAGAGAGAGAGAGAGAGAGAGAGTTTCAGGGACTGAGAGGGGCAGGACTGTGCTGAGGTGACAGAGTGTGTAGGCTCTGTGTGTGGCACAGAGGTCTGGTGCTGATCCCTGCTGCTGCTGGACCTTGTGAACAATTTAGCTCATCCCATCACCCAGGTAACCATGCCTGTGCTTTGAGTTAGTGTCATCTTCTGCACCTGGGGTTTTGCAGATTTGTTCTTCCACATCACAAAACCACACAAAAGTCATTTCCAAGCTTTCCTGCTGGAAGCTCAGCACAGCTTGCCATGAATACAGACACCTCAGTCACAACATAAGCACCAGCACAGCCCCAGGCTTCTTCTCCTCAGCTGGCCACGATAAGCTGGGGTTGGAAGGGAAAGAAAGGCAAGAACAGCATTTAAATCCTTGGGAGCAACCTGCTGAGCTCTGCCAACAGCTCATGTCAACAACACAGCTTTCCTGGGATGTGGGATGGAGCTGAAAAACAATCCCTCCCAGAGCAGTCCCCAAAGCATGGGGCTCCCTGAGATGCCATTGCTTGTGACTTTTCCATGTCCTCTGTACAAACCATGTTTCACATTCAGAGCAAATGTTTAGTGAAGCCTTCAGATGGGACAATGATCTCCTGCCAAATTCCAGCACTTCTTTGGACACCAAAGACAGATTCTTGCCGCGAGGGGGAAAATGCAGCCTCCAGCATGCAGCAAAGTGTGTGTGTGTGTGCTGTCCTTCTCAGCCCAGGGTGAAGTCACTGGCAAACCCTGCTGCCAGGGGAGTTTGCAGCCCTCCTCTGCCCCATGGCACCACCCTCAGTGAGTGCTGGTTCAGCCCTTGGACACGGATTTAGACCCTCACACTCTGGGTACCTGCACTGCACCCAGGTTATCTGCACCCCCTTTGCAGAAGTCATCCCCCTCAGGGATCCTCCAAAGCAAATGAGACAGTCCCAGCTCTGGGAATGCCTGTGTTTCCTCCTGGGCTATGCAGGCAGGATGAAGGTAACCAGCTCCTGGCTGGGCTCTCACACAGGGGGAGCTGTACCCCAGCTTCTCTGTGTAGAACCTCCTTTGTGACTGCTCACAACACTGAAGAACTGTGCAGAGCTTGGCACTTTCCCTGAGGAAGAGCTGGATCTGTATGGAACAAGTGAGCTAAGGGGGGTAAGAAACTGTCCAAGAATAAAAACAATCTGTTTCTCACCCAAAAAGGGTTCTGTGCTCTCCTAGTCCTGGTCCAGTACCCCAGGCATTAGAGCATCCTGCCTCCAACTGAGGCAATTTACACACAACATCACATCATTAACAGGAATCAGAGACAGCAAAGCCTTCTCCAGTCACTTACACCACCCTGCCAAGGACACAGCAGTGCCCCATCAGGCTGTAAAATATCCCAAGTGAGGATGCTCCATCATTTCCCTTCACAGCTCCCACGTGTGCCAAATTATTTGCACCATTTCGCTCCAGCTTCCGACACAGCCAGCCCAAGTGATGTCCCACATCCACACAGGCAAGGGGGGTTTCACAGTCTGTGCATTCAGGGCCCACATTCCCTGCTGCTCCTGCTTATTTCACAGCCCTTCCTAGCCACCAAACAATTCAGCAGCCCCCTGGGGCAGCCAGCTGTCAGCCAGTGAGGAGAAAAAGGAGAGGATACAAATGCCCTTGGAGCATAGCTCGGAAGGTGCTGATGATTCCCCGTGTGGTGGGTGTAAGATTCATCATCTGGCCTGCTGCAAGAAGGGCTGAAAACCTGTGGGTTTCACTGCCACAGCTCTCCCACTGCCTGGCTGCAGGAGCCCAGATTCCCCAGATCCCACTGGCAGGGCACAGTCTGGGGGATCTCCTCCACTGCAGCTGGTCCATGCTCCACCTCAGAGCCTCTCCTGTGCATCCTGCCCTGTGCACAGACAGACACAGAGGGGATCTGGGACTCTGTCATGGTAATTTTGTGTGAGGAGAAATGGTCTCTCATTTGGTTTTTGCACTGATGAGCAGAAAGGTTGTGACTCAGCAATGCCACTCAGTGCTGTGGTGTGAGAGCTGAGCAATTCCAAGGGCAGGTCACTGCCCCCAGACAGGGGGTTCATCATGGGCCATGCTGAGCTTACAAACCTCCTTAAGTCTGGCCCATCCTTAAGCTGCAGGACAGGGAGGAAAATTTTATCCAGCCTTGTCTGTTCAGGGCACGCTGTCAAAAAAAATGTGTGTCAAAAAATGTTAAAAAAGGCCAGTGCACTTCCAGGAGCAGCACACACTCAACAGCTTAAATAGTTATTCCAGCCACCAAACATTCTCCCAATCTGGACCTCCTCATGCAGTAGGATGCATGACTTGACTCTCAAATATTTCTGTGGACTTCCCAAACCTGTTGCAAACCATCTGAAGAAACAGTGGACAGCATCAGACAAAAATGCTGAGCATCCCTGCACAAGAGGGAAGCAGCCCTTGCAGCTTGGCAGATGCCAGCTTAGGGCAACCAACAGCACATGAAAACAGGGCTGGAGCAGCCCCTGGCACCATCCAAACCATTTAGCTGCTTCTTTCCTTGAAGCTGTGCCTGATCCCAGCTGCACTCCTTTCCTCTTCCTTTGCTGCACGTCTGGAGGCCTGAGCTCTGAGTGCTGGATGGGAATTACATTTTCATAAATGTTCCTACTTCTCAAGGGAACTGCTCTGCTGACACTTCAGAGGAACATTTGTCATATGAAAAGTGGTGGCTGGAGCACTGAAGAGACAATCTTGGTCCCACCTCCCCAGCATCCTTGTTGCCTGGCTGCACCAGTTTGGATGGTGAGAAGTGCCAGCCAGGGAGCAGCCGTGCACAGTGGGCATCCTGTGTCATCCTGGGCATCCTGTGCCCCCACCAGCTGAGAGACAGCTTTTCTTTCAGCAATCCTGCTCCCTCCTGGGGCACCCCACGATGAGAAATCCTCCTGGGATGATGAGAGACATGGCAGACCTATCCCAGTGAATCTGCTCATGAACTTTTTTCTGTTAGAAACACTCCTCACTTCTCTGCCAGCACCAAGTCCCCACTCACTGACAGTGGCTTCCAGAAGTGTCCTGTGCACCACTGTGTCAGTGGTGCAAACAAGACCTCCTGGCATCAGTCACAGCTGCCTCTGGTGGCCCAAGCTTTGAGCACTGCCTGTGACTTGCAGTCATGAGTCATCTTCCTCTCCAGGAGCTGAGCTCAGAGCTGTAGAAAGCTCAGAGGACAGCTTGGGCCTTGCCTGGTCTGGTGATGCACAGAAAAGACACGTTCACATCTTCTCTCCAGCCCAGGAACAGGCAGATCCGACCATCTGCTTCAGCCTGGGAGGACACTTTGAGCCTGGTGCTCAGCAGAAACTCAGGATGGGATGGGATGGGATGGGATGGGATGGGATGGGATGGGATGGGATGGGATGGGATGGGATGGGATGGGATGGGATGGGATGGGAATTTTATCACCTGCATCAGAGCATCCCCACACTGGGGTACCTGTGCTACAACACGTGCCTGACTGACAAAGAAATACCTGACTGCCCATGGAAACACTGAGGGATAAGATGCCAGAAAAACGAAACCAAGCACAAACTGATCTACACCAAGTCAGTGTTACACACAAAAAAAAAAAAAAATCTTCACGGAACATTCTCATCAGTTACAGCAGGGCCACGGTTTGAACACACACACACTGACTGTGACCTGCACGAGTTCACGATCTGAGAGGAAACACAGGCCCATGCTTTATCTTTGGACACCAGGAGAATCAAAATAAAGGTTCTGCCAAAACGCCTGGCCAAACACCCTACCAAGACCTATTCTCTTCTGCCTTTGTTGACCTGCTGATTTTGGTCCAACTCGCTCTCGCCACCGGAGGCAGACAGAATAAATTCCTCTCCCATCTCAGCTGCTTTCAAGCTCTATGTGTGAGCATGAACTGCTTTCCTCCATGGAGCCAGAAAAGTCCTCTCTGCAAACCCCACACCCATGTGTCCACAATTAGGTCTCGGTACCCCATGCCAAGCCATGCAGAGCCTTATTTATAGTGCTAAACTTTCACTTCTCACCAATTATCTGAATTACCACTGAAGTTAGGCAGATGTTGGCGTTGTAAGCTCTCGCTGTATAGCTGCAAAAAGAAAAGGTCAGGGCTAAGGCTGGATCTGCATTCGTCAGCTTTGTTTGCTTTGTCCGATGCCAACGCTTCTCCAGTGCTGGAGAACAATTGGTTTGTACTCAGAGCAAGAGATCACATAAATGATCATCTCTGGGAAGAGTTAAATGTGTTTCTGGAAGAGCACTGAGATGTCCTGTTGATTTAGTGCAAATCTCATTGATAGTTGGATCGTATGGGACAGCATGGCGGGCTTGAAGAATCATCATTCCTGCAAAATTTGTCAGGATGACCTCAGATCAGAATATTTATCTTTGGCCAAACAGACAAAATAAAGAGGCACAGAGATCCTTGAGGAAGGGAAGTGGGACACTGCAGGACTGCAGCATGGTGGTGGTTTTCTGTCTCTCCTCTGAAGAGGTTCCTGGAGCCCGGCACTGGGATAAGCCACTGTCCCTCCTCATGGCACAGCTGGTCCTTCCCTGGGACCACTGGAGAGACAAGAACAGGAGAAACCCCTGTGGCACTCAAGGGATGATTGCAGGGCACACTGAGAAGAGCCACTGCCACCACCACAGCAGCCTTTCCTGGATAAATACAATTTTGCTTGCTACTGATGCTGTCAGATGGAAGTGAGGGACCAGAGAGCTGGCCCTGGAGCCACTCCAGTGCCACCATCTTCCAGCTGCCACCTCCTTGCTCCACTTTCTGCCTGGTGCATAGCACAGAGATTAAAGGGATTCTGAGAGGAGGAAACAACAAGTAATGTATCTCCAGCTCCCCTTCACACACTCACACAGCTCCTTCAGCTGCTCAGCGTCTGCAGGCCAGGGAGAGACAGCGAAAGTTCAGTTACGAAGATTTACTTCAGCCCTCTTTAATATCGGCCTGGAATCCTTCAAAAGGGATTCAGACTGACCATGAGTCATGGAGCACAGCTAATCCTTCCCAAACCTGGGGAGCAAACAGAGCCTCACACCTGCCGGGCTCGGGAGCGTTCCCAAAGCGATGGCGCACGGCTCGGCACAGCTCCTTGGGGCTTGGCACCTCGGGGGCTGATCCCTCCTGACTCTCTGAGAGCTACACAGCTCTGGAGCTGCTGCTGTCACATGTCACAGCCCCTGGGCTGTGCAGGATGGTGTGGGGGACAGCCATGAGCTGTTTGAGACTTTCTACCCTTTTCCAAGAGAGTCAGTGTGGCTCCTTGGGGCTTGGCACCTCAGGGGCTGATCCCTCCTGACTCTCTGAGAGTTACACAGCTCTGGAGCTGCTGCTGTCCCTTGTCACAGCCCCTGAGCTGTGCAGGATGGTGTGGGGCACAACTGTTTGAGACTTTCTACCCTTTTCCAAGAGAATGTGGCTCTTTGGGGCTTGGCACCTCAGGGGCTGATCCCTCCTGACTCTCTGAGAGCTACACAGCTCTGGAGCTGCTGCTGTCACATGTCACAGCCCCTGAGCTGTGCAGGATGGTGTGGGGCACAACTGTTTGAGACTTTCTACCCTTTTCCAAGAGAGTCAGTGTGGCTCTTTGGGGCTTGGCACCTCGGGGGCTGATCCCTCCTGCTTCTCTGTGAGCTACAAAGCTCTGGAGCTGCTGCTGTCCCATGTCACAGCCCCTGAGCCGTGCAGGATGGCGTGGGGCACAGCCATGGGCTGTTTGAGACTTTCTACCCTTTTCCAAGAGAATGGAGGGTGGTAAATCAGAGCTCTGCACTTCCTGCCATCCTCGGCAGGGTTTTACAGCTGACAAAGCCTGCACACGGAGCAGGGACGCCCCAGGAGACCGTGCCTCGCAAATAAAAGAGATTCCATTAAATGTTGGCTTTTTCTTCCCTATTCACCACATTATTAAAAGTCCAGCAGGAACTGAAAGCAGCTTTATTGACTTTATTTGGGTTCCTCAGCACCCTGGTGTCCTCCTGCCTGTGACACTGTGACAGCCAGGGTTGTGCTGTGGCCGTGCCCCACGTTAGCAGCGGTCACTGCCAGGTGCAGACATCCCTTTGGGATGTTGGTGAGCCCAGCTCCAGCAAAACCAACAGGCAAGAGAAATCTTGTCAAAACGGGAAGGCTGCCTTTCACCAGGCCATTGCAAGGGAATGGCAGCTGTGGGAATAAATCATGAAGCAAAGAATGCCCCACAAATTGACTGTCCTAGAAATGCTGAAAGGCACGAGAATTTATGGACGCAAAGACCCACAAAGTTTACTTTTCCTGGAGAATCATTTGAAAAATATGTTTGGAGAGCCCACTGTTGGTTCCATAATGAGGCCAGCTTACAAATAAACCAGCAATGAGCCTTAAAAACAATCCTGGTTCATTTGAAAAGAATGCAGGGACAATGCAGAGCCCGTCCTCCGCTCCTCAGGGAGGTGGCAGTGTTGCTTTGTACATGCTGGAGGAATTGTTACAGACTGAGATTTTTTTTTTCAAATGAACAGCAGTGTACCAATGTACCAACAAAATTTAAGGAATGACTTAATCCAATGAAATGTAAGATCAGAGCGATATGGAAACCACACCAAAGACCTGGACCCAGGCTTTGTATAATTCAGCCAGACTAGGACACTTGTGTTTGCACACACACTCTGGGGTTTTCAACCAATTGCCAACTTTGTATTTGCTGAGAAAACAAAGTTTAAGTTGACCACCCAGCTATCTAAGAGATCCTGATAACACCACTCATGTCTCCCATCAGTGCCATAAATCTCCCCTTTCATTATCTCCAGTGAGTAAGGAGGCAGAAAACACACACACGGCGTGGGTGACATGCCAGAGCGGGTGCATGTTCCAACGTGACTGCCCTGTCTGGATTTAAAGCATCCCGTACAGCACACGCAGCTGATTTAGCTGCACATCCTCCCAGATAATATTCCCAGGGAGAACTTCACCTCTGGGAAGGTCAGAGAAAACACCTTGAGAATGATAATTTTTGGCGGTTTTTTTTGGCACTGCTGTTAAAATTTGCCGTATGTTACGACCATTAAAAAAAAAACAAACAAAAAACCAAAAAAACCCCCAAAAAAACCAAAAACAACAAACCAGAAACAACAAAACAACAAAACCTACAAGTCAGGACACCCACTCCCAAAGAGAGAATACTTACTGTAGATGCAGCCAGCGACTAAAGGCATGAACATCCAGCAGAGGGGCTGATCTAGAAGCCACCGTCCCATAGTTCACCTTCACTCACCTTCACTCAGTGCACCTCCTGGGAGAAGCCCCTGCCTGGCTCTTGCCCTGACTCAGGAACCAGAGGCATGTTTGACTCTGCACGCCCTCCGCCAGCGGCAATCAATCGTGAGCCTCCGGTTTTATTCCTCTGATGATGTCACTTTAAATACTTCTCGCGTTCCATTTGTTATTTTTACTTCTAAAAATGACGCATTTCTTCAAAATCATTTTTCTCCAATTAGTCACGACTTTTTTTTTTTTTTTTTAACGGAACGAGCTGGGCTGCCTGACTGTCAAGGGAGAGAGAGAGAGTGCCGGGCCCGTTCTCTCTCCGGGGTTTATCCCGCACAGACCCGCAAAGAGCACCTGGAATACACGGACGGGTGTCAGGCACCTTGTTTATCCCAGATGCCCTTTTTGGCTTCCTGCCCAAATCCTTCGCAGCATGGCCCGGAGCAGGAGAGCCGGGAGCTGCAGTTTTTTTACCGAAATAAACCACAGACATAAATCAGAGACAGTGAGAAAAAAACCAGGAGGGGGGAAAAAAAATAATTAAAAAAAAAATAAATAAAAAAAGGCAAGAGAGGGGAAGGAAGATGAAGTCTCTCCACTTGTGGAACAGCCTGTGTAAGAGCAAAGCCGTGACAGCTCCACAACCCCTCGAGCTTTTCGCTCGCATGCTGCTTCCGAGCCTTTAATGCCAAGCACTCTGCGGCTACGGCTTGACAGAGAGAGAAGTTTTAAGAGAAAAAAATCTCAAGGTTTGTTTTTTGTTTTGTTTTTTTTTTTTTTCCCTACCTGATCTGAACTTGCTCCGAATCAGCAAGGAATGCTCAGACCCCAGGAGCGTCATGGTTGACTCGGTGGGACCAGATCCAGACGCCCCTCACTTTTAAACCATTAACTTCCTTCCAGAGGGGAAAAAGCCGAGCAAAGCTTTTCCTGGTGCTCAAGATTCATCCAGCTCTCCTGAGCTCTCTGCTGGCTGTTTTTACAGCCGGCTGGCAAGGAGCAGCAAGCGGCTGGGTAAGGTTTGGTCCCATCCAGCCCTGACCCTGGCAGGGATACCGACTGCTCCCCCTGTGCGGTGCTGAACTAATGAACGCGGAGCCAGCGGGAGCAACTTTACTACCAGCAGCTGGCTGTCCTGGCTGATGTCATCGTCTAGCGGGGGAGCAGCGACTATCGGAAAGGGTCTTAGCAAAGACAGAAGTTTGATATCTGATCCTAATTACTACCGGCCCTACGCAGACCAATCCCGGCGCTTCCCCGTCTGCCGCCGGCTTTTGGGAGCCGATGGAAATATCAACAGAGCCGGGGTTTTTAACTCTTTGCAGAGTGCTGGGAACACACGGTTCCCGCAGCCTGGAGGGGAGGGAGGGCTCCGCTTCCCAAAAGCGAGGGGAAGGGATAAAGAGAATGGTTTTGGGGAGGTGATTCTGGTCCCGGTCAGGGAGGTGGCTGCGCTGCCGCTGTGAGCACCGGGATGCTCAGGTGTGGTGTCACCTGCGCGTCCCTGCTGGGCAGAGCTGTGCCCTGAGCTGTACCCCGACCTTCCTCAGTGCGGGGCTTTATCCAAGGGGTTATCCAGCGGAGATGCTCCCAACGTGCTGCAGGCACCCGGAGGTATCGCGGTGCTGTCGGGGCTAAACCCTGGCTCAGAGTGCCGCAGCGATCCCAAGGAGGGTGAGGGCACTCTGAGGATCCCTCCCCACCCACCAAAGACGCTCTCAGAGGAGAGAAGCTGATGGCAAACGCACAAAATAAAGAGAAACAGACCCTTCCCACATCTGGTTCGCTTGAGTGGATGATCTGCTGGCACCTTTTTTCTGTGTAATGTAATGTAAGTAGTACAAGCCAAGCTAAGGGAAGGACAGAGCTCAGCTTCCCTGACACCTGGATTTCACCTGAGGAAGCTGCCTAAATTCCCTCTAGGTCATAAAAATAGTTCAGGACAGGTTTGAAATTTTGTTGGGATTGGTTTTTTGGTGGTTGGTTCTTTTTTGGTTTGTTTGGGTTTTTGTTTTTTTTTTTGGTTTTTTTTTGTTTTTGTTTTTGTTTTTTTTTTTGTGTGTGTGTATGTATTTTGTTGTTTGTTTTGGGGTTTTTGTTGTTGTTTTTTGGTTTTTTTTGGTTTTGCTTTTTTGTTTGTTTTTTTTTGTTTTTGTTTGTTTGTTTGAATTTTATTTTACTTCATTTTAATCCCGTGTTTCTGGGATGTGCTCCTAAACAGTTTGGGTTGGGGATAGGAATTTCACACTCATGGCCCCAGAGGCTCTGATTCATCAGTGCCCCAATACAGCAGAGAACCCCTGGGGTCTCTCACCCTCATGTAGACCATAGCATGTGATAGAACCACACAGGCACAGAATCATTTCGGTTGGAAAAGCCCTCTCAGATCATCCAGTCCCTACTGCCAACCCAGCCTTGTCAAGCCCACCACTGCCCACGTCTCTAAGTAGCTAATCCACACATTTATTGAACATTTCCAGGGATGGCCATTCCACCACTCCCCTGGGCAGCCTGTTCCAATGCCTGAACGCTCTCCCAGTGAAGAAATTTCTCCAAAATCCTGGCACAACTTCAGACCATTTCCTCTTGGCCTATTGCTTCTTACCTGACAGCTGAAGTTAGTGAGGCTGTCCTGAGCTGAGCTCCCTGCTTACCGTGGGCTGGGTATGATTTCCTGCTCATGCTACATCTGATAAAGTGGATTTTCCTTAATGACTGGCAAGGGAGAGATGACTTAGATAAATTAATCTCCAAGCATCGAGCTGATAAACAGAGTTCTGCTGTATTGTCTAGCAAGGTGGCAAGAGTCTTGTTCCTAATTTTTCCTCATGTTTGGTCCACTGTACTTGAAATGTCCTCTCTAATGGAGTCAACATCACAATCACAACAACAAACAAACTCCACCACCATGCAGAACCACGCCATGAACAGCTCAAGGGCAAGGCAGGACTCACTGACACCCTGTGACTCAAACTGCAGGGTTTTGTACTTCTTTGCTTTGCAAGCTCCTGTTTGATTTACTGCTCCTGCTGGCCAAAGCTCCACTCAGGTATCCCTGCTCCCTTTGGGGTTTTCAATGCCTGCCTTCCTTCCTTCCTTCCTTCCTTCCTTCCTTCCTTCCTTCCTTCCATCCATTGGGAGGGATGGAGATACATTTTTCTCAGGACATGACACAGCCTATAACCAGCTCTAATTTGTTGACTCATCTCAGCAAATTGCTCAACTGCTGAACTCCCAGCCCAGAGCTGATGTTTCCCTGTGATGGTCATTACGTGGTGAGAGTCAGCCCTGGCTACGTGTGCTCTCCATGTCCTCAGGAAACAGAGGAACGTTGTCTCTCATGAACCTCAGAGGAGAGGGCAGGACTGAGATCCCACCACAGATATTGACCCATTTTCCTGGCTGTTGCCTGCTTTAAGTAGCCCAGGAATATTTATCTACCCCACAAGGTCCTCATGAGTTTCCAGAGCTGTGATAGCCCAGCCCTCATGTTTAGATGTGTCTGCATTACTCAGGTCACTGTTCAGCTGTGAAAAGGGCCTCACCACCGGCTGCACCACCACACAGGTCCCTGCAGAGACCACAATTGCTTCCCATTCCCCTGTGCCCAGCTCTGCTATAAGCACCTCTGTTATAAATGGGGTCATATTGGCTGCAGGGAGTGAAAAGAGGGAGCCTCAAATGCCAGAATAAATTAGTCATGGCAGGGGATTCCTTTGAACTGAGAAGTCACACCCCAGAGCCACGGGGGATGTCAGCTCAGTGCTGCTCACCAGATCCCAGGAAGCCATCCCTCCTAATCTTCCAACACACCCTATTGTTTATGGGACTGATTTATTTTAAAGCAGATTGTTTGTTTGCATGTGGATTTGCAACTATGGGAAAAAAGAACCGAATGGAGCTGAAGTTCCAGTGAAACCCTCTGGGGACTTGGAGGGGTCAGTGTGTGACAGTGCCTGTGCCAAAGAAGGGGAGTTTCCCCAAACCTGGTGTTCTGCCAGTCGTGTCTGCTCAGATTGCCCTCTCCTGTGGGAATGACACTGGTTTGTCTTTGACTTCTTTTCTCTAGCACCTGGCAGCTCCATTTGGAAAAGACCCTTCCTGCCATGGCCTTATTTCTTGAGTCTTCACAGCATGCTCTGGAAAGACAGATCTGCTGGTAGGGACTCCCAGCCCTGACTCCCCCATCCCGTGTGTAGAGCAGTGATAATTTGCTGTGTGCTTGTGCAGCTGTGGTGTCCAAGCTCCCACAGGGAGGGACAGTTCTGTGCTGAGTGTCCCCAGGCTGGCACAACTCTGAGTCCTGAAGGAGTGGGAAGGATGGAAAAAGCGTTGCCTTTACAATTATGTTGCTCAGGAGGAATGCATTCTTCCATTCACACCCAGCACAGAGTACAGAGCTGTAGTCAAGGGCAGGTATCACAGGGAAACAACCAGTAGCCAAGGCTCACAAGGAGCTCTGGACATCCTTGGAAGATGCCAGGATGTCACCATTGTGGTAAAGAATGGAAGAAGTCTTTCCCTGAGAAAGAATTTCCCCTGAACTGGCTCATTAGTGGATCTGAATTCAGGGCAGATATGAACCTCCTGCTCTGAGACTGCACCAGCACATGCTGCTCATCATGGCCTTTAGGAACCTGAAGAGAAATTGTCTTCTCCTTGTGTGCCTGGGGGTGAATTGCACAGAAAAGAGCTCCTGTGGCTTTCACATGGCAAGCAGTCATGACATTCCTCTGCAGGACCTGGGACTAACAGGGGCTTTCTGAGCTGCAGCTAGCAAGGCAGCAGAGACCATCTAGAGAACTGGGAAGCAGTGCTTCACACTGCCACTGTGAAGAAGAGGTGGTCTCCAGGGACCAGCTCAGAAAGATCCTGCCTGTGTCCTAGCTCAGGACTTGCCCAGAGCATGGGATTTCCTTTGGTCAGGGAGCTGGGAGCAGGGATGCTCCAATCCTTCACTTCTGATAGCACCTGGTAAGCACCACGGCAGCAGCATTCCACTGTCCTGAATTTGCCACTGTCTGCCACACTTTTAAGTGGTCTGTCCCCTCCCTTCTCACAGAGCTGGAGGGCTGGAATTTATGGCAGAGATGTCATGAGCTCTTGCCATTCCCACAGCAGACAGCCTTGCTTGAGTCAGAGCTGTGAACTATTTATCACAGTGCTGCAAGCACCCAAGCAAGGTCCCTCAATTTGTGAAGGTCCAGAAAATATTATGCAATTGACAACATGAACACAGAAATACTTCTGCACTTTGCTAAAGCTACTATTAAGCTGCCTGAATGTTTTCATCATAATATTTATTTCTTTGTAAATACACTGAATTCTCCGATCCCGACTCAAAACAAGAAAGATCAGAGAATGAAAATAGGGAGATGACATAGCTGTTTAAAGATTATGTAAAATGTTTTTTTGCTAGCATAAATATTTGATTGTAAAACTCTGGCTGTTGTGTTTACTGAGCAGGGATGTGCAGTGAGTGTGGAGAGCTGCCAGAGCCGGGCACTGTGCTGGAGGCTGTCCCATGTCCCATGTCCCATGTCCCATGTCCCATGTCCCATGTCCCATGTCCCATGTCCCAATCCCTGGCTCCAGGCAGATTGTCACTCCTGACACTTTTTTGCTTTGCAAGCTCCTGTTTGATTTACTGCTCCTGCTGGTCAAAGCTCCACTCAAGTATCCCTGCTCCCTTTGGGGTTTCCAATGCCTTCCTTCCTTCCTTCCTTCCTTCCTTCCTTCCTTCCTTCCTTCCTTCCTTCCTTCCTTCCTTCCTTCCTTCCTTCCTTCCTTCCTTCCTTCCTTCCTTCCTTCCTTCCTTCCTTCCTTCCTTCCTTCCTTCCTTCCTTCCTTCCTTCCCTTTCCTCCTCCAGGGGGTACCAGTGGTGGATGATGGAGGTACCTCTTTCTCAGGAGGTGACACAACCTATAACAAGCTCTAATTTGTTGAAGGACAGACTGGCCCCTCAGCAGAGAGGTGGCTGCAGCTGCTCCATCAACTCCAGGAGCCTCAGGAGGGAGGGCAGAGGGGATCAGAGCAGGTGAAGGAAGAGTTAAAGGCTCAGGGTCTGAGGCTGGTTTGAGGGAGGTCAGCGGGAGGGGTGATGCTCTCCATGGGGTCGCTGGCTGGAGCACAGCTCAGGTCAAGTGGGGTGTGCTGGCAGGAGCTCAAGGCACTCAGGGACCTCCTCTGTCCCATGCAGAGCAGGGGGAAGGGCCAGGCCAGCCACAGCCCGTGTTGTCCAGAGGCATGGGATGTGGGATGGGAAGTACCAGTAGCTGCCTCCTGACTCATGGCTGTGGTGGGACACCCAAGGTCAGGGCTCTGGCCTCGCTGGGAGGTCCAGCAAGGCAGCACCACATGCCCTGAGCATGGCCCTGGTGTGGACTCACAGGCACTGGAGGGTCTGGTTCCCCTGTCCCTGTGGGGAGGAGAACTGGGGAAAGGCTCTGGGAATTCCCTGGGGGCACAGCTGAGGGGGTTGTGCAGTGAGTGGGACTGTGAATTTCTGTGTTTCACAGCTGGGGCAGGCGAATTTCTGTTTTAATCCGCTGGAGATGACATTCATGATGCCCAGGCCCCCAGATTTTGCTGACCTGTGTCCCTCCTCACCCTTCACTCTGTGGGGGTTTCCAGAGCTCCTTGGCAGCCCAGGTGCCAGAGGGGCTGCACGAGTCCCTTTGGTCCACGGAGCAGCTGGATGCTCAGGCAGGGCAGACACTGCCAGGCTGTGATGAAATGATGAAACATTCTCAGATTAATTCAGTTGTGTAAAAAAAAAAAAATCCATTTAAAAATTGCTCAAATTGTGGATTTTTTTCCAATTGAGTTGGGCATCAAGTATATAGCCTAGTTTTACTAGCTGACACATCAGTGTGGGGAGGAATTTTGTGTTAAAAAGGGTTTGTTTTCTGTTTATTTCGTTTTCTGAATGAGTGTTTTCTTCAAAGTACAATATATGACCATTAAAAAACCCTGTAAACACGATTTTCATTCCTCATTATCAGTTTTCATCCTACCTACCTACAATCTATCATGTTATTCATCATCACGACTAGAGCAGCGTTTGAGATATGCAGCGGGACACGGTAATGAAGATGCACTGTAGAATTTCTGAAGTGGAAAAAAAATACTAAGGTGGACAAGCCTGCAGCATCCCAAGAGCTGAGGAGGCTCCAGAGGGCCCAGCCAAGGGTGACCTGGCTTCTGTTCCCTCTGCAGCAGGACTTCGGGCGAGTCACGTCTCCCTTTTCGGTTTCTTTATCTCTAACTGGCCCTAATGAGGCTAACCCCTCTGTAAAGCTCTTGGAAATCTCCCACCGAGCAGGGCCAGATAAGAGCTGTGTTGCTCTAAGCCTCAGAGAGCAGCTTGCACCACCCCATCTCTGCTCCCATCACCTCGATGTTCCCCATCCTCATCCCTCCCTCCTGCCCACGGAGCCACCTCAGCCCTGCACCAGGAGGGTGTTTTGGGGAGGGGTGTGACCAGCACTAGGGAGGGGCACAAAGCAAAGCCTGGGTTAGTGGCTAAAGCCCCAGATATACATCGGATGGGCTTGGGAGCACGATGTATTCCTGGAATGCCTTCTGGTCTTTATTAAAATGAAACCACAGCCAGCCCAAGAGAGCTCATCGCCCAGGCACCGGGCCAAGTATAAGTTACTTCTACAAATATTTATTTAACCATATCAATGACAAACTCTTTTGTATAAATGTTTTTATTTAATCATAATTTACCAATTATTTTAAATCAATTGTTTGCCTGCTTTCTAAACACTAATCAAGAGGCTTGCATTAGCATTACTCAGGCGGATTAGATGCATTATTTCGCCGAATCTTATGCCATTGCTGGCCTGCCTTGGCCATGGAAGAGGGTGCAGATGGAGCCCAAATTTCACTCAAACTGTCAGATTCCTGGAGGGCTGTGCATGCAGCACTGCCAGCCCGCCCCACCCAGGTGACCTCTGGGCTGAGCTGAGTGCCTCAGGCACAGGGATGCACAGACACTGATCCCACCTGGGGCTCTCAGGACAGGATTTTCTTTTGGTCTCCCTGTGCCCTGTTCTCATGGAGATGTTGGCTCCATCACTGATGCTTTGAGTGCCCTGCCCTTGTCCTGTTTAACCCTTACACCTAAGCCCAGAACTTTCACTGCTGCTCCTCAGCCCAGCTCTGGCAGGAATACATGAGCATGGCCATGGTGCTTTTGGGGCAGAACAGGAACCAGCTCCCCCTCACACATGGACCTGCTCCAGCTCAGTTCTCTCACTTCTGCTCCTGGCATTAGACAATGCTGAAAAGCAGAGAATCTGCACTTCTGCAGGGCTCTGCCTGCCCGGGAGATCCCTGAGCTGTGGTGAGGGCACCCAGCAGAGCTCACAGCACACAGCAGCCTCGGGGGCCATCTCATCCTGCACAGCCACGCAGACCCGGGGCAGGAACAGGAATCTGCTTGTTGCCATCTGCAAGTGCTGTTTATTTATAAAATTTCAGGCTGCTACTGTCCTGCACCTTGGCTGGCTGCTCGGCAGCGCCTGCTGCAAGCTCCGCTCACGCACGGGTCTGTTCAGCATCTGCCTTTCCCGGGAGCTGCCAGCTTCCCCAGGACCCAATTCCCCCTGCAGTTCTCCACAGGGCACTGGACTTTTGCTGCCAAAATCCCCCTCACAAGCTTTTTTTTATTATTATTATTTTTTTTTTTTTGCTGTCTTCTTCCAGCAGTCACTGTCTGCTCGGAACTGGGAGCGGTGCAGCCGGGAGAGCTGGTGCTTTATCCCACTTCCAGCAGCCTCCTCTTGGTCTGTGCTACTCAAGGAGGAGAGAAAGCAGAGGCTTTGAAATCCTCCCTGATGGAGAGGGGCATGATGGAGGTGCCAAACTTTGCAAAACACAGACTTGGAAATGAACAACCCCGAGCACAGACTCAGTCGCGGCGCTGCAGCAGAGACCCGAAATCACCGGCAAATTCCTTCCAAGATAATTCAACCCCAAACAAACAAAAAAAAGAGGAACTGGGCCAGCTTGGATAGAGCTATGGGACTTACCTACTATTTTAAAGATGGCAAAAATAGAAATCAGTGCTGTATATAACCTCGTAATGTTTATGTTTGGGGTTTTTTTCTAGAGGTGCCGCTGGAGCCTGAGCAGTGCAAACACGGGCTGTGTGTGCCCATGGCCAGAGCCCTGCAACCAGAAAATGTCACAGCACTGGTGACAGGAGCTGCCTGCTGCTGGCTTGGGAACACACAGGGAAGTTCTTTGGGCAGGTCTCTGAAATGCTGTGTAGACACAGACCTGGTGTCTCTAATGCAGGTGAAGGGGAAACTCCTGGAAATAAAATCATTCTGCACACAGCTCTAAAAAACCTTTCAGTTCTGAGGGAAAACGAGCCAAATGTGCCTGCTTTATGATCTCTCATTTCTTACAAACTTCTTTTTAGAAATCAACTAATTTTTTTTTTTTCCATTTTCCTTGAAAGTACTAAGGGATTTTTCAGAGCCTCACATCTCTGGTTGAGAAGGAGGAGACTCCCTGAGAAGCCCACACCTGACCCACGCTGGCTGTAGGATGTGGCTCCTCCCTGTGCAGGTGGGAGTGACAGTGGTGGAACAACAAGGGATGCCTCCAGCCCCTGTGAGAGCTGCACTCATCCTTCCCAACTGGATTGCCTTCAAATGAGATGTGGAGTTCAGCTGTCATCTCATGTCACAGACTGCAAGGTGTGACATTTTTTTCCTGACCAAGATCACAGACAAGGTAATGTGAAGATCACTGAGACCCTTGGTGGCACTGCAACATCTGAGTCTGGTCAGTGTGAAGAACCACAGCACCAGGTGGTCCAAAGGGATAAAAGGGTTTGAATCCACAGTAAGAAAAAGAAACTGCCTGGAGATGATCCACAGGAAAGGCAAAATCCAGTGAAAAGCATCTCTGTTGTGAAATAGCAAATATTTGTGTAGGACAGGGACAAGTGGAGGAGAGTAGATGTGCTGTAGGACATTTATTCCAATTTATTGTCTCTGAGGAGTGGGCCCCACGCCATGCAGCTTCAGACCCCTAATCCCAAACTGGTCATCCAGACACATCTGGAAATGTTAAATATAGTGGGGAGCAAGGAAGGATTCCTGGATTCTGTACTCATTTTAGGCCGAGTATTTACGTAAGATACTTTTCTTATCTTCCTGGACTATTTATAGTTTTGTTTGTATGTTTGGGACACAGACTATCCTACTATGCTTCAATAAATCTGAAATATCTTTGCTGACAAAAAGAAATGTCGTCTGCTGTTCATGGAAAGAGGGAAATCTTTGTGTTGGGCTACTTGTACAGTTAATATTTTAGCAAATGCTGTCTGGGCAGATGTTGACTCATACAAATTCTTAATTTTTATTTATTTGACGAAAAAAAAAAAAGCTAAAAATTAAATGTTTGAGTCAAAGGACCTCCAAACTATGAAAGCTAAGAATAAACTAGGCATAATAAACCTTCCTTCCCAAAGATCTCCCATTGTCACTATCACTCCCCACCACACAGATCAAGACAATGGAAAATGACTCTCAAAGGTCTGCCATCACCAGAAGGGTGCTGGTGATGTTGTGCAAAAATGAGGCTCGTTCCCAGATGGAATTTCAGGTGTTAACCCCCAAACAATCCACCTGCCACCGAGCTGGTAACCTGGGCAAAGGGGGCAAGAGTGAGTGAGTGGAGCAGTAATAAAAAAACAATTTTTATTTTTTTTTTGTCAAGTGAAGGAAGGTTTTTTTTTGATTTTTATAGAAGGTATGAGATTCTGCAAGTGACGGGGTGCTTTGATTTTGGGCTCAGCACAGGTAATTCTGTCAGGTTGCCAAGCAGGGTGATTTAAATAACTCCTTCCAAGCCTCTTTTAATAAAACCATCTCTAAACACATCCAGTTTCTCCGGACAAAAAGGTACAGAGGGAGCTTCCCAGAGTCCTTGGATCCGTGTAAAATGAGATTTATGGATTCCCTGCGAGTGGGGGTGGCAGGCACAGCCCCAGAACCTTTCTCCTGGAGCAGTTTCAGGGCTGTTGGTGCAGAGCACCAGGGTGTGGGATGAGGGAGAGCCAAGGTGTGCTCAGCCCTGACCCATCCCACCAGGCTCAGAGGGGCAGCTCATGAGCTACCTGACCTCCCCCTGGCAATGAAAACAGGCAGGCTCTGCTCCTTTAATAGCTGGAAATGAAAGGAGGCAGGTTTGCTTGATTCCAATTTACCCCGAGATTTCATTTTAATGGAGGTTTGATAACTAAATGGAAAACAAATGTGGGATATTAAAGGGAGGGAGGGAGGGAGGGAGGCAGCCCAGCCCGGCCCCGGCGGCGGGAACGGGACCGGTGCAGGAACATTTTTCTAAAGATCCCTTCTGGAATGTTATTTTGAACTCCTTGAAACGCCAAAGGTTTTTTAGACGTCGTGTGTGTTTTTGTTAAGCGTCCCTCGGGAACCCTGGGTTTAAAATTAGTCAAACTCTTTCACTTTTTTTTTTTTTTTTTTTTTGAAAACCCTGCCCGAAAATAGTTGATATAAAATTTGGTGGGAATTCTGCTGAGAGCTTAAATTGGCCGAAGCAGACGACCTAATGGGAATGACATTTGGGGAAAAAATGCGAAAAACCTGGTTTTCTTTCTGGCTTCCAATGACATAATCAGGGCATGGCAGGGCTGCCTGCTCCTCTGAGTATGGCCCTGACCCTGGGGCTCTGGTCACCAGTTTCCCTCGTACGGGAGAAGGAGGGAAGCAGCTGGGAGAGAGCTAAAAGAGGGAGATGACTGCTCTGGTAGGGTACTGCCCGTCCTCTGTGGTTGGATTCCTCTGTGGGCTGTTCATCACCCTCAGAGTGCAGGGCCTGGCCAGCAGGTCAGCAACAGCCACATCTCTGTCCAGAGGTGTGTGGTGGGACACCTGGCTGGTGCTCATGCTCGGGATAGGAGGAGCAGACAGGATCTGATGGAAAAGGAAACACAGGGAGAGTTCTCTGGGTGACACCTCCAGGCTCATCTTCCTGACAAAGATCTCTGTGACAGCTTCTGCATGAGCCTGTGTCACCTCGCCCTCCCTGCTTTGGCTCAGGGCCCTGGTCCTGCTGTGCTCTCTGGGGTGTGAGGAAGGGTTGCATTGGCAGCCACAGTCATAAAAAGGAACTGCCTGGTGATGACCTACAGGACAGGCAAAATCCAGTGAAAAGCATCTCTGTTGTGAAATAGCAAATTCCTGTGCAGGATAGGGACCACTGGAAGAAAGCAGATGTGCTGTAGGACATTTAGTCCAATTTATTGTCTCTGAGGAGTTGCCATGCATCCCTGCTTGGCAACCTGACAAAATTACCTGTGCTGAGCCCAAAATAAAAGCACCCTGTCACTTGCAGAATATAAAAAAAAAAAACAAAACAAAAACAACAACAAAACAAAAACAACAACAAAAAAAAAAACCCAAAAAAACCAAAACAAAAAACCAAAAAAAAAAAAAAAAAAACCAAAAAAAAAAACCAAAACAAAACCTTCCCTCACTTGACAAAAAAACATTTTCTTTAACATGTTTCTTTATTATGCTCCCCTCACTCACCCTTGCCCCTTTCTCACCTTTTTGCCCAGGTTGCCCAGTGTCAGCTCCTCCATCAGCTCCTCCCAGCTCAGCAGTGAGCTGTGGTGCTTCAAAACACATCCCAGAAACACGTCTGGGACCTTCCCCAGCCCGGTAGCTTATTTCCTGGAGTCGTTTTGTCACTTTGGGAGATAAAGCTGCCTTCACACACCTCAGGTTCCTCTCAGCAGAGCTGGGAGATAAGGGCTAAGGGGTGCTGGCTCCTGCTTGCCGTGAGCCTCGGAGGCTTTGGAGGACAGGCCTCTTTGGGAAGCCACCTCTGCTATCACTTTGACAGGTGTCAGCTGTGCTCTGAGCAGCCAGCCACAGGCAGAGATTAGCCAAATGTGTCTCCTGCCCGGAGTGCTCAGCCTCTCCTGACGTTGGCTGCACTACCCAGGGTGGGAAAGGATTTTGAGTTGAGATAGGGGGCTTTACTCAGAAATGGCCTGACCTGAGGACCTCACTATCAGCAGCCACAACAGAGGGGGTTCTTCCCAAGAGGTGATAAGAGGGAGGAGGGGCTCTTCTGCCACCACAGACCCCAGTTTAGTGTCTGGAGAGCAGGGCATGAGAGAGTCCTTTGCATTCTGCTTTCTGCCCCCTGAGTTGTGCCAGAGACACAGGGCAGCCAGCTGGGGAAGGGGTGACTCCTTTGGAGAAGTAGAGCTCAGCTGGGTGAGCTCTTGCTGTTGAGAACACACTTGATTTGGGGGGCTATGCAGGTGCCCCTGGAAGTTGTAACAGCCAGTGAAAAAGGCATTTTTCACTTCACAAACACACCCAGACCTGCCAGGCATGCCCTGGGGCCTCCAGCCTGGCCCTGCACCAGCAGAGTGCAGGAGCAGGGCTGGTGGGCAGCAGGGTCCTGAGGAGGTGGGATGTGGTGTGGGAAAGGAAGAATCAGTGTCTGCAGAGTGTGTTCTGGCAGCAAGGGTGCAGGGTGCCATGGAGATCCAAAAGCAGCCCAGAGCAGCAGGTGTCACTGCAGATGTGTAGGGCCACCAGCTTCTGGGGGCAGTGGGGGCACCTCAGGTTGGAGAATACTTCAGGAGAAAGAGCAGTGGCTGGCACAGATCCTTCTGGGGGTGGTGGGGGCACCTCAGGTTGGAGAATACTTCAGGAGAAAGGGCAGTGGCTGGCACAGATCCTTCTGGGGGTGGTGGGGACACCTCAGGTTGGAGAATACTCCAGGAGAAAGAGCAGTGGCTGGCACAGATCCTTCTGGGGGTGGTAGGGACACCTCAGGTTGGAGAATACTTCAGGAGAAAGAGCAGTGGCTAGCACAGATCCTTCTGGGGGTGGTGGGAACACCTCAGGTTGGAGAAAACTCCAGGAGAAAGGGCAGTGGCTGGCACAGATCCTTCTGGGGGTGGTAGGGACACCTCAGGTTGGAGAATACTTCAGGAGAAAGAGCAGTGGCTGGCACAGATGCTCAGGGAACCTGCCTTTGTCACCAGCCAGCTCAGGGAAGTCCCTCTCCAGCAAGTCACTTCTTGGCCTGCTTCCTCTCCCACACAGGGTTTACTGAGATGTTGAATTCCTCTGGGTGGGGGTGTCCCTCGTCACGCTCTGACTCCTATCCTTGTTACCTCATTGCAGGAGGCTTTTTTTTTGTTTTGTTTTTTGTTTGTTTTCTGGAATTTGTGAACGGTTGCCTGTCCAGTCAGACTGCCTGGATCTCCCTGCAGCTCCCTGCAGAGTTTTGCTTCCCAGGCATGCCCAATCTGTAGGTCAGAGTGCAGAGCCAGGCACAAGGGAGGCACGTATTCCGGGTTTGTATCCACGGCGTGCATCTACTGCAGGGGCCCCTTCTGGTAGCACTGAAAAATGGCATTCATTCCTCATGGTACCCACATTTTCATGCCAAACTAAACTTTCTTGTCCTTTTCAGAGGTATTTATAGATGGGAATCTTGACAAGAATGGGTTTCTGTTTTGAAAGGAATAGTTTTATTTGTTGCTAACTCTGATTTGAGTGTGTGTTTGTGTGTTTGTGTGTGTGTGTGTGCACGCTCGAAGGTGCAAGCAAGTGACAAAAATGCCACCTAAAGGACGTGCTAAGTGAGTCCCTAGGGAAAATGATGAGGGAAAACGAGACAGTCTTTAAAGTGGATGCTGAAAAACTCGACAGAAGCAAATCTGCTCCTCCTGGATGGTGCATGGGGCCAAGGAGAAGGGGCAGTGGAAGTGGCAGGGTCCCAGTCCTGGTGTGTTCTGTGAGCAAACAGAGCTGTGCCCACAGGGGAACCTTGGCCTCTAGACTGGCCTCACCTCACTGCAGCACGGTGGGCTCGGCCCCAGGGCCTTGCAGGAAGGAACTGGTTTTGTCCAGAGGAAAACCACTGGCTGAGAGGGGCTGTGTGGGGTTGCCCTCAGTTAGACTCACTAAGGTCTCTGAACTGACATCTGAGCTGTGCTGGGAGGATGGGCTGGCTGGGGTGGGGGGGACACAGGACATTCCAGCTTGGAAAGGGTGCTGTCAGTCAGCAGAGGGTCAGTCAGCAATGGGGACAGCCAGCAGTGGGGTCAGTCAGAAATGGGGACAGGCAGCAATGGGGTCAGTCAGCAGAGGGGACAGTCAGTAATGTGGTCATTTAGTAATGGGGACAGGTAACAATAAGGAGAGTCAACAGTGGGGTCACACAGCAATGGGACCAGTCAGCAATGGGGGCAGTCACTAATGGGGTCAGTCAGCAGAGGGGACAGTCAGCAGAGGGTCAGTCAGCAATAGCGTCAGTCAGCAGAGGGGACAGTCAGTAATGTGGTCAGTTAGTAATGGGGTCACACAGCAATGGGGACAGGCAGCAATGGGGACAGTCAGAAATGGGGAGAATCAGCAATGGGGTCAGTCAGCAGAGGGGTCAGTCAGCAATGGGGACAGTCAGCAAAGGGTCAGTCAGCAATGGGGACAGTCACTAATGGGGTCAGTCAGCAATGGGGTCAGTCAGCAGAGGAGACAGTCAGCAAAGGGGACAGTCACTAATGGGGTCAGTCAGCAATGGGGGCAGTCACTAATGGGGTCAGTCAGCAGAGGGGTCAGTCAGCAGAGGAGACAGTCAGCAATGGGGACAGTCACTAATGGGGTCAGTCAGCAGAGGGGTCAGTCAGCAGAGGAGACAGTCAGCAATGGGGACAGTCACTAATGGGGTCAGTCAGCAATGGGGTCAGTCAGCAGAGGAGACAGTCAGCAAAGGGGACAGTCACTAATGGGGTCAGTCAGCAATGGGGACAGTCACTAATGGGGTCAGTCAGCAATGGGGTCAGTCACTAATGGGGTCAGTCAGCAATGGGGTCAGTCAGCAGAGGAGACAGTCAGCAATGGGGACAGTCACTAATGGGGTCAGTCAGCAATGGGGTCAGTCAGCAGAGGGGTCAGTCAGCAGAGGGGTCAGTCAGCAGAGGGGTCAGTCAGCAGAGGGTCACTCAGCAATGGGGACAGTCAGCAATGGGGTCAGTCAGCAGAGGGTCACTCAGCAGAGGGTCACTCAGCAATGGGGACAGTCAGCAGAGGGGACAGTCAGCAGAGGGGACAGTCAGCAGATTTACTGGGTGCTTTCTCCACTGCCACACTGGCCAAGGGGACAACCACCAGAGCTGCTGGGTCCGGCCGCGCGCGTTCCTGGCAGCAGCAAACTCCAGGAACACAAGATGTCAGGCATGTCCCACCACCCCTCCCCTGGCTGGCTGCTGCCTCAGTCCCACCTCCATGTCCTGCACAGCCAATCCCTTTGGCTTTCCTGGATACAACCAGACAATTCTACCTCCCGGTACCCGCAGGCTCCCCTCCTGCGTGCCAGGGCTGGAACATTCTCCAGTCTGTGCAGGCAGATGTTGTCCAGCAGCAGGCAGTTCCATGGCATTGGGAAGGCAGCAGTGAGGTCTGATGAAAAGCCCTTTAAACCAGCTGAACAATGCCCAAAGCTGTTTGATTCTCAGCTTGCTGGTGAATACAATCACTGCTCTCAGCAAGCACAGAACTGTATTACCACTCTGGGTTGCAGTGGTGGACAGTTCCCATCCCTTCTTGGCTGCACACCAAATATCCAAATACTTTGTATTTCAAGCAAGTTTCAGTCTGCAGCCCCTGTGGTGGGGCCAGGAGTCCTCCAGAGCTTTGAATCAGAGGTACCAAGCTGCCCTTTCCTTCATGAGCAGCCCATGAAGAAAAAAAGGATCTTTAAAACCAAAATTATTTCAAATGAAGCCAGGAAGTTCAATGTCAGACAGAGTGGAAATCAGCAGACATTGCAAACAAGATGCCCTTGGCCAACTGAGACCTGCTGGTCTCAGATTTTCTCCTCCAAGGGAACCCTTTACAAGGGAGAAGAAGTCAGGAAAGGATGTTCAGATGGGGATGGGCACAGCTCCTCAGACATCTCCATTTCACATCATCCCTCTGAAAGAGGCCAAGATGCCAACTTCCCAAGCAAGCTAAGGCACCATGGCAGCTCTGGAATGCATTTCTTATTATAATTCTAATTGTGTCTTCTCTGTATTTTTGTAGCTATTTCTAATATCACAAATATTTGCACTGCCCTGATTTTCTGAGATTCACGTCAAGTTCTCAGCTTCCATCTGCTCATGGTGCCACCTCGGGGAGGTGGAGAACCAGAGGAGGATTTACACCAGACTGGGAGTCCCATGATGTAGGACTCATCTTCAGCCCATCCATCTGGATCTCATCCTCCTCACTGACACACAGCAGCAGCAGGAAGGGCAGTGGCAAGGGATGGGGCCTTGACCTTGTCCCTCAAAGTTAGCCCTGATCCAGGCTCTTGGCTGTGAGCCCCCTCCTGCACTGAGATGGGTCAGCCCCTCTTGTGGAGAATCAAAAAGCCCTCAGGACCTTCCCTCTTCCCAGGGGGAGTGAGACATTTTCAGGAAAGAGATGATTGAACCCCCTTCAGAGGTGATTTGACACCAGAACTGGATCTCTCCTCTCTCTCCAGTAAAGACCCAACCACTGTGACCTGGCTCTGCTCTGCTCCAAACTCCACCCTCGAGGTTCCAAGATGCTCAGCCAGCCCTGTCAAGGGATCCACCTCACCAGGGTGGATGTGTCAGGGATACGGAATCACCTGCCTGAATGCCCCCAAAACATTACTCAGGATATAAAGTCTGCCCTGAATCTTCTGGCCAGTGAGACCTGCCTCAGCAGATTTCAAACACAGGCAAGGTTTGCAAGGTGCTGATCCCCTGGGCAGAGTTTGGGCTGTGGGAGCCCTGTCAGCCCAGAGTGCCAAGTGAAATGACACAGTGGCTCAAGGGGGGAGTCACAGCCCCTCTTTCTGCAACAGCTGCCTGGGACACCCCAGGCTGGCAGAGGCAGCCCAGACCCACCTGCTCCTGTAGCTCCTGCTAAAGGGCAGCTTTCCTCTGTGCCTGCAGCCCTGGGAGGTTCAGCTGGCACGAGTCTGTACATGCTGTCCCCTGTGTGCAGGCAGCTCCACGCACAGGCAGCAAAGGTGGACTGGGATAAACCACAGCAGCTGACTCAGCCCACAGTCCTGATCCCCAGATGTGTGAGCAGTGCCACCAGCAGGGAAAGGACAGTGACCCTCACACAGCTGCACCCACCAGGGGCTCTGTGCTTACCTGCCCTCCTCACTCTTCACTTCTCACCCAAAGCCTTGTTGGCTCGAACCCATCTCAAGGTCAAATTCTGAATTAGGGGACATCCACCAGTGAAAACCGGTGGCCAGGCCCTCCCTCCTGCTCTAGGAAGATCCTGAGATGGGTTTCTTGTCCCTAGGCTGCTGGAGGTGTTTGTGGTTTCCTTGCCAGCCCGTGTCTGTCCTGCCGCTGCGTTCCCTGACAGCCACGGCGCCCTTTGAGCAAAACCTGTCCTAAGGATGTTCCACAGCAATTCCCAGGAACTCACTCAGCACTTCCTTGGAAAGCCAGCGTGCCCAAGGTTGGTGCTGCTCTGCTTCCTTGTCGTGCATGGAGAGGAGCCCTGTGCCACGCCTGGTCCATCAGCACACCCCTGGATTTGTCACCAGTCTGAGCTTCTGTGAAGGTCTCTGGCTCCCTGTTCTCCCTGCAAGGACCCAGAGGGCTGCAGCAGGGACCAGCTCCTGCTCCCTGCAGGTCCCTGGAGAGACAGACTGGAAAGTTTCCCCATGAAGATGATGGGTGGTGAGAAGAGCAGGAACTTTGCTGTGTCACTGCCCCGTGATTTCACCTTCCACCCACGCCCTCCAATGAATAGGATGAGTTGGGGCACTCTGCTCACTGCAGGTGCTGCATTGCATTCCTCCTGTGTGCTGTGCACCCTGGGCCCAGCCACGGGGCTGGACATGCAGAAACCTGACAGTCATGGCTGTGATTGCTTTACCAAATCCAAGATTCCCACCTCTGCTTGGCAGCCCAGAGGAAAGAGGTGTAGAGGCAGCATCAGGGGACTTGGGCAGCCTGTGACAGCACAGTGACACGAGTTGTCATGGCAGCAGCTCCAGCACAAAGCTCACAGCACCCGTGGGGAGATGTGCAGAAGAGCTCACAAAGCTCATAAATAAACCAGGTCAGGTTTTGGAGAGTGCTTCACCCCCCGGTGCTCAGAGCAGTTGCTCAGCACCCCCCGGAGCCAGCCAAGAGAGGAGCTTTGCCAAGATGTGTGCTCAGCATGGCTTGGTGTCCAGCTAGCTGGGATTTCTGGGAGTGCTGAGGTTCCTGGGTGAGCACGTGCACGGCTGCTCCTCGCTGGGGCAAAGCGTTTGCAAGGCAAAGAAACACGCAAATCCAACCCCGAGTGAGCATCCGTCTGAAAAGCCTCACCAGAGAGTATTTTTGGGTGTCCTGTTTAGAAGCCATCCAGTCAGGGAGCAGAAACAATGGCAGATGATTTAAGCTATCAGTCACACGATGTGAACAGCAGCTCGCAGCCAAGTGGAGGGGTGGTGGTTTGAGCTCTCTGCTGGTGAATAAGGGCACGTTGGCAGAGCTCAGGGGGAGCAGCTTGGTTCCTGGCTGTGGGGCCTGTGAGCTCGCCCTTGCCAAGTGCTTGTGTGAGGAGACTTGCTGGGTCTCCCCAGGAGAGGGGGGTTAAAAGCTCCTCAGCATGAGAGAAGCTGTCACTACCCTGCCCTGATGTGTCACAAGCACATCCTTCTCTCCCTCCGCTCACATCTCGGCAGGCTCCTGCCTCTTCTCTGCTCCAGATGTGTGATAAGGAGGATTTTACCGAGTTCCCATGTGGCTTCTCTCTCCCTCTATCCATTGCTGAGCCTGTTGCTGAGCCCTCTGCACACCCTCTTCTCCTCTCACCTGGAAGGGAAGCTCAGGTTCCCAGGGGCTGTGCAGAGCTGGGATGCTCAGGGTGCCCAGCTGCAGGAGCTGCACGTGGGCACAAACACTGTCTGCCCTGAGAAGGACCATGGTGTGGCTGTGTGGTACAGAAATGGGTTTGGGGGAACCTCTGAGAGACCATTTGTTGCTTTTGAGGCACGGAGAGCTAGAATGGGAGTATTTAGCAAATTCTGTGCCTCTGGCTGCACACTGCCTCTTCTCAGCACCCAGGAACTCCTGGGATGGGAAAAAAAAAAAAAAATGGACTTCAGTGTGTGCTGGGAGACCAAAGACTGAGCAAAACAAACACACCATTTCAGAGGAAGGGCTGATAAGCAGAGCCTGTGCTTCAGCTGTCCTCAGCTCCGTGGCTCTGGTAATCCCCTGTGCCCAGATGAGCCAGACACAGGGCTGCTTCTTCAAAGAAGGGATCACCAAGCTGGACCTGCCCCTACACACAGCAACGTGCTCTTATTCTGCAGGCAATTGTCTCCACTGTGAAGGGGTTTGATTGGCCTCCAGTGTTGGTAGGGGAGGCTGTTCCTGTGTCTCACTCCTGACCTTCAGACTGCATTTCCTCATTTTGAAGATTGAATTCATAACAACCAGTTTATACCCATTTGTTCTTCTGCCAGCAGAGATCTTTAGCTTAAAGAGTCAAGAGCAGATCTTCTTAATCCCTGGAATTTACCCCAGACTTATGTCCAGAGAGCAGTGAGTGTGTCTCTCCTGAAGCAGGCAGCCAGATCTGCATGCACTTTCCCAGGCATGGTCTCTGCAGAGCTCCTGCCACCAGCTTCTCCCTGTCATGCATGCAGGAGCCATCCTGAGACACCCTGGCATTGCACTTGCCCCTTCCACTGTGACTTCAGTGGGTTAGACTTGTCTGATGATAAACTCGTGCTCTCCAGTCTTCCCTGTGGGTTCCAGCTGCTGGAAAACCAGTCTGGAGCAGAAGCCCACTTCCTGAGGGCATGATTCATGCTGGGATGTCACAGCCAATTCCCAGCACTCCAAGATCAGCTAAAACTCAGAGGCAATTGCATTCATCTCAGCAGCAGTGTTATTTCTGCCAAGGTCTCTCTCTGGTTGGGGCTGACACCATCCCCACAGCAGCACCAGCAGTGCTCCCAGGACCCAATGCTTGGTAAATTGTATTAATTATTGCCTGTTGACTGCATGGGGCAATGTCTCACAGGGCATTCAGAGCTCCAGGAAGAAGCTGAGGTCCAAATCCTGCTCTAAGGCTGTTCCCCAATGTGACGTGCTGCTGAACCCATGCAGAGACTGTCACTGGTGTGTTTTATATGGTGCTTATTCTGCTAGGAAACAACCAGAATTATTTGGTCTAGCAAATTTAGTTTCCATTCTCTGCAGGCCCCTAAGTTTCCTAGGACTGGAAAAAAAAAACTGAAACCACAATGTTCTCTGACAATAATGCAGAGAAGTCACCACCTGAGGAGTCAAACCCCCAATCACTGGCTGCTAAATGCACTGCAGCAGACATGAGGTTTGGCATGAACCGGGGGCTTTAGCACAGAAAGTGGCAGAGAACTTGTGGGAAAACCAGGCAGGCAAAGGGGAGCCAGAAAGCTGCAAAAGGCCAATTGCTGCTCCTGGAGGGAGTGCAGGTAGTGCAGCCTCAGAGCTTGTGAACTGCTGTTCTTCCTTTGGCCCCAGGAGAACTCTGTTATTTATCTGCTTCAGGTAGATGCAAATTGCTTCTAAGGTATCCCTGAAAACCCTCAGAAGGATTTTGTAAGGATTTTCACACTTCCTGCTCTATTTTGTCCCTCCTTCTTTCCCTCTGAGTGCTTCTGGGGTGGAGATGAGGTGCTGAGGCTCTCGGGGGTGGTGGGGCTGAGCTTATCCTGGGGCAGGTTGTGGGGCTGGACCCACTGGCTGCAGGGTACATGGTGGGACACGGCACAGAGTGTGCTGCTGGCAGGGTCAGGCATTCCCTGGAACTGAGAGCAGGTTCCCAACCTCCTCCCTGACAGCCTGCAGCTCCCTGTGGGGCTGCAGGGAGGCTGGGCTGCTGCTGGGCTGGGAAGGCACAGGTAAAACCAATGCCAGAGCCTCCCCGAGCCCAGCAGCACTGAGAGAGCTCTGCCTCGGTACCCAGTGAGCTGCCAGGACCCTGCAGGCTCTGCCAGATGCGTTGTGTGCTGGGGCAGTGACCTCTCCATGGCGCCACAGGGCTGTGAGAGGAGGTGATGGCTGCCCCTGCCACACAGAAGGAAACGGGAGAATCTCGAATATATCGTACAGACATCTGCAAAGTGCTGCGAAGTTGAAGAGCAGTTTGCCAAATTTAAGTTGGTTTTTTTTTTCTTGAGTAAAGCTGCATTTTGAAAGGTCCCGATAAAAGTTGCTGCTCTATTATGTTCAGCTGCTATGTACCAAATTCTCATTTTTCCGCTGTGCTCCGTGATGCCACAGCGAGCCAGAGCACAGCTGGGGAGCGCAGCTGGGCTCGGGGAGGTTGTTCCTGCCGCGGCCAGGCTGGCATCTCCCTCTGGAGGCTGCTCCCGAGTGCCTGCGCTCCCTGCGCGATGCTCTCCCTGCGCTCCCGGAGCGATGCTCTCCCTGCGCTCCTGGAGCGATGCTCTCCCTGCGCTCCCGGAGCGATGCTCTCCCTGCGCTCCCTGCGCGATGCTCTCCCTGCGCTCCCTGCGCGATGCTCTCCCTGCGCTCCCTGCGCGATGCTCTCCCTGCGCTCCCGGAGCGATGCTCTCCCTGCGCTCCCGGAGCGATGCTCCCTGCCCTCCCGGAGCGATGCTCTCCCTGCGCTCCCTGCGCGATGCTCTCCCTGCGCTCCCTGCGCGATGCTCTCCCTGCGCTCCCGGAGCGATGCTCTCCCTGCGCTCCCGGAGCGATGCTCTCACTGCGCTCCCGGAGCGATGCTCTCCCTGCGCTCCCGGAGCGATGCTCCCTGCGCTCCCGGAGCGATGCTCCCTGCGCTCCCGGAGCGATGCTCCCTGCCCTCCCGGAGCGATGCTCTCCCTGCGCTCCCGGAGCGATGCTCTCCCTGCGCTCCCGGAGCGATGCTCCCTGCGCTCCCGGAGCGATGCTCCCTGCCCTCCCGGAGCGATGCTCTCCCTGCGCTCCCTGCGCGATGCTCTCCCTGCGCTCCCTGCGCGATGCTCTCCCTGCGCTCCCGGAGCGATGCTCTCCCTGCGCTCCCGGAGCGATGCTCTCACTGCGCTCCCGGAGCGATGCTCTCCCTGCGCTCCCGGAGCGATGCTCCCTGCGCTCCCGGAGCGATGCTCCCTGCGCTCCCGGAGCGATGCTCCCTGCCCTCCCGGAGCGATGCTCTCCCTGCGCTCCCGGAGCGATGCTCTCCCTGCGCTCCCGGAGCGATGCTCCCTGCGCTCCCGGAGCGATGCTCCCTGCCCTCCCGGAGCGATGCTCTCCCTGCGCTCCCTGCGCGATGCTCTCCCTGCGCTCCCGGAGCGATGCTCTCCCTGCGCTCCCGGAGCGATGCTCCCTGCGCTCCCGGAGCGATGCTCTCCCTGCGCTCCCGGAGCGATGCTCTCCCTGCGCTCCCGGAGCGATGCTCCCTGCGCTCCCGGAGCGATGCTCCCTGCGCTCCCGGAGCGATGCTCCCTGCGCTCCCGGAGCGATGCTCTCCCTGCGCTCCCGGAGCGATGCTCTCCCTGCGCTTGGCTTTGCCAGCAGCTGCCCGGTCCCCCATCAGCCCAGGCCATCGTGGCCCGAGGGCAGGAAGAGAGCAAAGTGAAGCAGATAAAATCAGCCAGAGTGGAGTCCTAACTGCGATTCAGGTGAAGCACGGTGCGGGGTTTGGATGGGGACTTCTCCCTTCCTGTCATTGTGAGTACACGCACAGCCCTTGCTGGGAAGCGCCCTTTTTTCAGCTCGTTCAGCTGCACCGGTGCCAGATCTCGGAGGGGGTTTGGGAACCTTCCCCCTCACTGCCTCAAAACCCAGAGGAAATGTTCCTGCCTGTTGCAGCGTGAAATCCCAGAGCTGCCTGCTGTGAATCCTCAAGAGAGCAAACACCACGGCATGGACACGTGTGGGGCTTGCTGGGAAAAGGCAGGGACTCCTTTCCCACTTTTGTTGCTCCCTTTACAAATAAAGAACGGAACACAGATCAGATAAATGAAAGCCTTGCTTTTTGCCCCTTTGGAGAGCCCAGGGAACTCTGGCAGCTCCACGCGTCGAGAGCACGTGCAGCTGAAGCCAGATGAACAGGAAAAACTGACCCAGCATCTTCAAAGGATTAAGGCAGCAGGAGTAAGCTGTACACCATGTAAGGCTCTGACAGGGGGAAGCAGAGCTTTTTAATGAATCACTGCATGGCCTGCTCTCATATGCCTTTCCCTGTGGGATGAGGCACAGTGATAAGCATTCCCTGTCCTGCCTTGAGCACTCAAACAGCGTTTCATCATTACCCTCCCCACGCTGCAGACAGGCAGGGCAGGGACACAAAAGATGAGTAAATGAAGCTCACATCCTCCTCTTGGCCTGTTTCACCTTCCTTTCCCCCAGTAAGGCTGGTCCCTCCCTGCCCTTTGCAAGGGCATCTCCTTCTGGGCAGCCTTTGCAGCCTCTCCTCCCTGGTCATAGAGAGGGAGGAGTGACCCTGGCTCCCCAAGCTTGAGATCCCAGATCCTGCAGGCCTGAAAGATTTGAAGTGATGCTGGAAGAAGCATGTCTACACGAAAAGGGGTTTAAAAGCAATCAGGGAATTGAATACAGAGGAGATCTTGTCAACTTTCTGGTTCCATTAGCACTGTCAGGAACACTAAGAATATAGACATTACATGGTTTGAAAATGTTTCCAAGAGTTCTGTGTATTATTACGTTATCTCTGATCTAAACCCCTGTTAGGGATTTCATGGTCTTAGCCTGTGTTTGAGATTCAGCACATTAATCAGTGAGATCTCTCTGAGATGTGTCAACAAATTCAGCCCTCTGTTCTGCGTTAGCTGCTCTGAGCAAATGAGCACCGTGTTTAGGAGCAGCTTGAACCTGCAGGGGCTGAGTCACCACGAATGCAGGAGATGTACCAGAGCACCTTTTCAGTGGAGATTGCAAAGAAACAGAGCAGGGACACAATCCTTTCTGTCCACCCTGGCTGCTTCTTCTGAGATGTGGAGTTTCAGGGAAGGGCAGCTAAATGTTAAGAGTTTGTGTAAATGGAGCATTTGAATGGGTCTGTAACCCACAGGGGATGAATGCTCCATGTGCCCCCCACCTGCACAGAGAGCAACCAGGAGACCAAGCACAGACTGTGCCCAGGCCTGCTGTGTCCTTCCTGCTGTGTCCCCTGCGTGAGAGGACGTGGGAGTCTGGCAGAAGGACAGTGGCACTTGGGAGAAGGGAGTGAGAGATTTCTGCAGCCCAGTGTTCTCAGGCACAAAGCAAATGGAGGTGTAGCCATGCAGGCAGCAGAAAGGAGGATGGAGAATTATGGAGTCACAGCATCCCACAGAAAGGCCTGGTTTGAAAGGGACTTTAAACATCATCCACTTCCATCTCCTCCTAGACGAGGTTGTTCCAAGCCTGTCCAACCTGGCCTTGAACACTTCTAGGGATGGGGCAGCCACAGCTTCTCTGGGAAACTTGTGCCAGGACCTCACCAGCCTCACGGCCAGAACTTTCTTCCTAATACCTAATCTAAATCTATTGTTAGGCAGTGTGAAGCCATTCCCCATTGTCCCCCTCCGTGTAGGCTCCCTGCATGGCAGAAGGTTGTGGAACATTTGTTCATCCACAGCTTGTGCTTCCTACAGCAGAGTCCATGAAGATTTACTGCTCAAGTTCTGGAGACACAGCATTTCCATCAGCCCCAAGAGCTCAGAGCACCTTGGGGCTCAGCTGTGTGAAGCCCAAAACATTGAGGAAGAGCCATGGCAGCAGCATGTGATGGTGGGGCTGGGCTGGTGTCAGCCAGGGGCTCGTGGTGTGTGGAGTCCCTCAAACCCCTCAGGGGAATTCCCAGGGTTCTGTCCTGGAAAGATATACCACAGAGTTTCCACCTAGACTGAAAGAAAATTATCACAAAGGCTTGTGATCCACCCCAGTTGGCTTTCCCCATATGCCCCTAATTGTAGTGGTTTCTCCTTTCCCTGTTCCCCTATTGGTGGTGGCACCTCAGATGGGACACAAACTCACAATCCCTGGCTTAGGAAGCCAATGCCTTGTCCATCAGGCAAGCTGGAATAAACCCCTGCTGGAACATCCCATACAAAAGGCCCTTCCTGTCCTTCCTCCTCTGAGCTATCTGTGGCACGTGTGTGTGTCTGTGCATGGACTTGAAAGGGCTGTTCCTGAAAGTCCTGCCCTGAGGGGCTTCTGAAGGAGATGCTTTGAGAAGGCAGCAGCATTTCACCATCCTGCCCTGCTGCTACTGGTGCCAGCAGCACTGGGAGCTCCCCGAGCACGCTCCCATGTCCCGCTGCAGCCCCTGCCATCCTGGCAGGGTGTGAATGTCAGCCTGAGAGCCTTGGCACAGGTGTGCTGGTGGCTGTGCAAACGTGCAAGGCAGACTTTTCCACACGCCACGCCCTTGGGTTTCCTTCCCTCCCTAATGCATCCCATGCCTGGGAGTCAGCTGGCAGCGCCGCTCGGTGCCGTACCCCCCGACGCACATCAGAAACCCAGTCCAGGATTATTCTCCCTGTTGACCAACATTTTCTGAGACAATAGGGAGATGAAATTAATTGCAGAGCTCGTGTTTTTAGAAGCAAAATGGAATTAAGCGAAAATGTTCTCTGCCAAAATCTGATCTAGTAAGAGTAAGAGTGAAAGGGAAAATAAAGGGAATGTTACTGGAAACGCTACTTTGCAACACTGCATTTCCCAGCAAAGATAACCTTGGGTACAAGCTCTGATCAGATCCACATTGTCCTAACGAGGTGCCACTGCACTAATCAGCTGTTTGTAAGGGCTGGAACAATCCTCAGCAGCAGAGCTGGCTAAAGAACCTCTGGAGCAGCACTGTCACTCCGGACCCTGTCACTCACATGCCCTGCAGAGCCCTGGACCACTTCACTGGCTGCAGCACCAGTAAAGCTTTGCATTCACACATTACCTGGATGCTGGGGATGCCCACCACAGGGTGTGCAAGCTCTGTTAGCCAGAGATTGTCTGTAAACAGCTTTTTGCCTTGATAACATCATCCACAGTGCTGGTGCAGACCAGCCCATGCATCCTGCACACAGTAACAGGATTGAATTATTTTACAGATGAGCATGATCAGTTAACAACTCTACAAGACATCTTTGTAGTTGACTTGATCCTCTGGTTTTGTTACGTCCTTCTCAAAGGTTTTTTGAAAAGATTTTCTGCTTCACCTGCTGATGGCTGGTGGTGCTGGGGGCCTCTTGGCACTTGACCTTATTAAAGCACAAAGGGTAAAATGATGCCAAAGTTTCCCTGAGAGCTTGTAGGACTGGCATTGACCCAGGGCAGAGAAAGCCAGTCTGTGAGCCACAGGCAGGCAGAGGCAGGATGCTCTGCCTCCCTCTCCTTTGGGATGGAGCAGCTGCCATGGTCCCTTGCCATTGTCACAGGAAAGCCTCTCTGTTGTCACCCACCCAGTGAGGGCCTCCAAAAAGCAGGAGCTGCAGCCCAGCAGAGTGACCACACCTCAGGTTCTGTTTCTCTCTCATATATTGTCCATTTATTCTCTGACTTTGTAATTTTTATTTTTTTTTTTCAGAAAGAAAGACTATAGTGGATGAAGAGATGGCTTTTTTATTAGGGACAGGGACACCCCAGGCTGGCTGCTGGCCAGGGCTTCCCCTGCACGGATCCAGACTCCTGGACAGCTCAGGAAGCTGTGCTAAGCTCAGCTCCAGGGCTCAGGGCTTTTGAAAACACGAAAGACAGCTCGAGCAGTGTCCAAACTGCCCATCTCCACCTCGTTTGGGAAAAAGTGAGGAGAGGGGGCTATCCGAAAAAATGAGTTTTCTGAATATTTATTCAAAACACGACAACAGATAAACTCCGCTCACGTGTTGCATTCAAATATTGGGATGCTTATTCCAAATATGGCCCTGCTGCAATTGTATGATAAACATGAAAGCGAGAGTGCAGTTATTTATGTCCTGCCTTCAGCTCCTCAATAGCATGTTTAAGTTTAGGGTATTTATGCTCTTTCATCCAGCTGTCTGACTTTATCAAGCCCTGTACAACTTGTGAGAGGCAGCCACGCCAGCAGCAGAACCAGCCCCAGCAGACCTTGGTAGAATGGGCTTCCCTCATGGAAAGCACATTATGTCCCTCCTGCTTCTCTCCTGGCCCCCATGGAGCAGTTCTGGCACCGAACTGTCCTATTACATAGGCCCCTGGCAAGGAGGGAAAGCCTTTCTCCCTGGCTGGGGCTGGAGGAGCTTCCAATATCATTTAAATGAAACAATAACTTGATGGTAGCGAGCGAGGGTTATTTGGGGTGCTCCAAGAAGGCACATACTGTGCCCAGGAGCAATGGAAATTTAGGCAAAGGGAAGTTTTGACTAAAGAGCCAAAAAAAGATCTTGGCAGGACCTCCTGTACTCTGTGGAGCCACCTCTCGTGTGGCAGGATGGATGCCCTCCTTAACTGCTGATTTGGAATTGGATTCTCTCTCACTGCTAGGGTATTGTGTTTACTTTCATGCTCTGCTCTGCTCTGGCCATGGACTGAAACTGTCAAGAGTCCCCTGAAGAGACAGGGCTGGAGCTGTACCCAGCACAGACATTCTCCTGGGCTTTGGTCAGGCTCCAGCACCTCTGAGCCCAAGGCCAGGGATTCCACGTGTTCCTGGGAGAACAAACCTACGGGCATCTGGGTGGGGCAGTGGAGACTGGACAAGCCATCCCCTGAGGGGAGTGCAATGCCAGGAGTGTATTATTGAATATTGATCTCACTAAAGCTGTTTCTCTCTCATATATTGTCCATTTATTCTCCAACTTTGTCATTTTTATTTTTCAGAAAAAAAGACTATAGTGGATGAAGAGATGGCTTTTTTATTAGTTTGTGTGTGCAATTCAGAGAACAGCAAAGCAAAGAGGCACGTGCTAAGATGCCTGAACAGGGTGTTTGCTCTCCAAAACCACTGAGGGTTGGTGAGATGGTCTGAAAAAGACAATCAGGCCACCAGAGCCTGAAAATGCAAGTCCAGCCTAGAGTCCAGACCATAAAACAGATGTTTGTAGGAACACTTTTCTGGATGGGCAGGGGGAAAGCATACTCTGATTCTGGGAGGACAGACAAGGACAATCCCGGCTGAAGTTGTCTCTCAGAGCACTCTTTTGCCCTCCTCACAAAAGAGTGCATGACACCACCCAGGAATGCTCAAGGTGCAGGTGTCAGAGCCGAGCCTGCAGCCCAGAGGGTTTTCTGCACTTTCTGCATTCACCAAACTGAACCTCAACACCTTCCAGAAGCCTCCCTGGGGCCGTGCTGCCCTGGGACACCCCAAGGCATCTCCCATGTCACTGCAGCAGCAGCAGAGGGATTGTGCCGGCGTCTCTGAGGCTGGGATTTAGCCCAAGCATCACGAAGTCCTGCACAGAGTCTGTTGATACTGATGGTGGCATCTCATCTGGAAGGAGCCCAGCGCTGGGCGAGCTGCGGTGCCAGCGGGAGAAGATGGTGCTGTGTTTGTCAGCTGAGGCCATTCCACCTGCTCCTCCTGCCTCTCCTCCTGCAGCTGTGCTCATCTGGGAGCTCCCTCTCTGGAGCAGTGTCCTAGGTTACAATGTAAAATTGTGCCCAAGGGATGTATTCTATCCCCATGAGCCGTTGGAGCCAAGGTGGGGCAGTGTTTTCCTTATCTTCTGTTAACGAGCCCAACAATGCCTTGCCACATGACTCATGGATAACTTCCTCTGGGAGTTATCTCTGGTTAATGGGCCATCAAGGACCCATTGTATGACTGATAGGATGAAATCATCCCATTGTGAGATGCTCTGCCCAGGGGGAGGAGCCAAGCATTCCCACCTGGATATAATCCAGGGTTTGAGACCTCACTAGCAGCTTCTATCCACTGAACTCTCAGAGGAGGCAAGAGCTACCAGACGTTTCTACAGGAATCGCTGCTTTGACAAGAACATCTCATCTGGATTCCTGGAGGAAGACTGCACCCTTCTCATCACCCCTGGACCCTTCTCTCTTAGGATCATCTCTGCTCCAGCAGAACCACATCTGCCTCTCCTGGAGGATTTCCGGACTGCTTCAAACACCCTGACCAACAGGGTGTTAGGTTGTATCATTCCATTTATTTCACCTTTTTTTTCCTCTCTTCTTCTATTAAATTGTATCTCTGACTGGGAGTCTCACTGGTTTTGCTTTCAAACCAGCACAAGCAGTGTTTCCTCAAGCCCTGTGCTGGGAGCAGCAGTGGACAGCCCTCTTTGGCTGAGCTAAAACCAAGGCTGGAGGCAGGGAGGTAAAACCAGTTTTCCCACGGTGCTGTGCTCAGCAGAGCTAATTGAGGGCTCTATTAAGGAACAATACACAGCAACATCCACATTACAGAGCCCTTTGTGCAGGCCAGAACCACGCTTTAAAGCGTCTTCCAGTTCTTTTGCCACCCGTGTTTCATTCCCAATCTAGGAGAATTGAGCAGCAGGGAAAGCTGAGAACTTGCTGATTGCCTCAAGATTGCCCAGTGAAGGCTCCCATTCTCCACCCTCCATCCCTGCTATCTCAAGGCATTGCTAAGGTGGAGCATAAGCAGAGGGGATGCTGCACATGGGGAGGCAACCAGATCGATTTTTCTGACGAGTTTTTTGCTTAGAGGCATTGCTCATGCAGGTTTTTACACTCTGGGTCGAGCAGAGCATTCCAACCCCTTTGAGCACGATTTATCTGCAGCAGCACTCCCATTGCCTGAACCTGCTGCTTTCAAGAAAACAGCTGACAAGGAGCTTGGGCAACTTGGAGACAGGATTTGGCTTTGACATATGAAAATTTAGGCTTCAAAGCCAGTAAAGATGAAGCTGATTCTGGGAGCTTGAAGAAGAGGCTGGGGTGTAGTGTCCATTGCAGGCTGCTTGTGGGCTGGAGCTGCCAAGGGATTCCCAAGGTTGAGCAGGACAAATTCAGGTGAGAGATGGCCAAGTCTCACACGTTGCTGCAGGAAGCAGGATATTTTGGTATGGGTGTTAGTAGGGCAGGCTGCTGACCCCTCTGCAGCCTGAGGAATGAGATACCAGGGCAGAAATGCCTCCTCACAGCACCTGGCTGCTGCAGATGGGAACAGGGAAAGGGAGCAGCAGGAGGGTTTGTGCTCAGACAGGCTGCCAGGGGAACAGAACACATGCAGTCGTGTCATCAGTCTGTGCAGGAGGAACAGCAGGGCTTAGAGATAAGGAAGAGTTACGGATACAGTTTAAAATAATGAATGGACTTCACCTAGGAAGGAAAGCAGGCAGAGAATTAAATTAAAGTTTGCAATCATATGACAGCAGATAAAGGAAGCAAGCCCTGAGGCTATTAGGAAGGCTTGTCCTGAGTCCAAGAGAGCCAACCCAGCATCCCAGAAGGCTCATCCCTGCCTCTCTCAGTCCTGTGTGACTCACTGGTGCAGGGCAGGGCACAGCCCAGCACAGCAGCCCCTCTTCCCTGCTGGGGGCCCATGAGGAAGGAGCCTTGCAGCATCATCCCAGAGGAGCTGGGGCTTTGTGCTGCCTCTCCAGGGCTCTGGTGCTGGGGTGCTGTGGGGGCACAGCAGAGCAGCAGGGCACCAGGCAGGGCCAGGGCTCAGGCTGCAGGTGACTGTGGTGCCACCAGCAGGGTGGAAATCACTTCACCTGGAAGGCCCCCAGTGCAGGCTGTGCTGCCCTGAGACATCAAAATTCCTGGGGCACTTCCTAGGGAAGAGAGCACCAGGGTGGGGCATCAGACAGTGAAGCCATGAAAGAGATTAAAAGAGGTAGAGGAGACTGCAAGTGCTGGAGGGTGGCAAATTGGAAGGGCAGCTCTGAAGGGAGCCCAGAGATCCCACTCCAGACTGAGATGACAAGCTAGAAGCTGACTGAAGAGAGCTGAGGTGAATCCCAACCTGGAATCCAGCATCACCCTAAGGGAATTGCTATCCATGGGCTAGGAGGGGATGTGGCCTTTCTCATTTTATTTGCAACGCTAGAGCAAGGAGACAAATATTTACTGGGATGTTTATTTGAGAACAAGTTGGTGGGAAGAAGAGCATGGCTGATATCAAAGGAATGCTCATTCGTGTCACAGCCTTTGGAAGCAGTGTTTATGATTAATTCATCTTTCTGTGATCAGCACTATCCACAGAGTGTTTGCTATTTATTTATTCATTTATTACCCTTTTCTGTATCCATCAGAGTGATTTATAACATATAATGAACTGAAGATCATTAGTGCGTGACTGAAGAACTGGTACAAGCTTATCTTCAGGACATTGCTCGGCAAAGCACCAAATTCTCCTCTGAATTTATTTTCCCCCATCAATACATCATCTAAGATGTGGTGTTTTCTTGAGCCTGGCCATTCCGAAGATGTTATTTCCCTTTGGGAGGCCCTGGTTGTTCAAATGTTCAGCAGTTGACAGCTGCCTGGAACACACTACAAAAGAATTAAAGCCAACAACATTTCTATCTTTTCATCTTTCTAGCCTTAGACTGAAACAAGGCACTGGCTGCTACTTGTTGCTGCTATTCACGACATAGCTGGTGTTGCTGTGACCTTTTCTCTGTTATGGTCTTATCTGATGTTTGCAGGACTTTGGATAATTGAGGGGTTTATGTGTAGCCATGTTTCTGGGTCATTTTCTCTCTCTGTTCCTGGAGGAATTTATCATTGGTGGAAGGTGCTGCAGGAGTGACATCACAGCACGAAATCCCCCAGGAAGTGATGAGGCAGTTACAGGAAGGAGCAGCTCAGTGCTGCCCTGAGCAGGTGGCCTCAACCCTGGGCAGAGGGGCCACCCAAGCCCAGGTCACAGGAGGCAGGAGCTCTGGCAGCAGGGGCAACCAGAGCAGCTTTTCCTGCTCCAGAGCTGCTGTCATCCAGCAGAGCCTGGGGCAGTCCAGCAAACAGAAAGTGAATTCAGCACAGGCTGGAGGGTGTTTTCAGTCCAAGACACCATTTCTGACAGAGTCCTGCCCTGTTCAGGCTGCATAGCTGCACAGAGGACCATCCCCTGCTCTGGCAATGTTAAACAATATTTGTGTCTGATGTACCAGGCAAAGGTGCTGCTGGTTGAAATTTTAGCCAGATGAACAGAGCCACTTTGGGCCCACATCTCTCATCCCTTCCCAGCTTCCAAATTCAGTGGCAATGCTGTACATCCACCACGGTGTTCTCTCATCACGCTGGGCATCGCTGCAGTCCCTTAACCAGCAGACATCTGGCAGCAGCTGGGCAGGGGATTTGCTGCTACAAGGAGTCAGTGGGCAACAAAACACACCCAGGCAGTCTGCTGCACCCACAGGCCAGCAGGCAGGAGCTCAGACACCCCAGTGCTGCCAGCTGCACGTGGGGTGGCAGGGATGGACATCCCAGTGCTGCCAGCTCCATGTGGGGTGGCAGGGATGGACATCCCAGTGCTGCCAGCTCCATGTGGGGTGGCAGGGATGGACATCCCAGTGCTGCCAGCTCCATGTGGGGTGGCAGGGATGGACATCCCAGTGCTGCCAGCTCCATGTGGGGTGGCAGGGATGGACATCCCAGTGCTGCCAGCTCCATGTGGGGTGGCAGGGATGGACATCCCAGTGCTGTCAGCACCATGTGGGGTGGCAGGGATGGACATCCCAGTGCTGCCAGCTCCACACCAGGGTGGCAGGGATGGACATCCCAGTGCTGCCAGCTCCACACCAGGGTGGCAGGGATGAACACTCCAGTGCTGCCAGCACCACACTGGAGTGGCAGGGATGGACACTCCAGTGCTGCCAGCACCACAGTGGCATGGCAGGGATGGACATCCCAGTGCTGTCAGCACCATGTTGGAGTGGCAGGGATGGACATCCCAGTGCTGCCAGCACCACACCAGGGTGGCAGGGATGAACACTCCAAAGCTGCCAGCACCACACCAGGGTGGCAGGGATGGATATCCCAGTGCTGCCAACACCATGCTGAGGTGACAGGGATGGACACACCAGTGCTGCCAGCACCACTCTGGAGTGGCAGGGATGGACATCCCAGTGCTGCCAGCACCACGCTGGAGTGGCAGGGATCAACATCTCCACCCCTCTCAGTGACATTCTGGGAGGACTGGCACTACCCAGACAGGATGTGGTCTGTGCCAGAGGGTGAGGGAAGCTGGTGAAAGGCAGGAAGAATGGAAAATGTTCGCTGCTGTTTCTGTTTAGCTTTAGGAACTGATCCAGCTGAGATAATAACAGACGAGTTCACTTTGCCATGTCAAATATGCAGGTACTTTGCAGTATTAAGATTTGATGTCCTGTTCTTATAAAACTGGCCCCTGCTGACTATGGGAAGAGAAAGTTGCCCATAAACAATGTTTTATTTCTTATTTAACACAAATTCTTGGGCAAAAGGAGTCAATCAATTTTTCATAAAGTATAAAACAGACATAAGTGCTTGGGATCATGTGTGACTCCCTGTCAAACAGAACTGATAAGTCCATGATGCAGTACAGGGAGTGCTTTGCAAGTATTGTCCAAGTGACCTTTTCATGAGTTTGCCTTAAGCAGTTAATCTCTTTTTTCCAGGATACAGACTATTTTAAGTCCCATTACATCATGCATGTATTTTAAATATTAATTTTCCTTCCATGTCATGCCTAGGAGGATTTGGTTGTTTTTTACCTTGTTCTAATGCAGCCCTCCCCATCTTGCTGAGCTTTCCAGCAGAGTCAGAGTTAAGGAGCTTCCAGGCAAGAACTGGAAGTGCTGGTTTGCAGGGAGTATGTGCTGCCTGAGGGGCAGGATGTGAAACTCTGTGATTCAGCAAGGGCTGCCAGGCCAGAAGCAAGGATTGGACCTTTGCAAAGGCAGCCTGTGATGGCAAGGGAAGTATAGGGCCAATGAGTGGAGGCATTTACTGCCTGTGTGTGGGGTTCCATAAATGGGAGAAATGCAGGGCTGAGCCAGTGCACCTCAGCAGGGCTCCAGCTTCTACCGAAAAATACTTGAAAATGACTTAGAAGAAAAAAAGAAAAAAAAGGGCCTCAAAAGTGTCACAGGCCTGCTGTTGTTCCTGACTTGTAAATCATTTCAAACTCCCTGTGCCACACAGAGAAAGAGCCACCTGCCAAAGGAGCCCAGAGTCTTCAAACAAAGCTGTTCCCTACCCCGTGCTGACCCTTGCAGTGTGAAAAATGCCTGGGCAACACCTTCGGTGCCTTCCCATCTCCCTCTATTTGGACTCACTGGTCCCATAACAACAGAGCCCCAGCAGAGAGCTCAGCTTTGTGCAGGGTTCACACTTCATTATAAGCCACGGTTGAAAGAAGAAAAATAAATCAGCTTTGTTCTTGGGAGCTGCGGGCGAAGCAGAGATCACGGTGTTTATACCCAGGGCTGCAGAGGGTAAAGCAGGACCTTGTTTTGTTGATATCCAGGGGTAACACACAGCCCTGTGAGCCCTGTGCTCAGCAAGTGTCTCCTCTCCAAAAGAGGTTGTTTTCCCTGCAGGGGGGGAGCTCCTGCCAGGCTGTCCCTGCTCTGCAAAGCCACGCACTCGCTGCTCTGCTGCTGGAGCAGCTCCACGGGGTCCCTGCACTGCTGGCAGGGGAAACCAACCTCTGAGCACCCCATGGACCCTGGAGGAAGGACAGGGATGTCTTCCAAGTGCTGCTCTCAGGCTGCTGGAGGCATAGATTGTAGGTGGGAGCCCTTATTTTTGTCGTGGGCACGTTTTCTGCTTCTCCTCAAACTTGCCGTGAGAGAGAGCATCATGGAAACACCCCATCATCAGATGGGTATAGTTTATGTAAGTCAAAAAATGTGGCAGGGTTTTTGAGAGCAGTCCAGGGAAGCCTTGGAGCCACTAAAACAGCTCAGGTTTAACAAGTGAAGCACTTTTGGTGTGGGTAAGTGTGCAGATGTGATGGGCTGGTGGCTGCACTGTGGACACCAGGACCTCTCCCCCCAGCGATTCAGCCAGCAGGGGAGAGAGTTTAACCGAGAGCCACTTCAAAAACCAGGAACAACTTTCTGAATTTGCAGGAAGTCAGATGAGTGTTATCTCAACCTAAAGAGCTAAACAGCGTCGGGTGGCTGCTTGATGAATTGTTAGCAAAACGACCTTTCCTGATGACTCCAAGGCTCAGCTTGCCAAGGTCTGGGGCGCGCCCAGCAAGCAGGAGCTGAGCCCTGGCAGGACCACTGTTCTCTGTGCACAGGGAACGTGTGGACACGATCTCCTGCGGGCTGTTGTGGCTGCTCCGACACACCGAAAGCGAAATCGCCAGGGGAGCTCTAATCTCCGCCTCGCCTTAGACAAAATAGCAGCGTGCGCGCAGATAAGCGCCGAGTGTGAAGTGTCCGGCAGGAGAGGGAGGAGGTTTCACATTCCGCCTGACTCAATGGAGCCTTAAAATAGCACTTCCCAATGGAATACTTGAAACAAAGGCATCCAAGGGGTTATTAATACCACGAGGCAGAAACCCGGTTTGGTGTATTCCGGCGCAGAAGGGCAAGAGAGGGAGCGGTGCCTGCGGAGCCCGGCTGCGTGTGCGGGCACCGCCGGGCGCAGCTCTGCCCTTCCCCGGCTCCGGCTGGGGATGGAGCGGGGCTGTACCCCTGCTGCAGGTGCCGCTATCACCTGCCAGCCCTTCCCCAGCCCAAACACCAGCTCCAGAGGCTGTTTCCATGAGAGATGCCGGTCCCTCTCCGTGCCGGCTCCGGGGGCGCAGCTCGGTGCGCCCCCACAGCCTGGGCTACACACGGGCTTTTCCACATGGGCTACATCACCCAGGAGCTTGAGATCTGTTCTCGAGGTTTCCCCCCCGCGCCCCGGGGAGCTCTGCAGCCAGCAGCAGCCCGTGGGTTTGCCTCTGCTCTTGGTGCCGGGCAGGAGCTCTGCGCTCTCCGCCTGCACAGGCTCCCTGCCCGCCTGTGAGTGCCACCTGCTCTGTGCCCAGCCCGCTGGGAACCTCCTCCAGCAGCAGGCTGGCATCCTCCGGGACAGCCCTCATCCCTGCAGAGCCACCCCGTGCCCTCTGCCCTTCCTCAAAGGGCAGGGGAAGTTTGGCAGCAGAAGACCTCTCTGATTTTTTTTGGCCGTCCCCTTTGCTTGTGCCTGACCCCATTCCCACCATTCCCTGGAGCGCCGGATTTCTCCAGCTGCCATCTGCATGTCGATTTTCCTGGTGGATTGTTGGTTTTTTGTTTTTTTTTTTTTTTTTTCTCCGGCTCTCGGGAGAGGAGAGGGCAGAGGAGGTGCGTGAGCGCTTCCCGTGCTTGTTTTCCGTGCTGCACAGAGCTCTCCTCGAACCTGAGAAACCTCTCAGCTCCCCGGGTCTCCACCACCTGCATTCCTGCACATCACCAGTGGAGCAGTGTGACACGGGGAGCTGATTTTTTAGGAAGTTATAGCTAAACTAATTAGTTTTAAAATTGATAGCTAATATAGCTACTGGAGGAATTATCTTTATATATTATCTATTTAAAAAAAAGAAGCTAGTAGGGGAGGAGGAGTGTTTTAAAAGCTTCTTTTCAATTCTTATTTTCTCCTTTTAGTATGTGTTAATAGATCTACCTTTATACTATTAAGTCTACTTTACTTTACTTTTAATCCTATCTCACAATAAAAAAAGACACTCAAAACACTGCACTAAATTTAACAAACAAAGAGAGGCAAAAAAAAAAGTTGTTTGTGTGTGTGATTTTTTTTTGTTTGCTATTAATATTAATCTCTAAATCTGTGTAAAAATCTAAGACAAATAGATATTGGAAAATGATTTCCTTCAAGCCTGAAGATGAATCCTCCCCATCAGCATTCACAAGTCTTTGGGTTTGTCAAACTTCATACAATTAAACTTCACTGACAAAAAACCACTGCTGAGAGAACTGGGATGAGACTCCACAGGCCAGGAAGACAGGATATCCTACTCCACAGCAATTAATAGCAATTAATACGCTTTACACAATGAAATTAATAGACCCACACATGGGAATGAGCCTTCCTTATCCAGCTTTTACAACCTCTAGAGATGTGAGTACGAGGGGAGAGCACAAACCCAACCTTACAACACAGCACTGGCAGGACTGTGGGAGCAATGTAGCATCTGGCAAAATCTGTGATGAACCAAGAATTTCTCCTGGCTGGAAGCTTCCTGCAGACTGTTTCATCTCAGTGAAATGTCCTGACAGCTGACTGGCAGCAGAACTTCTGCAGGCTCCTCTGATCCTGCTTCTGGTGCCCAGGGCTCTGCAGCGCTGCCTGGCCACTGATGTGCTTGGGTGGGGGGCTAAAGATTTGATTCAAATCATTTGATTTGATTTGATTTGATTTGATTTGGTTTTAAGTACCAGTTCTTGATGCAGTACCCTGATGGAAAGTCGACAAGGACTGTTAAGGCCTGTCAAATGTTAATCTGCTGCAGGTGCCTCACAGCCAGTCACAGAGACACTGGTTACTGTCACAAAATTTAGCAAAGGTTTTGGAAAGTGATGGATTTTTTTTTTTCTTGTTTTTCAGTTTTCAGTGTTTGGGGTGAGGCACTTGGCCCCACAGCTCTGGTTCATGTCTCACCCAAAAAATACGAACAGCAAGGATGCGTGATTACGGTTTTCACACAAAAGTATTGTTGTGGAGTTAAAATACAGCCTCTGTTACTACCTCAAAAAAACATGAAGGGAAGACAGACTATTGTAAACAGACAAGCAGAAGATGATTTATAATGGGCATGCATCAACCCCAGACTTCCTGTCAGCTCTGCTGTGTCTCCCTGCAGAGCTGTGGCAGATTTAGCACCCTGGGGCACGGCCCCGGTGTGCTGTGACCTGCCCAGCCCGTGGGCACTGCGGGGACAGCCTGCAGTGCCTAATCTCCCAGAATGCACACTTTTTCCAGCTCGAATTCCTGACACCGAGCACACTCCTGGGACAGCATCCAAGCCCAGGCAGAGTGAAATCCTAAACTGTCCATGAGACAGCACTGGCGGAGCAGCAGGCTGACAGAAACCCCGGCGAGGAGTTTCCAAAGCAAACATCGTGTGTGCAGCGATAGCATCTGAGAGGGAGGGTGGCTTCTTCGCTGTATTTTATTTTTTTTTTTTCCTCCCTCCAGTCAACCTTTCTTGTTTTCCTTATGGCAAATCCTAATGAAGTCAATGGTAAAATATGGCATTTCCCAAACAGCAATCTCCTATCCCGAGATGCAACCATCTCCGGGACGGGCTTGTCATCAAGCCTTCGCCTTTAATCACTCGACACATGTTTTCAATCCACATGTTCATATGGTAATAACTTCACTCTATTAGTTTTCATTTGTCAGACCAAAAATGCCCTTTAGGTTGGAGCATGCTGTAGGACACTGTCCAGGCAGGTTATTCTTAGCAACAGATGAATTTACAAAGAAAAGGCAGGTCTACGGTTCAGCATTTGCTTTTATTGCCTGCGCTGCTCCCGTCACACCTGACCCCCCCCCCAACCTCTCCTCCTGCCCCTCCCCACCCAGCAGCCACCATCAGCTGCCCACTTTGCTCTGTGCTTTACATCAGTTACTAAAAAATGACAGTGAGACCATCAAACCCAGCTTGTCTGGGCCTGGAAATTCCCTTTCTGCCTCTTTCCACTACACCCGTAGCAAAAAAAAACCAAAAAACCCAAACAAACAAAAAAAACCACCCAAAAACCAAACCAAACCAAACCAAAACCAAACAAACAAACAAAAAAAAAAACCCAAAAAACCACACACACCCAAAAAAACCCCAAAAAACCACAAAAAAAAAAAAACACCACAAAAAAACCCCCACACCCCATGTCTCAGCAAGATCCTGACAAATCCATCAGAACTGGATTGGTGTAATTCTTCCCTGTGAGAGTGGGGAGGCCTTGGCACAGAGAAGCTGTGGCTGCCCTGGATGCCTGGCAGTGTCCAAGGCCAGGCTGGATGGGGCTTGGAGCAGCCTGGGATGGTGGAAGGTGTCCCTGCCCATGGCAGAGGGGTAAAACAGGATCAGCTTTAAGGTGCCTTCCAACCCAACCCAGTGTGTGATCCTTATTCCTTGGTGGGTGCAAAGGATGGTCTGCAGTGCTCCATGTCACTGTTGTCCTATATTCCTATTCCCAATAACCCCTTTGGCCATGCTTTGGCCCTAAAGGCAAGGCAGCTTCTCTGTGAGTAAAGGCAGCAGGAGCCTGGAGCTGAGCTCTGCTCAGCCTCCTCACACCCCACAGTGCAGCAGCTCTGACACCCCAGCTGGACCCTGTCTGCTCCTACTGCTGCAAAGTGGGGCACTGCATTCAGCACTGCTGTTTGTCTCTTGCACGGGAGGAAAAGCAGTTCCTGGGAGGCAATTGGAAAGCAGAGATGACTCTGTCAAGGAACTCTCAGAAAGCAGCTGCCACGAGAACCATATCAACCCTGGATCTCTCCTGTCTGCTCTCCTCTGGGACATTGCATTTCCAAGACGTAACTCTGTGCTCAGGTTCATGCTCTGAGCTCTGCACTCTCCCCATCAGATCTTCCATAAAAATTAATTCATGGCCTCTCCTGAGCAGGAGGTGTTCTTGAGGATGACACCCTCCCCACCCAAGGAAATAGTTCGAGGCTGCCCAATAAATTACCGGTAAGATGGTTGTTTCATAATGGTTCCTAATTGCCCTGTGATGATCACAGATATCAACCATATCTTCCAAAAGGCTATTTCAGCCTATATATGGTCAGAAGATCACTGGGCCAGCATATTTGTTTTGTTGTGCTAGAATCAGATAGCTAGGGCCCATCTCTGACTCCAGTGGGGTGGAGAGAGAACGCTGCAGAGGGTGATGCTTCTGGAATTATGGAGCCTATGAACTTGAATATGAGTTATCCAAGTTATTGTTCCTTCACAAAGAACAAATGCTGGGAAGAAGGAGGAGAGCAAGAAACAGCAGCAGAAATATTAGGGGTAATAAAAAAAGCCAGAGTGTCATTGCACCAGACATCTCTGTTCAGTGTACACTTGCTCCCTTGGAAGATTTTGCTCACTGCTTGGAGTAAATACCTGAGGAATAAGATATAATTTTCAAGCTACTTCTACCATTTTATTCTTGAATTTCTCTAAGACCTCTGTCAGAAGGCACTGTTGCAATGGCTGTATTTCAAAGTGGCATCCAGATATGAGACCAAAACCACTGTAAAATTGGAAGAATCGTAACAGGGTTGGTTTACAAGCCTTGCTGCTGATTTACATAAGCAGATGTACAACTTGAAGAATGAAAGTCTATTTGTGCTGCTTATGCTGATAATTTTCCACAAGCCTCCACTGCTGAATGAAAACCCTAATCAGTCCATCATGGAAGCACAATGTGTGCTGTCAGAACAAACATCTCTCTTTACCAAAGGGACTCAGTGCACACACTCAAACAAAAGTCTCTGCAGAGTAAATCCATTATTACACATATTGTTATAGCACTGCATCAAACCACAGATACAGACCTGTCTCTGCACCATCCCTGACATTACAACACAGAATAAAAGGTGGTGTTTTTTTTTTTTTTTTCCCATGTGTTAATTAGCAGAATTGAAGGACACATAATCCTATTACAGATTCCTTTATTCCTATTATTTTCTGAGATGCAATTACACTCAGCCTTAAAGCAGTTCTATATCCTGATGAAACCTGAAATGCAACTTTGCAGAAGAATATGATAACTCAGGGATGCCAAAGTTCCCACAAGTTGATGCACTGCACCCTTGTACTTGTGAATTGCCCTGAGCTGCTTTTCAGTGTGCAGGGAAAAGCCATAAGAAAAAAAAAAAAAAAAAGATTTTTAGACACCTCTGTCTGAGCTTTAAAAGATCCAGGGTTTATTATTTCAAAAGTCATTGGTTCAGCACATTTCCCAGGAAGATTTTTGAACTGGTTTTGGATAACAGCTGGCTGCTGGCATCCCAGTGTTGAACTGAAATCTTCGGGACAGCACTTGCTCCAGGGCTGTGATCTGCTGCATGGAATTGCTGTCGAAAGCCAAAATAGCAGCTTTTCATACTGCTCAGCCTTTCCTTCAGCCCAAGAATTTCCTGACTGTTGGGACACTCCATCCCAAGCCTTTGTGACACACCAGTGCTCCAGAGAGGATCCCACTGTGGCCTCTGCCTCCCTCCTCTGATCCCCTCCCTTTTTGGTCTCAGATGTAAACACAATAAAAGAAGGACACTCTGCAGGTGTTCTACCCTTGACTTTTCAGGATGCAGCAGATCCAACAGCATCTCCACACCAGGCTTGGTGAGAGAGAAACCCCTGCACGTGCTGTGATCCCCAGAGGATGTGATCCAGGCACCTCTTCTGGTGTTCTCACTATGGGTAGGGTGATAGCTCTAGCAGGGAAGGGTTTTTCTCTTCAGAAAGAGATTTTCAGCCTCTTGGGTTGCTTCCTCAGGTAAAGAAAGAGATTCTGGAAGAGTCTCTTTTCCTTTAGCTTTGGAAGGTTCATGACCACCTCATCCCTCACAGCAGCAGCACCAGCTGGGTAATAGCTTATGCCAAATCCAGGTGTTAGCTTGCAATAATTCATTGTCCCATGTGGCCACAGAAGCTTCTGAACAGGTCCATGAAGGGGATTTGAGCAGAAACTACACCTTGGTTCCTTTATTTTTTTATCTTGTTTGCTTTATTGTACACAAGGAGAGAAACCCAGCAGTAAGTGTCCAGAACTTGGAGCAACAGGGACATTGAAACCTCATTTTAACAAGAAAGGAAGCAGGGTCAGAAGCAGAAAATGACTTCTTGAGAATGTGGCAGGTTTTTTAAAGTGGAAGATCTGGGAATGCAAACCCCAGCTTCTCAAGGGGATGGAAATTTGAATGTTTTGATGAGGAAAAAAATTATTTGGGTTGGGTTTTTTTGTTTGTTTTATTTTTTGGAGGTTTTTTGTTTGTTTGTTTGTTTGTTTGTTTGTTTGTTTGTTTGTTTTTCTGGAGCAAACTGGAGAACACTGAGTGTCCTGATGTTGCTCATTTTGCCCTCAGCTCTGCAGCACCCTCCTTCACATTGGACCAATATAGACAACGAGCTTCAGAGAGCTCAGAAGCTCCAGGAAACTCCAAGAAAACCTGTGCAGGTGGCTCTGAGAGGGAGTCACTCCATTTCATCGCTCCAGGCAAAGACAAAACTCTCCATTCCTCTGCAACAAGGGCCCTACAGTGACACACCAGCAACCTGTCCACAGCAATTCTTATCCTTTCAGAGATGTAGGAAACTGCATTTGCACGGAGCTGGGGACATGCAGTGAAACCAGAGCCTCCCTGTGCTGTAACAAATCTTGCTCTGGCAGCAGCCCCAGGAGAGGAACGAGAGGAGGAGACCATCCCACTCCTGTCAGTGGTTCCCCAGAGCCAGCAGCGTCCCCAGCTCGTGTGGGAAGCCCATGCACAGAACCAAGCCCCCAGCAGGAATGATTTATCTCCAAAAGGGAGTTTATTTCCATCCCCGTTTCTGTAAAGTGCCTTTTCCAGTGCAAAAGCTCCTTTTCCAGCAGCTCTTGCATGTCCAGGCCTCGAGGGCCTGCTGGAGACTGTCTCCACAGCTCTTGCTGCTCCTGCCCTATAAATAACATTTCAGATGCCCAGGCCACACAGTCACAGTGCAGGAAAGGTCAGCAGGAATCGTCATCACCCAGAGAGATCACTCTGCACAACTGCCCCATGGCTGAGGCTGGCCTGGCCTGCTGCCAGTGCTCTGGGCCTTATCAGGCCTGGATCTCGCTGGGAATTTTCGGATGAAAGGTTTTATTGGGAAACGCTGATTCACAGGCATCAAAACGTTTCGTGGAAATGCACCAGTTTTTGTTTGGTTTTGTTGTTTTGTTTTTTTTTTTTTTTTTTTTTTTTCTGAATTGACAAGGAAACCCAGACATTATTTGGAGGCACTAGTGACTGGTTGGCTGCCAGGGCATCCCATGGTTTCCAGAGTGTGTCTGCTTGCAGGACAGCTGTGCCCTCTGGGCTGCCCCAGACACAGGAGCCCCAGCTCTGCCAAGGCCTCTGATGGCCTTGCTCTGATTGAGCTCTTGGCAGCCCTTTGGCCCCCAGCATGAGATGGGCTCTTGGGTTTTGTGCCCCTGAGGAGTTACCAGGTGCAGTAGGGACTGTGGGCTGCTTCCCCTTTGGAAAGGAGGGCAAAAGGTCTGCTCTCTTTACAGAAATATTAGATGGATTCTTCTTGTGCTATCAATGACAATAATCCAGGCATGCTGGCACAGGATGGGCAAATAAATGACCTTCAGCTTCCCAGAGCTTCCCTGCTGCTCCCCCCCAGCCTGGCACAGCAGTGCTACCTGGAGCCTTCCTCCCTGCCTCCTCTCTGCTCCCCTAGACCATGAGCTCAGCTGAGAGTCACTGACACAAGCCCCTGGCTCCCTGCCCCACCTCGAGCTGAGCTGGGCATGGGCCATCCACCAGCAAAGGTTATCCAGAATGACTCCAGCTTCCCCAGATCCTGGTCCCTGGCAGCCTTTCCCCACGTGCTGCAGGACCCCAGGTGACCTCTGCAGTGCTGCACTGCCATGAACAACAGAACCTACACTGGGATTTTGTCCCAGCAGAGACCATCTCTGGGAAATCTTTCTGTTTGGGCTGCTCCCATTAATTGCTGCATGGAAAAATGTGATCATCATCATGCTTTAGAGCACTCCCAAGGCTGCTGTCCGGTTTGCTCTGTCATTTTCAAGGACCACAAGATCCAAATCTTACATTCTCCTAGAAGGGGGTTTCATGAAATTTCAGCTGAGATGCCTTTGATGCAGAAAACCTCAGGTCTCCAAAGAAAAAATCCAATAAGACTGAACCCCCCCTCAATGCACTGTTCACAGCATCTTTGCAGACACAGCATCCTCTGACCCTCACTCCTTCAGTGCTTCTCAGCTGTGGGACAGGACACTCTGGTGTGTCTCTGGTAAGGCTGATTGAGGCTTCCCCTCAGCTCTCTGAGAGAGGTGCCATGGGGACATTCCACTTTTCTGCCAAGAAATCCCTCTCTCATGCCTGCTCTTAGTGCAGGAAGTCCCTTCTCCCTGAAGAGCAGCGTGAACCTTTGCCACCACGTGCCACTTGTCAGTCAAAAATGAGGAGTAGGAAACGTGAAAAAAAAAAAAAATAATCAGACTTTCAGCCCTGTTCTTCCAGCCAGTGCTGTGCCAACAGCTGAGGATGAATGACCCCTGATCCCTTCCCTCTTATGCTGAAGGACCTGGAGGGAAGAAGCTCCCCTAAAAGTCACTACAAATGCAGCTGCATTTCTCTGCTGATCATTTGATGCTGCTGCTTTTCTTGCAGAGCAGAGACAGAGAATTGTATTGGGAAAATAAACCAGCACAGTCACAGCAGCTCAGGGCAAGTGAAAGTCAAAGCGTCTGGAGAAGGTGGAAGGTGCAGAAAAGGGGTTGTCTTATGAAAAACAAAGCATACCAGACCTCCCAGGTCACTCTGACATCCAGGAAAAGCGAAGCTGGACAGAGTTTTACCTGACCTGCAGCTTGGGTGGCTTTTTTGTGGACAAAGGGAAAGAGAAAATTCTTGCAGAACTGAGCTCTTCACAGGTAGTTTGGGGACCAAAATGGGGGAAGTGTCTAAACACCGTCTGTAATAAGGAGATGAAAGAGAGATTACTCCCAAGACAGCATTCCTGAACTGATGGGAGAGGGAACCTTTCTAAAGCAAAACAAACAAAGAAAGAAATTCAGACAAAAGGCTTCCTCTGAGCAAGGTAACATCCATTTGTTTTGCACACATTGCAAACGATGAACTGTGAAGGGCTGGAGAGGCACAAAGAAGCAAGCTTATTTGTTTTTATTCCCGAGACAATTCAAGATTCAACTACAGATTTCTTCTATTTTTTTTTTACAGAAAACGAACCCAAAGTCATTAAAACGCTCTCAGTCAGCTGTGGTGGGTTATGCTATATATGGTTAACAAACTGACCCACGTCCACAACTTGGGGAAATCTCCGTGGTTGGATCGGCTCTGGCTTGGGGATGGGCTGGGTGTGGGGTTACACCTGGGGCTGGGAGTGCAGTCTGTGCAGGTGGAAGCTTTTCCATCTGATCCCGGCTGTGCTGTCTCCTGGCTTTTCCCTGTTTTCTCTCCAGCAGGACGGGTGCTGGCAGGGGGCAGCTGCCCGAGGATGAAGGGAACCAGAGGCTCTGAGGGCTGCTGGTGATGTTTCTGCTCACAGACTGAAAGGAGCCCAGGATGGCTCTGGCATTGCCAGGGGTCTTGGCAGCCAGCAAGGAGCAGTGCTAGCCTTTATTTTCCACTGCCTTGATCTTTCCCAAAAAGTGTAGTGTAGCCAAGGCAGGGTCTGAAACGTTTTTGTGTTTTTTTTTGTGGAGCTTTTGATGCTTCCCAAGATGTAATTCAGCATGAGAGAGAGAGAGAAAAAAAAAAGCTGGGAGGGAAAAGAAACCAGAACCATGCTCCTGGGTCAGATGGAGAAAGAGATGTCACTCCTGATTCTCATATTTCCTTGAGTTATTTGTGATACTCATGCTCTTCTTGGAAGCGATTTAGGTACTTGCTCCTTCTCTTCCACTGATACACAACCTGCTCTTTGCCCTGGAGCTCCTCACTTGCTTTTTCCTGGGAGGGGGCAGTGGGGCCTTGTGGAGTGTGGGTATGTGAAATCCATATCCTCCCTTCCTCAGAGGAGACCTTCTCACTCTCCACAGCTCCCTGACAGGAGGGTGCAGCCAGGTGTGAGGCTCTGTTCCTGGGGAACAAGGGACAGGATGAGAGGAGCTGTCCCAAGCAGAGTCAGGGGAAGTTTAAGTTGGGTATTAGAGAATATTTCTCCACTGACAGGGTTGTAAAACCTTGGGCCAGGCTGCCCAGGGCAGTGGCAGAGTTGCCACCCCTGGAGGGATTTAAAAGGTGTGTGGATGTGGTTTAATGGTGGGCACAGCAACCCCCAGAGCTGTCCTCTGTCTCCCATCAGTGTCTTTCATTGCAGGGTGACACCCCTTTGTGCAGAACGTGCCTCTGAGCAGCTGGCATCTGCCCACCAGGCCAACTAGCCAGAAAGGAGTAAGCCTTGGAATAATCAGCCAAGGTACAAATGAACAGAATTCTGCCTTCTATGCAATGACTGGCAGATATGCATCTGTTGTAAAATTCTAGGAGGTACTGGCAGCTTAAGCAGATTTTTAAAGACACGAGGCAGGCACAGAGATGTAACAATCCTTATGGCTTTCAAAAATGCTAAACAGAATGTCTGGTTTTGAAAAAGGGAAATCGTGGAGCATCTACTTTAACTTCCATTTCCAGAAAAGTACTGGGGCAACAAATCGAGCCAAACAAACAAACACTGAAACAAATCAGGGAAAAGAAATAAACCCCAGCCATTATGCACGTGTCAAATCTAATCCTTCTGTGACACTTGTGGATAGGGAATAAGCTGTACATGTCATCCATTTTGTGTTTAACGAGGCTGTTGACACCGACTGACACGACATTGTCTAAAGATCTTTGGGAGAGCCGTGGTGTGTATTGCCCAAGGTGGTGAAGAAACGCTTAGAAAAGCACACTCAGAGAGAAGCTCTCAGTGGGTCACTGTGTCCCTTTGTCTCCTGTGTTTCCTCTACAAAGTGGAGTAGCAAATCATTTTATTTACTAGGAGGTGAAGTTGGAAGAGGGCACAGAGCAGCGTCGGAGCGAGATAATGGTTTTAAAAAGAGGTGATGATGTGAGGACAGTTACAGAAACAAAGCCGGCGAGAATTAGGCAGGGGTTGCACATACACAGTGTACTGAGCAGAATGTTCTTCTGTGGTGGCAGAGCAGGACCAGGAGCCAGCTCAGGACCATCAGTGATGGGGAGAAAGGGGAGCAGGGGCACTGCAGGCTGCAAAGCACATCCCTTCACCTGCCCAGGTGCAGGACAAGCTCTGCTCTGCTTGAGCATTGCTGACTGCTCTGCCCTGCTCTGCTTTGCTCTGCTCTGCTCTCCTCGAGCATTGCTGACTGCTCTCAGCCATGCCAAGGAAGGTGAGAGGCAACAGAAGAGAGCCCAGAGCGCAGAAAGAGACATCAGAAATCTAGAAAATGAGACACTCAAGGGAAAGCACAAAAAACTGAGGGGCAGTCTAATGAAAAAATTGTCTGAGGGGAACTCTGATCAGGTTTTAAATATGAGGCTACCGTTGAAAGAAACAGAGTGTTTTGTTCTCTCTCTCCGTATTGAGAAGGACTAGAAGTTATGGATTGCACCTCAGGAAGGAGCTGGAGTGAAAATAGTTTTAGATTCCAAGAGTTGGAATCTTTTCCAACCAAAGAAGGTTTTTAAGAAGGGGGTGGACCAACTTCTGTCAGGAATGAGGGAGGGAAAGGTGATCTTGGCTTTGGGCAGCAGAGGTTTCCCCCAGATGGTTGTGTGGATTTAGAGGGGTGTGTAATGCTTAGTTCCAGGCTGATGACACACTGTGGTGCTTTGTGTCATTTGTTCTCAGGGCCACGCTCAGTCTCAGCAGCTGAACTCTGTCCCTTGACTAAGAGGAGCCTTTCCCCTCAGCTCATCTGTGCTCCTGCTGCCTCAGCCATTCCTCAGCCTGTGGGGATGCCCAAAGGCAAGTGAGACCCTGACAGACTGTGAAACCCTGGTAGAGGCAACCAAGAGGCACCTCAGGGACTTAGGGACATGAAGAGCCCCATTTCCAGCCCTGAGCATCTCCGGAGCCTTTGCCAGCAGCAGAAAACGAGAGGGCTCTGTGTGCCAGAGGCAGCAGCGGTGCTGCGGGAGGAGCGCTGCCTGCTCCTCCGGTCCTTGAAGCAGAGCTGTGATTTACACCCCTGGGAGGCCACTGAGGAAGCAGCAAATCACCTCTTTAGCACGAGTTCAAAAGGCAATTAGGCAAACCCGTGTAAGAAAGACCCGTTGAGGCCATTAAATCTAAAGCCTTTCTCCCGTTGGAGGCAAGAGCAGCGGCTGGGGGGGGAGAATGGCTGCTGTGTGATTACCCTGATGTTCCACACTTTTTTGGCTTCCCGGGGTTTGAGAGGAGGGGATGAGCTGGAGGAAATTCCTGACCCAGCCAGGATCATCCATCCCTGGGTTCTTCATGCGGGATGGCCACAGCCCCGGGGAGTTATTAACAAACAATTGCAGCTGGGAATGGAACAGAGTCAGGTCACATCTCAGACTTGCTGCCTCCTGGATGCTGCTCAGGAAAAGCCAGGAGCCCTGTCCTGCTCTGACTGGTCCCTAAGCAAGCCATGGGTTTCTGTCGGGAGGGGTCAGCACAAGATTTAGCTCCTTTCTCTGCCAAACAGATTCTCCCCCATTCTGGACAAACAGCAGTAAAACGAAGCAGGAAAAAGCAAATGCCATCCCATGCACAGAACACGGCTTTTATTTAGCTAGCGCTAAAGTTTTCAAATGCAAATAGCTCATTGAGTTGGACAAAAGTCATGGCAATAAATGCTTCTTTCTAACTTCACCCTACAAAAATATCTCGGAATAATAGGATTGTGTTTTTCCAAAAATATTCTTTATTGATTTACGGCAGTATCACACTCAAGCCCAGCATTAGAGTTCCTTCATTAATGAAATAAGACACAAAAGTCTTGTTATATTAGTGATTTTCACAGAGTAACTCAGTAAGCTATTTTTAATATTCTCATGGAGGCATGCCAGAAGGATAATATTTTTATGTTCTATTGCAGAGAAATATACTTTAAGACAGTTTTGATTGACTTCAAAATGTGCTCGAAGGCCCAGGCATGTTTTCCATTCCTACAGAGTGATCAAGGAAAGAGGAGCCTTATCTGCAGCACGGAGCAAAACCCCAACAGAACCAAATTCCAGGGCCAGCAGTGTTTCCCACACACAGTACCAGCAGAGGTTGAAAATAAAATACAGCCCCTCCTGCCTCTTGGAGGGCACAGCAACAAATCATGCTCATGCCAGGAACGCAGCACTCCACCCAGGTAACTGAACAAAAACCCTCTGCCCTCTCTCTGCAGCTGCCTGAGGTGGGAAATCCTGCTTCCTTACCTTCCAGGCAGCACCACTGCCCCTTTCCCAGCCTCTCTACCCTTTCTGTATTTTCCCTTGCTGTTCCATCTGGGGAAGGGGGAGCACCAGAACTCGGCGAGGCACAGCAACACCTCCGAGCAGCCAGTGCACCTGTGGCTGCACCCAAGTGCAGGCATGACCTCAGCCTCCTTTCTGCTGTGCTGTTGCCTGTTGCTCTTCATCTGATACCTACTCCAGCCAGCCCCACATTGCAAAGGGCTATTTCAGGCCTAACCAGGGGCTCTTATCAACTTTCAGGCTTCGTTTTCAGTGGAGCAGATCTCTACTGAGCGAACAGGTTCGCACCCCACATGGCAGGGAGTGCCTGGGGCTTTTAAGGCAGGTTGACATTTAAAGGCAGCTTGCAGCCCTGGTGCAGTGCTAAGGAAGAGGAAGACAGCCTCCCTCAGGGGATCTCTGGGTGCACAGCACCACTGCTGGTCATCCCCTCCCGGTGCAGGGCGTGAACAGTGTGTGGAATGCACAGATTCTGTGCCATCCCCTCTCTGGCTTCAAGGGAAGCATCCAAGGCACGGCAAAATTTCCCACCTTCTCAGCATGGCTGCTCCCTTCGGATCTCCTTCCCTGCTGGAAAGAGCCCGTGTTTCCCTCCTTTCCTTGGAGTGCAGAGCTCACCAGAGTGTCAGAGCACTTTCAAGGTGATGCCCAACCCTCATCCCTACCCAGCACACAGCAGGAGCTGCAGGAAGCTGAGCTGACCTGCCCAGCTCACACCCACAGACCCTCATGCCCAGCTTCATGCAAAGTTAAGAATTTAATTAAGCTGCCAAGGCTTCAATCAGCTGGGCTGTAGCTGCAAATTCTGTAAGCCAGCTTATTGCTCGCTCTTGGAAGTTCTTATTTTGAGCAGTGGCTGTGCCAGGACAGCAGACTCGAGATATTTGCAGGGCTGAGCTCGAATGTGAAAAATGTCCAGCCTGGTGTCACTCCCATCACAGACATTAGAATTGAGATTTACTGCCTCAGCTTGGGTTGATGCAGAACTCCCTCCTGAGTGATACAAGTCCAGAAAAGGCCATAGAGATGCTCTGAGGGCTGGAGCCCCTCTGCTCTGGAGCTAGGCTGGGAGAGCTGGGGGGGCTCACCTGGAGAGGAGAAGGCTCCAGGGAGAGCTCAGAGGCCCTTTCATGGCCTAAAAAGGTGCCAGGAGAGCTGGAGAGGGTCTGGGGACAAGGGCATGGGGTGCCAGGACACAAGGAATGGCTTCCCACTGCCAGAGGGCAGGGATGGATGGGATACTGGGAAGGAATTGTTCCCTGTGAGGGTGGGGAGGCATTGGAATGGAATTCCCAGAGAAGCTGTGGCTGCCCCATCCCTTGGACTGTTCAGGATCAGACTGGACAGGGCTTGCAGCCGTGTGGGATAGTGGAAGGTGTCCCTGGCCATGGCAAGGGGTTGGAATGAGATGAGTTTAAGGTCCCTTCCGTCCCAAACCTTTCTGTGGTTCTGTGATTCTGATACCTGCTGGAGGGAGCTCCTCGGTGAGACTGAAGGCCCTCCTCGTTCAAAAGGAGTCTCTTGGCAGCTCTCTTCTGCTTCCAAACGGCCTCAATTGCAAACAGATGCTCACAATTCCAAAACCCCAAGAACCCCAAGGTTCTGCAGCATGCTTGAAAGCATCTTCAGGAATCCCTGGCGAGATCTCCGGTGCGACAATGATGTTTATGGAGTACACGCATCCCCCAGGAAGGGACCTGTCATGTTTACATTCGTGTTACCATTCCTTTTCTACTCCTAACATCTTTTGCTAGCAACCACCCTCCTCCTGAGCCCGGCTCTGGTGGTTTGCAAACGCAGCCCTGAGTACAGGACGTGCAGCTCTTCCCCTGCTGGCTTCACACGAGTCTCTCCCGTGAGCGATTTGGACACCAACACTGTGACAAATCCACCCCCACCTTGGTCTCCATGCCTGTCACTGTGCAGCAAACCATGGCTGCTCGTAGCTGCAGGCGACAGCAGTGCTGGCAGCCCAGTGCTGCTGCTGCTGGGGCTGAGCTGCTCTGCTTGGGAACAGCCCAGAGCCTGTTCCAGCCCTGCTCCGTGCTCCTCCAGGGCTCCCTGCTCCTCAGAGCTCGGTGTGCACAGCCCTCCTCTAGTTCCTCTAGGAACTAGATCTTCAAAACTTACCAAAATCAGAGTTCCTCTCCAAAAAAAAAAAAAAAAAAAAAAAAAAAAAACAAAAGGTAATTTGGAATGAATTCTAGGTGTTTAAAAGAAGTCATTTCATACAAAGGTTCTTTTAACATTTGCTGATAAGTGATGACCTGTTGATTTCTGATAATTGCTCTTGGGCATCTTGTAAACAATTTGTAAACAATTAACAGTGTCTTTATGTCCCAGCCTTTCTTTTATTTCTCCTCTTTCCCTCCCCTGGGCAGCTGGGAGCTGTGCTTTGGTCTCAGCAGTGCTGCTCAGGGTCTGAGTCACGTTTCTGCAGGGTCTCTTACATCCTGACCGGTTCAGCCATCCTTGCCCAAACTCTGTCCCACCAAGGACAATGTCTATTGTCCTGCAGCCTGGCCAGAGCAGCACTCCTGGGGCTGTGGTTTTTGGGAGAAGAACCCATAAAAGGAACAAACCAAAACTCAGTGCCCTGAGCTGCTTGGTGTTTGACGTTCACTGCTCACAGCAGTGTGCACTCTGCCCCTGAAGCTGCCAGCCCCTGCAGCTCTGAAGGTGCTGCTGACCTCCAGAAGGTTTAACAAAGTGCTTGGAATCTCCCCAACCAGCCCTGCAGCATCAGAAAGATGCAGACAGTGAATGGAGAGGAGATGGGAGAGCCTGGCTTTGTGTTCAGAGGTGCTGAGGCTGCCTGCTCCGTGTGGTTAAGCCACAGGATGTAGTGTTTGGCTGTTTTTCACACCAGGCAAGGCTCAGCCAGTGTTCTGCCCTGTCCACTGGTGCTTAAGACACTCGTTCAGGGCAGTAGCTTTGGTCTCAGTGAGTTTTGTTATCCTCCTGCATTCTGTGAGCATCTTCCCAAGTGTGTGCCCACCTGGGAAGCCCAGGAGATCTCCAGCTGGCAGGATGGGTGAGGGGCACACTGAGCTGAGCCCCTCCCCTGGAGCTCACAGCTGGGGCAGAAGGGTTTGTGGGGCACTCAGCAACACAGGAAGGAAAGTAGAGGCTCTAGCCCAGCCCCAGGCATCCGGAAAAGCCCAGTGAAGCTGTAACCACATGGATCTCTTGTGTCCCCACTTCTCAGCCTCCAGCATTGCCTGTCCCTGGGCAGTAGGACTTAATGGGATAGGGGAAAGAGGATGAGGCAGCAGAGGCTTTCTGTATCTTCTGGGTGGAAGGGGAAATGCAGGGGAAATAAGGGGTGTGCAGACCCAGGTTTGCAGCAGTAGCTCTGGAGAGATTTTGCTGCTGCTCAGCAGCCTCTGAAGGAACAGCCCTCTCCCTGCAGAGTTCTCTATGGCCACGCCAGAAACAGGCCCAATTTGGCCCTAAATGCACACATAATAAAGGCACAGCTGTGAATTTCTTCTCTTGGCATTTTAAAATATATGAGCTGGTTTGCACAACCCCAGTAGGACGAAGCTTTTCTCATCCATGGAGCTCTTCTCCACACACCACCCCAGCAAGCTGCAGGGAAGCAGCCACAGCACTGAACATCTGTGCAGACACGTTGTGCCAGATGTTACCAGAAGGCAATGCAGCAGTGGGTATGGAAGTGGGTTCCTGGAAGTGCCACCCCAATTAGCCTGCCCTGAAACAGCCCTGAGAAAGCAGGATCTACAGCAAACATGGGAACAGAGCACAGGGGCTGTGACTGCAGCCTGCCTCTCCTTGGGGAGATGTTGCTTGTCCCACCAAGGGAGCAACTGGGCACACAAGGGAGGGCAGATGGAACTGTTGGGACTGGAATGTCAAAGGAAGGGAGGGACCAGCCCCAGCCAGCTCCACATAACCAGCAGGTCTCCCACAGAGGTTCTCCTGGCTGCTGGTTAGCCCTGGGCACAGGCTCATCTCTCCCGTTCTCTCTCCCCATGAGGTCAGTGGCTCTGGCTGCTCTGTCAGCACACAAGTGTGGGGCAAGCAGTGCCATGGATGATGGGGTCCTGCACCATCTCCTCCCAGCCCTAGAGCAGCCAGGATCCCACCCTGACTCCTGAAACTTCTCCTCTGGGCTTTGCCAGTGAGTCAAACACCGTGATGGAACCACTGGCCCATGCCCTCTGCAGCAAGGTAAGGCCAGCTCCAGTTCCCCAGGTGCTGGCTCACCATGGAGGGTGGACACAGCTCCTCGAGGAGCCTGAAACCCTGTGGCAGTGCCCTCCCAGCTGCCTGAGGAAGCCCCACACCCAGAACCCCTCCCTGCTCCGCGTGGAGAGCCCCTGCTCCGAGCCCACTCTCCCTTCCCACAGCAGAGGCGCTCCCCGGGCACTTTGCCTCCACTGATGACCATTTCCACAAAGTTAGCTGGAAGAAGAGCTTGGAGAAGGTCTTGAGGAGCAGGGTGGTGCAGAGTGGTGTGGTGCCAGGGGCAGGGGGCAGCTTGGGGCCGTGCCTGTGGGGCTCCCAGGCACGCAGCCCCTCTCACAAACGCACGGACACGCACGCACAGCTGACGTACTCGCTCTCCTCGATGCCTCCTCGTTTGAGAAAAAAAAAAAAAAAAAGTCACTCAGAGTGGAAACATGTTTCCTCTTTGTGAATGGGCAGATCTAACACAGATGGTGCATTAACTGGAAACATCTTGCCTTCCAGCCTGTGCGTGGATGCTGTTCTGTTCAAGCACAGACGGCTCCATTTATGATCATCTCTTCGGTGCTCCCAATCTTTACAGCTTGGAGATGCCCGGCTAAATGCTGTGTCAAATCATCACCTCTTCCCCTCTCCCTAACGCTACCAAAGCAGAGGTTTCAAAGCTGCCAGTGTCAGCAGTGAGGTGTTGGGTGTAGCCTGCTGGTGTGGAGCAAGGCTGCCTTGAATGAAACCTACAGTACTTTGGCTCTTCTGAGACAGATTCCTGTGACCCCTCTGGGGTTGCTGCTCCCCACCTGAGAGCACTGAGGCAGCTGAGCATGAACCACGGGGCCAGGGAAACGTTCCTAGATGTTTCTGCATAAAGGTGTAATTTTCTTTTATGTAAGAAAGCATCTTTTGAAGGAACAAAGGCATCCCTCCTGAAAGACTTGAAGGGCTGGGGATTGCAAAATGTCCCCAGATAAGCTGGCCTAAGAGACAAATTACCCTGAAGAGCTATTTAAGCTTCATTTCTTAGTCCATTTATTAATTAGGCCATCTTACCTAGGGAGTTCCTGCAATAGGTGTCTTTCCCTGCTGGAATCTGTGCTTGGATACATGCATGCTTCCTGATTGTGATGTGGTGGATATTCCCATTAGCCTCCTGAAATCACTTCTTCCCAGAACCCTCCTGATTTTTTTTGGTGCCAAGGAGCCTAACTTGCTCCCAAGTCCTGCAGGTTAAACGCTCACAGGGACAACATGGTGTAATTCTTGCAAGAGGATGTTTTCTTTTTATCATTTCAGGGCTATCGGGTTTCATACCACAGATCACGGTTTCAGCCCCAAGTTTCACGTGCCCAGTTATCATTCACACGCCCTTCATCAGGCTCAATCATGAATTAAGAACTGTGTCCTGGATTGAACTTTACCCTTCACTAGCTGCCTCTCAAAATCAGCTGCAACAGAGAGGGAGATGCTGAGCACAACCTGACTGCAGGTGCTCCGAGCAAGGGCCCCAGGAATGTGCAGATCATTGAAGCAACACAGAAATAACCACAAATATAAACAAGATGAAACAAAAACTCAGACTGCGCACGGAGCTATGAGCGCTCTTTCCCCAGTGCAGCAGGGAGAGGAAATCCTCTAATCACTGACACACTCTATTTAACCACAGGCAGGGTTACAAGGGAAGGACAGCAGGCAGAGCCCGGGTTTGGAGTGCTAAGGCTGGATGGGCAGTGAGGTGAGGTGACCCAGCCTGGGGGTTCTGCCCTGCTGGGTGCTGAGCAATGGTCTGGAGCAGTGGGGCTCAGCCCCAGCCCAGGAACAAACTGTCAGCAGCCCCAGAACAACTCTCAGCTGCTCATTTTATCGTGCCCAGGCTGCAGTAGAAGAGTTGTAGGACCTGCCTGAAAGCACATGGAGATGGAGCAGCAAGAAGGATCATGACAAACAATTATCCCTTCTCTATCTGATTTCTGAAAGAGGGCACTAAACTGCAGCTCAGACTCATAATGAGATGGGAATTGGTTTTAAAGGCATCTCAAAGCATACCTAGAAAAGAAATGGGAGTGACTGACACATGTCCCTCCATGGGAGGTGGTTACAGAGTTGGGCACAGCCTTGGTTTTGAGTAGAGACCTGGCAGCTGGGCAAGGACACCACAGGAGTGAGCAGAGTCAAGGGATGGGGAGAGAGGACCTGACTCAGGTGATGTCCCCATCCAGTGGAGAATGTCACCCTACCAGTGGACTTCTGTGCTGGAAGCTGAACTTGGGACTTGACACATCTGAAAATTCCTTCCTATGAGGGTTGGGAGGCCCTGGCACAGGGTGCCCAGAGAAGCTGTGGCTGCCCCTGGATCCCTGGAAGTGTCCAAGGTCAGCTTGGAGCAGCCTGGGACAGTGGAAGCTGTCCCTGCCCATGGCAGGGGGTGGAACTGGATGAACTTTAAGGTCTCTTCCAACCCAAAGCATTCTGTGATTCCATGAAAAAGACATTTCAGGTGACTGTCAGGCTACTCAGGGGGTGGCTGCAGGAGGCCAAGAGCAATCTGTCCATGAGAGGAGTTCTCTGCAGGTTCTCTGCCATTTCTGTCTGAGAGCATCCCAGTGTGATAGAAACTGGGAGAAAACAGCTCTGCAGTGCAGCCCTCCCTTGACAAGGCAGCTCCTTTATCCTGCAAACTGCAGCTAGCAAGGGCCAGGAGCCAAGAGCAACGCCGATCATGAGGTGTCAGGAAATGTTTGCCATGACTTCATCCCTAAAATAACCCCTGTAGACATTTTGCTCAGCAGAGAAAGGCCCTACCCAACCTCTAGGTGCACAGAGGAGCACAGACCCCCGAGGAGGAATGATGGGTCAGACAACGAATTCCTATGAAATGATAACTAAACTCCAGATGGCCAAAAGGGAATGGAGTGGCCCAAGGGAGAGTCTTTGTCCTCTGCCACCACTGCTTTGATTGCTCAGACGGACTGGAAGCTTGGGAGAGCTTTGAGGCATGCAGGCAAGTGGGGTTCTTCCCTCCAGCTGGCTTAAAGAAAAAAAAAAATAAAAATAGATCCTTGGAAACAAATGGACCTCTCGGTGTCTTAATAGGAAAGTGATGTGTGTGGTGCTTGTGCAAGTGAGACACAACTCAGAGCTGTGTTATGGAAATTTTCCTCTGTGACAAATATGTTATGAATGACTTGTCTTGAAAACATGCCAGCATGTAGGTGCTGCTATCACAACATTGGGTGACTTTAACTCACTGTGAGCGTTCCTGTGATAAATCATGGAAAACCTTGCTGGGGCTATCTTTAGTCACTGCACTGTTTCACTCTCACAAGTCACTCACGGCTCTAAAAATACAGTTTATATCACTGGATTCCTGGAATTCCTTTGGTTCTTACATTCTGATTTAAGTGGCATTAAAGCTGGGCTGCGCAGCACGAGGCTGCAGGCTGATGCTGTGGATTAGGCATCACCTGGGTTCAATACAGGGTTTGCAATATTTATTTGATTTGGATACAAAGGCAATCTGAAAAATCTTCCTGTAGATACACCTCTTACCTGGCTATGTGGAACAAGGGCTAGATTTTGCCTGGGACTAGATAGTAATTTAATAACCATTCCAATATAGAATTAAACTAAAACACATGCTCACCACAAGAACTGAGTGGAGACTGTGGGGTTTTCTCCTCAGAAACCTGGAGCTATCTGGTTTCTTCTGGCCTCTGCACTGTGATCTTGTGTCGACTTCTAGGCCAGACATCTCCCTCTCTCTTCTTTTGCTTTCACTTACATGTCTTTCATAGTAGTTATTGATTCAGAAACACCAAGAACAAGAAAGTCTTGACCTCCCACCAGCCTCTCTGGATTTGATTACCAGCACACCAGTGATGGATAGTCTGAGCAGAATTTAATGCTTTCTAATTTTCCTTGATAGGGTCTACGAAGCACGTTACTTTTTTTTTTCTTTTATCCCAACTGGCAGCTCAACAAAGCCCAGCAATATAAAGCTCCATTTGTGTAATAAACTGCTGCACAATCTACTACTTATGAACACAGGCCCTGAAAATGTGCAACCTTTCTGCACATTACATTAAACACAAACCAGATGGGCACTGGAAAATCCTCCCTTTTGTTGCAGTGGGCTGAAGGGGTTGGTGGTCAGAAGGTCTGTTTCACTACACAAATAAACAGAAGAGTTTTAGCTACATTATTCTCCAAAATCAGCAATGGGGAACCTAGGTGGAAACATTATGAGCAGCTTGCAAATCCACTACTGGAGTGGTGTAGGCACAGGGGAGCCCTTCATGTCTCCTACCTGCAGTGCCTGGGAGCCAGAGCCTTCACCTGCAGCCAGAGCTGACACCCAAGACTTGGAGACACAGGGGTGGAGGCAAATGGGTGAAATCAGTCTCTTCTTTAAAGGTTGCCTGGGTCAGAGCTGGGCATTTAAGCTCTGATATTCACTGCAGAAAAATGGAGCCCTCCAGGGTGGGCTGAGCTCTCGCTGAGCAGTTTCTGAGGCTGAGAAACCTCAGCAGGTCAGACAGGATGTCTCACACTTGGGTAGTTCCATGAGTGAAATCCATTGGTCTCAGAGCCCCAGGACAGGGAACAAGGGGATTTGCTGTCTCTGGGCTGTACCAAAGGACACCTCACTCTTCACTCTGAGCACACCCACCGGGACACTTCTGGAGGAGCTGCTTTACAGAGCCCCTGCATGTCCTCTGGCCCCTTTTCTTGTCCTTTTAAATGTTATCACAAAATTATTTCTGAAATCCATCTGACCAAATTGGCACAGGCGGGGGGACACACAAAGTCACACACAGAGCCTGCACCCTCACTGCCTTCCCACTGTGCAGGGAAATCATCATCAGTCACCCAGGGAACAGCCAAGGTAAAGACAGCCTTGATGCAAGACAAATCCAATGTTCTGCTGCTGTTCCTGTTGAAGGTGAAGTACAGGTGTGCAGCACCTGGGATGGGGTGAGATGGGATGGAGTGGGATTAGCTGGGGTGAGCTGGGATGGGATGAAAGCTGCTACCAGCTGAAGAAATTATCCTGGGAGCATTGATGCTGCTTCAGAGTGTAAGTGCTGGCCCTGGTGTCAGCATCTGAGAGGGTCTCAGATGGATCTGGGAGGGAAAAGCAGCTTACAGGTCTGAGACCCCCCAACTCAGGGAGCACTGAGCCTGTGGGTGAGTGGGCCTGTGAGGGTTGCACGTCCAAAACACCTCTGGATCGTGGGGTGAGACCTTGGGTATCTGCACAATGGGGCTCTGGTTCACTGCAGACCCTGCCCATCGTGGTTCCCAGGCTGAAGGCTCCAGGGAGGTGGCAGCTGGGGACTCCAGTGCTCCGCAGGGACTGGTCACTGCATCAATAATTATCTTATTGCTTTTTTTTTGTCTGCCTTTGTGTGCAACCAAACCCGCCCAGGGAGCAACAGAGGTGTGGGCAGGACGTGGTGTGACCTCACTCTGAGGGGTGCCACCTGCCTCAAGAGTGTCCCTGCATGGAGAGATGGAATGGGGTGAGCAGAGCAGCGGTTCAGAGATGGGGTCACCATGCAGAACAATGGTTCAGAGATGGGGTGACCATGCAGAGCAATGGTTCAGAGATGGGGTCACCATGCAGAGCAGTGGTTCAGAGATGGGGTCACCATGCAGAGCAGTGGTTCAGAGATGGGGTCACCATGCAGAACAATGGTTCAGAGATGGGGTCACCATGCAGAGCAGTGGTTCAGAGATGGGGTCACCATGCAGAGCAGTGGTTCAGAGATGGGGTCACCATGCAGAACAATGGTTCAGAGATGGGGTCACCATGCAGAGCAGTGGTTCAGAGATGGGGTCACCATGCAGAGCAGCGGTTCAGAGATGGGGTCACCATGCAGAACAATGGTTCAGAGATGGGGTCACCATGCAGAGCAGTGGTTCAGAGATGGGGTCACCATGCAGAACAATGGTTCAGAGATGGGGTCACCATGCAGAGCAGTGGTTCAGAGATGGGGTCACCATGCAGAGCAGTGGTTCAGAGATGGGGTCACCATGCAGAACAATGGTTCAGAGATGGGGTCACCATGCAGAGCAGTGGTTCAGAGATGGGGTCACCATGCAGAGCAATGGTTCAGAGATGGGGTCACCACGCTGAGGTCCAAGGCAGGATGCAGGAGCCCATGGACCCAGTGCCCAGACAAGGTCATGCACAATGGGGAGTGTGGGAGGTCTGGACCTCACCTCCAAACCCAGCAGCACTGTGACTTTAGGAAGACCCAGAGCCTCTCCTGAGCCTCTCCTGAGCCTCTCCTAAGACAGCAGTTCACAGCTCTGCCTGGCTCAACCCAGTGTAGACCAGAGCTTAGGAGGAGACCATGTCCTTGGGCATAGAAGGGCTGTGGGACTGGGCACAATCATTATAAGAGGGCAGCCTGGCAGTGTTCCATCCCACAGGGCTGGGCCTGGGGGTACACTGGGCAGACAGAGGTCAGAGTTCCTGCTTTTTGTAGAGCTCACAGTCCCCACGTTCCAGGACTTACGCACGCAGTGCCGGGATTTTGTAGGCCCTGCCAAACGGGCTTTCTGCTTGCTCAAAGGTGATTTATTTTTACAAATTTAAATGAAATCCCCTCAGCCATTTTTGAATAATGCTAGAGTTAAAAAGACTATTTTCCCATTTAAAAATATTCTAGCTAGACTGTTTTTATTAAATCAAAGTTAAGTCAAATAAAGACGGCGGTTTGAAAGTTCAGGCTTGGGCAGGAGCTGGTTGTCACTGAGGAGCTGTGCCCTTGACAGATGTCTGTCTGTCTGTCTGTCTGGTGCCCACCCTTTTTCAATGGGTGGAAAGAACATGGAACAAAGGGAAGATCCTGCCTGGCTCAGCTGTGCACACCTGTACACCTGGGGGGGTGACACACCTTGCATTTGCTTCTCCTTACACGCCCTGGAAGATTCCTGAAGACGACAGATGGAAGCTTCTTCCACTTCACCCAACTGACTCCCTGGCATTGTGTCCTTCAGTGGCACCATCTTGGATGGGCAGGGGTCCCTGCTGTCCCCTCTGTGTGTGGGATGAAGGTGGGAGTGCTGAACACCGCCGTGGGGTGGCCCTTCATGAGGGTGGGCTATGAGGAGACACTGATGCCTTGTTTTGTCCCCAAGTCACTCCCAACCGCTGACCCCACACCGAGGGATGGGGTGGAAGCTCCTTGTTGTGACATCCCAACAAATGGCCCTGAGGGGGGACTGGGAGGCTCTGTCCTTGGCAGGGACAAATCTGCTGTAGGGCTCTGTGGAGGGCAGCCTGGGGGGCTGTGGGATGTCCCCACCTCATCCCCAGCTCACCAGGCTGCTCCACTGGCCCTGCAGGAGCTGTCCCACCACGGAATGTGACATCAAAGGCAGGCCCAGGTGCCACATGACGTGTGTGACACTCGGCAGGCCCGCCAGCTCCCGAGATGATGTGAGATGAAGGGAGCCGGCTGTTCCCAAACGGGGAGGGCAGGAAGAGCCCAGCCCCTGTGCTGCCTGAACCTGCTAAAGGAGGGGAAAGGGAGCAGAGCAAAGGGCTGGAGGGGTGCCCAGACTGTGGGGGGCTCTTCTCACTTAGACAGGGCAAACAGCCCAGAGTGGAGGGGCTGCAGGGGTGGAGCTGTGTCCTGGTGGGCCACCAACCCTGGGGACAGCTGCCAGGCATTGTGTCCTGCAGTATTAGAAAGCACGCTGGCTGTCTGGCGAGAGAGATGATCTGAAGATCAGGATACTCTTTGGAACACGTGCTTTATTGGTCGTGGGAAGGCAGCCTGACTGGGGAAGGGTCCAGGGATCCAGTGCAAAGTCCAAGAGGGTCCAAGGGAAGGCACGCAAAGAGAGCAGGGCGACAAGAGAGGGCGCAAAGAGGCCGAGCTCCTTGTTCCATTCCATTTTAACCCCTTCTATCGTGAATATTCTAATGAGCATTAACCAATCACCTCTAGATACAAAACCTACAGAATCTACATACAGCCTATGGGAACTACAACATTACAATACTACTCTACAGACCAAAACCTGTGAAACCCACCTTATCCCTGATACCTGAGAAGGTCCAACCTTTTATTCATCCTTTTGTCCTGGCAGGGGTGTCACTGACTCACCCAGCCAAGCCCTTTCAGCTGTCTAATCACCTTCTTCCTGTCCAGCAACTTACAGTTCAAATTTTGCTTTTAATTCTATTCCTCTTGTGGGTTTCATACTTTTAGAATCTTTTACTAATAAATCATCTCTGCAGGGCCTAGCTACTTCATCCTCCCCAACACTGCAGGTGCTGGCACTGCTGCAGGGCTTGGGGCAGTCACTACCTGCACCTCTTCTGCAGGTTGTGCTGGCAGCCTGTGGGCACCTGGAGATGTTTCTTTCTTTGCCTTCCCATAATAACAAAAAAGGTGTGGAAAACGGATACAAAAAAGTGAGGATGTGAAATCTACAGAGAAAATACGATTTATTTTTTTTTTTTAACATCACTGTACAGCTTGTCCCTTTACAAGCCCCTGTTGTTACTGTGTTATCTTAGGTACACTTTGGGGCTGTAGGAAAGAGGAGCCCTCTGGAGTGACTGAGTCTGACTCTCTGCTGTTTTACTCCAGCCTGACACCCGACCATTGCCATGATGACATCATTTGGATTATTTCTGATTTATAGCGATCGAGAAAAATTGGGTCCCGTACAATAATGCAAACAATCAAAGACACAAAGCAAAAATAGTGCCTTTGGGCTGCACTTTCACATTGCATGATGTTTTGAGGACTTGATGTTGAAAGCCTTAGAGTGCACAAAAGGAATTTTCTTCATTTCATATATTATGCTGTTGCCTGAAAGAAATGGCAAACAACCCCTCAGCCTAAGCATGATTTGCACAGGCTCAGTTGTGGGGTTTTGCTGTCCATCAGCTTTCTACCAACAGATCTCCACTGAAACTCAGAGCAGTATCTGCCAGCAGGAGTAGCAAATGACCCTTGCACAGGCCTGGGCCAAGTTCTGCTCTCTGTTAATGAATCTGAAGCAGTTTTGGTGAAGACCAGGTTTTCTGGTCTTGGTGAGACCAGTACTGGGTGAGAGCAGAGTAGAGAAGTCTATTGGGTCCTTGGCAAATCCAACACCCTTCCCATTTCTTCTCCACTGATCAACTTCACATGGCCCTAATTCCCCAGAAATTCCACTGGTGTGACCAGGACACCGACCTCTTCCTAAGGCACTGTAATTCCACATTTCAGCCATTCCAAGGTCACACCAAGCACTTGGATCACAAAGAACACGCCTCAAAGCTGACAACAGCATTCAAGTCTGCCCCAGAAACACTAAGATCAGGCGCCACTTCCATTAAAACCTTAAAATCCTGCCCTCTGACAGCAAGGCTTTGGATGGCAAACACCCTCAAAAGCACCACACGTGAAAAAAACAGCAGTGAATCAGAAACCCAGCACACACAAGAGGAGCTAAATCAGCCTGGATCCCTTCTCCATCCCCATTCCTGCCAGCAGCAGGTGAGGAACCAGAAACCCAGCACACACAAGAGATGCTAAATCAGCCTGGATCCCTTCTCCATGCCCATTCCTGCCAGCAGCAGGTGAGGAACCAGAAACCCAGCACACACAAGAGATGCTAAATCAGCCTGGATCCCTTCTCCATCCCCATTCCTGCCAGCAGCAGGTGAGGAACCAGAAACCCAGCACACACAAGAGATGCTAAATCAGCCTGGATCCCTTCTCCATGCCCATTCCTGCCAGCAGCAGGTGAGGAACCAGAAACCCAGCACACACAAGAGATGCTAAATCAGCCTGGATCCCTTCTCCATGCCCATTCCTGCCAGCAGCAGGTGAGGAACCAGAAACCCAGCACACACAAGAGGAGCTAAATCAGCCTGGATCCCTTCTCCATCCCCATTCCTGCCAGCAGCAGGTGAGGAACTCACCGTTCTTGCGCTCGGCGAAGGGCGGGGGCTGGAGCTTGGTGCCATCCCTCACTTCACTGGCAGGTTTTTCCTTGGGTGCCTTTTCCTCTTCATTCCCAGCTGGCACGGTTTTGTGGTCCTGTTTGATCACACCATTCATCACCGTGCCTGCAGGGACCGCTCCAGGGTCTGGCTGCTCCACTTTGGGTGCTCAGGGAGAGGAAGGTGAGCTCTGGAAGGGAAGAGGAACGGGTAAGGAACAAATTCCCGAAGCAGTCTGGGGAACAGTGAATGGAGACTGGCATTTGTGAAGTGATCAGACCACAAACAGCTAATTACTGAGAGTTTGCATGGGAAAACCATAGGATTCCCTATTGGCTGCTTGATTCTCCTTGATACTGGACACCTGACTACTTTTTTGAAGAAATTTTCCACCCATGGGCAGAGAATATTTGCAGAAAGCGTGTCTTCAAAACACACAGCCCTGGGGAACCCCTGTGAGAGAGCTCTTGAACTGCCAGAGACCCACAATGAGAACAGTCTTCCCCTGCATGACTCTGGTTTGCTGAGAAAACTGGAATAAATGACAGGAATAACTCCACACAAACCAGAGGAGGCTGCTAATTATGTGATGCAGCCAGCAAATGAAAAGAGCAAACATCAGTCAGTTTTTACACCAGGGAGTGCACAAACACCCTGCAAAGTGAAATGCACGTGCAAAACGTGTTCTCTGACATCAAACTTATGATTAGCACCCACCAGAGCTAAAGGCTTTAGGAAGGATTCAGCCACGTTAGGTACAAAATGTTGAGAGTTTTTGGAGGATGGAGGAGTTGGGGTTTATTACCACATCACCTACTCCAAAGTTTACGTGGGGTTTGTGATTGAAATGCATCACAAAAACTCTTAAAAATTCTGCAAAATCAGGTTTGTGCTTCTTTGGGCAGGTGACAGCCCCATCTCACCAGAAAGATGGATGGAAAGGATTCAGTTTACACCAAACACGTCTGTGGGATGCAGGCAGATGGCCCAGGAGGGGTTGTGATACTGAGCACATCAGAGGAAAGCTGCAGGGACCATTTCAACAGAGCATTGTCTGAAAAATCTCCAGATGCTGAGTGAAAGTGAACGCCTCTAAGGATCAGCACCAGCTCATAATGAGTCCCATCAGGAAAGAGCTGAGGAGAGCTAAAAAAGGTCATTTGTAGAGAACAAGAATAGAAAAGTGTAAGATTGATTCAGTGATAAAATCTGATTTAATACAAAAAAAAAAAGTTACCAATTTACTGTATAAGGAAGTAGGAACAGTGCACTGCACACGATACCATCTCCTCCAGACCGTGTGAGCCAGGACCCTCACACCCCTCTCCCCAGCCTGCACCAGCAGGGGTTTTGCCATCTGCTTTCTCATCCACCTCGCTGTCAGCCCCACCTGCTCCAGCTTTTCCTGTCCCAGCAGCTGCAGCTCAGCCCCTGTGTCCGTCTGTCCTGCCTCTCTCTGAGTTTCACTGCTGGCACATTCCACGCTGGCTGCCCACGGCGTGGCTGCACTGCCCAGGAGGGAGGTCCCTGTGTCACTTCCTCCCTTTGCAAGGAGCACAAAGCTGTGCCCAACTGCATCCCTGGGACAGGCTGTGTCTGTACCCAGGGCCCAGAAACACAAGGCAGACCCAGCCCTTGCCACCAGCCCTTCCCTTCTTCTGCTGCGTGCTCCCCATCGCCCTTCCCTCATCTCCTGAGCCCAGTGATTGCTGCCAAAGCCTGGCATGCTGCCACTGCCCCTGCAGACAGCCCTGCAGGCAGCCAGGCAGCCCAGGCATCTTTGGGCAGACAATTCCATCTGCCACGTCTGCTTCAGCACCTCAGCTCCCTTGAGCAGCTCGAGGTCTCCTTTCCCCACTGTGATCACCCACCCAGATGCAGACCCACTTTGACACAAGCAGCGTGAGCCCCTAAACTCTTTATTGAATTCACAACTGGCGTGGAACATTCAATAAGTGTTTACATTGCTGCTTGAAAACGAAACTTTTTTTTTTTAAACTTCTTGAAGTCGCTGATAGGATGCATCTTTCCAGCGGGACCGGGGGGGTGATGACAGGACAATCCAGCAAACTGCATCTGCTTACAAAAAATGAGACTTTGTTCAACCCAACACTAAATCTTTGATAAATTAGTCAGGGCTTTGGTGACGTACATGTTGAACCAATATGACAGTTTTATATGGATTATGATTATTAATGTTTTTCAAAAACAAAGAGCCCGAGCCAGACACCCAGTGTCGGAGCTGCAAGACCACCAGCAGAGGCAAAAGTCTTTCAGGAGGGCTTTTTGCAGGCTCTGTGTGTAACCCCCCCCTTTACACTGGGAGCATATGCAACATTTTAATTTGCAGTGAGTGTGCCGGGGTGCTGGTGTCTGAGCCAGGAGGTCACGCTGTGACCCCGCAGACACAAGCTTCACAGCACACTCAGGCACCACTGGCTCACTTGGTGGGGTTTTTGTTCTTTTCCTGGAGGGAAATTTGGCCTCAGAGCATTCCACGCTGTTCCCTCGTTTAGGCTGAACTGATTGTATTTACAAAGCTGAGACACAGCTTTTGAGCCTCAGAGCATCTCCCATCGACCGCTGCTGCCAGCACACCAACTGCAAGGCTGCACACAGTGCAGGTCGTGTTCCATCTCTTCCCTGCCTGTAAATTTTAAATTCATCAGGCTGGGCTCTCGTGGTACATCATGGGGATCCTCTGGAGGACATGCCTGGTTTGGAAGGAGCAGCCTCCTTGCTTTCTGTGCAGCATGGATGAGGCTCAGATTTGCTTTCCAGGTGGGACTTGGTTGATTCCACCAAGCAGGTGAAGTTTAACAAAGAGAAATGCCAGGTTGCACTGGGGCAGGGCAGTGCTGGATGTAGGTTCAGACTGGGGAAGGAGAGGCTGGAGAGCAGCTGTGGGAAGCAACCTGAGGGGCTGGTCCATGGCCAGCTGGTTCTGAGCCAAGAGGAACATCTGTGTCCTGGGGGGGATCAGGCCCAGAGGGGATTGTCCCACTGTTCTGGACTGGGGCAGCCTCACCTCGAGTGCTGGGGCAGTTTTGGGTGCCACAACCCAAGAAGGACCTCAAGAGAGCATCAGAATGAGGGACACGAAGGTGGTGAAGGCCCTTGAGGGGCCACACCTTGAGGAGGACCTGAGGGCACTTGGGTTTTTCAGCTGGAGCAGAGGACACTGAGGTCAGACCTCCCTGGGGCTGCAGCTCCTCCTGAGGGGCTGGGACAGGGACAGGACACAAGGGACCTTTGGATGCTGCCTACCTCCCACTCCTCCCTCCTGAGGAGGTAATGGAGCAGCACATGTGGTCAAAATGCATCACAAAAACTCATAAAAATTCTGCAAAATCAGGTTGTGCTTCTTTGGGCAAGTGACAGCCCCATCTCACCAGAAAGATGGATGGAGCAGCACAGCTGGACAGGTGGCTCCTCACCCCTCACCATGCTCCTCCATGTCCCCTTTCCCTGCTCCCCTGTCCCCCAGGCAGCCACTGCAGTGCCCACACACACCACAGACTCTTTGGAGCCTGTCCTCCTAGGGCAGATAATTGAAGAATTCTAAAATATTTTTATTTTTTTAAAAAAACGTTTTTAACTTTTTTTTTTCTTAAGGAGAAAAAAAAAAATCAACTGAACCATCGAAATTAAAAATTATTTTTAGAAGTGGGGAAAAACTTCATCTCCCTGAGAAACAATTTTGGCTTCAGCAGGCTCATCTTCCAGAAAACTAATTTTTTTTTTTGGCTGGAAAACTCCTAAACTGAAAAATTCACTGATCAGGTCTTAGCAATCCCCTTCACAGCTCAGGTCTCCATATTTCAAGCAAGTTCCTGGACCACTTTTATTTTTTTTTTTATTTTTTTTTTTTCTCAGTTTCCAGGAGTGAGGTTGCAGCCAAGGTGTGTACCAGAAATACCAGAGGTAGGATCTGCCACTCCCTGGAGCTACACCAACATCTCCTGAGCCTTCCTCTGGGATCTAAGATAGGGACAGGAATGCTCAGTGCCACTGCTGTCCCACAAATGCCCCTCAGCAACCCCAAAAAAAACCAGGAAAACAGGAGATGGAGCATCTACAGCAGCTGGCCCTGAGGCATCTCTGCAGGATTAATAAATAAATAGGTTTTATTTGCTCTTGAGCAATCGTGAGCCACCATAAAACTTTAAATGCACAAAGAGAAAAGCCAGGAGAGAGATGTTCAGAGATGCAGCTCAGCCTTATCAAATTCTTCACGTGTTTGTTGTGGGGTGTTTGTATTCCTGGGCTTCTGCTTGCAGGAATGCTGCTGATAAAACCATCTCACTAAACAGGGACTCGGTGTGTTTTGGGCTGGTGTTTACAGTGCTCAGGGCAGCAGGAGCAGCTCTGGATTCCTGGGGGAGAATACCCCGTGAACATTTGCACTGGCTTGTTCAAATCCTGCTGTGCACAAGCTCTGCAGGAATCCTGCCTGGTTCTCCATGGCAGGTTTGGCAAGGCACGAGGCAGCGGTGACCACTTGCCCCTGTGCCCAGAACAAGAGGTTTTTTCTCCTCTGAGACCTCCCTGGGCTGCCAGGACATGCACCACTGCTATTGTCTCATGGTTTTTCCTCTCAGACCACGTCCCTGTTGGATGATTCCCCTGACTGAATCCCTCAGGGATGCAGAAAGTGCAGAAATCCCCATCCCTGAGGGTGATGGAGCAGATCTGTGTTTCCCACAGATCTGCTCAGTTCCTCCCATGCCCTGGAGAAGTGACCTGCTCACCACTTCAGCTCCACCAGAGGAGCTGCAGGGCAGGGGCAGTGCCTGGACCTGCTGGGCTTTCCCAGTCGACAGCAAATGAACCAAAGAAACTTTCTGCAAGCCTGGATCCACCCCCTCCTTCACTGAAAACTTATCCTCTGCAGCTTCTTGTGCAACCCTTCCCTGGGGACAGCGCCAAGGCCCAGCAAGCAGAGCTGTGTGAGCCATCAAATCTTCACTTGGGCCAAACCTGCCCAAGCCTTTGGTCACAGTGTGAGCCCCACGCCCTCTGCCTGTCTGCCTGTGTCCTCTGATGATGTTAAAATATTCTTGGACATGGAGAAGGCTTAAGAGAAAGTGCCCACAGCTGCCTGGCAGGTCCAAGGGGAGTGAGAAGTGAGAATGTACAGTTCAGATCTGCTCCACAGCACTTTTGCTCCAGGGGCCATTCATTCTCCACTAAGCCCACAGAGGTCAGCAGTGCTGGGAGCAGGATTTTGACTGCAGGGCACATCTGGGCTGGACCTGTGCTGTGAGGAGATTCCCTCTCCAGTGTCTGTGCTAGCATGGATCAGCACTGAGCCCTACACAGTTCTGCAGTGCAGTCCATTTGCTGAAAAATGCATTGTTTCAACTGCCCTCCCCATCCTCACAGGGAAGAATTTCTTCCTAACAGCCAATCTAAACCTGCTCTCTGTCAGTTTAAGGTCATTTCTCCTTATCCTGTCACTCCAGGCCTTTGTAAACTGCCTCTCCATCTCCCTTGCAGCTCCTTTCAGGCACTGAAATGAGATCAGCCCAAAGCTTCTCTTCTCCAGGCTGAACAACCCCAATTGCCTCAACATTTTCTCTCAGAGACCAAAGCAGGTAAACATCCTCCTGCTCTCCTTGCACCCACAGGACTGTGACAAGTGAAACTCCTGGGTGAACCCAGGTGAACACCCACTTCATCCCATACAAGAAGGGAAAAAAGCACCTGGTTCTGACAGTCCAGCCAAGAGCAAAAGGCTCCAAGCCCAAGAAACACCTTAGAGTGGGCAAGGTGCCTCACACGGGCACACTGCAGTGCTCTGACCTGGCAGCAGCAGTGCAGCAGGTCCAGAGCCCACCTCCAGCCAAAATGCTGTGAAAGAAATCAAGCTCCTCTCTCCATCCCAAAAACCAAGGCTGCACCAGGAGGAAAGAAAACCTGTGGTTCCTTTAGGCAGCTCAGACCTGGGGATGATCAACCATAGTGCACCAAAGAATATCAAGAACTAAAGAACCACTTTTTTTTAAAGCATGCTTCCAGAGATGCAAACAAATGGAACATTCAAGGCCCATTATCCCATGACTTAATTTTTCACTCTAGGATCATTTCTGTCACGTCATCAAATCCCTTCCATTAACTTATCAAGTTCCATCTACAAACAGCCTAGGCTCCTTGCCCCTACTTTCTGCTTTGGAAGGCTGTTCAAGAACATCACTCTCTCCTACTGGCTGGAAATTTTAATAAATCCTGCAAGCCTAAATTTATCTGCAAAATCACCCAGACTCAAAGCACCCTGAGCACTCCATGCTCTCCTCCAGTCGTGTCCCTGTGGTTGGGACCAGCTGCTCAACCAGGCTTGAGCTGCCTTTTTGCCCCCAGTGAAGGCATTGCCACAGTCCCTGTCCCACACAAACCCAGTGGCAGCTGCTCCAGCCTGGTGTGTGGCACAGCACAGAGCAGGCAGGGAGCAGGAACACGCATCAGGAAAGGATGGAGATCTTTGGCAAAGGGGCTCTCTTGAGGCCCAGCTGAGACTCAACGTGCCCACCAAATGTTCCAAGGCTGCCAGGAGCTCTGTGGCCCCACTGCAGGTCCCTGCTGCCAAGGGACATTCCTCAGAGCTACTTGCTAAATAATGGAATCTGGATTTCCGCCTTCTTGTGGCAAAGTTAAAAAAAACAATAACATTAACCAAATTATACCCTGGTCTAAACAAAAGAGAGCCGGGGCTGCCAATTTCACAATTATCCCAAATGGGTCTTAATATGACACAGATAAATACTTTCCAATTATCCAATGGAACAAGGCTGCCCTGGGGGAAATGGAGAACAATATATTACAGGGGCCAGGGATTCAGGATTCACACTCCAGCACTCCTGCTGCAGTCCACACATGGCAGGGGAGGGAGGCAGCAGGGTGAGAGCCCATCCTCACCCATCCCCACGTGCTGCTGCTGGGACTGGCTTTCTGGCAAGGGACAAGAGGGTCAGTGAGGGTGTTGAAGCTTCTGCTGACAAGGAAGCTGAGGGTGGTCTCAGGGCCAGGGCATCAGGACTGGCACTGCTGTCCTGCCCAGCACAGCTGCAGGGACAGGGGATCACTGTGTCCCAGTGCACCCAGACCTCAGCAGGCTGCCTGGGGCCCCAGCAGGTGCTGCTGCTGCTGCTCCAGGTGTGACTCTCACCTTGCTGCCCATAGCAAGGTGAAAGCACAGCTCTGGATCAGGGTGGGGAACCCACAGCAGGAGGGGACACAGGTGCTGTTCGTGCCCAGGCTGCTCTGTGTTGAGCAGCATCCTTGGATGGCTCCCAGCAAGGTGTGCTTTGCTCTACTTTGGCCCTCACTAGTGCAGCATTTTGTCTTCAAAGATGAATTCATCCCTCTGGCCACCACCTCACACAGTCCCTGAGCTGGAGAAGAAGCCAGACACCCTTCCCTGATGCAGGCTGGACCTTTGCCTCCAAAGATGTGTGGCTCTGTGTGGCTGCACCTGGCCCCAGGTGTGTCAGAGCTCCCTGTGCTGGAGCAGGAGCTGCTGAGCAGCCTCTGTGCCACCCCAAGCTGGTTCTCAGCCAGAACCAGGGACAGATATTGAGGGATGAGCTCGGGGCTGCTCAGTGGAAACTCCATTGATTACTACCTTCCCGACATCATGAACACCTCAGCCCCTGGGGAAAATCTGGGTTCTATCAGCTCTTATAAGCAAGTGTTTCGAAAGGTTTACAGAAAAGTAAAGTAAACAGAGCTCTGAGTAACAAAAGAGCCCCGTTTATGCATTCTTTGATTCACTGTAAAGGATGGTGTAAACTGACTTTTTAACCAAGCATTAGGCAAGATTTGGGCCCCCGCCATCATATAATAAACAGTGACATGGCTATATTAAAATATTTACTTAATGCACTGAAGTGACTTATAGTATGAGTGGCTACTCAATAGGATGGCCTAAGTGTTGAGGCGTCAGGTGCCATCGCCTGTATAAATATTCTGTGTGCACTTGTTTATAGGAAAACCCCATCTGGATTTGGCTAAAACAGCAGACACCCCGCTGACCCCAGTTTTTGCTATTGGAAAATATAACACAAGTGTTCACTCATCTAGAATAACAGCGGTGGTTAAGTGCCATCTGACAGACAGAAGGGTATTGGCTTTTCTCAATAGACAGCAGGCTGGGTGCTGTGAAGGGCTTCACAGCAGCAGCTCCCCAAGATTTACAGCATCCTGTGGACCAGCAGCAAAAGGCTCAGCTCACAGCCCTGGGCAGGCAGGGGAGGGACAATCAGGATGCTTGGAGGTGCACAAAAAAAAGGCTCAGACAGCCCCCAAACCCTGCTGAAACAGGGAGGTGGGGCTGTGCCACTCTGTGAGCTGACAAAGGGTCACGGCCTCTGCTCTATCCAGCTGGCTGCCCTGACATGGGAATCAGCTCCTGCCCAGCTGGGTGTGTGGAAGGACATTGAGATGCTTGAGCGTGTCCAGAGGAGGGCAATGAGGCTGAGGTGAAAATAAGTGGATTTCATTTATGTAAGCACTCTCCAACTGATTCTTCTCTTATTCAATCCACGTTTCTCCCCCTTTGTAGTCAGTTAATTGCATTAATCACTTCATTAACGTTAATCACTCTAGGAGCAGTTGAAGCAGAGAAAGCACTGAATTCTCCAGCCCCACCATTCCCTCTGTTGTTGGTTTTCCTTCTCTACTGAGCAGCACTTGCTTTTGTTGACCTGCCCAGCACCTTTTTTTTTTTAACCAGGAGGAAACTGCAGCTGGGCAACCTTGCACCCGACCTGAGGAAAGCAGGAAAAGCCCTGGGCAAGTGCAGTGGGTGCCTGAGGTGAGGGAGGGACCCTGGTGATGGGCAGGTTCACCTCATCCACCTCTCCCCATGGTGGTCCCAACACTACCCCAAGGTCAGGGTGCTCTGCTCACCCTCCCTGGATTGCAGAGGGCTGGAAGTTGCAAAGAGATTCCCAGAATCTGAGCCTGCAGCTCTGCCAGGTTCGTTTTTCCCCCTCCACATCACTGGGACCTGCACTCTATTTACCAGGAGCAGTTCAGCCTTGAGCCCTTTCTGTTCATCAGCACCACCCAAACACGGCCAGCAGGACTGGGGGGATGATGGTGCTCCCTTTTCCCAGGAGCTGCCCTCCATCTCCACCAGGCAGGTGTGAAACTGCTTCTCAGGAGGCTCCTCAACAACTCCTGACCCTCCTGCCTTCTCCCAGGACCATCTGCTGTCCAAAGCCTCGAGGTGGGAGTGTTCCCTGCTTGTTCCCTCACAGTGAAATTTGCTCTTGGGGTGGGAGTGTTCCCTGCTTTTGTCCCTTGGGGTGGGAGTTTGTCCCTTGGGGTGGGAGTGTTCCCTGCTGGCTCCCTCACAGTGAAATTTGCTCTTGGGTCCTGCAGCTGGTGAGGATTTAGGAAGGCAGGGTGTTCTCAGGCTCTCCCACTCCGTGGCTGTGTGGGCTGGTAGAGCCAGGCTGTCACCCCTGGTGTGCAGGGGGTCTCTGCCACCCCTTGGGGACACCAGAAATCCCCAACATCTGCTCCCTGCTCGGACCTAAGGACACCCACTAGAGAAGGGGATGGAATACACCCAGCACACAGGTCAGATGAGTGTCAGGAGGGTGGGAAACCAAGGCATTGTGCAACATTTCAGCATTTCCATCACCCCAAGGCATCACACACGGCACTGTCCAAGCTGGCCAGTGCCCTGGCTGGCCTTGAGGGGAAAAGACTGAAGATGGTGGAAGTGGTGGGAAAGGTTGAGGCTCTGGGAAGACTGACATATAAGGGAAGATTCAGCAGGACTGCCGTGGGCAGTGGAGCACAGCGAGCCCCTCATTAGTGCTGCCCTGCGCCTCCCGTGAGAGCCCTGCCTGGGAAGGGAGAGCTGGAGCAACCAGAGCACTGGCTGAAATGCTAAGAAAATATCCTAACAAGATTTTCTGCAAATATTTCTGTGAAAATAAAAAAAAACAGGAGCAGAAAACAAACAGCTGCTAATAGTGCAGTTTTTCGGTGTTTAGAAGCAAATAAGATTTTTTTTTATTTTTTTTAATTATTATTTTGTTTTTATTAGTGTTGGATCTTTTTTAGCCAGCTATCAGCTTAGCCAGGAATCAAATGTCAGGGTTAAGTTTTTCCTAGAATTGCGAATATCTCAGCAAAATCAGCTCAGCTACTTCTAAACAGAAGAAGAGAACAGCTGACACCTGTCACCTGCTCACCTCTAGGAGCTGGAAGAGGAAATTGGTATTTGTCTGTGAGCCTGGGGGAGCAAAGGGCCTCCTGCAGGTCACCTAAATGCCACCCACGTCTGGGTGAGCTGCGAGCTGAAAATTGCCAAGCATGTCAAAACCTCTGTGCTGAAGCTGCTGTGGCAGGAGTTGGGGAAATGCTGCTGTTTGCTGGTCTGAGCAAAGTGCAGCCTGTGCTGCCCTTTCCTGCCAGCATCACCAGGATTGTCCCAGACATCAGCTGTGGGGACAGGGCAGTCCTTCTCCTCTCTGCCACGGCCTTCAGAGCTGACCTTGTAGGCCAGCTGATGGCACAAGAGAGCCCTGCCTGTGCCAGGGAGCTCCAGAGATGCCAATGGGAAGCAACTTCTCTTCCCAGCAAGGTTTCTTGTTCTTCCCATCCTCACCTGAGGGGACAGGCACCCTGCTGCAGCCACAGCCCAGCCCTTCACGTCCCTCTGCTGTGTCTGTGTGACCTGACTGCAATTCCAGAGGGCTCCTGCCTCTCCCACCTCTCCTGTCAGGGATGTGGAGAGGTGGAGAGCCCTGGCAGATCCAGGGGAGGCCCTAAGGGTTGCAGAGCTGTGTGCTGGCTGACATCTCAGCCCTTTCCCTGCAGACAGGCTGCCAGCCTCAGGTGACAGATCTCTGCAGGGATCCCCACGGAAGGGAAGGGACACACTCTCCTGTCCCTTCCCTTGTCCCACCCATTCACACAAGGCTGTGAGTCCCACTCTGTGCTCGGTGGGTGAGACCAGCTGGGACAGATTCCTCCAGCCCCCAGGGCATTCAGTGAGTTCCAGACCTAATGCTTTTCCCTTCTGCCCTGTGCTGAGAGGGGTGAGTGTCCCACACCCCTGCCCCATCCCTGTGCCTGCAGCAGGTCCCTCTGCCTCACACAGAGTGTCTTGGAACACAAACCCTGTGAGGAACCACTGAGGGAGCTGGGGGTGCTCAGCCTGGAGAAAAGGAGACTCAGGGGTGATCTTATCACTCTCTACAACTCCCTGAAGGGTGGTTGTATCAGCTGGGGGTTGGTCTCTTTCTCCAGGCAACGAGGGACAGAAGGAGAGGACACAAGCTCAGGCTGTGTCAAGGGAAATACAGGTTGGATATCAGGGAAAAGTTTTCCACTGAAAGAGTAATAAAGTCCTGGAATGGTCTGTCTGGGGAGGTGCTGGAGTCACCATCCCTGGAGGTGTTTAGAACAAGACTGGATGTGGCACTGGTGCCATGGATTAGCTGAGGTGTTAGGGCTGGGTTGGACTTGATGATCTTGAAGGTCTCTTCCATCCTGGGGATTCTGTGATTCTGTGATTCTGTGATTCTGTGATTCTGTGATTCTGTGGTTCTGTGGTTCTGTGGTTCTGTGATTCTGTGGTTCTGTGGTTCTGTGGTTCTGTGATTCTGTGATTCTGTGATTCTGTGATTCTGTGATTCTGTGGTTCTGTGATTCTGTGATTCTGTGGTTCTGTGGTTCTGTGGTTCTGTGGTTCTGTGATTCTGTGGTTCTGTGGTTCTGTGGTTCTGTGATTCTGTGGTTCTGTGATTCTGTGATTCTGTGATTCTGTGGTTCTCCTGAGTGCCAGCAGCTGTGGCAGGAGCTGTCCCTGGGCTGAGCTCTCTCAGAGCCTGTGCAGGGCTCCAGCCCAGCGTGGCCAGGGATGTTCCCAATGCAATCTGCTGCTCAGCACAGGGCTGGGAGCTGGCTTTCCCAGAAATGACAACACCACGCAGTAGTCAGGAGCCTGCTGGGTTTTTTCACTCCCTCTGTGCCTGTGCAGGGAGGTGTTCCAGGGCTGCAGGCATGGAGCAGTTGCTGCCTGCTTGTGTTTGAGGAGCATCATGCTGGCAGGGCTCCTGGCTGGTTCACAGGGGAGGCAGCAACAGCCCTGTGACCTCATGGAGCCACTGCACAGAGCCTTCCTCCTGATTCCTGGTGCCAGGGGGGCTGGTTATGCCACTGCTAAAAGACTGGTGGCTTCTGAGGAAGGGAAATATGGACAAGTGGGAGGTTTGTTTCTCAAAGATAGAAAAAGCCAGTGAGGTAGAGCCTCTGTGGTGGAAAGCTGCACAGACAGGAGTGCTTCCCCCTCTCCATGCTGCCAGGGATGGCAGCCCTTCCTCCACAGCACTCCAGGACACAAAACTGTCCTCTCAGGCTTGACACAGTGAAGCTTGCCATGGCAGGGGGGCAGAGCCAACTTGGGGGCCTCCTTGGCTGCTGCCTGGGCTGTTCTGGGGGGTGGTGGGGGTCTCAGTGGACAGGGAGGGCAGGAGGCTCCAAATTTCAAGTGCAACCTCCTTTTGTGTGCCCTGGGACACAGAGGTACAAGGGACACTGTGGGTGATGGCACACAGAAAATCAGCTCCAGTACTTATCCTTTTGGCCTTTTTCTTCCTCTGATATTCTGCTGGCAAAACACGAGATCCCAGGGTCCCTGTCATTTTTACTGTGAAGCTGTCAGTTTTACTGTGAACTTTCAGCTTTTGAAGCCACTTGCATCTCATGGGGTACATGAGAAGATCATGCCAGTCCATAGGGAGAGCCAGCTGCTCTTAAGCCTGCTAATTCCTCTCCTGTGATTTTTGGGAACAAGTCTGCAGTTAGCCAAGCAGTACCCAAAGCACTGCTCTGCATCCAAGGGGCTCAGCAGGAGATTTGTTCCACGACAGAGAAGTAAGCTGTGGTGCCCTGTGTGCCTCCAGCACAGAGGCAGAGCATCAGGCATGACCAGACACACTGGACATCATCCCCCAGACTAACCCCCAATATTAGGTTAGTTATTTATTTATTGCCCTTTTTTCTGGGCAGTTTTTCACTCATCCTCCAGCTCCTCCAGCTCTGAGCTCCCAAGGGGCCTCGTGTCACCTTTTTCCCTTTCTACCTCTGCACCAGCATCACTTGTTCTCAGGTCAATCCTGCCTGTTCCCCCAGCTGGATCTCCACATTATTTTCCTCTTGTCCCCAGCTGTGCTCCTGAGTCCTTTCCCACCCCAGGATCCTTCTCCTGTGTTCTTCCTCTGCCCTGCAGGATCTGGGTTGTTCTCCAGGACTTCCACATCCATGTTCTGCTCCTCCCCCAAGCCTGTCCCCAGCAGGGCTCACAGAGAGCAGAGCTGCAGCACGGCCTGTGCAGACAAATGCTGCTTGCAAGGTTTGAGGTGTTAAACTCCAGCCACCTCCCATCGAGCCTGTGTGAACCAGGGCTTTTCAAACACTTTTAATGTTCCCAAATTTGGGCATCTTTTCTCTGGGATAGCACAAGGAGGCACATCTTGACACACACACACACACACACCACCACCTCTGCCAAATGTCATGTGCTGCTCCACAGCCTGCATCTGCTGGAGCTTCTCAAAGGGAAAGTCGTAAGAATTTTGGGAAAAAAAAAAATGGGAAAAACCAACTGGTTTTCTCTAATCTCCTTCTCTGATGCAACTCCAGTGGTTTTCAGCGTGATGTTATAAACAAATCCAGGACAAGACAGATACAGGGCATGAGGACTCCTGGTCCTGGGCATTCATCAGAGTTATTGACAAATGGAAAGAGGCTCTTGAGATGAGAAGTGTTGAGTGGCCTGAACCACAAAGATTATTTCTCACTTGCTTGTCACTCACAACAAGCCACACTTCAATCCTGAATGTTAAATTTCAGCTGTAATTGCCCCAGCCTCACATTTGGTTTACTTCAGAGGTACCAGTCATTCTGAAAAAGGGTGATGCTGATGCCAAAAATCCAGGACATTTTATGTAAGATGAGATCAGAGGAATTAAAGCTGTCAAAACACAGCTCTCCAAAGTGCCATTGAGAGCACACTTGGACTGCCCAGATCAGCCCAGGGAGGTCTGCACCCAGAACTGCATTTGCCAACCCTCTGCCCATCCTGTGATGATCCTTCTTTCCTGGAAAGCTCTTCCATCTTCCAGCTGGAGTTTGTCCTGATAGTCAGAATAACAAACACATGTGATTTTGACCAGGAACACCACAGTACTCGGACTGTTCTTGGCACAGGAAGGTTCTTCTAAGCACTCCCTGATGCCCACTGAGATGTTCAAGCTGATCTACACCTACCCCAGTACCCTACCTCTACCCATTTCTCACTTGGTTTCCTTAAACGAGCCAGAACAGGGACACCACTAACAGGAATAATTAAGAAAGGTGATCCGTGAGCTTAAACATCCACACACTGCAGCTGGTGGACTGAACTATAATATTTAACATTCACTCTGCCAGGGTATATCACACACATCCTGTCTGAGACCTGAAATCCTCCACTTCCCTCCCAGCCTGGGAGACCAGACAGAGTGCAAGGACCTACCTGGAGCTCTGTCAAAGGGCACAGGCTTGGATTTCTCACACATTTTACAGCCTGCAAGCGTTTTTCAAGGGTCAAGAATTACTCAGTGACAGACACTAACTGCGGATCACAGACAGATCCGTGACAGTCACCACCTGGCCACCGTCAGGTTGTAGGAAGATGCAGGCAAAAACTGTCCCATCTGTTCCAAGAATTAATGATTGACCTTTCCTGTGCCTGCAGCCCCAGAGCAATCCCTCTGCCTGCAGCACGTAAACACCCTGATGGTCTGTGTAGACTGGGCTGTTTAGCTCAGCCCGACATGCCATGCTTCAAAAACGCCCCAGGGGTTTTTTTGCCTTCCTGCACCGATCTAAACTCGGTTTGGGAGTGCAGCTCGGCTTTTTTTTTTTTTTTTCCTGCTGCACTCGGTCTGCCCCGCAGCCCCAGGCGTTGCTGAGCTCTGCCCAGCCACTCTGCTGTTCAGGAATCCCCAGCAGCAGGAATTGCCACTTAGGAACCACAGCTAGGACAGGAGGATAAATTTTCAGCCAAGGACAGCACATGCAGCATTGCCAAGATCCCCTATCACACAACCAAGGAAACTTAAGAGATGTATTTTGTACTTACTGAAGTTTGTTGCTTCCCTCCCCCTTTCTCCTCTATTTTTTCTTTCCTACCTTTAGGTACTTTGACGGAAATTTTACATTTTCCTGTAAGATCTTAACCTTTTCCTGAAAGATCTTACCTTTTCCTGAAAGATCTTACATTTTCCTGTAAGATCTTGCCTTTTCCTGTAAGATCTTAACCTTTTCCTGTAAGATCTTAACCTTTTCCTGCAAGATCTTACATATTCCTGTAAGATCTTACATTTTCCTGTAAGATCTTGCCTTTTCCTGTAAGATCTTGCCTTTTCCTGTAAGATCTTAACCTTTTCCTGTAAGATCTTAACCTTTTCCTGAAAGATCTTACATTTTCCTGTAAGATCTTAACCTTTTCCTGAAAGATCTTACATTTTCCTGTAAGATCTTACATTTTCCTGTAAGATCTTAACCTTTTCCTGTAAGATCTTGCCTTTTCCTGTAAGATCTTAACCTTTTCCTGTAAGATCTTAACCTTTTCCTGCAAGATCTTACATATTCCTGTAAGATCTTGCCTTTTCCTGAAAGATCTTACATTTTCCTGTAAGATCTTAACCTTTTCCTGTAAGATCTTAACCTTTTCCTGCAAGATCTTACATATTCCTGTAAGATCTTACATTTTCCTGTAAGATCTTAACCTTTTCCTGTAAGATCTTACATATTCCTCTAAGATCTTAACCTTTTCCTGAAAGATCTTACATTTTCCTGTAAGATCTTACATATTCCTGTAAGATCTTGCCTTTTCCTGTAAGATCTTACATTTTCCTGAAAGATCTTAACCTTTTCCTGTAAGATCTTACATTTTCCTGTAAGATCTTGCCTTTTCCTGTAAGATCTTAACCTTTTCCTGTAAGATCTTACATTTTCCTGTAAGATCTTAACCTTTTCCTGTAAGATCTTACATATTCCTGTAAGATCTTACCTTTTCCTGTAAGATCTTACATTTTCCCTGCCTAAATTTTATTTCTCCAGCCCTTCCAGTCCTCTCACCTTGCTGTGCCTCTGCTGTCAGCACCAGGCTGCTCCAGCTGGTTCTTGCACCATGTCCACCCAGCAGGACCTCCGAGTTCTCTGGCTGGCGTCGCAGGAGTGGGGAAAAGATCAGCCCTGGTGATGGTCTCCCCCAAAAAGCAGAGCTAGCCCCTGGGCCAGTGCAAGTGCCTGCAGCAGATCCCCTCCAGCCTCCTGCCCAGAGGGTCAAAATGTGTTCCTCACCCTGAGGGGAAGGCTCAGAGCTGGGCAGGAGTATCCCAGCAGCTTCCCCAGCGAACAGGGAAGAGCTGTGAAGGGGTCAGAGGGTGAAGATCACCCCCAAATCTGGTCCTACTGAGATAGAGGATTCCCTTAATCTGTTAATCCCTTCTCCAGTTCTGTGGTACCGTGGGGTCAGTGCACACTCAACATGATAAAAGTACTGCAGGAACGCAACGCCAATAAATAACTTTTATATTCTTCATTTCTTCAGTTGTGACATATATAAAAGAGATAACGTGGGCCCTCTGAGAATCCAGCCTTAGCTCTTATCTTCTGTTTGAACCGTTAAGTGCCAGCTTGGTTATTACTCATGCTCTTGACATTGAAGTTTTTCCTTCAGCATTAACTCTTGTGCTGAGGTTGCTGCGAGTAATCTCTGGGATTTAGGCAGCTGCATGCTCAGGCAGACACTCACCAACAGAGCTGAGCCCTGATGCCTGCTCCCTTCTCCCTCTGCTAAGCCCCAGCAGAGCTGACTTTGACCATTCCCTCTTCCTGCACTCGGGGATGGGGAGCACCAGGGAAGGTAAGAGCCTGTGCTCAGGGAGAGATCACCAGCCTGTCTTGCCTGAGCTGGGATCCTACACAGGATCACCCAGTGCAGCTCCTGGCCCTGCCAGACCCCCCAGCAACCCCACCCCGGGCACCCCAGCAGTGCTGTCCAAGCTCTCCTGGAGCTCTGGGGCTGTGTCCATTCCCTGGGAACCCTCTGGGGGAAGAACCTTTCCCTGAAATCCCACCCCAACCCTGCCCTGCCACAGCTCCAGCCATTCCCTGGCTCCTGTCCCTGGGCAGGACAGGCAGGAGAGCAGTTCACACACAGGATGGTTCTGCTGCCTCCACTCACAGAGGCACAGCCTGTGGCCCTGACCCCATGGGCCAGCAGAGTTCACCAGCCTGGCCCAAAAGCCCATGGGGACACAGGGGGCACAGCTGTCCTCTCCAGCTGGCTGGGGCATGGGGAGGCTCACTTGGCTTTCAGGTTTTCAGTAGCAAGGTCAGTGGCAGGTTGTCCTGACAGGGGTGTCAGAGGAGTCCTGGTGCCATCGGTGTGGGGTTCACACACACACCTGGCAGGGTGTCACCAGAATCCGAGATGATGCAACAAAAATGAGATGAGTTTTGCTCATTTCCCAAGACTTGACACAAAGTCTGAGTTGTTCAGGATGCATGGGGACAACAGAACTGGCTACAAGGGTTTGTGGGTTTAGGACAGCTCCTCTGACATTGGCCTACAAGGAGGAGCAGCAGCATTGTGTCCCCAGTGTAACTCAGTCCATGGGGATTCATCTTTACTCCACATTTCCCAGAGCAGTTTCCCAGAATAATTCTCCCTTTCACTTTTTAAAATCTACCTCCTTGCTAACCAGAAAAGCAGTTTGTAAGATACCTGGCTGCTGCTCAAAACCTCTTTGAGGATGTGGCTGTGCCTGCTCAGTCATCACAGCCTGCTCAGCCTCTGGTCACAGGAAACCTGTGGATCTGCTGCCACTGTCAGGTACGGATCTGCTACAGCCCGTCCTGGGAAAGCGAGCCCACACTGCCTCCTGAAGGGACAGCACTCAGCTGTAATCACCCTCCAGGATGTGCAACCTGCTGGCTAGGAGTGTCCCCATTGCCCAGGTGTCCAGCTGAGGGCCTTCCCTCAGCAGAGGGGAAGTCTTTGGCAGGAATTTTAATGGATCTTAGTGATGGTTTGGTCGGTTCAGAGATGGAGATGCAGGCAGCCAGACCTGACCCTGGTTAAAGAGATGATGTGCTCAGCTTGAGGTGGGACCCTGCCCTTGTGCAGAGGTCCAGTGGTGCTGCTCAGGGCACAGAGCACCTCGGTGCACTGAGTGGGAGGTCTGACCTCCTCTGTAAGGACAAGGATATCCATGAATCTTTGGGAATGTCCATGATGTCCATGCCTGAGGTCTCTGCCTGCAGTCACCAGCTAAGGTTATGAATACCCAGAGCCAGTCTAAACCAAAAAACCAGGCCCTTCCTTAGAGAAGCAATTCACCTGTCCCTTACAGTCTGAAACCCACCTGAGCACGCAGCTCTCTTCCAGCCCCAGCCTGATCAGAGCAAACCAAGAAACCAGACCAACCACCTCTTCCACCTCCAGGCTGTGCCTTGTTTCTTCTGCAAACTCTCTGTGTCTCCTGTCCCACCCAGTGCTGCTGCTATGGAGAGGGCTTCAGTGCCCTCCAAACTGAGACCCTTCATTGCCTGAGCATCTCTCTCTGGTGAGGAGAGGACAGCAAACAAGGCAGGACAGAGCATTTCAGCAGAGCAGGAACGTGCTCAGTACCTGCTGTGATGGGAACCCCAGCAGAACAGAGACCTGCCTGGCAGCTGTACTTGCCTCTGGAGTAAAATCTCACTCAGGAATGCATGTGAGTTTAATGCAGAGTATTAGAAATTAATATTCAGCTGTTTCCTCCCCTCCAGGGAGCAAGGCCAGGTGCTTCTTTCTGAAAATGGTTCTGAAGCAGACACGTGTTTTTCCAGCCAGAAAACTCCAGCATGAAAAATCTTATGCTAAGGAGCTGCAATAAAATTGATCTTTCATCCAGAATAGACAAAGCCTGTCTTACTCTGTTGCCTTTCCCCCACTCTTATCACCCCTGGCAGGAGGCAGTGGGTCCTGCTGACCTCATGTTTCATGGGCAGAACAAATGGCTTCTCCGGCAGCTCTCTGCTGGCAGGTCTCCTCCTGGCCCCTGCTGCGCTGTGAGATTGGTCCTTGCAGACCCTGTAAGCACTGTCCACAGCAAAAAGAACTGCCTTCCCTGCAGACTTTTCACCCAGCCATTGTAAATCCTGCTGGCCTGGTGCCAAGCACTACGCTAGACACAACCATAATACAGTCATTTTTCTTCTGCATGCTGGAGAAGGAAACAGCAGAGATGCTGTTCTTTCAAATAATTTAACAAAATACAGATCCCAGCTCAAGGTAACTCTTTAACCTCTTCAGTGAGAGGCTTCAGGGCTGTGCTGTGCTGCCTGCAGGGGATTTTCAGGGCCAGGAGCTCTGTGCTGGTCTCAGCAAGCAGATCTACTCTCAAGGGTGCTGGTAGGGAGCAGCCTGGAGAGCTTGCAGCGATAGCAGCTGACCCTCCAGGGGATTTTCTGCAGCCATAGCTGAGATGAATGATTTGCCTCTGGGAAGAGCCATGCCTGGTGACTGGAGGACATCAATAAGAGGAAATGCTGTCTCAGAAAATGTTTGTGTCTCTCAGACCTTCTGCTCTGCAGCAGCACTCGCAGTGTCCCAGGCAGGCTCTGCTCCCTGTGCACGCTCTGATTTTGCTCCAACATTTGAATTCCTGCTCCTCCCTGTGGATGCCGAGCCCAGTGGGCACAGCAATGCCACACAGCTGAGCCAGTGGAGCTCCAGACACACAGTCAGATCAGGGGGAAACATGTGTTTCAGATAACCATGGAAACATCTCTTCTAGATAAGAAGGTGGGTCATGTTTTGCTGTTTGCATTAGAAAAGAAATTCTCCAGAAGACAAGCTTAAACATTAGGCCTAAAGCCATTGTATGATGGCCAAACTCTGGATTTCCAGGCCATGCCAGGAGAACATTCCCAGCTACATTTCAATGCACACAAGGTGTGGGGACACCCCACAATGAGCAGTGTCCAGTTCAACCACCAAGCCAAGCAGCTTTGGGCGCTGGGGAGCTGTGGTGGACACACGTGGGAGCCACCTCTTGGGCTCAAAGAGGAGCTCAGGGGGTGGCTGACAGCTTCCCTGTCCCACATCTGAATCCCAGGTCAATCAGAGCGAGCTGCCCTCCTGGACAGGTCACACACCACGAGCAGGTGGCTTTGCCAGCAGCAGCAGCAGCAGCCACTGGAGCTCCTCTGCAGGGCCAAGGTGCCACCACCACAGACACCCAGGCAGCAGGGAAGGGCCCTGCCTTGTGCAGAGCTTTACACAGCCCAGAGATCCTGCCTGGGCCCTGCAGACAGAAAGGGCTTTTCCAAGGAAGAACAGGACAGGAAAGACCCGGTAATCCCCCGAAAGAAACAGCAGCACATTCCTCCAGGCAGGCAGTTACGTGACGGGCGGCAGAGACGTCTCCCCAAGGCCGACGAGCACCATGTGTGGAAATTGCAGCTCCAGCTCTGCAGCAGGGGCTGTGATCATGGAGGAGGTGGAAGCCAGCCCTGCCAAGAATCTGGGGCTCTGCTCCACGGTGCTGTCTGCACGTGCTGTGCCCCCTGCCAGACCTGCCCTCAGCTCAGGGGGGCACCCTGAGGGGTGCTCCTGGCTCTGTTGTGGAGTATTGGTAACGCGCTGTTGGTGTCCGATGAGAGAGATGATCTGCAGAGCAGGATGCTCTTTGGGACACGTGGTTTATTGGTCGTGGTTTATTGGTAGTGGGAAGGCAGCCTAACTGGGGAAGAGTCCAAAGGTCTAAAGGGACAGGGATCCAGGGGAGCAAGAGAGCGAGTGACCTGTTACATTCTATTTTAACCCTTTCTATCGTGAATATTCTAATGAGCATCAACCAATCACCTCAAGATACAAAACCTACAGAATTTACATACAGCCTATGGGAACTACAACATTACAATACTACTCTACATACCAAAATCCTGAAAAACCACCTTTTCCCTGATCCCTGAGAAGGTCCAACCCCTTATTCATCCTTTTGTCTTGGCAGGAGTGTCACTGAATCACCCAGCCCGGTCTTTTCAGCTGGTTTAATCACCCTCTTCCTGCCCAGCATCTTACAGTTCAAATTTTGCTTTCAATTCCATCTCTTTTGTAGGTTTCATACTCTTAGAATCTCTCACTAATAAACTATCTCTGCAGGGTCCTCCTGCTTCCTCCTCTCCAACAGTGGAGCACTGATGTGCTCATTGCATGTCCTGCTTTGGTCCAGGGCACGGGGGAGATGGAACTGGATGGGGGACGTGGTCTGTAGTTCTCTGAAAATGTGAAAGCAGCATCCCAAGTACCCTGAATGGGTTTCTCAACACCAGGATCCTCGTGCTCCATCTCCAAGAGCAGAGCTGTAAACGTGACCAGGAGCTGGGGTTGGAGCACAACTATCTAAAGAAAAGAGCCACTGCTTTATTTTTTATTTTGGGAAGACAATCTGACATCAAATTTCTCCCTGCACTGCTTTCCCCCTTACATGCCCTGCCAGCCACTTTGGTACTTTCTGGGGAAAAATTATAGAAATCTGAAGCAACCTCCTACTCGGATATGTTCTCTGTAGCAGTAGATGGGAAAACAGTGGAAAGACCTCAGTGGCACAGCAGCTAAGTTCAGCTTCAAGAAAAATAACCACCAGCTGTACTGCTCTCCTCAGTGCATTCACCACAGCTTTCTGTGTCTCATGACTTGCCTTCTGCAGAGGTGTCACCAGGAAACTTGTCACCACTTGATGTCTGAGAAAGCAAAAAAGAAAGGGGAGGGAGGTCCCTGGGACTGGGTGCAGTGGGACAGTGACAGGGCTGAGTGTCATGGGCTGGGCCAGCTGCTGGAAGAGATTTCTGTGCTGCTAAAGAGCATTTCTGTGCTGCTGAAGAGCATTTCTGTGCTGCTCCAGGAGCATTTCTGTGCTGCTAAAGAACATTTCTATGCTGCTCTAGAAGCATTTCTGTGCTGCTAAAGAGCATTTCTGTGCTGCTGGAAAAGCATTTCTGTGCTGCTAAAGAGCATTTCTGTGCTGCTCCAGGACAATTTCTGTGCTGCTCTGGGAGCATTTCTGTGCTGCTGTAGGAGCATTTCTGTGCTTCTGGAAGTGCTTTTCTGTGCTGTTCTAGGAGCATTTCTGTGTTGCTGTAGGAGCATTTCTATGCTGTTGTAGGAGCATTTCTGTGCTTCTGAAAGAGCATTTATGTGCTCCTGTAGGAGCATTTCTGTGCTGCTCTAGAACTTCTGTGCTGCTAAAGAGCATTTCTGTGCTGCTGTAGGAGCATTTCTGTGCTGCTCCAGGACAATTTCTGTGCTTCTGGAAGAGCATTTCTGTGCTGCTCTAGGAGCATTTCTGTGCTACTAAAGAGCATCTCTGTGCTGCTGGAAAAGCATTTCTGTGCTGCTCCAGGAGCATTTCTGTGCTGCTGCCACACGTCTCGTGTGGGAGTCCCGGGGTGAGGGCGCTGATGGGAAGCAGCACCAAAGGCAGGCGAGCAGACAGACAATAAAGAGGCTCCTTTTCCTTTCATGAGCTCTCATCCCCCGTGGCAGGTTTATAACAGTTGACTCCAGCAGTGCTGGGCCTGTGGAGCTGGGAAGCCTTTACCCGTCTGGGAGCTGGCAGGGGATGGGAACATTCACCTGGGACGGGGCCCAGAGCGTCACCTTTGCAGAGCCTTGAACTTTCTGGGTGAATGACTTCAGTTTAGATTAAAGGAATCAACAAAACCAAGTGCAAGGCATTCTCTGCTGGTAAAATGGGATCAGCGCTGCCTGCGCTGCCAGAAGGGCTCCTGGGAATTTAAAGGAGAAGCAGGCAGAAAGCAAATGCTTGGAAAGGCAGAAATCTCAATTACTGGGTGATGTGCTGGGGCCAGGAGGATGCACAGTCAGAGAGGAACTTTTTTTGGTTTCAAAGATACACTCGTGTTTTGATAGCTCTGTTACTTTTTTTTTTTTTTTTCCCAATAACTTCCAAGGAAAAAAGAAACTGTCTGCTCAGAGATTATCTCTGCAGTGATATGTGGAAAGCAAAGCAGAGCTGTAAAATATCTCCAGTTAGGGATCACATTCTGGAAGGAGAAAACAGGAAACATGAACCCAGTGGAAACCCAAAGATAAATGATCATCCAGCTAAGGAGATTTTGAGACAGGGAGATATTTCCTGCTGAAGGAAGGAGGGCCTGTGGAAGTTACACCTCATCTTATACATCAGGAGAAGACTTTCCATCCAGGAATGAGGCAAAGAAATTTTTGCCTGCCTTGGGGAAAAGGCTAAGAAGGCTAGGGGGAGCATTTCAGCCCTGGAGACAGCGCAGTGATGCATGTGACACAGAGAGCTGTGACACGGGGAGCAGACCCGTGACAGAGCTGGCAGGGTCCTGTGGCAGAGTTATTTTTTTCTGGAGTGAGCTGAGGTCAGTGAGGGGACACCACTGCCCATCCCCTTCTGAGAGCTGAGCTGTGCTCTGTGCTGGGACAGGGCTGTGCAGGGAGCCAGGGAGGGCACAGCACAGCACAGCCCAGCCACCCCACCCTGCTGTGGTCACAGCATCCCTGGTACCAGGAGCACAGGATGTGTCTGCAGGAGTGAGCACCACGGGGAATTGCAGCTGCTGGCCAGCCTGAGGGGCAGTGATTTCCCTTCCTGCCTACACCCCCAGGCCTCCTGGACTGGCTTCTGCAGTGGCCATGGGAGCTGTCCCACCTTTCTGCCCTGGAAGATGCACCCTGGCATTTCCCAGCTCTCCCAGTGCCTCTTGGTTCTGGAAGAGAGCATTTGGAGAATGGCTGCTGGCAGTTTTTCCATCCAGTCTCATCTCTGTGGGGCCTGCTTGCACCCCAAATTACAGTGTACCCAAAGGGTTGGCACCACTCTGTGCCCACTGACACCACAGCCAAGGGGGGAGTGGGGGAGGCTGGGAGAAATCTTCACCCCCATGACTCTGGGAGGCAAAAAAAAATCACAGAATCACAGAATTTCTAGGTTGGAAGAGACCTTCAAAATCATCGAGTCTGACCCAGCTCTAACACCTCAACTAAACCATTGCACCCAGTGTCACATCCAGTCTTGTTTTAAACACCTCCAGGGATGGTGACTCCACCACCTCCACAGGCAGGCCATTCCAGTGCTTTATCACTCTTTCCATGAAAAACCTTTTTCCTAATATCCAACCTATACTTCCCTTGGTGCAGCTTGAGGCTGTGTCCTCTGCTTCTGTCAGCTGCTGCCAAAATCCCTTTGGCTTCAAGGCAGTGAGGGCTTCACTTGCTCTTTCGGGTTGCACTTTGTCATAGATCCGCTCGGGAGCTTTTTCAAAACAACATCCAAGGGAGCTGCCACGACCCAGGAGACTGGAATGTGTCCCTGGGAAAGCCTCCCTGGCCCTGCCAAGCACATCCCTGCTGAGGGATGAACCTGCCACCGTGTCCTGCCCCGGAGGGAACGTGACCGCAGTGCCACGCGGGCCTGGCCACAACAGCTGCCCAGCCTGTTTGCTCCCCTGCTCTGCCCTGCCATCTGCCTCTCGCTGAGAAATGTGCTGGCCCTGCATGTGGATCACACAAGGACTGGATCCAGCTGCAGCAGATTGATGGCACGAGCTGCGTGGCCCGTGCCTTGCACCCCTGCCAAGGGTGGGGGGCTGTTGGCACCTCAGACATCTCATAAAGCCTCCCCAGAAGGAGCTGACTCTCCCAGCAGCACTGCCCCCGTGGCAGTGGGTCTCTGGCTCACAGCACTCTCGGGGCAAAGAGCAGCCTTGTCTTGGGATGTCTCAGAGGCCTGACAACGAGTGGGAATGACTGACTGCACAGGGCACTGAAAATCAGCTCTCCCTGAAACGTCTCCTTCCTCAGTGTCTGTGCTTGGTCCCCTCCTCTCCTCCCAGCCCAGCTGCTGCCTATATTCCTGTCCACACCTGGAAAACTTGCCTGGTTTTATGCCTGCATCTGGCTTTGCACGTGTTAAGGCCAGAGCAGGACTGCATGAAACCCCTGGGGAGAGGCAGCTGAGGAGGGTTCCCCCATCAAGCTTCTTTTGGATGATTTAGAGCCAAAGATGCTTGTCCTCTCCATGTGTTTTGCTTTGGTATCTCTCCCATCATTTTTTTTTTTTCTTGACTTGAGTGTGTTATTTTAACCTCATGCCACTCAATAATACCAGAAACATAATGAATAATAGTGCCAGGCTCTTCAGCTATTTGCTCAGTGTTTCCCTGGGGTTTAGTGCATGCCTGCCTTCCTATCCTCATTCCCTGTCAGTCTTTTCCAGGCAGGCAGAGCCTGTGCTCTGTGCCTGGGGAGGAAGGACATCCCCAGCTGCAGCACAGTGCTCACATTCACCCTGCGTGGCCCTGGCAAGGCCAGAGGTGCCAAACACAAGAGATGAGGCCAGAAGACACAGTGGTGGCTCTCTTGGGTTTGCTCTGCAGTGAAAGCCAAGAAAGAACCAAGAGGAGTCTCCCAGATCCCAGCCAGTCCCTTTCTGGAAAAACCCAGCTCTACAGAGACAGGGCAACTGAGGGGCGGTTTTTATTCCATTATCAATCTCTGAGAAGGGTGAGACACAAGAGATGTAAAACTCTTTATCAGAAGCCAAACTATTTCTTTGTTACAATACCTTATAAACATTTTTCAGCCTATTAGCAGCCAATGCTGCTGATGCTTCTAACACCAATCACCAATTATTTTACCCCACGTGGTCTCACTACAATGCATCTTTCACAGTTCTAATTCTTCAAAATACCTGCTCTGTTTGCAAGATCATCGTTTAAAACTTGTTTCCAGCTTAATTTCTCTCTCAGCAATGTCTTCTCTACCCCATGGCCTTTCTCAGCCAGCACAGCTCACCTCAGAGTTTGCACACAGATGCACCAGACTCTGTGAGCTTTCAGTCAGGCTTTGGGAATCCTATACAGATCCATTTCTCACAGCCCCTGACTCATGGGTCTCTACAAGCTGTCCCTGCTCCCCCAGGCTCCCTGTTCCCTTGTGGCCAGGCTTTGTGCCTGACAAGGGGTGAGCACCTTGACCCCACAAAAGCCAAGAGCTGCACCAGGCCCTCTGCAGGGAGGCACTGACCTCCAGGAGCAGCTCTCACCCTCCCCAGCTGGGAATGCTGTCCTGGTGTCCACGGCAGAGGAGGACTCCTACAGAGCACAGCATCCCACTTTCCCTTCTGCATCCTTGTGTTTTTGTCCAAGGTTGGGGCAAGCTTGGCTGTTTGGGGAGATTGCAGCGTCCATAAACAAGAAGTGGGGAAGAAGGGGATAGGAATTCCCACATTCTCCTGGTGAGTCTGGCAAACTCAGCACTTACTCCTGAGCAAGGCAGGGGGAACGCTGCCTTAGCTTGTCAGGCTCCCTCAGCCTTTGTGCAGAACTGCAGCTCTGAATTTTGGCATGACAATGACAAAGTTGGGAAAAGCTCAGCCCTGAATTCTGACAGCTTTGGAGGCCAAGCTTTCCTCCTGCCTGCATAATTGACACCCCAGAGCTCTCACATCCTCAATCCCAGCCCTGCTGATGTTTCTCCTACCCTGTCCATGCTCTGGCCAACCCTCAGGGGGTTCCCACCTATCCTCTCCCTCGTTTGATGCTGACCCAGGCTGCAGCTCTCATCTCTTGGCAGTCTCTTCATGGAAGCTGGGACTTGGAAAGTAACCTGGGAGTGTGCAGAGGTCTCTTGGGTCAGGATTCTGTGGCATCTGCATGCTGGAAACAGCAGCCACTCATGCTGCTGGTGTCCCATGTCACAGGTTGGGAAGCTGAGACGTGGACAGCCTCCCTTACAAATGTCTGGGAGCTGTAAAGCAGCACACAAGAGTTTATAAAGAATTGGTCCTTCAGCTCCGCCCCATTCATGTTTATTTTTAACAAAAGTTGGAATATTGTTCCAAAGGACTGGAAGAGGCCAACAGTGTACAAATATTTACAGAGCATAGAATAAACTGTCAGCCTCTTAACTTGACATCAGTCCCAGCTGAAATTGTGGCAAGCTGGTACAAGAATACTCAGAGACTATCAAAAGCTGTTTCTGCTCTTAAAAGCATGAATTCAGTAGATAATTTTATGGGGTTTGGTCTGTAAACACCCTGGCTGTCCCTAAAGGCTGAAACTTGGGGATATTTTGTTCTTGAAATTCTCACTGACCAAAACTGACATTTGCTCAGTCAGACCCTGAAATCCTTGGATGCTGCTGCAGGAGTTTCTGGGGAGAGGAACATTGCTGTCCTGCTCTAAACCCCACACAACATGGGCTCTTTAATGCTGATCAGGGAAAAATTATTCTTGTTGGGGAAAAAAGAATATTTGCTGCTGTGCTTTTCAAAGTTGAAGAAATGTGTTGTAATAGAAAAACATCAGTGTTTAGTGCTTGCAGCATTTGAAAGGTGGAGGGTTTGGTTAGCTGGGCATTACAGAGAGTGCATTTGGACACAGAATCACAGAATCACAGAGGTTGGAAAAGAGCTCCAAGACCACGGAGTGCAATCCCCCTGTGTCCAATCCCCTCCTTGTCCCAGCCCAGAGCTCTGAGTGCCACCTCCAGCCCTTCCTTGGGCACCTCCAGGGATGGGCACTCCAAACCTCCCTGAGCAGTTCCAAACCCTGAGCTCCCTTTCCATGGGGAAATTCCTGCTGCTGCCCACCCTGAGCCTCCCCTGGCCCAGCCTGAGGCTGTTCCCTCTCCTCCTGTCCCTGTTCCCTGGGAGCAGAGCCCAACCAGACTGTCCCCTCCTATTCAGGGAGTTGTTCAGAGCCACAAGGTCCCCCTGAGCCTCCTTTTCTCCAGGCTGAGCCCCTTCCCCAGCTCCCTCAGCTGCTCCTCCTATGATTGATTCTCCAGCTCCCAAGCTCCATTCCCTTCCCTGGACTGAAGCCAGCTAAATTTTTTTACTTTCAAGAAGGAAGATGACGATGTTGTGGGCAAGACAATGCACTGTACCCCAGCAAGCCACGGCCTTAAAAGTGGCTTTGGGATCACTGCTGACAACATCAGCCCGAGCAACGCTCTGTCCCCGTGTGGGAATGCAATCCTGCCTGCAGAGCCTGGGTGACACTGACTCTGAGAATGGTGTCAAAGTTATCTGTTTATGACATTGGTAAGACCACGCTGGAAGAGCCTTCCCATTTTTAGCCTGACGAGTTTCTTTTAAGATCCCGAAAAATGGAAAAATGAAAGGGTTCCGAAGCGAGCTACAGAAAAAAAACATCTTGTCCAAAGGGCATGTTTTAGTGAGAGATTAAAGTAGCTCAATTAATTTAACTTCTCCAAGAAAATATGATGAAGTGACTGAACAGTGTTTATAAGGCCACATTTCTACAGAATCTTTGATTTAGGGGAAAAATAAGGAGCGGGGCTTATGGCTGCTGGTGGAAGTGAGACGATGCCAGCTGCAGCAGAGGTGTCCAGCTCACAGAACCAGCACCTCAGCTCAGGGATGTGGTGGCTGCTCCTTTTCCCCAGGACCCCATTTTCCACCCAGAGAGCAGCACAGGGACATCCCTGGGCATGATCCCTGCCTGTTGCTGTTGGACACGAAGGAAAGACCCAAGTCTTGTTCAGAAGGCTGATGCTCCAAAAGGGGCTGGTTTATTCTCCAAACCTATTTTTATACCTTTCTACAATGTGCCCACCTAAGAGGTGGGATCCTTTGACCCATTGGTCACATCAAGGGTCAACAAGCAAAGTCCCTCCTTAGGAGAGAAATGTGAAAAACAAGATAATTTAGAAAAACGTGCCCTCGTTTACCAGTTTTTGTCCCTGGGAAAGAACTTCAGAAAACCAAAACGTGACAGGCAGTGACTACACCTGCCCCTGGCTGCCCCTGCCTTGCAGCCTGGGGTTGGTGAACCTGGCCTGAAAAGCTGAACAGGCTTGTCATGCTGCCTGTTCCCTGGAACTGGGCTGTGATGCTGGAAAGCATCCGGAGGAGTCAGAACCCTGATGCATTAGACCCCAGCAGGGATGGCTGGATTTTGCAGGCTGTGGGAAGTATTGGCTGCTCTCAGTCCAGGTATGTGACAGCAGCTTAAATTAAGACTGTGAATTCATCTTTTGCTGCAATATAAGGCAGCAGCCGACTTCACTGGCAAGAGGATTTTGCCTCAGCTAACAATAAATAAGAGTTTCTTCCACGCCAGCAGCTGCTTACAGGTTGTACCTACGCATGGAAACCAACGCAGATTGTCAAAAATAATAGGGATCCACTCTTATACTGCTGCAGCTTGACAGCTTTTGAGTGATGTGGAAATACACAGGGTAGGAAAGCAGCTGGATTTTCCTGGCTGGGCATTCCTAGGGAATGACAGCAAGCTGCCATTGCCCAGAGGAGCAAGCACGGTGCCCTTGGCAGATCAAGATGCTTCTGAGCTCTGGCTGGCCAGAAGCAGAGAGCTGGGTATGATCTTGGAGGCCCTTCCTTTGCATGTCAGTGGCTGCTCTGAGTGAATGTGCTGGGTGATTTGTTATCTTGACCTCGAACAGCAGAAAGATTGCTGGCACGTTTTCAGCCCAAGCAGGCAGGAGAAATGCTCTCAAACTGCAAGGCCTCTCCTTGAGGTGGGAACTCAGGACCTGCCTCTCAGGTTTCTCTGGGGTGAGGCTTTTCAGCCTCAGGTGCTCTTCAGGCACTGCAGTGCCTGGGGGCAGCTCTCCCCAGGGGTGTGCAGCACTCCCAGGTCCTTGGGCCAAACTTGTGGCTGACAGATCCCTCCAGGGCCCTTCCAGCCCCTTATGCACAACAGCACTACATGACAGGATACAAAATGAGCTCAGTCCCTTTGCTTGGTGGCCAGAGCAGATGGTAGGAATCTTCTAGAGGCCGACACATGAGGCATTTTGGACTCTGAATCCTATTTTCTTCTCACTCTCTTGAGCACCAGGGATTATAGGCTTAGGCAAGTCAGCTGGGGATAACAGAGCTGTGTCCAAGGGCACGAGGAGAAAACGGGGAGGAAAATCTCTCCAAAACCTATTCCTCAACTCCAAAGAAAACATGAAGCAGCAGCATATAGCATCAGTTAATTCTCCTGCCACTGTTTTGGAGCCTGCTGTTTACATTCATGTGCTGGCTCACAGAACACAATGTATAGCTCCTGACTCCAGCCCTGAGGACAGGACCCCAGCTCAGCCAGGCCGTGTTTACCCTGGGGAAGAGTTCAACAAGAAAAGGTGCTTGGGCTGCCCTGTGGCTGCAGCTCCACCTGGCAGAGCACTTCCTCAGGGGCTTGGTAACGGGATGTGCCCACATTGTCCTCTGTTTGAAGGGGCTGGACAGAGCAGGGCCTCCTGTTCCAGGGCACTGAGCTTCCTCCAGCTCTTCACCTCCCTCCAGCTCTTCACTCCCTCCAACTCTTCACCTCCCTCCAACTCTTCACCTCCCTCCAGCTCTTCACTCCCTCCAACTCTTCACCTCCCTCCAGCTCTTCACTCCCTCCAACTCTTCACCTCCCTCCAGCTCTTCACCTCCTGACTGGGATGAAGCCCCAAGGCAAGGGCTGAGCCAGCTCTGTGCCAGACTGCTGTGCACTCCACCACTGCCTGGAGGGCAAGGATGTGCTCACCCTTGAGGGGAGAGGGGTCCATGCAGAGCATCGAGCAGTCCTCTCTGAAGGCTCTGTGCAATCATCTCCACAGGACCCAAAGCAGGTAGCAGTTATTAGGGTCTGTGAATACAAGAAAATACCTCCCAGCCAAACCCAGCTGGGCTCTCTCGAAGCACTGGGCTCTCTCCAGCAGCTCCATGTCTCTCCCATACTGGGGACTGCAGAATTAGACATGGGACTCCAGGTGTGGCCTCTGTGGTGCTGAAGGAAAGGTGAACCTTGCTCTGCCTGTTAAAAACATTTCTCCTCATGCAGCTTAAGATACCCTTAACCTTTGCTGTTCAATGTGTTGTCCACCAAGTCCCTCAAAAATCCACATTAACTGCTGTCCCTCCTCTGCTGCCCATGGCCATGGTGTCTCCAGAACAGATCTTCCCAATTCCCTGGCCCTGAGACCCCTTTCATGCTCCCATGTCCCTTTTCCAAGATGAAAAAGGGCCAAGAGTTTTCGCTCAAGAAGGAATCAAATATCACAAAAAAGTTTCTTAAAATATCATCTCCCACTGGAAAAGGGTGAGTTTTCCAATCAGAAAAGACACATCAGGGCCTCATGGTTGTTTGAGACAGGCTGGGCTGCAGCCAAGGGCTTTCACCATGCATCAGCCCAGCTCCTAGGGAAGACCTCATGAAGCATCCTGGGTGATGTAGTCCAAGCACTCATCCAGACAGGATGAGTGACAGGAGTTTCCAAAACTGCAAGTTCAGTGAGTCACCTCAGTGGCATCCCTGGGTCAAACAGCCTGGATTTTAGCCAGCTTTCCCTGGAATAACGTGGGCTGTGGGTTTTCACTACAAAGTAAACATCTTTCCAGAGGAATGAGAAGCCTTCTCTGAGCACTGCAATAACCCCAGTGCTGCTCCTGGGGCTGCCCAGCCCTGAGGGAGATCCTGGTACCCTGGGCTGTGCATCCCTGCTCCCAGCAGCTCTCAGATGGAGGGCTGGGTGTTTGCTGGGGTGCAGCTCTGTCTCTGCTCTCCCACAGCCCCTGTTTTACACCTTCACAACTAGGAAAGCAGGCTGAGGGGTTTCCCTTCACCCTCCTGGGGAGATGTGTAAAATCCAGGCTCTTAAAGGTCACCATTGCTAATAATTGCTGTTACCACCACCATTGCTAATTGCTGTCACCATTCCCCATTCATAAATGTTCAGCTTTGCAGAAAACCAGGAAAGCTCTTACCCACAGTGCTAATTCCTTTGATGATAAAGTCCTGGATGTGCCATATCAGCCCCTTAACCTGCCTGTGCCAGGGAGCCTTTATATAGCCCCAGCATTTATCACTGCTAAAAGTATAAATAATACCATTAGCCACTCTGAGCAGCGATAAAATTAGCAGTGTAAACAGAGAAAGTGAGTGACCTTAGTGGAGAACCATTGTTGATTTTGACTCAACACCTACCAGCACCATTAGTCACAGCAGAACAGCTCGGGGAAAGGGGCCATTGGGGCTTGTTTGGAAATCAGAGACTCGAGCTGTTTATCTGATGGAACAGATCTAATTCCCGCTGCCTCTCTCCGCAAGCACCGGGTCACGGCCCCACCTCCGTCCCTCCGGACGCTGCCGTTCCCCAGGGGCTCATCAGGCTGGTGTGAGGAACTCCTGGAAGCTGCACTGCCTTGCCAGAGCAGCTCCCCAGCCCTGCTGCCTGCCTGGGACACGCAGGAGGTGTCAGGCAAGCATCGCCACCTGAATCCGAGTGACCTCCTTCTCTTCAAACCCTGGAGATTTTCCACACTGTGAGGTGTGGGGTGCCCCTTCTCTTTTCTATCCACTCGGCCAGAGCAGCAGGATTTCCAGTCTTTCTCTGGCTAAAGTCACCTGGCTCAGGGGTGAGGAGTACAGGAACCAGCAGAACCCCTGGCTGCTCAGGCAGCCACTCTGTGGGGGGAAGGTGAGAGTGCTTGGGAAGACTGAGGGGCAGAAAAACCCCTCAAACCTGCAGCAGGGGCAGCGACTCCAGCTGAACAGGCTGCCATGAGAGCTGCTGGAGGTGGAGATCCAAGCCATCAGGGTTCAGTGGATGCTGCCTGTGGGTTGTGCACGGGCTGAGCTGCCAAAGCACAGAACAAATAGGGAACTCTCAGGGCCTGGGATACAGTTAGGTGTGTTGCTTTGAAAAGGTTTCCCATGTGTGGCTGTGAAAAGTTGAGAGGAAATCAGAAAATGATGGAAAATTTGCAGGTCTTAATCATTTTTTGAAGGTGGCTCATAAAGTAGGATGAGAGCCCCATTTCCTGAAAGGTCTCAATAGTGGGAAGGAATTGTGACCTGTGAGGCTGGTGAGGCCCTGGCACAGGGTGCCCAGAGAAGCTGGGGCTGCCCCTGGATCCCTGGCAGTGTCCAAGGACAGGTTGGATGGGGCTTGGAGCAGCTTGGGACAGTGGAAGGTGTTCCTGGGTGCTGCTCTGGCAGCAGAGCTGAACCGAGGGGTCCCCAGAAAAGCTGAAGCCCATGCAAAGAGTTGACTCTCCTAGGACAAGCTATAAATAGAAGAAAAGAAATGTTGGTTGGAGGGACTTCAGCAGGGTGTCTAGTCCCAAATCCCCATTGGATTGGAAGAGACACAGCTAGTCAAATGTGAGCTGATTTGGGAGGTTCAGAGCTGAACTAGACTGATGTCTTTCCAGAAAGATGACATGGGTATGTTACTTGATTTACCATAATTTAATCAAGCTGATCATTAGGTTAATTTGAAGATCTGATGTGGAATGAAATGCATTGGAACAACTCAAACATGGGAGGAGCTCCTCCTATTGCCAACTCAAAAATCAATACAAAGCAACCACCAAGATACGTGCTCTTCAAGTACTCACTGGGGTAAAGACTCTGGCCTGCTTTGTGCAGGAAGACAAGCCAGATGACATCCCTTCTTGGACTAACCAGCAGTGAATCTCTGAGCCCCCTCCCCAGCCATCCCTCTGGCTTGACTTCATCACCTATTTCAGCTCTTAATTTGCATTATATGGGCACTGGTGAGGTTTGATGGTTCCCTGCCTCACTGTTAGGATTTAGATATAGCCCACAGTAATAAATGAGAAACCAATCTTGGAAACTTTGGCTGTGGTCCTACCATTGTCCTACCTCGGGAAGGGGAGCATGGTTGGTTTTGGAGGTAAACTGGATTCTGTGCAGAAATTCTCTCCCCAAGAGCAAGGTGAGTACCCAGACCTCAGGGAGAGAGGGCACAGATTTTGCCCAGGTTTCAAAGAACAGCAGAATCTCACTAATTGTGAGACTCTCGGGAGAAACAAGAAGGAAAATACCCTGACACACCTCAGAGTACCCAGAGAAATTGTTCTACTGTGGTTCCTTCATCTCACTCCTCTGAAACCCTCCTGCCCTTCACCCTAGCAGTGCTTGTCCAAGATGCCCCTTACCCTCACCCTGCTTCTCCTTCCAGGAGAACAGTGCTGATCTGCTCCTCTCACCCTTCCTGGGCAGACCCTAACCAGACCCCTCTGTTCATCCCAGATTTTTCTAATGTGCTGGTCTTTCTCCTGCCCCTGTGGTCGACTGCAGACAGGCACTGGGGAGAGCACATGCCCTAATGCAAAGCAGGTGCTGGCCAGCCCTGTTGGGCAGAGCTGTGTCAGGAAACGTGAGCGAGCTCTGACGCGTGCGCGTGTCACATTCGCTTTCCTGTTCTGCTGCTGACGGGCGTGTGTGACCCAAGGCAAACAGTACCTGTGCCATGCACTCCACAGCTGCCAGGGGCTGGCTAGGGGCAGCAGGGGAGGTGCCAGGGATGCCCACAGCTCGTGGGTCTTGGCTTGCAGTGAGCGGCAGCATCCTCAGGAGGGAGAGAAAACCGCTTTCCCACCCTGCTTCCCTATTTCCCATTTGCTCCCCGCCTGAGTTCCCATCACAGCTCTGGCCTCAGCCTGCGTGCTCTGCATTTCTCAAGGGCCTTCCCTGGGTTTGGATCTCCTCCTGATGCCTTGCAAGCTGGGATGAGCATTCCTGCAATCCCACGCTGGCCATGGGCTCCCACTCTCCGTGCCACCCGCAGTTTCCTTTTCTTCGTTCATCGGCTGCTTGTCACAACCGGGTGTTCTGTGTGTCACCTCCACCACAGGACAGGGACTGGGGCTCTCTGAGGCCCTTGCATTTGCTGACATGCCAGCCAAGTTAGCAGTGGGTTAGCAAAAGTCTCTTTGGCTTGAAAATGAGCCTGGGTGAGCTCGGGCTCACAGGAGGAGAAATTTTGCAGGGAAAGCAGAAGCAGAAAAGAGAGATACAGCCCCTGGATGGGTCCTCCACAGCAGAAATGAGCAGGGAAAATGATACAGACACCCCTCTGCAGGGGACAAGGCTGGCATGAGCACAAAGCCACTGTGCTGCAGGAGGGACCCAGCTGCAAGGTTTTGGTGGCATTCATTAGCACAGCAGTGGGATGGAGGAGAGCCTCCAGTCACAGAGCAAAGAGGATTGATGAACCCGGAGCATGTGGGGCGCAAGGATCAACATGAGTGAAGTCTGTCTTTTAGACTTGTCCTCCTTCTGAATCTGATAACTGGGCGACACTTCCCACCCTTCTGCCCCTTGGCTGTGGTTCAGGACGCTGTCCAGCACACTGTCCAGCATATCTACATCCCACCTGGGCTCAGCCATCCAGCCAGGCTGTGGCCATGGGCTCGTGCCTGGCCAGAGACACAGCTCAGCTGTGCATTAACGAGCCCCGCTGTGCTGATGGGGATCTTGCAGAGCTGCCAGTTGCATTCCAGCTCGTTATGTTTTAATTTATTCAATCCATAGGCTGCCTATTGTGAGGATATCAGCGCTGAGAAGCAAAATCCAAATCCAGAACATTGCAGAAGAACCAAACTGCCAAAATGCAGAGACAGAGAGACAAAGTAAATCTGTCATAAGGCGGTCCTGACAGACCTCCCACCCCGAGAGGAGCCAGTTCCCAATTAGCGCAAAAGAACTTGGGCAAAGAGGAGGAACAGATTCAAAAACAAATGAAAGGGACCAAAAATGGTCAAGAAAAGGCCAGTGGAAATACTCAGGTCAGCGCTGTGCCATGTAGCACAGGGGGTGTCCCTCCGTGCCTTGGAGCCCTCCTCTGGCACAGACCTGTCCCAAACTGTCCCTGCGAATTTTCCAATGATTTCAGGATTGAGGGTCTGTCCAAGAGCAGCTCCTGTCCCATGCTTGGCATTCAGGACGCTGATCTCAGCCATGATGGCAGCTGGAGATGAGGGGAGCAGATGGGGACAAGGGAGGCTGTGTGGGCCGTGGGGTGTCAGGGGTGTCACACGAGCCTGCGGGGCAATGAGCACAGCTCATGGGGAGACAGATAGCAATTCTGGGAGGATGGATAGGAAGGGCACTGACAGGAGCCAAAACTCACTCCCAAGATCAGTCTACGCCCAAAAGAGTGGCCAAGGGGCTCTGAAGACATGGCCAGCTAGTGACAGGTCATTTTGTCCCCAGGAGGCTCTGCAGACATGGCCAGCAAATGGCAGATCATGAGCCAGCAGGGAAACTGCTGTGTTGGTGCTTGCAAGGAGGCAGCAGGGCCGTGGTGTCCCTTGAGGTGCCATTCCCTGTGACACGTGGTGTCCCTTGAGGTGCCATTCCCTGTGACACATCTGAGCTGGGGCATGGCTGTGGGTGGGGCACTTGGACTCCCCCACAGCCCTTCAGCTGTTGGGTAAGGAAGGACTCCAGGGCACCGGGGAGGAAGAAGGGAAACAAAAACCTCTTCCAGTGGTATAAATCACTCAGGCTCCCTGGCTGTAACCCCGTTCCAGCTGAGCATCTGCCTGGAGGGCTGGAGGCCACGGGGATGGCAGGTGTGACCTCCTGCATAGCTCAGAGCTCCTCAGGCCTCACTCCCCGTGCCAGGCTCGCTGCCCAGACAGCCCAGCAAGAGTCCCTTCCCGTAACAGAGCTCCCCAGCCCCACTGGCTTCCAGCACCGCAGCCTGCACTGATCTTGCCGTGATAAAATAGTTTCCGACTCACTTTGAAGCTCTCGGGCTCCAAGTTCAGGCCACGCTTGCTGGCTATCTCAGAAAGGATGCTTGGGATGCTGCAGGGGAAGGAGCTGACAGCCTCATGCTGCGGCCCCTCCTGGTGATTGGTGAGGGTCCCTGTGAGGATGTGGGACCCCCACATCAATGCTGAACCCACCCCTGACTCCTGGCTCCTTGTCAGGTTGGTTTGTGCAAACACCAAACACGTTCTCCAGTGTCTGGGCATGTGTGAGTGGCCAAAGGAGAAGGTCTGGGGGAAAGGGGGTCAACCAGCTGCTGTCAGATAAATCCGTTAAACTTCCAAAACCAGCCAGACACTGAGCATCACCCCTCCCCAGCATCATTCCAGTCTGGCTCATCCGAGTCTTCCTCCTGGTGGGCTCCTTTCCCTGCCCCTGCCCTCCCACTGTCCGCCCCTTTCCCTGGGCGCCCTTTGGCTTTCTGCACTCCCTGCAGTGCTCTCTGTTCCTGACTAACCTAAACAACTCCATGGACTTTATGAATTTTTTCCCCTTGCTGCTCATCCTGGTTTCCAGAGCATTGCAGACTATGCAGATCATAACAGCTATATTTAAGGTTGCCTGACAGTTTCCATGATATGACCCATTGTTCGGTTGCTTGCAACACTGCCAAACTTTAACCCTTTGAGCTGAATAACTCGGGACATCTTCAGCAAGCCCAGTCCTTTTGAAAAGAAAAACGAGGGGGGAACACTTGATTTCTTTGCTGGGAAGCCTCTCCTTCAGAGCTTTGCAGCACAGTTTGGGGAGGGGTCTGTGGTGTCAGGTCTGTGTCTCTACTCTTGAGTGTCTCGTGACAAATCCACCCAGGTACAGAAGGGTCTCAAAAGCAGGTTTTCTCAAGCCCATCCCGGTGCTGAGCTGTGCCAGGGCTGTCCCCTGTGGCTGCAGCCAGTGACTGCCCCTCTCCCTCAGCCCAGACCCACACCAGTGTGGCCACCCTGCAGCCGCAGGGCAGATGTCACCCTGCCCCTGAGCCGCTGTGCCAGGTTGTCACTTTGTCCCTGGAGAGCAGGGACACTGTCTCTCCTGGATGCTGCAGTGCCTGGCTCACAGCTCTCCACATTCCTCTGCTGCCAGCAAGTGGCTGAGGTGGCAGCAGGAGATGCCCTTGCCCTCACTGTGTGGGACACTGACTCTGTAGTGACCTTTTGTGCACCACTCTAAGGCAGATCTGCTGGGTTTACAGTCTTTTTTGGAAAAAAAAAAAAAGGCATTTAGTTACTGAATTTTTTCCCCCTCACTTTTAAACATATTGAACATGTGTTGCAGTGTCTACGTGATTGTGTGTGCACTGTCACCACAGCTTTGCCTTATCTAACCATAGGATCTCAGCGAACAAAGCAAGATTGTGCAATTAGTAAAGCTGGTTCCTATAGAAAAAATAAATAAATTGTGTCTCCATATGCCCGAAGCTCTCTCACGGAGCATACACGTCAGACTAAGCCAAACCACACAGGCATGTTCAAATGGCACTTTTACACTGCACCTTCACAGCATCTCCCTCATTTTTGTACAAAATCTCTCTCAGAAGAGAGCTGACAGCACGGAACCCAGCAGGAAACCTGGCAGCCCTGTTGTAGGTCTGCAGCAGGACAAGGAGGGCTGATTTTCCAGCCTGCCTCTAGGCTTTGAACCCTGGCCCATGTCATGGATGACCCAGCTACTCCAGCCACCTCTGACGAGGGAATTCTGAAAGCCCACGCAAGCTCTGTCAGTGATGCCTCTTTGCCCACTGTTTTGAAATGCTCAGAGAACATCAACACAAGCTCTGTGCAAGCGGTGCCAGGCACACTCTGTCCTGTCCCCCTGTCCTCGATGGGCAGCACACGTAGGGTTCCTTGATCTCTACGGTATTTCTTGCTCACAAACCCCACACAAGCACCAAAGGCCCATCCTGGATGGGGCCCTGAAGTTGTTGCCAATGCCAGTTATGCCCTGTTCATCTCAACATAGTTAAAAAACAAACAAAACAAAACAAAACAAAAAAAAACCAAAAAAAAAAAAAAAAAAAAACCCCAAAAAATGAAAAAAACCCAACAAATTCACACCCTCAGGCACTAAAGCAAGGACTGAAACACTGGCTGTAACTGATGGGCCCCTGCACAAGCTGCGTGCTTATCCCATGTGCTGCAGAAACTGTCTGGATTGCTGGGGGGGGGAGGCTATGGCTAACAGAAATACTCAGAATTCAAGAGAGATTTCCATGCAATTCCCTAGCCAAAAAGCTGACACCACTGATACTTCCAAATTCCACTCAAAGCTCCTTCCTCAGCAACGAAACACCCTTGAAGAAGACAGGCAAAAGTGGAGGAAAGGCAAGAAAGTTTTTGTGTGCCTCCAAATTTTCCTTTTAATCGGTGGAGAGCTCTCCCACATCACCCACCCACTGGTGCAGAGGACATTTTTTATGACCTCCCATCCTCTACACTGGAGACCACCACGGACTTCTGCCCCCCAGGTGTCCCTTATAATTCCTTGGAGAACACAGAACCAGCACTGGCTCTTCCTGTCCTCTCAGGAATAATATTACACAACCCACTTCTAAAGAATGATGGGGTTTCTCGCAGTCATTCTGAAACCTGAATATTTTATAACGACTGAAATGATCATAGCAAATTCCAAGGAGGGCCAAGGAGCTCAAAATGATCCGATCATGTTTCCAACCATGAGACCTTTGGAAGGAGCCCCAGAAAGAGGGGGAAATGCATTAATTTTCTGTTTTAATATTCAACAAACAGAGCAGCCTCTGCAGAGCAGCAGCGTCCAGTTGAAAGTGTTGAGGAGTTTATTTTTCTTCAAACCTGCGATGGGGCCGAGTTTGGGACTCTCTGTTTAGCTTTTCAGCCTCTAGTTACATTGTGTAAACAGTTTATTTAACATCATTTTTGGCACTTCTTCAGTAAACCCACCATAATAATCCTACTGGCAGACCAAACAGATCACAGATTAGCAGACAAAGCTGCTGTAAAACACCAAATTACCCATCCCCTGCTTTCCTGTTTTCAGGAGATGTGAAGTCCTGTACTTAGCTGTGTTTATGCCTCGATCCGTGGCTGCACCACCAGGTCATGGAGCTGCTCCAACGAGTGCTCCACCTCAGCCTCCAGCGGCACTGAGACGGGGAAGCGCCGTGGGGGAAGGATTTTTCGGCTCTTTTAGAAGCTCATAAAACGTGCTGGGGTGCTGGCTGTTGCTTAACAGGGAAGGTATGCTGGCTTGATCCAGATTGGAAAGGACTCTAGACTAATGCTAAAGTCACCTATTGCTTACATTTCATTTTAATGTGCTTGAGTTCAATAAAAGTTTATCATCTCCATTAAAACGGTGCCTATTGAAACTGATTTAATCTCGTTAGCGCAGAAAACCACATGAAAGGAATCAAATCCACGGAACAAGACTGAGCACAGTTACTTTTCGGGGCATAAATTACATAAAAGCTGAGGGATAATCAGCCAGAGCCACAGAGCCTGTCACCTGCATTACTCACATATTTATGCCAACGCACACTTTGCTGGGGAAGGGTGCTGGGCACGAGCCATATCTCAGCAGGGCTGAGCTCCTGCCAAGCACAGGAGTGATCGGCTGCTTAATGTCACAGCATCAGCACGCTCCCCAAGAGCCCATGAATCGTGTTACATTTGAACAAACAAATGTCATGTGGAGGGGGTGCTGCTGCTCGAACGTCTGCTGGCAACAAGGCAGCTCCAAACCTCGCCTCAGCGCCCCGCTCGGGGCAGAGAGGCTCTGCCTTTCTCCAGGGAGCACCAGCTCCAGCACTGGGGTGGTGCCCAGGAGTGCCCTCTGTGCAAGTGGTTGTCGCTGTGGGACACAATAAATGGGGGCAGAGAGGCTCTGCCTTTCTCCAGGGAGCACCAGCTCCAGCACTGGGGTGGTGCCCAGGAGTGCCCTCTGTGCAAGTTGTTGTCGCTGTGGGACACAATAAATGGGGGCAGAGAGGCTCTGCCTTTCTCCAGGGAGCACCAGCTCCAGCACTGGGGTGGTGCCCAGGAGTGCCCTCTGTGCAAGTTGTTGTCGCTGTGGGACACAATAAATGGGGGCAGAGAGGCTCTGCCTTTCTCCAGGGAGCACCAGCTCCAGCACTGGGGTGGTGCCCAGGAGTGCCCTCTGTGCAAGTGGTTGTCGCTGTGGGACACAATAAATGGGGGCAGAGAGACTCTGCCTTTCTCCAGGGAGCACCAGCTCCAGCACTGGGGTGGTGCCCAGGAGTGCCCTCTGTGCAAGTGGTTGTCGCTGTGGGACACAATAAATGGGGGCAGAGAGACTCTGCCTTTCTCCAGGCAGCACCAACTCCAGCACTGGGGTGGTGCCCAGGAGTGCCCTCTGTGCAAGTGGTTGTCGCTGTGGGACACAATTAAATGGAGGCAGAGAGTGGTCAGAAGGCTGCAGTGGACTCCCAGCAGGGAGGAGCCACTGGTTTATTTTCCAGGCTTCTTTTATGCATTTTACAGATGTGCCCACCTTAGAGGTGGGTGTTGCCATGCTCGTGCCTGCTTGTTTTGGTTTTGGGAACTCTATTCCCAAGCATGGTCTTGAAGCACAAAGTCATGTTCAGTAAACTACCGAAGCTCCCACATTTGTTCCCAGAGGAGGGGCTTCAGTAACAGTCTCTAGAAAATAACCAGTAGTTCCCAAAAGTCCCACCTCTGGGGTGAGCAATTTGTAAAATGTACAAAAAGAGTCAAGAAAATAAAGGAGTGGCCTCTTACTTGCAAGAGCTCCACGCAGCCTCATTGATGCACTCCCTGCCTCGTTCCTGAGCGCCCATCGCCAGTTATAGGTGGGACCTTTGGGAACCATTGGTCAGTTCCAGAGACCACCACGCGAAAATCCCTCCTCTGGGAAAATATGTGCAAAGCAAGGTAGTTTACAATATGTGACCTTGTTTACCAGAAAGAGTGCCTGGGAACAGAATTTCCTAAAACCAAAATATGGCAGGCACGAAGCGTGGCAACAAGTGGTGGGGCAGGAATGGGTTCTTGGGGTGGGCATGAGTGTAGAGAGATGCAGGGCTGTGTTGGAATTCTGGAAGCTGAGGGTCTTGGGCTTCCTGTGCTGACAGGCACTGACCCTCAAGCAAGCACTGCATCTGACCTGAGGCCGTGGAACAGGCTCGAGTCAGCACTGGGGTTGTGGGTGTGCAGTTTGAGTGGCATTGTGTGATCTCACTGGGTGAAAAACTCAGAATTTGGGGTTTTGGTATATAGTAATATAGTAGTATTATAGTAACATATAATTTACTATAGTAATATATATGGGACAATATATATATTGAGGAGATATACATATATATATATCCTATATATGATTTAGAGCATTGTCTAAGTCCTTCTTCACCTTCTTTTTCATGGTTTTGGGTGTTTTTTTCTAATTGGGTGAAAAAGGTCTGCATTGTGGACCTTGGTTTTGTGGTTTTTTTTTCTAATTGGGTGAAAAAGGTCTGCATTGCGGACCTTGGGTGGTCAGTTATTGGGTTAAAATTATAAATAATATAGGTGTCACCACGTTATTGGGTAATTAACACTTAAAAGACCTCAGAAAGAATTAGAGGTGCTCCATTTTCTACCTTGCTAGTCAGAGCTCACGACTCATGAGGCTGTACCATAGAAAAGAATTAATAAACTCTTGAGTCCAAAAATGAAACTGTGATTCCCGTGTATTAATCCAAGTCCCCAGAAGCATTTATGAAGCAAAGCTCTTTCTCATCAACAACCCATGGTCAAAGGGGTCTGAACAGGATTTACCCACTACTAAAAACCTCACTGAATGTAGGAAAGTTCACAGAGGGTTTGAACAAGATTTTCCCCCTTTCAAGTGACTGCCTGTGTACACCACTTCAGAGGGAATGGACGAGCATGAAATTCAATTATACAGGCACTCAAACACTTGAACCAGAACTTCTTCCCTTAATCTTTATGTTGAGGACAGGGTAAGACTGTGAAGCCATTCTCAGCATGACAGCACTTCATTTCATCTGCAGATCCTGGTAAGATACACAACTCACTTAACTGAAGAGCAGGGATTTTGAGCTGTGTGCTCTGTAAGCAACACAGCCTAGACGTGCTGCCCATCACTGTCAGACTGAGTGCCCGTTGGAGAGTCAGCTGGGAGGGAAAAATAGCCCTGAGCTACTGAGACAGGAGTCTTTACAAGGCTCCTACAAACATCCAGGGATCCTGCAGACATCCAGGAGTGTTGGGGTGGTCTGGTGAAAAGGAAGATCCCATGGATACACCTGTATCCATAAGAAATTTTTTGCTTCCACCCTGTCCTGCAAACATCTTGGAGCAACAGAAAGTTATTGTTCACCTGCCTAATAACTTGTTTTCTCCTGGAGTAGAGTTTAACGTGTACAAGAAAAAGCAGAGCTGTGTCAGTCTGGATTTATCAGGGTCACCAAAATCACTGCCCAAGTTCCCAGTTCTGCAGCGTTCAAGGAAGTGGCTGAATGTCCCTGACAGCTCCAGCAAACATGAGGTGGACTGACACTATATTGAAATAGTAATTTAAGGAATAACAGAATCATGAAATGGTTTGGGTTGGAAGAGACCTTAGAGATCATCTCTTTCACCCCCTGCCATGGCAGGGACACCTTCTACTGTCCCAGGTTGCTCCAAACCCTGTCCAGCCTGGCCTTGGACACTTCCAGGGATCCAGGAGCAGGCACAGCTGCTCTGGGCACCCTGTGCCAGGGCCTCCCCACCCTCCCAGGGAACAATTCCTTCCCAATATTTAATTTACACTTTCTTTCTGTCAGTTTGTCCTGTCACTTCATGCTCTTGTAAACACCCTTTCAGTTTCTCAGTTTCTGGAAGGATGCAAGTGTAAAGCACTCTGCTGTGATCAGCTGGAATTTACAAACCCCTAAAGATGACAGATGTGTTTGAAGCTGCTCAGAATGGGTTTCCTGACGTGATTTACCAGGTCACAGCACTCATGGCAGTGCAGGGCCCTCAGAACAATGTGTTATCCTTCAGGCTGTTCTCAGCAGCAGTGCACAGAGCTCTAATTTGATTAAAATAATGGTCTTTTCCTTTCACATCTGCTCAGATTGCAGATCAGTGGGGCAGGTCCCAAGCTCTGTGCCAGCACCAGGTAAATGACACCGTGGCCAGGATCCCCTTTGGCTGAACTCCTGCCTGGGCAGAGCATGTCCCACAGTCTGTGCTGGCTGGATCACATCCTGATCTCACCTGAGCCTATGAAGTCTGACTCCACATCAGTGAGTGGCATTAAATCACAGTAAAACTGGTACAAGATTAGAGCTGAATCAACTTTTTTTAGTGTTAAAAAAAAAAAAAACCAAGAGAAGTCTTATTTTGGAAATTTCTGCGCTCTGGAACAGCATCCCCCTCATTTTTAAGGGACCATAAAGCTCATCTTGTTTCACTCCTGCCATGGGCAGGTACAGCTTCCACTAGCCCAGGCTGCTCCAAGCCCCATCCAGCCTGGCCTTGGACACTGCCAGGGATCCACAGCTTCTCTGGGCACCCTGTGCTAGGGCCTCCCCACCCTCACAAACAGGAATTTCTTCCTGATATCCCTCCAACCTTCCTCTGTAGGAAGCCATTCCCTGTGTTCTGTCCCTCCATCCCTTATCCCAGTCCCTCTCCAGCTCTCCTGGAGCCCCTTTAGGCCCTGGAAGGGGCTCTGAGCTCTCCCTGGAGCCTTCTGTTCTCCAGGTGAGCACCCCCAGCTCTCCCAGCCTGGCTCCAGCCCTTGGAGCATCTCCATGGCCTCCTCTGGGCTCTCTCCAGCAGCTCCAGCTGCTCCCTGTGCTGCTTTGGGGCAGCTCTGCAGGTGGGGTCTCACCTGAGCACAGGGGCAGAATCCGCCTCCCCTCCCCTCCCTGCTGCCCACACTGGGGGGGCTCAGCCCTGGGCAGGGGGAGTTTCTGTGTCCCAGCTGTCACCCCCCAACAGCCCCAAATCCTTCTCCCAAGGGCTGCTCTCCATCTATTCTGTGCCCAGTCTGTGCCCATGCTTGGCATTTGCCCTACCCAGCTGCAGCACCTGGGCCTTGCTGAATTTTGTGAGATTCCAGGTGTCCACCTCGGCCTGTCAGGGTCCCTCAGGAGGGCCTCCCTTCCCTCTGAAGTGCCAACCACACCACCCAGTGTGTGCCTGGTGTCCCCTGGTGCCACCCACAAACTAGAGAGTGGACTCAGCCCCACTCAGCCCCAAATCTCTCCATGAGTCCTGCCCAAGCCCACACCCCTTGCACACCCCAGCAGCTCAGCTGCTTCACCACCAGCCTGTCCCCAGGGCCAGGTTGGGAACACTGCCTGATTCTCTTCAGTTGTGCTGAAATTATTATTTTTTACTCTTTTCAAAGGTGGTAAATCACATTTTTGCTGGTGGGGTGGCTGAGCACAGCCCCATGGCCATGCAGGTTAGCTGAGACTCACACATCTGGCTTAAGCCCATGAGAAAATCAAGATACTGTCAAATTTGGTTTCTGTAGGGGAGAATTACAGCAGAAATAGAGTTTCCTGCACAGAACTGGCTGTTCCTGTAAGCAGACAGCACAACTGACCTTAAACTGAGCCCTGCAGCCCCTCAGTGAAGGTCCAGTACGTGTAAAAGAAATATCTCCTAGGCAGAATTTTGTAAGATGTTTTCCTAAGCAGAGAGCACAAAGTATTCAGAGCTGGGTGTGCAGAGACAGAAGAATTTAGTCACTCCAGCTTTCTGACCATGGCTTTGAAACATCAGAATTTTTTAGAAAAGGGCAATAAATGTGTTTCCTCTTGTTGGCATGAAACACTGCGCAGATTTCTGTCATGAGGAATGAAAACAGGAGTTGGGTCAGCAAATGATAATGAGCCTCCATGTGCCTTTCGGGGGGTCAATGCCAGATCACAGAGCCCAGGCCCACGCCAAGAATCTGAGGGAGGTTTCCTGGAGCGGCTCAGAACACGAACAACCTCGACATGCTGGTCCCAGTGCCCCAACCTGGGAATTGTTGCTCATTTGCAAATGCCTGCAGCTCCTCTGGGCACTGGAGGGATCTGTCACACAGCACCGATCCCCAGCTCTGAGCACTTATTTTGTTCTTTCCTGGAGGGAGGTGTTTTTGCCAAAATAGAAATTTTAATGAAAAAACAAACACCTCATCTTTCTCCCCTTGACCTCTTGGGAGGATTTTCAGGGGAAGAAAACCAGGAGAACACTTTAGAAGTAAACAGTTCTCAGTTATTAAAAGCAAATAAATAAACAAGCCTCGCTGCATTCCCATGCAAACAGGAACACTTTATTATAAAGATGAAAACACTGTGCTTTTGTGAAAGAGAAATTTAATTCCACACAACTTCCCCACAGCCCCGGAGGCTTTTGGGCTTGACTGGATGTGCCTCTCTGCTCCAGTGCTGGAAGCTGGAGTGCCACCACGTCCTGTGGACACACGTGGGGCTCTGGGGTCCCCAGGAACCACCCTGGGCACGGGATTTGTGGAAAATCAGGGGCTGTGTGTGCACAAGCACAGCTCCACCTGCCTCGTGTGCCATGGGTGTGTGGTGAGCTGCACCCCTCACTGCTGCCTTTGCTAAAGAAGGAGAAATGGCCTCCTGGGGACACATCCCCAAGACATCAGATGGGATGTGACTCTGGATCAGGCACTGCTTGTCCCCCAGTGTGGGAAGAGAAAGATCAGTGGCCATGACTTTGGCAGCAGACACTGGTCATTTCTGAGTCACTTGTGGTGCTGTTCTGTGTCCCAAACTTTTTAGGATCCAGAACGTGGAGTGTCCCTGTCGAGCCTCACAAATGTTGGGATGGGGATTGAAACCACCTTGCTGGGAGGCCTAACCTCTGCTCCCATGGGAGAGGATGACTATTTCTTTTTTTGAGAAGACACATCCCAGAGAAGAGACCCCCTCCCATCCACTAGATATTCCTGCCACTCAGCCCTGGAGGCACCTCTGGGGTGATCCTGCCCCTCTGCCCAGCCCTGGGGACACATCTGGGATGCTGTATCCAGCTCTGGATCCTCACCACAGCAGGGACAGGAGCTCCTGGAGCTGAGGAAGGGTCTGGAGCATCTCCATGCCTGGGAAAGGCTGAGGGAGCTGGGGCTGCTCAGCCTGGACAGGAGCCCCAGCTGAGAGAGGCCCTCAGCCCTGGATGTCCCTGGATGTCCCTTGGGTGTCCCTGAGTGTCCCCATGTGTCCCTGTGTGTCCCTGAGTGTCCCTGTCTGTCCTTGAGTGTCCCTGAGTGTCCCTGAGTGTCCATGTCTGTCCCTGTGTGTCCATGTCTGTCCCTGAGTGTCCCTGTTTGTCCCTGTGTGCAGGGAAGGTCAGAACAGGACCCAGGCTCTGCTCCAGGCCAAGCAATGGCCCCAAAACCCTGGGCAGAGCCTGAGCCCAGCAATTCCCCTGCACAGGAGGCAGAACTTCTGCCCTGAGGAGTGCCCAGAGAAGGGTGGAGTGTCCTCCCTGGGAATATTCCAGAGCTGCCTGGTCACAATCCTGTGCCCTGAGCTCTGGGATGGCCCTGCTGGAGCAGGGAGTCCCCCACCAGATGGGACTCACTGAGGTCCCTTCCAGCCTGACCCCTTCTGTGGGACTGTGATTCTGTGACCCTTCTCTCCTCCAGCTGAGGATCTCCTGGCACAGTGCCTGGCTGTCCCCTGGACACGCTGCTGCTACTGGGGACACAAAACTGTGAGCTTAGCAAGGTGAGCTTGGCAATCTTCACACCTTGCAGAAGAACTGCTGCTCCTGACGGGAAAGCAAGGTAGCGACATGCACAGATGTGACACTGCCAGTTCCCTCTCCCCCAGACTGTTCAACCCCTAAAGCATCCAAGGCACTTTCACTGTGGGTTGGACCGTTTGGGTGACTTGGGAACACTGACCTCTTCCTTGCTTACCCCTGGAGAGGAACACAAGATCATTGCTTGTCCTGCAGAGGAATTCCAGCCAAGCTTGTTACTCATTTTGGTGTTTAACATTCCCGTAGATTATCCAGCTCTGCCTGAGAAAAATGTGCTTGGAATCAGTGGAGTATTGTGTCTGGGGGGGAGCAGTGGCTGCCTCCGGGGAGCTCTCCTCCTGCAGACCTTTCCTGCCAAGTCTCAGCTCTGATTTTATATTGCTGCTGCCAGCTCCCAAAGCCCTGGAGGCCCCATCTCTGCAGGAGGCTGAGGCGGGCACGTCCCCAGCCTCCGTGTCCCCACGGCACACCGCACCGGGGGAAATGCCACCCCACAGCCCCCAATGCAGGGCCACAGGGAGCTGCCTTGTCACCCTGTCACCCTGTCACCCTGACCCTGCCACTGCGGGCATTTGGAGGGCGTTATTTGGGCTTGGGCTGGGGTTTTGGCTGTAAGTTTTTTGTCATCTTCCAGCGGCGATTCAGGAGTCAGCTCAGGGCCGGGGCCTGCCAGAGCCGCGGGCCCTGCTCCAGGCCACGGGCACAGGCCCAGGCTGGGGAGGATACACCAGCCAGCCTCTCCTGGTACAACCAAAGCTCTGATCCTGCTGCTGCACAAATGTGGTGTTTGAAAGGGGGAATTATTCCTTGGCAACCAGCAACAGCCCCTCAGCAGTAGGAGGAGGCCCAGAGTGCTGCTCTGGATCTTCCCAGCCACGTTCCCTCTCCTGGCGATGCCCAACCCAGCCTGGATTCCTGCAAAAGGTCTTGAAATCAGGCAGGATTTGAAATGGTCACTCCTCCCTTCCCTGTCAGTACCTCCTAACTGTGCAAGGCTGTGGGAATACACAAGACAGAGAGTAAAACAGACTTAATTAGCATAGCTAATGGCTTGATAACCAAGATGCCATGGCAAAAACAAACAGAACTCTGAAGATTACAGAAGATGGGATTAAACCTGCTTACGGGAAAAGAGGAGATTCAATCAAGCTCTGCAAGCAGAAGATGTTGTAAAATGTGTAAGTTGTCTGTATGATCTTTAACCAGATTATTGTAATGGAAAATTATTAACCTTCCTAAAATGGTATAAAAGCTTTTGGAAAATCTGAGTAAAATGAAATTCTGATCACCGAATCAGCTCACTCTGCCCCGGTGTGCTCACTGCCCAAGGCCATGGCATGATCTCTCTGCTCACCTGGACACAGCCAGCAGCTCCCAGACTCACTGCTATGGCCATAAAGAAAGTGGAGAGTGAAGAGGAGATCTCCAGGTGGGATTATTGCCTCCCATCCCACCTGCACAAAGCACTTATTCCCGAGGGGCTGGGATACAACAGCAGGAGCAGCGTTTCTGATCCAGGGGCACCAGTCTGGGATCCTCCAGAGAGGAAAGCAGCAGCTCAGCCCAGCTCCAAGCCTGAACCCTCAGGAAACAGTCCTGTCCACAAGCTTAGCAGCAAACCCTGGCTGCCTTGTTCTCATCCTGGTCCAAATTCTCACAGCGTGGGTGGGTGGGAAGCTCCCTGAATTGCTTCCCCACTTGCTGAAATGGGCTGAAATTCAGAGCTGATCACATTTTCCCCTGTGCCTGTCAGAGCCCAAACGGGAAGCCCAGTAACCGACACATAAAGCTACTACTGATAGCTGCACACTTGTTCCAGACAAAAGATCAGGAGATGTATGTCATAAAAAGGCAGAGATGTCTTCCAGATGTTTTTGTGTGTTGGGTCTGCACAGATGTTTTCGATGTCTGCCCATAAATGTAAGAAATGCGAAACATTTGTGTCCCACAGATGTAGAGATTAAATTATGCAAGAGATGTGATAAATCTCTGGGTAATGCGAGAAGACCATGAACTATTCACATTCATTGTTTTTTAGTAAAATCAGCCCCATTTTCCAGAATGCAGCTGTGAAGGAGAATTTTATTGTTATTGAATGTGACTAAACATTACGTAGGAGGTTGAAGAGCAGCACTCACAGAGCTGTATGGGCCCATACATTGCAAACAGCCTGCAGTGTGGGACAGCTGCTGAGGCACGAGGGGATGGCTGGTGCAGCTCAGGGGCTCAGGTGGGACACAGGGGTGAGGTGTCAGAGCCATCTCAGCCACACTGAGGGCAGGGCAGACAGCTCACAGCTCACAGGCACAGCCTCTCCTGCCCCAGGACCACCTCTGCACGTGGCAGAGAGCTCAGCCACAGCAGAGTGGGACGGGCAGGAGAGCTGGAAATGACCCCAGTGCCCAGCTCTGCCAGGGCAGGAATTATTACAAAGATGCTGTTTAAACAACATTGTTTATTTCTTGTGATCTCACGTGCCAGTCAAGCACTTTACACTAAACCCCAGCTGAACCTTGTGTTGCCTCCAGGACGCTCAGGTCCCAACTGCATTTCCAAACCATGCCCAGTCCCAGGGTGGGCTCTGCACACACCTGCTCAGCACAGCAATCCCAGGTGTGGGGGGAACTGGGGGTTGAAGAACAGTGCTGCAAAATCCTGTGGTACCTCTCTGACCCCAATTCCACACCCATCCTTGCCCACCCAGAGCCCAGCCCACACCCCACCAGCCTCACTCACTGCCAGGAACAAGGGACACAGCCCCAAGCAGCTCAGGAGGCCTCGTGCCCCACGGGCTCCTGTGCTGGTGCAGCCCAGCTCTGCCCCTGTTACATCAGAGAAGTATGAGTTCTGTGTCTGTGTTTGTCAGGCATGCTGAGAGAAACTGTGCCCAGATTTCACAGCTTCCATGTTATGCCTTTTGCCTGGGGAATTTATTGCTCTGCTCCCTGCATGGCAGCCCCAAGGGAAAGACAGAGCCCTATTTTGGGGGATTGAAATCCAGCCATCTCTGTCCCAGCCTGGCCTGCACTGACCCCAGTCCTGTGCAGCCCTTCCCTCCCCTGCACCTCTCCTTGCCCAGTCCTCCATCACATCTGGGGGGGATCTGCAACCACAGAATCCCCTGGCTGGAAGGGATCTCCAAGATCATCGAGTCCAGCCCATGCTCTAACACCTCAGCTAATCCATGGCACCCAGTGTCACATCCAGTCTTGTTTTAAACACCTCCAGGGATGGTGACTCCACCACCTCCCCAGGCAGGCCATTCCAGAACTTTATTATTCTTTCAGTGGAAAACTTTTTCCTGATATCCAACCTGTATTTCCCTTGGTGCAGCTGAGGCTGTGTCCTCTGCTTCTGTCAGTGCTGCCTGGAGACAGAGACCAACCCCAGCTGCCCACAGCCACCCCTCAGGGAGTTGTGGAGAGTGATAAGTTCACCCCTGAGTCTCCTTTTCTCCAGGCTGAACACCCCCAGCTCCCTCAGCCGTTCAGTGATGTGCTGCAGCCTGGCAGTGTTGTCACACCAGAGGACACTGACTGCTGCCCAGCTAAATCTGGGTCTTGGCTCTGCCTGCAGCCCTCAGCTGCTCCATGGGGGAAGTTCCCAAGGTCCTCAAGGCACCACTGATGCCAGGTAGGAGCAAGAGTTGCTGGGACCAGATCCCCAGATCCCCTCCAGCTCCAGCAGATCTGAAGTTGTGCACTGGTTAGCTCAGAGATGTCGTCACCATCTGCACCCCTTTTAATTTCACCAGTGGGGAGAAGAGGAGAGCAGAACAAACATTCCCAAACCCTCTCCCCATCCCTGAGCAGGCTGGGAACTGTCAGAGGCTCCGGCTCTCCTGTGCCTAGGAAGACCTCAGTGCTTCCCCATGCCACTGCACTAAATCCTTGCTTGCATCAAGGAGACATGGCATTTTCTTGGGAATCCTCTCTGCTAAGAATATCCTCTATTTACATATTCACCCATGTGGGGGCGGATGGGAAACAGGGCAGTGAACTGAATGTCCTTGGAAGATGTGTGTGTTGGTTTCCATGGAGCTGGGTGCCTGGCCGTGTCTCTGTTTGCACTGGTCACGTGTGGTTCCAGCACTAGTGACAGCCCCAGGGCCAGTGCTGCCCTGTCACCTGCCACCCCACGGGACTTGCTGCTTGTTCAGAGGGCCTGGAGCAGGTGAGGGTGTTCCTGTGTGTTCCTGGGTGTGTAGGGCTTGCTGTGGTTCCCCTGGTGTCTTGTAGTCACCAACACACACAGGTACACAATAACAGAGTCACAGAATCACAGAATCACAGAGGTTGGAAAAGAGCTCCAAGGCTGTCAAGTCCAACCTGTGTCCAAGCCTCACCTTGTCCCCAGCCCAGAGCACTGGGTGCCACCTCCAGGAATTCCTTGGGCACCTCCAGAGATGGGCACTCCAAACCTCCCTGGGCAGTTCCAAGGCCTGATCGCCCTTTCCATGGGGAAATTCCTGCTGCTGTCCATCCTGAGCCTCCCCTGGCCCAGCCTGAGGCCATTCCCTCTCCTCCTGTCCCTGTGCCCTGGGAGAAGAGTCTGACCCCCCAGCTGTCCCCCCATGGCAGGGAGTTGTGCAAAGCCAGAATTTCCCCTGAGCCTCCTTTTCTCCAGGCTGAGCCCTTTCCCACCTCCCTCAGCCCCTCCTGGTGCTCCATACCCTTCTCTGGATGTATTCCAGAACCTCAATGTCTTTCTTGTCATGAGGGGCACAGAACTGGACACAAGACTTGAGGTGTGACCTCAGCAGCACAGTCCCCATGTGCCCAAGACACACATTTCCATGTGCCAAGTGATTCCAGCACCAGGGCCCTGTGTCAGGAAATGGCATTTGCCTCAGTGGAAGGGCACCAGATGCCCACTTGGGTGTTAGGTTTATGGTGGGACTTGATGATCTCCAAAGTCTTTTCCAGCCTGAATTCCATTGCTCTCCGCAGTCTGGGCTCTGAGCTGGCATCATGGTCAATGCCATGGCAGGGAGGTGCTAGGTGTTCTCCTGCACAGAGACTCATCTCACCTGAAGGCCATGGCAGGTAAAATAGATCCTTCTAGGGATTAATTCCTCTTCCTACATCAGCCTCAGAGGGAAGATCCTAAGACAAGCTCCTAATGTCTGCCTATGAGCTCCTAGCACGTGACTGGATCTGTGTTTTGGCCTCACAGATGTGTTGCTAAGGAGAGAGGATGACTCCTGTACACCTAATGGACATTCAGGGCCCGAGGACATCCTGTTTGTGCAGAACAAAAGGTCAGGCAAAACCTTGGCAAGATGAGGTTTTCCAGCTCCTCTGCAGAGGTCTGGAGCATGGGCATGTGCACACCCAGCCAAAGGAATCTTGCACTGGAGAGGCTGGTTTCTCTCTGATGACCATGGCTCTCTTTGAGATGTTTAAGGACCAAAACTGAAGGAGAAGATGGAAATTAATTCTCCTCAGGCTGAGAGTTAGGCAGGAAAGGACAGCTCAGAATAAGTGAGAACATAGAACACCTGTGCTGTGTCAGCCCTAAACCCCTGTGCCAGTCTGTCCTCTCTGTTTCTGGTCAGTTATGGATGCTGGGTCTCTGCTCTGATGCTTGGCTATGCAATTCCCAGCTCCTGGACCTGGGGAGCAAGAGACTATCACCAGGCCTATCACCCTTGTGTTTAATAGTCTGAATGATTAAATCAATATAATTCATGTTTTTTTCCTGAATGTAATTGCTTTTTGAGACTGGTACAGTTTTGGCCTTACACAGTCCCATAGAAATGAGTTTCACGATGAATTCCAAGTTGTGTGAAAAAGCATTTCCTCTTGTTTGTTTTAACTCTGCTACCTGCCAATCCCATGGACCACACCCTTGTTCCTGAACAGAAAGGAACAGAAACTCACCATCCCCAACCACTCCCAGAGGGCTCCAGGCTGTGCTAGACTGCCCCATCACCCCACTCAGATGTCCCCTGCTGAAGCCCAAAAAGCCCTTGTCTGTTTTATGGTTCCTGTGGGCACCATTAAACACCCGTGCTCAGTCTTTTTCTGACTTTCTGAAGTCTCCTGGGGATGAGGAGACAGGAATGGATCTACCAGCCAGCTTGGGGTGTGAGGATGCTGTGGACTTACCACAGCAGAGCTGCATTTTCTGGTTTGTTCCCAGTTCCTCTCCTCATCATTCCCAAAACCTGATTCCATTTCTTGCCCCCCACTGAGCCGATGTTTTCCATGATCTCGCCCAAGAACCCCGGATTTCTTTCCCCAGCGGTAATGGCTAATTCAGAGCCCAGTGCTCAGTTAGCAGGGAGTCCAACCACTGCATGTTTTTCATTCTGTTCCAGTTTGGGCTTGGCTGGGACAGAAGCTATTCCAGTTCCAGGCCAGGCTAACACCAGTTCGTTACCTGTTTATGTGCAAAGCCAGCCTGGGGTCACACGAGGTGCCCACCCCACTTGCCCCCCTCTCCCTGGCACCTCTCCGATCCCAGCACAGCTTTCCTTGTGTCCCTGCCAAGCTGCCAAGGAGCTGCCTGGCTGTGCTCTGCCACGCCTTGCCACTGCCACTGACAGAGGGTCTGGGGACAGGAGCTAAGGGACACGCACTGAGAGAAACCAGAGGAGCGTGGCAGGGAAAGGGGGGGACCCACGGGGTTTGCTGGGAACAGCATTCAAGTCCTCCACTATGGAAAAAAGGGGAATCACACCGTGCCTGGCTGTTCCACACTGGCCAAAGACAGAGCCAGAGGTCACCAAGGAGGGGCAGGAAACTCCCACACCAAGTAGAGCCCGTGTTGGTGTCACAGGAGTGGTGGCATTAAGGTGGGGAGATGCACAGGGGTGGGGAAGGATGGGAGCTAATGATCCCTGGGGATGTGAGTGCCAGTGCCTCACTGTGGGATGCTGGGTTTCAGGCCAACCATCTCCCCAAATAATCCATTATCCAGCTCCAGTTGGTGCTCAAGAGCATCTCCAGGTCAGACCTCTCTGTCAGAGGCAGTCATTGATCCTGCTGATGGCTTGGCTGTGGGATTTGTGTGCACCATGGGCACAGTGTGGGACACTTCCTTTCTCCTCCCACCCAGCAGCAGTTTGGCTCTTGAGCTCTTGCACTGCCACATTCACCTTCTGCCTTTCGCTACACAGATCTGAGCCAGGGGCAGTTTCTGATGAGCTTCCTATTTATCCTTTGAGAAATGTTTTAATATTGGCTTTTATGCTTTTAGCAAGTTTTTCCTAAAAATATTTTTGGCCTGTCCTTACGGGTATTACATCTTACAGACATACTTTGTACTCCATTCTATCTTCCTTCTTTGGAAATTATTTCAATTTTGATGAATCTCTCATTCTTCTTGTAACTTCTTTCACTACTAAAGTATGGCAGATTTTTTTTTTTTTCTGGGTATTTTAGCACATTCTAGATTAGTTGTATATATTTATTCCGAGCCTCTAATACTTTGTCTTTAAACAGTTTTTATGCCTTCTGTAAATATTTTACCCTTTTAGCTTTTCTTTTGAATTCCTTTGCAACGACTTTTGTATTTTTATCTTTTTGTTCCCATTCTTAAAATTAGACTTTGGGTTAGATTTTGTTTCTTTTCTCTTTCAGTCCTAAAAAGACTTGGCTCTTTGGGTGAAGTTCTCTTTGGTCATGGGCCCAGCAAGGTCCAAGAGAGGGTGACTACAGAAATCATAGATATTCTGTGGTCCAGCAGATCCATCACTGTGAGAGATGGAGCCAGAAAGTCCCTGCAAAACTTCTCTGACAAGACCTCAAAGAACATGCATGAGAGGGAAAGAAGCTTGGATGTCTTAGAAACTCCCAGCCTTAATTAAGGAGTAACATGCTGCAGACTTTTGCACGCCTGGAGTAAGTGGGACAATGAGCAACCCCAGCCCCAGCCCCCAGAGAAATGCTGCACACGCTGCCAGGGGAGCTTTCCTGGCACATACTGACCACAGGACACAGCTGGCAGGGGGTGTCCAGTCAGGCAGGAGGACAACAGAGCCTGAGCCTGCTCTCCAGAGCCTCAGGAAATCTGAGAGGTGCCAGCAAACAGCATCTCCCCCATCACAGACCATGGCCACTCAACCTGGGAAGAGCAGGTCCCCAGGGGCTGCTGGCAGCACGAGAGGCAGCCTCACAGCCCATTCCCAGAGTCTGGGACAGCAAACCTTAGAATAGATACCCTGGAGGATCCCAGGGAGACAGAACAGGCTTATCCACCCCCTCAGCCAGCTCTGCTCAGTTCAGCTCTGAGAAACATCGGGCTGCCGAGTCCCAGAGCTGCTCCGTGGGAATGAGAGGAGCAGCAGCCTGGCAGGGCTGGGCTGGACATCACACCGTGGTTATTTATTCCTCCCAGTGATTGGAGATAAGCCCAGCCACTGCCAGGTTTTGCTCCAGCTGCCTGTCTGTCCACATGTCCACTGAGGACGAGGCCAGTGAGATACCTGGACAGGTGGTTGCATTTTCTGAACAGGATAAACAGTAAATAAAAGTTCCTGGGCTGTACTTTGGCCACTGCAGTGACGTGGTTTGCGTCTACACATGAAAGCTTCAACACTCTCTCAAAACACAGGGTCTGTTCTGTGACACTTTTTGAATCACAGAAGCACAGAATCACAGAATTCCTAGGTTGGAAGAGATCTGCAAGATCATTGAGTCCAACACATGCTCTAACACCTCAACTAATCCATGGCATCCAGTGCCACATCCAGTCTTTGTTTAAACACCTCCAGGGATGGTGACTCCACCACCTCCCCAGCAGACCATTCCAGTACTTTATCACTCTTTCTGTGAAAAACTTTTTCCTAATATCCAACCTGTACTTCCCTTGATGCAGCTTGAGACTGTGTCCTTCTCGTTCTGTCCATTGTTGCCTGGAGAAAGAGACCAAGAAGTCTCTTGAGAAGCGTCCCTCACCTGTGCTTGGCCCATGGACACACAATGGGTGGCTACAGCTCAGCACCTGGGTGCTGACAACCACAGCCTGGGTGACCCTGCCAGGGACAGGGACCCCTCTTCCTCCAGCCCAGCCACACCCTGCACACACCAGGACACCTGGGAGGAGAGGAACCACCTCCCACCTCACCATGCACAGGCTGCTAAAAGCCAGGGTGTCCTGCTCTTCTGTTTGCTAGAAACAGTGTCACCAAGCTGGCAGCTCCCAGCAGCTTCAACCAGAACAAAGAAAACTTCAGGGCTTTGCAGCTCTGAGTTATGGACACAAAGTTTTGGAAGAGGGCCTAGATCTTGTCCCCTTGGCTTAAAGGCTGGAAAGTCTCAGCTTCAAAGGCCTAATCTCCCTGACACATCCCATCTGCATTTCCTACTCAGGTGCCATAGGCTGAGAGAGCTGGGGGTGTCCAGCCTGGAGAAGGCTCCAGGGAGAGCTCAGAGCCCCTTCCAGGGCATAAACAGGCTCCAAGACAGCTGGAGAGGGATTTGGGATGAGGGACAGAAGGACAGGACAAGGGGAAATGGCTTCCCACTGCCAGAGGGCAGACTTAGATGGGATATTGGGCAGGAATTGTTCCCTGTGAGGGTGGGGAGGCCCTGGCATAGGGTGCCCAGAGAAGCTGTGGCTGCCCCTGGATCCCTGGAATTGTCCTGGGACAGTGGGAGGTGTCCCTGCCAGGGAATGAGGAAGGTCCCTTCCAACCCAACCCGTTCTGTGATTCCATGATCCATGATCAGTGTTCCATGGGGCTCCTCTGCAGCACTGGGGTCAGGCTGTGCTCCCTGCCACCCCTGTTCTGCTGCCCAGCACACACAGAGCCTGTTCCCTCCATGGCAAGGGGGACCTCAGCTCCCTCCTGTCCCTGCTGCCACCACCTCAGCAGTGACAGCCACTGCCCGGAGAGCCCAGAGCCCAGCTAAGTGGACATGCCATCAGGCCTGTAAACAGCCACCCTGAAAATGTTTTCATTTCCTCAATTTTTTTTGGATTTTTTTGGAGAAGGTTTGCCCTTTTTTATTTGCTCAGATATTTGCAATTGAATATTTTTGGTGCTTTTTTTCTCACAGCACTTAGGCAAACAATGTTGACGTTTAGTGTTGGTGAACAGGGTGACAAGAGAGTTTCAAAACACATGCACTCAAAATCGCTTTACCCTTATTAATTATAATAATAATGATAACAACAACAATTAGCAATATAAAGGACTGGCAATGGTGTCTCAGTATAAAATACAAGCAAGCACCTCTCCTCATGTTTGCTATTTGCTGCACATTTGCAATCAGTTCTTGCCTGCAGAAGGCAAAGTGCACTGTTTATGGTTTTACTGCAGCATCCAAGTACTTTATATGCTTATTTTTTCATAACAAAATTACTTTCTCCATAAATCAGGCTAAACTCACAGGCAGCTTTGACCCCTCAGCCTCAACTTTTCGCTGTAACATCAGCTGTTCGTAAACCGTGCGCCCAGATTCCGTGTCCAGGGCCGCATTAAGAATAAAATATTTGGGAAGCACAATTTGCATCACAGCTCTCTCTCTCTCTCTAAGTAAGTATTTGGCTTCCTGGAAATGATGACTCACGGTTGGGGATGTTGCAGAAAATGTACCAACAACATAACCTCTCGATCCTCTAATGCCAGACAGACCCGTGCAAAACCCGGGCTCTGTGCTGCCCAGATGGCTGGCACAGCAGCCCGTATATATAGCATCACTTCAGACTCTCTGCCTTTTTTGCAAAGTGTGGGAAAGATAAAAAAAGGGCAGAGCACGACACCGAGGTCAGGCAGCTCCCAGAGCCACACTTTGTCTGATCAGCCTCTTCCTCTGCCACCCTGATGGTTTAATAAGCAACAGTTTCTGGAAGGAGCCCCGTGCCCTGGCGTGTTTTATAGGATCTTTCCAGTGTAGCTGTATTAGGTATGAAGAGCTTCACGGAGAAGCCTTTGCAGTGTGGGTCTGGGCCCTGGCAAAGGTGCAGCAGCTGCGCTGTTGCTGCTCAGAAATGTATATAAAATTGTCACCGGGGAAGCCTCATTTATTCCCTGCCACGGCGCAGTTACAAGCAAACGGTGAGATTTCCAAACAGCCCCTTGGCAAGTGTCACCAGCCAGGAGGGGGTCGTGGCAAGCTCTGCCAGCCACCAGACGTGTGTGAGGCCACCCTGCTCAGAGACACCTCAGTGCCCTCCACCTGGGGTCTGCAGGTGTCACCCTGGGCACAAAACAAACCAGAGCAAGCTCCACTCCTGCACGGGACACGTCAGCTCGGCCTTCTGCTGCAGCTATCCCGTGGAAAATGCCACTCTGCAAAACCAAAATCACAGTTTTCCAAGGGGATTTTTTTTTTTCTTTCCTGGCAATTCTCTTTGGGATTAACCCTGCACCTGTCTCAGCTGCTGCACTGCTTCCTTGATGTTCCAAAGAGCTGGGCTCATTGCCCGTGGTGGGTTTGAGCCACTGAGCAGACCAGGGCAGAGCCCTCTGGCCAGTGAGCCCCAGACTTTTTGAGAACCTTCTCACACAGAGGCAGAACAAAGGAGAGGGACAAGAGTTTCCTTCAGACCAGCAGCCTTCTGCCCAGCTCCAGCTGCTCTCTCCTCAACACCACAGGGGGAGCAACAGCCCTGTGCTCCTGGAGGGAGTTTGGGATAATCCTGCCTCATGCACATTTTCTGTTTGGTTCCCTCTGGATATTTGCAAGCCTCAAGTGATGTCCAGTGCAAGCATCTGCCCCAGGCCGTGTTACCTTAAACAACCCCAGCTCAACAGATAAAACAGGGAGCATAGAGCAGTCCAATGGAAATCACAGAATCCCTGAGGCTGGAAAAGCCCTCCAAGTCCAACCTTTGCCCAATGCCCAACTTGTCACCAGCCCAGAGCACTGAGTGCCACGTCCAGGCCTTCCTTGGACACCTCCAGGGATGGGCACTCCACCACCAACCTGGACAGCCCCCTCTAATGCCTGACCATCCTTCCAGGAAGAAATTCTTCCTGAACAGAAAGACACTGTGAGAAGCAGAGCACCACTAGATACCAATTTTTTTGGAATTCATCTAGATGCTAAATGTGGTCAGGCTTTGCATCTGGTCCCTGCTGACCTCTCTCCTCCAAACCTCAGGTAACCAAACACCTGCACCTGTAGCTATGGTTTGTGCCTGCCATGTTTTGATCTCAGAAAATTCTTTCTCAGGGACACTTGTGGTAAACAAGGGCATGTTATTGTAAACTATCATATTTTTTTACATTTTTTTCCCAGAGGAGAGAATTTGCTTGATGGTCCCTTGATGTGACCAATGGGTCCAAGGATCCCACCTCTTGGGTGGGCTCATTGTAAAAAGGTATAAAGGCAGGTGCTTTGATAATAAACACAGAATTAGAGTCATCAGCCTTCTGAATTATGAGTGAATTATATGAATTATGTCCTTCCTTTGTGTCCTACAGTGACATGCACCTGCCTTGCAGCAGCTGCCACAGAGGCCAGGAATACAGGGTGGGATCTGCAGAGCTCCCAGCCCTGGCTGCACACCCTGCCCAGCCTCAGGCCACCTGGCTGCTGTCCCTGTCCCATGCCAGGTGCTGGGCTTGTCCCAGCTGTGGGGACACAGGGGATGCTGCCATGCACGGCCCTGCCCTGCAGCCTCCCTGGGAGCTGCAGCCGGCCCAGCGTGTGCTGCAGATGGATTGCACAGCTGTGGGGATCTGGGAAGCAGCTGCTGCCTCCCACTTGTCAGCAAGGAGAGCTGAGCAGGGATCTCCTCTGCTCCAAGGGCCCCGGAGCAGCTGCCTGCCCCAGCACTCTGCAGGGTCCTCGATGGGGATGCTCACTCTGTGAGAATCTGCCCGAGTTTCTGTGCTGGTGCCACTCAGGGATGTCACCCAGGCTCTGCCCTGGCCTGTGAGAGGGAGGGGAGATAAACACGGACATCTGGGGTTCAGGGGGATTCCTGCAGGGTGTTTACTGGGAATTCAACATCCTTGATGATCCCACGTGCTGGCAGCCACGAACACAAGCGCCAAGTCCTGGCAGTGCCAGCTTGCCATGCTACAGCATTTCTAAACAGGGCAACTCCAGCAGGGGCAGGAGCTTCTCCTGGCTCCCTCCTGTCCTGCCAGCAGTCCCTGCTGAGGAGGCTGAGGGTCCCTTTGCCAGCCTTGCTCCTGCCTGGCCCAGCCTGTCCCTCTGGGCAGGCAGGGAGCCAGAGCACCATCACCTCCAGCAGGCAGCTTTACTGGCTGACACTAGAAATGTTCTGTGCTCTCACGGATTTGATGCTGTTTTTATGAACTTGGAGCTCAGCGTGGCTGTTTAGTTTGAGATGAGCGAGGAATGTATTAATAGTTGGGTAAAGCGCACTCCGAGCTTCTAATCTGACCGGGCTGTTTGCTTTAGGGGGAAAAAAACACTTCACTTTTTCCATTCATTACTATTCCTTGTTAGTGGCTGGAGCCCCCGCCCCCCAGCACACCGGAGGCTGCTTTAACCCCTCTCCCACTGCACCCCAGCCACCCACGCCGCCACGGAGAGAGAGGAGAGCGCTTGGCACACGAACACAAAGGCTTTTTTTTCCCCTTGCTGAAACCCATGGGCACAAATCCCAGTGCCAGGCTCAGCCAGACCCGCGGAGTGGCCCTGCAAAGGTCTGGCCGTGGGCACTGCACCCAGCAGCAGCAGCGGGGTGGCACCCAGAGAAGCCCACCCAGGCACCCTGTGCCCTACGACAGGAGGGCAGCACTGCTCCAGCCACTCCCAGCCACAGCCTGCCATGGTCTGGTGATGAGGAGCAGCCAGCAAAGAGTCTCGTTTGAATTTGAGGGGACACCTCTTGTGCCAGGGGCTCGTCCTGCTCCTGCCCCGCCGCCCCGCCCGGAGCGCAGCGGCTGATTTACATTCAGATGAGGATCTCGGCGGCGTCCTGCTAAGTCTCTTATCCAACATGAACTTTCCATAAGCAAGGCTCTATTTTTAACTCTGCTCGGCCTGGCAGAGGGGTTGTCTTGCAGGGAGAAGGGGGCGAGCCAGTCATTGCACAGCCTGCAGCTGGGCAGGGTGAGCCCAGGGGGCTCTGAGCTTGCCAGGGGGCAGCAGGGCTATGCCCTGGCCAGTCTGCTGCCACCAGCTCCCCCAGCTTTGCCCTGGTGTCCTGGCAGACACCAGAAGACTTTTTGGGTGTGGATGGTTTTGGGGTAGATGTGGGCACAGGCAGCGTGGTGCTCTCCTGCTGACCACCACAGAGGGGACATCCCAGGGCAGAGCTGTGTGTCCAGCCCAGAGCAGGTCCCAGTGTCCCCCTGTGTTCCCCAGCAGGTCCCAGTGTCCCTCAGTATCCTCACCCGTGTTCCCAGTGTCTCCCAGCATTTCCCAGTGTCCTTCCCAGTGCCCCCAGGCATGTACCAGTGTCCCTCAGTGTCCCCACCCGTGTTCCCAGTGTCCCCCATCAGGTCCCAGTGGCCTTCCCAGTGTCTCCCAGCATGTCCCAGTGCCCTTCCCAGTGTCTCCCATCAGGTCCCAGTCTCCCACAGCAGGTCCCAGTGTCCCTCAGTATCCCCACCCGTGTTCCCAGTCTTTCCCAGCAGGTCCCAATGTCCTTCCCAGTGTCCCCCATGAGGGGTCTCATCTCCATGACACAGTGTGCCCGGTTTCAAGTGGGTGAGGGATGCAATGGTCTGAACCCAGCACGGATGAGCCAGAGGGTGCCAGTGTGGGGTACCGAGGCACAGAGCCCGCCCTAAGCCTGGATTCAGCTGCAAGGACACGGCCCTGCCACCGGCAGAGGGCAGGGGAAGGTGTCCCCACCTTCCAGCTGACGCTGTGACAATGTCCCGGGCAGGGCCACAGCTCAGCCACCTCCACCGCAGCTCCCCAGCCCCGCAGTCTGTTATGGTGCTTGGAAAGAGAAGTGCCGAGGTCCAAGGAGCCAGGCAGGGCTGTAAATCAGGGACACGGAGCCTCTCCCAGAGGAGAGCAGCCCACCCCAGCCAGGATAGCGGAGTGGCCATCCCTCTGTCCCTCAGGGCGCGGTGGAGGCTGAGCTCTGGACAGACATCACACCTTCTCCCCGGGTAAGGAAACCCCTCCGAACTCCTCCCTGGCACAGAAACGCCAAAACCCCACCAGGAGGGGGATGGAGGGACTGCAAAGACCCTCTCTGCAGGGTAGCAGGAGTAGTGGAGCCCCTTGCCTCCTCCCCAGGGCACTGCCAGCTTCTCAGTGATCCTGGGGCTCAGCAGGAACCAGCACCCCTGCAACTCATCCCCCTCAGACCCAAATCCTCTCCCTTGCTCTGCATACTCTGATCCTCGTGCCACTGACTGATCAACAGATAGATCCCTCTGCAGCAAGCTTTTCTTTTCCATGCATGCCAGATTTTCGCACAGTCCAAGCCCACAATTAGCCTCTGCAGCCTGTTCCCAAGCACTCTGTCCCATCCAATTTTAAATTACTCCAGCAATAGAGCTCTTGCTCTGTCCCTTGGGAAACCACTCTGCTCCCATAGATCCTGCTGCCCGGAAGACAGGATTTTTTGCTGATATCCAGCCCACTTTTTCCTCCAGTTAAATTCACTGTGGGGCTCTCAGCTGTGCTGCCCCAGGCAGTTACATCTCCTCCACTTCCCTGGTTCTCCAAGCATTTGCCTATTTGCAGTGACCTTTCTGGTCAGCTGGGTTGTTGGGGTTTTTTTGTTTTTTTGTGGGTTTTTTTTCCCACTTTTAGCTTTTGTGCCCTTTAGGCTTGTCAGCCCCTTATCATTTTGTTTGGCTTTCAGAAGAGATGGGATCTCAGCAGGGTTCTGCAGAGGATTCCTACAAACACTTCCCAAATCCCTGTCAGGATTTTTCCTCTCCAGCTTTTGATTAGGGAGTGCTGCTCCCTCCTTCTGAGGGGACCTAATGGTGATGCTGTCCCATCTGTAAGGAGGAGGTTTGCACCTTCTCATCCCCTTCCCACATCCCCTGCTCCAGGCTGAGTGTTCAGCATTTTCCTTGCTCTCCCATCTCTAATGAGGAGGTTTGCACCTTCCCATCCCCTGCTCCAGGCTGAGTGTTCAGCATTTTCCTTGCAAAACAAGCCTTGCTTGATTGTGGAGACAGGGAGAAACGAAGAGTTAATGCTGGCTTTAGCACAACAGGCATTTGGAAGAGACACTGGCTTACACCATGTGCACAGGTCAATTCAAACTTTTCCCCTACCCTAATTTACAGTGGGGATTAATGACTTATATCCTGGCAAACCAGAGCACCAGTAAATCAGGCTGCGAGAAGGCAAGCACAAGAGCAGCGTCAGAAATGTCAACACTGTGAAGTTTCTTCTGATTCTCATTAAATTGATGTCTAAAAGCCTCAGCATTTACTCAACACGGGTAAAAAAAAGGCAAAAAAAAAGTAACTTCTATGTTGTCTGATTACTGCCTAAAAGGTAATAACGTGATGCCTTGTGTACAGGAATACCTAATGCCATCCTAGAAGTTAAAAACAAAACAAAACAAAACAAAAAGATTACAGCAAATTAATGAAACAGCACTTTTTGCTCTGAAGTGCCTCTAACATTTTATTTGTGCATATAAAACATGCAAACTCCAATTATACATTTAGACAGTTTTGTAACAGTAATGAGCGTGGAAACCCAGCCAGTTCTGTGTGCTCTCCACAGCAGCATCCAATGCTCAACCCCAAAACTCAGGCCCCATGAAGAGCCTTGAGACCAAGGACCCTCTCAGCACCCAACTGGTCCACATGGTCCCAAAGCATAAACCTTTCCTTGCCCTCGACATTTCATGGGAGAAAAAAAAAAATACACCTTGAAGGGGGAAGAATTATGGTGACACTGAAAATCTCAGGCCCATTTCCCAGTATGTTTAACTAGAAATTTATTTTTTATTTTTTAATTTTTCTTGGTTGGTTCACTCAACTCCCCTCGTTTTCCTTTGTTGAACACTCAACCAGGTCTTGGGAAAGGTGAGGAAGGCAAACACTCTGCATCAGCACCCACCCTGGTGTGCTGGGGATGTTTGGGATTCTGATTCAGGTGTGGAGGGCTTGGCAGGTGCCAGAGCAGGTGCTGGGTGAGGTGTCAGCAGCTCCCTGCTCCCCTGGAGTGATGGATATTGCCCTGATAAGCACTTTGCCAGCACCCTGCCTGTCAGGAGGCAGAGAGCCCGGCTCTCACTGCGTTTCTACTGGCACATTTCACCTCTAATTTGGGAAAAAATCTGGCATCCCAGCCCTGCAGGGCTGCCAAGGGCTGCTCCAGATAATCTCTGCAAATAGAACGATGAGAAGTCTCCACTGAGCTGATGTCATGGGCAGGATTGCTGCCAGATTCAGTGAGACCCCGGCCTGCCTGTGGCCATCCCAGCAGAAAGGGGACCAGCCTGGGCTCTGGGACTGCACGTGTGGGTGGGGACAGCGGTGGCAGGTCTGTTCCCGTGGCACCCGTGGTGGTGGCTGCTGGTGCTGGGTGGAATTTCACCTCAGCTGAACCTCCCAGCTCTCTGAGATCATGGCCATGCTGATGAACATGATGTGGTGAATGACACTGATGCCACCACCCTGCTTTCCATCCTCCCTGGGCTTGACAGTGACACCAGAGACAACAAACTGCTCCTGCAGTGCTCGTGCCAAGATGTCCCTGTTACCCCTGATGGGGGAACCCAGGAGCAGCTCCCTGTTCAGTTGGTGCCATCCCTCCAAGCACACAGGGATGTTCCTTGGGCACGTGGTCACTCTCCAGCCAGCCAAGCAGTGTCTGCACTTGCTTGAGAATGGAACCAGAGCCATTCCCAGAGCTGGCACCAGCAGCCAGAGCTCTCTGTCCAGTTGGGCCACTTGGAGAAGGAGGAGTAATCATCTCATCACCCTGACTTAGGGTTTGGGGTCACAGGCTGGAGGAGTTCAGTGCAGCACACATCAAACAACCTCTTTAACAGCTCTGTCCTGCTCCACCTGAGCCTTGGGCCCAGCCTCAACCTTCTCCCAAACCTCCCAACTCGTCTCTCGTGGTGAACCAGCTCCCAGCCCTGTCAGACCATCCTGTGGGAGCTGGCCTGGCCCTCAGGAACACACCCTGAACACTCTTTTGTAGCCTTTTCTTCCTTCTCACAGAAAGTTCTGGTTCCCAGGGAAGGGATTGATGACCAAAGCCTCCAGCTCCTGTGCTGCCCTTGGCCAATGAGCCTCCTGGGTGAGGCTGGCCAGGGGAACAGCCCTTGGAGGAGGATGGGGATGGGGATGGGGACAGGGAAGTCCAAGCAGTTGATCTGCCAGGAGATGCACTATGAGGGGCCAAACTCCAGCTCCAGCCCATTCACACTTTGATCAAAAATTGGCAAGATTTAATGGAAAAACAATTATTTCTCTCAGAGCATGTTTTCCTTTACATGCAGGGGGTTTTTTTTCCTGATTTCCTTCAGCTCCCTCCTAAGCAATGAGGTAAGAGCCATGGTCCTGTCTGTCCAGCCTGTTTGTGTGGGACACAATCCAGAGCAGGGCCTTTCTCTCACTGAGGGCTGGTTCACAGGGCTCAGCATTGCTCTGGCTGCACTCACACAGCATCAGCAGCAGCAGCAGCATTCCCTCAGGCAGCTCCTGGATTAAATACGGCCAAGGCAGGAATAAAACTCTGGTTTAAACTCCCAGGTGCCTCCAAAATGGACATTTTCACAAAAAAAAAAAAAAAAAAAAAAAAAAAAAAAAAAAAAAAAGACACTCACAGTGCACAAACTTATAATAAACCCAGGAATCCCTGGCTGTGGGATAAAAGTCTTACTGCAAATGGGATGGATATGCTGCTTCTGATCCCATCTGAGCCACACTAATAAGAGGTGGCAGTGCAAGGAATCAGTGCCTGGGTTGCACAGGGTGGGGAAGCCTTGGCAGAATGTCACAGAGTCACTCTGCACTCCAGGGATTTCCAGGCCTTTCTCTGAGCAGGGGTGGCAGACAGCAGGGCACGGGGCTCCTCCTTGTGCTAATGAGAAAATTACCCCCAGATCTGCTCTGCTACTTCCAACAAGAAGACAACTCTGAGCAAAAGGGGTTTTTTGGCAGGCACATAAATACTGCAGAGGATGGCTGGTGTGTGGTCTCTGCTTTTGTCACACCAGGGGCTCCCCAGTAAACACTTCCCAGATAAAACCAAGTCGGTCTCCATGGGGTGGTTGGCTGCTGGGAGGTTCCTGTGTCCCCAGGGCAGTGGAGATGTCCCTGATGTGGGCATGGGAAGGACAAACACCTCCTGCAGCAATGCCACAAGCACCCAGTTCCTCCTTCCCTCTCTTCCCTGCACTCCCTGGCTGTGGGATCACAGGCTCCTCCAGGCTCTGCTCTCAGCTGCTCTGTGCTGAGGGGGTGAACAGCAGCTGCTGCTCCCTTTCCTGGACCTGTGGTCCCTTTCCTGGACCTGTCCTGCCTGGCAGGGACCTGGAGCTGGGCTGTGTCACTCTGCTTTCCAGGGCAGCCCCTGGGCTGTTCTCAGTCTCTCAGCAGTGACTGAGCCACACCAAATCCCGAGGGTTTTGTCACAGCTCAGTGACACATCTCAGTGTCCACCCAGCTGGGCTGGGCCAGGATGCTCCTTGCAGGAAGGTGAACCTGAAGGGAAAAGACTGGCTGATGCCAGGAGGAGTCTCCAGTGCACCCTGGCATGGAGAAATACTTCCAAATGTGCAAACACATCTTGGGAACCTTCCCTGGAGGAACCTGGGGCTGCTTCCTGGGATCTCAGCTTCCTCCAGGAGGTGTGAAGATTCTGGGACATACCTGGGAGGAGTCTCAGGTGGATTCCAGAGGGAAAAAAAAAAATATATATATATATAACTCCAAAGGAGTAAAAGCATATTGGAAACCTTCCCTGGAAGATGTGGGCCTGTGGTTATTAACTCAGGTGCCAAAATGAGAGCTGAAAAGACCTGGGTGAAGAAGGGCTGGGGGTGCAGCTTGGGCAGACAGCATCCCGGGCTGGGGCCGGGTGGGCACTGGGAGCTGTCGGTGGGAGCTGCCGGAGCAGGGATGAATTTCCCAGGCTGACTGTAGGGGTCATCAGCCCTCAGCTTTTCCATGCAGGGCTTGTCAGCTCCCTCCCTGCAGCCCTCTGGAAGCAGCTGTCCCCACGGGCCACCGAGCATCCAGGCAGAGGGTGGATGAACAAAGGCAGTGTTTTGCTGAAGGACACCAGCCCAAATCCAGGGCTTCCAGGCAGGAAGGGTTTCCCCCGCAGCTGCACGGTGCAGGCTGGAGCAGGAGGCTGGGCTGGGCTTTCCTGGCAGGAAACCACACATGACTTCTGCTCAGTGGACAGAAACCAGCTCTGAGAGGACAGGCTTGGGACCACAGCCTGTCTCTGGGTGGTGGTGATCCAGCCCTGGGAGCTGGAAGGGATGGATGGTCATGGGCAAGCCTTCCTCAGCCAGGTGAGAATCCCAGAATCCCAGAATCCCTGAGGCTGGAAAAGACCTCCAGCATCACCCAGTCCAAGCTGTGCCCCATCCCCACCTTGTCACCAGCCCAGAGCACTGAGTGCCACCTCCAGGAATTCCCTGGACACCTTCAGAGGTGGGCACTCCAAACATCCCTGAGTAGCTCCTTTCAACACCTGACCACCCTTTCAGGGAGGAAATCCTTCCTGATATCCAACCTGACCCTCCCCTGGTGCAGCCTGAGGCCACCAGTGGAGCTGACAATTCATTCTGTCCCCACAGTTTGTTGCTTCAGCAGGGGCTGGGGGATTGCTGAGAGCACCAGCACTGACCCATGGGGGCCCCTCAGCCCCCTCCCAGCTCAGCTCCAGTGAGGTGCTCACACTTGCACCTTGAGCTGGCAGGATCATAATCCAAATCCAAAGAAAATTATGCCCTTTGGAGGTTGGGTTTTGTCTCTAATCAGGATGAAAACAACAAGTTTTCAACTGGCCAGTCTCGTGTAATCTGAAGAATGGCACTAGAGCCAACTGAAGTAATTCAGTTTGAATTTTTTTTTTTTTTTTGTTTTACTTCTTATTTTTATGAGGTATACTGGAATAATAAAGTCAGTAGGATACAGAAACAAAAAGTCAAAACAAAAAAATCAGGGCATTTCACCAGCTAATGCAAAAGCCAAATATCTTGACATCAGCAGAATGTTTCATTTCAATGTTTTTTCTAAACAAATTTAGACTATGGAAAGTTTCCATTGAGATGAATTGGCAGAAACGTGTGACCAGCTTTCCTGGCAAGCTGTGCACAGAGGAATGGTGCCCAACCCACCCTGGGGCACACAGGGGCACCCACCTGCCTTCTCCAGGATGTCCCTCAGATTCAGCACCTGGAAATCCCTGCCTGCCTGTGGTGGAGCTGAACCTGGGCTCTCTGTGCAGCTCTCTCTGCCTGGCACTGGCTACTGGCTGGATATGGAGGCACCAAACCATCAAACACCTGCAGCAGGATTGCTCAGAGCTGCAGCATCGTCTCAAGGAGGTCACTCTGCCCCCGTGCTGGGCACTGCTGAGGCCACACCTCGAGTGCTGTGTCCAGCTCTGGGCCCCTCAGTTCAGGAAGGATGTGGAGATGCTGCAGTGTGCCCAGAGGAGACAACAGAGGAGGCTGGATCCCTGGAAGTGTCCAAAGCCAGGCTGGACAGGACTTGGAGCAACCTGGGTGAGTGGAAGGTGTCCCTGCCCATGGCAGAGGGATGATCTTTAAGGTCCCTTTCAACCCAACCCATTCTGTGATCTGCCTGCCAACCCAGATGACCCCAACCATCTCTTTTGGTGGCAAAACCATGACTTAAAGTAATTTAAAAGTGTAAGATCCCCATGCTTCCTTGAGGAATGCCACCAATTACTTCTCTAAAAAAACAAAACTCCTCTTTTCAGCACCGTGACCTCCTTGTGTCTTCTAGCCAAACCCACTAACTGCTGCCCTGCCCAGGCTCCCTTCAGCAGATGGCAGAGTCAGGAGAAGATGTAGATTCCAGCCCTTACTCAGCTCCTGCCCAATGCAGGAGTTGTCCAGTCTTGCTGCAGTGCCAGCCCCTGAGCTCAGCTGAGCTCCCAAGCTGGGAACAGCATTCCCCAGGAAGGGATGAGCCTCCCCACGGCGCCAGGCGTGGCTGCCAGGCTGTGGCACTGCTTGTCACAAACCAGGAGCTGAGGTCTCTGAGCACTGCCAAGCCTGCCAAGCCAGCAGCAGCCTGCCCTGGCCGCAGTGCTGGGCAGGAAGATCCTCACCATTCCAACAAAACCGCTGAAAGCATCAGGAAATGTTCCCACCCCACCCCAGGATCAACCCAAAAACTCGAGAAATTTCCATGAAAAACCAGAGACGTTCCCGAATGGATTGCCGTGGCACGAGACCAGCTGGGGTGTGGGAAGGAGGACCAAGGTCTTCTCCAGTGCTGGCAGAAGGGGAGACTTGGCTGGAAGTGTCCCAGACCCCAGCTGAGCTCTAGACCAGCGTGTTTGTACGGCCTGTCCCACTGCAACTTTCCACAGCATAAATAAAGGAATAATCACTTGAACCTGAGCCCGGGTCAGTACCTTAACGAGCAGACTGCAATCCAACTTTCCCTTTGGCTTAATGAATATTAATTAACCAGACACAATTGAGCAGCCCCAGCAGGACAGGAAAGGCATGTGCTGGTCCTGGGGTGCACTGAGTGCTGCGCTCCCCTGGGTCACAGCACTGGGGCTGGATTTGGGTCTCTGCTTTGCTGTCCCCTCCCAGCTGTGACTCAGCCAGTAGGTGATGGGGCCACTGCAGGGTGGTCTTCCCCTGCCTCCAGGAGACAATCCCTCCCCAGCACCCCTGACCTTCTCAGATAAGACTTTAACTCAAGCTGGTGCATTCCTGTGTGACATTTTCCTCCTGATGAACCAACGAGTTCATTTTTTTCCTCCAACGAGACTCGGCCGTGATGGAAAATTCTGATGCAGAGGTGAAGCTGCTGCTGGCCTCAGTGCCGTGGGCTGTTGGCTGCTGCTCTGCTGAATCCCCAGGGTGGGTGGGCACAACAGCCTTGCCTGGCTTTGGCACAGGTGGATGGAGAGGTCTTTATCTCCTGCATCAGCCAGGCTGATTCCAGGAGAGTCAGACACCAGAGGCATTGCTCTGCTGTGAAGCAGGCAGGTGAATCCACCTGGGAAGTGATTGTCCATCGTGGTTGCCCCTGCAGCCTGGCAGTGCCCTGGCACAGCTGGGAGCAGAGCAATGTGCTCACCCATGCCAGGATGGGCTTTGGGGAGTGGGGATGGGCTGCTGCTCTCACACTGGGGAGAGCTCAGCCTCCCAGGAACACCCATGCCAAGAGTGCATGATGCTCTCCAGATGCTCCCTCCTCTGCTCACAAAAGGCAGAGATTGACACAATAAACAAACAATTTGTAAAATTCTCTAGTGAGGGCAAAAAAACCCCACATTAACTGGAAACATGGATACCCCCTGAAAGAGTGCAAGGAGGGGGGAGCATTCCCAGGACCTGATGTTATAGCAGTGGGTATAGAAATGGAAACATGCACAGGACTGGATCTCCAGGCAGGGCAATTCACCAGAGAATAGGAAGTTGCCAGTGCCCAGTCCCCAGACAATGTTTTGCCTTGTTCAGCAGAGGGGAGAGCGATGTCTGCACGTGGCTGGGGAGCTGGGGGTCTGTCTGTGCAGGGGGGCACCTCACCCACCACCCCACACTGCTGGGCTGGGCTTCTCCTCATGGACTCTTCCCCTGCCCCAAGCAGCACCAGGTGGTTGTGAGAAGGTTCTGATCACCCAGTTTGGTCTTAGCTGACTTTATTTGAAGCTCTGCGTGCCAAAGATCTGCGTGAGTACGAGAGAAGCTTCTCTAAAACTCAGTAAGTTTCTTGGTTTCTGAATTTCAAAGAATGGCCCAAAATCACACCTACAAGGGCTCCTTTGGGAGATCTGTCCCATGACACCATCATGTCTCCAGACTGGGTCTGGTTCCAGCAACCCCTTGCTCCTGGCAGCATTCTCCTACTCAAGGACTCCGTGAAATAAAGAGTTAATCAAGGAGGACAGCCCAGCTCATCAGGGTTGGACTTCAGGGGAGAGAATCTGACCCCCCAGACCAACAGCAGCAGGGTTTGGGTGTTTTTATCACGAAAATGTGACTGCTGGTTCCCAGTCCATCTGCCCCTGGGGACTGTCCAAGGCCAGCATGACCAGTGTGACCAGCCCAGCCTCAGCCCTGTGCTCCATTCCCTCCTGGGATTCATGGGCTGTGATGCCCACCCAACAACTGGGTCCAGTCCCTGAAGTTTGTGGCACCAGGGTTGTTGGTTTTTTTTGTCCCTTATTTCTCTCCTTTGGAAGCTTTTCCTGGTTTGATGCCTGGAAAACACCTTCTACACTTTTGTGTTCATGACAGGACTGTCCTGTGACAGGCATGTCCTGCACTTCCACACAGAGTTTAACCCCTTCTCAACCTCTCACAGCTGGAGGGTCCAAGTCCCACCTGGAGTGACAGACTCTTCCTCCCTCACCTCCCAGGAGGTGATATTCCTCTTGAGCTTCGACTGCACTTTTTAGCCTTTATTTACATTTTTACTCAGCACAGACTTCTCCAGCATGATCCCTCTTTTGGTGGCAAAACCATGACTTAAAGTAATTTAAAAGTGTAAGATCCTCATGCTTCCTTGAGGAATACCACCAATTACTTCTCTAAAAAAAACAAAACTCCTCTTTTCAGCACCGTGACCTCCTTGTGTCTTCTAGCCAGACCCACTAACTGCTGCCCTGCCCAGGCTCCCTTCAGCAGATGGCAGAGTCAGGAGAAGGTGTAGATTCCAGCCCTTACTCAGCTCCTGCCCAATGCAAGGCTCTGCTGTGAGTGTCCAGTGTTGCTCTGGAGGATCTCGTGTCACTGCAGTGACCAATGAGCCAGAACACCCCAGGGAGGAGCAGACAGGTAGTGTCATTCTCAGGGCTCTTCCCATGGCTCCATCCTGGTCCCTCTCCTGAGGCCTGAGAGGGACATTCCAGAGCTTCTCCACCTGCCTGGCACTGGCTGTCCTGGTCACCTGTAGCTGCTGCTGTCTCTGCAACCAAACCACCTGCACTTGGATGCAGATCAGACACCTGAGAGACCCCATTTCCTTCCAGGATAATCGAGAGGGGAAAAAGCTCTTGGGCTGCCTTCTCTGGGCACGAGGGGACACCCAGTGTTGGGGAGGATGAAGTAGCTAAGCCCTGCAGAGATAATTTAATAGTAAAAGATTCTAAAAGTATGAAACCCACAAGAGGAATAGAATTAAAAGCAAAGTTTGAACTGTAAGTTGCTGGACAGGAAGAAGGTGATTAAGCAGCTGAAAGGGCTTGGCTGGGTGGGTCAGTGACACCCCTGCCAAGACAAAAGGATGAATAAAGGGTTGGACCTTCTCAGGTATCAGGGATAAGGTGGGTTTCACAGGTTTTGGTATGTAGAGTAGTATTGTAATGTTGTAGCTCCCATAGGCTGTATGTAGATTCTGTAGGTTTTGTATCTTAAGGTGATTGGTTAATGTTCATTAAAATATTCACGATAGAAAGGGTTAAAATGGAATGTAACAAGGAGCTCGGCCTCTTTGCGTGCCTTCCCTTGGACCCTCTTGGACTTTGCACTGGATCCCCTGGACCCTTCCCCAGTCAGGCTGCCTTCCCACCACCAATAAAGCACGTGTTCCAAAGAGTATCCTGATCCTCAGATCATCTCTCTCGCCGGACAACCAACGTGTTTTCTAATAACCCAGCAGGACACCTTTCTCCAACCCACCCCAGTGTGCTGGGACAGAGGTGGAGGAGCTCCTGGGGGTGCCCCTGTCCCTGTGCTGGGATGGGTGGCTGCAGCACGGGGCTGAGCTGCTGCTGAGAGCCAGGGCAGCCTCAGAGCGAGTGTGGCCCAGCTCAGGAACAGCTCCAGGGATGATGATTCAGAAGCGGAGCCTGCACATCGTGCTGCCCGCCCAGAGCCCCGGGGGTTTTTCACACGACTTAGGTGGGCTGCTCCTGCCAGGCACATCCAGCAGCTGCTCCGCTTCTCCCATCAGATAAAGCGCCGAGGTCTCGTGTCAGGGACTCTCTAACGAGCAAAACGTGGAAAAGGAGAAAAAAAAAAAGGCTTTTGGGTTTGCTGCAAATTCCAACGGGCTTTGCAGAGGCAGGGAAGTCTTTTTCCTGGAGTTATTTCTGTCTTTCCGTTGGTTGCGAGGGGGGAAATGGCATTGTAATTCCTAACCAAGATTTCACTCTGCTTGTTGCCTCTCTCTGATTTACCACCCTCAAATCCCTGTGGAAGTGCCTTAGCTGCTCTGGGCCAACTTTTACTTTGGCAGTTCAGGAGGAAAAATCACAAATGTCTGTGAAAGTCACCAAAATATTCCCTAGGTTTTCATCACTTGAATGAACAAAAAGAATAAAAAGCAGAGCAGAGGAGGGGCGGGGGGGGGGGGGGGGAGGGCTGGATAGGGTGCAGAGAGCAAACAAGCATCGTTTAGAAAAGCATGCTGTTATTCCTGGAAGTTGGTTTGTGGAAAGACAATTTACAACGCCTGTGAAAAGTCTGGCTCTTCATCCCGTTCCCATTTGGGGCTGGTAACCACAAGGGCAGGCTCCCCCTTTGCCATGCAATTACACAGCGTGATCTCCAAACCCAAACAGCTTCACCCAGCCCCAAAGTGCTGCTTCCCAGCTCCCTTCCTGGGGTGCACGAGCTGCATTTCACACAATGGGCAAAGCACTGCGAGTGAGGCCACTAGAGAAAAAAAAAATCGCATTTAACTTTTTGTTCGCCCTTCCCCCCCCCCTTTTTTTTTTTTTTTTTTTTTTTTTTTTTTTTTTTTAGCAAAAGGAAAACGTTTTGCTGTTTGTTTGCAGCTTGTGTTCTGCAAACCCAAAAGGAATTCCTGCTGGTGACGCTGAGGTTTGAAGGGGGAAGGGAGAATCAGAGGGCAGCCACTGAGAAATAGATTGAAATGTCTCAAAGAAGGGAGTTTTAAACCTGTATTCTTCACCAAAATAATGATAATGATGATGATGATGATGATGATGATAATAATAATAATAATAATATTGGGGAGACATGGAAAAAAAAATCCTACTGATTGTTGTAGGATTGTTGTAGGATTGTTGTTCCTTCTCAGCACAGAACTGCCTTTCCTGTGCCCCAAGGCAGGCAGGGGAGCTTGGGTGGTGTCCAAACCTCAGTGCTGGAAGCCTCAGCACTGACACAGGGCTCCCTCTGGCTCTGTCCCACCTCCAGCCAAGTGACAGACCTGTGCTGACCAGACCTGGTCCCTCCACTAAAAATCCCTCTGGCCTGGCATCCACAGCCAGCCTGGAGGAGCAGCCAGGTGATTTCATTCTCTGATTTCATTCTCCAGACCTCAGGGCTCTCACCCCCTTCCCACAGCTCCATCCTGGTCCCTCTGCTGAGGCCTGAGAGGGACATTCCAGAGCTTCTCCAGCTGCCTGGCACTGGCTGTCCTGGTCACCTGTAGCTGCTGCTGTCTCTGCAACCAAAGCACCTGCATTTGGATGCAGATCAGACACCTGAGAGGTCCCATTTCCTTCCAGGATAATCGAGAGGGAAATGCCCTTGGGCTGCCTTCTCTGGGCACCAACTGCAGCGGGGCTGCTCCGGGGCAGGAATTTGGCTTTGCCTCCTCACATAGCCTGATGGTTTATGAAACAATTCAAAAGGGTTTGGGCTCTAATGTGCCTGCTCTTCCCATCCTCTGTGCCCCTTTCCTGTTGCCATGCTCGTGCCTGCCTGTTTTGGTTTTGGGAATTCTATTCCCAGGCACGGTCTTGATGCACAAGGTCATGTTCTGTAAACTACCAAAGTTCCCACATTTGTTCCCAGAGGAGGGGCTTCGGTGATGGTCTCTGGAAAACGACCAGTGGTTCCCAAGGGTCCCACCTCTGGGGTGGGCACATCTGTTAATGTACAAAAAGAGTCAGGAAAATAAAAGCGGGGTCTCTTGCTTGCAAAAGCTCCACGCAGCCTCACTGATGCACTCCCTGCCTTGTTCCTGTGTCCCCCACAGTAATACTTTCCTGTTCACTGGAGGAGGAAAAATCTACCTGGAGAAGCTTTTTTTTTGCTGGTTACACAGCACAGAGACGCCAGCTCTGCTCCTGCCTTGCCCTGTGGGTGAGGGGAGATGGCTTTGTGGGGAGGGGGCTGCTCTGGGACCCTGGCTGGGAGCAGACACGGTGGGCAGGGGACATCTCCTGGCACAGTGTTTGCTAAACAAAGCGCTCCTTAAAGCAAATGCCAGAACATGCATGTTCCTGAGCTCGGGCTCAGACTATTTAGGGACTCCGCGGAGCAAATAAAACGCCTGTTACAAAATAACTATTTCGAGCAAAGGCTGCAGAAAGATCTGGAGAGGACTCCGTGTTTTAGCACGGTCTGTTTCCAGTGCATCGCTGCTGGTCTGCGCAGAGCTGTGCTGTAAGCCAGCAAAAATGCATCTGCATTCCTCCGCCGCAAAAATACCCCTGCACAGACATCACAGCAGCATGGCAGCTATTTTCCTTTCTCCCTGGCTTTTTGTTTGTTTGTTTGGGTTTTTTGTTTGTTTGGGGGGTTTTTTTTGTTGTTGTTTTTGGGGTGGTGGTTTTTTGTTTTTTTTTTTTTTTTTTTTTTTTTTTTTTGTTTTGTTTTGTTTTGTTTTTTGTTTTGTGTTGTTGTTGTTGTTGTTGTGCTGTTGTTGTTTTGGGTTTTTTTTTGTTTTGTTTTGTTTTGTTTTGTTTTGTTTTGTTTTGTTTTGTTGTTGTGCTGTTGTTGTTTTGGGGATTTGTTTGCTTGCTGGTGCTTTCCCAGCTCCTGGAAGATTGACCTAACACATCCTTGGCCTGGGCTGTGCTCTCAGTGAAGCTCCTGGTGCTGCTCGAGTGCTGCGGGCTGGTGGCTGGGGACAGGGGTGCTGTGGCAGTGCTGGAGCTCGGGGACACTGGCACAGGGGCTGGGTGGCACTGAGCTCTGCCCTGGGGGTTCTGCTCGGATGAGGTGGAAGGGGACAGGCGCTTGCCAGCAGGTGGAAGTTTAGGGAATCAGCCAGACTGTGGGAAAAGCTCTACAAGAGAGTTTTGCCAGGCTGGGTAAAGCAGGTGGTAACAGTGGGAGCTTGCCAGAATGACCTGGATAAACTGGTTTTCCAAGCACAGGTGTCTCCATCTCCATCTCCACCTCATCTCCATCTCATCTCCATCTCCATCTCCATCTCCATCTCCATCTCCATCTCCATCTCCATCTCCATCTCCATCTCTATCTCCATCATCTCCATCTCCACCTCATCTCCATCTCATCTCCATCTCCATCTCATCTCCATCATCTCCATCTCCATCTCCATCTCATCTCCATCTCCATCTCACCTCCATCTCATCTCCATCATCTCCATCATCTCCATCTCCATCTCATCTCCATCTCCATCTCATCTCCATCTCCATCTCACCTCCATCATCTCCATCATCTCCATGGAGAGATGTGCCAGTGGGCAGGCAGGCTGGCACTGACTCCTGACTCCAGGCAGCCTGTCAGGCTGGAGGATCAGAGGCTCCTCCTGCTGATTCCTGTCCTGGTGGGACAGGGGGCATTGAGGAGCAAAGGCAGCAGAGTGCTGAGTGTCCTGCAGGGACACCTGAGCTCCCTGTGCCTCCCCTCCTGCCAACCCCAGCGTGCCAGCAGCCCAGCTGTCACAGCAGTGCCACGGGCAGTGTCACCAGGCACAGCCCAGCTCTGCCATCCCCTCTCTGGAGCTGCCTCTGCCTACCCTGCCCGTGCCCCTGGCTGGGCAGTGCTGCCCTGTGCCTGCCAACAGAAGCTCACAGGGAGTGCAGCTGCATCATCCCCCTGCTTTCCCACTTCTCATTCCTCCTGGCTCGACATCCCTCTAACATCCAGACTATTTTATTTTCTTTTTTTTTCCCCTTCCCTTTTGCTGGTTTATTGCAACCCTCTCTGGGTGAGCAGAGCACTTCTGGGACAGATTATTTACTAGAAGGTATTTGGTACATTGCTTTAATAATGAGAACAATTTTTTTTTTATTTCTTTTTTTCAAAGCCTTACAAATATGTTTAAAATCTAAATACAATGAGGCAATGCAACATCATTTAATAGTTCCAATAATATGCCAAGCCTGGGAATGACAAAAGCTGCCAGCAGGGTGCTACAAAGCAGGGTTCAGAACCCCACTGCTTCCCAGCTAAGCAGAAACAGATTTCCAGCAGTAAGACATTTGTTAACCATTTTGGAGGCTGCAGGATGGGGCGTGGAACAAGCCTGGCTGCCTCTGTGTCACTGCCTTGCAAAATCCTTGGCACAGGCATGCACCAGCGTCCTTGGAATTAAGGCCCTTGTGAAGACTTAAAGGCTTAGTGGACTAATGTACTTAAGATGGATTTTTCCAAATATTATTCTAAGCCATTCAGAAACACCGTGTGTCCTGGTGCTGGTGTGAATGAAGCGAGCTGCAGGAGCAGTGTGTGTGTGTCTGTGTCTGTGTGTGTGTGTGTGTGGGTGTGGGTGTGTGTGTTTGTGTGGGTGTGTGTGTGGGTGTGTGTGTTTGTGTGTGTGTGTGCCAGCCCTGCTCCCTCAGGGCTGGGCAGGCCAGGAGGAAGAGGAGGCAGGGCAGGGGCACCCAGAACCTGGGAAACCATGGGATTGTCATGGAATTATAGAATGGTCTGGGTTGGAAGGGACTTCAAAGCTTGTTCCACCTTCCACTGTCCCAGGGATGGCAGGGAGCTCTGCATTCTGCCCCGTCCAGCCTGGCCTTGGACACTTCCAGGGATGGGGCATGTCCCAGTCCCTCAGTGCCAGGGTCACTCCTGGCTCCAGGAGGTGCAGGGACACAGGTGCTGTCCCAGCAGGGCACCCAGGAGTGGCTCCTCTGCACCCACAGGTGAAAATCCACTGATGAGCACCTGGGAGAGAACCAGAGTGGTTTGGGGTGGAAGGGACCTCAAAGCTCATCCAGTCCCACCCTTTGCCATAGCAGGGACAGCTTCCACTGTCCCAGGCTGCTCCAAGCCCTGTCCAGCTTTGACACTTCCAGGGATCCAAGGGCAGCCAGAGCTGCTCTGGGCACCCTGTGCCAGGGCCTGCCCACCCTCCCAGGGAAGGATTTCTCCCCAATATCCCATCTCTGTCAGTTGGACTCTTTCTGTCCCTGGGGCAGGGGCTGCACCTCCCCTTCCAGCAGAGGGTCCTGCAGGCAGGGGTGTCAGAGGCCGTGGGGATGCTCCCCCAGGGCACCTCAGCTGTGACACACCTTGGCTGGTGACACCTTGACTCAGGGAGGTGACACAGGCTGGGCTGGGCTCCTCCTCAGCAGCTCTGGGAGGGCTCAGGCTGAGGGTGTGAGGAGCACCAAGCCCAGCTCCCTCTGCAGCCCCATCCTGCCCCCAGCACAGGCAGAGTTAGAGCCAGCAGAGTCCCACACAGAGCTGCCATCCTGCCCTTCCTCCAGCTGGACACTGAGCCTCCTTTCCCAGGAGAAAAAGGGTGAGAAAATCCAACTGGAGAGCAGGGTGAGGATGGAACCTGCAGCCATCCCACCCAGCCACAGCCCTGGCCTCGCACACGCCCGCATAAACTGTTAATGGGAAAAGCAATCCTATTCATTACAGGAAAACAAGTTTCTGATTATTACAGAAATGACATCAGAACCCTCCCCCCCGTGCCAGTTTAAACAATATTTGGAGAATTCATTTGTTTTGTACTATTTAAAATTACAGTGTGGGAGCCTATTCTAAGTGCACTTGTGAGAGTGAGTGTGTGCCTGTGTGTGTCTCTGTGTGTGTGTGTGTTGATGTAGCCATGCTAATGTTTATTTAAATCTTTCTTATTTATAAAATTGATGTCCCCCACGCCAAAAATGGAAATTTTTTTTCTGCTCTCATACATCTCTTAATTGTGGAAAACTGGTGTATATATTTACACTTTGCCTCATGTTCACATCTGCGTGTTTATCATCGGGCACGTGCATGTGTGGAGCTTCACCCAAAGGTGCTGCCACCCTGTGACAAACCCCCTGAGAAATGGCAAAAAATGAGGAAGTGAACTGCAAAGCTGCATCACTGCCCACCCCCAGACACCCCAGACAGCCACCCTGGCATGTCACCAGTGGGCAGGGGACAGCCTGGCTGCAGCAGGGCCTGGCCCAGCACATCGTGAGGAGAGGAGAGCTGCTGCCCCCCAGATTTTTGGCTCCCACCTCCCACATGGGACAGAAGTGCCCTCCTGCTTCTGCCACCACTCCCAGCACCACAGCTGGGCATCCCTGTCCCCTCAGAGTGAGCTGTTTTCCTTTCCCTGGAGTGCATTTGCAGGGAGTCCCTCCCTGGTGCTCTTTCATCCCCTTTGCCAGCCTGGGGGTTTTTCCTGCTCCAGCCCTTCCACACCACTGCCCATCCCTGAGGCCTCCAGCAAGGAGGGAGCAGCATCAGAATCACAGAATCACAGAATCACAGAATCACAGAATCACAGAATCACAGAATCACAGAATGCACCAGCTTGGAAAAGATCTTGGAGGTCATCGAGTCCAACCTGTGACCCAACACCTCCTCATCAGCCAAACCAAGCACTGAGTGCCACGTCCAGCTTATTTTAAACATGTCCAGGGATGGTGACTCCAGCACCTCCCTGGGCAGATGATTCCAGTGCCCAAAAGGTTCCCTGCAGACCCATTCCCAGGGCCAGGATCCCAGCCAGGATCCCTGTGCTGCAGAGGGGATGGGCTGCACTGTCCCCAGCAGGCAGCACCGCAGGGTGACCTGATGGACAAGCCCCCCATGTCCCAGGGGGATGCTGCAGAGTGCTTTTTGGCAAATTCCCTCTGCTTGGCTCTAAGATGAAGGGCCAGAAGGCCACCTGCCTTTCACCAGGATGTACCTGTCCTCCCAGGCAGAGCTGGTCTAGACACCAAGGCCATAAATCTGCTGGCTGCTGCTCTGTGCAGCACTCCCACCACCCCTGGGACAGAGGGAGGCAGCCCTGGCACGGCCTGAGGGGGAGTTCAGTGTCCAAAAAGGCTCATGAACAGACTGTCTGGAAACACTGGCAGGGTCCTACAGGAATATCTCCTAAAGCCACCCCTCCTGGGCACCCAGGGAGCTTCAGGAGCACCTTGGAGCCTCAGGAGAAGGGCTCACGTGCATCCCTGATGATGTGGGCACTCAGCATGCTTTCCTGAAGCTTTCAGAGCACTCCCCTTCCTTTGTTAGTGGGGCAATGAGGCACAGCCCAGGCCAGTTTCTTCCTCTGGATCTTGCCAGGGTCACAGCCTGGTCCTGACTCCTCCTCGTGCCACGGACCAAAGGTGGACCCCAGTGCCCTGGCACTGGAAGCTGCCACGGGACATGGAGCAGCCCCTGAGAGCTCAGGACCTGCAGCCTGGGTGCTCAGGACAGCTCTGTCCCCTCCTGGTCCCCTCTCACCACCGCCAGGGCAGCACCCAGCCTTGCCAGGCACGGCCAGTGAGCAGGACTGAAATAAAGGGACTGGCTGGGGTGAGGAGGAGCCTCTGTGGAAAGCCCAGGACAAGCTGGTCTGGTCAGGCCTCTCTCTGGGAGGTGTCAGTGGTGGGAGAGCTGGGCCAAAGTCCCCAAGAGCTCCGTGGAGCTCCAAACCCCATCCAGGGCCAAGCCCTGTGGGATCAGCATCCCCCAAGAGGCTCGGTGGGTAGCGGTCGCACACGCTGCAGCTGAACATTCTCCTGGCACAGAGGCAGGGCTCCAGCGTTGAGAAACACTGAGTAAACTTTGTTTAAAGGAGACAGCTGTGCAACTGGAATGAGCTACAAATGAGTGAGATTCCCAGTGACGTGTCTCCAGCTCTGCTGGAGTCTCCCACCGCCCACGGCGCAGCGCTCCGAGGGCTCTGTCCCCCAGGAGCGGCGTGCAGCAGAAATCTGCTGGGAGTTTTGGCAGGAGGTTCGAGCTCACAGAGCCTCCTCTGCTCAGCAAAGGCTGCCCAGGGTTCAGGGTGACCTCTGTCCCTAAGGTTCCTTTGGGATGCTGCACCCAAAAGGAGCCATCCCGCAGGGAATCCTGCTTCCAGGGAGTCAGGGTGGGGACGTGGCACGTGCCTGGAGCAGCAACTGCAGCCCACTGCAGGGGAGGGACAGCTAGACAGCCGGGGACAGGGGACCTGCAACTCCAGCTGAAGCTTTAAACACTGCTAGAAGGCAGCTCCCTTTGAAATAGTCCTGGAAACAAGTCACGGCTCTTCCTTTGGGGTCGTTCTCCCACTCTGCAGGTTTCGAAAGTTCCAAGTCTTTCCCAGGGCTTGGAGGACATGGCTGGATGCTGCTCCCACCTGCAGCAGCTGGGAGGAGGTGGCAGATCATCTGCAGCAGTCAGGAGCTGGGGCACACCTGGGCAGCTGGATCCAGAGGGAAAACTGAGCTCAGGACCCTGAGCTCCATGCCCAAACTGCTCCTGGGTGGGATTCAGCACTGAAACCCATGGCCAGTGCTTCTGCAGGAACAGAGCAACCCCAGGTGTGCCCTGGGAGGAGGCCTGGGCACAGGCCAGGAAAGGAATCTTCTGACCACAAAATTCATGAAAAAGTCACTGTTAGTTTTTTGTAGCGAGGCCAGAACAGGAAGAAGATGGCAGAGGAGTGACACCTGCACAGGTTGGAAAAGATCTTGGAGGTCATCGAGTCCAACCTGTGACCCAACACCTCCTCATCAGCCAAACCAAGCACTGAGTGCCACGTCCAGCTTATTTTAAACATGTCCAGGGATGGTGACTCCAGCACCTCCCTGGGTAGATGATTCCAGTGCCCAAAAGGTTCCCTGCAGGCCCATTCCCAGGGCCAGGATCCCAGCCAGGATCCCTGTGCAAGGATGTAGTACAGCTGGAGGGACTGGGGAGTGACAGCAGGACAAGAGACACCCAGGAGATGCAAAAACCCCTCTCTGATGGACAGAAGTCATGGAAAACCACCAAATATTGCTTGTGGTAAGGGTGACTGAGAGGGTGAGGAGAGGCTGTGGCAGAAAATTGCCCAACATTTGTCTCTTTGGAGCTCTGTTGAGAAGCCAAGGGAATGTGAAAGCCCTGGCAGGTCTGACAGGAGCCCCAGCAGAGGAGCTGCTCCTGCACTCCTGGAGTTTCAGGGAAGAGTAGGCAGAGGGTCAGTGTCCCTGAAGCTCAGAGGCTCCTGTCACCCCCCCCCTGAGCTCTCAGGAGAGGAGACAAGGGTTAATCAGCGTGCTGGGGAGCCTGGGGGAGCACAGTCTGCCTGTGGGTGTGTTTAAATGAGTTCAGCTCAAGAGATTCCTTAGATTTGTGGTGTTATCTCTCTCAGCAAGGGATGGGGACTGGACCCAAAGCAGAGGCAGAGGGAGAACCAGGCTGCAGCCAGGGCTGGTGCCTGGGAAGGGGCGAGTGAGCTCCAGGGAGAGGCACCCGCCCCGGGTGCCGTGCCCAATCCAGCCTATAAAAGGCTCTTTGCGTGTCAGAGACCAAATTGACTTCCACTCCTGACAGCTCCTAAGCCCCAAGGTCTCCTAATAAACTCCATATCTTTATGCAAAGGAGTTGCTTCATATACACAAGATATGCAGAGCGATGGGGCTGGGAGCCAGGCTGAACCTCCAGGACAAGGAGTGCCTCTGTGTGCTGGAGGTGTGCTTTGGGAAACATCCCCAGCCCGATGGCAGGGAGCCTGGGGAAGGACAGCTTCTTCCCTCAGGGCAGGAGCTCTCAGAGGGTCTGGGCGCTGCAGGGGTTTTTGATCCTCTGCAAGCAGCAGCAAAAGGAACACTCCACTGCTGGCTCAGCAGAGCAGCCCTGCCACTCTGGCTGAGCACTGACCCACCCACAGACACATTCACAGCTCTGCTCTGCCCCAGAGTCACCTGCTCTGCGTCAGGATCCCTGATAAAATCACAGCTCCCTACTCCTGCTCCTCTTCCTCCCGCCAGGCTGAGCTGCCTTTGCCCTGGGGGTTCCTGAGGCCACCAGCTCCCCACGCCAGTTCCTCACTCCCCATGCTGCTAAACTGGCACCCAGCAGCTGGCAGTGGACAGCTCTGCTGGTGCTCAGTGCCACAGACCCTCTCCTCACTGCTCCCAGCCCCACAGGAGCTGGGGTCAGCCTGGCTGCCCGTGCCCCACCCTGCTGGGCTGGCTCTGGGGAGGGCAGCTGGGGCCAGCACTCTGAGGATGTGCTTGCCAGCAGCCAGCAGACAAAATGTCCTTAAAGCTGAGGTCCCCCAGGGAAAATAAATGCTCTCCATCTGCTGGGACGGCCGGGGTCTGCTGCGCCAACCCACACTGACCTCTGCTCGTGGCCTTGTCCCAAGGTTTCTTGACACCAAAAGGCAACGAGCAGAACCCAGCATGGAAGGATAAACACAGCCTGGGATACCCAATTTGGGCTGGGAAGGGCTGGGACACTTTGGGTGTATTTCACAAGGCTTTAGATAATTTTTACTGGGGCACTGGGGTTAGGGCTCTGGGCGCTGTCCCAGGCGCCAGGGTGAGCTGGCCCTGCTGCTGTCCCAGGCAGGGAGGTCACACAGCTCCTCCCCAGCTGAGAAGGTGATCCAGCAGGACAGGCCAAGGGCACCCTGGGTCTGCAGGGGCCAGGTGTGGGCAGCAGAGCCACAGGAGCAGCGGGCAGGTGCTGACATCCCAGGAATCAGGTCTGGGAGCTCTTCCCCCACTGCTGGGGATGGGGCAGGTGGCTCAGCCCAGACCCAGCTGCCCTGTGTTTGGGCAAGGAGCTGATGCTCAACCACTGCTGCCCCACCACTGCTGCCCCAGGCTCTGGGTTCACTTTTGGGGTTGGCCTCGGTGGGTCCCCATCCCTGTGCCACCATGGGCACCCTTGGGCTGGCTCAGGCAGGGCTGTGCAACCCCTGTGCCCTGCCCATCTCACAGCACCACCTGTAAAACACATTCCTCCCGGGCACCCCAAGAGAGCAGCTTTTGCAAAGCCTCCCAGATAAACCCAACTTATTTAGCTGGTGATGTATAAACAGTTTATCAGCTTTGCGCATTTGCAGTGCAGCGGGATGGATGTTGTTCTTGGAATTCTGTTTGGTCATAATATTTAGAAGAGGGCTCTGATAGCAAAGATAAGCAGCTCGCCCACAGCAGATGGCTCGTGAGACACTCGGCGGAGCCAACATTCTGTGGGGAATGAATAAACTTGTAATGCAAGTTGTTTGTAAGTGGTTTTAGCTAAATGTCACATGTAAGACTGCACAGACATGCTCTGTCCAAGGTGTTTGAATTTATAGGAGCGAGGATTCAAAGGCAGAGGCCAAATTTGCTTTTAAACTTCCTTAAACAAATGTACAGAGGATGAAATACCTCTGGGTTTGCTCTCGGAGCAGGGGCGTGAGCAAGGCACGGGCAGCCCATCCCTCCGAGCAGGTCCTGGCCAAGTCACCATGCCCAGCCTGGGCTGGGCTCAGACAGCCCACCCTGACCCCCATGAGGTGCCCCTGGCCCACATCCAGGTTATGAATGGCCCCTGCTGTGGCTGGCTCATTCACCTTCCCCCTGCATGAAGCAGGGAAATGCTCTCCTCCCAGCGAGTGCCCACGGAGCTTTTCCTTCATCCTCCCCGCCTGCATGACGAGGCTGGGAATGGGGAAGCTCTGGACATTCACACACATCCAGAGCATCCCAGAGCTGAGCTGCTCCCTGGAAACCAGGGCAGTGTCTGGCCCTCGCTGGGGAAGTGCTCTGCCAAGAGCAGTGAGCTCACAGAGGCAGGAGGAGGTGGCAAAACCAATCCTCACTCACAGGGCTGCTGTGGGAGCTCTCAGTGCTGCAGGGCAGGGCTTGGGCTCTGTGTGGAGCCTGGGGGTGAGCAGCCCCTGCTCTGCCAGCCCTCTCCTGGGAGCTCCCTGGGTTGAGACACTGCAGGAGCCAACAAAGGGCACAGCTCTCTCCCCTTCTCCTGGTCACTGAGAGCGACGGTGCTGTCCAGTGACTGCCCACCCCGCTGTACCCCCGAAACAGAGCTTTCCATAATGCCATGAAGCACAGAAATGGGTGTTTAAATGTGTTTCTTCTAGTTTTTGCTTTAAAGGCTCCTGCACAAGAGGGCAAGGCAGGCAGGCACTGCTCCCTCCTGCAGAGCCCGTGCAGGCTGGTGGAAAATCAGCCAGCACCAAGAGCATGAGCTCAGCTGCCTGGAGGGGCTCACCCTGAGCCTCCTCTCACAAGTCACCTCGACACCCAGAAGGGACTCCAGGCTACTGGGGATTCAGAGCTTCCAAAAAAGGAAAGAGGCCGAAGCCAAGGAACATTTGTCTTGTCCTGTGCTGCAGGGGTTAATGAATGTGGTGTTCCCAGCCAGCTCCATTCATCCAGGTACTAAAGAGTCAGGCAGGTCACATTGCTCTGGGATGTCCTCATGCCAGAGCTCCTTGGAAACTCTTTGTTTCCAAAGAGTCACCCTCCTGCCCCAACATAATAGTGCTGGGCTTCTCTAAGTGCATCTCATAATTGTCTAGATTTATGAGGCCCCTACTGAAATGTTGAAGACAGCATTTAGAGTCCCTCAGTTCTTGCTCTGTTTAATCCATTCCCTCTTTCCCTGGGCTGCGATTCCAGCTCAGCATGTGAAGCTCTGCCATTGCCAACAGGCTCTTTCATTTCCAAAATGAGGCAGCTCAGCATCTCTGTGGTTCTGTTCCTTTCCCTCTTGTGGTCTCTCCTCACCTTTTTTACGAGTTGTTTCATTGGTGCATTAATTGCAGGCTGGGCACAGGTCACCAGGCACAGTGAGCAGTGGGGTTTGAATTCCTTTGGCCACCAAGAGTGGCTGCCTGCTTGCCCTCAGGATGTGTCCTGACACCTTCAGAAAACGTCACCTTCTCTGAGGGCTTCTCAGTAGCATCAGTCCTACCACCTTCATCTCCACACTGTGTCCAGGGCACTCTCTGAAGGACACATCCAGGCTGAAGATCACAAATTTATTGATTTTGGTGAAAGGCCTCAACTTTGTCTTTGCAGCCAGAGAAAATACCAAAGGCAACAAACTGTGGGTGCCCCAAGATTGGAACTTTCACCCCGAGGCTCCCATGGAGCATCTCCCCTTGGCACAGCCTGATGGCTGCATTCACTCAGGGTGTGAATGCAGCCACGTGATCCGTGATCCTTCTCCAGAAAATGTTTAATTCCTTTTATAAGAACAACTTAACTGAAGCAATGGGGTCGATTCACCTCTGAAATGAGAATTGACAGAGGGTGGTGCCATACAGGATTCCTGCTCGTGCTTGTTTCTTCTGCACTTTGCCAGTCCTGCTGCTGCAGTCCCCCTCTCTGGAGCAGAAGGACCTGCCCACCCCTCTCTGGCTCTTCAGCCACACCAGAACCCTCCTCAGCTGCAGCAAACATGGGTGGGCAGAGGCACAGGCTCTTCTGAGACCTGTGAGTGAAAGCAGCTACAGCTTCTAGGGTTAGGGCAACGAGGCTGGTGAGGGGCTTGGAGCACAAACCCTGTGAGGAAGGGCTGAGGGAGCTGGGGGTGTTCAGCCTGGAGAAAATGAGACTCAGGGGTGACCTTATCACTCTCTACAGCTCCCTGAGAGGTGCCTGTGGTCAGCTGGGGTTGGTCTCTGTCTCCAGGCAGCACTGACAGAACCAGAGGACACAGCCTCAAGCTGCACCAAGGGAAATACAGGTTGGATATCAGGAAAAAGTTTTTCACAGAAAGAATAATAATCAATCACTGGAATGATCTGCCTGGGGAGGTGGTGGAGTCACCATCCCTGGAGGTGTTTAAAACAAGACTGGATGTGGCACGGGTGCCATGGATTAGCTGAGGTGTCAGGGCTGGGTTGGACTCGATGATTTTGAAGGTCTCTTCCAACCTGGGGATTCTGTGATTCTGTGAATTCTGTGAATTCTGTGAATTCCAGGCTGAGCACCTCCGGAGGACACTGCCCCAGGAGACCACAGTGACATTCAGTGAGCCCAGTGAGCCCATCCAGTGATCCTACAGCTCCAGGAACAGGGATGGCGACCTCAGAGCAGCAGAAGCTGAAGCAGAGCAGAGCTCAGCTGTCCCCTCCCCTGTCCCAGGAGGGTCCCTCCACAGATGGGGTCCTTCAGAGAGCCCTGCCAGCAGCTCTTGCTCTCCATTGAGACGCAGCCATCGAACAATCCCTCTCTAATTGGCATTGTTTGCTAAAATTAAACCCCTACTCAATGAAACACAGCCAGGAAGACACAGCTCCCCCAGGGCTTGGGCCCTCCCCATCCCTCAGACCGCTGCCCTTGGGCTTGGCCATGATCCCACTGTGGGAATGCCCATGCTGGTGGTGGTGGCATGGGCAGGGACAGCCCCTCATCAGTGGGATGAACCCTTGAAGGATGTGGCTGCAGGTCCCCCAGGTGCTCAGATGTGGGGCAGCTGTCCTGGCAGGAGGCTGTGAGCACAGAGCAGCCCCTCCCTGCCCAGGGAGTGTCCCTGGGGTTTGGTTCCATCCATCACATTCCCCCCACATCCCCAACAGGGTCCCAGGCAACCAGCACAGAGACGCTCCTCTCCCAACCAGGGGAGGAAGGCAGATAGCAAACTTTGCATGCTGAATTTTCTGAAACTAACTATAAATGGTAAAAAAACTCAAAGTCTTGCTTTCTCTGGAGGTTTTCAAGCAAAATAACCCCAAGAACGGCAGCTCCGACTTTTATTCGGATGAGAAAACATTCTTTTATTTTGACATCATCTCTGTCCGTTTTTATCATAGGGATAAAGTGTCTTTTATCTGGACACAATGCATCAAGTTGCAGGGTGAGTCATAGAGTGAATCTATACAATTGAGCCAAGGTGCTGCTCTGGGACGAGGGCTGGCAATGTCCACACGTCACCCTGGAGGTACAAGGCAATAAACAGCCACCTCTGCTCTCCAAGGAGCAGGATCTGCTTCAGGAGAGGTGTCACTTCACCCCCATCAGCTGGGCACGCAGCTGAGCACGTGAGTGAACCTTTCTCACACCTCCTTCATCCAGCAGGGATGTGGGGTTTGTGGATGTGCCCTGGGTTCCCTGACATGCACTGGCACGTCGGCAGGTGTGGGAGCTGCTGTGCGGTGATGCTCTGTCAGCCAGGACTTTCCATCTGAAGCACAGCCTGTGTTTGCTGCAGGACTCTTAGAGGATTAACTTTGGGGCTGGAAGGCCTCTGGGCACGTCTGTAAGGGAAGGCAGCCCTTGCACACACGGCAGAGATGTGCCAGGGATGTCAGAGAGCAGCAAACGGCCTCATCCCTTCCTGAGCTGCTTTAGACTCATGGGCCAGAGCCACCCTTAGTGACAATCCTGTCCCACATCTGCTCACTCTTTCTGGGGAGGGAGAGGGACATGCACGAACCACTTTGGCTGTGGAGTGCTGTCCTGGGAAGTGCACCTCCAAGGGACACAGCGCCAGCCAGCTTCTACCCACTCCCTTCTCAGAGGGGTCTCCTGCTGCCTTGCCCAGCCCCTCTCCCCACTCCTCCAATGCCTCCAAATCCAAATCTTTGGATTAAGATTCAAAGGTGAAAGCACAGCAGGAAACGCTTTGATACCTCGGGCCAGCCCAGGAATGTTACAGGGTTTTTCCGTGGCTGTTTCTTCTCAAGCCTGTGCACAAGCAGCAGCGCTGGGTTGTGCAACTTTGCCTCGGTGCCTTCAGCTGCTCCAGGCAGGGAGAAGCGGGCGTTATTTAGAATAACCCACCCCCCACCCCCCTCCTTAAATCAAGCAGAGAGATGGGGACTGGCACGAGCAGCAGGGCTGGCAAAGGACGTCGATTCCAAATGTTCCCGCTAATTAGTACAGCCCAGCATCTTTCCAGGAACAGGGGAAGCTCTGGAAGCCCGTGGCAGAGGAACAGCACGTGGCCTGAGGGTGGGTGGCCAAGCCCTGGTGGATGTGGCCTGGCTTGGCTCACTACACAGCCTGAGCACAGGGCTGGAAAAACCTCTCTGAGAAAGGCACCCTTCAGTAGCCCGATGCGTTTGGATTTGTTTCCCTGGGGATGCAGCTCCTCTTAAGCTTCCCACAGAGGGTCTCCTTCCACCCCTGTGCTCCAGGAACACCCAGTGCCCTCAGCTGCTCCTCGGACCCTCAGGGGCTGCAGGACACAGCCATGGTGCCACACGGATTGCAGGACACCTCAGCAATGAAAGGGCATGGAGAGAAAGGCTCTTCACAGCTCTTTCCCACGTACCTGATGTGCAGAACACCAGGCAGCTCAGAAAGGTCTGGGATCTCCAGCAGGACCTCAATGGGATGTGCCAAATAGGAGTGAACAGCCCTAGCTGGGATCCAGGGGGGTTTTTGTCACAGGGCAAAGTTTACTCTGCCATTCCCAAGCAAATACTGCAGCCTGTCCAGAGAGCAGGGGAAAAGAGATGGGCTGAAAAAATTAGGATGGTGGAGGAAGGAGAAGCAGCCCAGTGATCAGGGTGCTGTCAAGTCCCAGAGCACTCTGCAGACACAGCACCCAGGCTCTGCCAGTGGTGCTGGCCAGGAGCTCAGAGAGAGGTGGGATGGAAAAAAAGCATTTCAGGGAGGCTCAGGTAGCTTCTGCATCACCTCCTAGATGCGATGGCCCTTGGAAAGTCATCTCCCCTTCCCAACACACCCTGTTCTGGGCCAGCCTGAGGGAGGAACAGGGAAAGCTGAAACCCCACTGGAATCGCAGGAGGTCCCTTGTGGTTGCTGGCTCGAGCTGATGCGGATCCATTTCAGCTGAGTGCAGGATTATCTTGACAGCTTGAAAAGCTGTTCTTAACCAAAGCTGGTGCCCAAGGCCCCACAGGGCTGGGGGAGGCACCGTAAATCAGCGCTGGGTGGACACGGGGAAACCAAGTAAGTGAGAGGAGATAAGAGCCCGTGCCCGAGGTGTGACGCACTCTGACAAACGTCCCTGAGATGGCAGCCCCAGGCCTCAGCAGCCACGTGAGTCAGGGGGAGAAGGCTCAGATCTGGGCTGATGGATGGCTCAGAGGGCTTGGCACCTCACAATTCCTGCTGGAGTCCTGGACACCAGCTGCCGGGCTGCTGGACACCAGCTGCAGCTCCAGCCAGAGAGGCTCCTGGGGCCAGAGTCAATTCATCCTGGGCTGAGAAGAAATGACAGCCTCAAGGAGCGAGGCAGAAGAGCTGCAGGCAGAGTACAGGTTGTTCCTGAGACCAGGCAGCAATGGGAATCTCAGGGTAGACTCCAAACCTTCCTGATGGTCTGCACTACCCAAAGGTGGCAAACATACAGCAGCTCAGTGGCAAAAAAGTCTCTCATCCCATTCCTCGTTTCAGCCTGGCTCTTCCTCACATGCACTTTTCCCACAGCCCCGTCCCTCGAGCAAAAGCAAAATGCTGCTGATGATGCAGGAGGAGCAGTGGCTCTGCTCTTCAGGGACTGAGAGGCAGGGGGGCAGGAGAAAACAGGCAAACTCCCACCCCTCACAGCACGTTTGATCCTGTCTTCCCTCCTTCTCCCTCTGCTCAGCCACCAGGATTCCCTTCCCTCCCCACCTCTGCAGCTCTGGGCACGAGAAGGGAGGGGGCAAGAAAAAACCTGGTGAGGAAGCAGAGTAGATGCAGCATTCTGGTGGAAAACCGACCAGGATGTGGGCTTGGGGAGCAGCTGGAAACCTGGAATCCTCAGGGAACCACTGCAAACCCTGCAGAGACACCCTCATGTCCCTCAGGAATTAAGGATGTACCTTGTGTGGGGAAGAAATTGGCTTCCACCATGGGATCTGTAAACCTACAGAACTCCCTGAGTGACATTTCTGGAGGCAAAAAAGCGTTTGAGTCCCCAAGGCTGCCCATGCAATGACCTGCAGGGTTTGCCTGTGGGGTGTGGACACTGGATCAGGTTTGTATTTTCCTCACCTCACTGAAAGCAGCCCTGTCAGCAGCAGTGCCTGGGCTGGAGACAGCTCTGATGGGTGCTGGTGACAACAGCCAGGAAGTCCCAGCCTTGGCAGGGCCAATCCTCCCCTGCAAACCAGAAATGGCCTTTAAATGGTGAGTTTTGAAGGTGCCAGCACCTAACTCCTCAGCTTCTCTTAATTTTTGCCTCCTTGCCAGTCCTTTTGCTTTACAGACAGGACATATCACTTCTTCTAATTGTTGGAGGACTCCCTGGCCAGGACCCGTGTGAGGGTTTGGCCATTAATAACAGACACGGTTCCATATCTCAGCCAGTGTCCACCTCCCTCCCTCACAGCTCCCTCCCTTCCAGGTGAGTCTCTGCCAGAAAAGATTGGGGATCTGTGGCAAACTCCAAGGCTCTGGAGAGTCTTTGGCCTCCTCCACTGATCTCCAGCCCCAACAGAGTGACTCTTTGCTCGCTCAGTGCGAGTTTATCCTGGAAGCCCTCGCTGACACTCAGCCACATTCGTCACTTGAGTCTCTGCAGACCCTCTGCCAGTTCAGGTGGGGTTTCTTGCTTCGCCCTTTCCCCCCAGCTCTCAGCTCTGCTGGGGCCAGCCCTGAGAGGTGCCTGGCTCCAAGCCACACATCAAGGGCTGGTATCAGATCTGGAGCACAGAGTCTCTTTTTTTTTTATGGGGATAAGTTTGGCAGCGACGGGTCCACTCTAGCTGACTGCTGAAACCTCTCCTCCCGTCTGCTTTTCCCAGCCATGCCTTGCACCAGGATGCCAAACCAAGCCAGAGGCACCTCCTGGGGACATTCCACTCCCAGGTCATGCTCTTTGACCCCATGTGAGAAGAGCAGCCTTCCTGCAGAACACATCCTACTGCAGACTCCAGGTCCTGCCCACGCCCTGCTCCTCCTCGCTGGCATTCAGGCTCTGTGGGAGCTGCTCTGCTCTGGGGATCAATGGAATTGGCATATTCACTCTTTTTTTGGAATTGCAAGCTTGGTACTCATAGCTTCAGAAAGTTAGGTCAGCACATGGAGATGCCCTGATGGAGGAACGTTCCCTTCACCTTTCTTTTTTAATGTTCCAAGGAGATTATTTTATTTTTTTTTTAATCAGTACAAAAATCAGACAAAAGCCACGCTGTGCTGCAGTACTGAAAGTACATCCCAATAATTCAGAGTAAAACACAAGACAGGAGTACTCACTCCCCAAACAGCCACTTAAGCACAAGAAATTCCTGGTTGAAATCCTAAAAGACCTGGCCAATGCTGAGGATACACACAGTTCCACAGGAGCCTGCTGGTACCTGAACACACTCCTAAACAGGTGTCTGAGGAGGCATTTAAAGGGTTAATGGCATCTTTCTGATCCTTTATCCACTGTCTGTGGTGAGGGGTTGCAACTGGAGGCTCTTAAAGGTCCCTTCCAACCCAGTGTCTGTAGGGGATGAATTCCCCTTGGAGTTTGTCTGCTCAGCAAGGGGTGCCCTGCCCACCTGGCCCCACAAGCCTGGACAAGGAGTACATTTTGGAGAGTTCTGGGGTGGAGCTGGCCAAGAGGCAGCCCTGGACTTGTGCTTGGAGCAGGCTGGTGGCCCAGGAGGAGGAATCACAGAATGGAATCACAGAATCATGGAAGCTCCTGAGATGGGGGATCCCCCAGTGCAGCTCCTGTCCCTGCCCAGACCCCCCAACAATCCCACCCTGGGCACCCCTGGCAGTGCTGCCCAAGCTCTCCTGGAGCTCTGGGGCTGTGCCCATTCCCTGGGGACCCTCTGGGGGAAGAACCTTTCCCTGAAATCCAACCCAACCCTGCCCTACCACAGCTCCAGCCGTTCCTTGGCTCTTGTTCCTGTCACGGAGAGCAGAGCTGCCCCTCAGGAGGAGCTGCAGCCCTGGGGAGCTCTGCCCTCATCCCCTCTGCTCCCTCAGCCTCCAAGCCCTTCAGCATCTTCATCACCCCCACACGCCTGGTGCCCCCACAGTGTCACCCTGCTCTGCCCAGATGCTTTTACTGAGCAGAATGGCCTGTTGGTCACATCCCTGGGCAGCCACCCTCAGCCTCCAGCAGCCCTTGGTGGAGCAGCAGCTCCAAGGGTGTCCAGGTGGCCCAAGGGTGGCCAGCACTGCCAGGGGCTGCACTGAGGTGTCCCCAGGATCCAGGGCTGGGCCGGGAGGCACGTTCCCAGCTCCGGGAGGGCTGGCCCAGGGGAAGGAAGGGCTGTCCCGCTGGTGTTTTGTCTCCCCAGGGGTCAGGCAGCCCCAGGAGCTGTCAGGAGCTCTCCGTGCCAGCAGGCTCCGTGTGAGGCCGCAGCCCGCTTGCACAACACCACAGAAAGTGATTCTTGCACTTTGACAACAATGAAGTGTTCTAACAACAAGCAGCACGCTCTCTCCAGGCTGGCTGCCTTTTGGAAAAGCCCTTGAATCCCTTGGTGCCACCCCTCTCTCCCCAAGGGGGGCCGGTGACAATCTGCCTGTGCTCTGCTGCTGCCTGGGGAGGATGTCCTGGGGACAGGGGACAGCAGCCACCCCAGGCTGCAGGGAGGCAGGAGGGTGGGAATGCAGCTTGCTGCTGATGGGGCGAGAGGCAGAGAGAGCTGCGGGGGTGGGAGGAGGATGAGCTGCAGCCAGGCAAGCCACCACAGTGTCACCCTGGTCTGCCCAGGTGCTTTTACTGACCACTTGGTCACATCCCTGGCTGCTCTGGGCAGACACCCTCAGCCTCCAGCAGCCCTTGGTGGAGCAGCAGCTCCGAGGGTGTCCAGATGGCCCAAGGGTGGCCAGCACTGCCAGGGGCTGCACTGAGGTGTCCCCAGGAGCTGGACTCAGCCTGGCAGATGCTCAGGGTGCAGAGAAGGCTCTAAGGGCTGTCCCAGCAGGGCCAGGTGCAGCCTGGCACCCTGTCCCTCACCCCCAGAGCAGCCGTGTCAGCAGGGGGAAGCTGCAGTGGGTGGGATGGGGCTCCTGGCACAGCCGGGGCTCCCTCCCTGCAGCCAGCCTGGGACACACCCCAAAGCAGCACCTTGGGCTCGGCCCCAGCCCATCCTGGGAGTGCTGCTGTCCCAGGAGTGCTGCCACCAGCTGGGAGTGCAAACCACACCGTGCTGACTTTCAAAGAGAATTTGGGAGCGTTTCGTTTTCTTTCCCCTTCCAGGATGACCACAGAGCTCCACAGAGCTCCTGAATGAGGAGCTGGCTGTGTGTGCTGTCCTTCAAACCAATCCCAGCCATTGGAAACATCACTGGGAAGCTGAGCTGGCAGGATTTCACCCTGAGCTGCCGCCCTGGAGATGACAGGTGTGTTTGGCAACGTTCTTGCACAGCTGTGCTTGGTTCCCACCTTCCAGGAAACACACCCCGGGGAGCATTGGTGAGAGAGCCAGGCACCACCAGAAACTCATCCAGAGCAAAAGCTCAGCGCAACCTAAGAGCCATCCCAAATATTTGTTTAAAAAAAAAAAAGCGAAAAGAAATTACACCCGAGGAATTTCAGTCTGAATCGAACTGTACATCGTCATTTCTCACCATCCTTTTAAAGGGCTGTTGGTTTCCAGCTGAAAAATGCCACTGATAAACCACTTGCACTCAAACAAAGCCACCTGGCTTTGATCCTGACACTTGCATTCACTTGACTGATTTTTTTCCCCCCAAGAACAGAGCAGCCATTTCAGTGAAACCCTCCTGCTCGGCAGAGAAGCTCCTGGACTGAGAGGCAGAGGAGGAAGAGGAGGTTGAGGACCAAAGCCTGCAGCCCAGGAAGGGAGGATCTCTCAGCTTGGTGCCCTGGCTGTCCCAGGCTGGATGTGGCAGGACCTCTGCTCCTCTGTCCCTCTCTCTGTCCAGCTGCTGTGGCCCTGGGGCGGGGGGCTGAGTGTCCTGGGGGCTCTGAGCATCTCTGCCATGGCACAGGGTGGGGTCCTGGGCATCTCACCCTCTCCCCAGGGCTCCTGTCCTGTGTGAAACCTGGTGGCTGTCCTGCACTGCCCCGTCACAGGCAGTGCCACGGCTGCAGCCACCTTCCTGGGGACAGAGCCCATCCCATGACACCCCTCCCTCCTCATGCTGCTGGGTCCTGTCCTGCTCAGGCATTTGCCAAAGAGCCCAGGAAGTGTTTGGAGAAGGCTCTCAGGCACCTGGTGGGACTCTTGTGACTGTCCTGTGTAGGGTCAGAGGCTGGGCATCGGTGACCTTGGTGGGTCCCTGGCGTCCAGCTCAGGATATTCTGCAATTCTGCCATTCTGTGAGATGCTTGGTGGTGGTGTTTGCACCCCTTGCACCCCTTGCACACCGTGGAGGTCTGTGTGTGTCAGAGTGGCCCAGCAAAGCGAGGGATGAGCTCATGGGAGCTGCCATGACATCACAGGGCACGGCACCCCAGCACATGGGTTGGAAACGTCTGGCCTGTACATGACAGAACCTTCCTGCACGGGACTGAAAACATTTATTCTGGAAGGGGCTGGGTGCTCGTGGCTAAAGGCAATAAATAGGGATTTAATTTCATAGTTAATGCCCCGTCCAGGGTAAAATGCTCATTTTTAATATCGCTGCCTGCGATCTGACATTACCAACGAGATGTTGCAATGCAACCTCTGAGTCATTGCGCAGCAGATAATGGTATTTTCTTGAGTTCAATCTGGAGGAGTTGGCCCCATTTATCAAGCTTGGAAAAAAAAAAAAAAACAACGATGCCAGAGAGTCTGCCAGAGAGTCTGTCTGGCCTGTGCTGCGCACGAGTTACGTGACCCAGGGCTGTGAGGAGAGGGGGAGACAGGGAGCAGACCTGGATGTGGCCATGGGGGATCTCCTGGGAGTGTGTCTCACACTCTCCTGCCTTGGGGTCAGCCAAGAGACTCCTGGGTTTGGGGTAGGAGGGAATCGGGAGTGACCACGGCGCTCCAGCTCTGCCTTTGCTTCCAGGCTGCCCCAAGGGAGCTGCTGGGGCACAGCGTGAGCAGGCACAGCTGGAATTTGGGGTCTGGGGAGTCCCTGTGGCATGGAGGTGATGCCTTGGGGAGGCTGAGCTGGAGCAGAGGCTGGGCAGAGCTCAGAGAATAAAGCAGATATTTATTAAAAGGCCTTCAGGGCACACCTTGGGCAGGACAAGAGCCTGGCCAGGGCTGCACCCAAGAGGGACCCAAAATGGTCCCAAAATGGACAAAGGGTCACCAGGTCTGACACTTGGATCACTTTGGGTCCATTTGCACCTTGGGGTTGAATTGTCCAATCCCAGCTGCAGGTTTTGCAGTCCCATCCTTCTTGTTCCTCCCTCCAGCCACCCTTGTTTGTGCTCTGGGGCTGAACACTTGTCCCAGCTGTGCTTGGGGTGCAGCAGGAACAGGATTTATTTTGTGTCCCTGCTGTGTGCAGAGCTGAGTGACCCTGAATGTGAGGCTGAGAGCTGCACCCCTGGGCAGCACAGAGCCTGAAATACAGGGAAGTTAAAACTTCAGGCATCAGAGGAAGCAACCAACGTGAGAGGATCCCTCAAGTCCGTCCACCATCAGGGCTGGGAGCCCCATTGCTGCTGAGCCTGGGGACAGTGGTGGGGACAACAACACTTGGCAAGGTGACTGAGGAAGGAATGTCAATTATGGACGGGTCAGTGAAATCTCCCAGGCAGGGAAACCATGAGGAAGCATCCTAAAAGAAATCCTGCCCGTAGGAGTGTGCGTATACCTTGTGGGTCTCTCAGGGGAGAAAGGAGAAGAAGAGAAGGATGGGAACTGGAGGAGAAGACTGCCTGGCCTGCCTTGGGCTCTGAGAGCATTAAAGGAGCTCAAAAGATCTGGAGAAAACCAGAAGCAATCCCAGGAATATTGGGCTCTATTTTCTGTAGGCAAGCAGGAGCGTCCCCAGCGATGCAGCCCTGGCAGCGTGGGAGGGAGCCCTCCCTGGCACACTGCTCCTTCCTCTGGCAGGCTGAGCCCAGGCCCTGCACAGAAATGTACTCTGCACTTCCAACACACAGCATCACTGACCCATTGGGCCAACTTGGCCGGGGATGCAGCAGATTTGCTTCCAGCAGCAAGGCTTTAACTCAAAACCGGGCACCTAATTGTAAAAGAAATGCTTTTTATTGGCCAGACAGGATGCAGGGAGCAGCAGATGAACTTCCCTGGCCAGCTATGCAGAGGTCAGAGATGATCTCTTTTGTCCTTGAAAGCCAGCAAATGGTTCTGCAGGTCCTTAATGTGTGAATGAAGAAGTGACTCATGAGAACAAGGCACCTTAACTCCTGCAATCCTCATCCAGAGGCAGTGCCTGAGGTGTCTGAGCCAGCAGGAAAGTGTGCAGCTCACAGAGGCTCCCACAGCCACAGGCTCCTGCCCAGGGCCTGCACAGGCAGGGCTTGTGCTGAGATCTCCTCCTCTGCTCAGCTGGAAATCTGTACATCAGCAGAGATCCAAGCCATGCTGGCTGTGGCCAGTCCTCTCTCCTGCTCCCCACAGTTTTCTGTGGGTTTTGGGAAGGGAGCTGCCTGTCCAGATGTATCTGCAGCCACCTGCCTTCCCCTGCCTCTCCTTTCCCTTTCCCTTTCCCTTTCCCTTTCCCTTTCCCTTTCCCTTTCCCTTTCCTTTCCTTTCCTTTCCTTTCCTTTCCTTTCCTTTCCTTTCCTTTCCTTTCCTTTCCTTTCCTTTCCTTTCCTTTCCTTTCCTTTCCTTTCCTTTCCCTTCCTTTCCTTTCCTTTCCTTTCCTTTCCTTTCCTTTCCTTTCCTTTCCTTTCCTTTCCTTTCCTTTCCTTTCCTTTCCTTTCCTTTCCTTTCCTTTCCTCTCCTCTCCTCTCCTCTCCTCTCCTCTCCTCTCCTCTCCTCTCCTCTCCTCTCCTCTCCTCTCCTCTCCTCTCCTCTCCTCTCCTCTCCTCTCCTCTCCTCTCCTCCCTTTTCCTTTTCCTTTTCCTTTTCCTTTTCCTTTTCCTTTTCCTTTTCCTTTTCCTTTTCCTTTTCCTTTTCCTTTTCCTTTTCCTTTTCCTTTTCCTTTCCACCTGGATCTCCCCATCCTTCTGTGGATAAAACTCCAGTCAGCCCCAGCTGGGGGTTGGGAATGAGGGGTGGGAGCTGTGTGTGGGGCAGAGGGGTCCAGCTCAAACACTTGTCAGTGAAATGTGGTGGTTTGGACATTGAATTCATAACTTCAAAGAGAAACTTAATTTTCCTACCAGAAAAAAAAAAAAAAAAAATTCCAACGAAATCTGAAAAAAACTCAAAGTGATTGAAGAATTTCTAATTTTGACTGCCGAATGTGAAATGTTGGGAAAACTTGGAGACTCAAAAAAAAAATAAGATAAAATAAAATAAAATTTGGACCTGATGTCACAACTTTCAGTTGCCAAAGGAAGGATGATGCCATTTAAAGCATCTGATTGTCTGATTTCAGACAAGCCTCGGTTTATTCAAATTTATATATATGTTGACAAAAAGCATTGCATGAAAACAAGGTTTCTCAGGAACAATGTCCATTTCCCAGCTCTGTGACCCTAAACTGCACGCCAACAGAGTGCTTTAGTTTATTTAACCAAAAACCAAAATGACAATAAAGGGAATATTTAAAGTGAAGCTCTGTTCTGAAAATACATCCACTTAATGCTGAAACGATTCAGTCTCGCAGAGCTGGAAACAATTATGAACCAAATCAATTGGGAGAAGGAATTTAATCAGAAAAATGTGAATGCTAAGTGGGAATTGTTGAAAAACATTTTACGCGTTGCCCCAAAACCACAATCCCACAATTGAGAAAGGAGGCAACGTTGGTTAAAAAAAACAGACAGCTCTGGCTGGTGAGGGAAGTGAAGACAACAGTGAAAAATAAGAAAATCACATCTAACTTCAGAAAGTGGGAACTGATAATGATGAATGAGAAGTGAGAAGCTGCAGAAAGCTGATAAGGAGGGCCAAGAGCCAAGGACAAGGTGTGGGCTGCAAACCTGAGCAGCAGCTTCTGTCAGTGGAAAGGGAATAATAATTCCAGCTCTGGTGAGGCTGTGGGCTGTGTTAGACTTGGGATGGATGCACCAGAGCAGTCAGCAGCTATAGGAGAAATCTGTTTATTTGGTGTTGATTTGGCTGAATCAGGCTCTGGAGGGGCTGGGCAGCATCGCTGGGCAGGACCCTCCAAAAGACAGAGAGATTTAGGTGAGAGGAATGTGATTAAAGCTAAACTCACACAGACCTACAGAAAACAGAACACGTCAAGCCAGGACTCACCTTTTGCCTGAAATCACGATTTTGGCTGATAAAATAATTTTGGTGTTACAGTGCACCCAGACCCCTGCAGGGCGACTGCCATGGCTCTGCTACATTTTGGTGTAGGACCCAGAACAATAGCCAATTAACACGGGCCATGTTTAACTGATTAAAAGCTGGCTGCGGGGTGTCCCAGCTGCAATTGTCAGTGGGAACTGCACATCCAGAGGGGGGAGAAACAGAGCTCCCCAGGGCTCAGGGAATGGGCCCTGGGCTATTCAGCCGCCTTATCAATGATCTGGAAATGCATTAAATCATCTGTGCTGACACTGAGGTGGTGAGGCAAACAAATGGAGCAGCCAGATGGCTGCTGCAGAGTGGGCTGTGCACAAGCAGCTGATGCAGCCAGACGTCCAGGGACAGATTATCAGCCAGAGACACCTCGGGGTGCTCTGCCCTGGGACCCCCAGCGAGGCTGGCAGAGCTGGTGCAGGCTGTGCCTCCTCACAGGTGAAGGAGAACTGGGAAATCCCAGTGCCCTGCCCCTGGGTGTGCCCGGCACCTGGCTCTGTTCTCACTGAGCTCGAGGATGTGACTGAGGAAAAGCTGGGAATTTGATTATGGAGAACCAGCCCTGCAGTGAGAGTCCTTCAGAACACACCTGATTCGCAGGGACCCAAACCTTCACTTCATGGAACGACAGAATTACAGAATGGTTTGGGTTGGAAGGGACCTTAAAACCCATCCCATCCCACCTCTGCCATGGCAGGGACACGTCCCACTGCCCCAGGCTGCTCCAAACGCCATCCAGCCTGGCCTTGGGCACTGCCAGGGATCCAGGGGCAGCCACAGCTGCTCTGGGCACCCTGTGCCAGGGCCTGCCCACCCTGGCAAAAGTGGCCAGGAACTCCTGAATTCCATGAAGTCTTTCCAGTGCCTCAGAGCTGGGAGGCCCATGGCTCTGCCCAGCAGTTGGAAGTGTCTGCATCTTGCTCATGGTGATGCCTGAAGTTTTCTCTTCCCTGTGTTTCAGGTTCTGTGCTGCCCAGGGGTGCAGCTCTCAGCCTCACACTCAGGATCACTCAGCTCTGCACAGAGCAGGGACACCAAACAAATCCTGTTCCTGCTGCACCCCAAGCACAGCTGGGACAAGTGTTCAGCCCCAAAGCACAAACAAGGGTGGCTGGAGGGAGGAACAAGAAGGATGGGACTGCAGAACCTGCAGCTGGGATTGGACAATTCAACCCCAAGGTGCAAATGGACCCAAAGTGATCCAAGTGTCAGACCTGGTGACCCTTTGTCCATTTTGGGACCATTTTGGGTCCCCCTTGGGTGCAGCCCTGGCCAGCCTCTTGTCCTGCCCAAGGTGTATCCTAAAGGCCTTTTAATAAATATCTGCTTTATTCTCTGAGCTCTGCCCAGCCTCTGCTCCAGCTCAGCCTCCCCAAGGCATCACTGATGGAGACAGCCCCAGGAGATGTGTGAGGACTGCAGAGCCACTGCCCCTTGTGCCAGCAGAGCATGGCCACGGCCACAGAGAGCCAAGGGCCTCCTGCTCCACTCCATCAGCAAACACCCCTGAGTGCTGAAGGAGGTGCTTTGCAGAGAAGCCACCCCGTGGAGAAGGCTGGAGGAGAAGAAGCAGCTCCTGGAGCCCCACATGCAGCTCTGCCCCTCACCTGGCTTGCACCAGGCCCCTGTTCCCCCTGTGAGAAGCTGGGCAGGCCCTGCAGAGGCCCAGTGCCCTGGGCTGGCTGCTGCTGCCCCGGGTGCCAACATCCAACATTGTTTTACAGCTGACCTGCAAGGAATGTGTGTCACCAGAGAGGAGACGTAGCCCTGGAGAGAACATAAAGCACAGCTGCATTGTTTAAAAGTATCTCCTGCACCGGCTGGGAGGAGGAGCAGGCCCGGAATGATCTCAGGGAGATAACTCGAGGAGTGTGTGAGCAGCAACGGCCTCGCTACCTTGGCCAGTGGAAGATTCTTATAAATTCACTCCTCCTGCCATCCTTTTGCAAAGGGTCAGGAGATGTACTGACAATAGCAGCGTGCAAATATTTCAGGACTTGGCCACACGCTGAGCAAACACTCTGGATAGTTTCACGGGTAGATTAAAACGCCAGATCGGCGAGCAGCGCCGCGCTTTAAATATGCTGGCTAATTTATTAAAGTTTATTCTTAGCAAGCTCGCAGGCTTCAGAAAGTTAAATTTCTCGGTGACAAATGGAGTTGGGCGGGCAGGGCACGCGTGGGCCCGGAGGCAGCGCAGGGGAGCGGGTCCCACCGAGCCCGAACCCCCAGGGGAAGAGCCAGCACGGGGCTGGTGTCAGGGCTCTTGTGCAGCTCCAGAGCACAGAACCAGGGCTCTTGGCACATCCAACGCTCCTCCAAGGAGCTGCTGCCTCCCACTCCGGGCTTAGACATCCCTTATCTGTGTTTCCTCTGCGTGCTGTGGGTTAACTGCTCTGAGTGGCACTCCTCAGAGAGCTCCATCAGTCCCAGCAGCAGCAGCAGCAGGTCACTTCCCACACCCAGGGCTGAGCCAAGCACACCTCCCCTGCACCGTCTGCCGTGGTCCCAAATGACAGCCCTGCCCCTTTTCCTGGGTGCCCTGGCAGTGCTGTGCCCAGGATCTCTCATCTCGCTGTGCTCAGCCCAGCTGATGCAGAGCTTGGACTCAGGAGCTCACTGAATGGTCTGCCTAGGGAGGTGGTGGAGTCACCATCCCTGGGTATGTTAAAAAAGACTGGATGTGGCACTTGGTGCCATGGATTAGTTGAGGTGCTAGAGCTGGGTTGGACTCGATGATCTTGGAGGTCTCTTCCAACCTGGTCATTTTGTGATTCTGTGATTCTGGTGCCTTATCCAAGTCCAGGCTGGTGGGAGGTGTCTCAGGTGGGACACAGCAGTTAGCAGATACAGCCTCAGGCAGCTCTCAGGGCCCCCACTGCCCCTCAGCCCTCTGCCTCTGCTGTTCTCCACGGCCCTGAAGACCTGGAGCAGGGTCTGGAGGAGCAGGGTTTCCCAGGAGGAAGCCAATGCTAGCACTGCTTCTTGAGATGTATATTTTTAGATTCCTTCTGCTCCAAACTGATCTGGAGAGTGTGTTCAGGCACCCTTGACAAGCTGTGTGTCCACCTTTCACCACAGGGAAGGGAAGAGAAGAGAAGAGAAGAGAAGGGAAGGGAAGGGAAGGGAAGGGAAGGGAAGGGAAGGGAAGGGAAGGGAAGGGAAGGGAAGGGAAGGGAAGGGAAGGGAAGGGAAGGGAAGGGAAGGGAAGGGAAGGGAAGGGAAGGGAAGGGAAGGGAAGCCCGTGCTGCCCAGGGATGCACCGAGGGCCGATCCCCGGGCGGGGAGCGCAGCCTGTCAGCCCCGGGGCCAGCGCTGAGCACTGCGTGCTGGGACAGCTCCTCGGGAGGGCGACGACAGCCCCCGTGGCGATGCCTACGTGCTGTTTGTGGGGCAGAAACAAGAGCCCTGCGAGCCTTGCAGGGACAGAAAGCAGCGGGATCCCTTGGCAGCCGTGCGGGGCTGCTCCGCAGCATTTGCCGCATCCCTTGGGGAGCTGTTGTTCATCGAGCCGCTGCGGGAAGGACTCACGCCTCTCCCGCTAACGCTGGGAGGGAAAAGCCTTTCCCAGGAACATTTCCTGAGCCGGGAGCAAATCCCACAACCCTCTGTCAAACAGCAAAGGCATGTTATTGTTTGTTGCTCGCCGTCGGACCCAAGGCAGCGTGTGCCTCTGCTGGGTGTTACACAAACTCCCTCTTGCCCCGTCCAGCAGCTGGCTGGGCTGTGTCAGAGCCCTGCAGAATGCCCTGCTCTGACAGCCCTTCTCCCCTGAGCCGGGATTTAGAGCCCAGCCCGCCGGGCAGACAGGGAGCAGCACGCACAGGGCTGGATCCGCACCCAGAGGGCTCCCCCGGCTCTCAGCAGCTCCTCGTCGGCGTTTCAGCAAGCCCCTGCCTCAAAAGCAGCTCCTGTGCTGGGATGCTCAGCCCTGTGTCCTGAGCTCTGCCCCACCTCAGCAGCAGTTTGGCTTCTAGAAGTGCAGGGGAGTTGCACACTTGGTCCTCACACCTCAGTGTGAGTATCAGAGTGAGCATCGTGCCCTTGCTCACAAACTCACCCAAGGGCAGAGGAGCCTTTTGAAGTGAGAGCAGCCCAGGTTGTCACCCTCAATAGGCCACAGCCACTCTGTTTTCTTCCCTTCCAGTGGCCAGAGCGGCACGTGGCCTTGGGAGGTCCAAAAAAATCACATAAAGGATAAAACCAGCCCTGCAGTTAAAAGGATTAGAAGACTGTAAGGAGAAAAGAAAGTTCCAGAGGCTGGTCCGGGGTGCCAGAGATGCTGCACTTGGTGACAGCTCAGAGGGCTCAGGGGAGTGTGGCTGGCTGGCTGCTGGTCCTTCATCCCACACCTGCCAGGGCTGGGTGATGGGCACGTGTCCCACCACAAGCAATCCCTCTGGGAGACTGGCAGCTCCACACGAGGCACAGCTCTGCCTGGAGGGGAGACACAGCCCACAGCAGCAGCCCAGCCCCACTGGATCCCTGCAGAGCATCCATCCCCACACCCCAGTGCTGTGAGGGGGCACACAGCCCCGTCCTGAGGCTGCTCCTGGCTGTCACGCTGTCACGGTAGGGTTCAGAGCCAGGAAACCCCAGGGGACAGCTGATAAACCCCCAGCATCTGTTCCAAAAATGCCCCAAATGCAAGCAGGGTGAATTTAATTTTTGGCTTGAGGTTGGGCCATAAATCAATGTGAGTCAGAAAAGCCCCCCTGACAATCTGTGCCCTTCCCTGGTGCCTTCTGCAGGGCACTGCCAACAGCCCAGGTTGGTGACTGCTTCGTATCTGGGGCGTGGACACAGGCAGGGCCTGGCTGTAGGAAAATCCTGAAGGAACCTGGCAGTTCTGGTTCTGGAATCTGGCAGTTCTGGTTCTGGAACTTGGCAGTTCTGATCCTGGAACCTGGAAGTTCTGATTCTGGAACCTGGCAGTTCTGGTTCTGGAGTCTGGCAGTTCTGGTTCAGTCTCACCCTGACTCCTCACCCTGAAGAGTCTCACCCTGGCCCACCTCTGGGCCCACCCCCAGCCTGCTGGGGTCTCAGAGGTGGGGAGATGACAACAGCCCTGCCACAAATGTGTCACAAGGTGATGGAGGACACACACAACCAGCCTGCTGGGGGCTCAGAGGTGGGCAGGTGACAACAGCCCTGCCACAAACGTGTCACATCTGGCAGAACAACATCCCAGCAGGTCCCTGCTCTTCAGCTCGGGGGTTTTGTCCTGGATCTCTGTCATCTAAACCCCAGAGTTCCTCTCCAGTCACAGGCAAGAAGGCCAAGAAATAAAGCAGGTGCATTCCAGGAATGCTGCAGCAGCAAACACGACATGAATCACGCCAGGCCGCCTCCTCTTCCCAAAAAACACTCTTGGGGTGGGCATCCCACCTTTGGAGCTTGGCCTTTCCAGCACAGCCAGGCCCTGCACACCAGGGGTGGTGGAGGAGTGGGATGGCAGAGGGAGGTTTGATGCAGCCATGAGGGGTGGAAGAGCCACACATGATGGCTCTTCCACCATGTCCCTCCTCCATCTGCACCCTCAGCTGCTCACCAGCAGCAAACCAACTCCACTGCTCCTGCCACAGCACCCAAAAAACCTCCCCTGCTCCTCTGCAATGCCTCTCCCTGAATTCCAGTGGGGTTTAGTGTGGACACACGGAAAATGGAGTGGCCCTGGGGAGGAGCAGCAAGGGGAGAAAGCTGCAGGAAGGCTCACAGTGAAAACTGATGGAGTTGGAGCTCTGGGCTTGGAGAGCAAATACAGCACGGAGAGAGACATCAGAACGAGGGAAATTACTGCCTACACAACAGGAGAGATGCTGGAAAATGGGAATGGGTTCAGAGAAGGGCTACAGGAATGACTGAGAGATAAAAAAACTGGGAAACTCCAGTACCACGGAAGGCAGGAGAAGCCCAACCACTTCTCCCAATGCAGGGCACAAGTAAAACCAGACTTGGTCTTACTCAGCCAGCACCTGCTGGGCAGCTGGGCAGCCCAAACCAAATGGAGCTCCAGCTGATCCAGACCAGGGAAGCAAAGGAACTGATGCAAACAGTGTCCCTGATCCAGAGCAGCCCTGATGTGCAAAGAGGGGCTCCCTCAGCTGGGTCACCCAGCTCTGCTTTGCCCAGGGGGGACTGTCACCCACACAGCAGGCTGGCCTCCACACACAGAAAGCTTGGCATGGTTCTCCTGCCTCCCTGAGCCTTTCTTGGGAGCAGGTCCCAGCTTCAGAACCGGAAAAAAAGGCACCAGGGACTCGGGCAGAGCCCTGGGGAGGGCGAGATTCTCCACGGGGCTGGGGATGAGCGCAGGAGAGCCCATCTCCTTCCACCCCACAGAGCCCGTGCCAGCTCGGTGAGGTCTCTGCCTGTTTCCTCTTGGCTGTCAGGCTCCTCACAAAACACCAGCCCAGCGGGACGGGGGCCGGCCTGGCCAGCCTCCAGCCCTGGCTGCCATCAGACGGGAAATAAGGGAATTGGAGCGAGACCACAGCGACCACCAAGCAGCCAGCACTGGCAGCAGCACGGCAAACCTCCCTCTGCCAGGCACGAGCAGGCAGCAGCAGCACCTCGCCCCGTGCCCGGAACGCTCCGGCAGCCGGGGGGAGCAGCTGGAGAGTGCCCAGAGGAGGGTGAGGATGGGAGGGAGGAAGCCCCGTGTGCCTCGCCCTCCCCGGGATGCTCCCGGAGGCAGCCGGGAGTGCCGGGGATGCTGCAGGGCAGGCAGCGCGGCCGTGCGGAGCGGGAGTTTTTTTCTGCTGGTTACATGTCTTCTGAAAAGCTGTTGGCAAAAAAAAAAAAAAAAAAAACCGCGCGTTTTCTTTGGCTGCGTTTTGCGCGGATTTGGCGAAAAACAAAATATGTAACGTTAGTGTGTCTCCCCTTGAGAGAACTTTATTGAGTGGAACAAAGTCGGATATTTTTAGCTACCCATTGTTAGCTGAAGAACAAAGCCATAACTAAGATATTTTGTCTCTTACACTGAAACGGGGCTACGAGACAAATCCATGTACAGTCATATGTGGCTGCCCATTCAGATGGAGCACGAGAGGGAAACTATTTTTAGTCTGAGCACTCCACACAACAACCGCGTTTCCCTTCCCCTCCGAGCTGGACCACCACAGGCAGCAGCAGAGAGAGCAGCACTGGACGGGGGGACCCGGGGTCACCGCCTGCTGCTGTCCCTGGGGCCGTGACAAGTGACATTCACGGGAGAGATGCGATCCTAAAAAAGTCACTTTCGTTTTCCTGCCTTTTGGGGTGTTTCCTCCCCCATCCCGCCCCGTTCAGAGATGAAATGATGAGAGGCAACAAGAAAAAAATAAAAAACAGGATAAAGTTTTTTAGGAAGAGCCTGAACCTTGAACCCTCCCCCTTTTCCCAAAACACTTGTGCCTGCCCTGAGGGCCGCTCGGATGAGGACAGAGGATGCCCAATGCCCACAGGCAGGGAACGGAGCCGGCACAGCCCTTCCCGAACCCTCGGTGCTGGAAATGTCCCGGCTGCGGCCGCCGAAGGCGGTGCTTTCGAAAGCTTTAACCCCGAGACATCGGCGAGCCCCGCACGAGGCTGACAAAACCTCCCCCCGAGCCTCGCAATGACATCAGTGCCTTTCTGACTGGCAGCGCTTCGCCAAATATTCGTGTGACAGAAACTTAAATGCCCGGGATTGCTGCGTGTGAGAGAGATGCCGGCAGCTCCTTCTGAGCGGTTTTTGGTTGGCTTTGCAGCCGTGAAGCCGCATTAAACACCGAGCATTTGGTGCAAACCAGACTGACCCTCCGCAGTTCAGGGAGCCGTGACACGCTCCTGGCAAAGCACACGAAGGGGGAAAAGCCAGGGAAACCCCCCCACCCACCGTGCCACCAGAGAAAAACCTCCAGAGCAGCGCCCAAAGGGCTGCAGCACAGCCCAGAGGGATGAGGATGAGGATGCCCAATGCCCAGAGGCAGCGCTGGGGGGAACGCCGCTCCTTTCGGGAGCTCCAGCAGCATCCTCCCCGAGCACAGCCAGCCGCCTCCTCTCCCTGCCAGCCTCCCCGAGCTCCAAAGGCACCTTGTGCCCGTCACTCTCCTTAGACACCCCTCTGGAGCCCCACCAGAGCTGCCCAGGTGATGGCACCGAGCCCCGGCAGCAGCACCGATGCTCGGCTGCGCTGCTCTCCCCGAGGCTGTCACCGCACCCCGGTGCCGGTGTCACCGCCACCAGCGCGGCCAGAGGACAGAGCAACACGCAGTCGGAAGCGTTAATTAATTCACTAATTACCTGTTAGGCTTTTCGGCCGGGCCAGAGCGTCCTGGAGGAAGATGCTTGCTCTGCCACTCCTCGCCTGCTCCGCGGGTTAAGAGGGCTGCTTTGACCAAGGGAGCACTGATTGTGTTTTATAAACTTGAAGCACAGTAAGAACCGGTTTAAAATAGAGTGAACGGAGCTGGTGCGGGTGGAATTAGACAAACTCCGCGAGCTGCTTTTCCAAAAATAAATTAACTTCTTGCAGCCCGCGGAGCAGAGGCGGGGGACGGGGCCTCCCGGGAGAGCTGCCCGAGTGCTGCTGTCCCTCTGCTGGCACAGCCCCGGGGCTGGGGCTGCCCCAGCCGGGCCACGCTCAGGCTGCACGAAGAGGGGGCAGCACCACCCCAAGCCCCCAAATCTCTCTGCACCCCAGTGAAGTGTCTGAGGCACCTGAGAGAGTCGTGCCCTGGCAGTGAGGAGTGGGGCAGGATCCCAGCTAAGGGTGGGAGTTGTGGGGCAGTCCCTGGCACGCTGGTGGCTTCAGTGGGGTCTGGGCATTTATTTCAGCCCAAGGAGGCTCGTCTGGGTGAGCAGACACAGGTCTCCTTGGCACTGCAAAGTGCTCATGCTTGGATGAAACTGGGAGTGCTGGCTGTGGTGGGTTGAAGGAGGGAGCACAGAGAATCACGGGAAGGTTTGGAAATGTTGGAAAGGACCTTAAAGACCATCCCATCCCACCTCTGCCATGGCAGGGACATCTCCCACTGCCCCAGGCTGCTTCAAGCCCCAATGTCCAACCTGGCCTTGGGCACTGCCAGGGATCCAGGGGCAGCCACAGCTGCTCTGGGCACCCTGTGCCAGGGCCTGCCCACCCTGCCAGGGAACAATTCCTGTCCCAAATCCCATCCATCCCTGCCCTCTGGCAGTGGGAAGCCATTCCCTGTGTCCTGCCACCCCAGGCCCTTATCCCCAGTCCCCTTTAAGCCCTGGAAGGGGCTCTGAGCCCTCCCTGGAGCTTTCTGCTCTCAGCCTCTCTCAGCCAGTGGCAGGGCTTGATATCACAGGTGGCCAGGGGAGGTGGCACTTCTTTCATCCCAGTGTGGGCTCAGGAACCACAGGGTCTGTGCCCATGTACCCAGCTCTGGGGGGGTTACTGAGCTCTGCCCAGCACTCCCAGGGGTGCTGTCACCTGAGCAGGCATGGCATGATCTGCCTATAAAATCCTGCACACCCCCAGTGCTTCCTCCTTACCGAGTGATGCCCACCCAGCCGTGCCCCCAGAGCCACTGTGGTGCTGGGGACAGCGCTGGTGGCAGTGGGAGTTCCCTTCTCTCTCCCAGCTTTCACGCTGCCCCATTTTCCCCCCTTAAAACCCATACATTAAAAAAAAAAAAAAAAAAAAATTAAAAAAAAAAATCCCTGTAGGTTTTTTGACACCAGCAGGGAGGTCCCTGGAAGCAAATCCCTCTTCTGACCAGCATCCAGGCCAAGGGCAGCCCTCCCTGGGCGGGCAGGATGCCACTCCCCAGGCAGGGAAAGTCCTTTCCCTTCTATTTATTTATATCCACCCCGCTGTAAACTCACCCGCCGGCGAACCTGCTGCTCACACTGACAAACACATCCCCGTGCTCCGGGCAGCAGCCACTGGCCAGGCAGGCACAGGGAGCTGGGGGATCTCCACCAGCCCTTCCCCAGCTCCTCCAAAAATCCCCAGGTTTGTTCACAGCAGCCTGGAAGTGAAGCCCTTTTGGCAAAGCAGCTCCTGGTCTGGGAGAGAGCTGAGCCAGAGCCCCAGAAGTACCCCAGGGGAGGTGGCAGTGTGGCTGTGTCACCCTACCCAGGGTCACTTGCTGCCCGTGGGTGGCACAGTGCCCCAGGGGAGGTGGCAGTGTGGCTGTGTCACTACACCCAGGGTCACTTGCTGCCCGTGGGTGCCACAGTGCTCCAGAGGAGGTGGCAGTGTGGCTGTGTCACCACACTGGGGTCACTTGCTGCCCGTGGGTGCCACAGTGCTCCAGGGGAGGTGGCAGTGTGGCTGTGTCACCACACCCGGGGTCACTTGCTGCCTGTGGGTGCCACAGTGCTCCAGAGGAGGTGGCAGTGTGGCTGTGCCACCCTACCCAGGGTAACTTGCTGCCTGTGGGTGCCACAGTGCCCCAGGGGAGGTGGCGATGTGGCTGTGTCACCACACCCAGGGTCACCTGTTGCCCGTGGGTGCCACAGTGCTCCAGGGGAGGTGGCAGCGTGGCTGTGTCACCACACCCGGGGTCACTTGCTGCCCGTGGGTGCCACAGTGCCCCAGGGGAGGTGGCAGTGTGGCTGTGTCACCACACTGGGGTCACTTGCTGCCATGTGTGCCACAGTGCCCCAGGGGAGGTGGCAGTGTGGCTGTGTCACCACACTGGGGTCACTTGCTGCCCGTGGGTGCCACAGTGCCCCAGGGGAGGTGGCAGCGTGGCTGTGTCACCACACCCAGGGTCACTTGCTGCCCGTGGGTGCCACAGTGCCCCAGGGGAGGTGGCAGTGTGGCTGTGTCACCACACCCAGGGTCACTTGCTGCCCGTGGGTGCCACAGTGCCCCAGGGGAGGTGGCAGTGTGGCTGTGTCCCCACACTGGGGTCACTTGCTGCCCGTGGGTGCCACAGTGCCCCAGGGGAGGTGACAATGTGGCTGTGTCACCGCACGCTCGGCACGGGGACACCAGCGATGTCCCGAGGTGTTGACGAGGGGAAGGAGGACGAGGCGTTTGGATGTGGCAGCGCTCTCCGGACCCAAGCAGGTGCTGACACAGCCCGGCCTTTCTGGCACGGCGTGTGCGTGGCTGGATTTGCGTCCAGCCGGCAGCAGCCCCGTGCCGGCTGTGCACCAGACAGTTTGTTTGGCCATCGAGGCAGGAGAACGGCTGCAGCATCCGCGGCTGAGGCTGTGTGGGCGGGCGGGGGCCCTTCAGCCCCGTGCCTCCAGCGCCTGTGACACGCGTTTGGTGTCACCCGAGTGGGAGACCTGCTGGCGGGGTGAAATATGAGCTGCGGGTTGCCGGGCTGCAGCTGGAGGAGCTCGTCCTGCAGCCTGGCTCTGCTCCCTCTCCGGGGCAGGAGGGGCAGGGCAGCGGGAGCTGCTGCGGAGCCCGGTGGCCGCAGCCACCATCCCCGAACGGGGCGGGACGGACCCCGGGCAGCGGGATGGACACGGGGCACTGGGATGGACACGGGGCAGTGGGGTGGACACCGGGCAGTGAGATGGACAGTGGGCAGTGGGATGGACACGGGGCAGTGAGATGGACACGGGGCAGTGGGATGGACAGTGGGCAGCTGGATGGACACCAGGCAGTGAGATGGACACGGGGCAGTGGGATGGACATGGGGCAGTAGGATGGACACAGGGCACTGGGGTGGACACGGGGCACTGGGATGGACACAGGGCAGTGAGATGGACACAGAGCAGTGGGATGGACACTGGGCAGTGGGATGGACACCGGGCAGCGGGATGGACACGGGGCAGTGGGATGGACACTGGGCAGAGGGATGGACACTGGGCAGTGGGATGGACACTGGGCACTGGGATGGACACTGGGCAGTGGGATGGACACGGGGCACTGGGATGGACACTGGGCAGAGGGATGGACACTGGGCAGTGGGATGGACACGGGGCACTGGGATGGACACTGGGCAGTGGGATGGACATGGGGCAGTGGGATGGACACTGGGCAGTGGGATGGACACGGGGCACTGGGATGGACACTGGGCAGTGGGATGGACATGGGGCAGTGGGATGGACACTGGGCAGTGGGATGGACACTGGGCAGTGGGATGGACACCGGGCAGTGGGATGGACACGGGGCAGTGGGATGGACACTGGGCAGAGGGATGGACACTGGGCAGCGGGATGGACACTGGGCAGAGGGATGGACACTGGGCAGTGGGATGGACACTGGGCAGTGGGATGGACACTGGGCAGTGGGATGGACACCGGGCAGTGGGATGGACACGGGGCAGTGGGATGGACACTGGGCAGAGGGATGGACACTGGGCAGCGGGATGGACACTGGGCAGAGGGATGGACACTGGGCAGTGGGATGGACACTGGGCACTGGGATGGACACTGGGCAGTGGGATGGACACGGGGCAGTGGGATGGACACTGGGCACTGGGATGGACACTGGGCAGTGGGATGGACACGGGGCAGTGGGATGGACACTGGGCACTGGGATGGACACCGGGCAGCTGGACAGACACTGGGCAGCAGGACAGACATCACCTGGCAGCCTAAGGTCTGAGTTGGGGCAGCTCTTCCTGCAATGTCATCCCCAGTCCTCGAGGAAAGCTCCTTCCCTGCCTGTGATCTGAAGGGATGGGGAAGCACAGGCTGAAGCCTTTCCCCAGGATACTCCAAACAGAAACAAAAAAAATACATAAAAGAATAAAAATGCCTTTTCAGAGTCTGTGAAGCCCCAAGCTGCCATCCAAGATAAGGCACAGAAGCCTCGTGTCCCTGCTGTGTGCTCCACCATGATGCAAAGTCCCAGGGCTCTGCATTTGGGGTGTGCATGAAGCAGAGGCAGGAGCCCCATCCCACAGGGGCAGGCAACCCTAAAACATGAAATAACCTCTTCACCCCACACGCTGCATGTCTGGGGTACAAATCCTTCCCTTAGGCACCCCAGGGACACGGGGATGCTCTCCTGCACCAGGACACTCTGCCCTGTGGGCAAAGGGACCTGGGCACCTCCCTTGGTGGTGGCACCTGCCTGGGCAGGGATAACAGGGCTGGGGCAGCACTTGAGGGACACCCTGGAGCTGCTGAGATGGAGCTGTCAGCAGCCCAAGGGACCTCAACCCCTCCTGGCCCCACCACTGCCCACACCGGGCTGGGGATGGGGGCACGGGCACCGTGTATGGGGCCAGCAACGCTCTCCCCACTCTGTTCTTAGGGAGGGTAAAGTTTACACAAGAAATTTAAGCTTTAAGCCCAGGCACCATAAATAGTCTATTTTTCAAGGGCTCCAAGTCAGTTTTAGGCTGGAAGCCAGAGCCGAAATTTGGCAGCTGTCTTTGTTTAGTGATTAATTAAAATGAGGTAACAAAACGAGACATATCTATTAACGAGGGTATTTGCAGCGTCAGTAGAGGATTCCAAATGGCTGATTTTTTTTTTTTTCTCCCCCCCTTTTTTTAATCTTCAAACTTCTCGTTAGGAAAACAAGCTCTTCCTCCGGCCGCGGGCGGGCGGGGAGGGAGGGGCTGAGCCGCGGCCCCTAGCCCGGGCAGCGGGAGGGGAGCAGCGGGCAGACCAGGCTTTATCTTTATGGTCCTCTTCCTTTAAACAAAGCAAACCCCTGCATCAAGATTTTTTCCAGTTTGGAAATTTTATGAGACCTTCAAGTAAACTTCAATGGAGAGAGACCCCTTGGCCGTGACAGAGGCAGGAGAGGGGGGAGCTCCGCACGTTGCACGGGGCGGGTGCCACCCAGTGGGACTGAAACGGGAGCGAGGGAGGCAAAGGGGCATTTTCCAGGCTCTTTTCCACATCTGCCAGACGAACGGGGCCAAACTCACGTCCCCTCCTTGTCTTGGGGCAGCATTCTGGGCACCCTGAGGAGGTGTGACCGGACGAGGTGACAAGGAGGAGGGTGAGGATGGAGCCTGGGAGGCTGGTTCCCATCCGCTCTGCTCTCAGCTCATCCCTGACACTGGATGCGTTTCTGAGCTCGGAAAACTGAGTGGAGCACGGAGCCGGCCTGGGTGGGAGGTGCCCTGCGGCCAGAGGAGGGGGGTCAAGTGTGTGCAGGGGTCAGAGGCAGCTCTCGGGGGTGTGTGAAACAGGTTCACCCTCCCCCGAGGCTCCAAAGATTTTAGCCACATGGGAAAGCACCCAAGTATGAGGAAAAGGGAAAAACATCCCAAAATAGTTTAGTCTTGTTTTCTGCACTGAGACACCCAGACAGGGTGGGAGTTCTGGTTGTGTCTGAGCTAAAAATTACAGTAAATAGAGAAGTGACTGCAAAGGCCCATGTTCTGGATAAGAGGAACATGTGCACACACCGTCCATCAGGGCGAAGCCGCTGCCCTGAAGGACCATAAATAAACGAGGGGAGGGGGATGGAGTGAGAGGAGCTCCGTGTCAAGGGTGAGCTGTCAGCCCCCCACTGAACTGTGTGCTCTCTGCAGTTTGTTCCATGGGATGACTGGGAGTGAGGGAGAGCAGCTTGGTACCCAGGGACCACTCTGAGCAAAGGTGGGATCCTGGCATCTCTCTCTGCACGGGGGTCTGAGCCCACCTGGGGCTGAGAGGAGCTGATTCTGCCAGGACAGAGCAGCTCTGGGCTGTCCCACTCTCCCTGCACCACTCTCCAGGGTCACCTCAGCTGCTGGGGAAACCCCAGCATCAATCCTGAGCTCTGATCTCAGGAGGAGGTGAGAGACTGGGTCATGCATTTAACAGCCAGAGAGGTCCTGGGTGTCAGGTCCTGAAGGGATCTGCTCTTGTGGGACACACACCAACCAGCCAGGAGAGGGATGGGGAGAGGGCTGGAGCTCAGAGGGGAGGAAAGCCCGCTGCTCCTCCTTGGGGGATTGCTCTCCCAGGCAGGAACAGAGGGGGGATACATCCCATGTCTGCTCCATGGCCTCTTTAATTGGCAGGAGTTGCCCACACCAAGCACCAGCCTCAGGGCCCTGAGGATGCACCCAGCAGCAGCATGGGCTGTCCAAGCTGTGTCTGGAGCTGGATCAGGGGCAAGGTGCCACCCTCCGTGGGGCAGGCTCTCACACCCCAGACAGCTGCCCTGGGGGGAGGACAGGGACGTGCCCCCGTCCCCCGAGCCCGGCTTTGTGCCACAGGATTTGTGCCGAGGGTGCTAAAGGTGACACCGAGGGCGGGTGACAGCGCTCAGGGGGTGCGGGCTCTGTGCCGTGGATGGAGGGAGCCGCCAGCTTCTCCAGACAGCGCCGAGCAAAGCGCTGGGCAAGGACGCGGAGCAGCCCGGGGGCAGCACGGAGGGGACGGGGCAGCGCAGGGACAGCCGGGGGCACAGAGCAGGGACAGCGGGACAGCCCGGGAGGTGGCGGTGGGGCAGCCAGGGGGAAGCGGGACATCAGGGGGTGGCCGGAGGGATGCCGAGGGACTCGCCGGGGCTGCCCCGTCCTCACCCCCCCGCCCGGTCCCGGCGGGACGCGGCGGCGGCGGAGTCGCGGTGCCATCTAGGGCCGGAGGCGGGCCGTGCAGCGCCGGGGGCTGCGGGACGGGGATGGGAACGGGATGGGGAATGGGATGGGGAATGGGGAATGGGGAATGGGGAATGGGGAATGGGGAATGGGGAATGGGGAATGGGATATGGGATATGGGATATGGGATGGGGAATGGGGAATGGGATATGGGATATGGGATATGGGATGGGGAATGGGGAATGGGGAATGGGGAATGGGGAATGGGGAATGGGGAATGGGGAATGGGGAATGGGATGGGGAATGGGATGGGGAATGGGATATGGGATGGGGAATGGGATAGGGGATGGGCAATGGGATATGGGATGGGGAATGGGATATGGGATGGGGAATGGGATGGGGAATGGGATATGGGATATGGGATATGGGATATGGGATATGGGATATGGGATGGGGAATGGGGAATGGGGAATGGGGAATGGGGAATGGGGAATGGGGAATGGGGAATGGGATGGGGAACAGGATGGGGAATGGGATATGGGATGGGGAATGGGGAATGGGATATGGGATATGGGATATGGGGAATGGGATATGGGATGGGGAATGGAGAATGGGGAATGGGATGCGGAATGGGGATTGGGATGGGGAATGGAATATGGGATGGGATATTTGTCACCCCAGAGATGCTCCATCCCTTTGATCATCTCGGTGGCCCAGCTGCAGGAAGGGACCAGCCTCCTGCACGGGGCACGAGCCCCCCTCAACCTGCCTTTGCAGGGACTGAACTCTGGGCCAAAAGTGCAAACCAAAAGGCATTTCTTCCCAGCCTTGGAAATTCCTGCCCCTCCCTGGGATGCCAGAGCACCCTGCAGCCCAAAGAGTGAAGGACACTTTGTGTGCTGCTGTTGGCAGCCTCTGATCAGGTTCGGGGTTTGTTTTTTTTTTTTTTTTGTTTTGTTTTGTTTTGGTTTGGTTTTTTGTTTGGTTTTTTGTTTGTTTGTTTTTGGTTTTGGTTTTGGTTTTAGTTTTTTTTTGCACTTCCAGTGAAATCCTCCTGAGCCTGATGAGGCATTGCAGGCATTTCTGTCACTCTGCAGGAGTGTGAAGCTCTGTGTGCACACACGCAGCCAGCAGGGTTGGATGGAATTGTCAGGGTTCATTTGATGAAAAATACCACACACACACCTTCTGAGTTACTTCACCCACTAAAGAAACATCGGCTGGAGTCCCCCATGCCAGCTGGTCAGAGCCCTAAGAAAATTCTTCTGCTTCCAAAGGTATTTAAAAAATGCATTAAGGAAAAAAAAATTATATATATATATATATTTTCATGCTTCCCCATTCATCTGACCAGAAAAGCAATGCCAGGGGTAGGGGATTGATGCAGCACTGGGGCAGGAATGAGCAGACAGCATTCATTGGCCTTTGGAAACTCCAGCTTTTATTTGGGAGCAATTAAAAAAAAAAAAAAAAAAAAAAAAAAAAAAAAAAACACAAAAAACAAAACAAAACAAAACAAAAACAAAAAAAACCCAACCAACCAACCAAAAAAACACAAAAAACCACAAAAAAACCACACACACACACACACGCACACACAAAAAAAAAAAAAAAACCCAAAAAACCAACCAACCAAAAGAACACAAAAAACCACAAAAAAAACCACACACACACACGCACAAAAAAAAAAAACAACCACCACACACAAAAAACCCACACATACACACACACACAAAAAAAACCAAAAAAAAACCCAAAAAACCAAAACCAAAACCAAACAAACAAAAAACAAACAAAAAAAAACCCAAAAAAAAAAAAAAAAAAAAAAAAAACCACACAAAAAAAAAACAAAACACCACCACAGAATCACGGTCTCTTGAGTGGAAAAAAGGACCATCCAGTGCAGCTCTTGGCCCTGCAGAGCCAGCCCAACAATCCCACCCTGTGCAGCCCCGGGAGCAGTGTCAGGATGCTCCTGGCAGCCTGGGCAATGTGCCCGGAGCCTGGGGACCCCTCCTATGGCCCCCCCAGGCTCTGCACCAGCTTTGTGCCCTTCCTCCCCACCCTCCCTAAGAACTTTAGCTCCTCCTCGTGTGGTGGCACCCAAAGCTGCCCCCGGGCCTGCAGGAGAGGCAAGTTTAGGATGCAAAGCAGTGTTTGGGGAGCAGAGCCGGGGCCGGGAGTGAGCTCCGGGAAGGGTGTGTGGGCAAAGGGCTCGGCACGGAAAGGAGCAAACCTTTCATCCCGTTCGGAAATGGGCAAAGCCCGGGAGTGATGGGCAGAATCCCGGGAATGGCCCGGCTGGGAATCCCGGGAATGGTTGGACAGATTCCTGACATTGACCGGACAGATCCCTGGGAATGACAGGACAGAGATCCCCGGGAATGACCGGACAGATCCCCGGGAATGACCGGACAGAGATCCCGGGGAATGACCGGACAGATCCCCGGGAATGACCGGACAGAGATCCCGGGGAATGACCGGACAGATCCCTGGGAATGACCGGACAGAGATCCCGGGGAATGACCGGACAGATCCCCGGGAATGACCGGACAGATCCCTGGGAATGACCGGACAGATCCCCGGGAATGACCGGACAGATCCCCGGGAATGACCGGACAGAGATCCCGGGGAATGACCGGACAGATCCCTGGGAATGACCGGACAGAGATCCCGGGGAATGACCGGACAGATCCCCGGGAATGACCGGACAGATCCCCGGGAATGACCGGACAGATCCCCGGGAATGACCGGACAGAGAACCCCGGGAATGGGCGGACAGATCTCCGGGAATGACCGGACAGATCCCCGGGAATGACCGGACAGAGATCCCCGGGAATGGGCGGACAGAGAACCCCGGGAATAACCGGGCAGATCCCCGGGAATGACCGGACAGATCCCCGGGAATGACCGGACAGAGAACCCCGGGAGTGGCCGGACAGATCCCCGGGAATGACCGGACAGAGAACCCCGGGAGTGACCGGACAGAGAACCCCGGGAATGGGCGGACAGAGATCCTCGGGAATGACCGGACAGATCCCCGGGAATGACCGGACAGATCCCCGGGAATGACCGGACAGAGAACCCCGGGAATGGGCGGACAGAGATCCCCGGGAGTGGCCGGACACAGAAGCGGCCGGACCGGACACAGAACCGCCCGGACCAGCAGCACCCGAACACCGGCCGGCAGATCTCGGTCACGTGACAGCGGCCGGGCAGGACTCAGGGGCCGGGCGGCTGCTGCGGTTTCTCGCTCCCCATTGGACTGTGTTCATCACGTGACCAAAACGGGCGGGTCAACCGCGGGCATTTCTCGCCTCCCATTGGCCGTGACGCGCCGGGCGGGGCGGGCGCGGTGACGCGATTGGCGGCGGGGCGGGCGCGCGGATGTGGGCGCTGCTGCGGGCGCTGCCGCCGGGCCGCGGGCTCGTGTGGCGGCGGGCGGGCGGCGCCACGGCGGCCGGGGCCGGCTCCGGCGCCTGGGCCATGTCCGAGGGCCCTTCAGCCGCGCGGCCGGCGCGGCGGCCCAAGGACGTGCCCCGGCACGTGTGGGCCCGCGAGCGGCGGCGGAACGCGGGCGCGGGCCTGGCGGGGCCCAACACCGTCTATGTGCAGGTGGTGGCGGCCGGGAGCCGCGACGCGGGGGCCGCCGTGTACGTGTTCTCCGAGTTCAACCGGTGAGTGCGGGGCTGGCAGCGGGGCTCCCCGCCCGGGCCTGCCCTGACGGCCCTTTCTCCTCAGGTATCTGTTCAACTGCGGCGAGGGCACGCAGCGCGCCATGCAGGAGCACAAGTAAGTGAGGCAGCCCGGGGTGAGGGGAGACCTGCCGGGGCTGCACCGGGCCCCGCTCACTCCCGTTTGCCCCGCAGGTTGAAGATCTCCCACCTGGACAGCATCTTCCTCAGCCGCGTGTCCTGGGCCAACGTCGGGGGGCTGCCAGGTGAGTGCAGGCAGCAGCTCTCGGGCGTTTTTGCGAGGTTTTAGAGCTGTTTTAGGCGGTGGTTGTCAGAGGGCTGGGCCGTGCCGGGGCTCTGCGGTGCTTCCAGCTGGCGTGTGGGCTCTGCGACAGTGCAGACACGTGGTGGGACAGGCAGGGCTTGGCTTCGGCTTCCCAAAGTCTCCTGGAGCAAAAGGTGTTGCTGGCAGGGAGCTCTTGGTGGGTTAGGCTGCTCTGAGTGCAAAGGAGCACGGAGAAGTTTGTGGGTGCTGTTGTGCTCAGTGCAGGAAGAGCTTAGGATAGATGGATATTTAATGGATCTTGTCCATTAAAAGTCTGGAAATCTCTAAGAAGAGGAGGAGATTAACAAACTGTTCAGATGCCTTGCTCCAGACTAATTTTATCAAGCTGTGTAGATGTTTTCTTTATCTATAGAGGCAAGTGACTGGTTGAAACTGCCACAAAGCTGAGGCAAAGCTGAATTCAGCTCCTCTCCACCAAGCCCTCCTGGAGAGAGAGGGAACTCTTGGGATCTACCAGTGGTTACTGGAGCTGTGTTGAAGCTGTTTCTCTGCTTGCTCTTAGGTATGATCCTCACTCTGAAGGCCATAGGGCTGCAGAGGTGTGTGTTCCTGGGGCCACCGAAGCTGGTGAGTATGGCAAGGTGCAGAAGGGAGAGCAAACCCTCTGGGAGTTCAAGCTCACCCTGGAACTGGTGGCAAAAGGAGTCTTTGTGCTGCTCTGAATTTGTGTCAGCCTTGAAAACCCAAATCTCTTCAGTTACAGGACAGCAGAAATCTGCTCCTGTCTTGTACTCTCGTATCCTGATCCATCAGCTTTTGGGAGAATGATCTTTGTTCCCCTGTCTGCTTCCTCTCCCTTTTATATTCATAGAAACTCAGTCTCTGAGTCCTGTTTCACGTGGTCCTTGCCAGCCTAATTCTGCATCTGAAGCAGGAATTTGCCACCCTCAGCAAATTGTCGTGGTGCTTTTATTTCCTTGCAGTTTCTGCTGACTAACTGCAGGGCTGGAGGGGGTGGGGACAGTGCCTCCTGCTCTTTCTAAAGGTGCAGTGCCTGCCAGAGGTGTGGGGCACCTGCCCAGAGCTGTGTGAGCTGCTCACATTTGTCTGTCTGGGTGTTTGTCATGGCATTCTTTGTGCCCCCTCCTCATCCTCTCTCTCTTTTCCAGCAAAACTACTTGAAAGCCATTCGCCTCTTCCCTGGGCCCCTCAAAAGGATGGATTTAGGTAGGTGGGGCAGGGATGTGCAGCAAAGGAGCTTGGAATTTTTTTGTTCTATCTCTAGACAAGGTTGCAGTGCCCAGTGACAGCTTTAGGCCTGCTCAAAGGATGTTTTAAACTTTTGTTTTGCTCTGATACACTGTTCAAACCTCTCACGACAGCTCAGGGGCTGCCAGGCTGGCTGATACAAGCTGCATTTGGTTTTGAAACACTGAAAGCAGTTTGATTGTCCAGTCTATCCTGGTGTCATGGGCTGCTCCCTGAAGACGATGGGCTTTTAAAACTTTAATTATTCATCAGGGTTTGCAGTTGGCCAGAGAAAGGGAAGGGGAGCGTCCAGCAGGTTGTGATTAAGAAAGACAAAGACACTTTTCTGATTGGTGTTCTTGAAGAGTGGGAATCTTTGTTGCTCATGGTGGGTTTTGATCTCTCCCCAGCCGTGCAGTTGCACACAGAGCCTGAGTACAAGGATGAGACAATGACTGTCTACCAAATCCCTCTGACAGGTGAGCACAAGGAGGCTTCAAGGAGCACCTCCTGTTTGCCAGCCTGAGTAAGCAGAGATTCATTAATTTGCTTTTCTCAGGAGAAGAAGGATCTCATTTAAATAACCAGACCTGCTGAGTCAGGGCCTTGGCTTGTTCCTTTAGGTGTGGGTGGGTGGAATGACTTGTGAGACATCTCTGGCTTTGGCTTTCTCAGCCAGCTGCATCCTTTCTGCTGGAAACTGTGATACTGAGGGTGCAGCACAGACTTGACAGAGTTTAACATTTGGGGAGAAGGATTTGGGTGAGGGATGGCTCCTGAAATAAATCTGGAGAGTGCAAGTGCAAGCTGGACTGGGGGAAAGATCTCTGTATTCTGATTCTCTGTATTCTGGTGCAGTTTAAATCTGCCATGGAAAAGGGAATGCTGCTCCTGCTTTTCTTTTGTGTTCCCTTGGATTGAGTGGCCTTTGTCTCCCTTTTATTGGTTTTGGGACAGGAAAACCACTGGCTGCTGAAAGTTCATCCCCTCAGAGTCCTGGAGCATCTCCCCAAGGTGGAAATAGCCCTAAAGGGGGCACGGGGCCTGGATCCCCAAGAGCTGCACAGCAAAGCTTGGAGGAGGGAAAACAAAGCCCAAAGAAAACAGGTGAAACACATGGAATGGCCTTTTTAACTTTATTGAGGCAAAGCCAAAGTAAGGATAGGAATTTGTCCTCTGGGGCATTTGTTCTCTGAAGGTGAGGTCTGTAGAGAAGCTCAGCTGGAAGGTGCCATGGAGCAGAAAGTGTTCTGGTACTTTGGAAGTTGACAGAGAACTTAAAAGGCCCAGAAATTAGACATGATTGGTGCTTGGGTGTGGTTAGTCCCTGTAGTAGTTGGCTTCTGATGGGGGTGGGTGCTCCAACCTTTGTAATTTAATTAAAGATGGGTGCTGGGCTGATTATTTTTCAGTCTTGGGCTTTAATTTGGCTTCCTGTGTCTGAAGCCATGGGCTCTCTGGCCTTGATAACATTTTGCTGTTGGGCTCCAAGTTAAGTGGATAATATTCCTGTTCATGCTTTAGCAAATTTTGGCATGTTTTGGTTTTCAGAAAAGTGATGGTGAGTGATGATTTTTAGTAGTTTTGCTTTGTTTTCCAGGTGATGAGCAGAAGCGTGCAAGGAGGCATCCTGATCTGGTGACAGCTTTTCTGTGTAAAGTAAGTTTGGGCACAGGGTCTCTAAACCAACACAGAACAGATGAGAGAATAGAAGAGAGTATTTCAGGGGGAAGGGACATACAGTGATCATCTATAACCACAGGATGGGCTGGGTTGGAAGAGACCTTGAAGATAATCTCACTCCATGCCCCTGTTGGCAGGGACACCTTCCACTAGAGCAGGGTGCTTCAAGCCCCATCCAGCCAGGCCTTGGACACATCCAGTCCAGCTGCCTGGCTGCTTCAGGCTGCCCAAAACTGGAAACATGTTATTAAGGGCATTGTCCATCCATCTCTTAAACACTGTCAGGCTTGAGTCACTGACCACCCTCTGTAAGGAAATGTGTCCTGATGTCATCTTGCTGCAGGGATTTAATTGGAGTCAGCATTTTCAAGCAGAGCTTTGAAGCTCTGATGTGTTTCTGCTTTTCAAGTGTCAGAGTTGCTGCAGCATGAGTAGGAATGTGTAAAAGTGGAGGTGTTTTTTAGAACCCAGCAGTGGTTCTGAGTGTACAGGTTCCATTCTTGTTTAACCCTCAGAGGAGGGCAGGCTGTTGTGCTCGCTTGGCTAAAGAGGGAGCAAGGAGCAGCAGCATGATGCTGGAAAGCAGAGAGTCCAGAAAAGCCTTTTTGGGCTGAATTGGAGCAATGGCTGTGGAACTGGGAAAGGAAAAAAGCTTCCCTTGGTTTGTGAAGAAGCCCTTAAACTGGCAGTACCTGGATCTTGTTTCCTGGCCCTCTTTATTTGGGTGATAATTGTGTTTAACTCTTTGCAGGTTCACCCAAGGAAGGGGAAATTCCTTGCAGCAAAAGCCCAGGAGCTGGGCCTGCCCGTGTGAGTATGAGAGCCCAGCCTGGGGCACGGGGCAGCAGCAGGCACGTGACTGTTGGCAAGCTAAATATTTCTGTGGCCTTGCTCTCAGGGGGACTCCAGCCATCCTTCCCATCATCACAGCCCTCAAAAACGGGGAGAGCGTCACTTTTGAAGGCAAAGAGGTGAGATGTGGCTGTGCTTCTGTTGTGGCTTTGCCACTCTCCCTCCTTCACTGGGCTCCCAGGGGAACAAGTTTCTGTGCAGGATGCTTTGCCTGCCAGTACATCCTGGCACTGTTCCAGCTGCAGGTTGTTGCTGAGTGTGGCGTGCTTGGGGTTGTTGGGGTGGTGATCAGGGAAATGAGCTCCTGTGTGAGGGTGGCTGGGTGTTTGCAGCTTGGCAGAGCTGCTTCATCTCCCCTTGCTAAAGCTGATGCAGGTGTAGCAGTGAGCTCGTGGAGTTAATCCCTGCATTGTTGAAGTCTGGGGATTGAATGCCTGTGTAGCCATCACTCCCTCCTTACCCTGTTTGCACCTCTGACACCAAAAGAAACTCAGCTGTTGTTGGGTGCAGAGTCTGGGTCTCTCAAACACTGCAGGAAAGGCAAAGCCAGCTCTGGCCATGGCCCAGGTGATGTGCAAGTGAAGATCCTGACCTGGGAGACAGGATCAGCACACCTTTGTGTCACAGGAGTTTATAAAGCTTTTTTTTTTTCCCTTGCACATGCTTTTGCTACCATCTGAGTCTGCCATGGGAACCTAGAAACTGCTGAAATTCCCCTCCTTGGGTTAGGTTGTGGTTTCTCTGAGGCCAGGGTTGGGATTTGCTGTTACACACATTTGAATTTTGCTGTGTGATGAGAGCAGAAATGGCCCAAGAGCTGCCCTGGCTGGGTGTCCTGAGCATTGGGAGGGGCTGCTGGGCTCTGTCTGACCCAAGGAATCAGACACAGAGGTGCAGGAAGGGCTGTGTGTCCAGGCTGGCTGTGGTGTGACCACTGTGTGTCTGCCTGCAGCTCTTTCCTGAGGAGCTGTGCACCCCCACCGACCCTGGCCCAGTGTTCCTCGTGCTGGAGTGTCCTCATGAGGGCTTTGTGGATGCTGTCTGCCAAAACGAGACCTTCCAAAGGTGGGGCTGGGGCACCTGCAGTGTTTGGGGAGGGACACCTGTGCTGAGTTTTGCACTTGTTCTGGTCTAGCTGTGCTGTTACTCATGGCTGATGTCTGAGCTCTTTGGCACTGTTAAGATGCAAAAAAGGATTGGTGGTGCATTTTGAGGCTTTTAGGAAAGGCAGGACCTGTGGGGTTCTGTGACTGCCATGGGCCTGTTTTCCCTCAGGGACCTGCAGAGCAGGAATGTGCTCTGGTGTCTGCCTGGGGAGCAGTGGAGCCTGCTGGCTTCCCTGGCTGCTGGAAGCCTGGACTGCACATAACAACTCTGTAGGGATTGTGCAGGAGCATTTGGGCTCCTGGAGGCTCTGCAGATGATGTTGCTGATGGAGGAGAGGAACTCTCCTGTGGGGGACAGTGGAGGTGTCAGCAGATGGTGGCCTGAGCCTTGGGTGATGCAGAGCTTGGAGCTCCTTGGGGGAGCCCTGGGGCCTCTCTGGTGGCACCAAAGTGGGAGAAGGGAAGGGATGCCAAGGACATGGACTGGAGCAGAGATGTTCTTTCTGTTTGAATGTGTCCCAGGTACCAGGAGGGAGTTCCTGAGCACCAGGTGGCCTTGGTTATCCACATGACCCCCGAGTCGGTGCTTCGGGACGGCCGCTACCAGCAGTGGATGCAGAGGTTCGTGCTCCTGGGCTCCCTGTTTCTCTGGGCAGCAGCCTGTTCTGGGCATGCACAAAGTAAAAAGAGCTCTAAAAAGAGGGCTCTGCTGGCTCAGGTGGTATTTTTAGCTCAGGTGTGCACCTGTGCCCAGCTGTAACGTGAGGCTGAAGCTGTTGAGCGTTATTGTCCTCTGACAGATTTGGGCCTGGGACTCAGCACTTGGTGCTCAATGAAAACTCCTCTGCTGTGCACAACCCACGCAGTTACAAGATCCAAACTCAGCTGAACCTCATCCACCCAGAGATCTTCCCTCTGCTCACCACCTACCAGAGCAAGGTAATCCACAGCTTGCCCCCTCTGCCTGGTGCCCTCAGCAAAGGCTGTGTCTCACGTCACCCTCCTGCCACAGGAAGCAGAGGCTGTGTGCCCTGTGCCCATCGTGCGAGGGGAGTGCCTCCTGAAATACCATCTCAGGCCACAGCAGGAGTGGCAGAGGTCAGTGGGAATCTTTTTCTTCCCAGGGTTTGGGTGTTGGCTTGAAGCAGCTTTTTGGTGAGGGAGAGCACTGTGTCAGGATCCCCTGCAGATCCTTTCTGGTGGCTGTGCTGGGGGAGCTTTTCAGGGCTGTGTCCCTGGCCCTGAAAGTCTCAGACAAGGTGTGGCACGTGGAGGAGAGAACTACTGGAAACAACACCTGGCCAGTGCTTTGGAGTGTTGTTTCTGTCCATTGCTCCTGTAACCTTGTGGTGCTTTGCTTTGCTCTGTACCCAGCTGTGCCTGTGGCACAGCAGATGGGGACACAGACAGAGTTTTTGGGGGAGCCCAGGGAGAGTCTCACCTTTTGAAGACCTAGAAACTCTGACATTAGAGCTGAAAGCTCCAGGTGGTTAAACAGGAGCTGGCTTTGCTCCTGGTGGGCAAATGGGTGAAGCTGCTCAGGGAACCTTAAGGGCAAGGGGATCTCAGCCACCATGGCTCAGATCTCTGGCTTTGTTGGGCACAACAGGAGAACACAGGTGCCAAGCAGAGTTTAAGTTTCTTTGTTAAGGTGTCTGAAGGCCTGTGGTGCTGTACATGCTCTGAAGCAGGCCCAGGACACAAGTTTCTTACACTTCTCAGCGATGCCTGGATCCCTTTAGGTGGCTGCTCCTCTTCCTTGTGCTGCCTTGCAGTGCCCTCTAGTGCCTGGCAGTTCTGGATGGGATGAAAAGCTATCACAGGAGCTTCTCCACTTTAGTGGAATGATCATTTCTGTGCCTGGCTCAGCCCAACCAGGCCTTTTTGGCACACATCACACTCGTGGATGTGTCTTATGGAGAGAGCAAAATGGTTTGTCTCCTTGTAAGGCTGTTTTGTCACAGGAATTGAGCACTCTGCTCTGAAAAGGGCTGTTTCAGTCCCTGCCTTGGCCCATGCTGATAGGTGCCTGTTCTTGCAGAGATGCTGTGACTGTCTGTGATCCTGACGTGTTTGTTAGTGAAGCCTTGGATCTCCCTGACTTCCAGACCCGTGTGAAGGAGTGCAAAGAGAGCCTGCCTGCTGTACCAGGTACAGATCAGCAGCTTGGCTCGCATCAGTGTGGAGGAAAATAGAAGCTCTTGGTGACTCAGTGCTTCAGATGAAGTTGTGAAGTGGTGGGGCTTGTTCTTCCTTCCCTTGTAAACCTGCTGCTGAGGGGGGCAGAAATGACTGTGCTGGCCTTGTTGCCTCTACTGGGCTGGTGAATTAGATGGTGTCTGACTGGGCAGTGTGTGAATAACATCTGCCTACAAATCCTTGTTGTCTGTTTTCACTAGGAAATGTGCCTGCTTATCCTGAAATCGTGTTCTTGGGAACAGGATCTGCAATTCCAATGAAAATCCGCAACGTCAGTTCCACGCTGGTGAACACCAGGTAAACCCCAGTGCTCTCTGACCTCTGCCTTCCAGCCCAAAAGATCCTCCTCCCTTCATGGCCCTGCTCTCAGAGCTCTTAGAGTGGCTGCTATAAACATCTCTGTCACCTCTCACCAGTGCTACCCGCTCCCTGCTCCTGGACTGTGGGGAAGGAACCTTTGGGCAGCTCTGCCGCCACTACGGAGAGCAAGTTGACCAAGTGCTGTGTAACCTGGTGGCTGTGTTTGTGTCCCACATGCACACGGATCATCACTCGGTGGGTGCAGGGCCTGGGAAAGGGGAAGGGGCTCCGTGCAGCTCTGCTCTGAACCTTGGGACTCAGCTGTAACTCCAGCTGATGAATGTGGGCTGCCCTTCTGTGTGTTCATTCCCCAGGCTCTGCTGAATCTCTCTGTGTTTCTGATCCCTTCTCCCTCCTTTGTTCTGGCTCTGGGCTTGCTGAGCTGTGGTGGCTCTGTTGCCACCAACTCCCCAGGCACTGCTGACTGCCCTTGGTGTCTCCTGTGTTCCCTTTGCAGGGGCTGGTGAATATCCTGATGGAGCGGCGCAGAGCTTTTGTAAGTAGTTTCTCTGCTCCTGAACGTGGCTTGGGGTGAGGGGAGGGGAATTCAGAGCAGTGGACAAGCACCAGCCTTTCCCTAGCATTTCTTCTCTCTGGTTTGGTCTGCACCTAGTACTGATTTTTCCCCCCCTACCTTTGTTTTTGCAGGCAGCCCTCGGTCAGGCTTTCAGCCCTCTGTTTCTGGTAGCACCTGAGCAGATCATGCCTTGGCTGCACGAGTACCACAACCACTGTGAGGAGATCCTTGGAGACATCCAGTGAGTGTTCTGTGTGGAGAAATGTCTTTATTCAAGGCAAACCCCTGTCATCCATTCCTCCATCCCTTTGTTGGAGGTGGCTCTGACTCCTTCCACTGCCTGTAGAACAAGGATTTGCAGTTTGCAGAGGGCAGGGTAGGGTTTGGTACTCAGCTGTGCTGCTCAGTAGAGGCTTACCTGCAGGCTTCCCTGGGAATGGGCAAGTAGAAGAAAGGGCATTTGATGAGTGACTTGGGGCACCAATGAAAGCAAGAGGTAATACAGGTCACTAAGGCACTGAACTGAGACTGAGAAACAGGAGAAATCTGCTGCTTGGAAGAGATGAGGTTTTATTTTGTACCTGTCCTTCATTATCTCCTCTTCCCTCTCTCACAGAATGATTCCTTCTCAGTGTCTTGTCAAAGGCTGTGAGAACATCAGACCCAAAGCCAAGGAGTTGGTGAGCTCTCTGTTAGAGAGCTACAATCTGGCTGAGGTGAGTTCCTGAGCTGGGGGCTCTGTGGCTGCAGGGGGCCTAGACTCTAACACTTGTATCCTTGCTCAGTTTCAGACCTGTGAAGTCCAACACTGTAAAAATGCTTTTGCATGCTCAGTGATCCACAAGTCTGGCTGGAAAGTTGTTTATTCTGGTGACACAATGCCCTGCATGGCCTTAGTGCAAATGGGTAGGTAACAAAACCCTCTGCTTGAAGAAACTCTTGGAGAAAGGTCTCCATCTGTCAGTATCCAAAGTGGGCACTCTCAAACTCTCACCCTTGGGTGCTGTGTCTGCCACACAGCCAGGGACTGAGGAGGGACAGGAGGGCTCCTGTGGGCAGCTGGGCTGGTCAGCCTTCAGCTGAAGATTGAATGTGTGATTGTTTGCACAGGTAAAAATGCCAACCTGCTGATCCACGAAGCCACGCTGGAAGATGGGATGGAAAAAGAAGCTATAGAGAAAACCCACAGGTGGGCTGTGTTCTGCTGTGTTAGGGAGGGAAAGGTGCACAGTCCTTGGAGCTGCTGGGGAAGGGTCCAAGTCCTGTTAAAGGTTCTGGTGTGCAGAGAACTCTTCAACACCAAAGGTGGTGTGTTGGCCATTGCAGCAGCTCTGAAACCAGCACAGCTCCTCTCAACAGCCCCAAAAGAAACAGGGAAAGCTTTCAAGCAGACACTGGTAACTACAAATAGGCCAGCCCAAGGGAAAGACCCTCTGCATGGTTACACTTTGGGACTAAGCTCAGGGGGTAGAAGAGTTGAGTTACCCCCACAGCTCGGTGAGAGCATTGCAGCCAGGGATTCCATGTGCTGCCCCCAGCAAACCTGGGAGAACAAGAGCAGCTGCTCAGGATTCCCTGCAAGTCACAGTACAAGAGCTGGGCCTGTTGGCACCCCTGGGACACGTGCCTTGTCCCCAGGCTGTGGAGTTCTTCATTGCAAGGCTCCAACAATTACAGCTGCATTCCTGCACTCAGGGTTGTGTGGAAGTCAGAGAATTGCCACCAGTGCAGGCTGCCCGAGGGAGAGGGGCCTGTGCCCGTGAGGTCACTTGGTGTGGCGTGACCCTGGGTGCAGAGCAGCAGTGCCTGCCAGCCTGGCTGTGACCAGGGCCTGTTCCTTTGGCAGCACGACCTCCCAGGCCATCCAGACTGGGATGAAGATGAATGCAGAGTTCATCATGCTCAATCACTTCAGCCAGAGGTACGCCAAGATCCCGCTGTTCAGCGAAGACTTCAGCGAGAAGGTCGGCATTGCCTTTGACCACATGAGGGTAAGTTGGGAGCTTGGGGCCTGGGAGCAGTGTTGGTGTTATTTTGGGGTGGCTGCTCATGAATTAAATGCTCCTCTTGTGCTGTATCAATACTCCCATCTCCTGAGGAGCAGCCTCTGAAACAGCTCCTTTAACTGCTGGCAGCAGATACCCTGTGCCACCCTTTCCCCACAGTGATGTGAGACAGCTGCTGATGGCCCTCGAGTCCAGCTCTCAACACACTGGGTACTTGCCTCGTGTGACCTCAAGTGCTTGCTGCTCCCAGCCTAAAAACCCAATTTTGCTTCCATTCCCATCCCAACCCATGAGCTGCTCCAATGCCTTTCTGTAGCAGACACCTGGGAGACAAAAGCTGGCTGAAGGCACTCGTGGCAGCGCGGGCAGCTCACTGACAGTCACAATCTGTACTGGCCCAGAGCATTTCTGTGAATTAAACATCAATAACTCATTGGGGTCAGGGCTGTTGGGTGCAGGTGCTGCAGACAGGGAAGGGCAATGCCCTGCTGCCTGCACAGGCCAGAGGCAGGAGGGAGCAAGGAAATCAAACAGCAGTTCTGCCCCAGGAGCTCCTGTGCTCGTGTTCCAGGTCCGTTTTGGTGACTTCCCGGCCATCCCGAAGCTGATCCCGCCCCTGAAGGCTTTGTTTGCAGACGACATCGTGGAGATGGAGGAGAGGAAGGAGAAGCGGGAGCTGCGGCTGCTGAAGGAGACTGCCCTGGTGCTGGACAAACTGACCAGAGGGGACAGCACGGAAGCAGCCCGCCAGAAAAGGAAACAGGCCAAACAGAACCATCAGGAACTGCCAGACAAGAAGCTTAAAACAGCCAACTGAGAGAGGGACAAAGCTGGGAGTGCTCTGCTCTGAGGGAGGAGCCTGGCTCTGCGCAGGCCTGGGCAGCGCGCGGTGCCGCCGGCGCCATGGCAGCGGGGCCGGCCTGGGCACCTGGGTTTGCTTGGCCATGGTGGATCTCCCTGGGCTGCTGCAGCTCCAGAGGGTTTGTCAGCAGCACTGGTCCTCGTGGAGACAGGGTCTGCCCACATAGCTCCTGTTCTGGGGGCTCACCAGGCCATGGGGCGGTTTTAATTTTAACCCAAAAATTCTTCTCTCGGAACTGTTTTAATCTGGGGGTTTGTACTACGAGGTATTGGTAATGTAACAGCAGCAGGTGTGAGCTTTGCAAGAAATCAGGTGTGAGAGGCTCTGGAAGGGCCATGGGTTTGACAGAAGGTGAGTTTGTCTCTCACCAAGGGAGGCATAACCAGCTGTCAGAACCCAGGTGATAGGAGGAAAATTACCAGTAAAATGGGACCCAATTGTAGGGTTTTAGGTAAAATTAGGGGTGAGAATACATCTGTACATCAGTGTTCCTATTTTATTCTGGTTTTCTCTGCTGTTTTTTTTTTTTTTTTGTTTCAAAAGATCAGTTTTCCAAACCCTTTATTTAGAATCTGAATAAACCACTTGCCATCCTCCAGAAAACTGTGTTGTGTCTGAATCACTTAATGAGGAAATAAAAACTTGGATTTCTCTGGTGGACAACCTTGGCTGGCTGATTCAGCACTGGGGTAAAGACCCAAGATCTTGCCCATGGGGTCTGGGTGGTGCTGGGGCCTCATGGCTGTGCCTGTCCTTGAGCAGATTCTAGTTCTGGCTGCAGGGGGCAGGAAAGCTGGCACAGCAGGCAGAGAGGGGGGGGAGCTCTGTGCTGAAGAGTTTTTCTGAGGCTTTTTGTGGCTCAGCTTTGCTTCTTCCCTTGCCACTGCTGTCACCACAGGTGTTTGGAAGTAGGGGGCAATTCTGTGCTGCTTCAATTAAGGAGCTCATTTTTGGAGGCAACTTGAAGACACCCAGGCCCTGCTCAGGGGAGGATACTTGCACACAAGTCTTCAGACTTCAAGTTTATGGGAAATAAGGGACAAACTGTCAGCAAAGCATCTTTTGTTGATGAGCTGCACTTTAGTGTTATGCTTGTCTAAAGCAGAGACTGGAGAATTGACACATCTGTCTCCAGCAAAGCTCTGCTGGGCTTGCATGAATAACAGGGGACTGGGGAAAAACAAAATGTTCCTGGAACCAGGTGGAGGTGGGAGCGGGCTGGGGTGCCCAGGGGAGGACCTGGTTACTGCTGGGGTGACACGAGCCCCTCTGGGACGGCACAGCATCCGTGTGCTGCTTTTCCTGGAATTCAAGAAGGATCTTTCATCTGGAAAACAATGAACTGCTTCTCACAGAGGGGAAACGCACCCAAGTTTCAGCTTCAGGTGCTTGATGCAGGTACACCGGTGTCGGGAACAGCACGAGGGGCTGAGGGACAGGGGCTGCCTGTGCCCCACGTGGAGAAACCCCCGCGGTTGCTTCTGAGGATGAGAGAAACGAGCCGGAGCCAGCAGCAGCAGGAGGGAGGCGGCAGCGCTGGCACCGCCCTCGCATCCCGACGGGACGCGGCAGCGTTGTCCCCCGGGCAACGGCGGCTGCTGCTGGCAAACACTGTCCGGAGCCGGGCGGATGGAGGCCGAGGGGGTTCCCGGGCCGGAGGGGCTGGAGGAGCCCCCGGGGGAGCCCCGGGAGGATGCTCGGGAGGAGCGGAGCGCGGCGCGGCTGGCGCGGGGCGCGGCGCGGGCGCTGGCGGTGCCCCCGGAGCGCTGGGCGGGCGCTGCGGCGGGGCCGGAGCTCAGCGGCTTCGTGCGGGGAGCGGCGGGACCCGCTCTGCTGGCCTGGAAGGGTCCGGCCGGGGAGCTGGGGTTGTGCCCAGGGCCGCCCCCGCCGCCCCCCAATGCCACCAAAGCGATTTTCTTCCTCCGCCAGCCCGGAGCCGGTGCCGGTCCCGCCGAGCTGCTGTGCGGGGATCTGCCCGCTGAGCCGCTGCCGCACTTCGCCGCGCTGGTGGAGGAGGTAAGGGGGGGAAAGGCGGCGCCGGGGTTTGTCCTAAATCCTGAGCCGTGTGAGGGATGATCCACCTCGCACAATCACGGGATGTGCTCCTGAGAGTGAGAAGCTGTGCTTGTCCCATCCTTGAAAGTCTCCAAGGGCAGGGTGGATGAGGCTTGGAGCAACCTGGGATGGTGGAAAGTGTCCCTGCCCGTGGCAGGGGGTGGAACGAGATGAGCTTTAAGGTCCCTTCCAACCCAAACCATTCAGTGGTTCTAGGATAGTTGGTGCTGCCTGGCACAGCTCAGACACGTCTGGTCCAAGCCCGTTGCCCAGGGCCATGTCCAGGTGACTTTTCAGTATCCCTACACATGGAGACTCCCCAGCCTCCCTGGGCTGCCTGTGCCAGCCCTCACCAGCCAAGGGTTTTTCCAGAAGAGCTTCCTGTGTTGGAGTGCTCAGTCACCTCAGGTGAGCTGATGTTTTCCCAACCAGACCTTGGAGAAGTTCCATCAGGCGCCCAGTTGTCATTTTAACAATCCAAAGAATGCAGACAGCTGATTTGACTGGTTATGGCATTACTCTCGTTAGCAGTCCGTGTGATTTGAGTGATGGAGACAAAGCCTGCTGCTATTGCAGCTGAAGCTGTGGAAGGTGAACTCTGTGTGCCCTGGGGTTGTTTCCCCCTTCCCATGGCTCCCTGGACGTGGTGGTTGCTGCTGCTGGACCCCTTGCTGCAAAGAGTTTTCAGCGCCCTGCTTGTTCCTTTTCGATTCTGTGCCTGTTTGTGGCTGGTTTTAGACCTTTATCCTCCCCCAAGCCTGGCCACAAAAAGGCTGCTCATCACCAGGGGCAACCTGGCTGTGGTCCCAGAGGAAGCTGACAGACACTGTTGCTGTCCCAGCCATGAGCAGCTCAGGTCCAGGCAAGCCCAGCCCAGAGTCCCCAGCTGCTGGTCAGTGCAGACACTGGAACTTCCACTGGCAGAGGCAGGAACCACGTTTAGTGGGCTGCAGCTTTGGCAGATAACCCAGAAGGTGGCTGTGCTGTAGATGCCAGGAGGTACCAGAGAACCTTCCCCCTGTGCAGGGACAGCCCCTGGGCTCAGCCCAGCCCTGCAGGGAACTGCTTGGGACAGGGATGAACAAGGGGCTCCAGGCTTGCCCAAGCCAGGACCTCAGAGCTCAGTGGCCAGTCCATCCACAGCACTTTTTGTCATGGAATCATCAGATCACAGAAGGTTTTGTGTTGGAAAGGAACCTTAAAACCCATCCAGTGCCAGCCTCTGCCGTGGGCAGGGACACCTCCCACTGTCCCAGGCTGCTCCAAGCCCCAGTGTCCAGCCTGGCCTGGGACACTTCCAACCACAGCTTCTCTGGGCACCCTGTGCCAGGCCCTCCCCACCCTCACAGGGAACAATTTCTTCCTAAATCAAGCCTAAATCTGCCCTCCTCCAGCTCTCCTCCACTGCTCTTCCATGACTCCTGCTGCAGGTGCTCGTGCCCATCCTGACAAACAGGAAGAACCATCAGGGCTGGCCACGAGTGGTGTCACAAGACATCATCCACCACGTCCACAGCCTGAAGAGCACTGTCCTCAAGGTTGTTGGCCAAGTGAAGGGCCAGACCTTGCTGCCTCTTCCAGCTGGCTCAGAGGGAATCGAGAACATTGACCCTAAAGATGAGAAATTGTGAGTTACCAGCCCTTGCTCTCCACTGGGTTTGCTGCTGCTGCTGCTTGTGCTGCATCTTTTGGGGATCCTCCCTGTCCTCTGCAGCTCATCAGGCTGCCAGGGAGGGGTATTTTGCTCTCTCTCTCTAGTTCATGGGCTCTGTCTTTGGGGACTGTGCAATGATAGAAGCAGGAAAAGCTCAGGAAGTGGAAGGGGATGTGGGCATGCAGGGAACAATGAACTGCTTGGATTGCTGAGGGAAAACTCCAAACTCTGCAGTCAGGTTGCTCCAAGCCCTGTCCAACCTGGATTTAGACACTTCCAGGGATCCAGGGGTAGCCACAGCTTCTCTGGGCACCCTGTGCCAGGGCCTGCCCACCCTCAGAGGGAACAACTCCTTCCCAATATCTAATTTACACCCACTCTCAGTTTAAAACCATTCCTCCTTGTCTCTTAACTGCCCTTATAAATAGTCTCCCTTAGGGATTGGATTGTTTTGTGGGTTTGGAACATCAGTCTGGGCTGTGACTGTAAAACCCAGCTGCCCATTGAGGTGGATCCAGCTGAGCAATGCACACGGACAGGTGGAAGGCCAAGTGACCCCTGTGCTCTGTTTCCTGCAGCTCGGGGCTGATCAGTAAATCCCTGGTGCACTCCACCGAGTCAGCCATCATCGACTGGAGCCAGCAGATCCACAGGGTGCTGAAGAAAGAGTCCTCAGAGCCTCTCCTGCAAGGCACCAACCCCACCCCGAAGGTGGAGCTGGAGTTCTGGCAGAGCAGGTGCTGGGGGGAGCTGGTGCTGCTGCTTTGGGTGCAGGGGATGCTGCTGCTGGGGGCCAAGAGCAGCTGCTCGAGGTCCTGCAGAGACCTGAACCCAAAAGTATTGCTCCCAGACACAAAATAATGCTGATCCCTGCGTGCCTGCAGGTGGCTTTGGCTTGGCCCCACCACAGTTCAGGGTGGGAGGAGGGAATTTTTATTGGAAATGCTGTTTCCATCTCTGTTCCCTAGGAAGCAGCCCCAGAGGAGAGCTGGTGGGCACTCTCCATGCTGTCAGCTGGCTGCTGCTGGTGCCAGAGGGGGGTGAGGTGAGGCAGGGAGTGGAATTTCACCTGCCCTTTGTGCTGTGCTGGCTCAGGCTGGCAGGAGACAGAGCCCTGCAGAGCTGTCAGCAGTGGCTGCAGGAACAGCACCTGGCTCCTTCTGGCACAGCAGAGCTGCTCTCAGCTGGACCTGGCACCAGCTGTGTCCTGTAGGACTGGTCCCATTTCCTGCCACCACTGGGCTCAGTCCTTGTGGAACTGCAGAAAAACCTCAGTTGTGAGCCCTTTCCTTTCCTTTCCTTTCCTTTCCTTTCCTTTCCTTTCCTTTCCTTTCCTTTCCTTTCCTTTCCTTTCCTTTCCTTTCCTTTCCTTTCCTTTCCTTTCCTTTCCTTTCCTTTCCTTTCCTTTCCTTTCCTTTCCTTTCCTTTCCTTCCCTTCCCTTCCCTTCCCTTCCCTTCCCTTCCCTTCCCTTCCCTTCCCTTCCCTTCCCTTCCCTTCCCTTCCCTTCCCTTCCCTTCCCTTCCCTTCCCACACAGGAGTCACAGTTTCGTGTTTGGACTCAGAGTTTATTAATTCTTGTCAATGTACAGCCTCATGAGTTGTGAGCTCTGACTAGCAAGGCAGAAAATGGAGCACCTCTAACTCTTTCTGAGGTTATTTAAGCATTATTTACCCAATAATGAGGTGACACCTATATTATTTATACTTTTAACCCAATAACTGACCACCCAAGGTCTGCAATGCAAACTTCTTTCACCCAATTAGAAAAAAAAAAACACCCGAAACCAAGAAGAAGAAGGTGAAGAAGAGGGACTTAGACAATGCCCTAAATCCTCCATCTTGCCCCATATATATAACTATATATTAAAACCTTAAATTCTAAGTTTTTCACCCTGTGAGATCACACAATGCCACTCAAACTCCACAACCCCAGTGCTGTCACTCAAGCCTGTTCCACGGCCTCAGGTCAGATGTGGCTCTTGCTTGAGGGTCAGTGCCTGCCAGCAGGGAAAGGCTGAAATTCTCAGCCTCCAGGGTTCCCCAGGGCAGACAGGGCTTGGGGGGCAGAGCTGCTGCTGCCCCAGCTGGGCTGCTAACGTGTGCTGGCTGCTGCAGGTGTGCTGACCTGGGAGGCATTCACAGCCAGCTGACATCCAGGAGGGTCAGCAACATGCTGGAGGTGCTGGAGAGAGTGCAGAGCATCTATGTGCCAGCCTTCCAGAACCTGCTGGTGGACGTGGAGGCAGGTGAGAAACTGGGGCAGCTTCAGCCCCAGCTTCAGTTTACAGAAGAGTGACTTTGTTTACTGTTTCAAATCCTTGGGAAAGAATTTAAGAAAAAATCCAAACATAGCAAACAGTAACTACACAGCCCAGTGGATCTCACCCCTCCTCCCCTCTCCTCCCCACAGCTCTGAGTGAAGCTCAGGACATCGACCTGCACCTGGCAGCCCTCCAGCAGCCCCTGAAGGCCATCGAGGCTGTTGAGTTCAGCAGGGTGAAGCCTCTCCTGGTCCCTGTGCTGCACACGGTGTGCTGGGTGTGGGCCACCTGCAGGCACTACAGCGTGCCCCTGCGGGTGGTGGTGCTGCTCCAGGAGATCTGCAACCTCCTCATCCAGCAGGTGTGTGCCTGTGGCACCCGGCTTTGCCACAGGAGGGGTTTTATCAAAGCCTCTTCTTGATGCTGTTCAAGGTTAACAACGACAGACTCCGAGGTCAGAAGGCTGAAATGACTCCAATCTTTATTACTTGGGAATTTCTTCCCTTTATGCTGTTTTACAAAGAGCCACCCAAAGGGGTGGAAGAAAGACAAACTTCTTCAACTACATTGGTCAAGTCAGAGGGACATCAAGGAGAAGTCCCTCCTAGGGAAAGGAATGCAAAATATAGGATACAGTTAGGAAAACGTGGATTTTGTTGGCAGAGAAAGAGTTTCAGAGAACTCAAACATCACAGCACCAGGGCTACATCTTCTGTCTTTCTGTCTCCTGTCCTTCCTTGGGAAGGGATTCTGAGCTCCAGAGGAAGGGTCAGTGCAGGTTTGTTTGCTGTGACAGCAGAAGTGACAGCCCTGGTGTGATCTGGCTCTTCCAGGCCGTGGTGTACCTGTCTCCAGAAGACCTTCTGAAAGGAGAGGTGGAGGAGAGCCTGGGCAAGGTGCAAACGGTGTTTGACATCCTGAGTGCCTTCAAAGAGGCCTTTGAGGAGAGAAAGGAAAACCTGCACGTGTATTATGAGCCAGGCCAGCGAGTGAGGAGGTGGGATTTCCACAGCAGGCTGGTGTTTGCAAGGCTGGACAGCTTCCTGCAGAGGCTGCAGCTGGTGAAGGTGAGGCTCTGGGGCTGTGAGGGGGTTGGGGAGCTCCATAGCTGTGGTCTCCCCTGCTGGCATCTTCCCTCCCTGATGCCAGGGGATGGGGCCACCCTCTGTGCCCTGTGTTCCCCCTGACATCACTGCCAGGACCTTGTTTGCTCAGGTCCTGCTCAGTGCAGGTGCCAGGTTTGCTGCTGTGTCCTTCTGCTCGGGCTGGTGGGTGTGTCAGTGCTCCCAGGAGTGCTCTGGGATTTCTTGTGCTCTTGTTGGGACAAGGGGTTGGGGGTTTTGGGGCTGTGAATAAACCAGGAAAAGCTCCCAGGCTTCCTGTGGCCCTCAGGGACACTCTGGAGCTGAGCATCTCCTGACTTGGACAGGGGCCCTGGGGAGGAGCAGGGACACACTCCACATTCCTCACCAGGTCAGCCCAGTGGTGTCCCCACCTGGGGGGCTGTGGGGTTGTCCTGGGTTCACACAGCTTGGCTTTCAGGTAAAGAGGAAACAGCTCTCTGTGAGGACCTTGGAATTTCCTTTGGAAAGGGCAGGGGACCTGTCAGGGGCCAATTTTTAGATGCCAGCATCCCTCAGCCCCCAGCATGGCTGAGGCTCCCTGGGTACCAGTAACACACTGAGTACCAGTTACACAAACACTGCACTCACCTGTGAATAGCTGTTACACACCGAGTAGCTGTTGCACACACACTGTGAGCTCTGCTGTGGTGAGCAACTCACTGCACCTGCTGGTCCCAGCTCTCTGAGGTGAGTCTCTGTTTCTGGGTGGCCTGTTCCCAGCTGTGGGCTCAGGTGGGCACTGCACAGGCTGCTTTTGCCTGTCCAAAGCAAGGTCTGGGTGGCTTTTCTCCCTCTCTGCACTGGAGCAGAAGTTTTCCTGGTTTTACCCCCCTGTGTGACTCTGCCCATTCCTTAAGGAGCTGCGTTGAAAGCTACAGTTGGATGGATTTTAAAACTACTCAGAATCCTAGCATCACAGGGTGGTTTGGGTTGGAAGGGACCTTCAGGATCACCCTGATGCCAGCCTGAGCACCCTGGCTGAGCCTGGGAGCTCCTCTGGCCCAGGAGCAAGCACGGCTCTGTGCTGTGCTGGCTGCTGGCAAATGCTGGTGGCTGAAGCTGTGTGTGCCTCCTCTGGCCCTGCAGGCTCTCCTGACCACGGCCCTGGACCTGACCCAGCTGGAGAAGATCGAGCTTGGGGGGATGAAGGGGAAGGCCCTGGGCCAGCAGGTGCTGCAGCTGCATGAGGAGTTCCAGGAGGGGTTCCAGGTGTTCTCAGAGCGAGCCTACGACTGCCTGGACCTGGCCAACGTGGTAGGTTGGGATATGTGGGAATGCCAACCTCCCAAACATCCTGCTTTCCAGAGAGCAGCTCCCTCTGCAGCTGGTCCCTCCCTCCCTTTGCTGTGATCTGATTGTCACTGTGGGGAACAGGGAGCTGCTGGCCTGTCCTGCAGACACTTGTGAGTTCCTGCAGCTCCATCTCTCAGAATCAGGGAGTGAACCAGGCTGGGAAAGACCTTTGAGGTCATCAGGCTGTGACCTAACACCTCCACATCAACTAAACCCTGGCACTGAGTGCCACATCCAGCCCTTTTATAAACAAGTCCAGGAGCAGAGGCTCCAGCCCCTCCCTGGGCAGGTGATTCCAGAGCCCAGTCACTCTTTCAGTGAGGAATTTTTTTCTGGATATCTAGAGGAACCTAAAGTTCCCCTGGCACAGCTTGAGTCTAGCACACCTTGCTTGGTTCAGCGAGTGCTTCTGTGGGTTTTTGGGGTGGTGGTGTGGTCTTCAGAGTTGAGAGAGTGTGGAAATAACCTCCAGGCTGAAGTTAGCACTTGTTAGACTGTGGGTCCATCCTGGAGGGCCATGGGAACGGGACAGAAGTGTCCTTGATTCACAACACCCAGAGGGGTGTTTTAGTTCCTGGTGAATAAGAACAGGGAATATCCCTGGGATGGGAGGTGGCAGGCACTTCCCCAGTGCCCTCTGACAGCTCAGGACTTGCTGCTCCCTGCCCACAGGAGTTTGAGCAGGATGCCTTGGCCTTCCAGCAGAAGGTGGAGGACCTTGACCACCGGCTGGGCACCGTGTTCAGCCAGGCCTTCAGTGATGCCCCAGGCCTGGAGCACCTCTTCAAGGTCTGGCTGTCCCCTCCCTCCTGTGTCCCTGAGCCCCAAGGAGAGGCCAGGCAGTGCTGGAGCTGCTGGGACAGCAGCACTGTGGGGTTGGGCTTGGGTGGGTGTCCTGGTTTGGAAATCTGCCAGGGAAAGCTGGAGTTTCCCTTAGAATGGGGAATGTAAACCCCTCAGAAAGCAAATGGTATTTTCTGGAAAGAAAAACAAAAAAATCAGTATAATTGTAAAAAAAGACTGTAGAAAATGATGAGGGACAGCATTTATCTCTGAGTTGCTGTGGTTTGGTTGTTTTTTTAAATAGCAAATGTTGAAGCCATTTGGAAGAATGGCTGTTATGGTTCACCCACAGAGAAGGTCTGAGCACTTCTGTGACAAAGGCATCCTTTGTGATAAGGTTTAGTGGTGGGATTCAGTCAGAGGTGATCCTGGAGTTCTTTTCAAACCTTAATGATTCCATGAAAGTCAGGAACTACTTGGGAAAGCAGAGGGTGGAAAACCTTCCCTCTGACAGAATGTCCATCAGTGCAGACCTTTCAGTTCCTGAGGAAGACAAAGCTCAGTGAGGAAAATCCCAGTGGGGCTTTGTGCAGGAGTGTGACTTTTTATTTTATTTTTTTTTTCTCCTGTTTTTTTCCCTGCCCAGCTGCTGGCCATGTTCCAGAACCTTCTGCAGCGCCCTGTGTTGGCTGCAGTTGCTGCTGCCAAGGTCCCTGTCCTGCTCAGCATGTTCAACACTGCCCTGGACCAGGCCAGGCTCACCTTCAGCAGCCACACCCAGGCAGGGCTGCAGCTCGGTGGGTGCCCTGAGAGGAGGAAAACTGATTTCACAGGAGACTGGATTTAAACTGGTTTATTGGGAGGGAGGGGGAGTGGGGAGAAATAATTTGCTTTTGCTCAGGAAGCCAGGATTTCCCAAATTGCAAAGGGTTTTGGCTTCTGGGAAGAGAAGTGCCTGGGAATGCTCATGAGAGCAATGCCAATATCCTCGTTTTAAATATGAGTGTGTGTGAGATGTGGCTGGGACTGAAGGCACATGCTGAGCTTTTCAAGGGGGAGGGGGGAATTCAGGCTTCCATCAGCCTTTTCTGGGTTTGTTATTCTTTCCTGGGAATGCTGGCACAGGAGGGAACAGGTAAACTCCTGTCAGGCAGTGAGGATTAGTGTGTCTTGTTCTGAGCAGCAGCCTCAGCAAGGCTTGCTCTGCTGCCAGGAGAGGCAGCACTGCTGGAACCAGGGCAGGGTAACAGAGGGGATGGGGAGGTTCATGGAGCACCAGTCCAGCATCTGCTGTGGCTTTGGGGAGTGTTGTGCTGTGTGCCTCTGAGATGGGATGGTCACAAGCAGCTCCCAGCCAGAAACCCCTTCCTCAGTGTCTGTGGGGAGCAGAGGATTCACCCCAGTCTGCCCCCAGGACATGCCAGGCTTCTCCTCTGATCCCTTATCCCAAATCCAGAGGCACTGGGGGGGTTTGTAGGTCCCAGACCCACGTGCTGTGCCAGAGGCAGGATTTCAGGGGAGAAGCCTGGAGCCCAGGGCAGTGCTGTGGGGTTGCAGGGCTGATGAAATGCTGTTCCCTGTGCCCTGCCAGGCTTCCCCCCCCTGCACAAGAACGTCCCTCCCGTGGCTGGAGCGCTGGCCTGGGCACAGGAGCTGAGAGCCAGGATCCAGGGGCCCTTGGAGCACTTCAGGCACATCCCATGGCTGTGAGTGTCTGCTCCAGATAAGTGACTTGGAGACCCTTTGGAAATCTCTGGTCGATCTTTAGGTGTTCTATTCTGTGTTGGGTGCTACCCCAGTGGCTGCAGCTGAAGCAGCCCTTGGTGAAGAGGTGAGAAGTGGGTGCCCTCTCACCTCCCTGCCCTCTTTGTTTTTTTAAAGAAGCTCTTGAGTTGGATTGGTTTTGAAGCGATTGAGAGGCAGATGGGCTCCCTCAGCTTTTAGCACAGCCCTAGGCTGCAGTTAAAATATGTATTGCAACCTTTCCCACTGTAGTCCCTCTCAGCATGGTCCCCAGGAGCTCCCTGGGAGCAGCCCAGCTCCTGGGTATTGGCAGAAGGTAATTTCCTCAGCGTTAAACAAAGGAATAATCACCCGAGATCAGGAAAACAAAGCAGGGCTGAAATTCCCTGCATTTGGCATTGATTTTACCCCTCTGTTCAGGAGCAGCTAAAGACAAGTCCTTCAGCAGAGTGGTGTGAGGCTCCCTCCCCTGTGCAGCTGGAGAGGGAGAAAGGATTGAAAAGGAAAAATGAGGATATGTGTATATAGAGATATATATTATGTATTTTAGATATGATCTACACAATATATGTTATTGCATGATTTTTATTTTCTGTGCATTATACAAACATTCAGCTGGTGTATATATATATATATATACACATATATATACATACATACATACATACATACATATATATATATACATATATAAAAATACACAGCTGGGACCTGCACCTAGTGGGGCACAACTGTGGCAGAAAGCTGTCAAGAGTAAAAATATTTAGAAGTGATGTTTGGGAACTGATTTTTCCCAGCAGCCCCGGGCCCTTCTCTCATCTCCCATCCCTGCTGCTGCTCCCCATTTTCCAGCATGGAAGCACCAGAGGGAGGAGGGCACAGGGAGAGGACTGGGGGTGAAATCCAAGCAGGCTGTGCCTGCAGACCGTGGGGTAAATGCAGAGCTCAGCCCCCAGCACTGAAGGTGACCCCTCTGTCTGTTGTGCTGCCAGGAGCCTGGACTCTGCCCTTGGAAGAAGGCTGCTGCAGAAATATGAAGAAATGCTCCAGCTGCTCGACAGGTACAGGGGGCTGGGGCAGGGCTCCCCTCCCCTAAGCCACCTTCCAGAAGGTTTGGCAGCCCAGGGCTTGGGAATGTCCTTTTCAAAGCCCGAGGGAGTTTCCTGGTGGGAGAGGAGGAGGGAGCCTGTCACTGGGTGCCACAGGTTTGCTGGGCTGGCTTCAGGTGAGAATCACAGAATCACAGAATTTCTGGGTTGGAAGAGACCTTCAGATCAAGTCCAACTCAGCTCTAACATCTCAACTAAACCATGGCACCCAGTGCCACATCCAGTCTTGTTTTAAACACCTCCAGGGATGGTGACTCCACCACCTCCCCGGGCAGAACATTCCAGGACTTCATTATTCTTTCAGTGAAAAACTTTTTCCTGATATCCAACCTGCAGGGGAGGAACAGGGGCTCTCTTCCAACCCAGCAGAACAAGCTGCTGTGGGGTGGAGGAGCTGCTCTGGTGGAAAGGCTGGGCTGGGAGAAGTCTCTGTTCACCTTTGGAACCCCCCACCTGCTGATACATCACCTGAGGCTAAATGCTTTGGAAAATCCATCCCCAAATCTGAATTCTCTGCTAAAACTGGAACTTGAGAGAGCTTTGCCCTCCTGGCTTGATGCTCCCACTGGTTTTTTTTTTTTTTGGGGGGGGTGTTTGTCTTGGAAGCACTGTTGTTTGTGGAGGTGGCATGGATGGGTTTTGAACATTCCTTCAGTCCTCAGAGTGGACTTGGCTTCCACTCAGTTACAGCTGCACTCTGTGACCTGGTAACTACCTGGTGCATGTTTCTCTTTCCTGGCAGGTATCAGGAAAAGCTGTATTTGGACTGGTCCCAGACAGTCTCAGAGAAATCCCAGTACAACCTCGCTCAGCCTCTCATCCGGCGAGACCCGCAGACCAAACTGATCACGGTCAACTTTGATCCCCAGGTGGGAGTGGTGCCTTGGGGAGGCTGAGCTGGAGCAGAGGCTGGGCAGAGCTCAGAGAATAAAGCAGATATTTATTAAAAGGCCTTTAGGGTACACCTTGGGCAGGACAAGAGCCTGGCCAGGGCTGCACCCAAGGGGGACCCAAAATGGTCCCAAAATGGACAAAGGGTCACCAGGTCTGACACTTGGATCACTTTGGGTCCATTTGCACCTTGGGGTTGAATTGTCCAATCCCAGCTGCAGGTTCTGCAGTCCCATCCTTCTTGTTCCTCCCTCCAGCCACCCTTGTTTGTGCTGTGGGGCTGAACACTTGTCCCTTTCCAGCTTTGGGAACAAACCAGCAGGAACTCCCTGTGATGCTCAGAAATGGGCTGGAGGGAGCTCCAGGAGCTGGCAGGACTGTGCTGTGCTCAGCTCTGTGCCTTCCCTCCCCAGCTGGTGTCGGTGCTGAGGGAGGTCAGCTACCTGCAGGGCAGCAGGGCAGGAGCCATCCCCCCAGCAGCAGCTGAGGTCTATTCCTGCAAGGAATCCTTCCAGCAGCTGGTGGCCAGCCTGGAGCTGATGGGGAACAGCTACAACAAGGTCCTGAGAACGGTGCTGGAGGTGGAATACCCCCTGGTGCAAGGGCAGCTGCAGGACATTGACTTGAAGCTGAGAGAGGCAGAAGAAACACTGACCTGGAAGACGGAGGGTGAGCTGGCTCCGTGTGACACCTGGGTCTCCTCATGCCCCCCACCCCGTGTGCCCAGCCTCTGCTCCCTATTCCCAAGGCAGTTCCCAGCAGGACAGGGCACTCTCTGGCGTGGTGGGGAGGTGAGGAGCAGCTCCTGGTATGCCTGCTCCTTTCCACATTCCCTGGATCCGCTGGGGCTGTGGACAGGATCCTGCTCCCCTCAGGTTTAGCCCAGGCTCTGGGGAGGAGAGCCTCTGGTGGGGTAGGATGTAGTCATGGTTGGTGCCTGTGATGCTTTGGTTTCTCTGAAACTCTTTCCCAGGCACTGTTCTGCCAACAAGAGCCACATTTTCCTGACTGTAAACTATGTTCACATTCCTTTCCCTAGGAGGGACTTCTTCTTGATGTCCCTCTGACTTGACCAATGTGATTGAAGAAATTTGTCTTTCTTCCACCCCTTGGGGGGTGGGTTCTTTGTAAAATAGCATAAAGGGAAGAAATTCCTGGGGAATAAAGATAAATTTACAGTCGCTTCAGCCTTCTGAAAAGATCAGAGTCCGTGTCATTGTTAATCTTGACCAGCATCATCAGGAGAGAGGTAGAGGTGGCCCTGCTGCTCGAGGTGGAGAATCTCTTACCTTAAGGATGAGTGAGAAGTACATGAGAGCAGGGGAAAAGGAGAGAACACCAGAGCTTGGCCAGCTCTGCAGGCAGCTGATGGATCACCTTGTCCTGCCCAGGTGTCCGGGATCGCATCTCCGGGGTGATGGGTGACATCTGGGACCTGGAGCAGAGGGTGCAGAAAGCCAAGGACAACGTTCAGGAGATCCAGAGGGTGGTGCACTCGTGGGGCTCTCCCATCTTCGAGAGGAGGGATTGCAAAAGGGAGTCAGTGCTGAGCCTGGAGGAGTGCCAGCAGCGCCTGGATCGGCGCTACCGCCTGGTCAGGGAGGCTGGGCACAGGATCCACTCTCTGCTGAAGGTCAGGGGGCACCTTCAGGGCTGGGGGGCTCCTCAGAGGCTCTGTGGTGTCCTTGAAAATGTCCAGAGCTGCTTCACCTTCAAGGAACGCCCAGAACCCAGCTGAAAAGCTGATCTGGTGTTAATGGATGCTGCCTCTGAAGGGTGAGCTGGAGTGGGGAGTGGGGCTGGCTGCCAGCCTGGGGCAGGACCCACAGCAGCTGCAGCCCAGGGAAGGGGCTGGCTCCAGCCCTGGCTGCTGGAGAGCCACTAGAGGGGAGTGCTGCATCGGGTTTGGGATGCTGCTGCAAGGAAAAGAGGTGTTTACCTGAGAACACAGGCTGACCCTTCGGTTTCAGGCTTGATGTCCTTCTGTGGAGCAGGAGAAAAGCTTCTGTCCCAAATCTTGGTGTTTCCCGGAGCTCAGAGGCCCCAGCGGGCCAGGAGAAGACCCAAAGCTCTGCTCCTCACCTGCCTGGAGCCAGGTGTTGTGCATGTCAGGGACAGCCCCTGGCCTGGAGGGAAATGGGTTACAGGCCCATTCCTGAGGGTCACTGCCTGGCCTTGGGCTCTGAGGAGGACCAGATGGGTTCATCAGGATGGGCCTTTGAGACCCCCCAGTTCTCCCTGCCCCAGGGGGTGCAGAGCAGCCCCAAGCCCCCTGGCCTCAGAGCAGAGGGAGGAGAACATGTGGAAGAGACTTTCTAAGGCTCTTCTTCCCTCCACGTTCACCTTGAAGTGATCCTGGAGACCAAGCAGCCCTTGCCAGGAGCAAACCATGGGCGTGCCCCAGCAGGAAGATCCTCCCCCACAAGGCTGACACTCCTGTGCTGCCCAGCATCAGCCCTTGGCTGTGGGCAGCTCTCCTTAGGACAGACTCAGCCCTCTTGTTTGTGAAGGCATCTTCTTTGTCTTCCAGGAGAACCAGAGCCTCCTCCTTGCAGACCCAGCCTCTGATGCCTGGAAGGTTTATTTGGATTATGTGGATGAGATAGTCCTGGAGGGATTCTTCACTGCCATCCAGTGCTCCCTCCAGTACCTCCTGGAGAACACAGGTGACGCCTGGCTCCTGTCCCCTGCCTGCAGTGGCTGCTCAGCCCCTCCAAGGAGACACCTCTGCTTGTGCTCCCTCACACTTAGTGGTTGTTCTCTTCTTCCTGGCTTTCCTCTGGCACTGGAGCCTCCAGAAGGGGAGGGTGACTCCATCACTGCTCACTGGCTTGCTCAGGGGGAGGGATGGAGGTGACTGTGCACTGTGTGCAAGGGTTCATGGACAGAGACAACTGAGGCTTCCTCCCTAAATTTAAGAGCTACTTGGTTCCTGTTGCTTTCCTCCTCTGCAGGCACTTCCATGCTGGCACTGTTCAGCTCTCAGACTCCCTCTGCATTAGCTGAAGAGCCTGGTCTCTTCAAGCCTTTGCTCCTCAGGGTGTTTTCTGGTCCTTAAATCACTTGTGTCTCATCTGTTCCCCACTGTCTTTGGTGGGTACCACAGCACAGCTTGTTTGCCAACAGCCCCGTGGACTGTGCAGACACCAGTGAGTGTCTGCCACCCTCCTGCTGCCTCTGCAGGGCATCTGGCACCTTGTAAGAAGATGTTGGTGGTGGCTCAAGGTTCCTTGAAAAAGATCCTGACACCTCTGTTCTTCCCTACCAGATCCCAAGGCAGGGCTCCCTCCCCTCTTTGAGGTGCAGCTGGATTTGGTGATCCCAGATTTGGTGTTTCACCCTCCCTTGGACCCTGGCACCAACGATGGCTTCTGTGACATGGTGGAAAGTCTTCTCCAGGGCATCTTCCACATCTCCTCGCTGGTGCCCCGGCTGGCTGAGCACAGAGGCTTCTGCCACTACCAGGTCTGTGCTGCAGGGCTTCCCCAGCCTGGGGGGCAGGCAGAGGAGGTGCCACCTGCTCCAAAGTCACTGTGCTCTCCCCTCCTTCTCCTTCTCCACTCTCTCCTCTATCTTCTCCTTTCTTTTCTCTCCCTTCTCCCCTTTCTCTCCTCTTTCTCCTCTCCTTTCTCCCATTTTCTGTCTCCTCTCCCTCCTTCCTCCTTTCCCTCTTCCCTCCTTTCCCCTCTTCTTTCCACTCTCCTCTTTCCCCTCTTTTTTCCACGCTCCTCTTTCCCCTTTCCCTTCCTTCTTTTCCCTCTTCCCTCCTTTCTCCCTTTCTCTCCAATCCCACCCCGTGCATCCCTGGGAGCATTGTCCAAACGCTCCTTTCCCCTCCTCTTTCCTTTCTCTCTCCCTCTCCCTCTCTCCTCACCTCTCTCACCTCCCCCTTTCCCCCCCTTTCCCCCCTCCTTTTCCTCCTTTTCCCTCCCTTTCTTCCCCTTCCTCCCCTTTTCCTTCCTTTTCCCTCCTTTTCCCTCCTTTTCTCCTGTTTCCCTCCCTTTCCCTCCCTTTCCCTCCTTTTTCCCCCTTTCCCCCCTTTCCCCCCTTTCCCCCCTTTTCCCCCCTTTTCCCCCCTTTTCCCCCCTTTTCCTCCCTTTTCCTCCCTTTTCCTCCCTTTTCCTCCCTTTTCCTCCCTTTTCCTCCCTTTTCCTCCTTTTCCTCCTTTTCCTCCTTTTTCTCCTTTTTCCTCCTTTTTCTTCCCTTTCCCTCCTTTTTCCTCCTTTTTCCTCCTTTTTCCCCCTTCCCCCCCTTCTCCTCCTTTTTCCTCCTTTTTCTTCCTTTTTTATCCCTTTTCCTCGTTTCCCTCCTTTTCCCTCCTTTTCCCTCCTTTTCCCTCCTTTTCCCTCCTTTTCCCTCCTTTTCCCTCCTTTTCCCTCCTTTTCCCTCCTTTTCCCTCCTTTTCCCTCCTTTTCCCTCCTTTTTGCATTTTCCCTCCCTTTTCCCCCCTGCTCCCAGGCTGCCCTGGAGGAGATGCCCGAGCTGTTCTCAGCCCGCCAGGAGCTGCTGTTCCGCGCCGGGGCGGCGGCGGCCGCGTGCCGGGAGCACCGCGCGGGGCTGGAGCGCTTCTCGCACCTCTGCGGGGAGGACCGGCGGGAGCTGTGCCGCCAGCTGCTGCTGCAGCACGGCCCGGGCCAGGAGGGCAGCCCCGAGGCACCACCACCAGCCCTGCAGCAGTTCAGGGAGCAGATCAGTTCCTACGAGCGGCTCTACGAGGAGGTGGCGGCCATGCAGCCCCTGCGCACCTTCCAGGGCTGGCTGAGGCTCGACGCGCGGCCCTTCAAGGCAGCCCTGCTCAATGAGATCAAAAGGTGGAGCTTGGTGTTCAAGCAGCACCTCCTGGACCACGTCAGGCGCAGGTGAGAGCTGGGGCTGCTGCTGCTGGGTGGGCATTTCTCTCTGAATGGTGGAGTCACCATCCCTGGAAGGGTTTAAAACAAGACTGGGTGTGGCACTGGGTGCCATGGATTAGTTGGGGTATCAGGGCTTTCTCTCTCCCTCTCTCCTCACCTCTCTCACCTCTCCCTTTTCGGGTTGGACTCGATGATCTTGGAGGTCCCTTCCAACCTGGGCATTCTGTGATTTCACACGGATGGCCAAGTCAGTTAGAGAATCATGGAATAGCCTGGGTTGGAAGGGATCCACAAGAGCCATCCAGTGCAGCTCCTGGCCCTGCACAGATACCCTGACAATCCCACCCTGTGCATCCCTGGGAGCGTTGTCCAAATGCTCCTGGAGCTCTGGCAGCTCCTCAGAGCTGTGATAGCCTCCAGAGCTAACACAGGAGCAAGAGAAGGGGCCATGCTGCACAGCAGCTCCATCCCATCCCATCCCATCCCATCCCAATCCCATCCCATCCCACCCCAATTCATCCCATCCCATCCCATCCCATCCATTCCCCATCCCATCCATTCCCCATCCCATCCATTCCCCATCCCATCCCATCCCATCCCATCCCATCCCATCCCATCCCATCCCATCCCATCCCATCCCATCCCATCCCATCCCATCCCATCCCATCCCATCCCATCCTTTCCCATCCCATCCCATCCCATCCCATCCCATCCCATCCCATCCCATCCCATCCCATCCCATCCCATCCCATCCCATCCCATCCCATCCCTGTGTCTTCTGTGCCCTGGTCTCTGCTGGTGTCTGAGCTGAGAACAGAGACATCACTTGGTGCCACTGGGGACAGGAACATCACTTGAGACATCCCTGAGACAGTGCCCTGGGACCTGATGTAGGCTGTTAGACAAAGTGTGTGTTTGCCCACTCCTCTTGAACCAAATAACCCCATCTCTGCCAGGGCTCTGGGCTCGCTTTACTGGATTTGATGGTGGCCATCAGTAAATCTGCAGTAACGTTAGGAGGTTTCTGAAAGCCCACAATTCAGACAGCCTGGCATGAGCAGTCACAGGGAGGTGCCTTCAGGCTACAAAAAGGAGCAGTTTGGGCTCCAGCTTTTGTATTAGCACCTGCTCCTTGCCGGGAAGAGCTGCTCAGATCTGAGCAGGACAATGCCTTGGGTGATTTATTGGTCACAGCTTGGTCAGGACTGAAGGGTGTCTTAGGTTGTGGATGCTCCCAGGGGAGTGCTCAGGGACACCTGAAGAGCAGGCTGCTGCGGGGTGGTGATGTGATCTCTCCTGCGCTTTTCAGCACCATAAATCTCTCTGATAATTTCTCTGCAAAGAGGTTTTGTGTGGCAGAGAACGAGCGTTTAGGAGCTGTTATTGAGAGCCCCTGACTCAGCAGTTTAATCTTTATTAGGTGAAGTATTTAAGGACACTTTTAGGCCCAGCAGCATCCAGAGAATTTAAGCAGGCACTTAAAAAACATTTGGAGACCCAGGAGGCCATTGTTCCTCTGCTGAAAGTGCCCGGGAGCTGGTGAGGTTAAGAACAGGATAAGCAGGTGAGGAAATGTGAGCCAAACATTCTCCTTGTCTTGTGATGGTTTATGGCTCAAGGGCTTTGAGAGACAAGGATCTTAATTTTAAAGTCCTGTAGGGTTGGGGTTTTTTTTCCCCTCCCACGAATGTCCAGTTGCTTTTCTAAACTGCTGTGAATTTGCATCACCTGCAGGAGGGGCAGTGCATGAAGGACAGTCCCTGTTTGTTACAGGTTTGGAATGTGTCAGGTTCACCTGGGGAGCTTGGATTCTTGTAGTGGAAGAGATGGGGTGGAAACTGTCACAGAATCCCAGAATAGTTTGGGTTGGAATGGATCTTAGAGCCCACCCAGTGCCACTCCTGCCATGGCATGGACACCTTTCACTGCCCCAGGGTGTTCCCAGCCCTGTCCAGCCTGGTCTTGAGCACTGCCAGGGGTCCAGAGGCAGCCACAGCTGCTGTGGGCACCCTGTGCCAGGGCTTCTCCACTCTCAGTAAAAAATCCTCTCAAAGACATCCCTCCAGAACCATCCTGAGCTCCCTGCCTTTGCTCAGGTACTCTTGTCTCCAACTTGAGAAGTCCCACCGTTTCTTTCTGCTCCTTGAAGGAAGCTGTGCCACACCCAGGGATCCCTCTGAGCAGGAATTCCAGTTCTGTTAATTCCAGAGGAACTGCCCCTCATCCTGTGCTTCCTTCCCTGCTTTGTGCTCCACAGCTTGGCTGACCTGGACGAGTTCCTCCAAACAGCTGAGAGAGGCTTGAGCAGGAAGGTACAGAGAGGTGACTACGGTGCCTTGGTGGAGGTCATGGGTCACCTGCTGGCCATGAAGGAACGTCAGAGCACCACTGATGCCATCTTTGAGCCCCTGAAGGAAACCATCGAGCTGCTGAGGGCCTACCACCAGCAGCTGCCTGAGGAAGTCCACCAGCAGCTGGAGGTGGGTCAGGGCTTGTGGTGGCCACAGCAGTTCGCCCAGGAGCAGGAGGCAAAGGGAGCAGGAGTGGAGGAGCATCCCAGGGATATCCAAGGCCCTGCTCTCTGTCATTAGAGGGCCTCAGTGGGCAGCGTTTTGCTGTTGCAGGATGTGCCTTTAATAACTCTAAATCTTGGAGTTACGTTGAGATTTTTTCTTTTAAAGCAGAGATTAAGCCTTTTGTTACGTGTGAAAAAAACATGGAATTGCCTGCTCCGGCTCCCAGCGATTGCTCTTGAAAAAAAAAATTAATGCACTTTCAAATCCATCTGTTAATTAGGTTGAATTATAATTATTTTTAAATAAGCTGGTTCTTGGCAGCTATGGAGATGGGAAGGATAATGTTGGCAGAGGAGCTGCCTTCTCATGGGACTTCAGTCCTCCTCTGGGTCAAGACCACCAGATCTGCCTTACCCAGAGGACATCCCTGGGAGCAGGTTATGAAAATGTTTTGGCATCTTTCCACATGAGTCAGTTTTTTGGGAGTTTCTTTTGTTCCTGCAAAAGGGACCATGAGATGAAGGTTGTAAGAGATGGTGAGCTGCCCAAACCAGCGTTGGGGGACAGAGACAAGCCCTGCCAGCAGTGTCCTCATCCACCATAAAGCCCATTCCTGTGGGGAACCCAGCTCCACTAAATCCCCCTGCCTGGGAGCTGCTGGTGTCTGCCTGCTTGTGCAGATACCTTCAAAAATCTCATTTACTTCCCTGACAGAAGACAGGAGGGTGTGGAGCAGCCACCCAGGTGCAGGAGGCAGCAAAAGAATGGTTCTTCCTGGCGAGTGACAGCAACGCTTGTGTGTGAATGATTCATTCCCTCCTGTATGGAGTGGGAAAAGCAGGAGTTCCTCGAGGCTCCTCTCCCTCCGTGGCTGGGGAGATGGATGGGCTGGAGCTGCTGCTTGGGAGGAAAAGAAGGCAGCAGCTCTGTGTGTGGTCATGGATAGTGATTTCTGCTGAGACTGGAATGAAAAATGCCAGGAAGAGCCCCTTCAGCAGGGGCTCAAAGCTGCCTGCAGCTATTCCCCTTCTTTCCATGGTGGGTCTCTTTTAATCTCCTCAAGAGTGTGAACTGGCATGGGGAGAAACCCAAAGTCTTTCCTGTGGGCTTGTACAGCACATGGAGAAGAGGGAACCTGGGGACAGCAGAGCCCTTGGCAGTCACAGAATTGTCAAGGTTGGAAAAGGCCTTTAAGATCATAAAATCTCACGTGTTAATGCAAAAGCTGGAGCCCAAACTGCTCCTTTTTGTAGCCTGAAGGCACCTCCCCATGACTGCTCATGCCAGGCTAGCTGAATTGTGGGATTTTAGAAACCTCCTAACATTGCTGCAGATTTACTGATGGCCACCATCAAATCCATCACCTCCTAACAGAGAAGATATAGTCATGGTTCGTGCCTGTGATGTTTTGATTTCTCTGAAACACTTTCCCAGATACGGTTCTCTAAACAAGGGATATGTTTTTCTAACAGTATCCTGTTTTCTGCATTCCTTTCCCTAGGAGGGACTTCTCTTGATGTCCCTCTGACTTGACCAATGTGGTCCAAGGAGTTTGTCTTTCTTCCACCCCTTGGGTGGGTTCTTTGTAAAACAGTATAAAGAGGTTCTCGAGCAATGAAGACTGATTGGAGTCATTTTCAGCCTTCTGATCACGAGTCCGTGTCCTTCTTTCGTGTCCTATTGCAACAAGAACCCAAACATCACAGCACGAACCATGGCTGCAATTGAAGAGGTTTGTCTTTCACCACTTGGGTTATTCTCTGTGAAGCAGCGTAGAAAAGAGGAAATAACCCAAAGTAGGCAGGGTCATTGTCAGCCTCCTGAAGTCAGAGTCTGTGTGTCACTGTGACCTTTAACAGTGTCGCAGATCCCACCCCACAGAGCCAACCCTGGTGGGTGTTTATTAAAGTCTTTCAGTTGAGGCACCTTGGGCAGCCAAAAGCTTCACAGAGGCTACACCCAAGATGTCGCCAGTTTTTCAGACAGATATAGGTTTGGTCTGTTTGCATATCAGGGGTTAATTGTCCAATTACAGCTTCAGGTAATGAAGTAATTTAGCCCCTGCTTGGTAGGTACCTGGTAGGTAGAGCCTCAGTCCCAGGGTTTTGTCAGAGACTGGAATCAGCCCTTAGGAGTTGGTTGAACCTCTGCTCCAAGTCTTTTTCTGAGGCTGTGCCTCCTCTGCGGTCACAAATCTCCAGCTCCAGCTCCTCTGTGCCCCTGCAGGAGCTGCCAGAGCGGTGGGGCCAGGTGAAGAAGCTGGCTCAGGCCGTGAAGCAGCAGGTGGCCCCTCTGCAGGCCGGCGAGGTGACCGCCCTGCGCCAGAGCTGCGCCGCCTTCGACGCCCAGCAGCTGCGGCTCCGCGAGCGCTTCGGGAGGGAAGCTCCCTTCAGGTACAGATGTGCCAGCCTGGAGAGAAAAAAAAAAAAATCTCATCCCTGTGGTGCCTTAGAATGGCTGCCTAGAGCAGAGTTAACAGAATAAAGTGGGTGTTTATTAAAGGCTTTCAGTTGAGGCACCTTGGGCGGCCAAAAGCTTCACAGAGGCTACACCCAAGATGTCGCCAGTTTTTCAGACAGATATAGGTTTGGTCTGTTTGCCTATCAGGGGTTAATTGTCCAATTACAGCTTCAGGTAATGAAGTAATTTAGCCCCAGTTTGCTCCACCCCAATTCACTTTTGATTGTACTTTTTGGGGCCTGAGGCTGTGGTGTGTCCCTGGATCACAGGCACGGAGGGATTGTTTTGTCTGACCAAAATGTGAGGACAGTGGACCAACACTTGATATGGAGTTCAGAGCTATGCAGCAATGCACTATAGGATTTGAAATGTGGAAGGCCTGACATCTTAAGGCATCACCTGCATGTGCTGGTGGTGCACAGATCTCCTCCCTGCTCACAGCCTGCTGTGCCTGTGTTGTGTCCCTGGGAAGAGGCTGGGCCTGGGTGGTGTCTGCAGTGCCACGTGGCTCAGCCATCAGGGTGTAGTAGAGACCTTTCATCTCTCCCGTGGCTCTCAGAGGCTCTGTTTGTTTTATGGGTACTTTAGAAGTTGTTACAACATCACTTAGGAAGAATAAACGCTTATTTCTAGGTTTGACACCGAAAAGCCTTATCAACTGCTGGATGCAAAGCACATGGAGATTAAACAGATGGAGTCAGCCATGACCTCAATTTATGAGTCAGCTAGTCTGTTTGAAGTCGTGGTGCCAGAGTATAAACAACTGAAGCAGTGCAGGAAGGAGCTGTGTCTTCTCAAAGAGCTCTGGGACATGATCTCCCTGGTGAACACCAGCCTGGAGGACTGGCAGACCACCAGATGGGTGGATATTAACGTGGAGAACATGGACCTGGAGTGCAAAAAGTTTGCAAGGGAGATTCGGAACCTGGATAAAGAGATGAGGGCGTGGGATGCTTTCAGTGGGCTGGACAGCAAGGTGAAGAACATGCTGACAGCCCTGAAGGCCGTGGCAGAGCTTCAAAACCCTGCCATCAGGGAAAGGCACTGGAAGCAGCTGATGCAGGTGACAGGTGTGAGGTTCGTGATGGACACGGACACCACCCTGGCCGACCTCCTCAAGCTCAACCTGCATCAATTTGAGGGGGAGGTCCACGGCATCGTGGACAAAGCAGTGCGAGAAATGAGCACGGAGAAGGTGCTGAAGGAGCTGAGGGTCACCTGGAGCTCCAGGGAGTTTCAGTATGAGCCTCACCCCCACACCAACATCCCCTTGCTGAAGTCAGACGAGGAGCTCATCGAAACTCTGGAAGACAACCAGGTGCAGCTGCAGAACTTGATGTCGTCCAAACACATTGCTTTCTTCCTGGAGGAGGTGTCTGCCTGGCAGAGGAAGCTCTCCACTGCTGACTCCGTGCTCTCCCTCTGGTTCGAGGTGCAGTGCACCTGGTCTCACCTGGAGAGCATTTTCATAGGCTCAGAGGACATCCGGGCACAGCTGCCCCAGGTAGGAGCCCCCCAAGTCCCAGATTTCCTGTTTGGAAAGTGTTGGAGAAGAGGCTCCATTATTAAGTGGGGTCATCTACAGTGCCAGATTGCCCAAAGCAGGGCTGTTCTCCTGCTGCCTCGCTTCTCTGGAGGCCCCCTCAGTGCTGTGGTCCTTCCCCCAGGATGTTTTTGTACCCCAGGCTGTGTTTGAGCCGTGCTGAGGGAGCTGATCTTCTCTCTTGAATCACTGCATGGCAAACACAGAGTTCCTGGGTGCTGAGTGAGCCCTTCCTTCTGTGCTGCAGTCATGTTCCCTCTTCCTTTGGAGGGGAGAGGGCCGAGATCATTACTCAGACACTGCAAATCATCAAACAGAGCTGGCCCAGGCTGCTTTGGCAGCTTTCCCTCCCTGTCCTTCCACACTGGTGCTGGGGGAGAGCAGCTTCTCTCCTTCTCCTGCTCTGGGGACCTCCTCAGGGTGCCTCCAGCCCAGGTCCCAGTGTTACTCCAGGCTCACAGCCGTGCTGAGGAGGAACATGCCTTCCACTGCTGGGGGAGGAACTTTCCCCTCACCCCCAAAACAGCCCTCAGAGGTTTAGAGTGTTGCTGTGACCTTTGTGTCCCTTTGCAGGACTCCAAACGCTTTGAGGGCATTGATGTGGATTTCAAAGAACTGGCCTATGAAGTTCAGAAAACCCCAAATGTCATTGAAGCCACCAATAAACCTGGCCTGTCCCAACAACTGGAGGACATCCAGAGCAGGTAGGTAGAGCCTCAGTCCCAGGGTTTTGTCAGAGACTGCAATCAGCTGTTAGGAGTTGGTTGAACCTCTGCTCCAAGGCTTTTTCTGAGGCTGTGCCTCCTCTGCAGTCACGACTCTCCAGCTTTTCTGATCTTCCTCAAGTTTTTGTATTTGTGACCTATCACCCTGGGAGGGTGGGCAGGGCTGGCACAGGGTGCCCAGAGCAGCTGTGGCTGCCCCTGGATCCCTGGCAGTGCCCCAGGCCAGGCTGGAGCAGCCTGGGACAGTGGAAGGTGTCCCTGCCCATGGCAGGGGTGGCACTGGATGGGCTTTAACCCAAACCCAAACCCAAACCCTTCTGTGATTCCGTGATGTTTGCAGCAGGGCTGAGCCCATTCAATTTACAAAATTATCCCAGTGTGCCCTTGACACGAGGCAAAACAGCTCCCTGAGACAGACCTGAGTGCCCTGAGATGGAGACACTCCTCACTTAGCACATGAATCTGCCTAAAAAACACTTCAAAGTCCATGCTAAGCTGTTGTGTCAGTAGCAGCTCTCCATTTCAAATAAAGATTGGATTTTATTTTCAATCGAACAAGGCCAATGTTCCTCACAGAGAATGTTATTTGGGAACTTTGTAAGCTCAGCAGCAGTTTAGCATGTGAACACTGCAAGATTCATTTTAGATCGGAGCAAACAACTTTCCTTTCATGCTTTGCAAGCACAAAAAGCTGAGTTGGTTGGAATCAGACTTTAAAATGTGGCTCATTAGAATAAAAGCAGTTCTGGAAATGTTCATCCCAGTGGATGCCACCACCTGTGGCAAGCTACAAGCTTGTCTGAAGCAGTGGGTCAGGCTGCAAACCTTTCCAACCTCTCCTTCCACTGGTGCTTCTGCTGTTTTATGAGGCTGCCCTGACTCTTGGGTGTTTGACCCCTGGAGTAGAGAGTGAGTTCCCTTGTGCTTTGTGGATCTGTTCAGGGCTGTGGGAAGGAGCTGCAGGCTCAGCTCCTGCCTGGCATTTCCCCACGGTGGGAAGAAACTGCCTGAAAAGCCCAAGGGCAGCAGGAAGCGTGGCAGGTGTTTAACACACCTGTCCTGGGCTCTGCTTTGTCTCCCCAGGTTGTCTCTGTGTGAGAAGGCTTTGGCTGAGTATTTGGACATGAAAAGGTTGGCCTTTCCCAGATTTTACTTCATTTCTTCTGCGGATTTACTGGATATTCTTTCCAATGGCACCAACCCACACCTGGTAAGGCTTGGTACTGCATCACCTTTGCATTTTCCAGCTGTCAGGAGTGTCACACAGTGGAAGGTGTTGTTCTCCTGGGACTCTCCTTACTGTCCTTTCTGGAGTGATTTTTCTCCCACCCTATGTGGATTAACAACTCCTTCTCCATCTGTCATCTCTGCCCTGTCTGATCTGACCCTGGGGATGCCTGTGGCAGGTTCAGAGAGCACCTCCACGGGGTTTGTGCCACAGAAACAGGGGCTGTGTTTCTGCTGGGATGCAGTGAGGCTGCAGGAGAACGACTTTGCTGAGGATCTCTTGTTGCTGACCTTGGATCCCAGCCTGGGGTGCCACCAAACAAAGAGCCCTGGGCTGCTCATCCCAGTGTGGGAGTGCTGAGCCCTGGGGGTTGGTAGAGGGCTGGTGTTTTGACAGGAGAGGCAATTTTCAGTAAGTGCCTCTCTTCCTTCCCCCTGCAAAGCCTTTGGGATGTGCTGCTGGCAGGGCAGTGGGGAGCACAGCCTGCAGAAGGTGAGCAGCTGCTGGGCTCAGGGCCAGGTGGTGTCTGGCCCTGCACTGAGTTCCTGGGATGGGATCTGAATGCCAGGTGTGGGGAATCCCCCCAGAGACACCACTGCTCCTCCTGGCTGGGCAGGATAGCTGGATCAGCCCAAGGAGGAGCTGGCAGTAACCTCCCTGTTGTAAGAAATGGCTTCACAGTCCCCTTCCCCCCATTCCCAGCCCTCTGTCTCCTGTGGGCAGAGTTCACAGAATCACAGAATCCCCAGGATGGAAGAGACCTCCAAGATTATCGAGTCCAACCCAGCCCTGACACCTCAGCTAATCCAAGTGCCACATCCAGTCTTGTTTTAAACACCTCCAGGGATGGTGACTCCACCACCTCCCTGGGGAGATCATTCCAGAACTTTTTCACTCTTCCTGTGAAAAGTTCAGAGGATTCAGTCCTGCAGGTGCTTTTCCACGTGGAGCTGTTCTCAGGAAACCTCAGCCTGGCAAGGCCATGCCCTGCCCAGCCTGGGCTGGGGGTGAGGAATCAATTCCCTTTTGCCTTTTCACAGAGAGCAATCTCAGCCTCCTGAAGCTTTCCCTCAATTTCCAGCGTTTGTGAATGTCAGCATGTGAAGGGGGCAGGCTTGGCAATGCTCTTGTTGCCACTCACCTTTAACTCTGCTTGGATCTGTTTGCTGCTGCTGGCTGATTTCAGCCCACAGAGTGTCATAAACACACAGCTGATTGATGCATAAAATGGAGAGAGAGAGAGAGGAAGAAAACACAGGAAGCAGAGAAAAGCTGCTGTGTTGAAATGCTCCACGGAGTAAGGAGAAATTCCTGGTGCTTTTCTGTTATTCAAAGCCATTTGCAGTAAAATCAAAGTAAATGTCAGGCAGGATCACACACGGATACGCTCTCAGCCTTTCCACTGTAGTTTCAAGGCCTGATAATTCCTAAAGGAGGATTAAATAGACAATGATATTATCCACTTGAACTGGATATTGAGCTGGTGCAGATTCAGGTGCGTTCCAGGCTCTGGTGGCAGAATTGTATGGAGTGCTGGAGCACAGCCAAGGCCCTGCAGAGTGCCCAGGGGCTGGCAGTGGGCACTGGGGATTGCTGAGCCTGCCCACTCACAGGTGTGAAACAGGATTCTGTGGTTTGTGTAAGATTTGAAAGGATTTCTGCTTGTCCTGGTGGGGAAGCTGAGTGTCCTTTGCTTCTTGATCCACTTGGCACCTCCTGGGAACTGGCCAGGTGAGAAACTGGTGGGCTGTGGCTGCTGAGGAGGGGGTGGAATCCTCTGTGGAAGTGAGACCTGGAGAGACAAGCCATAGGATGGATCACAGGATAGCCTGAGCTGGAAGAGACCCACCAGGATCATCAAACCCAGCTCCTGTCCCTGCCCAGACCCCCCCAACAATCCCACCCTGGGCATCCCTGGCAGCGCTGTCCAAGCTCTCCTGGAGCTCTGGGGCTGTGCCCCTTCCCTGGGGAGCCTGGGCAGTGCCAGCACCTTTGTGAGCAGGATTGTGGCTGTCACACCTTTGCTGCTCTCTGTCCCCTTTATTTACACAATCCCTTTCGCAGGTGCAGCGTCACCTTTCCAAACTCTTTGACAACTTGGCCAAGCTGAAGTTCCAGCTGGACTCCGAGCAGAAGACAACCAAGGTTGCCCTGGGGATGTTCAGTAGAGAGGAGGAGTATGTCCAGTTCAGTGAGCCCTGTGACTGCAGTGGGCAGGTGAGAGGGGGCACCTTGTCTGCCCAAACCACCTGGTGGAACCTGCTCCCACAGCCCTTGGGTGGGCCAGGACCTTGTAGGGCTTCACTGCCCTGCCCGTGTGGGCCTGATATTTCTAAGTCTAAGAGATTTTAGCCTGCTAGCAGCTGCCAACTTTTCCCAAGGAAAAAAAATTCTCAAGAATGTTTTGGGAAGAAACTTCCTTGGTAAACAACTATCCTTTCTGTTGCTATAGGACACGAAATCAGGACACAGACACTCAGAAGGCTGAGATGACTCCAAATCTGTCTTTATTCTTAATCCACTTGTCTTTATACCTTTTTACCAAGAGCCCACCCAAGAGGTGGGATCCTGGGACCACACTGGTCGCATTAGGGGGACATCAAGTAAATTCCCTATTCTGAGAAAGAATAAGAAAAACAGGATAGTGTAGGATAACAGATTCCTTATTTACAGAGATTGTTCCCTGGGAAAGGAATTTCAGGAAATCAAAACATTGCAGGCATGAACCGTGGCTACACTTTCTCCAAACAATCCTTCTGCAGGTGGTGTTTTGCTGTTTCTCTGGTTTAACCAGTGGGATTAGAGAGGTGTTGTCCCTATTCACCAACCATGTTAAGTCTGTATGGGAACACCTTACAAAAGGCAGTAAGAATTAGACAATAAAGCCTTTTTTTCCATGCTCTTTGCCTCCTGAAATATTGGGAGTCTTTCATCTTCTTTTCGTGTCCTACAGTGACAGCCTGCATGAGAAAAGCTGTAGGAGGTGGTGTGGCACTTAATCCTTGCTCACACCACAGCTCTGCTCCTGCTCTGGATAGGTCCTCACAGCCCATGGTGTGGCCTATTCTTCTCTGGGCTTTTTAATTTTCATTACTGAATGAGATTTTGAAGGTTACTCTTACACTCCCAGATGGGAGGGGGTACAGAATGAAAACAGAATAAATTATTCCATAGTACTTCTGCATGGATGCCTTTGGAAAGAAAAGGGGTTTTGCCCTGTTTTCCAAATCTTCCTTATTTCATAGGGCGAGTCAAAGTACAAAATTTAAGAATCAAATTGCTGCTCAGCTTTTCTGTCCCTGTAGCTGCACTTGCCTCCATGGACTATTACAGGAAGCTAAAGTAGGTAATACCAGCTCTGAGCTCCCTGGTGATGGCACTTGGCATTTAAACTCTCCTCTCAGTGAGGACTTTGCCTGTGAAATACTAAATTCAGCAGGAATTGTGCTTCCCAGCATTCTCTTGCTGCTGGCAGATTGTGCTCCAGTCCCACAGGTGACTCTGTCATGGCCTGGAGCTGGAACACGTTGAGCTAAATTGCTCCTCGGTGGAGTTCAGTTCCTCCTGTAGCTGGATTTCCACAAAAACCTCCCTTGGTGTCTGGGAGGAGATGCTGATCCTGCAGGACCAGAAATGGCTGAGTCCTCCCGTTTGGAGGAGGCCTGAGGCTTGTTTGACTGGGGAGCTGAGCTGCCAGCCCTCATTGCCGAGGAGGAGCAGGATGTTCCCTGGGATTTAACCCCTTCTGCAGGTGGAGGTGTGGCTCAGTGGCCTGCTGGACACCATGAGGGCCACGGTGAGGGACGGGCTGAGCGCGGCCGTGGCGGCCTACGAGGACAAGCCAAGGGACCAGTGGCTCTTTGACCACCCTGCCCAGGTACTGTCCCTGCTCCTGCCCTTCCCTGCTCCCAGCGGGGTCTCTGCCTGGGGATGGGAATGTTTCTGGGGAGAGATTCCCAGGGGGAGAGGAAGGGTGAGCTCTCCTTACTCCTGGCCATCCCTTGATGGATTCCCAGGCTGAGCTCCGTGCTCTGACCGGAGCTCCAAGCAGGATGCAGCTCGGGGATTTGGCCAGTGGCTGCTGCACCCCAGGGGTCACAGGAAGCCCCCTACCCCCAGTGAGGTGAGAGAACAGATTGATGGGGACTGATGAGAGGAAGGAGCCCCTTGGATGCCCCTCTGGCAGCCTCGTAGTCTCCAGTCTCCATGTGTTCAGATGTGAGAAAGGGGCTCAGTTACTGAGAAGGGAGCTCATTCCCTGAGAAAGGGGCTCATTCCCTGAGAAAGGGGCTCATTCACTGAGAAAGGGGCTCAGTCACTGAGAAAGGGGCTCATTCACTGAGAAAGGGGCTCAGTCACTGATGAGAAGCTGCTGGATATACCTGGGATGGGATTTCAATGGCTGTAAAATGGATCCCTGCTCTCCTGCCTGCTCTGATACCATATAACAGAACTTTATTTCATGTCAGGGATGCTCCACCCTTGATCACCCCGTGGATCAGGCACTCTCAGAGGTAGGGAAGCCCCGGTGTTGCCCCGCTGTTGAGCCAGTCTGTTTCTCCAGGTGGCTCTTTGCTGCACCCAGATCTGGTGGACAGCTGAGGTGGGCATGGCCTTCTCCAGGATGAAGGAAGGCTATGAGAAGGCCATGAGGGAGTACCACAAGAAGCAGGTGGCCCAGCTGAACACGCTGGTGATGATGCTGCTGGGGCAGCTCTCCAAGGGCGACAGGCAGAAGATCATGACCATCTGCACCATCGACGTGCACGCGCGGGACGTGGTGGCAAAGATGATCGCACAGAAGGTTGGTGTTGCAGGGCCAAAAGGAAAAACATTTGGGCTTTTCTTCTCTGTAGCTTTCTTGCTCTGGTGTGGGCCCACAGGGAGTCCCACACCACTGCCCTGTCAGGGCCCTGAGCTGGGTGTGCCTTGTGTCTTGTTTTGGAAAGACAGGTGTCTGCTAAGGAAGGCAGGAGCCTCCCTTGGAAGGGAAAATATAAACCCCCTCCCACTGAAATTAAGGGGCTCTCAAGCAAAGATATGAGAGTAGGAATAGCAGTTCTTTAGTAGGAAAATTAAACTAAGAATGCAGTAGCAAAAAAGCCAAACAAACAAACAAACAAACAAAAAACACACAAAAAAAAAAAAAACAAAACAAAAACAAAACAAAACAAAAAAAAAACCAAAAAAACCCCACCTCTGACAGAGTCAGAACACAACCTGACACTGTTGGTCAGCATGTTGGTAGCAGCCCAATCAAGTCCTCCTGCAGTGCCAGATGTGGTTCTGTTGGAGCAAAGGTCCTGTAGGAGGGTGTAGTTTTCCTCTGAAGGCACAGTGGTGCTGAGATGGGTCCAGTCTTCCTCTGGGAATCCAGTGCAAACAGGCTGTTCTGATAAAATCTCAGCTTTGATCCAGCTGGGAATGCTGGGCTCCTCCCTCTGGGTGGAGCCTCTCCCCATGGGCTGATGGAATTGTATCAGCCCTGCAGTGAGCCTGGATGGCCCATGAACAGCAGATACCCCCTGGAGGGAGGATGGGTCCTGGAAGGGATAAAGAAACACTGCCCCAGCTGGTTTGAACAGCTGGCCCATGAACAGAAGATCCCCCTGGAGGGAGGGTAGGTCCTGGCAGGGATAAAGAAACACTGTCCCAGCTGGTTTGAACAGCTGGCCCATGAACAGAAGATCCCCCTGGCGTTACGAGGGATGGGTCACGGAGGAGACAAAGAGCACTGCCCTACCTGTTGATAGAACACAAACCTTTGGTTACATCCTGCATTGCAGCCTGAGGCAGCCTGGCACCCCGGGCCTGCCGTGACACGCTGCTGGTGGCCCTTTTGCAGGTGGACAGTGGCCAGGCCTTCCTGTGGCTGTCGCAGCTGCGGCACCGCTGGTCGGACGAGGAGCGGCACTGCTGGGCCGACATCTGCGACGCCCGCTTCCTCTACTGCTACGAGTACCTGGGCAACACCCCCCGGCTGGTCATCACCCCCCTGACCGACAGGTGAGGCCCTGGGGCCCTGAGCCTGCTGGGCTGCCTAAAAAACAGAGGCCAGGCAAAATTCGGGGAGTAAAAAAGCAGTTGTGTTTATTGAAGGGGCTTCCAGGTAGGTTTCGGGCAGATGAAACCCCCACAAGGGCTGCGCCCAAAATGGACTGCGGGTGCAGGATTTTGGGTCATGAGTTTTCACACTTCTTCCCCTTCTTTTTCCCCTTCTTCTTCTCCTCTTTCTTCTTCTCCTTCTTTTTCCCCTTCTTATCCTCTCTCTTCTTCCCCTTCTTCTTTTCCTTTTTCTTCCCCTTCCTCCTTTTTCCCCTTCCTCCTTCTTCCCCTTCCCCTTCTTCTTCCCCTCCTTCTTCCCCTCCTTCTTCCCCTTCTCCCCCTTCTTCCTTCCCTTTCTTCTTCTTCCCTTTCCTCCTTTTTCCCCTCTTCCTTCTTCCCCTCCTTCTTCTTCCCCTTCTTCTCCTCATTCTTCTTCCCCTTCTTCTTTTCCTTTTTTCTTCCCCTTCTTCTTCCCCTCCTTTTTCCCCTTCCTCCTTTTTCTCCTTCCCCTTCTTCCCCTCCTTCTTCTTCCCCTTCTTCTTCCCCTTCTCCCCCTTCTTCCTTCCCTTTCTTCTTCTTCCCTTTCCTCCTTTTTCCCCTTCCCCTTATTCCCCTCCTCCTTCTTCCCCTCCTTCTTCCCCTTCTCCCCCCTCTTCCTTCCCCTTCCCTCCCCAGGTGTTACATCACCCTGACCCAGTCCCTGCACCTGACCATGAGCGGGGCCCCCTCTGGCCCTGCTGGCACCGGCAAGACAGAGACCACCAAGGACTTGGGCCGTGCCCTGGGCATGATGGTGTACGTGTTCAACTGCTCCGAGCAGATGGACTACAAGGTACTGCTCCCCCCACACTGCCCAGGACCCTCTGGAAGCTGCAGGGTGGGAGCTAGCCAGCTGAGCTTGCTCTGCTCCATCCCCTCTCCTCACATCCCTGCTGCCTCCCTTCCTGCTGGACAGCTTTTTTCTCTCCTCTTCCTTTTTGTCACTAAGGCTTGCATGACGTTCCTGAGGAGGAAGAGACCTGAACTGTGCTCTCTGCCCTGCTCCACCTTTCCCTTCCCCTCTGGAGTTAGGTTCCACATGAAATTCTTCACACGTTCTGGCCAGTTCAGCCGAGAGCAAGGCTGTGCTGATCCATTCTGTCTCTCCAGACCCACAACCCACCTGTCCTTGGCATGGGGAGAGACTGTAGCCACGGTTTCGTGCCTGCCATGTTTTGATTTCAGGAAATTCTTTTCCCAGGGACGAAACTGGTAAACAAGGGCACGTTTTTCTAAACTCTCTTGTTTTTCACATTTCTCTCCTAAAGAGAGACTTTGCTTGTTGACCCTGCATGTGACCAATGGGTCAAAGGATCCCACCTCTTAGGTGGGCACATTGTAGAAAGGTATAAAAATAGGTTTTGAGAATAAACCAGCCCCTTTTTTAGAGCATCAGCCTTCTAAACCAGACTTGGGTCTTTCTTTCGTGTCCAACAGCGACATCAGACCTCTCCTGGTTTCTCAGGATCCTCTCCTGGGATAAGGCCAGCGCTGTGTCACGGGGCAGATCCCTGTGCTCTCCCTGGGGCACTGGGTTTGGTGGCCTTGGATCATATTTTATCCAGCTGAGGTCTCTCATGGACGTGGAGCCATCAGTAGTTCAGCCCAGGTGACCTTTGGATGGAACCAGAGTGCAGAGATGTCGAGAGAGTGCAATTAGCAAATCAAGTGGCAAACTGTGCAGAGCTATAAATATTATAATTGAGTTGTGCCTGCTGCTCCCGTGCACTTTCCTAAATACCCACAATAGACTGTAAATTGCTATAAATAAACAGGCAGGGAAATCAAATCTTTTCTTTTTTTTTTTTTTTTTTCTGGAGTTGATTCCGTTTGTGATTTCACTCTTGTAATTTTATTTTATTTTATTTTTCTTTTCAGTCTTGTGGGAATATTTACAAAGGCCTTTCCCAGACAGGAGCCTGGGGCTGTTTTGATGAATTTAACAGGATCTCAGTTGAGGTCCTTTCTGTGGTTGCTGTACAGGTAAGTGGAGAAAAGCTTGTGTATAAATACAAGCTTCCCTTTTTTCCTTTTTTCCTTTTTCCTTTTTTTCCTTTTTACCCTTTTTATCCCTTTTTCCCCTTTTCCCCCTTTTCCCCTTTTTCCCCTTTTCCTCCCACAGGGTCAGAACAGAAGGGTTTGAGTCTTGGAAGACTTCAGTGTTGAAAACCGAGTTACCAAAATATTAAAGTTGTTCTGGTCCCAAATGTCAGCTGTGAGTTCAGGTTTTATGATCCCAGTGTTTGACTGAGGTGCTGAATTCATCCTAGACCCATTTTGGGGCTTGGCATTGCAGAAATCAAGGTCTAGAGCTCAGAACTCTTTCTACACTTCTGTAAATGTTTTGGTCAAAGGAATTGTTCTGAACCTCTCCATGAACTTCTCACTCTCATCTCTCTTTCTCTCATCATCGTACCCCACCTGATGTCCCAAAGAAATCCCGGGCAGGTACAGGTGTTTGTGTGTCCCCTGTCCATTTCCCTTCCATCAGGCTCTAGTTTAAAGCTGTCGTTGAAAAACGCCTTTGAGGATCTTAAAATAAAAGGAGGAGCTGAACAAAAGCAGCCCAGATATGACTCAGCTGCTAATGATTCCCTGGCTCCTGGCTGGAGCGTGGTGTCTGAGCCAGGCAGGGCTGTCACTCCATCATCGCTGCTATTAGAGGGTAACCATGGCGATGGTTAATTGGCTGCCTTAGTCATGCAGCTCCTGTCGATGCGGGTCCTTACACTGAGAAACTCCCTTAATTGCTTCGCTTTAAGGTGGCAAACAGGGGTGAGTTTAGGGCAGGGAGCTGAGAGATTCCTCCCTGGATGAAGCGGTGTTATCCAGGAGGTGAGCTGGCTGCGAGGAGCTGCTCCCTTCCCTTGGGGAGGTGGGGAAGAAAGGGCTGGCTGTAGTGGACTGCAGAATGGCAGGTGGGTAGTGAGGTGGCCTGGCTGTGTTTCCTGTTTAGGAAAACTTTTTTTTTTAATGGAAAGAATGATAAAGAAATGGAATGGTCTGCCCGGGGAGGTGGCGGAGTCACCATCCCTGGATGTGTTTGAAACAAGACTGGATGTGGCACTGGGTGCCATGGTTTAGTTGAGGTGTTAGGGCTGGGTTGGACTCAGTCTCTTAAAGGTCTCTTCCAACCTGGGGATTCTGTGATTCTGTGACTCCAGTGGAAGGTGGGGAACAAGGTGGTCTGACTGTAATGGGTTCACTCTCTTTGGAAAGTGGGGCATGAGAAGAACAAAGCTGCAATCAGGCAAGTAGAAAAGACCAGCCAAGTGTCTTCTGAGGCAAACTCTTGCAACTCTTTCCAGCTGGACTGTCCAGTCTCTTCAGCTCTTTGCTGCTTTGTCAGAGTTGGATTGTGATGGGAGACACACAAAATTACCATGAACAGTGTAAAAAGCTTTATATGGTCGGTAAAAACCCAAACAGAGCAGTGATAAGCCCCAGTCATCATGGGCCAAGTGTAAGGAGGGTGGCATCTGGGGTTTTTCATACCTGAACACCAGCACTAAGCACTGCCTTGGTTCCTAGGTGAAGAGTGTGCAGGATGCAATCCGGGAGAAGAAGAAATCCTTCAATTTTCTTGGAGAAGACATCAGCTTAGTTCCCTCAGTGGGGATTTTCATCACCATGAACCCTGGTTATGCAGGACGAACCGAGCTACCTGAGAATTTAAAAGCTCTCTTCAGGTGAGTCGAGCTCAGGTTTTGTGATCTGTGTAATAAAACTGGCAGAAATTATCTTTTGGAACATCCAGGCTTCATTTTCTTGGGGAAATTCACTTGCACTGGGGACTCAACAGATGGCTTCAGGCCTTGTGCACCAAGCCTGGATCAGGGAATGCACAGGGAAGACAAGGGAGCTCTGTCCTGTGCCATGGGAAGGGCAGTGTGGGCAGACTGGGAGAGTCTCCAATGGCTCACTGGAGAGGACCAGCTACAAATCCACTGCCCTCAAGCCCTGTAGTCAACACCTGCTCTGCAATCCTTTCCTGCCTGTCTCCCTAGGCCCTGTGCAATGGTTGTGCCAGACTTTGAGCTGATCTGTGAGATTATGTTGGTGGCCGAGGGTTTCCTGGAGGCCCGGGCCTTGGCCAGGAAGTTCATCACGCTCTACCAACTCTGCAAGGAGCTGCTGTCCAAGCAGGTGAGCCCTCTGCTGTGCTCTGGATCCCCAAAATCAGGGATGTGACACTGCTCTAGATCCCCCAAAATCAGGGATGTGATACTGTGCCATGCTCCTCCACAGCTGAAGCTTCACAGCTTTTAGTTCCTGAGTGCCTTTGTGGCAGCTGCTGGGAGGAGGGAGGGTTTGTGATCACCAAAGCAATGACATTTTCAAACTGCTCTCCTGGAGGATTCTGCAGGGACGGAAGCACTTGACCAACTGCATTAATGAGAGAGATTTTTCAAAAGCCTCAAATGCCACCATGAGTGGGGCAGTGTTCAGTGACCCTTTGCTTTCCAGTCTCTTAGTTCCTGTTGATTCTCCTGCCTGCAAGGGGATCATGGTGACTGTTCCTCTCTTAGTCCAGCTAAATACTTCTCTTTCATGTCAAGTGTTGACCATGTAAGGTCACCTCCAGTGTAAAACTCTGGTTAATCAGATTTTAACTTGCCATCATCTGCATAAGATCAGAGTTGGGGTGAGCTGGATCAGGACTCCAGATGGAAAACCTGATCTTGACTGTGCCAGCATGAGCTGGGGAGGGTTTATGCCTTGTCACAGAAGCTTTGTGCTGTGCTGTGCAGCTGGAGGCCCTGTGGGGGCTGTGGCCTCCCACATGAGGCAGTCAAGCTGTTGGGCTGTGCTCTGCAGGGTCTTAGTGGAGCAGAAAAAGAAGGACTTGCTTGTTGGCTTGAGAGTTCCTCTCATGCCTCTTCAGGAGCAGTGTCCTCCCTGCCCCTGCTTGGTGCACTGTCCCCAGGACCAAATGCTCCTGGTAACCTGGTGATGGAGAAATTTGGGTGTCTGAGGCCTCAGAGTGGACTAACAAGCCTTCCACCTCAGTAGCTCCTGCAGATCCGGGGGCTCTGGCAGGCCTCGCTTAACCTGCACAAAGGCCAAGGTTTTAGTTTTTAGGGGAAAAAAAGTTGCTTAGGTCTCCAGGGTGCAAGTCCTACTGCTGACTTAGAGCCATGTGGTGGCATGAACAGCTGAATTATTTGACTCGTTAGCACTCTCCCTGGTGGGAAGCTCACCTTCTGAAATGGAGACCAGCTGACTCAGGCCTGGTGGAGGTCTCTGGCCACGACACAAATAATGAACTTGGCTGCATTTCCATCGCTGACTGCTCTGGCAGCTGGGACTGCTGGGTGTTCTGACCCCTGCCTGGCACTGCCTAGCCATAAGCTCACCCCTGTGCCTGCTTCTTCCTCCCCCCTCATGCAGGATCACTACGACTGGGGCCTGCGGGCCATCAAGTCGGTGCTGGTGGTGGCCGGCTCCCTGAAGCGCGCCGACCCCGAGCGGCCCGAGGAGCAGCTCCTGATGCGTTCCCTCCGTGATTTCAACCTCCCCAAGATGGTGACAGACGACGTGCCGGTGTTCATGGGGCTGATTGGGGACCTGTTCCCTGCCCTGGATGTGCCTCGGAAGCGTGACCTGTGTTTGGAGGCCGTGGTGAAGGAGGCCGTGCTGGAGCTGCGGCTGCAGCCTGAGGACAGCTTTGTGCTCAAGGTAAGGCCAAGGGATGTTCTGCTCCACCTGCAGAATCAGCAGCTCAGCTGGGTTTTCTCAACCCTCTTTGCTCCCTCAAAGAGGGCTCTGCACAGTCACAGGATTGTAGAATGGTTTGGGTTGGAAGGGACCTTAGAGCTCAGCTCGTTCTACCCTCTGCCATGGGCAGGGACACCTTCCGCTATCCCAGCTTGTTCCCAAGCCCTGTCCACCTTGTCCTGGACACTTCCAGGGATGGGGCAGTCACCGTATTCCCCTTGCAGCCAGGCCTTGATGGAGGACAGTCCTGACTGCTCCTAAATCCAGCTCTGCCTCTTCCCTGGATTTACAGAGACTGACTCCTGTGGGCTCGTGCACATGTGGCCTTGGGAGCGCAGAGCCTCCTTGGCTGGTGGCTGTCACATGTCAGCAGTGCTGGAGGTTTGTCTGCCTGCTCAGGATTTCACCCATCACCACCATTAGAGTGGTCAGACCAAACTCGGGGTCAAATCCCTTTGTGTGCCCAGGTCACAAATTTCTGTACGAGAGGCTCAATGGGAGCTAATCCCACAGAACGGATTGGGTTGGAGGGGACCTTAAAGGGCATCTCACTCCAACCTCCCTGCCACCAGCAGGAACTCTTTCCCCTAGAGCAGATTTTGCACGTTTGAACTTCAGCTTGGCATCTCTGTCTGAGCTCTGGGGGTGTTTCCCCAGGTGGTGCAGCTGGAGGAGCTGCTGAGTGTCCGGCACTCCGTGTTCGTGGTGGGAGCTGCAGGCACAGGCAAGTCCCAGGTGCTGAGGTCCCTGCACAGAACCTACCAGAGGATGAAGCGCCGTCCTGTCTGGACAGACCTCAACCCCAAGGCAGTCACCAACGACGAGCTCTTTGGCATCATTAACCCAGCAACGAGGGAGTGGAAAGATGGTAAATGTCTCTTCATGGCTGAGTTTGGAGATAGAAAGGAATGTTTTTTAATGAAGCTCCTGAGTGGCAGCAGGGTGATGGGTCTCACAGCCCAGGTGCTGCTCCCAGCTGTGTGAGGGTTTGCTGTTGGAAGGACATGTAGGGTGGCACAGCTTTTTGGGAATTTATCCTTTTGCCATAAGGATAATTTCATGTCCATTAATGCTGACACTTCCCAGTTCGTAACTGGGGCAGGTTGTTTTTCGGGGCTGGGCTGCTGATGGAAGAGAATTCCCTCCTGCCCTGTGCTGTGCACTGGGGCCCCCCAAAAAGTGCCATCACCAGGTTTGTGTGGCTGGACACTCCCAGCAGCCTTTGAGAGGTGTTTTTTCCACTAAATATCCCTGCCTGATCTCTAGCACACGGTGTTTGCCAGGCTGTTGATCCTGATTGCTCCTGAGGAGGATGAGATGAGCATTTAAAAGCTGCTGAAAGATTACAGAGATGTGGAGTGAAAAGGTTGGGTTGTGACTAATCCAGAAAGGCAGCTTTGATTCCCTGTGTAGCTGTTCTGGGAGCTGAGGGGGAGGTGAGGGAGGATGGCTCCATAAATCATCCTCGGCCAGAGGTCTCCAGGAGAGGAGCTGCCACCACCTCCCCTGCCACCACCCCTCCTGCCCCCTGCTCTGCTCCAGTGCCAGGGTTAATTTCTTTTTAATTGTGATTGGAGACCCTAAATCAAAGTGACAGAGGGAAGTGTGGGATGTAGCCAGCACCCTGCAGAGAGAGCTGCACATTGGGGATTGTGGATCAGGGACTGTGGGTGGCACTGGACAGCAGGAGGGACGTTGGCAGGTGGCTGCCCAGTGTTCTCAATCCTCTAATGTTTCAAGAGAACTTACTCTCTGATGGCTCAAGGCAGTTTTTTTTCCTGCATTAAAAATTCCTGAAAATGTTGTTTCTTCATGTCAAAGAGCAGCCAGGCTATTTTCACCACAGCCTGACAAGACAGGATGTGTCCCCTTATGGATCAGCTCCTCCTTTCCCTCTTCCTGAGTTCATCTTGTCACTCATTGCACTGCCAGCAGCTGGAAAGTTTATACATGTTAGGTGAAAAAAGGTCCCACAAGGGAATCCTAAAAGTGTTATTTGCAGAACCAACCTCTTCCTTCAAATCCCAAAACCTCTCTGTGGTGTGGATGCCCGAGGCTGGGAGAGGGGCACTTCCCTGCAGCTGCTGCCGTGGTGTGTGATGCTCTCAGGCAGGAGCTGCTGCTGACACTGGCAGTGCTGGAGTGGCTGCCAAGCCGTGTCCAGTGTGAGGAATGAAGTCCAGGCAGAGCCAGGGAGGTGTTATCTCTGACCCCAGCTCGTAGCTGTGTCAGCTGTGCTGTTCTGCATTTGCTGTGCACAAGCTTCGTTTGGGTCGTGCGGTGCCACCGGCTGTTCCTGACCTGGATCACCAGGGAATAGCTGGTCCTGGAGAAACAAAAAGCATGCCTGTCACAATTCACCAGAAGAGAGGCTGGTTTTAATGTTTGCCTGATGTTCCTTCATGCAGACCAGCCCTTCCCTAGGTATTTCCTCATGTGGAGGAGAGTGGTGGTTTTGTGGAGCTCTCGTTTGCCCTGCAGTACTTCTGCTCTGTTCCCAGCTTCTCGCTCTTCTTAGCATTCATTATTTACTCCCCTTGAGACTCTGTATATTCTGTCTCCTTGATTTCACTGACATTTTGTTCTGTCACTCAATGTCAGTCTGGGCTTGTTCTTCCCTCAGTCTCACTAAAGCCATGACCTCTTGTTTAAAGCATCTTGATGTTCCTGGTATACTTCAAGCCACAAAAAAAAACCCCAAAAAAACACCCCACAAAACCAAAAAACCCTCAAACAAATAGAATAATTTCCAAGGCATATTCAGATGGTTTTCTCTGCATTGTGTAGTTTGTGGCTTTTTTTTTTTTTTTTTCTCTTTTCTCTATCTGTTTTTCATTTTTCCTATGTCCTACGGTTTTCAATGAGAATGAAGCTCATGTCAGTCCCACAGCCATTCTCAGTGATAATAACTCTTTTAATATTTCTTTTCTACAAAGCAGATATCATCATATAGTATTATTTATGTCCAGATGCAAAGAGTTATGAATGTTTAAGGGGAAAGCATAATTTCTTTGGAAGTTGCTGGTAAAATCTGTTAGAGCAGGTGACAACTTCGATGTTCACCAACATATTTGTGTCACCCTCCCAGGACTGTTTTCATCAATCATGCGAGAGCTGGCCAACCTCTCACATGATGGTCCCAAGTGGATGGTACTGGATGGAGATATTGATCCGATGTGGATTGAATCCCTTAACACTGTGATGGATGATAATAAGGTAATGGATGTAAGGTAAAGAAACAGGTATTCCTTGTCAAGCGTGATTCAGCCTGGGGGAAATGCAGATTGTAATAACATCTCCTGGAATAATGCAGCTGTGCTTCTTCAGACACACCGAACAATATTGCATAAAGGCAATGGTGCATGAGGGAAATAACTTAGAGCTCGTTTTCATTGGAGTTTCCCTTTTCTGGAGAGTCTGCTCATGAGTAATCACAAATGTCCTGATCATAACTTTGGGCTCTTCACAGAACTTAGCATCAACAGGATACCAAAGTAATAAAACAACATTGCTCAGACTAACTGTAACTATGTGTAACCTAAGTAATGCAAAGCTTTTACAAGGTTTGTGGATTGTACTGTTAATTTTCCTGCAGCTCTTGGTACTCAGTATTTCAATAATTTGTGTCCTGGTACGTTGGATCATTTTATGGAACAGGTGCTGTGATCCATATAGGGTGAAGGCATTGGATGTGTTGCTATGTATTAGGTGGCAGATGATGAGTGGTATCAGGTCATAAGCTTAAAGAAAGTGGCAGACAATGTTGCCATAGCAACCCTAAGGCAAACTGAGTGAAGAGAGGTTATTAAATCACAGCGTTCGGCAAATTAATTTTTCCTTCCCCTGTTTAGATCTTCTGTTGATGTTGGATAGAGGCTGGAATTATGTCAAGGAGGCTAGAAATGCATGAGCACACGTGTTCTAGGCCATAATCACATTGGTTTTACACTCCTACGGTCTGTAGGCAGTGGGAAGCCATTCCCCCCTTGTCCTGTCACTCCAGACCTTTGTCTCACCAGCTGTCTTGGAGCCCCTTCAGGTACCAAAAGGCCACAATGAGGTCACTCCAGATCCTTCTTCAGGCTGAACAACCCCAGTTTTCTCAGCCTGAGAACTAACAGAGCTGCTCCATCCCTCTGCTCATCCTGATGCCTCCTCTGGACTCTCCAGCAGCTCCAGGCCCTTCCCGTGCTGGTGCCAGGGCTGGGGCAGCTCTGCAGCTGGGGTCTGACCTGAGTGGGGCAGAGGGGCACAATCCCCCCTTATCCTGCTGGACACTGCTGGGGCTGCAGCCCTTTCTTTGCTGCCGTGCCTCAAGGAGCCGGGCTGAGCAGCCAAGCTCAGCAGTGCCAAGTGCTAAGCACTCTTCATTCCTGTTCCTGGGAGAGCTTTGGGCTGTCTGTCTGTCTGTCTGTCTGCACGTGCAGGTGCTGACCCTGGCCAGCAACGAGAGGATCCCTCTGAACCCCACGATGAGGCTGCTGTTTGAGATCAGCCACCTGCGCACGGCCACCCCGGCCACCGTGTCCCGGGCAGGTGAGTCCTGCACCTCGCAGCAGGTGCCAGCTGGGGCTGATATCAGTCTTTTGTTGGCCAGCTTGGTGCCTTTGGGAGCTGCCAGGCTGGGAGCACAGCTGCCTGTGGTGTGCAGGGTGTGTTCCTGAAGCTCAGGGATATCGCTGTGGGGGACACAGGAATGAGGCAGGGAGTGCATCAAAGAGGCTGCGTGGAGCTCTTGCAAGCAAGAGACCCCTCCTTTATTTTCCTGACTCTTTTTGTACATTTACAGATGTGCCCACCCCAGAGGTGGGACCCTTGGGAACCACTGGTCGTTTTCCAGAGACCATCACCGAAGCCCCTCCTCTGGGAACAGATGTGGGAACTTCGGTAGTTTACAGAACGTGACCTTGTGCTTCAAGACCGTGCCTGGGAATAGAATTCCCAAAACCAAAACAGGCAGGCACGGGCATGGCAACACAGGGACACACGGAGGATCCTGAGCCCAGCCCCACAAGGGGTCTGTCATCCTCTTGGGGGTGTGCTCGGGGTGTTCCTGCTGCTGCTGTGGGGTCGTGGCTGCAGCACTGCTGAGAGAACATTCCTGCACAGCTCTCTGTTGGCCCAATGAGAGAGCAGTGTCTATCCCAGAGAACTCCTGATCTTGTGGAGCAGTGCATGGGAATGGGGAATGAAGGTGTCCCCTGGTGTCTGGGGCCCAGAGCAATAACACAGCTCAGGCAGCACCATGTTCTAAATTTGGGGCAGGGTCACGAGAGGTGTCCTGGTTTCCTGAGTTACATCTCTTCGCTGTGATGTTTCTCCTCTGCAGTGGGGCAGGAGGAGGGGGCAGGCAGTGAGGGAGCAGGTGTATTTAACAAGGTTTCAGTTGTTTGAGAGTAGCTGAAAGCTGCTGGGAAAAAGGAGAGTCTCTGTTGCAATAGGACACGAAATAAGGACACAGACTCTGTGATTTCAGAAGGCTGAGATGACTCCAATCTGTGTTTATTCTCAAGACACCTGCCTTTATACCTTTTTACAAAGAACCCACCCAAGGGGTGGAATCCTTGGACCACATTGGTCGCATTAGAGGGACATCAAGTGAATTCCCTCCTCTTGAGAAAAAATGAGAAAAACAGGATAGTGTACAATAATACATCCCTTGTTTATAGAGATTGTCCCTGGGAAAAGAATTTCAGAAAATCAAAACATTGAAGGCACAAACCGTGGCTACAAGTCTCTGCTGTGTCTTTTCTCTCTCCTCCCGTGCCTGAAGGGATCCTGTACATCAACCCCTCAGATCTGGGCTGGAGTCCCCCTGTGAGCAGCTGGATTGACCAGCGAGAGGTGCAGTCTGAGAGAGCCAACCTGACCATTCTGTTTGACAAGTACCTGCCCGTTTGCCTGGACACTCTCAGGACCAGGTACCACTGCAAGGTGCTTGTGTCCCCTCCCTGGCAAGGGGAGGTGGTCACTCACCACTTTTCCAGCTGTGCTCCAGGGCTGGCCAGTGTCCTCCTTGTCCCCAGGAGCCCTGAGTGTCATTGGCTTCAGCTCCAGGAAACTGTGGGGTGAGGAGGCAGCTGACACTCCTGCCCAACCTTGGTTGGTCCGATCTGGTTCTCCTTGGATGTTGATTTGATGGTTCCTGTGCTTGTATCAGTTCTGTATCAATTAGAAATCAAATCCAGGAGATCCTAAAGGGAGAACCTTTCCACATCAGTCTGCTGATGTGTCAGGCCAGACCTGAGCTCACTGCACGAGTTTTGGGTCAGTAGAGCAGTTTTCAGACCACTGCTGAAAGAAAGTGTGGAAGATGCAGAGCAGATCCTCTTTTGTCCTCTCCCCACATCTTTTCCTGCCCCTTGGGGATGAGGAGGAAGCTGGTGTTTGTGTGAGAGGGTGGGATTGCTCCAGAGGCAGTCCTCTCTTGGATTTCTTTCCTGAAGCATTTGAGCACAGCTGAGTCCTGCTGTGTGAGCATCCAGCCTGGGTGTGCTTCATGGCTGGACACTGACCACTGAAGGTGAAAAACAGGACAAGGAGTGATGGCTTTAAACTGAGCAAGGGGAAATTTAGACTAGATATTAGGAAGAAATTCTTGGCTGTGAGGGAGGGGAGGCCCTGGCACAGGGTGCCCAGAGCAGCTGTGGCTGCCCCTGGATCCCTGGCAGTGCCCAAGGCCAGGTTGGATGGAGCAGCCTGGGACAGTGGGAGGTGTCCCTGCCCATGGCAGGGGGTTGGAACAGATGACTTTTAAAAGTTCCCTTCCAACCCAAAGTAGTCTGTGATTGTGTGATTCTCTATCCTCTGCTTGCTCCCCATACCTGCAGTTTGATTGAAAAAAAAAAAAAAAAAAAGAAAAAGAGAAGAAAAGTCAGTGAACAACCAAACCTGGGCACCATCAGCCCCAACGAGGAGGTGTCAGGAGGAGCTGCTTGAGGGCAAATCTTGTTCCTTGGGACTGGGAGTTGGAAATCTTGCTCTTTGGGTGCCCAAACTTTAAAGCTGTTGGCAGCAAAGCCCATCGAGCATCTCCAGCTCTCTCTGCTGAGCAATTGTCAGACCATGAAATCCCCAGGATTAGCTGCACCAGCCCCGAGCTGAGTATTTTGGTAGCTTGCTTAATTCAGAAATTGTAGAACCAACCTTTCAAACAGCTCTAATTACTTTATGGTGGACTTCAGTGCTGCTACAATATTAGTTTGGAATTCTGTAAGTGTAGCTTAAACGAATGTAAAGTGGCAAGATGAAAGGTTTTATTTTATTACTCCTCTATTTGACCGCTTTTGAACTCCTCGTGTTCCCAGGAAATCATCGCCTTCAGCAACTCCTCCATTTTACTTCTTTCAAGAGGATCAAAGTTTTTAAATGCCTGAAACTTCTGATGACTGTTATTATGTGTGTGTGTGCCAGTGCCAGTGGGGCCAGGCAGAGGTGGGGTGTTCTCCTTAGTGCTTTTCCAGGGAATGAGACACCCACTGCTGACAAGGAAAATTCTGATATTCTGGCAAAGCATTCCTGCCTTCCTTTCCTGGGCTGGGAGCAGCTCTGGTGCTTCACCCAGTTACATCTCCCAGTTATGTTTTCCATTCCCATCCCTCAGGTTTAAGAAGATCATTCCCATTCCTGAGCAGAGCATGGTTCAGATGCTGTGTTACCTCCTGGAATGCCTCCTGACAGAGGACAACACGCCTCCCGACTGTCCCAAGGAGCTTTATGAACTCTACTTTGTCTTTGCTGCTGTCTGGGCCTTTGGTGGGTCCATGTTCCAGGACCAGGTAAGAAGGAAGGTGTCACATCAGCATCTTTCAAGGGACCTTTCATTGCCTTTTTTTTTTTTTTTCCCTCCTACTTTTTTTCTACTTTCCCAGACCTACAGCTGTGTCAGTGATGCTGTTTGATCCCAAAACCTGAACTAAACAATTCCTTTCATGAAAGGCCTCATTCTCCAGGGGGTAACCCTGGAGAATGGCCCAGCTCAGTGTGGTGCTCCCCTGGTGCCATCACCTCGAGGCCACGGAGAGCAGGACCAGCTTTTGTGACCCTTGGGGAGGATTTAACCCCAATCCCTGTGTGCCAGCTGGCAAAAACCACAGCCTTGCTTCTGTCAGTGCAGGGTGGCTTTTAAGTCAAGCCTGGGGAGCAGCTGGCCCTTGCCCAGCAGCACAAGGAACTTCAGCCCCTTGCTCTGGCTGGAGCGTGGCCGGTGGCACTTGGACATGGCATTCCCATGTTAACCCTGGCATCCCCGTGCCACAGCAGTGAGTCCTGGCGTGGCAGGGCCTGGGCACAGCTGGATGTGTGGCAGGAGGAGCTGGGAGCAGGCTCAGCATCCCACTGGGAGGATCCTGGGCGTTGCTGCCTGTGCTGCTCTGTAAATGTCAGGGAGGAGAGCGTCAGCACACGGCGTCCGAGCGAGGGGGAGCCTGATGAAAAATGATCCAATATAAAAACTGTTTATTGCTGCCTGCTGAAGGTACCCTTCCTGGTGACCTTTCACTGCCAAAATGTCAGGAGAAACAGGCTGGAAGGCTTCCCACTGCTCACCGTTTATTGGTGGGGAGCGAGGCCCCTCTGTAAAAGCTGATGATAGATTTGCCATTTCCAGGCTCTGAAATTAGCAGAAATCCATATGGGGTTTTTTGTTAAAGAAGCAGTTTGAGCTCGACACCATTCTGGCAATAGAGCTGGGGCTGGGACTGCTCCACTTAAGGGCTCAGCCCCTCCCAGCACTGCGAGCAGGGCGAGGCACCGCTGTGAGAAAGCTTTTAGCAGCGCCGCACATCGCTTTTCTGCTGCCAGGCTGAGGAGTTGTGACAGCAGCAGAAAGGAGATTACAGTCATCCTGCCTCTCTGGGTAGCACGAGACTGCAAAATCGTGGATGCTAATAACGTGTCGTTCAAATCCTCTGGTCTTTTGATGTGTGGTGGCTCGGGGGGCTTTGCAGAGGACACTCAGTTCAAAGCCGGGTTTCCTGAGGGAGGCTGAGCACTCCATGGTCCCTCCTGGCCCCTGGGGTGGCTATGGGGAGGAGAGACCTCATAGAGATGCCCCAGGAACAAACTGTGCTGCTAAAACTGGCTCAGTGATGCATCTGCTCTCTCCCAGACATCTTTTTAGCAGCACTTTCCCCCTTCTTCCCCCCCCCACCCTGCCCTGTTTCTCCCCAGGGCTGAGGGCTGCAGTCCCTGTGCTCTGCGTGGGAAGGGTTCAGACAGTGGCTGGCCCAGTTTCACAGAGGAGACCTGAGGCAGGGAAGGGGACTAAGCACATTGTGCAAACCCTGGCTCGGTGTCTACAGCAGAAACTGTCACCCCAACTCCCCCCATAAAAAGTTCAGATGTTTGAAAATCTTCATGCATGGAGAGGGAGAAAGGGGGAAAGCAGGAGCTTGCTGGGCTCTGTGGCAGCAATCCCTCTCCCATTCTTTGCTGAACTGGGGTTGGCAGTCCTGCTGCTCCTGCTTGAAAAGAGGCCAGAAAACAACAACTTAAGTGTTTGCAGGGCGGTGTGATTTATGAGGAAGAGATTTGGTATGCATGCTCTGACTACCCATGGCCACGGATGGAGATGGATGTGGTGTCCTTGTCTGTTGGAAGAAGTAGGCACCAAAAATCAATCAAGTGTCTGTTTAGTCATAGGCACGTATTTCTCTTTTTCAAATTGATCCATCTGTCTAATCTCAGACATACTAGGAGTGATCAACACAGAGGATGAATTATTTAGGGGAATAAATAGGAGTGATGAGAAAAAAGGAAGAAAATGAAAAATTAGACTTAATAATAGGAAAAAGGATAAGATTGTTATACTGTGGAATATATTTTTAAGGACTAATCCCACTCTGGTGGACTGGGATAAATAACATTCTCCATCTCTAAGGAATTTCTCCAGATTTGTCTGTTTTCTTCTCTTTTTGTCCTGCAGCTCGTGGACTACAGAGTGGAGTTCAGCAAGTGGTGGGTGGCAGAATTCAGGACGATCAAGTTCCCTTCTCAGGGCACAGTCTTTGACTTTTACATTGATCCAGAAACGAAGAAGTTGGAGCCTTGGTCCAAACTTATTCCCCAGTTTGAATTTGATCCAGAGGTGCCACTGCAGGTAGGTGACCCCAGCAGTTCCCTGTGTTTTAGTGGCTGAACGTGGGTGTTTCCATGAAGTCTGGTGAAAGGCCAGGCACTGCTGGAATTCTTTATGAGGTCCAACTAAATCACCCATCTGGGTTTTTTTTTGCTGTGCTTTGGCTGTAACAGCACAACCTCCATCCATCTTCCAAGCATGAGTGATGTACAGCAGGGCCAGGGAGCTGCTGTGCCCAGGGTGCAGAGAGAAGAGGTGAAACAAAGCAGGGACAAAGCCTCTGAGACACCAAGACATGTTGTTGTTCTCCTTGGCTGCACATAGACATGGGTTTATGGTTGGGCCAAGAAAAGAGCTCCTCAGGTAGTGAATTGTGGTCGCCAGTTGCACTTCCCTGTTTTTTCAGAAGTGCCACAGTGAGCAGATGACTTGTAAAAATCATCACTGTTTTGGCAAGGTGTGATTTTTGTTGGGGAGATCCAGATGCTGCTCCCAGGGGTTCACCTGGAAAGACAGATTTTAATGGCTGGCAGCAGCAGGTCATTCCTTCCCTAGTGCAGCCTGGAAGCTGGGCTCACCTGACACACTCCTGGCTCTCCCAGGAGGTGGCTGTGAGGTGGTGGTGATGCCTTTTCTTAGTCCTAGAATTCAGAGTCAGAAACAATTATGGGATAGACATAAGGAGGTTTTTATTCCTGTGTTTAATAAGGATCTTTATGGTGCAACAATTTGTCAAGGTGGAATATATTGAAATGCACACACCATGTCTACAATTTTATAAACAGGATAGCTTACAATAACATACCCTTGTTTACTAGAAGTGTGCCTGGGAAAAGAATTTCCAAAAATCAAAACATGGCAGGCACGAACCATGACTACACTCCCATGTCGCTGTTGGACATGAAGAAAAGACACGAGTCTGGTTTAGAAGGCTGTGGACTCCTAACAAGGAGGAGCCACAATTTATTGTCCAAACCTATTTTATACCTTTCTACAAAGCACCCACTTTAGAGGTGGGGACCTGGACCCATTGGCCACTTGAGGAGACCATCAAGCAAAGTCCCGAGGTCGCTGTTGGACACAATAAATGGAGGCAGGGAGTGGACAGAAGGCTGCGTGGACCCCTCATCCAGGAGGAGCCACTGGTTTATTTCTCAGGCTTCTTTAATGCATTTTATAGATGTGCCCACCTTAGAGGTGGGACCTTTGGGAACCATTGGTCAGTTCCAGAGACCACCACGCAAAATCCCTCCTCTGGGAAAATATGTGCAAAACAAGGTAGTTTACAATATGTGACCTTGTTTACTAGAAAGAGTGCCTGGGAAAAGAATTTCCCAAAACCAAAACATGGCAGGCACGAAGCGTGGCAACATCCCTCCTTCGGGAAACACGTAGAACAATATCTTAGTTTACAATAGCATGACTTTGTTTACCAGTTCTGTCCCTGGGAACAGAATTTCCTGAAACCAAAACACAGCAGGCACCAACCGTAGCTATACTCCCGTGTCCCCATTCCTGGAGGAACCCATCCTCGCCCAGTGGCAGAGCTGGGGGGCACTGAGGTGGTTGCTGTGTGTTGTCACTGTTGGACACAATAATGGAGGCAGGGAGTGATTCAGAAGGGCTGTGTGGTCCCTTTGCAGGAAGGAGACTCCGGTTTATTTCTCCAGCTACTTTTATGCTTTTTCAGATGTGCCCACCTTAGAGGTGGGACCTTTGGGAACTATTGGTCAGTTCTAGAGACTACTACACGAAGTCCCTCCTCTGGGAACAAATGTGGAAAAACAAGGTAGTTTACATTATGTGTAGCAAAAGAGTGCCTGGGGACAGAATTTCCCAAAACCAAAACATGGTAGGCACAAAGCATGGCAACAGTGTGTGCCCTCCCCAGGCCTGCCTGGTGCCCACGGCCGAGACGGTTCGCCTGCGGTTCCTGGTGGGCAGGCTGCTGCAGCGCCGGCGCCCCGTGCTGCTGGTGGGCACTGCTGGCACGGGCAAGTCAGTGCTGCTGGGGGACACGCTCTGCTCGCTGGACACCGACCTCTTCCTGGTGAGGAAGGTCCCCTTCAACTACTACACCACCTCTGCCACGCTGCAAGGTAAGCTCTTCAAGCTGCGCCGGGGGAGGTTCAGGTTGGACAGCAGGGAGAATTTCTTTGCTGAAGGAGTGGTTGGGCATTGGAATGGGCTGCCCAGGGAGGGTGGTGGAGTCACCTGTCGCTGTGGGACACAAAGGAGGAGATGTGGACTCGTTCAGAAGGCTGTGGACTCCCAAGGAGGGAGCTGGGAGGTTTATTGTCCAAACCTATTTTATACCTTTTTACAAAGCACCCACCTTAGAGGTGGGGACTCCTGGAACCATTGGTCACTTGTAGAGACCATCATGCGAAGTCCTTCCCATGGGAAAATGTGTGGAAAAACATCTTAGTTTACAAAATAGCATGACTTGTTTAGCAGTTCTGTCCTGGGAACAGAATTCTCAGAAATCAAAACAGGACAGGCACAAACCGTGGCAACAGTCACCGTCCCTGGAGGTGTTTAAGGAAAGGCTGGCTGTGGCACTCATTTTGGTTGACAAGGTGTGTTGCATTCCTTTGGGAATTCCCCTCAGAACCCCCCAGAGCCTGTAACCAGGTAGTTTAACCCTACCTTTCCCTTATCTCTGACCTATGGCTCTGTGCCAGCCATCCCACCCCAGACAGAGACTAATAAAACCCCCTGCTCCTCCATGTTCTCTCTCTTTGCCTCCGGACCCCTTCAAGAATAAAGCCTTGGAATATCCCCTGAGGTAAGGAGCCTCTTTTGGATTTCTTTTCCCTATCCTGAAGCCTACTCCCCCAAAGCCTCCCAAAATCTGAGCTAGCATTGCGGACAGGGGGCAGAAAGGGGGGTTAGTACTTCAAAGGTGGTGTTGGGTCACAGGTTGGACTCGATGATCTCAAAGGTCTTTTCCAGCCTGGTTAATTCCGTGGTTCTGTGACATTCCTGGGGCATCCACTGGGGTTTGGAGGGGGATGTGCACTGGGAAGCTCAAGGGAAGACCCGTGGGTGAATTGCCCGTGTTGTCCTGGGCACACTCAGAATCCCAGAGTGAAACTCTCCACTAAGCAGAGCCCTGGTTTTCATGGAGATGATGTTCTCCAAGCTGAGAATTTGCATTCTTAACCCCACCACTCTGGTTCAGGGCTGTGCCAAAGCCCAGCCTTCAATCTGCTGTGGTTTTCATGGCTTGTATTTGATTTGAAGTGTGTCTTTAACATGCTGGAATTGAAGAATAAGATGGGTTTCTTGGAGTGGATCCAGACTGTCCTCAGGGTGCAGTGATGGGAACTGCATCCCAATTAGCAGTGAGATTGGTGCTCATGGATGTGTGCAGGCTGGAGCCAGGGCTGTCCTCCCATCCTGCCACAGCCCAACATGTCCCACAGAGCAGCTCCCACCTCCCTCCCCAGGGGCACAGAGCTCAGACCCCCAAGGAATTTCTGGCCCCAGGGAAGTCCATAAGAATATTGCTGATGAGGATTTTGAAACATCCGTGAAAAAATTAGGTTTGAGACCGAGGTAGAGTCAGTTTTGTTGTGTAGTCTCTTCATAGATGAAGAAAAAGCAGGAGATTCTTGAAAGGTGTCTCATTTTGGAATGGTGTCCAATGATAGACAAAATAATTTGATATATATTTATTAACCAGTAACCAAGCAACCTGGTTTGAGTTGAATTAAAACCATGAGTCACTGTAAACCACACTGCTTCCTTTATGCAGCTGGGTTTAACCTAAATGTCCCGAAATCACAGAAAATTCTGAGCTGGAAGGGACCCACAAGGATCATCAAGTCCACCACTTCTTGAGTGCATGGCCCACCTGGGAATGAAATCCATAACCTTGGCTCTGACCAACTGAGATCATCTTCTGCTTCCTCTGAGCAGCTGGGGCTGCCCCCAGGCTGGGCACTGGGGCTGGGAGCAGCCTGGGACAGTGGGAGGTGTCCCTGCCAGGGCAGGGGTGGCACTGGGTGGGATTTAAGGTCCCTCCCAACCCATTCCATGATTTTGTGAAGGCTCAGGGGCACCAGGGATTAAACCTTCCCTCTTTGGGTTGTTCCTGGCTGGGGGACACGAGTGTCCCTGGCTTCATCCCTGCTCTGCCACGCTCCCACCACTGCAGAGGTTTTCAGAAAGGTTTTGTAGTTTGAAATTGCTCTCTGGGGCTGTTCTGCTCCCAGAGAGGTGACAGCACAGGTCCAGCCCATCCTCTGGGGCCACATCTGTTCTCTGGAGCAGGCTTTGGATGGTCTCTGGGCTTGCTGGTGCCTCTTCAAACAGCAAATTATTTGGGCTACTGGTTCTTCAGGGAAAAAAATGGGTAAAACCTCCCCTTCTGGCCAATCTCACCAGTATGATGGCTGTACCCTCCCTTTTTCCTTTCCATCCTGCAGTGGGAAGTGCCCTGGGTTGGGGAAGGGGCTGAGCTGAGCGTGCTCAGCTGCCTGGGGGGGGGGGCTGGTGTTCCCCACCTGCCCAGGTGAGTGTGTGCAGGTGTGGGGCAGGTACAGGGTGTCCCTGTTGCTCTGAGCTCCGGGGCTGAGCCCTCCCCTTCTTTCCTCTGCAGAGCCCAGCACGTCTTCATCACAGGCAAGTGCTGATTTATGCTGCTTGGCATCCTTCCCCACTGCTCATTTTTTAGTTAATTTGTCCCTTTTTTGTGGAGTTTGTCAGTTGGCTGCTTTTTTGCCTTCCCCAGCAGGTGCCTCTTTAGATTTGTAAAATGGGAATCCAAAGCAGTTTGGGATTTTAGTTTTTATTTCCTTTAGAAAGAGCCAACCTGAAATCCAGGAGTTCTTAGTCTGCTGGGAGAGAGATTTTTGAGTTGCAGAGCTTTACTCTTCAGGGGAAGCACAGGGATGTGGCTCAAACAATCTTTGTGGGGCCTGTAGCTTACAGATTTTCATCTACAGAGGGGTTAAAAGCTGCCAGACCCTCTCTGTGCCCAAACCTGAGCGCAGTTTGGGGATTTTCTTTGGTGTATTGTGACCAAATCCCACATCCTGTGGAGCCTGGAGCCTCTAGTGTGCTGCTCCATGGCCTCTTGGACCTCTGCTCCTCCATCTGCTGCACTCCTGCCCTCATTCCCCACCTCCCCACTGCAGATCTGCCTCAAGGAAATGACAATAAATGTTGGTTTTTTTTAAGTTGGGTACTTTTTTCCCCCTTGGCCATCCAGGTGAGAGGAGCCACCCTTGCCAAGTCTGGTGTGCAGTGAGTGAGGGGCTGATGGGGACGTGTCAGGAGCCCAGAGCAGGGACCCTTCAGGATCACTGTGGGCTTGGCTTTGAATTAAAATGTAACTTCCACAAACATGTCACCTCATCCCCAGTAATTGCCTTTCACTATGATGAATCTCCTGCATCCTTGTTTAACCTCGAAAAGGGCTGATTTTATATGTTAATTAAGGCCTAATTAAATTTAAATTAAATGCTTATTTGAAACACTTAATTTGACTTGCTACCAGAAATTTCAAATATTGTGGTTTTATTGAAGGGGGAGAGAGGCTCCGCTGAGGGAAAATCTATCATTTTTCTAAGCACAGCTCATGGCTTTGTGCAGAACTGTCTGTGACAAGAAAACAGCTGAATTCTTAGTGGGTAACCAGGCTGTCTGCAGGGCACCCAAGCAGGAAACAAATGGGGTTTTAAAAGATGTGTGGTGTGAAAAAAAAAAACAAACCAAAAAAAACCTCCAGAATATAAATTTTCCCTAATAACTTTTGCCCTTGATAAGGCATGGCTGAAGTGTGCATTTGAACAATTTTTTTTTTTTTTATCAAAACTCCCAGTTGTCCCTAATTACAAAAGGACTGCTCCTTGCCATGCTGCTGCTTCCAGGGCTGGTGATAACCCCAAACTGTGGCAGTGAAACAAATTCTGAAACAAATTCTGCCTCCATCTCCAGGAGGGCTGGGAGCACCTGGGAGTGAGGATGGGCTCCAAGAAATTCCCTGGCAGGAAAATCATCCCAGGGCCCAGAAAAGCTGCTGCTCTTTGCTTTGCCCCTCCCCTGAGGCAGTAAAGGTTGTTCAGGCCGCAGTGAAAGGAATCAATAACCTATAAAAACATTTTGTGCAGCAGTGTGGGGTGATTTGCATTAAATGTCATTCCAGCATTGTAAAATATTCCCAGTGTGCTACAGTCTGGAGCAGCACACAACCTCAGCCTTCTGCAAAAACAAATGGGATTTTTCCAGAGTTTCCAAAGGAGAGGTTTTCTCTCCACGCTCTCCCTTACTCATGTGGGATTCCCCTTAAAACTGGGTGGGGATGGGACAGCTTGTGTTGGGATTGAGTCTTGTTGGGTTCATCTGGAGCTTTGGGTGATGCTGGGGAGGGGATCAGGAAACTTGGAGGTGTTTGGGGCTGTTCAGTCTGGTGAAGAGACTCACAGAATCCCTGAGGTTGGAAAAGATCTCCAGGATCATCCAGTCCCAGCTTTGCCCCATGCCCACCCTGTCCCCAGCCCAGAGCTCTGAGTGCCACCTCCAGGAATTCCTTGGGCACCTCCAGGGATGGACACTCCAACCCTCCCTGGGCACTTCCAAGCCCTGAGCTCCCTTTCCATGGGGAAATTCCTGCTGCTGCCCACCCTGAGCCTGCCCTGGCCCAGCCTGAGGCCGTTCCCTCTCCTCCTGGGTGCATTTGAATATGTGTAATATTATTTTTGATTGACTGAAAGTTCTCCAGGCCCTAAAAAACCACCCTTTTCATTTATCTAAAAGATGTTAAAAAAAAAAGCATTTTCTTTCACAAAATCAGCTCGTGGGCTTTGTGAAAGAAAGCTCCATCCCAGAGCCAAGTCACTGCTGCCCATGTTTGGGGACACAGGCAGTGAGTCCTGTGCTGTGCTAGGGACCAGGATAACCTCAGCCAGGAGGAGTTAAAACAAATTTGCAGGAGGGATGCAAAAAGCTTTATCTTGCATGGCAAGCCTGTGTTTGCTCTGGAGCAGACCTGGCTTGGAGCAGGCAGAGTTTGCTGCGTTTTGTTTGTGAGGAGGCTTTGAAAACTTGGTGATTTGGGTGGAGTTGGACCAAAAATCTGCCCAAGGCACCCTGCAGGACCCCACCCCCAGCCACAGCCTGGGGACAGCCAGCATCCTGCCAGCCCCAGACAGGACCCCTGACCTGGGAACAGCCACTGTCCTGCTGGGAGCAGTGTCCTGTGCCAGGACCAGCTCTTCCTGCAAAACCACAAACATCACAGGTGGAGCTGGGAGGGCTGGGGCTGAGTAATCATTCCCAGTCACTTGTTGATGCTGTTACAGATCACAGCAACACAGACTCTGACTTCAGAAGGCTGACAATTGACTCCGTTCATTTTTGGCAATTTTTTTTTTTTTTAAATATATACTATTCTACAGAGAACACCTTAATTGGTTAAAGAAAGACAAGCTTCTTTAATCACATTGGTCAAACCAGAGGGACATCAAGAAGTCCCTCCTAGGGAAAGGAATGCAAACAAAGGTTACAGTCAGGAAAACGTGTCTCTTGTTGACAGAACAGTGTTTGGGAAAGAGTTTCAGAGAAACCAAAACATCTCAGGCACCAACCAGGGCTACAACTCCTGCCCCTACAGGTGTGCTGGAGAAGCCTCTGGACAAAAAGGCTGGCAGGAACTACGGCCCTCCAGGCACCAAGAGGCTGGTGTACTTCATCGATGACCTGAACATGCCCGAGGTGGACGCCTACGGCACCGTGCAGCCCCACACCCTGCTCAGGCAGCACCTGGACTACGGCCACTGGTACAGGAGCCTGCTGGGGCTGGGCTGAGAGCTTTTGGTCCACCCTGGTTGCAGCAACGTGGGGTTTAGGGGGTGGTCTGGGCTGGAAGCAGACATGCAGCAGGCTCTGCTCCCTGGAGAGGGGCAGGATGTGACCCCCTGAAGCCACAAGGGGTGCCCACAGACACAGCCAAAGGACAGCAGCCCTGGCTGTGGTCACCATCTGTGGCTTTTGCTGTGCCCCAAGGTACGACAGGAGCAGGCTGTCCCTGAAGGAGATCAGCAACGTGCAGTACGTGTCCTGCATGAACCCCACTGCAGGGAGCTTCACCATCAACCCCCGGCTCCAGGTAAAGCCCTGCTCCATGGCCTTGATTTTTGGGTGGATTGTTCGGGCTTAAAGGCTTCAGGAGAACCTATGGCAGATCCTGCTGTTCAATCAGTGGAAACAGCTTGGATCTGTGGAGTGACTGCAATTCCTGACCTGCTGCCCTTCTCCCTTCTTTGTGTTTCCTCTTGTTTCGCTGCTCACTGGGAGGGAGAAGTCACAAGTTCCCAGCCACCCACCCTCAGGAAAACTTCTGGTTCAGACAAGCAGATTTTACCTTCCTCCAGCTGATATTTACTGCTTGACTATAGTTCTTAAAAGTTTTTTTGGTGGTCAGGCATTGGAACTTGCAGCCCAGGGGAGCGGTGGAGTCACCAGCTCTGGATGTGTTCAAAACTGAGTGGATGTGGCACTCCACAGTGTGGTTTGGGATTTGTTCAAAGGTTGGACTTGATGATCTCAGAGGTCTTTTCTAACATTAACCATTCTGTGTTCTCTTCCTCTGCAAGTTCCCAATCAACAAAGGGTCTTCTGGGAGGTGGCACCTTCCAGGGGCTGCTCCTACCAGAGACAGGCCTGGGCTTCCCCAGGGGTCAGCAGGACCTTTGGACCTTTCAGCTCTTCAATGGACTGAGCTTCCCTTGTGAAATGCCATGGGAAATCCCTTGCTCAGCCAGCAGAAGGTGGCACCTGCCAGCTGTCCTCTGCTGGGAAACTGGAAGGGGGACATATTTCTGGTGGACTTCAAGTGATGGGATCACAGAGCATCCCAGGTTGGAAGGGACCTCAAGGGATCATCTGGGCCAACCTTTCCTGGGAAGGGGAGCCCAGAGGAGATTGTTTAGTGCTGTGTCCAACCACAGAAAGGGCACTGACCTGGGAGGTGGTTTCTCCCATCTCTCTGACCTTCCCACATCTCCCTTTCTCTCCCTCAGCGCCACTTCTGTGTCTTCGCTCTCTCCAACCCTGATCAGGACACCCTGGCCAGGATCTACAGCACCATCTTAGTGCAGCACCTGGCAAGTGGGAATTTCTCAGAGGCTGTGCAAAAATCAGCCCAGCAGCTCATTGCCCTGGCTCTGGGGCTGCATCGGAAGGTGGCTGCCACTTTCCTGCCAACAGCTGTCAAGTTCCACTACGTCTTCAACCTCAGAGACTTCTCCAACATCTTCCAAGTAAGTGCAGCTCTTGTCCTGTGGCAGGAAGAGGAGTTTGTCCTGTTTTGGAGTTTGGAGATTTGGAGTTTGTCCCAGTTTGGAGTTTGGAGATTTGGAGTTTGTCCTGATTTGGAGCTGGAGTTTGGAGATTTGGAGTTTGTCCCGATGTCACAGGCAGCTGAGGTGCCTCTGGCCCTTGGTGAGCCAAGCACAGTGTTCCACTCAGTAAAGACACAGCATGGGTGTCCCCTGAGCTCCAGGGGAGACCTTGGGCCATCCCCCTGACTCCTGACTGGTTTTGAATGGATTCCAGAGCCATCACCCATGACTGTGGGGAAGATCAGTCAAAAGCTTATTTATTTTCCAGCCTCCTCTGGCCAATGGGGAGGGATGCAGAGTTGCAGAAGGAGGTGTGGATTTAGAGGGGTTGGAAGTGTCCTCTGGCTGGAAAAAGGACAAACTGGAGAGAAGCTTTGGGTTCCTGACCTCAGCCCTTCTGTTGTGAGTGTGATGGAGCTGGGCTTGTCTTGGTGAGCCCCACCCCACTCGTGTGGGTGTGGGGGTCCATGGCACCACCCCAGCACACAGGGAAGCTCTGTGGATGCTCTGTGGGCTGCTGGCCCTGAGGGGAGGACAGCAGGGACTGGTTCAGCTGCTCTGCCAGAGCCAGGACAGCTTGGTGGCTGTACCAGCTTGTCCTCTCGAGTGCTCAGCGTGGCACATGGCATTTAAAGAGCTGATGAATCAATCCAAACCAGCTTTGATTTCACCACTGAAGCTGAACTGCCAGCCACTGTACCAAAGCAAAGCTGTTCAGCTTCAGAAGTGTTGTCTTCCATCCTTGGTGAGCTTCTGTTTTCCTGTTTTCCCCAGCAGTCTCATGCTTTGAAGCAGCTGGTGTTACTGCTCAAAGAGCCTTTCAGAGTTTCAGGCTGATTAATAAAATTTGATAAATTCCTCAGCAGCCAAGCTGAGGGTCAGCACCATAGCCTGTTCCAAACCCCCAGCTGGTCATTTGTCACTGTCCTTGTTAACATCTGTTTCAAAAAGTGGGAACGTGGAAGTTCAGTGCCTTGTGCCTGCCCATCAGACAGGAGCTGGAGGAGTGACAGACAGGGAAATCTGGGACCAGGACCTTGAACAAGTGAATAACTCCATTGTGTCAGGAGGAGTCAGGCCTGTCATTGTGCTCAGCTGAACATCAGCAGCTCTGACAGGAGATGTGGGTCATGTGAAATCCTGCCTTCCAGTTAATCTGGGCTTTGAGGGAACAGAAGCCTTTCAGTGGGAGGCTTTAATTTCATCTGCTGAACGTGCCAGAGTTGGGGGGTAACAGAAAACATCCTGCCAGATCCCAGCTCTGGGCCAGAGGGCGGTGACAGGAATGCTCCTCATTCTCCTTTCAAGGGATTCTCCACCCTCTTTTCTGTTTGTTTCTTTTTCATGTTGGCCCCACCTGCATCCCAGATGCAGTGACCCACAGCCACGTGTCCCTCGTGCTTTTAGGGTGTGGGGGTCTCTAGATTCAGTCCCTTTAGAGGGATTGAATGATTCTGAATTCTGTTTTAATCAGTTTAGGATCTGATGTGTTTCTCCTTCCTCTCTTTGAGTTGTCAGCTTTTCTCGCCAATTTTTAGGGTTGTTTTTTTTTCTGGAATAAATAAAATAATTTGACAGCTGTAATGACAGATGTGAAACCCAAACAATCTGAGCCATGGACCAGTGAGCTGAGAGGGCCTGCTTTACATTGCTTTCAATGCATTTAATATTTAATGTATAAATAATTAGATGTTAGGAATAAAAGCTGTCTCTTTAATTCATACCATTGAAAACCCTGTGTGCTGTTAATAGGCTTAGTATAGGCGACACCTCTTTGAAATATAATTCTTTTATGCATTTTAATAGAGTTCATGGTAAACATACTGTGCTAAGCAGACAGCAACTGATATTTCCTGCAGGCAGAATGCACCTAATTAGAATGAATTGATTAAAAGAAAAAATAGCCACCAGGAAGGCTTCCAAACCGTTTTTCCTCCTTGACAAAGCACCCATGGCATGGGGTTGGGATGGGAGAATCACATGTCTGGGCTGGTGCCTGGCTCTGCGGGGTCCCACCTGCTGAGAGCAGCACCCCAGCTCAGCCAGGGGATCAAAATGGGTGTAATGAATATAAACCTTCAAAAGAATGTGGGGAACAGCCATTCCCAGGGCAGCAGGCTGAGGGAGGTGACTCTGTCCCTCTGTGCTGCTTTGTCAGACCTCACCTGAAGCACTTGTCCAGGGTTCCAGCACCAGGGGGCCTCCCAGGAAGAACCTGGAGCTGCTGGAGAGGGTCCAGAAGGGCACCAGGATGATCAGAGGGATGGGGAAGCTCTGCTGGGAGGAAAGGCTGGGAGAATTGGGGTAGCTCAGCCTGAGGGTTGCTCTGAAGTGAACTTACTGCGGCCTTCCAGTGCCTGAAGGGGCTCTGAGAGAGCTGGAGAGGGACTTTGGACAAGGGGTGGAGTGACAGGACACAGGGAAAGGCTTCCCACTGACAGAGAGCAGAGCTAGATGGAATATTGAGCAGGAATTGTTCCCTGTGAGGGTGGGCAGGCCCTGGCACAGGGTGCCCAGAGCAGCTGTGGCTGCCCCTGGATCCCTGGCAGTGTCCCAGGCCAGGTTGGACAGAGCTGGGAGCAGCCTGGGACAGTGGGAGATGTCCCTGACCATGGCAGGAGGTGGATGGGATGGTCTTTTAGGTCCCTTCCAACCCAAACCCTTCTGGGTGGCAAAGCAGCTTTGGGAGTTTTGGGTGAACAAAGGACACGTTCCCTGGGGTGTTTGGTGTGGGGTTGCTCGGGTGCAGCTTGCTGTGAGGCACTGTAAGCTGTCCCTGGCTGTAAGGGGGACTCAACACTGCAGCTGCTGGGGTTGGAGTTGTCCAGGGTCAAGCCTGGGTTTCCTGTCTGTCTTTGCTCTCCTCAGGGCCTGCTGTTCTCTACCCCCGAGTGTCTGAAGCAGCCCCAAGACCTGGTGAAGCTGTACCTGCACGAGTCAAACCGGGTGTACCGGGATAGGATGGCTGAAGAAACGGATTGTGACACTTTTGATAAAATCCAGCGGGAGATGGTGAAGAAATGTTACGATGTAAGCGCTGAGGTCTGATGAGGTCTGGTTCTGATGACAACAGAACAGAACGGGTTGATTGGAAGGGAAATCAGTACTGGGGGTTTTCCCTTCCCACTCTTTCACTCCTGTGCCTATTTCCCCTTTCCCAACATGCAGGTGCAACTGTGTGGACATAAAAAGGCTGGGACACCATAGTTCCCTTGGAAGGTGGCTCAGCGCTGCGATGGGTTTCCCTGTATTTGTTCTATACTGTTTTCTTCTCTCTTACAGGACATTGAGGACACTTTAGAGCAGGCCAAACACATGAATATTTATTGCCATTTTGCCAAAGGCCTCGGGGAACCTGGCTATAGGCCAGTTCCGAGCTGGGAGGAGCTGAACCAGATCCTCATGGAAGCCTTGGACAGCTACAACGAAGTCAACGCTGCCATGAACCTGGTACTGTTTGAGGATGCCATGTGCCACGTGTAAGGAGCTTTTCTGCCTTTATACCCCCATCATTTGTCTGTGCAGATGGTTTTGTGGAGACTCCTGAAGGATACAGGAATGTGGATCCATGGGCTGAGGCAATTTGTGGTTCTGCAGGGCCAAGTGCCAAGTCCTGCACTTAGGGCACAACGACCCCATGGAATGCTCCAGGCTGGGGCAGAGGGGATGGAAAACTGCTTGGGAAAAGGCCCTGGAGGTGCTAGTGACAGTGACTGGATGTGAACCTGGGTGTGACCAGGTGGGCATGAAGGCCAAGGCCACCTGGGCTGTCGCCGCTCTGGGGTGGCAGCAGAGCCAGGACAGTGCCTGTCCCCTGTGCTGGCATTGATTGCTGCCACATCTCCCAGACTGACATTCCTCATCCCGCTCAGAACACGATTTCTTGGTGAATAAAATATGTGTTGAAAAGCAGCGGGCAGGGAAACAGGAGCACACTCTGATTAACGAGGAGCTTTCTGTGCCTCGCCTCAGCTGCCGCATCAGCCGCATCCTGGAGGCGCCGCGGGGCAACGCACTCCTGCTCGGCGTGGGAGGCAGTGGCAAGCAGAGCCTGACCCGCCTGGCAGCCTTCCTCAGCTCCCTCGAGGTCTTCCAGATCACCCTGAGGAAAGGCTACGGCGTCCCTGACCTCAAGGTGGGGGGTTTGAAAGGCTGAGTTGGAGGGGAAGGAAATGAAGAGCAGAGCTTGCCCTCTGAAGGCTTGGTGTGTGTTGAGAAGGGAGGATGACCCTGAGCCCAGGTGTGACCAAATGGGCAAGAGGACAAGGCTAACCAGGGCAGTCCCAGCTCTGGGGTGGCAGCAGGGTCAGGGCAGTGCCCATCCCCTGTGCTGGCACTGCTGGGGCACTTCCAGTGCTGGGGACAGCTGTGGGACACTCAGGACAGGAAGGACATTGAGGGGCTGGAGTGTATCCAGGGCAGGGAACAGAACTGGAAAAGGGACTGGAGCCCCAGGAGAGGCTGAGGGAGCTGGGAAAGGGGCTCAGCCTGGAGAAAAGAGGCTCAGGGGGAAATTCTGGCTCTGCACAACTCCCTGAACAGCAGGGGACAGCCAGGGGGGGTCGGGCTCTGCTCCCAGGGAACAGGGACAGGAGGAGAGGGAACAGCCTGCTCAATCTCTCTCTCAGCAATGTCTGTCCTGTCCCATGGCCTTTCTCAGCCAGCACACCTCATCTCAGAGTCTGCACACAGATGCACCAGACTCTGTGAGCTTTCCAGTCAGGCTTTGAGAATCCTCTACAGACCCATTTCTCCCGTTCCCACCTGCAGGCAGACCTGGCAAAGCTGTACCTGAAGGCCGGGCTGAAGAGCGTGGGCTCCGTGTTCCTGCTGAGCGACGCGCAGGTGGCGGACGAGCAGTTCCTGGTGCTGCTCAACGACTTCCTGGCATCAGGTGCAGCCCTCATGCTCTGCTTTCCCCTCTCCCCCCTCTCCTGTGGAGTTTTGCTCCTGGCAGCACCTGGAATTCTGTACTTTGATGCTACTCTACGTTCCTTTCCCTTTGTGTTTTATAAAGAAGTTTGCTCTCACAGGTGTTTATTTTTCAGCAGAATGACCTTCTGTGCCCCTTTTGCTGCTTTTGGGGCCCAGGGGCACCTGGTGCAGGGGTTTTACCTGAGGAGGGGACATCCCTGAGCCCCTGAGGTGGGAGGCAGCAGCTTCCCTTTGCTTTAAGCCTACAATAACATCCAGACCTGTCAACACAAACATGCCCTCTTCTCCTAGGGGAAATCCCGGATCTCTTCCCCGATGATGAAGTGGAAAACATCATCAGCAGTGTGAGGAACGAAGTCAGAGGCCGGGGGCTGGTGGATTCCAGGGAGAATTGCTGGAGGTTTTTCATCGAGCGAGTTCGGCGGCAGCTGAAGGTGAGATGGAGCAGGAGGGGTTGGTGCTGAATGATTTTTTTTTTTGCCTTGTCTTTTGGGCATCAGGGTTGGTGCTCCCTGTCCACTGTGATGCAGGTGTGTGGGGTGGAGATGCTCTGGGCTGCAGCCTGACAGGTTTTGCTGCCTGGTCCTGGCCTGAAGGTGCCCTAAAATGTGGGACACTGTGCCATCACTTGGGGACCTTCAGAAAGCACAAGTGGTCCAGCACAGAGAATTCTCCACACCGTGTGTTCCCACAGCTGGTGTGATACCTTAAGTTTCAAAGAATGTAAACCCCCTCCCTCTGAATTATTATAATTTTTCAAATTAAGGGGCTTTTAGGCAAAGATATGGGAATAGGAATAACAGCTCTTTACTAGGACAATTAAAATAAAAAAGGTAGTAGTACAAAAAAGCAAACAAAAAGAAAGCACTGACAGAGTCAGAACACAACCTGGTACCATTGGTCAGGGTGTTGGGAGCAGCCCAATTAAATCCTCCTGCAGTGCCAGATGTGGTTCTGTTGGAGCAATGATCCCGTAGGAGGGTGCAGTTTCTCTCTGAAGCTCCAGTGGTGCTGAGATGGGTCTGGGTTCCTCTGGGAATGCAGTGCACACAGGCTGCCCTGGGGCTCTGGATCTCAGCTTTGATCCAGGTGGGAATGCTGGGCTCCTCCCCCTGGGTGGAGCCTCTCCCCCTGGGCTGATGGAATTGTATCAGCCCTGCAAGTGAGCCTGGATGGCCCATGAACAGCAGATACCCCCTGGAGGGAGGATGGGTCCTGGAAGGGATAAAGAAACACTGCCCCAGCTGGTTTAACAGCTTGTGACAGAACACACACTGCTGCTTATATCCTGCACTGCAACCCAAGACAGCTGCTTTATTCCTTTACCACTGTCCAGCCTCTGTTCTAGGGAGCCTCTCCAGGCATCAGGTGGGGTGGGATCCTCCCTGTGCAGGGGCTGCAGGGGCAGATGCTGCTCTCCCTGCTGCTCAGTGCCTTGCCCTGCCCCGCAGGTCGCGCTGTGCCTGTCCCCCGTGGGCCCCCGGCTGCGGCTCCGCAGCCGCCGCTTCCCGGCCCTGCTCAGCTGCACCACCATCGACTGCTTCCAGCCCTGGCCTCGGCAGGCCCTGGAGTCTGTCAGCCTCTGCTTCCTGCAGGACATGGACACCCTGCAGGTGAGCAGCCAGCACAGCTCCTGCTGGGGGGACCCTTGGGACGGGGCTGGCTGCAGCCGGGAGCGGCCCCGCGTCTTTCACAGCGTCGCAGGGAGGGCTGGGTTGTCCTCCAGCACATCCAGGGCAGCCAGTTGATGCTGTTGGGCACCACAACGACACAGACTCTGACTTCAGAAGGCTGAAAATGACTGTATTTATTTTTAGGGATGTGCCTCTCTTTTATCCTGTTCTACACAGAACAATTTGATTAGTGAAACAAAAGACAAACCCCTTCAATCACATTGGTCAGAGCAGAGGGACAGCAAGGAGAAGTCCCTCCTAGGGAAAGGAATCTAAACAAAGTTCCAGTTACAAAAACGTGTCTCTTGTTGACAGAAAATTCCCTCAAAAAGAGTTTTAGAAAACCAAAACATCTCAGGCACCAACCAGGGCTACAGCCAGTGGCTGTCCAGAGAGGCATCACTGGTAGGATTAAGTGCATTAAACTCAACCAAACATCACTGAGGCACATTCCATCTTTCCATGTTTTTTTTGGAGGGCCATGGACCTTGGCAGCAGAGCCAGGGGCACCATGCTCCTGTGTGCTGGGAGCTGGTGATGATGTGATTGGGAGTTGAGGTGTCACTGGGAGCTGGTGGCACTGCCAGGGCAAGGACAGCTCTGCCAGCACAAGGGCAGCCCCAAACCTGCACAGAAAATAAGCTGCTCCTCTCCCCACTCGTGCCTGAGCCTCTGGAGTTCTCAAGGGCAAAAAGAGGTCGAGTTCTCAGTGATGACAATCTGCTACTAGAATAGAGATTTGTTTCTGTTTATTTAGTTTTTTCCAGGCAGTGTTTAGGAAGAATAAAGCCCACAATGTTTCTTTTTAGGAGAGTGCACTTTTCCCATTTGTACAGCAGAAAAGTCCAAATTCATACTTAAAAGAGCTGTTATTTTGTAGAGAAATTGCTTGGAATTAGATAATGTGTGAGATAAAAAAGATATAAAAAGAGGTATAAAGCAGATGAGCGACAAAGTTATTTTAGAGATAACAGTGAAAAGGGATCAGCTTAGGTGTCACACCCTGGATTGTGCTGCAGCAGAATGAAAAGTTACCAAATTCCTTTATATTCAGCACAGATCCTGTGTTATATATAGTTTTCTATTTTAAACAGTTTCTCCTCGTCTTCCCATCTTTACCTTCAGGATTCAGTCAAGGATCCAATAAGCAAATTCATGGCCCACGTCCACATCAGTGTCAACGAGATGTCCCGGCTGTACCTGAGCAACGAGCGCCGCTACAACTACACCACCCCCAAGTCCTTCCTGGAGCAAATCAAACTCTACCAGAACCTGCTGCTGGCAAAGGACAAGGACCTAAAGGCAAAAATGCAGCGGCTGGAGAGCGGCCTGGAGAAGCTCAAGAGCACTTCTGCCCAGGTAAGGACTCCTTGGGGTTGGTTTGTCCGCGTTGTTCGTGTCTGGCTTGAGGGAGAACTTTACAGGGAAGGAATTTGTGCTGGATCCTGGCTCCAGTCTGGCTTGAGCTGGGTTTCTGGAGGAGCAGAAGTGATGCTCTGCACTGGACAGGAGGATGGAGAGGTGTGCATCCAGTCTCTGCTGTTTGGGAGGCAACTGAAAGATTTCGGTGAATAAAATGAGATTGGGATCCAGCTGACTCTGCCATCCTCTTTTAATGGTTACATTTCAGCTGCGGTGACAAAACAGCTTAGAAAATACAGGGCAGCCAGTGATTTTTGGAGCTGCATCCAGGAAACCTACAATAACTTCAGCAAGACTCTTTCAGACTAAATAGTGCATGCTGTTAAAACGAGGCTGATGTCCGTTTTCCCTTCCATTATGCCATCCATCTCTCAGGAATGCTAATAAATGTCTGAAATGCACATCAGTCATCCCCAAATCCCTCTGCTAAAGACTCACACTGGCACTCCCCTCTGGTAGTGACTAGAAGTTGTTCTGGGTGTTTCCCGAACCTCTCAGCAGTGACACCTGCATCTCCACTGTAGCAGTGCTGGAGGGCTTGGAGGCAATGGGAAGGATGGGAAAACCAAATCCCAGGAAGTTTGGAAGAGCAAAATGTTGGTGTCTGGTTGCAGTGAGGCTGGGCTGAGAAGTGCTTCCTTGTGCAGGTAATTAAGATGCAGAGCAGTGAAGACAAATATGTCAAATTCAAATCTAAAATTAGCCCTGGGGGCCTAAAATTAAACACCTAAATTACCAGATGTGCGCAATAGTCGAAACTGCTGTTGATTTGAGACCAGAGTGTGGGTATTTATCAGTACTGGAAATCACAGCAGCATGTTCAATCTTGAACAGGGGTTTACAAGGCTGAACTTAACATTCACCCCTGGAAATACTTGGCCTTGGGGCTGAGGAAGTGGCCTCCCTCTCGCTCAGGTGTGTCATCTGCAGGCTGTGCTTGGCAGTAATGTGCTGGGGGGGATTTTCAAAGTGAAGGTGGAGGATTTTGGGTATCACCTGGCTGTGCCTTAGCCCTGGGGACTGGTTGCTGGCATCCTCCACGGTCCCTGCCAAGGTAATGATGAGGTTTTGTGCATTTCTGGAGGCTCAGAGTGGCCTCAGCTGTTGTATCAGGAGCTGCAGGTATTTTTTTACTTATGCTGTTCCCGTTTTCAAAATGACCTCTCTGCCTCCTTTTCCTGTGGTCCCCTCTACCCCTATTTTTTTTTTTTTCCTTTGGAGATTTGGCCACCTCGATGCTGTTGCTCAACTTTCCTCCTCCAGCAGTGTTTTACAACCATCTCTCCCTGCAGACAGCGGCATCCTCAGCGCTCAGGGAAGCTGAAGCCTCCTTCCTATTAGGAGATAATGGATTGGGAAGATGTGTGGGATGAGTCATTTGTTTTTCAGAGTGCTGTGTGCCACCGAGGGGTCAGCGCCCATTGCTGAGTAATTCTGAGCATGGCTGTGGTTAATATTGCATCACTGGGTCCCAGATTCGAGCCTGGCTGCCTCTATCAATTAATCGCTGACCTTTTGATGTATTTTGTGTTCTTGAAACAAGGCAGGGACAATCAGATAAAATGAGTCTTCTGGGAGCCTGCCCTCCAGGTTTTCTTCTCTTTAATAATTTTTCTCATGCTGTTCTGGTGGTAGGCAAGGGCTTCTCCCTTCCTTTCCCTGATGAAGTCACAGCACATTACCCTTGAATTTCTCATTTGCTTTGCTCTTTCCCTTTCCACCTCACATTACTAATTGCTTATCAGATTGTTCTGCACTCGGGAAGCTGCTCACAAGTTTCCTCATAGAATCACAGAATTCTTTGGGTTGGAAGGGATCTTAGAGATCATACATTTCCACCCCCTGCCATGGCAGGGACACCTCCCACTGCCCCAGGATGCTCCAAGCCCCATCCAGCCTGGCCTTGGACACTTCCAGGGATCCAGGAGCAGCCACAGCTTCTCTGGGCACCCTGTGCCAGGGTCTCCCCACCCTCCCAGGGAAGGATTTCATCCTGACAGCCAACCTCACCCCTGCCCTCCTTCAGTTTGCAGTCATCCCCCTTTGTCCTGACACTGCAGGCCTTTGCAAACAGTCCCTCTCCAGCTTTCTTGCTTTTTTTTAAAATCCCAACAAAGCCATTTCCCCTTCCATTGCCTGCTTGTGCTCAGCAGGGCATTGTCTGTTCCCCGGGGCTGAGCTTACACCTTGCTCTTTGTGCTGCTGCTGAGTGCCGGTAGATTTTAATCCCCTGCTTGTTTTGTCCAGGCCGTGTAAAGCCCTGGAGCTCTGTGTGTGTGTGTGTGTGTATCCAGCACACAAAGGCTGATTTCTGGGCAGAAGGTCACAGCCATATCAGCCATATCAGCCACTTCAATTTCCTGCAGCCCCCAGAGGCTGGGAGCTGAACAAGGAGCTGAACAAGGAGGTGCCCAAGGAGGGATTGTGCAAACCCGGATTTCCAGCCGTGCCTTTGTGTTGCTGAGAGCTGTCCCACAGGGCCAGGCAGCAGGGGATGGGGATGGATGGAGGGCATGTGGAGAGTCCTGAAAAACTGCTCTCCATGTGAGGCCAATGCCAAATGTCAGCAGCTTCGCTTTATGGGCTGCACGTTGTGCTCTCCCTTCTGGTACCAGAATGGGGATCACCAAAACCAGTGTCTGCTTTCCCTTCCCATCAGTGTTTTTGTGTGGGTAAAGGTGGGCCCCAGGAGCTCTGAGTGACCCTTTATGAGCCTGAGATGAGGCAGTGAAAGCTTCCGTGGCCTGTCGCAATAGGACACGAAATAAGGACACGGATTCGTGTTTTAGAAGGCTGAAGATGACTTCAATCTGTGTTTATTCCTTGAGACTTCTTCCCTTTATGCTGTTTTACAAAGAACCCACCCAAGGGGTGGAAGAAAAACAAACTCCTTGGACCACATTGGTCAAGTCAGAGGGACATCAAGCAAAGTCCCTCCTAGGGAGAGGAATGTAGAAAACAGGATACTGTTAGAAAAACATATCCCTTGTTGACAGGATTGTGCCTGGAAAAGTGTTTCAGAGAAATCAAAACATCACAGGCACCAACCATGACTACAGTGGCCTGCCCAGGGTTCAAGACCCCCCTAAGCATACACGTTACCTGTGAGACTCCACAAAGTCTAGAAGTATGTTGTAAATCTGTCTTCCAAAGATTCAGAATTCTCAAAGGCTTAATTGTTCCTTATCAGAAATCTTTAGTTCAGGAATTCCAGATGTCCCTTCTGTCTTCTATCTAGTTGAGGAGTTAAAAAAAAAAAAAAAAAAAAAAAAAAAAAAATCTCTACTTTGTTACAATCTGAAAATACACCTCCGTTACATTTTTAAATTCCACAAATAAAAGAAAATACAGCACAACCTTCTTACACTATATGTATGACATTCATCTCAATATTTGCCAAAAGCCAACTCCAAAATCTGCATTTATAACCCCACCAACCTCTGCCCTGCAGGTGGATGAGCTGAAGGCCAAGCTGGCAGCCCAAGAGGTGGAGCTGAAGCAGAAGAACGAGGATGCTGACAGGCTGATCCAGGTGGTGGGGGTGGAGACGGAGAAGGTGAGCAGGAAGAAGGCGGTGGCTGACGAGGAGGAGAGGAAGGTGGCCCTCATCACCCAGGAGGTGGAGCAGAAGCAGAAGGACTGTGAGGAGGACCTGGCCAAGGCTGAGCCTGCCCTGGCAGCTGCCCAGGCTGCTCTCAACACCCTCAACAAGGTAAGGTGAGGATTCCCAGTGTTTTTCCTCCACATTGGGGGAGAAGGGGCTGTGTCATCTGATGACCCAAGTTCTGGGCATTGTACTGTTCCTCCTCCAGCTTCCTCCCTGCTGGTGCTTAAAAGTGTTTACAAAAAAAAGATTGAATGTGGCACTGTGTGCCATGGTTTAGTTGAAAAGGTGGTGTTTGGTCACAGATTGGACCTGATGATCTCCAAAGGTCTTTTCCAGCTGGGTTAATTCTGTGATTCTGGGGTTCCTGGTGGAACCTGGAGCACCCACGAGGCTGCACCGTGTTCCCCTTCCCTCATTGCCACACAGAGGGGCAGACAAAGCTGGTCCAAAGGAAGATGCCACTGGGAAAATGTGTGATCAGGAGATAAGCATTGCTGTGATTGCAGGAGGTTGGGTTTGGGAGGACTTTTTGTGCCCTGGAAGGTTTGTCCTCCAAGGTGCTCCGTGGGTTCCCGTTTGATGTGGCACTCAGTGCCATGGCTTAGTTGATGAGGAGGTGTTAGGTCATAGGTTGGACTTGATGATCTCAAAGGTCTTTTCCAGCCTGGTTCATTCTGTGATTCTGAGAGATGGACCTGCAATCTGTTCTGGTCTGCAGTTCATGCAGTGTCCTGGGGCAGCAGCCTCCCATGGCACACAGCTGGAAAACCACAGCTGGAAAACCCCCAGTCCCAGCAAGGCCTCAAACCACAGCTCAATCCCAGCCCTGCTGGGGGGCAGGAAAGCACCTTGGAGCCATCCAGAATGGGCAATCTGCTGGATTAGCTTTTGGGGAGGAGACAGCTTTGCTGCAGACACCTGCGCTCTGGATTTCCTTCGTGGGAGGGAAAGGAGTGTGCAAAAGGAAAATGTTTGTCTCTCCATTAGTTCCAGGTTCGTGCTGGAGCTGTAGAATCCCTCATTAGGCAAAGAAGGGGGAAATGCTGGGGTTTTCTCCAGGGAGCTGTAAAGCAGCAGAGCAGTGGAAGCCATGGTTTCCTTTACCTGCTGACTGGAGATGTAACAGAGAGCCCAGCCTGCTCGTTGACATGAATAATCAGCAGTGCTTATGTGTGTTTGCACAGTTTCTGTCCAATTATCTCAGGCACCTTCCTTGGACTGCAGGGTTATGTGCAACACTAACAAGGAACACAGGGGGAAAAGCTGTTGAGTAGAATCCAATAATAAATCCATATGGTCAGTGAGGATGTGGACACCTGGACATTGCTGTGGCAGTGTCACCTGCCAGTGCAAAAGAAGAGCAGCCATGGCCACTGGGACATGGCCAGGCTGTTTCCTCCTCATCGGCTGCACTTTGAACCCACCTTGATTTCTGTGTTTGTGCTGGGAGGATTTCTTTTCTGAAGCTTTAAATAAAACCTCTTAGTGCTTCCAGAACCCTCCGTTCTGCTCTCAGGAGAGCTGGCCCTGCTCAGCTTTGCCAGGGTTAATTCCCTCTGTGTTCCTGACAGTTTAAACTTTCTTTTTAGATTTGTTGTTTTGTTTTGGGTTGTGGTGTGGTTTGGTTTTGTTTTTTGGTGTTTTTTTGTTTGGGTTTTTTTTAGTGTTTTTGGGGTTTTTTGTGTTGTTTTTTTTTTTTTTTTTGTTTGTTTGCTTGTTTTTTTGTGGGTTTTTTTGTGGGGTTTTTTTTGGGTTTTTTTGGGTTTTTTTGTTTTCTCCATGTGATCCACGAAGTGACTGTGTGCTGGCTCAGCCTGGCTTTGGCTGTGTGGGTGGGACCTGCTGCAGCCCCTCTGTCCCCTGCTCTAATGCCTTTTGCAGGGGTTGGTGGCAGAGTGACTAGAGAAAAAAATGAGAAGCTATTTAAAGTGTTATGGAGAGATAAGTCTATACAGATATGAGATAATTACATGTATGTGGATGGTAATTAAGGTTAATTGTTATATGGGCAATGATGAATGGCATGTGGGTTGTGATAGACCTGGTGTAGAGCACTTGCAAAATAAAAAAACTCCAAAGACAGGTGTGATGGCGAGTTTGAAAACTTGGGAAATCACGAGTTAGAGACAAAAATGCCCTTTTGGCTCCTCCAGTGCAGTTTGGCTGCTTGCCCTGTGAGGGTGCCTGGGCTTTCTCAGCAGCTGCATTCCCTGAGCCCTGCAGGATGTGGGACTCACATGCTTTGGCATCTCAGCTTGGGTAGGAGGGAGCATGAAGGAAACCTCTGAAGGTTGTTTCAGAGGGCCTGAGTGTTATTTCTGTATTTCTGGTTCCATTCTTATTTATCCCAATCTTCTGAGAGGGCATAAAGCCTCCTGCTCCCCCAGGAGCCTGGGGAGGAGCAGCACGCTGTGCTGGTCCCAGGTGGGATGTCAGGAGCAGGGAATGGAGCAGGTGTGCTGCAAAAAAGCCATCTCAGGGCAGGGAGAGGAGCCCAATTTATCAGATTGATAGCCCTGACTCTATTAGTGGCAGAGTGGAAAGAAAGCCCATTCATTTTTTACTAACAACCTTGGTTTTTTTCCCCTTTTCAGACCAATCTGACGGAGCTGAGGTCCTTTGGGTCGCCTCCTTCTGCTGTCAGCAACGTCACCGCGGCCGTGATGGTGCTGACGGCCCCGGGAGGGAAGATCCCCAAGGACAGGAGCTGGAAAGCAGCCAAAGTGGCCATGGCGAGGCTGGACGCCTTCCTGGACTCCTTGATCAACTTCAACAAGGAGAACATCCACGAGAACTGCCTCAGGGCCCTCCAGCCTTATCTGCAAGACCCCCAGTTCAACCCCGAGCTGGTGGCCACCAAGTCCTCGGCGGCGGCCGGGCTGTGCTCGTGGGTGCTGAACATCGCGCGCTTCCACCGCGTCTTCGGCGAGGTGCAGCCCAAGAGGCAGGCTCTGCACAGGGCCAACGCCGAGCTGGCAGCAGCCCAGGACAAGCTGGCCACTGTCAAGGCCAAAATCGCCGTGAGTGACCCCCCTGGGGGAAGCTGTCCTGCTGGTCCTCTGCCCCTGCAGGGAATCTGTCGCTGTGGGACACGATCAATGAGACACGGAGTCGTGATTTCAGAAGGCTGATGCTCCAAAAAGGGGCTGGTTTATTCTCAGAACCTATTTATACCTTTTATACCTATTTATAGAACCTATTTATACCTTTTATATATATATATATATATATATATATATACACCTTTTTTATACCTATTTATACCTTTTTACAATGTGCCCACCTAAGAGGTGGGATCCCTGGACCCATTGGCCACACCAAGGGTCAACAAGCAAAGTCCCTCCTCAGAAGAGGGAAAAGTGAAAAACAAGAGAGTTTACATAGAGTGACCTTGTTTACTGCTTCGATCCCTGGGAAAGAGTTTAAGAAGAATGCAAACATGAGAAACAGTGACTACAGGAATCCTCTCCTCTTTTGGGCAGAGCTGCTGCTCGGTGCTGGCTTCCAAAGCAGCCAAAGGTTTTAGGGGTTGCAGGGTTTTCTCTCCCTCCTAAAGCACAGGCAGCCCCAAAATTCAGCCCTGGGCTGGGCTGAGCCCCCCCAGTGTGGGCAGCAGGGAGGGGAGGGGAGGGGGATTCTGCCCCTGTGCTCAGGTGAGACCCCACCTGCAGAGCTGCCCCAAAGCAGCACAGGGAGGAGCTGGAGCTGCTGGAGAGAGCCCAGAGGAGGCCATGGAGATGCTCCAAGGGCTGGAGCCAGGCTGGGAGAGCTGGGGGTGCTCACCTGGAGAACAGAAGGCTCCAGGGAGAGCTCAGAGCCCCTTCCAGGGCCTAAAAGTGCACCAGGAGAGCTGGAGAGGGACTGGGATAAGGGATGGAGGGACAGGACACAGGGAATAGATGAAAGAGATGAAATTTAGGTTAGTTAAAAGGAAGGAATTTTTCCCTGTGAGGGTGGGCAGGCCCTGGCAGCCCAGAGAAGCTGTGGCTGCCCCTGGACCCCTGGAAGTGCCCAGGGCCAGGTTGGGTGGGGCTTGGAGCAGCCTGGGACAGTGGAAGGTGTCCCTGTCCATGGCAGGGGCTAGAAAAGACTGGCCTTTAAGGTCCCACTCAACCCAAACCAGAGCAAAGGACTCTCCAGTTTTGTTTTGTTTTTTTCCTGCAGTGGTTCTGTGGTTCTGTGACAGAATATTGCAGCTTTCTAAATTTCCTCTGTTCTTCTCCAGCCTTGCTTGCACCCAAAGAGGAAGTCTAAACATGAATCCTTTTTATCCCCCACCTAATTTTTTAAGTGTAATTTGCCTCTTCTCCTGGGTCCTCAGAAAACTCATTATCTCCTACCAGTGTGTCCCCAGTGTGCTGCACGGGGCAGGGGATGGGAATTGGGGGCTGATTCAGTGCTGGGCTGGCTGCACACTCAGTCCCTGCTTTTTGCAGGATGAGAACTCCTCTTGCAGGAGCCTCATTTGTCACGGCACAGCTCCCTGGCAGCACATCTTGGATGTTATTTGGGTTTTTGCTACTTAAAAAAAAAGAAAAAAAAAATTTAAAAAAATCCCTGAATAGAAGAAATTACAGCGTGATTAAAAGTGCATTTCCACAGAGTGCAGAGTGAGGCCTTTATCATTTTCCTTCAGAAAATTATCTCTATGTAAAAAAAAACCACATCCTGCTTTATCCTGCTTCTCTCCCTGCTCCCTCCCAGCAGGATACCTGCGAAGAGCAGGGCGTGGGGAGCAGCTGCTCCAGAACCTGCCTGGTTTTAGGGTGTTTTTTTTAGGGTGTTTTGGGATCTTTCTTTGGGGGTGGGATCCCCTCTCTGGCCAGGCTCCACAGGGTCCCAGTGAGCGAGGGTCCCTCTGCTCCCCTCACCCCTTCCACCAGCACCTCACCCTGTTGGAAAGCACATCCCTCTTTTGATCTTTTCAAGGGTTTATCATTCTTAAAAGTGCTTACTACACTTTTTTAACTAAAAAATACAAGAAAATTGTGCTGAACTCTCGGGTCACCCCTTCCTGCTGCAGATGAAAGGAGGCACCTGAAGCAGGGATGGATTTAGAGGGCTTTGGTGTCTAATTCTCCCACCTCAGATGTACCATACAGTGCTGGGGAACTTTTTTTTTTTTTTTCATCCCTTTATGCTGCTCTTTTCCAAAGCTTTTTACACCTAGGCTTTTTTTTATTTATTTCTTTTTTTTTCAAAGGAGTGGGATTTTGTTAAAGAAAATTGCAATCTTTGGGGAGATTACTGGCACTCCTCTGGCATGCTCTTACAAAACTGCCTGGTTTAGGGGCCTTCTCCTCTCTCTGCAGAGGGGGAATGAATGCAGGGTAGTTGTGGGATGGAGGTGGAGGTATATCCTCACTTCTCTGGGGTACCTTGGATAGCTCCACTGCTGTGTGCTGATTCATACCTGCTCACAGCTGGGCCCCGAGCTGTCTCATGCTCATTTTTTAGTCATAAATGAGAAAATTCCCCTTGTGCAAAACGTTAAGGACTCTCTGTCTTCATTGCCTGCCTGGGAATTGGGTGCTCTGCACCTGGGGCTGGTGGAGGAAGGAGTGAGAGGTGTGCCCACAGCTGCACACAGCTGTATTTGTGTAGATCTGTCCCCTACAGCCCCTGCTCTGTCCTGCAGACCAGATAGATGCCTTTATTCTGTTGAAACTCAATTATCAGATCGTGCTCTTAGAGTGGGGTATGATCTGGGTGAGCCTCTGTAGGCTGATAGATCCACATGCACACAGGGACAGAAACTTTTTGTGGTTTTGTTCCGAGGCAGGTCAAGGAGAGGCTGCTCTGTGTGATGCCAGTAGCCAGGAGAGCTGCAGAGATCTCTCATATAATCCTTTTTCATTTTCGGGTTTGTTTCTAGTGCGTGGCTCAATGTTAAAGTGATTTACAAGAAGTTTAGCCTTAAGCAGTCTGCATTGGGTGCAGATAAAATCAATTATTACTTCTCTTATCAGAGCTGAAATGCTCCAAGTGCTTGTGGGAGCTGTTGGTTTGGTTTAGATTCAAGTGTGAACAGCTCTGTCCAAGCACAGGGCTCTCCAGATTTTTATTTTTTCTTTTTCCTGCAGGTGTTTTGGCCTCTGGGGGCTCCTGGCACTCTCTTGGGCAGCGCTCAGAGCAGAACCGTTCTGTTCACTTGTTGGATTCCTTGCTGGAAACAGAGTGAGGGTTTGGAGATGGTTCAGGCAGAGCTCCAGGAGCCCCCTGGGGATTTCAGCAGCACCTGGGGGATCAGCAGAGCCTCAGGGACTGGTTGGAGACAAGGGGCTGTTGTAGCATCAGGAAATAACAGATTTGGGTTCTCAGCTGCCTGCTCGTTGCTCAGCCATAGCACTTATCATCAGGGCTCAGCCAGAAGCCTCAAATAAATTCATTTTCTGTGTCCTTTGGCCCTGCCTGTGCCCTGCCAGTGGCACAGCCCAGCCCTGCTCTGTGCTGCCTCCTGGTGCCAGCCCTGGGTGGATGAGCTGGGCTGGAGCTGGGCCAGCCCTGGACAAGGGTTTGCCTCAGGATCACAGGATCCCAGAATGGTTGGGGTGGAAGGGACCTTAAAGCCCATCCAGGGCCACCCCTGCCATGGCAGGGACACCTCCCACTGCCCCAGGCTGCTCCCAGCCCTGTCCTGCCTGGCCTTGGACACTGCCAGGGATCCAGGGGCAGCCACAGCTGCTCTGGGCACCCTGTGCCAGCCCTACCCACCCTCACAGGGAACAATTCCTGCCCAAAATCTCATCCCATCCCTGCCCTCTAGCAGTGGGAGCCATTCCCTGTGTCCTGTCCCTCCAGCCCTTGTCTCCAGTCCCTCTCCAGCTCTCCTGCATCCCCCTTAGGCTCTGGAAGGGGCTCTGAGCTCTTCATGGAGCCTTTTCTTCTCCAGGCTGGACACCTCCAGCTGTCTCAGTCTCCAGAGCAGAGGAGTCCAGCCCTCTGAATTTCTTCATGGCCTTTTGGACTCCTCCAGCAGCTCCCCATCCTTCCAGAGTTGTTAAAACCCTGCTGTTCCTGACCTCCTGCTGTTTTTCACCCGCAGCGCCTCGACGAGAACCTGGGCAAGCTCACGGCCAGGTTTGAGAAGGCCACCTCAGAGAAACTCAAGTGCCAGCAGGAAGCTGAGGCCACAGCCTGCACCATTGCCCTGGCCAACCGCCTGGTGAGTGCCAGCAAGGGGGAGGGAGCGGGGCTGGGCTGGGCCCTGGGCACCCAGCACCTTCCATCTGTCCTGCTTTGGAAAGGCAGGGGTCTGCTAAGGAGGGTTGTGGAACCAAAACTGTTTATTCTATTTCATGTGTTAAAAGCAGTTGGGGAGATGTTTTTCTTTATCGCTTGTAACTCTGGGAGGAGGGGAGGGGGCGGGTGCCTTTTGATAATGGGCCAGCTGTTAAAAACCAGGTGGGGCAGTGTTTGTTATCTCTTTTCACAATGGGCCATTAAGACTCCCCCAAGCAGTACATCCACAATACCCTCCCCAAAGCAGTGCATTCCACTGTGAGATGCTCCACCCAGTGGGAGGAGCCAACCATTCCTACCTGGATAAAACTGAGACACAGGAACAGAAAGTATCCAGCTTCACCCGATTCCTGGAGGAAGACTGGACCCCTTCTGACCATCACTGGACCCCTTATCATCACTACCTGGACCCTTGTTCTACAGGATCATCTCTACTCCACCAGAACCACCTCTGCCATTCCAGGAGGACTCACTTTTGGACTCCTTCCAACCCCCTGACCAACAGGGTGTCAGGTTGTAGCTCTGACTCTGTCAGGGTTCTCCAGGATTGCTTGTTTGTTTGTTTGCTGGTTTGGTTGGGTGGTTTTGTTTTCTACTACATTTGTATTGTTAATATTCCTAGTAAAGAACTGTTATCCCTATTCCCAAATCTTTGCCTGAAAGCCCTGAATTGCAAAATTATAATTTGGAGGGGGTGAGGGGTTTACATTCCCCATTCTAAGGGAAACTCCGGCTTTCCCTGGCAGATCCCTGTCTGTCCCAACCAACACACCCTTGAAATGGCAAATATAAACCCCCTCCCTCTGAATTATTGTAATTTTGGAATTAAGGGGTTCTCAGGCAAAGGTATGGGAATAGGAGTAATAGTTCTTTATTAGGGAAATTAAACTAAAAATGCAAAATAAAATAATAAAAAAAAAAAAAACCACTGACAGAGACAGAACAAAACCACCCCTTCCATGGTTCTGTGATTCTGTGCCACCACACCCCAGACAGTGCTGGTTACATCTCCTCCCCACCCCATGGTGTGGGAACAACTTCCAGTCTCAACAATTCAGTGACTTTACCCTGCCAACAATTCATCATTTCTGCAGTGTAGGCAGGGAACCCTTTGCATCCCAGCTTCCTGCTGTGCCCTGCACACCCTCTCCTCTGTCATCCTGCCTTTGATCTGGGAGCAGCACCTGACAGCCCTGGCTGATGTGCAGCTCATTGGACATTCCAGGTGTGTCTCTGGTGTGGCTGGGGGTCCAAATGAGCTCCCAGGCTTTGAAACAAACACGTCTGAGGTTGTGTAAAGAATGCAGCTGAGCGTGGAGAGCGGTGCTTTGGATTGACAAGTGAAGCTGGGGGATCGAGGCAAGCCTGGCTCTCACAGGGCCAGACTGGCATCTCATGAACTTCTGGTGGCCTCAGGAAGACGTTCCAGGATCCCAGGGACAGGATCTGTGCACCACAAAAGACCCTGGCTCTCACAGGGCCAGACTGGCATCTCATGAACTTCTGGTGGCCTCAGGAAGACGTTCCAGGATCCCAGGAACAGGATCTGTGCACCACAAAAGACCCTGGCTCTCACAGGGCCAGACTGGCATCTCATGAACTTCTGATGGCCTCAGGAAGACGTTCCAGGATCCCAGGAACAGGATCTGTGCACCACAAAAGACCCTGGCTCTCACAGGGCCAGACTGGCATCTCATGAACTTCAGGTGGCCTCAGGAAGACGTTCCAGGATCCCAGGGACAGGATCTGTGCACCACGAAGAGGGAGGCTGGCTGATGAATGGTGTTTGTGAGTGGGTGTGTGCTAATGCAGAGGAGGAAATTTAGTGATGACAAATGCTAAATAACGTGCGCAGGGAAAACAAACTGTAATCATGCAGTTACATGGATAGGGCCTAATTGCACCATTATCACTCACAGAAGAGCTCTTGGAGTTGTTGCAGAGAGTTCTCAGGAATAGCAGCGTGGCACTTGACAGGAGGGAAAAAAGACAAAGTGAATATTGCTAATTGGTAGGAAAAAAAAACCCCTCAGGAGACAGAAGTTAAGCGTCACTGTGTTGGGTCTGTCAGTGCCTACATCCCACATGTGGTCACCCTGTCTAAGCAGGCTGTGGGCAGCCCAGGAAAGCTACAACAAAGTGTGCAACCACTTCCATATGAGAGGAGAGGGGATGGATTGGGGCTCTTCTTTTTGGAAAAGGTGCAGAGAGGTTGGATGTGACAGAAGCCCCGAAAATCACGACTGGTGTGCAGGAGGTGGGTGAGGAAGGGTTGTTCACTCTCTGTCATCATCAAAGAGCCAAGGGTAATCCAAAGAGTAGCTTTTAATTTGCTTCTTGCTAAATAAAAATAAATAACTTCTACGATCTGAGGTGGGAGACACCTGGGATGTCAGCTGGGGCAGATATAGGAACAGCTCTGAGGTCAGGTGGGGCAAAGAAAATCTGAGGCTTCTCTTCCTGCTCCTGGGAGGGGTCAAACTTCCCAGAGGCAATTTTCCCTGATCCAAAGGGGCAGTTTTGGCAGGGCAGAAAGGCCACCAGAGGTATTTTTGGAGGTGTCTGTTAATTCTTGTGCTCATCAGAATAAACTGCCTCTGGATCCCTGGCAGTGCCCCAGGCCAGGCTGGACAGGGCTTGGAGCAGCCTGGGACAGTGGGAGGTGTCCCTGCCCATGGCAGGGGGTGGCACTGGGTGAGCTTTAGGGTCCCTTCCCACCCAAAGCAGCGAGTGATTCCGTGATTCCATGAATCAGAAGTGAGCTGGTGTGTAGGAGGTCGCACGGCTCCGCAGTGCTGATGTCAACTGCCTGTAAAGAATTGTGAAAACGATCCCAAGTGATGGAGGGATGAAACACCAGGCAGATAAATGTAATGTAAAGCACACTGGAGAAATGAGGTTTCACTTCACATGCCCTGTCAGTGACGCTGGGCTGACTGTTATCACTCAGGAATGAAAGGATGGAGTTAAGAGCGCTGTGAGCTCTGTGCTCCCAGCAGCAAAAAGCCCTCACCAAACCCAAAGCCCATCTGAAACCGGATATTAGGGTTTATTAGGAAAAGAAGGGAGAACAAAACAGAAAAAAAAAATCCCCATCTTGCTCTGTGAATACCTTCTAAATAAATCTTGAATGTGCAGCATTACCGTCGCCCCCTCTGCTGCACCTCAAAGGCTGGAGGAGAATGGGAAATGGTGCAGAGACAGCAGCAATAAAGGAAACCGGATAATAAAGATTGCATCACTGGGTGCAGATAAAGATTGCCAGGAAAATCAAAAGGCTGCTTCTGTGTGAGGAATTATTGAAGAGGCTAAAGCTCTTCAACCTGAAAAGAAGGCAGCAGAGGGGTAGTGAGGGCTTGGAATGCTGAGTGGTGCGGAGAAGCTGGTGCCAGCAGGATTGTTCCCTGGTTTTGCACTGGACGAATGTTTCAGCAGTTAAAAAGTTCAGGCAGCACATCAAAGGATGTACTTTTGTACAGGAAGCTCAGCTGAGCTGTGGAGCTCCTGCCCACGGGATGCTGTAGGCGCCAGGAGTTGGGTTGATACCCACAGCAGCTTAGGCTCGGTCATGATGTCAAAACTTAGCAGTGGCTGTTAAGCACAGGGATATAAACTCAGTGTCCAAGGCCAGGCTGGACAGGGCTTGGAGCAGCCTGGGACAGTGGAAGGTGTCCCTGCCACAGCAGAGGTGGAATGTGCTGAACTTTAAGGTCCCTTCCCACCCAAACCATTCCATGATTGTGTGAATGATCAACCTGACTTCCAATTTGCAGGTTGGGGGACTCGCCTCTGAGAATGTGAGATGGGCTGAGGCCGTGGAGGACTTCAAGCAGCAGCAGAGCACCTTGTGTGGAGATGTCCTGCTGGCCACAGCCTTTGTCTCCTACCTGGGCTACTTCACCAGGAAATACCGCCAGGACCTCCTGGATGGCATCTGGAGGCCCTATCTGCAGCAGCTAAAAGTAAGCCCTGCTTCCTCTGAGAAGCCCTTGCTCCTGGGATGAATGTGGCCATAAATCCTGGTGCCCACAGGGGATCTCTCAGGTGAGGGACATCACTGTGTCCTCACCCAGCTGGAGTGAGGGTCAGGACGTGGCCATTTACTCCTCCCTGGGGAAAATGTGGTGTCCTCACTCGGTAAAGCTCCTCTGTGTACACAGGAAAATCCCAAACACAGAGCCCAGGTCTGCAGTTCTGCCCGTGGCCACGAAGGAAGGGGGAATGTGGAGAAGGAATTGGAGCAGGCAGAGCTCGCTGCCAGCTCTCCAGTAGGCTTGGAAAACCTCCAGGTGTTTTTTTTCATTCTGGACACAAGCTCTGGTCGTGCTGGCCGTGCCTCTCAGCTGGTTTTACCCATGTCTTGCTGTTAGGACCAGATGGAGATCATTGTGCTTGAAACTTGTTTAATATTTCACTGGTTTTATCATGTTCCTCATACAAATGGTGCCAAGAAGCTTTTAAATAAGGCCCCAGAGATGCCCAAATCAAAGGGCTGACCAAAGCAGGCAGCTCCTTATGCTGAGAGAGGAAAACTTCATTCTGCATTGCTTAACACTAAGCCGGAAACTCAGTTGAGACATGGTTTCAAAAATGACCTGATTGTGCTTAGAAATGTGAAAGGAAGTGCCTGTAATTCCAAAGGAAATGAAAGGCCCACTCTGCTCAGGCAGAGTTACCTGGCACAGGTAACTCTGATTGTCACACCCAGAAATGGCCTCCCCTGTCTGAGAAGTGTTCCTGGAGCTGCTGATGCTGGTTTGTAACACAACAGCAGCCTTAGGGGATTGATTCTGTCCTTCCAAGGTGTCCCAGGCAGCTGAACAGGGCAGGGAGTGACCCCAGGCAGTGGGGCTGGGCTGTGGTGGGGGGCAAAACCCCTGGGATTGTTTGTACAGGCTGAGTTTGTTCACAGCAGGATTGGGAAACAAAACCAGACTGGGAATACCCCGTAGAACAGAAAACCACTGATAAATCATGAAATCACACAATGCTTTGTGCTGGAAGGCACCTTAAAATCATCTCATTGCAACCCCCTTGCCATGGGCAGGGGCACTTCCACTAGACCCTGTCCAACCTGGCCTTGAACACTCTGAGCACCCTTTCTGATCACTGAACATCGGGATCCAGGGGCAGCCACAGCTGTTCTGGGCACCCTGTGCCAGGGCCAACCTCACAGGGAAAAATTCCTGCCCAAGATCATATCCAGCCCTGCCCTGTGGCAGTGGGAAGCCATTCCCTGTGTCCTGTCCCTCCATCCCTTGTCCCCAGTCCCTCTCCAGCTCTCCTGTGGCCCTTCTCCAGGTGAACTCCCCCAGCTCTCCCAGCCTGGCTCCAGAGCAGAGCGGCTCCAGCCCTTGGAGCATCTCCATGGCCTCCTCTGGACTTGCTCCAGCAGCTCCACACCCTTCTGCCATTGTGCACCAGGGCTGGGGCAGCTCTGCAGGTGTGCTCCCACCTGAGCAGAGCAGCAAAACCCCCCCCCCCCCCAAACCTCCTGACCCCACTGCTGCTGACGCAGACAGACAAAACCCACCCCTGGCGCTGTTTAAGATTAACAATGAGACAGACTCCCGAGGTCAGAAGGCTGAAATGACTCCAATCTTTATTACCTGGGAATTTCTTCCCTTTATACTGCTTTACAAAGAGCCACCCAAAGGAGTGGAAGAAAGGCAAACTTTAACAACATTGGTCAAGTCAGAGGGACATCAAGAAGAAGTCCCTCCTAGGGAAAGGAATGCAAACAAAGGTTATGGTTAGGAAAAATTTGGCTCTTGTTGACAGAACAGCGCCTGGGAAAAAGAGTTCCAGAGAAACCCAAACATCACAGGCACCAACCATGACTACACACCCCTTTCTAAGGGAGCCAGCTTCCCTGGAAATCACCAGGAAGCCTTTTCATTTTCTTTTCTTTTTCTTTTTCTTTTTCTTTTTCTTTTTCTTTTTCTTTTTCTTTTTCTTTTTCTTTTTCTTTTTCTTTTTCTTTTTCTTTTTCTTTTTCTTTTTCTTTTTCTTTTTCTTTTTCTTTTTCTTTTTCTTTTTCTTTTTCTTTTTCTTTTTCTTTTTCTTTTTCTTTTCTTTTTCTTTTCTTTTTCTTCTCTTTTTCTTCTCTTTTTATTTTCTTTTTCTTCTCTTTTTCTTCTCTTTTTCTTCTCTTTTTCTTTTCTTTTTCTTCTCTTTTTCTTTCTTCTCTTTTTCTTCTCTTTTTCTTCTCTTTTTCTTTTCTTTTTCTTCTCTCTTTTCTTCTTTTCTCTTTTCTTCTTTTCTCTTTTCTTCTTTTCTTCTTTTCTTCTTTTCTTCTTCTTTTCTCTTTTCTTCTTTTCTTCTTTTCTTCTTTTCTTCTTTTCTTCTTTTCTTCTTTTCTTCTTTTCTTCTTTTCATTTCTGTGTGCCGGGCAGGTGCCGGTGGCGGCCAGGCCGTGCCTGGCGGTGCTGGCGGACGGCGCGGCCCTGGCTGCCTGGCACAACCAGGGGCTGCCGGCCGACCCCACCTCGGCCCAGAACGCCGCCATCCTCAGCAGCTGCCAGCGCTGGCCCCTGCTGGTGGACCCCCAGCTGCAGGGCAGCAAATGGATCAAAGCCAGCCACGGCCCAGCGCTCCGGGTGATCGCGGCGGGGCAGAAGGGGTAAGGCCAAATCCTCCTCGTGGTTCGGGTGAAAGGGGTGAGATCGTGGGTGAAAGAGGGGTTAAAGGTAGAAGGTGGTGTGTTTTGTTGGGTGTTGGGTTGATGCCTTGGGGAGGCTGGGCAGAGCTCAGAGAATAAAGCAGATATTTATTAAAAGGCCTTTAGGATACACCTTGGGCAGGACAAGAGCCTGGCCAGGGCTGCACCCAAGGGGGACCCAAAATGGTCCCAAAATGGACAAAGGGTCACCAGGTCTGACACTTGGATCACTTTGGGTCCATTTGCACCTTGGGGTTGAATTGTCCAATCCCAGCTGCAGGTTCTGCAGCCCCATCCTTCTTGTTCCTCCCTCCAGCCACCCTTGTTTGTGCTCTGGGGCTGAACACTTGTCCCAGCTGTGCTTGGTGTGCAGCAGGAACAGGATTTGTTTTGTGTCCCTGCTCTGTGCAGAGCTGAGTGACCCTGAATGTGAGCTCAGAGCTGCACCCCTGGGCAGCACAGAGTCTGAAAAACATCAAAGCTCAAACTTAAGGCATCAGGGTGGCACAGGAGTCACCTCCTGAAGGCATGCACACAAATGACAAAGCTCTAGCCCTCTATTTATTTACAAAAGTCTTACAGACTCAAAAATGCTTGTACAAATGCATAATCTTAGCACTGCCTATCCCTGCTTCATGTTATGAGGCCAGAGTCCTTCAAGCCTGCACAGTTCTTTTCTAAATCTGGGTCAGTGGTCCTGAAGGATGAAGTCAGAGATGTCTTCCTCACAGTGATCTTTTTACCTTCATCTGTTACCAAGCTCTCCTGCCTGATTCCAATTAGTTTCTGTGTCCAGGTGCAGTCATGGTTTCTTTCCTTATCACAGTGGTCCATCAATCTTATTCCTTCTATGAACACAACTAAAATAAGCAAGTAATATATTACCCACACTCTGGCTTAAGCATCTAATTATTATTAACTCTTCCACTTCATCTCTACTCTTCTAACTTAAGTCCTAACCGATATAAATTGCTTCTATCCCTTAGCTAAAATCTTAACTCTTTAAATTCCTAACTCACTCAGGTGCTGGCCATGGGATGTTGGGTGAGCAGTGGACACTCAGCTGCAGCCAGCTGAGCCGGTCACACTGAGGGAAACCTGCTCCCATTATCTGCTTGTTCATTACCAAAATGACAGAGATTTCTCATTAAATCGAGGGTGTGTTTAGTGCTTGGCTCAGTTACCATAGAAACTCCTCTGAAGCTGGTGATGGAGTGAGCAGTGAGCTGAGGCTGAGCTGGAGTATCACAGAATCCCAGACTGGCTTGGGTTGGAGGGGACCTCAGATCCCACCCAGTGCCACCCCTGCCATGGCAGGGACACCTTCCCCTGTCCCAGGCTGCTCCCAGCCCTGTCCAAGCTGGCCTTGGACATTTCCAGGGATGGGGCAGCCACAGCTGCTCTGGACAACAGGCCAGTGTAGAACTGTGGTATCCTCCATGGGGTTTGTTTAGTGCTGGTTTAGGTCCATCCAGGAGGATGACCAGGCCTTCCTTCCTCTTGGAGGAGGAGAGGCCTTGGGTATGGAGAGGTGACCATGTCCTGCAGACCAGCAGGGCTGAGGCTGCTCCCAGCAGCTGGGCGTTCTCCTTGCAGCAGCCCTGCATGGATCTGGATCAGTCTTTCATGGGAAGGCCTTTCCACCCCTGGCTCTCATCTCCAGTCAGACAGATTGGCTTTCTGCTGTGTCCCAGATTGGTTTTCTTAAGCATGACCCTAAACCCTGGGCAAAACAGAGCTGAACGCTGCTCTTCACCCTTGCCTTAAGATGAATTGCTTTAAAAGAGGGCTCTGGAGGAAAAAAAAGAGTTGTGCTGAAAATAACTCCAGGCTGTGGCAGCTTTGCTGACAGCTGCCCAGGCTCTTCCTGGTACAGGCTTGTGGTCACTGCTTGTCCTTGGAAGGTCTGGGGCCTCATCCTCTCTGCTGGACAGGCAGGACTCTCTCTGCCAGTGCCATTCTCTGCACCAGGCACTGACACCACCTTACCCCTCCTCCTCTCTCCAAATGCTGGCACCCCCCTGTAGCTGCCACCAGTGAGGGTCCCCTGTGTCCCCTCCTCACGGGCAGTGTCACACCCTGCTCTGCTGCAGGAGGCACCAGTGCTGTTCCCCACAGGTATCTGGACACACTGGAACAAGCCCTGGCTGCTGGAGACCTGGTTATGATTGAGGGCCTGGAGGAATCCGTGGATCCAGTGCTGGGACCCTTGCTGGGGCGAGAAACAATCAAGAAAGGCAGGTGAGCCTGGAGGGGTTTGGGGACACGTGGGGCTGGGGGCTGCTGTGCTCTCTGTTCCTGCCCTCAGAGCGTGGGTGTTCACATCCAGCAGCATTAACATCCTGCCTGCAGCAGTCAGGGCCTTTTCAATCAGGCAATCACAGGTAATTCAGCCATAGGGTGGCTTGGAAATCAACCTGGATTTCTCATTTCATTTCACAGCATCATTCAAACCTCGTGTAAAAGAGAGACCTGTAATTCTCCCATTGTACACTGACCTTGGGGCCCGTAATTGGCTGTTCTGACACGGAATTATTACCAAAATAGCTGCTGCTGTTGTGAAGTAAGAGTAGCCTTGAGTTTCAGCAAACACTGCACCGCGTTTAGAAATGCAGCTACAGGTTTCAGCAGCAAGGATATCAAGTGTTTCTTAATGAGGTCAAGTTCTCGTGGCAGCTGCAGGTCACCTCCAGCAAGAGAGGCAGCCAGGGAGCTCTTTTCCCTTCAGTTCTTTGAGGATTATTTCCCTGCTTGCCTAAAACATCCCTGGGTGTTGCAAACGGGCGAGCAAGGCAAGCTGTCTGCAAAGTTAATGGGGAAAACATCCTGGGGAGGGTGGCTGGGCATGGGTTTGGCTGCAGGATGGAGGGGCAGGATTGGTCCCAGGGCAGGATTGAAGTGTTTGGGGGATGTTGGGAGGGTGGTGCAGCAGGGAAGGTGGCAGATCCCTCCAGTGGAGCACTCAGGCATCCCCTGTTGTGCATCTCTGCTACTGAAACTCCCTGTGGAATCATGTCTTTGCTAACAAAGGGAAAATAAGTCATAAATCACAAAGAAAGAATTTTGCCCAAAGCCAGGAGAGTTCATGGTGGGACTGGTTGTGCCGCTGCTGGAAAACCTGAGCCTCTTTAAACAGGATCCAAAATTCAGGAGAGCCTCTCTGGGGTTTTTACCTTAAATCAGAGGTGATTTAAGTGTATGCAGTATGAAACATTTTGCTTAAACAATGAGGTTTTTTTTGTGACTGAGACTGCTGCGCTCCTGGCTGATGTTTTTTCCCTTTCGCCAAAATTCCAGGTACATCAAGATTGGGGACAAGGAGTGTGCCTTGCACCCTGCCTTCCGTCTAATCCTGCACACCAAGCTGGCAAACCCTCACTTCCAGCCCGAGCTGCAGGCGCAGTGCACCCTCATCAACTTCTCTGTCACCCGCCACGGCCTCGAGGAGCAGCTGCTGGCGGCCGTGGTGAGCCTGGAGAGGCCAGACCTGGAGGAGCTGAAGGTCAGCACCTGGGAACTGGCACTGGCAGCAAGCAGAGTTCATCAGTAGCATTGTTATTTTGTTATTATTGTTATTATTATTATTATTATTGTTTATTTTATTTTATTTTATTTTATTTTATTTTATTTTATTTTATTTTATTTTATTTTATTTTATTTTATTTTATTTTTATTTTGTTATTATTTTATTATTGTTGTTGTTGTTACAGTATTATTATTGTTGTTGTTGGTCTACACTGAGAGGCCAGACCTGGAGGAGCTGAAGGTCAGCACCTGGGAACTGGCACTGGCAGCAAGCAGAGTTCATCAGTAGCATTGTTATATTATTATTATTATTATTGTTGTTGTTGTTGTTGTTTTTATTGTTGTTGTTATTGTTAATTTTATTTTATTTTTTATTTTATTTTTATTTTATTTTATTTTATTTTTATTTTATTGTTGTTGTTATATTATTATTATTGTTGTTGTTATTTTTATTGTTGTTATTTTTATTTTATTTTTTATTTTATTTTTATTTTATTTTATTATTATTTTATTTTTGTTGTTGTTGTTATAGTATTATTATTGTTGTTGTTGGTCTACACTGAGAGGCCAAACTTGGAGGAGCTGAAGGTCAGCACTCTCCAGGTTGACCTGACCCCAGGAAATGAGTTACAGAGACACAGGATGTGTGTTTCTGATGGGGATAAACATCTTCTCTTCCTGATTGATTTCCAGTGTTTTCCTACATTTTCTAGCAAAAGGGCTCAGTTCTCCTGGTGCTTTCTGTGCTGTTCCAGGTTTGCTGGATAAGGAGTGATCCCAGATCTCTGTCCATTCCCAAGAGTTGCAGGGAGCAGGGATAAGCACTACTGGACCAAGGCAGATTTCAGTGGGAAGCCTGTATCCATGTGAAGGTGATTAATCCTTACTTTACCCCATCCTTTATGGCTAAAAACTTCCTGGATTTATTATTTGCAGTCAGACCTCACGAAGCAACAGAATGGATTCAAGATCACCTTGAAAACGTTAGAGGACAACTTGCTCTCTCGGCTGTCATCAGCATCTGGGAATTTCCTGGGAGACACAGCGTTGGTGGAGAACCTGGAGAGCACTAAAAGGACAGCTGCAGAGATTGTGGAGAAGGTACAAAGACAGTGATAGCCTGGAGAAAAGCGTGTCTGTGGTCCTTTAAGGATTTCTGGGTGGAATGTAACCTCTGCTCTGCCCATCTCTGTTCCATCTGCTGAGCAGGGAGTAGAAATTGGTATAAATTGTAAATGCTCTCCATTCTGGAGAGCTCCAGGCCATTTAGTTCTTTGGAGCTTTTTTCTTTTTTCTTTTTTCTTTTTTTTTTTTTGTGTTAAATGACCTATTTAAGACCAAGAGAAAACATTGGTGCCTGATGTAAAGACAATAAAATTTACACACTGTATCAAGGCAGCTTTAAACCATTCCAGCATAATCCTGGGTACATCACACTGCCTCACTTAGGCTGGGTTTTAGTACTGACCAGGGACAGCAGTCTGGGCAGTTTGTGATCTGGAGTAAATCGGAAAGAACTCAGGTATTGGATACCCTTCCATTCCTCAGAGTGTAAATCAGCACTTGTGTGAGCTCTGTGAGCACTGCCAGCTGCCCCTGCTGCCTACCTGGGCTTAGGGAAACGCCCAGAGGTTTTTCCTTCAGGGAATTTGGGAAGTGTGGCTATAGCCATGGTTGGTGCTGTGATGTTTGAGTTCTCAAAAACTCTTTTCCAGGCACTGTTCTGCCAACAAGAGCCACGTTTTCCTAACTGTAACCTATGTTGCACTCCTTTCCTTAGGAGGGACTTCTTGATGTCCCTCTGACTTGACCAATGTCGTTGAAGAAGTTTGTCTTCCTTCCACCCCTTGGGTGGTTCTTTGTAAAACAGTATAAAGGGAAGAAATTCCCAGGTAATAAAGATTGGAGTAGTTTCAGCCTTCTGACCTCAGAGTCCGTGTTGTTGTGATCTTGAACAGCGTCACATGGCTCCCGTGCCAGGAATGTTCCAGGGACTCTGGTGGGCACGTTCAGCCCTGGTTGGTGCTGTGATGTTTGGGTTTCTCTGAAACTCTTTCCCAGGCACTGTTCTGCCAACAAGAGCCACGTTTTCCTGACTGTAACCTTTGTTTGCATTCCTTTCCCTAGGAGGGACTTCTTCTTGATGTCCCTCTGCTCTGACCAATGCAGTTGAAGAAGTTTGTCTTTCTTCCACCCCTTGGGTGGGTTCTTTGTAAAACAGCATAAAGGGAAGAAATTCCCAGGTAATAAAGATTGGAGCCATTTCAGCCTTCTGACCTCGGAGCCCGTGTTGCTGTGATCTTGGACAGCATCACGTGGCTCCTGTGCCAGGATTGTTCCAGGACTCTGGTGGGCACGTGCAGCCCTGGTTGGTGCTGTGATGTTTGGGTTTCTCTGAAACTCTTTCCCAGGCACTGTTCTGCCAACAAGAGCCACGTTTTCCTGACTGTATCCTGTGTTTGCATTCCTTTCCCTGGGAGGGACTTCTTCTTGATGTCCCTCTGACTTGACCAATGTTGTTAAAGTTTGCCTTTCTTCCACCCCTTTGGGTGGTTCTTTGTAAAACACTATAAAGGGAAGAAATTCCCAGGTAATAAAGATTGATTTGGAGTAATTTCAGCCTTCTGACCTCGGAGCCTGTGTCGCTGTGATCTTGGACAGCATCACGTGGCTCCCATGCTTGTTCCAGGGACTCTGGTGGGCACGTTCAGCTGCTTTCCCTCTGCAGTCCCCCTCATCTGCAGAGCCTGGAGGCCCAGGCAGTGGCCCAACACGTGGTGCTGTGTCTCCCTGCAGGTGCAGGAGTTCCAGGTGACAGAAGGCAGGATTAACGAGGCCAGGGAGCACTACAGACCCGCGGCCGCCCGCGCCGCCCTGCTCTACTTCACCATCAACCAGCTCCACGCCCTGCACCCCATGTACCAGTTCTCCCTGAAGGTACCTGCCCTCCAGGGGGGCTCATTCTCTGCATTCAGCCCCCAGTTGGTGCTCTGTGGTCCCCTGAACCCTCTGTGAAGCCCAGGCTGCTCTGTGGAGCCCTTCTTGGTTATGCCCAGGGCAAGGACAGGCAGCTCCCGTCGTGGCTCTTCTCTGAGCATGAAGTTGAAATCATCTCGTTTGGTTTTGGGGTTGCTTGGTCTTTCAGGCTGTGTCCAGATTAACCAGAAATTTCTGACCCTTCCCTGCTGCCCTTTCTTTGTGGGGCTCCTGAAACTGGAATTGCAGAGTGACAGTGTCACAGAATCACACGAGGTTTGAGCTGGAAGGGGCTTTAAGTCCATCTTGAAGGTATCCAGGGACACCTCCCGCTATCCCAGGTTGCTCCAAACCCTGTCTAGAAAAAGTTACAGCTTTAATACGCCACAAAATGGAAAACTTTTCTCTTTTTTTTTCATATAAAAAAGGTATTTTGGGGGATGGAGGGTTAAATGAGCTTCTTCCAAACAATTTCTTACCTTGACAAGTGACCTGGAAAAAGGAATTGAGGAGAGACTACAAAATGCTGAGCCTCATCCACAAAGAAGCTTTTCCCTTTGACATCTGCGACTCGTTTGTTGGAGTAATTATATCAGAAAAAAAAAAAAAAAAAGTACAGAATCTCTTTTGTGCCTTTTGAAAGATTCATCCCTCGCACATCCAGAACAGACAGGGGGGTTCCTGAGGTTTCACCTTTAATCTGTGTCTCCCAGAGTTAGTTTGTTTCATGTTTTCCACTGAACATCAGCAGCCTGTATAAATACACGGAAAATTATTGGGCCAAGTGTTTTTTTTTATCTAATAAATTTTGATGCCAGATCATAAAACATCGTGTAAAGATGCGGAGGGATGATTTTAGAATACTTGCCACGCAGCTGGGAGCCCATTACAAATTAGAGCACAAAGATTTATGTGCTGCTCTGCAGCGTGCTTTAACACAATTTAAAGAAACGTTAAGCAGGAAAACGCATTCTGCAATTATTTAATAATGCATTCAGTAGCAATGTTACTTTAATTTGTTTGAGGCATCATGTTTTTTTTTTCCTTTTTAGAACCCTAGAAATAAGGCTGCCAACACGGTCATGCCTTGTCCAGTTGGTGCCATCAATGTGAATTGGCCTGGTTATTTCCTTTAGCTGGGCCCTGCACATGGAGCCTTTGCATTGCTAAGCAGGGCTCAGGCTTTATGCTCTTGTTAATTTTCTTTTTCCACTTGCATTGGATAATTTGCTCGTGCTTTTAATTTGGAGAGCTCTGAAAGTTGGTTTTTTTGTCTTATTTAGGTCAGAAATGTGGTTGCAATCATCCTTAACCTTTTATGTGAGAGAGGGTTGTTCTTCATGCAGACACCCACCCCTGAGGGGACTTCAACACCTGCTTCACCTCCCTGCCCTCCTCAGCCTGTCCTTTGCTGGATCCAGACAGTAAAACAGTCATGGGACTTTAAAAAATATATTTTGTTTTGTTTTATTTTATTTTATATTTTGTTTTATATTTTATTTTATTTTAATTTATTTCAATTTATTTTATTTTAATTTTTATTTTATTTAATTTTTATTTTCCTTTATTTTATTTTATTTTCTATTCACTGATTTTATTTTCTATTTTATTTTATTTTAATTTAATTTATTTCAATTTATTTTATTTTAATTTATTTTTTTTACTTTATTTTATTTTATTTTAATTTTTATTCACTGTTACTTTTATTTTTACTTTATTAATTAATTTACTTACTTACTTGGAGGAATTGCTCTTCTCTGAGTTGAAGTATTTGTGCAATGGGAGATGTGCTTCCCCCCTCTGCTCCACTCTGGTAAGAGCCCACCTGGAGCAGCATCCAGGTTTGGGGTTCTCAGCAGAGGAAAGGTGTGGGCATCATTGAGCAGGTCCAGAGGAGGCCATGGATGTGATCCAAGAGCTGGAGCCCCTCTGTGGAGCCAAGAGAAAACTCCATGGAGAGCTCAGAGCCTCTTCCAGAGCCTAAAGGGGCTCCAGGAAAGCTGGAGAAAAGCTGGGGACAAGGGCTGGAGGGACAGGAGACAGGGAATGGCTTCCCACTGCCAGAGGGCAGGGATGGGTGGGATACTGGGCAGGAATTGTTCCCTGGGAGGGTGGGCAGGACCTGGGATGGAACTCCCAGAGCAGCTGTGGCCACCCCTGGATCCCTGGCAGTGCCCAAGGCACAGGTTGGACAGGGTTGGAGCAGCCTGGGACAGCAGGAGGTGGAACTGGGTGGGCTTGTGCTGGGAGTTTTTCCCATGGAAACCATCCTGGAGTCCATTTCCTCTGGGAGCTCCACATCTGCAGAGACAGTGGCCACTGTGTCACCCCAATGGGAGCATGCTGGGCACAGAAACATTTCCTGGAGCCTTGTGCCAGAGCTCCCCGTGCCCTGCCTGTGTCCCTGGAGGTGCCAGGGGCCGGTTGGTCTCTGTGTGTTCCCTGCCATGCAGGACCTGGGCTGGCATCACCTCAGGGGCGTGCAAAGGGCACCTCCCACCCAAATTCCCACTGTGTCTCCCCTGCCAGGCGTTCCACACGGTGTTCCAGAAGGCCATGGAGAGGGCAGCTCCTGCTGAGGGGCTGGCAGGGCGGGTGCAGAGCCTCATGGACAGCATCACCTTCTCCGTCTTCCAGTACACGGCCCGGGGGCTCTTTGAGAGGGACAAGCTGACCTTCAGTGCCCAGCTCACCTTCCAGGTACCAGCACCACCCACCCCCTGGGCCAGGGGTCAGGGTCAGAGCAGCCCATACAGGGGCTGGAGGGTTGATTGTCTTCTCCTGGAATCACAGAATCATCCTGAGTCCACCCTGATCCCCACCTTGTCCCCAGCCCAAAGCTCTGGGTGCCACCTCCAGACCTCCTTGGGCACCTCCAGGGATGGGCACTCCAAACCTCCCTGGGCACTTCCAAGCCCTGAGCTCCCTTTCCATGGGGAAATTCCTGCTGCTGCCCACCCTGAGCCTCCCCTGGCCCAGCCTGGAGCTGTTCCATCTCTTCCTGTCCCTGTGCCCTGGGAGCAGAGCCCAACCAGGCTGTCCCCCCCTGGCAGGGAGTTGTGCAGAGCCAGAATTTCCCCTGAGCCTCCTTTTCTCCACGCTGAGCCCCTTTCCCAGCTCCCTCAGCTGCTCCTGACAGGATTTAGCCCAGCCAAGGACAGGCACAGATTCTGTGTTGCGTTTGAATTACGCTGACAAAGGTTATTTGGGAGAGTAATTCCTGCAAAAAAAAAATGGCAAAGCCAACTGGCCTGGAAGGCCTCGTGCATGGAACCTAAAGAAGTGCTTGCTGCAGAGCTGCTGCCCCATGTCCATGGTGGTTGTATGATTTTTAATGTCCAATCTGGCTCTGCTGCCTTCACCTCAGGGTGCTCTACACCCACCTGGAACTGAGGAAAACGTGGTTTTCCCAACTTTCTTTCTTCCACACTCATTCCTGGCCCTCTTTTGGGACACTCAGAGCATCGACCTGGTGTGTCCATCACACCTCCCCAGCACAGAGGCACTCTGTACATTTTAGCCACACGTTTTGCAAGCACGTTAATTGAATGATTAATCTGCTGGAGTTTGTTGCTGCTCCGGATCCTGGCTGCTCTAGGATAATCCTGTTTGTTTGGAATTCCAGATTCTTCTGATGAATAAAGAAATCGACCCAGCAGAACTGGATTTCCTGCTCAGATACCCAGCAGAGCCTGGAGTCACGAGCCCTGTGGAGTTCCTGTCTGACCACTCCTGGGGAGGGATCAAGGTACCTGATCCATGGGAAATCAGCTCCTCTTATCTCCCCTAAAAACCTTTCAGAGGGTCCTTGTGGCATTTGGTGAAGGAAGGCCCTGCCTTGGAGGGGCAGCACACAAAGGCCACAGACCTGGAGAGTTCTGCAGGTCCAGCACCGACTTTGAGGGCCCTTCCTGTGGCCTCAGGTGTCTCCCCAAAAAGATGGTTCTCCCCTCTGAGATTTGAGCTTCTCCCTGTAAGACCAGACTGAGAATACCCTCAGTGGGTTGTGGTTGGTAAAGGATGTGGAGCTGCCCCTGTGTTTGGGAAGGATTTCTGCAGGGATGTGCTGGGGTTGGAGCTGTGGCAGCTGCCAGGTCTGCAAGGAAATTCCATCATGGAAATGGGCAGGTCTGACACCTGCCACGTGTCTGGAGCGAGAGGGGAGGAAAAGCATCCCAAAAAGATGAGAATTATCCCACACCTGCTCCTGTTTGTCAACAAATGTGCACTGTGCTGGACCTGATTCAGCAGGGTGGGGTTTGTTTTCTGAAAAGGGTCCAAATATTCTCCACCTTGGGCCTGTTGATTCCCACCTCGCTGGAGCTGGAACTGTGTTTCTTGTCTGACTGTGGTGCTGATCAGGCTCTGGCACCTGTGGTGATGTAAGAATCCATTTTATTTACAGCATGTTTTCTCTGTGGCACTTGAGGCCAGGGGTTAGTGCTGGTGCTGGGTTGATGGTTGGACATGGTGACCTCAGAGGTCTTTTCCAACCTTTATATTTCTGCGGATCTCTGTTAGTCCTGTCGTGCCCAAGGATGCTTTTGCCACCTGCCTGCAAGGTGGTACATCCTCCAAACAAACAGCTGCTGGGTTTGCAGGCAGTTTTCTTTGTGAGGCCACCCCTCCTGTGCTGCCAGTCCCACCCCATGTGGCTGAAATGGCCTTTCCTGTTATTCCCCCTGGGGTTCCCTCCCAGACCAGCCCTTCCCACTCAGCATCCCTCTTCCCTGTGAGTTCAGATGGAGGCATTGTCTGAGTCCTCAGCCCTTCTTCTTCACCTTCTTCTTCCTTCTTCCTCACATGGCTTTCTGTGATTGGGTGACAAAGGTCCTCATTGCTGGCCTTGGGTGGTCATTGCTGGGTCAGAAATATAAATAATGTAGGTGCCACCCTGTTATTGGGTAATTAGTGCTCAAATAACCTTGGAAAGAGTTCGAGGTGCTGCATTTTGCCTCGTTTCTCTAACTTGCTAGTTGGAGCTCACGCCTCCTGAGTCTGTGAAGAGATAAGAAATGACAAACATCCAAGTCCAAACTGGAAAATGTACATTTCCCAGGTATTATTCATCCTGACCTTGGCAGAGAAGAAGAAGCCAGAACAGAGACACTTCCCCTCTGAAGAAGGTCTGTGGTTGAGGTGGGAGCTGTGATGCCCACAAGTGCTGCTCTGCAGGGGAAGGTTTCCAGGTGTGCTGCACACCTCAGGTGTCCTCACCCTACATCCCAGGAGCTGGCACATCCCCAAGAGTCACTGCCCAGTAATCTGCACTAATCTTATTAATTGCAGGACTTTCTGGTGGTGAATTCTGCATTATCAGACACCAAATACCCTTCAGATTGTCTTTTGTGATGACTGTAGCATTGATTTTACTATAAATAATATGGTTGGTGTCAACTTTTATTAGTGTTTGTGTTGATGTCTGTTGGGTTATTAGCCTTTGAGGTTTTGGCAATTCTAGTTACTTGAGGCATGGGCTTAGTAAAATCATATTTTGTCACAGGCTGCTATAATTACGTTAATTAGTCATGGCTTCCACACAGCTTATTAGCAGGCTAAAATCTCCTTTTCTTATATCAAGAAGATTAAATGCTATAATAAATTGTTTCTTCAACAAAGCTTGAGCAAAGTATGCTTCAGATTTATATTTCAAATTCAAAGTGAAATTTAGCATTCTGCTGATTTTTTTTTTTTTCACAGAAACATTGCAAATGCCCCAGCCCAAAGGACTCCTTTTGCCAGGGGGTTCTGGCCAAGGCAATGCCAAAAAGAAATCAATATTGATATTTGTGGCCCATTCTGAGCCTCCCACTTTGGGCACATTAACTTCCAAGGAAACCTCATTAAATGTTGAGGGCTCTGGGCATGCAACTGGCCTTGTGTGCCTTGACTTATTATTTATTGTTGGGGGCTGATTAATAATATATAGAGGCCAATAATCCTTTGCAGCTCTGTGGCTGTTTGCAGCTCGTGGTGCTGGAGCATCTCATTTAGGAAACGCTCATTTATGATTTAGCTTTCCAGCTCTTTTCAAGCTCAACACAAAGTTTCAGAGAGCCTTTTGCTGTAACCTGTGTGCCAGGGGAGGTTGGTATATTCACCTCTGGATGAAGAAACCCACAGCTCTGGCCAGAAGGAGGTTGTTTGTAGGGAAAGGTAATAGCTTTTATTATATCTGCTGATAGATGTGGGGAAACGGGCACATTTCAGGCTCTTTGGTGCTTCTTTAAAGCTGGAACAGGAATTGAATTCAAGCGAAAGGCTGAGAAAAGCTGCTCTGAGCTTGGCTGGATTCCATTCATCAGTCAGACGTGTGGGAGGGAATGGTACCTGTGGGGAGCCCCTGTGGAGGAGCTTTGCTTGGCTCTGGAGCTGGGGAGGTGTTAGCAAAGGGCACAGTCATTGCCTCGGTGCCAGTCCTGCCTCTGGGTTACTCAGGGTTAGCTGAGAGCAGGAAGGGAACAGAATTTTGTCATCTAATTAAAGCAGTGCCTTTGCTGAGTCCCTGGCTTCGGTGCTCAGTGGAGTTGGTCATTTCAGTCCGAAGGCCTCTCATTTGCAGGGGCTTAGCAGCGATCCCAGGAGAAGGCAGAAGTGTTCTTTTGCTCCTGTAATGAGGTTTTCTGTCTCTTTTCAATTTCCTTTATTGCAGCCTGTTGTGCTGTTCTCCCCACTCTGTGTTCCCAGCGTCTGCCTGGAAAGTTTTTTTATTTCTGTTGGTACTTCTGAAAACATTTTCTGTGTCCAGGCACAGCTGGCACATTTCTCCTGGCTTGGCTGGTGGTTTCCTCACCCGTGAATGTGTGGCCACACCTCAGAGCAGAGTGTTGCTGCTGCCTGAGCCATGGCCACAGCCGGGTGCAAATGCCTTTTGGGAATTGTGTGATTGAATTAACACAGAATCCAGGCAGGGATTGTCCTCTGGAGGGTGAGTGTTCTCTGCATTCATCTCTGAGCTGGTGCTCTGTGGTCCCCTGAACCCTGTGTGAAGCCCAGGCTGCCCTGCTGAGCTGTTCTTGGGTTATCCCCAGAGCAAGGACAGGCAGCTCCTGCCGTGGCTCTTCTCTGAGCATGAAATTGAAATGATCTCATTTGGTTTTAGGGTTGCTTGGTCTTTCAGGCTGTGTGCAGATTAACCAGTGAGGTGAGCCAGCAGTTGTTTTGCTGCCCTGGCAGCTCCTGACTGCACACAGTGGAACTTCCCCTGACCTCCCAGAGCAGAGCCACCTCAGCTCCCGTGGGCAGCCCTGCAGTGCCCTGCCCTGGGTCATGGCCCAGACATTTCCTGAGAGCAGGAGAGTTCACCAAAGCCAAAGCTGAGTCAGCAGGACACTGGCAAATTGTGTGGCTCACCCTGAGCTGTGCCTGGCCACCCTCTGGAGGCACAGACTGAGGAGAAGAGCAGCAGGGAGGGAGCAGCACCTTCCCCTGGCTGTGCTGGGCTCTGAGACTCTTCCTGCCCATGGTGGGACCCAGCCTCACCCTGGAGCAGCCCTGTGGGTTTAGACCCGAGTTTAGACCCTGTGCAGGGTCACACCTTCTGCCCACACCGGGCTGGTGCTGCCAGGGGTGCAGCAGAGCTCTGGGTGGGTGCCTGGCAGAGACCACCTGAGCATCCCCTGGGCGAGCTGGGTTCTCCTCCAGCTTCACCACAGCTGGAGGAGCCAGGGGCTGTGCCCTCCTGGCCTTCACTGCCAGGCTTGCCTTGGCCAAAAACCAAAACCAGGAGAAGGTGGAGGTTGTTTTGGAGGGGTCACTGGGAGCCCAGCCATCCCAGCTGCCAAGTTCTCCCAGCTCCAACTCCTTTGTGTCCCCCTTGTGGTCCCTGGCTCCCCGGGGTGCACGTGGCTGTCCCCATGTCTGGCTGTCCCCACTGGGATGTGCATTTCCCCAGCCTGATTTCCTTTGTGCTGCTTCCTGCAGTGCCTCTTCAGTGCTGAATGCAGATGTGTCCCACGGGATGAGTGCCGCCAGTTAATGCACAGCAGGAGTACACCTGGCCAGCCTGGATTACTCCTCATCCCAATCATTTCCCTCATCTTTTTCTGAAGAGGAAGAATTTTCATTATGCAGATATGAAAACGCCACTGAAAGGGCATTGTTTAATAGATGTGATGTTGAATAATGAGCTCTAAATACCGAATTCAGCTTTCGAGGAGGAGAACAGCCCTAGACAAAGTCGTATATTAACTCCATATTTATAATTTTGCAGAATGCAGATGATAAGATTGCGTATGTGGCTTAGGAGATAAAATACCAAATCATATATTTTGCATTTAAGAAAACTGGATTTTGTGGGGTTTTTTGGTTTGTTTTTTCTTTTTTTTTTTTTTTTTTTTTTTACAAAAGAAGAAAAATCTCTCTTCCAACTTTCGCTTCTTGCACTTTTTAGATGAGGAAAGTTTTCATTCTTCTCCAAGATTCATTGTGGCACAATCTGCTGCATACATTGTGCTCTCTGTGCATATGCAATGTCCTTTGATCAGCCTGGTCAGACAAGAGAGGCTCACAGCTTCCCTTCTACACTCAGAATTATTATCATGCCAGAAAACCCTAGTCTTAATTAAATATCTTCCATTAACTGAGTTCTTCAGATGCACAGCCTTTTAGAGCATCTTTGATAGAAAACATTGATTGTGACACTTCAATGGGCATTTATCTGCTCTCATCTAGAAGTTTCCTAAGGACATTCTTCCGTCCTCTGTATCAAGTCTCAGAGAAATATTCCCAGTGTCTCACAGAAATGCTACTTGAGAAGGTTTTTACCTTTTTTTTTTCCCCCTTTTTCTTTGCTAACCTGCTGGCTAACGATCTGATGCTTATCTGAAATACCGAGATTGCCACCCCATCAAATATTTAAGGACGCACTTTTGCCGGTTTGATTGCAGAGTGGAAATTGAGTTTTCCTGGAGGCTCTGCAGCCTCTGTCTTTCCCTCTCAATCCGCCCTGACACAAAGCCTGCTGTCAGCTGAGCCTTTGGAGTGCAAAAGCCTCTTCACCCTCTAAATGGAAGGAAAGGGAAGTAATGGCTTCATCCTGCCCTTGGGTCACACCAACCCCAGGCTGGAAATGCCCTGGAAATATTCCCAGCAGGGAGTGGCAAGTCTCTGTGGCACTGAGGTTCTTGGAGCAAGGCTGTGACCAGGGCTGGGTGCCCCAGCTCTGCCAGGAGCAGCTCTGCAGCTCATCCCCTCTCTTGCCTGTTCTTGAGGCCAGCCCTGCTCTGGTGCCACCATAAAACCTCAGGTGAGACCATCACGGTGAGGAGCTGGGAGGAATCTGATCAGGGCACCAGTCCCTACATCTGTGTCCATTTGTCAGGACAGAACCACGGACCTGGAGAGCTTTCCAGCACTGGACACCTGGGACAGCTGCTCCAGCTGAGTTCCTGCAGACAATGGGACACGTTGTCTCTTTCAGTTTTGCCCATCTGGGATTTTTAACACCAAATCCAGGGAAGTTTTCAGAAATACACAAGCACCACCTTTCAGCTGCCCTCAGGGACCCATGCCCAGCCTCGGGCTGTGTGTCCCTGATTTGCTGAGAGGCATCCAAGAGTGAAGAGGAAAGATGGAAAACATGGCTTGGGAGAACAGCCTGACTTTGCATGGCCCGTTCTCAAACCCACTTGAACAACCTTTTGAGAAAATGCAGAGAAAATGTCAACATGAACCCATCTGGGAAACATCTCAGGCAAAATGAGGAGAACGTGGTGGGTGGCTGTAAGCAATGAGAATACAAAGATTGTGACTAAGTCTCATTTCTGTTGCTGACCTTTCCCATCGAGTGGAGCTGGCTCTAAGAACACCCTGGCAGGAAGGAGATGAGTGCTGAAGCCATTGTTGCCTAATTTATGATGTTTCACTGGAAATTTTCTGAGGAAAGGTGGTGAGATCCAGCCCATCGCTCAGCAGAGTGCTTGTGGTGTCCATCTTGAGTGTTGTGATGCCCTGGGACCCTGCAGATAAACAGGGAGGGTTTGCACAGTGATGTCTTGAGGCTCTGCACACCTTCTGTCCCCATTAAAATGTAGAAGCAGCAAGGAGGAGTTTGAAGGGAGACAGGGGCATGGAGTGCCTTGAGCTTGTCAGTCAACTTTTGTGAAAGAAATAAGGAGGGTTAAAATAACATTTTTGTGTTGAAAGGTGATTGAAGCTTGGCAAACCCCATCAAATCTTTATTTTCACCTTCGGTAGAGATTTTTCTTATGAGTTAAATTATTCAGGTAGGGCGGCTAAACAGAAAATAACACCTTCAGTGCATGAATAATACAACCCAAAACCTGGGATGGGAGAGACTGTAAATAATCCATCATCTGCTCCATTAATTCCTCTAGTTAACAGTAGTATTTAAATGGAGCAATTCATCTGCCTGTACGTCTCTTTCCTGAACGAGCCAATCTATCAATTGAAGCCAGGTGCAGGTCTGGCTTTGCCATTCTTCCAGGAGCTGTCGTTTTCCAGCTGTGGGGATGCTGGTTTTCCTCAAGGCTCCTGGGCCAGCTGCAGGAAATGAAAGAAAGGAATTATGAGTGTTTGCTGAAACTTGATATGAGTGGTGTAGGTGTAGAACCTTTACAAAGTGCTTGGGGGATCACAGAACTGTGGAGTCTTTAAGGTTGGAAATGATCTTCGAGATCCTGGAGTCCAACCTTCTCCTGAATCCCTCCTTGGTCACCAAACCCCACCACAAAATCCACCCACGAGCCACTCCAAACCCCTCAAAGCCCACGGGCAGACACACCGAGGACCTCTGTGGATGGATCTCTGCTTAAAAACTGTGTAACTCAATTCATAAATTCCACAGCTCCTTCATTCTGCCAGTGAAATCGTGACTAATCATCAGGATTTAATCATCTCACAGATTATTACAACTGGGAGAATATTAAATATCATTTCTTTCCAGTCTTGTCGGGTTGTGTGATTTTTATAGGGAGATGTTTGATGTTCAGTGTGTTCTCCACAGAACGTAATTTTTTAAAGCAGAGACACGCCTTTTTTTTTTTTTTTTTTTAAAGAAAAGCAAGATATCTAAGTAAAAACTGGAAGGAAAAAAACCAGAAATAACCTGAAGCCTCAAAAGATAATGATAGCTTTTACAAAACCCCTCCAATTCCTTTATTTTGATTTCCCTCTGTCTTTTAAAACGCAGTCTCATGGTGCTGGGGAGGTGGTAACTGGAGTGTTCTGGCAGTTCTGCCTTTACTGGCTCTGTTTTATTTTCACCCTGTCTCTCTCAGCACAGGGCACAGCAATGAGGTGATTTTGTCCTGCCTTGCCCCAGAGCTGTTCTCCAGCCAGGTGACTCTGAGGAGACGGGGGTTAAATTATGGAAATACTTTAAAATGCAGAACAATCCCCTTGTTTTCTTTTTTAAGGATAATTCTTTTTGGAACTGAGGGGAGGAAAACACGGTGCTAAAACAGGTGTTTGGGGTTTTTTTAGGGTTTTATAACACCTTATGAAGCAACACCTAACATGGTGCTAATATAGGTGTTGGGGGTTTTTTAGGGTTTTATAACATTTTATGAAGCAACACCTAACCTTGAGGCCAGTTTGAGCAGATGGTTTCCTTAGAACAGTTGCCTTTAGTGACCAGAGCAAGTGTTCCCTCTAATAAATGCCCAGAGCTTGCAGTGCTGTGTCTGCCACCAGGAGAGAACTGGTGTGCAGCAAGCAGTGACAGCAGCCCTTGGGAGCTGTTCTCCTTTCCAAAGGCTCCTCTGGATTCTGAGGGTTTCCTCTCCTCCCTGTCCCCTCCACAAAGATCCCCCTGTTCCTCAGGCCGTGTGTGGACACTCCCAGGCTCTGTGGTGGCCTCCAGCACTCCTGTCCTAGCAGCAGTGCCTGATCCCTGCAGCTGTGGGGGGAATGGGGGAGCTCAGCATCTGGGAATGTGAACCCCACCGAGCTGCTGAGGCTCCAGCTCCACAGGAACCGAGCAACCCCACTGCTGCTGCTGAGAGCAGGAGCTGTCAGAGAAACCTGGACTGGTCAAGCAGCTCCTCTGTGACTCATTGAGTGAAAAACCACTGTCTCTGAGAAGGTGGTGGCTCCTCTCCCTGACAAGAGCCCTTGTTTTGCTGGAAAAGTCTCATTTTGAGCCACAAACTCAAGCCCCTCCTGTTTCCAGCCACCAGAGGTGATCAGAGTGTGGGCTGCAAAGAGAAGAGCTCGAGTCCTTCCAGCCCTTTGGATCGTTTTCTATTTTGACCAATGTTTTTTTTGTCTCTCTCAATTTCCATGACAACTCTAAGTGACAAAAGTACTTTTCATTACGTGGCCAAAAATAGATCCCCTGCACAGGTTGATGTGCAGCTCCCATCTGCTGCCCCAATGTACCACTCCTGCCTGGGAACAGGGATCTGTTAGTGCTGGATTGACTTTCCTGGAAAAAATTCACCACAGGGGTATTGAAAAGCAATTAATATTCACAGAAAGATCCCTGATTGAGAGAGCTTTCACTCCACTGGCTTTTAAATAGAAGCATCTCCCATTAATACCATCGCTCCTAATAAATGCTATTAACATTGTTGACTGATGAAAATTTTGGTGTTAATTTATATAATGCCGAGGTTTTATTTGAAATTAGAGCTTCCGTGATTCTGCAATGTGCTGCTCAGGGAGAGAGGGGAAACCATCATTCCTGATTACACCTCTGTCATTTAGTCAGAAAAAAAGCAATTTTTCAGAGTCTCCCTTGTTAACATCAGCCAGGAGACTTTTCGAAGCAGCAGCAGCAGCCAAAGTTCTGAAGTGATATTTTGAGTCAATCACGTCAAAAGCCAACAGAAGATGTTTTGTTAAGCACCTGCACTGAGAATTCCCCAAATTCAACATTTGCCATTGCGTTACACTCAGCTGTGAGAGGTGCACTGAGTTGCTGCAAGGCCCAGGGCTTGGCAAGTCAGAATTTTTGTGGCACCAATTCCTGGCAATTTCAGTTTCTCACTCATTTGCTGCTCTGGTTTGTCACAGCAATCAGGGTACGGTGCTGGATTCAGAGCCAGCCCTTCTGTGGCTGACATTTCTCCCTGTTAGTGCAAATCCACACGTGCAAACAGCAGCTGGTGGGTGACTCCTTTGCTCACAGTCTCCGTGGGATGCTCTGGATCCCTGGGAATTTGGTGTGGGGATGGTCATTACTATGGTCATAGCATTCCAGCTATGTGAGCCTTCAGTCAGGCTCTGAGAGTTCTCTGCAGATCCATTTCCCACAGGGAGCAGGAGCACTGGTGTAGGGAGCACCTCTGCTCATCCAGAAGCTTCTGCTTGGCTCTGATGCCCTTCTCTTCCCTATAGAAAGCAGCTCACTGGCTGTCTCTTATCCTTCACTTGTCTTTTCCATTTCGTGTTCAGCTGCTCACAGCTCCAGATTGTGCAAAAAGGAAGATGTTTGTTTCAGTGAGAATTTTACTCGAATCCAGAGGAACCTTAGGAGCTCTGCAATGTGTTCTGTCCCCACTTGTCTGAAAGAGAATTTGGATCCTTCGCTTGTCTGTTCTTCCTGATCTTCCTTTGGTGCCTTGGGGAGGCTGAGCTGGAGCAGAGGCTGGGCAGAGCTCAGAGAATAAAGCAGATATTTATTAAAAGGCCTCCAGGGCACACCTTGGGCAGGACAAGAGCCTGGCCAGGGCTGCACCCAAGGGGGACCCAAAATGGTCCCAAAATGGACAAAGGGTCACCAGGTCTGACACTTGGATCACTTTGGGTCCATTTGCACCTTGGGGTTGAATTGTCCAATCCCAGCTGCAGGTTCTGCAGTCCCATCCTTCTTGTTCCTCCCTCCAGCCACCCTTGTTTGTGCTTTGGGGCTGAACACTTGTCCCAGCTGTGCTTGGTGTGCAGCAGGACCAGGATTTGTTTGGTGTCCCTGCTGTGTGCAGAGCTGAGTGACCCTGAGTGTGAGGCTGAGAGCTGCACCCCTGGGCAGCACAGAGCCTGAAACACAGGGAAGATCAAACTGAAGGCATCACCTTGCCTTTCTCCAGGCTCTCTCATCCATGGAAGAATTCAGAAACCTGGATCGGGACATTGAAGGCTCTGCCAAGCGGTGGAAGAAGTTTGTTGAGTCGGAGTGCCCCGAGAGGGAGAGGTTCCCCCAGGACTGGAAGAACAAGTCAGCCCTGCAGCGCCTGTGCATCCTGAGAGCCCTGCGGCCCGACCGCCTCCCCTGCGCCCTCAGGTGGGCCCGGGGGCAGCCCTGGGGCTGGGGGGAGCAGGAGGAATTCAGGGATGTGCTCGGGTTTGGGGATGTCAGTGCAGTCTGAGGATGTCAGCTCTGCAGTGTGCTTTCCTAGCAAGGGGTCTTGAATGAAGCCTGAGGGTGGGGAGGCTCTGGAATGGAATTCCCAGAGAAGCTGTGGCTGCCCCTGGATCCCTGGCAGTGCCCAAGGCCAGGCTGGGCACTGGGGCTGGGAGCAGCCTGGGACACTGGGAGGTGTCCCTGCCATGGCAGGGATGGGATGGGATGATCTTTAAGGTCCCTTCCAGCCCAAACCATTGTGTGGTTCACTGATCTCTGAACTCTGCAAGGCAACCAACACCTTGGATTTAAGTGGAATTTCTTGCTTGGTGGGATCAAAGATGATGTCACCCCCAGGGATGGAGCAGTGTACCCAGCACTGGGTGAGGGGCACACCTGCCAAGTCAGAAATGAGCATCCCCATGGAGGTGTCCCACATCTGCTGCAGGCTGAGTTCAGCAGCACCCATCTTAGTTACTGCATCAGTTTGGGCTCCTTCTTAGACACCAGAGTAAAGAGTAGAAGTAAAGGAAAGTCTTACAGAGGTTTTCTCTTTTTTTTTTTTTTTTTTCTTTTTTTCCTGTAAAATGCAAAATTGATGTGCTGCTGGTTCTGAAAGTTGTAGCTGTAAATTATGTAATGAAGGTAACTGGGCGAGGCTAAACTCCCCCAAAGTTTTGCAAAAGCAGCCTCCTCGTTCCAGCACCAACTAAAGGTCCTTCACTCCATCAGGACTTGGCTGTCCCTTCTGTGGCCAATGTTTTGACATTCCTGTGATGTCTCCCATGCTCCTGTTCCTCCTGGAGTTTATCCTCCTGCTCTGCCTGACCTGCACACAGCAGGGTGTTTGTTTTATTCAGTGTATGAACTCCATCTCTCTGTGCTTCAGGGTTCACAGAAAAACACAGGCAAGGCTGAAGGGAGTCTCCCTGTGGTCACTGTTACTAATTTTTATTAGAATAAATACTATAGTTTATCAAATTACTGATACTACGCCATCTTTTTTTTTTTTTTTTTCATTTCTTACTCTTATAGCTGAGTTCTCCATGTGTCTCTCAGCTGAAAATATTGGTTTTCCTGTTGTTGTTCAGGCTTGAGCAAAATAAGCTCTTGAAATTTTAGGTGCATATTTCATTTATGCAGCTATAATTCATTTCTTCCTCACTCACACGGCTCAGAAGTAACTGGAACATCAAATCTCAGCCCCTTTCCTGTCTCTCTTTTATGAAAAGGGAATCCAAGTTCAAAAGCTTGGCTGGATATTTTTAGGATGTGGGCACGTCAAGCTCTCCTGTTTGCACAGGAGTATTTAAATGGGCTTTTGCATTGTTTTGCTTTGTTTCTTATCTCAAAGTGCAAACAGTAACAGCTCACTGAGCCTTCCCCAGGACTTTGGGGACCCTTTTTGAAACAGCAACTGAGTTATCAATATCTCAGTGTGCCAGCACTGAACACCTCACTGGTGATGGTGGGCATCATGGCCAGTCCAAACCTTCCTGTTATCTCTGGGGGCCCTGAGTCCCTGGCTGCATTTGAGGAATAATATTTTATTTTACACAGGTGGGCAAGGGGATTTTAGATGCCCTGGAATATCCCAGCCTCATTCCCAGCTGCTCTTCAGAAAGCTGTGAGGCCCTTTGTGTCCAAACCTCACGTGTCCCTGCTCCATGAGGATGGTGTAGGGTTTCTTTGGGATTTAAGATGATCCAACCCTCTGCAGGGAAGTTGGGTGTTCCAGCCACTCTTCCTGGCAGATCCCTGAGGAGGTTTGCCCAGTCTGGTTCATTCCCTGGGATTCCTAAGGAGCCACCAGCCCCCCTTACCCTGACTCACTCCTCAGAGCTCCAGGGCCAGCAGTGCACCAGCAACTGTGATCTCCTGAGGAAGGATTTTCCCCTGTAAATATCCATTTCATCCTTCAATCTCATTGAAGAACAGCAGCACAAAGCTTCTTGTAGCACCTTGTGTTTCTGAGTCCCCCAGGCACTGTTTGAAGGAGCTGAGATGTGAGGTGAAACAAGAATGTTGTGACCTTGGATCCGATGGACTTGCTTAAATTTTGTGGCCTGAGCCTTTCCAGCAGCAAATCTTAACTCTGAACAGAAAAATCCACTTGAAAGAGATACCAAAAATATGGAAGCTTTTTTTTTTTTTTTCCTTTTTGCAATCCCTTAGGCATTTCTACTCCAGCTGCCTTTCACCAGTCCTTGAAGGAGGTTCTCAGCTCTCTTAGAAAGAATTTGGCTGCCTTCAAAAGGCCTGAGTAATCCATCTGAGCTCCAGCAGCATTCCTGGGGTTTGAATATAACACTCCTACCTTTGAATCAGTGTTCAGTGTCTCTCTCTCTGTGAAGCAGTGATGTCAGGAGCTCACCCTGGGGGAATCCAGCCAGAACATTCCAGCAGCTGCTGTGGAGCTCAGCCTTTCCCTCCTCACTCCTTTGTGTTTCTCCTTGTCACTCTCATGCTAAGGCTCCATGCTCCAGACATTCTTAGAGCTCTTCCCTTTCAGCTCCCCAGATCAAAGCAGTTGTGTAAATCATCTGGACTTGCTGTGGATTGCTGCTTCCTCTGCCAGGCTGCTGCTCCTTGTATCTCCTGCTTCAATTCATTTCTTCTCTCCTGAGATTCCTGAGTCAGAATCAAGCCAGCGCTTGTGTTTCACTTCTGAATGCAGCTCCCACTGCTCTCCCTTCCTGCTTCCCTTTCTTTGTGAGGAGCTGGTGTCTCCTGTGGCATCCCACCCCTGCACAGAGCTCCAGGCATTGCTCCTGAGGGCCAGCCCTGGAAGCCCAGCCTGCAGATCCTCTCTGCAGTCCTTTCATGCTCATTTTCCCAATTTCAGTTTCTAAATCATCTGAATCATCCAAATTGCAGGACAAGTCGTATGAGGAGAGGCTGAGGGAGCTGGGAAAGGGGCTCAGCCTGGAGAACTTCCAGGGGGACCTTGTGGCTCTGCACAGCTCCCTGGCAGGAGGGGCCAGCCGAGGAGGTCAGGCTCTGCTCCCAGGGAAAAAGGGACAGCACCAGAGGAAACAGCCTCAAGCTGCACCAGGAGAGGCTTAGAGTGAATATTAGGGAAAACTTTTCCCAGTTGAAGGGCTGTCAAACCCTGGCACCATCCCTGGAAGTGCTCAGAAGACCTCTGGATGGGACACTTGAGGGCATGGTTCAGTGGTGAACACGGTGGTGCTTGGTAATGGCCACACTGCATAACCCCCTCTCACCTTAACAATTCTGGGATTCCATCATCATGAATTGATTATTTGCAGGGGAATCTGCATCTTCTGAACAAACTGGCCAAAGTCTTTTTTGGTTTTTTTTGTTTTTTTTTTTTTTTTTTTCTTCTTCTCTGGCAGAGATTTTGTAGAAGAAAAGCTGGGCAGCAAATACGTGGCGGGGAGATCCCTGGATTTTGCAACCACCTTTGAGGAGTCAGGGCCTGCAACCCCGATGTTTTTTATCCTGTCCCCAGGAGTGGACCCCCTGAAGGATGTGGAGAAACATGGTAAATAAATCCTGTCTCCAAGGCACACCCACAGCACGGCTATTTATCTGCTGCGTTATTATCTCGGCACAACATGCCTGTTTCATTTGTTTTTTGGGGTTTTTGTTTGGTTTTTTTTTCTTTTTTTTTTTCTTTTTTCCTCATCTCTTTGTAGATAATGAAGCAATACATTAAAAATAGATAATTGTCAGAGGATGCGACGGAGTTTTGGTTCGGTTTTATCGTTTCTCTTAAAAGTTTTTTTTGTTTGTTTTTTGTTTGTTTGGTTGGTTGGTTTTTTGTTGTTGTTGTTGTTTTTTGGGGGTTTTTGGGTTTTTTTTGGTGTTTTTTGGTTTTGTTTTGGTTTTTTTTTGTTTTGGTTTGGGGTTTTTTTGTTTGTTTGTTTTTGTGGGGGTTTTTTTGGTTTTTTGTGGGTTTTTTTGTGGGTTTTTTTGTGGTTTTTTTTTTGTTGTTGTTGTTTTGGGGTTTTTTGGGGGTTTTTTTTGTTGTTTTTTTGTTTGTTTGTTTTGGTTTTTTTTGGTTTTTTGTTTTTTGTTTTTGTTTTTTTGTTTGTTTTTTTTTGTTTGTTTTTTTGTTTGTTTTTTTGGTTTTTTTTTTTGGGTTTTCATCTGAAGTTGAAAATTAAACTTGTCTCTTCCCCTGCACTGCCTGGGTTCCCAGTGTGGTTCACACTGCAGCCATCTCCGGCCTGGCTTTGTGCACAACCTGCAGTTCACGTCCCAGAGATCTCACACACAGGCTGCCAGATGCTTGTTGCCAAGAAAAGCTTGAACCAGAGGACCCTTGAGGTCCCTTCCAGCCTGCTCCTCTATGATTTTATCATAACTGAAAACGAGCAGCAGCTCCCCTCTAACAGATTGCTGCTTTGTGGCAAAGTTTCCAGCTTTCCCTCCCCATCCTTCCTTCCTTCCCGAGCTGATTTCCATGTGGATGGTCAGCTGGTGGGGCTGGCAGCTGGCTGCAGACACAAAGGACCTTCTGTGAGGTTCCTCCCTGCAGAAGGCACTGGTGCCCTTGTGCACCAAAGGCTGCTGTGCTCCAAAGCTGCCCCTGTGTAGGATTTACTCAGGGACTTTAAATACTTTTTTCAATTATTCAAACACTAATAACCCAGTCATTTTAAAACGCAGTCTCATGGTGCTGGGGAGGTGGTAACTGGAGTGTTCTGGCAGCTCTGCCTTTACTGGCTCTGTTTTATTTTCACCCTGTTTCTCTCAGTACAGGGCACAGCAATGAGGTGATTTTGTCCTGCCTTGCCCCAGAGCTATTCTCCAGCCAGGTGATTCTGAGGAGGAGGGGGTTAAATTATGGAAATACTTTAAAATGCAGAACAATCCCCTTTTTTTCTTTTTTAAGGATAATTCTTTTTGGAACTGAGGGGAGGAAAACACGATGCTAATACAGGTGTTTGGGGTTTTTTAGGGTTTTATAACACCTTATGAAGCAACACCTAACATGGTGCTAATATAGGTGTTTGGGGTTTTTTTAGGATTTTATAACATTTTATGAAGCAACACCTAACCTTGAGGTTAGGTGTTGCTTCCTTCCTTCCTTCCCGAGCTGATTTCCATGTGGATGGTCAGCTGGTGGGGCTGGCAGCTGGCTGCAGACACAAAGGACCTTCTGTGAGGTGCCTCCCTGCAGAAGGCATTGGTGCCCTTGTGCACCAAAGGCTGCAGCCACTGCTGTGCTCCAAAGCTGCCCCTGTGTAGGATTTACTCAGGGACTTTAAATACTTTTTTCAATTATTCAAACACTAATAACCGAGTCCGGTACAAGTAAAATTCACCACAAAAAAAAAAAAAAAAAAAATCACCTTAAACCATATAATAAATCAAAAACTGTATTTTAACAATAAAACCCTAACAAAACAAAGTACCCACAACTACAAAACTTTTGTCAACATCAATAAATGTCACAAATAAACTATCCTGTTTATGTCAAGTACTTAAGTTTACCACCAAACAAGTGTAAATCCTTATATACTTCTCCCATCTTTTAACGTCTCTAACAATTTCTATGTACAAATTATTATCGTTCCCAAAATTTTGTACCACTCAAAAAAAAAAAAAGTAAATCACATAATAAACAACTTCATCAATTCTACACCATCTCTTCAACTCCAAAAAAAAAAAAAAAACGTTCATAACAAGTACAACAATAACAATACTACTCAATCTAAAAGCGACCGGTGCCGCCACAAGTGTTTCTGCCCTTGCCACCCAGCATCACAGTTTGCAAAAGCTCCAAACAACAATCAACAAAGACCTACAAAAAATTTAAAAATCCATATCCTTTCTAAAAAAAATCACTATCTTCTCTTTCTAAAATTGTTTTACAAAACCAACAAAATCTTAATCCTTTACTCATACAACAAAAAAAACCTTTGTACAACCCTAAAAAAAAAATATCGTTTTTTTGTGGAAAAATTCTCATTTTCACCCTCTGGAGCAGAGGAGTCTGATGCCTTTGGGGTTGGACAGGGCAAAATATCACCCAGGTTGGCACAGACCAGGGCAGGAGAACAATGATTTGTGCATTTCTTTTTCTTCTCCACAATGCACCCAAAATAATGTTTGAGTGAGCCTTTACCAACATGGCCAGGAGCAGCTGTCAGAGCTGTTGGATTTTGTGCAGCCTCAGCCACAGGCAGCTCCTTCTGGGGAATTACTGGGCTTAGCTCTGCATTCCAGGCTCTTTCTGCCCCCCCAAAATCAGGTGTCATTACTGGAAACTGAAGGGGCACCCCCAAAGGAAGCTGCTGTGATGTCCCTGGCTTCCTTTTGGAGGATCCTGCCTCTCTCCCTCCCCTCTTTTTTTCCTTGTCTGGGAAATGAAGCACTAAAACCACACCATGAGTGGTTTAATTGGAATTGTAAAGATGAGCGTAGCTGAGCACCTGGGGTCAGCCAAGCCAGAAAAGTTACAGCAAGGAAAAGCAAAAAAGAGAAGTGATGAAATGAAATCATTGCCACAGAGCAGCTGCACCGGCCTTCCAGCTGCCTCACTGAGGCTGGGCTTGGCTCGTTATTGGTGTTTTCTCTGTCCTTCATTGGGTTTTATTAAAGTGCAGCATAATTCCTGGGAATGGGAGTCAGCTCCTTGCAGATGCTGCCCACCCAAGGGACCTTTCCTTGGTGCCACTCTGCAGCAAACACAGGTGGGCTGGAAGGGCTCTGTGCCCTCCCTGAGTGCCCATCCCCTCCCTTCTGCAGCCAGCAAGGAGGGAGCAGGGCTGGCACTGCCAGGGCAGGCTCACTGAAATCCCCCCTGCACTGGAAACGACCACTGAGATTCGTTTATTATTAATTAATAAATTAATAAATGAGGCGGTGCCCTGGCTCTGTGATTTGCCCCCGTCCCCTCTCCAGGTGGTGGATTTTGGAAGGCAGAGGAGGAGATCAGCAGCTTTCCAAGCTGGCAGCAGGCAGAGATGGTGGGAAAGAGAAGTGGAAACTGTAAAATGTGTGGAGAGCTGTATCCCAGGGGAGGCTGTGGGGAGGCTCAGCAGAGAGCTGGAGTTTTGGAGGTTTGTTCTCCTTGCAGCCATCTGTTCTGTACCACGAGACCGTTCCTCAGCCTTGCAAGACAAATCTTTTCCTTGTTTCTCTCTTCTAGCAGGAATTGGGAATTCAAGGGTGCACCATCTGCAGGGAGGCAAACCTGCACGCAGAGATAAGTGTGGGCAGTCCCCAGGGGTGAGTCCTGACTCCCTGGCTGAGCCCAACCCATCCTGGGGATGTTTGCTGTTCCCTCCAGCAGCACAAATTGTTTTGTTTTGTTTTTTTTTTTTTCTCCTGAGGAGCACCCAGCAGGGAGAGCTGGCTCTGCTGTGAGAGGAGCAGCAGCAGTGTGTGTGTGCCCTGTCTGTGGGTGACAGATTCCAAACCCGCCCTGGAGATTTGCAGCCAGGAGCACAGAAATGATCTGAGCCACTGGGGTGCTCCAGAGAGACCAGGGGAGGCTGAAGGATCATCAGAAGGGACACAGAGAGCTGTCACTCTCCCTCCAGAGCAGGGGATGCAGGGCTTTGGGGGTTCCTTCAAGATCCACTCCAGAGGGGATGGGGCAAATCACAGAGCCAAATCACCCCAAGGCAGGTGATGAATAATAAATGAATATCAGTTGTTATTTCCACTTCCCAGCACTGCAGAGGGATCTCAGTGAGCCCTGGAAGGACACTGGGATCCCAAACTCCCAGGAAAGCAAATCCAAAGATGCTCCATGAGAAACCTGGAGGAGTCACTGCTCATCCAGGACACCTGGCAGGCCTTGCCTGAGGAAGCTGAGAGGGATTTCACTCCAGCTGCCCTCTCCAAACCAAGCTGCTGCCCCCAGCCTGCACTGCAGGGGTTTTTCCCCACCCACTGTGGGTGTTCAAAGCCTGGTTAATCAGCAGGAAAAGATTTTAATTTCTTATCACCGTAAAATGTGTTTTTACACCAGGTTGCAGGGGAATAATGTTCTTTAAATGAGAAGCACTTCGTAATAAGGAACCTTTGTGTGGATGCTGCACTGTAATTAAAAGAGTTTGGGAGAAGCTGCTGCTGCTTGAGAACTTGGGCAAGGAGTGGGTGAGAGCCAAGAGAATGAGAGCAGAGAGCTGATCATGCCTTGGGGAGGCTGAGCTGGAGCAGAGGCTGGGCAGAGCTCAGAGAATAAAGCAGATATTTATTAAAAGGCCTTCAGGGTACACCTTGGGCAGGACAAGAGCCCGGCCAGGGCTGCACCCAAGGGGGACCCAAAATGGTCCCAAAATGGACAAAGGGTCACCAGGTCTGACACTTGGATCACTTTGGGTCCATTTGCACCTTGGGGTTGAATTGTCCAATCCCAGCTGCAGGTTCTGCAGTCCCATCCTTCTTGTTCCTCCCTCCAGCCACCCTTGTTTGTGCTTTGGGGCTGAACACTTGTCCCAGCTGTGCTTGGGGTGCAGCAGGAACAGGATTTGTTTTGTGTCCCTGCTCTGTGCAGAGCTGAGTGTCCCTGAATGTGAGCTCAGAGCTGCACCCCTGGGCAGCACAGAGCCTGAAACACAGGGAAGATCAAACTTCAGGCATCACTGCCACCAGGAGTGTGACAGCTCAGGTGTGAGGGTTTGGTACGAGGGAGCTCTGCCTGTGCCCAGCCCTGCCAGGGTGCTGAGCTGCTCCTTGTTTCCCCCCCAGGGAAGAAGCTGGGCTACACCTTCAACCACAGGAACCTGCACAACGTTTCCCTGGGACAAGGCCAAGAGGTGGTGGCTGAGCAAGCCCTGGATGTGGCTGCAAAGAAGGGTCACTGGGTCATCCTTCAGGTAGGGGGCCATGGGCCAGCCCTGCCCTTCTCCCAGCTTGGTGTCCCCTCCACCAGGACAGGCTGCCCTGCCTGCCAGGGGACACGGTGTCACCTGTGTGCCCCAAGCAGCCAGCTCTCCCCGTGAGCAGGCTCTGTCAGTCTGGGGTTCTCCTGCTGGGGCTGTTTGTGGGGTGGGCAGGGAGCTCCCAGGGGAGGCTGCTCTGCACCTCTCTGTGCCTTTCTCTGCTCTGTGAATGAAGGAAGGGTGTTGTGTCTCATGGCCTGGAGTGGGGAGTTCCATCCTCACTCGGGGCACCACTGTCTTGTGCTTTATCTTCTTTTTGTCAGAGTTGGGGTTTAATGCTCCAGACAGTGTTTCTTGTTTGGACTCAGATGTTTATTCATTCTTACCCACGTCACAGTCTCACAAGCCATGAGTTCTACAGCACTTCTAGCTAAAAAAGTAAAAATGGAGCTGTATCTCTCTCTCTATAAGGCCTTTTAAGGATAATCTGTCCAATTAAGAAATGACACCTGAGTTGTTTTTACTTTTAACCCAATACCAAACCACCCCTGGCCCGCAATGCAGATTTTTCTCTCCAATTACAAAACACCACCCAGACCTGTGGAGGAAAAGGTGAAAAAGAAGGACTCAGCCTACACCCTAAAACCTCCATCTTGCTTTATATACATTATTATATTCTAAAACCTTAAACTCTATTTTTTCCACCCTGTGTGCTATCACACACTTCCATCCAAACCTCACACCCACAACCCCAGTGCTGTCACTCGATTTTGGGAGCCTCTTCCACGGCCTCAGGTGGAATGCAGGGTTTGCTTGGGGGTCAGACAGGCACAGAAAGCCTGAAACCCTCAGTGCCCAGGGTTCCAACAGGAGAGCTCTGTCCTGAGAGCCCCTGGACTCATTTTCTGCCCCAAACTCCCCCTGCACCTCAAAGAGCACTGAGGGGCTGCTCAGGGAGCAAACCCTGCAGTGGGGCTGGCTCCTCTGGGCATCCCAGAGCAGGGCAGTGCTGCCAGCTCCCACCACAACCCCAGAAAATTCCCCAGAGCAGGGAGCTCTGTCTCTGCCAAGTGCCCTCTGGAGCCACTCCTTTAGTGAGGGTTTGGGTTTGCTGATGTGCGCTCGGTGATGTCAGCCCTCGTGACAGGTTTTGGGAACCCCTCTGATTTCCTTGATGTGGGTTATATAAACTTTGATTATCACTGAATTGTTTGCATAAAATTAGATTAAGACAAAGCTCTGAGTCCTGATGCGAGCCCGCAGGCCTGGTTATGAATTGAATTTAAATATCCTTGATATTCTGATCTGAATTTTTTGTTTTAATTTATTTCTTTTTGCAAGCTTCCTTTGAGGTAAACAACGCTGAGCTTCTCTAGAGCTTTTAATATACAGAGGGCTGCAATCCTGGCTTCTGCCTTTGAGGTGGTGCAGGAGGAAATACTCAGCTTTTTGAGCCATTCAGTAATGCAGAGTGAAAAGTTATTTTCTGCAGCGCTGGTGTGCTGCTGTAAAGGATCTGTCAGCAGTGTCAGTCTCCATGTGCTGTGTCAGTGCTCACAGACAAGCACTGGGGGCCTGAAGGGTTTTTTTTATTACATCCATTCCCATCTTCCCTGGTGGTCAGAGCAATCAGTAGGAGGTTAGACAGACACTGAAGGCTAAATCAGAATAAATCCTGCCTGGGAGAGTGGGCAGGCCCTGGCACGGGGGGGGCCCAGAGCAGATGTGGCTGCCCCTGGATCCCTGGCAGTGCCCAAGGCCAGGTTGGATGGAAGGTGGAAGGCCAGTGGGAGGTGTCCCTGCCATGGCAGGGGTGGCCTGGATGGGATTTAAGGTCCCTTCCAACCCAAACCATTCTGTGATTTGATGATTCTGTGATTAAACACAGAGAAGAGCTGCAGTAATGAGGTTTCTGTGAAGGATGGTTGGGCTGGCTGGTTCTGCAGGTGTGACTCTCTCTGGTGGCCCAGGGCAGGCTCCCCCTGAGCTCAGAGAGGAGCTGGGTTGGGTCAGGGTGCTCTGCTGCCTGGGGCAGGCTCAGCAGTCCCCCAGTGGCCCTGGGGACAGGGCTGCAGGTGCCACTGCTGGCTCAGGGTCACTCAGAGCCCTGGGCTTGCCTCTGGCACGGTCACAGGGCTGGTAACACTTCCCACATGCAAATATTCCAGTTCTGTGCTGAGTTTGGAGTAACTGGATGTGGGCAAGAGGGGCTCAGCACAGCTCCCAGAGCTCTTTCTGCCTTTGTTTCTCATCCTGAGCAATCAGCACTGAGGGCCCCAGGAGGAGCTGGGGGTGCCCTGATGGCACTTGGCTCTCTGGGCACATCCAGCAGGGGTTTGGAGCAGGCAGCTCCAGTTCCAGCATTTGGGGGAGTGACAAAATAAAAAGGGAGTGAACTGTTACCCAGACTGGCCAGGCTGCTCAGCTCCAGAACCTGTCACTCTGCACCTTTCCTCATAATTCCCAACTCCTCCCAAGGGCTGGAGCTCCTGGGACATGAGGAAGAGCAGCCTGAGGAGTTGTCCCTGCATTAACAGGCAAGAGCTCCTGCTCTAACAGAATTCCTTGAGGGTCAGCAGACTTCCACAGCATGGAAGCACCCTCTGGACAACCTGGGGTTTGGATGGTTGGACAAAGAACCTTCTCCAAGCCTGAAAAATCTGACCTTTGGCACAATCAGTACCCAAACTCATCCCAGGGAGGAGGGGGCCCACAGAGGGTTCACCCAGGGGTGGATCAGAGCAATATTTGCCGTATGGTTTATCTGGCAAAAACCCTTCCTGCGAGGTTGTGGTGACAAATGCCTCACAAGCGGTTCCAGCAGTGTTTGTACGAGGTCTGGAACGACACGAGATGACTCAATTTACAGAAGTGGCACAGGATTTGTGGATCATTGCATCGATAACAAAAGAGAGGACAGAGCAGGTCTCAGGGTAATTTTACCCAGATTAATTAAACTCATTATTTGAAGGCTGTATCCCACCCACAGCACAGTTATACCCGGGCTTGCCATTTGTTTTTGGGCAGACAAAAACAACTGACAAAAAAAGCTAACAGCTGTTAGCTTTGCCTCGGTATTTTGCCATCCCCTGGCCAGCAGCTCAGCTCATGTGGAGCAGAACTTCTCACACAGAGGTTCTGCAGGACTTGAGGGGCTCATCTGGGTGGCTTTTACACCTGGTGGTCCTTGATTGGGAGCAGACACTGTGAGAGTCACCTGGAGCACTAAGGAGTCAGGGAATTGGGTTTGGGGGAGTTCAGCTGGGAGGGTTTTATTGGATTGCAGGAGCAGGATCACTGGGGCCATTTCCTCTCAGTGCTGTTGCCTTCTGAAAAGGCAAAATAAAGACAAAAACATCCGTGTCTGCCCTGGGAAAAGGTTCTCAGCTCGCTCTGAAAACGGAGATTTTCATAAATGACTCATTTTCTGAGAGAGAACAGCAGAAAGCCACCCAACCCTTCATTTCCATGGGAAGATCATCCCCCTCCCCCTGGCAGAGCCTGGCCAGCAGCTCCTGCCCCTTTAGCACCACTGCTGTTCCAGCCTGGTGGCTTCAGCTCTGCTGAGCTCTGGTGCAGGCTGGTGACACAGGAGGAGAGAATGAAGCCCAGAGCCCAAATGGTTCTCTACAAATACAAATGGTCCAGCTGCAAAACAGGAGCCCCTGAGGCAAAAGTGCAGCTCTTTAAAGGAGGCTGTGTCACCTGAGGGCTGCAGGGAGAGCCCAGCTCCAGCCCAGCAGCTGCTCTGCTCCTGGCACTGGCACTGAAGAGCTGAGCTTGATCTTTGAGCTCCACAAAAGCCCCCTGGACAGCAGGTTCAGCCTCCTTAGCAACAGTTCAGAGGTTTGGAGGGCTTTGAAGGGAGGGGGAAGTGCAGGCAGAGCTGGCTGTGGCTCTGGGGGGCAGGAACAGCTGGAGATGCTCTGGTGGGGCTCTGAGCAGTGCTGGGCATGGTTCAGCTTTGAGCAGAGATGTTTCCATCACCCTGGATGGTGGGGGAGTAAAGACCAGACTCTCCCAGTGACACAACAAGGAGGGGATGGGGACAGCCTGAAATGCAGGAAATTCCATTTAAATGGAAATACATTTTTTTTTTTCCATGTGAATGGAAACACTGGATGGAGTTGCCTGTAGAGTTTGTGGTGTTTTCATCCTTGGACACATCCAAAAGGGAATGTTCCTGGGCCACTGCACTGCCTGAGCCTGCTCTGAGCAGAGGGTTGGGACTGGGGGATGCCAGGGGTGTCTCCAGCCTCGGTGACTCTGGGATCTCTGCTTTCCCATGGATGGGGTTTCTCTGATGCCTGCAGTGTCCTGTGTGCAGGGAGGCAGGAGCTCTGCACTCAGCTGTGAGTTAGCACGAGCTGTGTCTGCCCTGTCTGCCCCTCAGAAGCCTTTTGCTGATCCAGTGGCCATCACAGTCACCAAACGGGGTTGATGAGCTTAATGGCAAAGACACAGAGAAATTTGTTTGTGTTTGTTCAGATGCTTGTTTGAATGCACTGATGCAGGGAAGAGTTCAGACGTTAGATATTCCCAATTTAATTGTAGTCTTCATCCATTAGCCGAAATGTCACTTCCCTCTCTTTGTGATCAAGTTAATTTAATTCTTGAGCATCTTTCCATTTTTCTAGGTTGCTGCTTCACTGAGTCAGGTTCACGTATTAAATTGAATACCAGTGAGCTCCTGGAGCAAAACTGTGTGAGATCCATCACTGGATCATAAATCACAGAATCCCAGCATGGCTGGGCTTGGAAGGACCTCTGGAGAACATCTCTGTTCCAACCTCTCTGCTCCAGCAGGGTCACCTGCAGCACAGGTCCAGAGGGGGCACCAGGATGATCAGAGGGATGGGGAAGCTCTGCTGGGAGGAAAGGCTGGGAGAATTTGGGTTGTGATTGCTTTGAAGTGAACTTACTGTGGCCTTCCAGTGCCTGAAGGGGCTCTGAGAGAGCTGGAGAGGGACTTTGGACAAGGGGTGGAGTGACAGGAGAAGGAGGAACGGCTTCCCACTGCCAGAGGGCAGGGTTAGATGGGATTTGGGGCAGGAATTGTTCCCTGGCAGGGTGGGCAGGGTGGCACAGGTTGCCCAGAGCAGCTGTGGCTGCCCCTGGATCCCTGGCAGTGTCCCAGGCCAGGCTGGGCAGGGCTGGGAGCAGCCTGGGACAGTGGGAGGTGTCCCTGCTCATGGCAAGGAGCTGGAATTGGATGAGCTTTGAGATCCCTTCTCCTCCCCAAACCCTCCCATGGTTCTGTGGCTCTGTGACACCACATCCCAGGCCAGGCTGGTCACATCTCCTCCCCATGCCATGACCTGGGAACAGCAGAGCCCTTCCCTGTCCCTTGGGGTCCCCCAGCACCGGGCAGTGAGCAGGGGCAGGGCTGGGCTGGCCCTGGCTGTGCAGCCACAGCGAGGGGAAAACAGGGAATGTTTTCCAAGAGGTCTCACCAGAGAAGGAGACTTTGTACAAACGAGCAGATCTCTCAGTTCCAGGCGGTGATTTCTGAGGGGCCTGAAGGAGAGGGGCACTTTCAGCCAGGGGCAGGGTCCCCAGTGGCTGGGAGGGGAGCACAGGGAGGGCCCCCAGCACCGGGAGGGGAGCGGGTGCTGCTTTGTGGACACGTGCTGCTATTTCCGATGGTTACCAGGGCAACGCTCCCGGCCTGTGATGGATGTTCTGCCGTGTACAGACACTGAGGGGCTCGGGAGTGAGCTCCCAAAGAAAAGCCCCGGGCGCTCCCGTGTTCCCGCAGGGGCAACCCAGCCCAGCCCTTCCCGCAGCGGCTGGGAGAGGGGAACGGCACAGGGGAGGGGCAGAGGGGAGGGGCAGTGAGCAGGGGATGGGCAGTGGGGATGGTCAGTGTGGATAGTTAGTGTGGATGGTCACCGGGGATGGTCAGTGTGCAGGGTCAGTGTGGATGGTCAGTGTGGATGGTCACCATGGATGGTCAGTGTTTAAGGGATGGTCAGTGTGCAGGGTCAGTGTGGATGGTCAGTTTGGATGGTCAGTGTTTAGGGGATGGTCAGTGTGCAGGGTCAGTGTGGATGGTCACCATGGATGGTCACTGCTGATGGTAACTGTGGATGGTCAGTGTTTAGGGCATGGTCAGTGTGCAGGGTCAGTGTGGATGGTCAGTGTTGATGGTCAGTGTTTAGGGCATGGTCAGTGTGCAGGGGCTGGTCAGTGTTTAGGGTCAGTGTTTAGGGGATGGTCAGTGTTTAGGGTCAGTGTTTAGGGGACGGTCAGTGTGCAAGGGTCAGTGTTTAGGGGATGGTCAGTGTGCAGGGTCACTGGGGATGGTCAGTGTGGATGGTCAGTGTTGATGGTCAGTGTTTAGGGGATGGTCAGTGTTTAGGGGATGGTCAGTGTGCAGGGTCACTGGGGATGGTCAGTGTGGATGGTCAGTGTTGATGGTCAGTGTTTAGGGGATGGTCAGTGTTTAGGGGATGGTCAGTGTTTAGGGGATGGTCAGTGTTTAGGGTCAGTGTTTAGGGGATGGTCACTGTGGATGGTCAGTGTTTAGGGGATGGTCAGTGTTTAGGGTCAGTGTGCAGGGAGTGTTTCACATTGCCCACGTTGGCTCGTTATTGATCACTGGCACATCTCCCAATTACTCTGCCCACGTGCTCTCATTAGATGTGTTCTCTCAGCTTCTGTTACCTGACTGCTGAGAACTCATTTGCAAAGTTTCTTTCCAACCTGTGAATCCCTTCTGCAGCATCTCTGTCTGGCCTGGGCAGACGCTTTCATTTGAATTATGAATTCTTAGTACCAGCCCATGTTTGGCTGCATCTATTCCTCTTTTTCATGCCTTCTATCACAAAAGGACAGGATATAAATGCACTCAATTATCACTGGACTGGAAATATTCCCTAAGTTGGCTGTTAGCAGGCAGTGATACCCACAAATAATGATCACTGGTGTCATGTCAACACAAGCAAAAGCAATTATTTTTGAGCCATCTAACACCACAAAAGCAGATGTGGGCAGAAACTACCAATTAGAGATGAAAACACTTAAGGTCAGATATGCAGACTATTATTAAACTGATACTTAATGCACGATTTTGTCTTTTGATATTTTGTTGAGCTCTTCCCCCGTTTTATTAAATCTCTGTGGTGTTGGCACCACTTTGGTTGCAGGTTTCAGTCCACTCCTGTCTGATTTGTTTGATTTGTGTTTGTAGAGTGAGTTGGTTGTCTGGACCCTGGGGATGGTCTGAAATCCTGAGTGCATCAGCAGGGGTGCAGCAGCACTCAGGTGTAATTTCAATTTCTCCACTGCTCCCCACACAGCCCTTGTTTGTCAGGAAACAACCCCAGAACAATCCCTCTGCCCAGGCATCTCCTCTCATCTCCCCCCACACCCCAAACTCCATCTCATCCACGCAAGGTGAGCACGACCCTGAATCATTTCAGGTGAGGAACCTGAATTTCTGCACTTCTAAATAAAAATGCTGTTCCCAGCCGCTGTCAGTCAGATTTGGGGCAACAGAACTGTGTCTCCTTCTGTGGAAGTTCAGTCCTTTTTGGATTTCAGGGAGTGGGAGCTGGGTGCTGTTCACAAGGAGAGGCCCACGGTGGATTTCTGGGGTGGCAAAACGACATCTGCAGCTTTACTCTCTGTCCCTTGGCTGGCGTTGGAATTGCTCCTGCACTGTCAAAGCATCGAGCTGTTATTTGCAGGAAATAACTGTGAGCACTCCGAGATCTCTTCCCTGAGTGATAATAGTTAATTTTGAAGCCATCAGTGTGTGTAGCTGTAGCTGGGGTTGTTTTCCTGAGTGCATTACTTTGCATCTATCACCACTGAATTCCTTCTGCGGTGTCATTGCCAGTCACTGAGAGTGATGGCATCCCCCTGCAGTTCTTCACTACCAGGCTTCATTTGCAGGACTTGAAATGGCTTTGTCTTATGAGTGGTTTTGTCAGCTCACCAATCATTTGCTCTTTCAGATGGTTTTTGGTGTGGTGAGGAGTTAAAACTCCATCAGTAGTCTCCTTTTTCCCCCACCATCAGCTGTGTTTTAACTGGTTGGTAGCCTGTGAGACCTTTGGTTTTGCCTGCAGCAGTACTGGTTTGGGGAAGATGAAAGAGTTGGTGTTGATGAAAACCCACACCTGGGGATATCCAGGGACCCCAGAGAGGCAATTCCTGCTCCGTGCAGGGCAGTGCCTGGTGCTGGTGTGGGGGGAAATCCCCTCTCCAGCCCCCAAAAAGGAATTCATGGGGCTGAGCTGCTGTGTTTAACCCCAGGTGGAAACTGAAACCTGTGGCTCCCTCGCTGCCCAGGGGTGGGATGGGGCAGAATGTGGGGTTAAAAGTGAGAAAACTCATGGGCTGAGACCCGGAGAGTTTAACAGGGGAAGCCAAAGCCGGCCAGGCAAGGAAGCAAAGTGAGGAATTCATTGCCCATTTCCCCAGGCAGGCAGGGGAATGGGCAGGGGCTCAGCCACCTGCAGCCAGCCGGGCTCTGTCACAGCCCTGGGGACTGGGGAAGGCAAACACCCTCCCCCCTGACATTCCTGCTTCTCCTGCTCCGTGCTGAGCAGCATTCCACAGGCTGGCCTTCCCTGCAGACCTGGATCACGCTACAGTTTTATAGACTCCCTGCTAGGTTCCTGCTTTCTGGAAAAGGTTTTATTATTAGCTTTTATGGTTTTCAAAAAAATTGCTTCTTGTAGTACTTTTTGACTTTTCCGTGGCTGGATTTCTTGCTCTCTTCTGTTTTTCTCATTTGGACGAAACTTCCACTTTCTGAGCAATGTAATTTTGCTCCTAATAATCTCCATTACTCTGCTGTTTAACCATGAGAGCTCCTTTCTGGCCCCATTTATAGGTGATATATATTTATTCTCAGCCTCGAATATGGTTCCTTTATGTAATTTCTTTGCCACCTCCAAGCACTTTATCTTCCTGGCGGCTGCTTTTAATTTGGGTTTAGCAAGTTCCTTGTCCTTTCTCGGGGTGGGATAAATCACCATCCCAAGTGCCTGTGAACACAGCCAGTTTGGATTGCACACCTGCCTTTGAAACAAGGGCAGTTTAGCCCACAAATCCCATTCCTAATACAACAAAAAGCTGTTTTCTTGCCTGGAAACTGTAATGCTGTATAGGACTCTAGGGGAAAAGCTGAGGCTTGACTTCATCCATTTCACCATCTCCCCACGATTCTGCTTAATCTTCCGAGGGATGTGCCCAGCTAGCTGCATGAATAAATAAATAAATCCTTTTGTGTTAAAGGACTTTGTGAGATCACCTGCTTGACTTGTTTGCTCTAGAGGGTCCTCACTGTAATTCTGATAAAAATGTAAAAATGTTTTTATTTGAGCTCGGTGGGGCTGGGGAGAGGAATAACAACTCTGCTCCCAAGGAATAACAACTTTACTCCCCAGGAATAAAAACTCTGCTCCCCAGGAATAACAGTTTTCCTCCCAAGGAATAACATTTTTTTTTTTTTTCTCCCTGGGAATAACATATTTTCTCTCCAGGAATAACATTTTTTTCTCCCCAGGAGTAACATTTTTTCCTCCCCAGGAATAACCTCAGCTGGTATTGCTGAAATGAGGAGAATTCCAGCACTGAGAGCCCAACCAGCCCAGCTGTGACCTGCTGCTCTGCTGCTGATTTATAGTGATGATTTTGGATTTTCAGACGTTCTTGGTGCACGTGGATCTTTGGGGCTGGCAGCTGCACACAGGCACTCCTGGGACAGGTCCCAAATTCCAGAGGGCATCCATCAGTGGCATGGATTTGGTGCCTGCTCAGCAGAAGTAAATAATTTTAGTGGGCACTCAAACCGCCACGTTCATTGGCGACTCGGATACAGAAACTGGCAAACTGAAACCACCACAGGGGGCAATGGGGGGGCCTGACCAAGCCTTGCTTGTCCCTTTGTCCCTGCCAGAACATCCACCTGGTGGCCAAGTGGCTGAGCTGCCTGGAGAAGAAGCTGGAGCAGCTCAGCGAGGGCAGCCACCGGGATTTCCGCGTGTTCGTCAGCGCGGAGCCGGCGCCGTGCCCGGAGAGCCACGTCATCCCCCAGGGCATCCTGGAGAACTCCATCAAAATCACCAGCGAGGCCCCCACCGGCATGCAGGCCAACCTGCACAAGGCCCTGGACAACTTCAGCCAGGTAGGAGCGTGGTTGGGCACCTGGTGGGTCTGCTGGAGGTGCTGGAGCCTCTGTGGAGCAGGATGGATGTCACCTCCCTGATCCCTGTTGGGATTTTAATGATGGGACCACTGGGAGAAAACATTTATTTAACATTTATAAAAACATTTATGACATATATAACGTTAAAACATTAATTTAACATTTATAAAACATTTATAAAACATTTATAAAACATTTATTGCCCCAGCCTCGTGGAGGGTGAGAAGGTCTTCACTGCATTCACCAGGAGTTCGTGGCCAGTGGTCATCAATGGTCCCAAGACCACAGGTCTCTTAAAGGTTAATTAGCCAAACAACTACTGCCACACAGATTAACTTTCACACCAATGGCTAATTAAACTGCACCACACATCCAGCCACAATTCAAATAATTTTATCCAATCATATAGTGACACACAGTCCTACAGAACTGTACCTTAGAGCTTCTTGTTACCTTTCTAACTACTTCTATATCTTAAACTTTAAACTCTAAAACTTTCCACTACTTAGCTTAGTACGCCTCTGCTTGAACTACGGACTGACATTCTCACTTCTGGTCTCTAAATTTGAAAGCCTTTTCCAAGGTCTCAGGCTGAACCCTGTGATCTCTGCTGTATTTGGGCCTGCATGCATGAGGTTCTGAGAATTTTCCATGCTTTGATTTCCCACAAATCACAGGATTAACCAGGCTGGAAAACACCTCTGAGATCATCCAACCCAGGACCTAACCAAACACCTTCTTATCAGCTAAACCATGGCACCAAGTGCTACATGCAGTTTTTTTTTTAAACACGTCCAGGGATGGTGACTCCAGCACCTCAAAAAGGCTCCTCCAGTACAGAATCAAACTTCTGACTGCAGCTTTGGGGGACTTTGCTGTGTTTCAGTTGATTTCTCTTTCTGGGTCCCTCTGTTTTGGGCTGCTGGGTGACACCTGCCATCAAACCCCCAGAGCTGTGGGAGGTGAGCAGGTGAAACCTCACTTTTCTGCTGCTGTTTAACCAGGGTTAGAGGTTCAGAGCTGCTGATCTGCTCACCTCCCAGGGCCCTCTCCAGAGCAGCACACAGAGATTGGTGCTGTGTGCCCAAAGGCCATTCAGCTCAAACCTTGCTGACATCAGGAGTGCTGCAAATCAGAGCTGGAAGCTGCCTGCAGGCAGGAGTTGCTTTGCCAGGATTTAAATCAGGCCATGTGGGAATGGCTGGCCACTTGGGTCATGGGGCAGCTCACAGCTGGTTTTGCAGGCAGATGTTGGTGTGGAGAGGATGCCAAGAGCAGGAGGGAACATTGCTGAGCAGGTGTTGGGGGGAGGCACCACGCAAGGATTAATGCCAGCGGTCAGGGAAGATTATTCCATTCTTCCCCACTGTCATTCATCATCTTGAACTGCACAAAATGTCCTGGAGGACGAGGGAGGGGAGAACCTTCACCCCAAGTAACATTTTCATCCTGCCTCTGCTCGTTTCAATCAATAGTAATTAGCATTTTCTAAATTGCCGGAGGATTATGAAACATGGCTTATCAGAAATCCTGAAGCGAGTGGGTGGGGTCCCTTTTACACCTCATTTCCCTGCTTTGTACAGAAGAGATGTTCAAATTTAGCTTTCAGCTGAAGGCTGCAAAGTAGGCCCTTTATTCTGTGCAGGGGATATTGTTCTGCTTTGTAGCTGAGGAAGAATTGGCAACTGAAGAGAGGCCGGATGAGAGCGAACTGGCTTGTTCTGGAGACGTTTCCTAAAAATGAGAAAGGTGTTCTGCACGCATTTGAAGCAGTTCTTCATCACAATGCTGACAAAAGGAGCTTTAGAGTGCTGCCTAATCCAGGGGAAAACAGCTTTTGGGATGTTCTTGATTACCACATGCACTTGGTCAATGCCTTGCAGCCTTTAGAGTGATGGATTCCCCCTTTCTGCACAGACCCTGAGCTCTGTCCTGCTCTCAGAGGATTAAAGGTCTAACATGACATTTTTTTATGGAGCAGCCTGGGACAGTGGAAAGTGTCCCTGCCCATGGCAGAGGGGCTGGAAAAACACGGACTTTAAGGTCCCTTCCAGCAGAGAATTCTGTGATTCTGTGCCTCCCTCCCCATCTTTCTGTGTGTTTGAGCACATGCAGGTGATGGGGCGTTGAGTGGGTGCACGTGTCCTTCCTTCCCTGCGTGTGTGCCTCCTGTGCAAAGCCACTCAGAGCTGGGAACAGTAAATAATATTAAGTCAGAAAACACTTGCTGGAGTTTGCCAATAAATCTGCAATGCAAAGCCACTGACTTTGAAAAACGGGCACGTGTATATGTGTGTGTGTGTGAGATTCAAAAATGAACCAGGGGACAATTTGTCCTGGGTAACAATGGGGCAATGGCCACAAGCGTCAGCAGGGGAGGTTCAGGTTGGAGGTTTTGGAAAAATTTCTAAACTGGGAGGTTGGTTAAGCTCTGGAACAGGCTGCCCAGGGAAGTGGTGGAGACTCATTCCTGTAATTATTCAAAAAATAGGGTTCACAATTAATCGGGCATGGGGGTATTTTGGTTGAAGGATGAACTTGATGATTTGGGAGTGTGGTAGTTTGATATTGGGGAAGTGATTTTTTTTTTTAAAGAAGTTAAACTGACTAGTGACTGGCTTTGAAATTGATAGGCACTATAGTTAATAGAAGAATTATTCTTGTCTGTGAACACACAGGGTTAAATATTAGAGGATTTTGGGAAACTGTCATTTTTTTCTTGTTTTAGAGCAGGTAACAAAGTCTTGCTCTGCCGCGTTTTAAAAGTTTCATTTTAATTCTCATTTTCTTCTTTTAGTATATATCATTAAATCTATCTTTGTACCCTTTAAGATTAAAACCTGCTTTCCTTCTCTCATAATCCTATCTCACAGCGAAGTTCTAGCAGACACTCAAGCCACCACACTAAATTTAGCAAACAGAAAATTCAATGAACACAAAACCAGCACAGGGGATGTTTCCCAGTCTGGGCCTCTGTGACTCTGTGATTTCTAAACCTCCCAGTTTAGAAATTTTTCCAAAACCTCCAACCTGAACCTCCCCTGCTGACGCTTGTTGCCATTGCTCCATTGTTACCCAGGACAAATTGTCCCCTGGTTCATTTTTGAATCACACACACACATACACACACACACACACACACACGTGCCCCTGTCCAAATTCCGTTGTGTTTGGGTTTCCTGGGAGTTGCTGAGGCTGAGGGCAGCTGTCCTGTGCTGCAGGACACCCTGGAGATGTGCAGCCAGGAGAAGGAGTTCCGCAGCATCCTCTTTGCCCTCTGCTATTTCCACGCGGTGGTGGCGGAGCGGCGCAAGTTCGGCCCCCAGGGCTGGAACCGCTCCTACCCCTTCAGCACCGGGGACCTCACCATCTCTGTCAACGTGCTCTACAACTACCTGGAGGCCAGCTCGAAGGTGGGGACACCCCAGAGGGGGGCTGTCTGGTGGATCTGAGCCACCAGGGTGGCCTGAAGCTGTCCTGAGGTGCAATTTCCTTGGGTGTCCTTGGGTTTATGGTTCGGGGCGGTTTTGGGAGGAGACGGGAGACCTCAGTGCCAGTGCTCAGTGGGGATCTGAAGTGTTCCCCTTCCCTCAGCCCCCCGAGGCCAGCTGCTAGCTCAGATTTAGGGAGGTTAGGGTGAGGGGAAACCTCAGGATAGGGACATAAAACCAAAGGAGGCTCTTACCCTGAGATGTGTTCCAAGGCTTTATTCCAAGAAGGGGATCCCAGGGCGAAAGAGAGACCAACCCCGGAGGGAAAGGGGGTTTTATGCCTTTCAGGGTAGGGGGCGGGGTTACCTATGGCCAAAGGCCATAGGTCAGAGTCAAGGGACAGGTAGGGTTTCACAGGGAGGGGATACCAAAGGGAATACAACAGGGATCTGCACTGTGCTGTGCTCCAGCTGTCCTGGGGCAGGATTTAACTCCTGCCTGATGTTCGTTTGCTGAGGTGGGAGCCCTGAGTGTGCAGGGTTCAGCCCAGCCTGCTCCATGCCCAGGTCCCCTACGACGACCTGCGCTACCTGGTGGGTGAGATCATGTACGGAGGTCACATCACGGATGACTGGGACAGGCGGCTCTGCAAAACCTACCTGGAGGAGTTCATTAAGCCAGAGATGCTGGAGGGAGAGCTCTGCCTTGCTCCTGGCTTTCCCCTCCCAGGGAACATGGATTATAATGGCTACCACCAGGTAAGCTCTTTGTTTGCTGGCATTATTTATACATGTAAATGGAATGTCTTCTATAGCTGCCCCATAATCTGCCTCAGGAGGCAGGAACAGGGCTGCAGTGTTCCTGCACTCTTCCCCTTATTTCCCATTATGCTGTGCTCCTGTGGATGTTTCAGCATTCCCCTGGATGAACCAAGTCTAATGGTAATTTGCTACTTCATCATGGGCTCATTCTGTTCATGCATGAATAGAGCAACTGTATTGGTGCTTGAGACTTAAGTGGGGCTCCTGGAAAATTACATCCACATACTGTTTGCTAAAATGGCCCTTTCAGGCTCCTTTTATCATCAGTTTTGATGAGAATCACTGAAGGGTCTTGTTGATCTACTTACTGATCTCATCTGTTCTTTGTACACAAACGCAGTAGCAGAGAGAGGCACATCAGGCTGGTTTTGTTCATAAAACTTAACTACTGGAAGCTCAATTCCCACAAGAGATTTCAGGATGCTGACGCTGAAATGCACAGCAGATAATTGCTAGAGAAGGTCCAGCCTGAGACACGGAGCCAAGCCCAACTCCAGCAATTACAGAATTTTCCCAGCAGGAGCAGAAGCAGCTCTGTAAACATTTGTACTCTCCTTCCTCCATCACTGCCCCGGAGTTTCAGCCACAGGGTCAGCCCAGGCTGACCTGCTTGGGGGGGATGATTCCAGCACTGAAGCTCTGCAGGCAGAGCACCCTGGGCTGTTGCTAACGTGCTCCTGAACGTCTCTGTGCAGTACATCGACGATGCCCTGCCTCCAGAGTCTCCCTACCTGTACGGCCTCCACCCCAACGCCGAGATCGGGTTCCTGACGCAGCGCTCGGAGCGGCTCCTGCGCACCGTGCTGGAGCTGCAGCCCCGGGACTGCAGCACGGGGCAAGGAGCACTGGGCACCCAGGAGGAGATGGTGAGAGTGCTCAGGGGTGGTGGGGATCCAGGAGGAGATGGTGAGAGTGCTCAGAGGGAGTGAAAACCCAGGAGGAGATGGTGAGAGTGCTCAGGGGCAGTGGGGACCCAGGTGGAGATGGTGAGAGTGCTCAGGGGCAGTGAAAACCCAGGAGGAGATGGTGAGAGTACAGAGAAGGAATTGGGACCCAGGAAGAGATGGTGAGAGTGCAGAGAAGGAATTGGGACCCAGGAAGAGATGGTGAGAGTGCAGAGAAGGAATGGGGATCCAGGAGGAGATGGTGAGAGTGCAGAGAAGGAATGGGGATCCAGGAGGAGATGGTGAGAGTGCAGAGAAGGAATTGGGACCCAGGAAGAGATGGTGAGAGTGCAGAGAAGGAATTGGGACCCAGGAGGAGATGGTGAGAGTGCAGAGAAGGAATGGGGATCCAGGAGGAGATGGTGAGAGTGCAGAGAAGGAATGGGGATCCAGGAGGAGATGGTGAGAGTGCAGAGAAGGAATTGGGACCCAGGAGGAGATGGTGAGAGTGCTCAGAAGGAGTGAAAACCCAGAAGGAGATGGTGAGAGTGCAGAGGAGTGGGGACCCAGGAGGAAATGGTGTGAGTGCTCAGAGGCTGGGGTTTGATGCCTGCCTCATCCATCAGTCCTCTCTAGCTCAGTCTGTTGCTCTGTGTTGTGCCTTTGCCTGCCTAAAGCCTGGTTTTACGCAGAACATCTCCCTGGTGGGATGTAACCGAGTGTTGGCAGTAACAGGACAGTGCCTCTTAATTACCCCATGCACTGCAGAGCCTTCGTTGTCATTCTCTGGAGGTGCTGCAAATAAACCTTCCCTGAGCAGCAGTCCCTGTGCACCCCCTGTGACTGGCATAGCAAGTCAGTGCCACCCAGGGCTCAGCCCTCCTCCTGCTGCTGCCACCGTGTCCCCCCAGCTCCCGAGGGCCTTGTAATTCCTTATTTCCAGCTGAACTCCTTTGCTACACCTGTGTCCTGGGCTGATCCCAGCCCTCCCTGTGGAAACTCACAGCTCATTAAAACACGGCCCAAACATCCCTGACAAGATCTGGAATCAGCCAGCAGACGCTCAGGTTTTTACTCCTGCAGTCTTAAGGTGCCAGCTCCGTGTTTGAAGATTTGCAATTTAATGAATGGCTAATGGGCAGCTGATTTAGAGCTGTGGATTCACACCAGCTTCCTTCGGCTTGGTGTGAAGCTTGGGGAAGTGACTGACTTCCCCTAAGGGCTCCCAGAAGTGCCCAGCACGGTCAGTTTTCAATTCGTGCTCGAATTTCAGGTGAGAGGAATAATCCAGAGGTAGCAAAGCCAAACAAGATGTTCAGGGATAGCAAATGTGAGTGGCTCTTCTCCCCTCCCACTCCTTTTGTGATTGGAACACAACCTCCTCAAGCCAGAGAAGCTCAGAGAGTGCCCCAGCTGCGGTGTCACAGGTCGTGGCCACCCTGCAAACTCCTGGTGACAGCCAAGAAGGCTCTCACAGGAGCACACGAGTCCTGATGGCTCTGTCTGGGAATAAAATCTGCCTGAAAGCAAGCAGAGTGTGACCTCAGCGCCCTGCCCTGTGCCTGGGGACACGCTCCCACAGCTCCTTCCCTTCCCGAAGCCACCTCTGTCATTATCCAAGCTGTCCCTTCCGCTTGTTCCTTGCATGGGAGCGAGCAAATCCTCCTCTCCACTCCTCCACTGAAGGATATCCAGTCCCTGCTTCGGCTGAGGTGATTTGAGGGAGCTTCCAGGGAAAATGTGAGCCTGTCATTTTCCCGAGGCTCTGACGGGTCCAGTTCCTCCCACAGATGTCTGAGGTCACATTGCAGCAAACGAGCTGTAATTGCTGTGGAGGGATCAGAGCCAAAGGGACTTGCAGGGGAATTTCAAATGAGCAGATATTTCTGTAGTGCCCCCGAGGTGCAGCTGAGGAGCTTTTCCAGCTTCAGCCACCTGTGTGGCTGCAGTAACAGCCCACACATCCTCACTGCTGACAGGAGCCCAGGGCTGGGAAGAGCAGCAACAGGAGGGAATTGGAGTGCAGAGTCCAAAATACCAATATTATTTGGTGGACCTGGCTGTAAAATTTCCCTGCCCTAGCTGGCAGTGGCCCTGCATGCCAGGTTTGGCACTTTGGATCACAGAATTTTAACTGTATTATGTGTGCCCCAGAAGGTCCCCAAGCAAGCAGAGGTCTTGCTCAGGTTCCAGCTCAGAAGTGAAGCAAAGCTTTGACTGTGACCTTCCAGAGTAAACCTGATCCCATGGACAGCATGGGCTTCATGCCACATGGTCAGAAAGGGGTTTGGCTATTTAATTTAATTCTTTAAACACTACAAAGATCCTCTTGCATTGGAGCTTTCCCTGTTCAGTACTTCCTGAAGAAGCTGTGGTGGTGACCAGAAAAGAATTTTGTTTTGTTACGCTCTTCTCCCGCGGCTCCATTAGTCCGGAATGCCAAATTCAGCTTAAAATTCAATTTTATGTAATCACCTCTCTCCATCAATACACCAGAGAAAACCAGCTCATAAGCTGCGTTGTCCTGAGGCTCAGCTGAGGCTCCAGCCACATCCATCTCCTTGTGAGTGTGACCTCGGGAGAAATAAGAGAGCCAAGCAGAGAGGAGGCTGCCTCGTGTCACGGGGACACTTTAAAAACAGCACTTTGCAAGCTGCTCATCTGACATTAACTTCTGCCAGCTTCTGGATTTTAATAGGATGGGGCAAGCTCTTTGAAAGGTGCCCACGGCTGACAGGGATGGTTTGGGAGGCACTGACAGGGCAGGGGGAGTTCTCACAGCTCAGGCAGCTCTGAGCCCGGGGCTCACTCACCAGCATCCCCCTTCTGTTGCTTTCTCCTGCTTCTCCTCCTGCCCTCCAGCTGCTGGAGAACTGGCACCAGGTCTCTCTGGGTCCTGGAAGGGATGTGAGGTACAGGAGCCTGACCAGAGCTTTCAGGGGGGATTCTCTTGGCAGTGTGTGGCAGCTGATGGCAGCACACAGGCAGGCCAGGCAGGACACGGGTGTTGATCAGACATTTGGGGGTTTATTTGGGGGTCCCACACCAGAAGAGAGCGGCAGGGGGGAAAAGGGAGAGAGGGGGGAAAAAGAGAGAGAGGGAGGGAGGGAGCAAGAGGGAGAGGGGGCAAGAGAGACAGAGTGGGAGAGCAAGGGCAAAGGCAAGAGCAAGAAGCCTTCTGCCTCGTGTATCTTGACTTAAAAGGGCTTTCCAGCCAAGGAGCAGATCCAATGCTCGGACAAATGGGACACTGAGAGTAGGAGGGGTTGGGTAACAACTGGGTTACAATGAATGGCAACTTAGAGGGGTGATTTACAACAACTCAATAATGAACCGTGCACTCTGGGGGAGAACAGAACCATCATTTGGGAAAAAAAAAAAACCAACCACCCCCACCTCTTTCCTCCCTTTGGCACAGGTGCAAGCCCTCCTGGAGGAGATGCTGGAGAAGCTGCCGGAGGAGTTCAACATGGCAGAGCTGCTGGCCAAGGTGGAGGAGAGGACGCCCTACGCCGTGGTTGCCCTGCAGGAGTGCGAGCGCATGAACGCGCTGACCGCCGAGCTGCGGCGCTCGCTGGCCGAGCTGGAGCTGGGCCTGAAGGTACTGCTGCCTTGGAGGGGCTGGGCAGAGCAGGGCATCCTAGTTTAGGGCTGTCCTAGGGTGACGTTTCCATGTTGTATCCCCAGTCATCTGTGTGGTTTATCCTGGATATTGCACTCTGTACCTTTACTACCGGCTCTGAGAGGCGCGCAGTTTGTTTTCAGAAACATCTCTTGGTGTTGAAAGAGTGGGAATCAGCAACACACAGACACGAGATGGAGAGGTGGTTTTTTTTTTTCCCCTCTCTCTTTTTGCTTTCCTTTTTAGGAAAAAGCCCCCCTTTTTCGCCTTGGACGTCTCAGTTGCATGAGTGGCATTTCTTTGTGTTGTGCTGTGACAGGGCTCCTCTGCAGCTGCTTCCCCACCCTGGTGTGGAAGGAGAATCTGCCCCAGGAGGGGGATGTCTGTGTGCCCTGGGTGCTGGCTTGGCCACCCCAGTTAGGATGCAGATTTCTGGGTTCAGCAGCGTGTGAGGGAGGGCTGGGATTGATCAAGTCACCTCTTTCATCGCCCCCAGACACTCAGTGGGACAAAATGCAAAAGGCTCTGACTGCTCCTTAGGGGATCAACCAGGAAATTCTCAAAACCTTGTGCCTACAGGCCCAGACGTAGAAATTAATGCAGGGTTTGATCTGAGACCTTGGAAAAGGCTTCCAGGTTTAGAGACTAGAAGCAAGAATGTGGATTTGTAGTTTAAGTAGAAACATGTTAAGCTAGGTAGTGGAAAGTTTTAGGGTTTGAAGTTTAAGATGTAGAAGTGGTTACAAAAGTAGCAAGAAGATTTAAGGTGTAAGTTTGTGTGTTATGTGATTGGTTGAGAAATTCCTCACTGCGGCAAAAACGTGTAAAACAAAATAATTAACTGTTGGGTTAAAGACATAAACATTCTCTGTGGCAGTAGTTTATTGGCTAATAAGTCTTTAAAAGGCATTGTAACTAGAGATCTTGTGACCTCTGACTTACTTGGTGAAGATGTTCTCACCCTTCATGGGGCTGCAGAAGGCAAGAGCAATAAATCATGCTTCAACACCTCTCTCACTGCTCCCATCTCTCTTGCACAATCCCCTTAGCCCTGAGATGGAATCACATCTCAAACCTCTCCCAGGGGCAGCTTGGAAAAGAAGCCTCCAGCTGCTCACCCTGCATGAGGAGGGGAATGCCTGGCTGGGGATTTTGGCACCAGGCTGCTCCCAAATCCCAGCTGCACCCTGGAGCCAGCAGCTGCAGATGGGTCTGCACTGCCTTGGCTGCTGGTGCTGGTTAAAGCAGAGACATCCTGGCCACTTGTGGGAGGGTCAGTGTGTGCAGCCTGTTTTGGAAGAAGCTGATATTTATGTGGTCAATTATCATAAACAGATTTCACTTATTTCCTAGCATAAGGCAGTGGAATTGAAAATTCCGTTTCCTGAGACAGGTAAACAGAAGTGATTTAATGTCTCAATCCCAGAGCCCCAAACAAGATATAATTGTTGCTTGGACAATGTGTGGCAATTAGATTTAATGTGGGGAAGAATATGCTGTTTAATATTGGTAGGGGAACGAGGGGATGGCAGGGGCTGAAATAAACCACAAACAAAATTAACCACAGGAATCTGTAACAGAGCAAACCTCTCCCCAAACCCTGCCATGGATCATGGCAGGGAAGGAGATGGGATCTGCAGAAAAGGCTCCTCAAAGGGCTGCAGCAGCCCCAGTCCCCAAACTGGGATTCAGAGACACCCTGAACCATCACCCTGAGGGGGAGGGTTGTCTTTAAATCAATTTGGCTGCTTGCACACATTCTGCCATATTCTTACCCACGTCAAAACACTTCCAAGGAGCACAAAATCCTCCTGTTCTGGGGTCCTACTGTGGGAGAGACACCCTGGGGCTGGGACTGGAGGAGAACTGCAGAGCAGAGGAGCAGCAGCATTTGGCCTTTCTTCATCTGGTGCTTGCTGCAGAGACACATCTGAAGGCTCTGAGAGGCCATCAGAGGGCAATTCCCAGACCCACGGAGTCCTCAAGGTTGGAAAACACCTTTGGAGGTCACCAAGTCCAACCATGACCATGGCAGCACCGCCGTGCTCACCGCTAAACCATGGCCTCAGGTGGCACATCCAAATGGGTTTTTGGGCACTTCCAGGGTGCTTTGGCTCTGCTGGGGCTGCCACCACCAAGACTGTGGGTTCAATCCCTGGACAGGCCAGCCACTTTAGAGTTGGACTGGATGATCAGCCATTTAAGAGTTGGACTGGATGATCCTTGGGGGCCCCTTCCAGCTCGGAATGTTCACCCAGCCTTTGGTTGGTGACTCCACCACGGCTCTGGGCAGCCTGCTCCAGTCCAAGCCACTGCCTGGAGAAAGCTTTCCAAGCTCCAAGCCAGGTCTCCCCTGGCACCACTTGAGTTCTTGTGTCTGCAGCCAGAGGTCACCTTGTGGGTCCCCGCAGAGCTGAGTGAGAACTTGTGCAGGACCCAAAACTCTGCTCAGCATCACCTCCCACACCTTGGGGACCCACGGAGCAGCCAGAGAGGGCTGAAGGCTCTTTCTGGTGCTGCTCTGCCTTGACTTCTGGGCCTCACACCGAAGAAATCCTGCTTTAATTGTCCTTCCTGACAATTAAAGAGCTGTCAAGGCTCCTCCATCTCTGAGGCTGGGGGCCTGCACTGACAGCCCTCAGAGCAGGAGAGTTTCCAAGCCAGGCCCCCACAGAGCTGAGCAGAGAGTAAATCAAGCCCGGAGAAAACAAGGCTTATTGTTTTTTAACTGACTGAAGGATCTGCCAAAAAGAAGGCGATTTAGAAATGTCACGCCTAATTTGAATTTTTGAATTATTCATGGTGTCGTCCTAGCGGAAAGTGATTGTTTGGTCCAAAAATAGGAGACATCCCATTAGGAGGAAGAGAAATTGCAATAGACTGGTAGCCATCAGAAATAACTGGCATGTTGCATTTCAAAGCCCTTTGTTCTGGCTGGCTTGGGTGGAACCAGAGGCTGGGCTGAAGCACTTGCATGTTAATGTTGTACCAGCCTCGGTTTTTTTTGTTTTTTTTTTTTTTTGCAATCAGATCCTCTGCTTTGCAATTTGGGTGAAGGATGAGCCTCCAAAATGAGGATAATATGTATTGTAAAATAACAAAGACCAAATTTTGATCGGCAAGCTGGGTATCAAGTGAAAAGAACCTGAACTGAGGAAACAGTTTGTGCCCGTGGTGTGCTCATCTTGAGGGAATGGCTGTGGGCTGATTAGGATTTCCTTCAAGGGTGTCTTTAAATGAAAATTACTCCCAGCATTTGGGCAAAAAAAAAAAAAAAAAAATTAAAAAGTAACTTGAATAATTTCTGATGCACTTTAGTATTCAGCATCTGAAATGCAAATTTATGCATAATTGTGTTTGGACAACTCTATGAGATTGCTGCTGTAGATGCTTTGAACCCTCACAGGAGACTCAAAGCATGCTTGAGTGCGCAGGCTTTAAAAATTGCTTTTCTCCAGCCTTGCTGAGAATTACATTTGCTAATTCATTTGTTTCCTGAAAGTAAAACTAGACATGATATATGATCGAGGGGGGGGGGGGGTTATCTTTAAATCAATTTGGTTGCTTGCACACATTCTGCCATACTCTTACCCATGTCAAAACACTTCCAGGAGCACAAAATCCTCCTGTTCTGGAGCCCTGCTGTGGCCAGTGCAGGACTTCTTGTTCTTCCTGCATGGTCTTTAGCCCAGTCCATTGATAGTTCCTCTTTGTGTCCAGTTTCTCCTGAGGATGGGGGTCATGATGGAGATTTCGGGAGGTTTTTGCTCATATTTTAGTGTTAATTGCAAGTGCTGCTTCTTCCAGCTTTTCACTTCACCTCTTTTGCTGTTTTAGCTTCGAAACCCATCCTAAACTCTTTGTGCTCAGGATTTTCTCTGTCCACCAGAAATCTGCTCTCCGTGGGGAAACCCAGCAGGCTCAGGAGCCTTTTCTGCAGATCCCATCTCCTCCCCTGCCATGATCCGTGGCAGGGTTTGGGGAGAGGTTTGCTGTGCTATAGATTCCTGTGGTTAATTTTGTTTGTGGTTTATTTCAGCCCCTGCCATCCCCTCCTTCCCCTACCAATATTAAACAGCATATTCTTCCCAGGTTTGCACCCTGGGTTACAGATCCCTGTGGTTCATTTTGTTTGTGGTTTACTTGCACACTCTGCACCCCCTCATTCCCCTACCAATATTAACTAAAATTAATTAACTAAATTGACTAAAATTGATATTAAACTAAACCAATACTAAACATTCTTCCCCACATTAAAACTAATTGTCACACCTCGTGCAAGTCACAATCATCTGGCTGGACTTGGTGGTAGGAAAGGTCTTTTTCAGCTGTCAGTGTGACCCACGGGCCATGGTCAGCAAACTGCAGAGATCTTTAACTGCTGGGCTCTGGCAAGCATTGCTAAACAGCTGTGGGGGCTGCTTTAGGAAGATTTCCACTTGTGCTAAAGCTTGGTGGATTTTTGTGGCCCCAGCAAAGGGCACCTCTGCTGACCTCACGGCTGGAGGCACTGAAGTCCTGTGGAAGAACAGTTGGAATCTTTTAATGTGAATAGACTGACCCAATTCCCTCCCCCTTGTTCTCAGCAATGGCTCAACTGATTTCAGCTAATCTTTCCAAAAAAACACTTAGCCCGAGGCAAAGAGAAATTGTAAATCAGATGAATTTCGGCCAAATGATAAGGGAACAAAAGGAAGTGTTCACAATGGAGAGCAGTGATCGACATTATCTGTGGGTCTCCAGAGTGCTGGGGGGTGCTGGACCCCTCCAGCTGAGCACAGAGCCTGCAGAGATTTGGAGATCATTCCATAGCAGGGAAGCTGAGCTGGCCTTTGCAGGTTTTCTCTTTGTATCCTGCTCAGCTTGAGCAAGCCAGAACCACAGAGGATTTAGTCAGGACATTGTCTGGTCCCCGAGCAGGGACAGGCAGAGCAGGTTGTTCTGGACCATGCCCTGGTGGGTTTTGAACATTTCCAGGAATGGAGACTCCACAGCCTCTGTGGACAGCCTTGTTCCAGTGTTCAGCCACCCTCAGGTTGTCTTCCAGTGGAATGTCCTGGAATTCAGCTCTTCTGGCAGAACTGATACAGGTTCCTAAAAGCCTTAAAACTAATTAATTGCTGCACAAAGGAAAAGTCAAACCTCTCTCTTTATCTCACTTGGCTGAATCATATCTTACTTTGTTGTGCTCCTTCCCTGCTGTGGAAGGAGCTGTGATTACATTTGCAGACAACACATGAAGTCAAAAAGAAGATCTTGCACTGCAGAGCAGTGAATGAGGGGAGGAGTGAGGGGAAGTGGAGGAGAGGAAGGGGATAGGACTTGACATAACGAATATTTGGACAATTTTAGAGCAGATCATCAGAAACTCCAGCATCCTGCCCTGTCAGTGAGTGAGAACAGCTTTACACCCCTGAAAACATCTTTAAACACTGGAAAATCTGCCAGTCCATGAGAGAAAAGAGAAAAAACTCTGGGACAACTGAGGGACACCCATGCTGCTGTCACTGTCACACAGCTTTTCCTCCCAGCAGTATTTCCACAGCAGCATGTGCACCAGAAAGCGTGCAGGAGACCCCCAAACCCATGAAGTCACCCCCAGTCCATGGCCAGCAGTGACTGTGTGGGCTGCTGTGCTCTCCCTCGTGTCCTGGCCCAACTCTGTCCCCAGGCAGGCTCTGCTGGGCAGCTGGCAGTGCTGACTGTGCCCTTTTGTCACCAGGGGGAACTGACCATGACCAGCGAGATGGAGACCTTGCACAACGCCCTCCTGATGGACGCCGTGCCCGAGTCCTGGCTGAGGAGATCTTACCCTTCCACGGCCAGCCTGGGCTCGTGGTTTGCTGACCTCCTGGCTCGCATCAGCGAGCTGGAAGCCTGGACCAGGGACTTCTCCTTGCCCTCCACGCTGTGGCTCGGAGGGTTCTTCAACCCCCAGTCCATCCTGACGGCCGTCATGCAGACAGCAGCCCGCAAGAACAAGTGGCCCCTGGACAGGATGACGCTGCAGTGCGACGTGACGAAGAAGAGCAGAGAGGATTTTGCCAGTGCTCCTCGTGAGGGGGCCTATGTGCACGGCCTCTTCATGGAGGGAGCGCGCTGGGACGCTCAGGTGAGCTCTGCAGGGCTCGGGGGGGGTGAGGGAGGAGCCGCAGGTGTGGCTCGCAATTCTGATCTAACACCACATTTCACAGAGTCACAGAGTCACAGAGTCACAGTCACAGATTCACAGAATCAGAGAATCACAGAATCACACAGTCACAGAATCACAGAATCAGAGAGTCACAGAGTCAGAGTGGCAGAATCACAGAATCACACAGTCACAGAATCACACAGTCACAGAATCACACAGTCACAGAATCACAGAATCAGAGAGTCACAGAGTCAGAGTGGCAGAATCACAGAATCACACACAATCACAGAATCACAAAGTCACAGAATCACAGAATCACACACAATCACAGAGTCACAGAATCACACAATCACACACAATCACAGAATCACACAGAATCACAGAGTCACAGAATCACACAATCACACACAATCACAGAATCACAGTGTCACAGAATCACATAGTCACAGAGTCACAGAATCACACACAATTACAGAATCAGAGTCACAGAATCACAGAGTCACAGAATCACACAATCACACGCAATCACAGAATCACATAGAATCACAGAGTCACAGAATCACAGAATCACACACAATCACAGAATCACAGAATCACACACAATCACAGAATCACACAGAGTCACAGAGTCACAGAATCACAGAATTTCTAGGGTGGAAGAGACCTCCAAGATCATTGAGTCCAACCCAGCCCCGACACCTCAGCTAAACCATGGCACCCAGTGCCACATCCAGTCTTGTTTTAAACACCTCCAGGGATGGTGATTCCACCACCTCCCCATTCCTTCCATGAAAAACTTTTCCCTGATATCCAGCCTATTTGTCACCTCCCTCTCTGCCATGGTTTTCCATGAAGGACAGGAAATTAGGGAAAGCTGCGAGCTCCCTGATGGATGCCATTCCATCAGATATCCTGGGGGAGTTCAAAGCTCCAGGCTGTTTTTTTGTTCTGAAAATGACCTGAATTGGGTCTGGGAAGCCACAGGGAGCACTGGCAAAGGCTCTGCTGGAAGATGGCAGTGAGGATCTCACGTGGGCCAGGTCACATCTCTGCTCTCATGGTTTGGGCTCTGCTCAGAGCACCAGAGCAGGCACCAGCCCTGGCCCCACAGTTCCCTGGCTGTCCCCTTCTCCAAGCCACACACAGCCCTTGGGAGATCACAGCATTGGATTTCTCTGCTGCCCTAAAAAAACCACAGAAATTAGCTGGACACACCAGGGCAGAGAGTAGTTCTTAAAAGCTCCTGGTCCTGAATATCAAATACTGCATTTAAGAACATTCCAGTGCCTGCTGTTGTGTTTTCTCTGCCACTATTACTAGAAAATGAGTTCTGTCTGGGTTTTACCCATCTCCAGGCAATGCTGGAAGTGAAGAGTGAGAGGTTTTGGTGTGCAAAGCCAGAAATCTTTGGGAAATACTTGGCTTCTCCCCTCTGCCTCCCTCCAATAACTGGTACGGGTGATTGCATCCAGCAATGGGATTTCTCTTCAGAGACCATCCCAACTCCAGTAAATGTGTTTTCCTGATTACATTTTCCTTGTGATTGAAAGATACTGAGCAATTATGTTCATGGAGCCATTCATAATCTCTGGGTATCATGCTTCAATTTATTTCAGAAAGGAGAAGGATATTTTTATGGGTTGCTGCTCACACTGAAATATCATTTCTACCTAGTGGAACTATTCATTTTACCTATAATCCAGTGAGTACCAGTGTGTATTAATGGATGCAGGACTTTGAAAACAGGTGCACAGCTCTTTTGGGTTGTACTCCTTCCAAATCAATCCTCTGATAAAAATGGCAGGCCACGTTTAGAAGAATTCCTCTGGGGAACACCTCCACTTTTAAAAGAATATTTCACATTTAGGTTGTTCCTCCAAAAAAGGAGAGAGTCCTTCTCTGTTCTGCTACTCACATTTTTCTATTTATTTAAACATTTATGTTTGCCCTTGGGTGTCTTAAATTTATAAAACATTCATTACAAAACAGCAGGCAGCTATTAGATGAAATGAAACTAAGCAGATTATTTTGGGTGCAAATGATCTCTTGCAGCAGCCCTGTTAAAGTCGTGGGCTCGGTGGCAGTCAGAAGGATGCTGTGATTGGGGACACTTGGAGACACTTTATCCCAAGCTGCTGACTGATTCTGGGCTTCCCTGCTCTCTGCAACAGAGAGTTTGATGCCAAGAGTGTGCCCTGCCCCTCCCCGAGGGGGTTGGAGCGTGGTGGGAGAAGGGCAGGGGTGGGTTTTATACCATGTGTGGTCCATGGAGCTTTGGCAGCTGTGGGCAGCACAGCCCCTGCCATGGAACCACAGAATCCCACACTGGCTGGGCTGGAAGGGACCTTGAAGATCATCTCAAAATCATCTCATTCCACTCCAGCATGGGCAGGGACACCTTCCACTGTCCCAGGCTGCTCCAAGCCCCGTCCAGCCTGGCCTGGGACACCTCTAGGGATGGGGCAGCCACAGGGCAGGGCCTCACCACCCTCACAGGGAAGAGTTTTTGTCCAGCTGAAGCCACTGACACCATCCATCACTCGGGGGCACCTTGTACTCCAATAGACAGCTCCCTGCTGTCTCCAAGTCCCCATTCCCTGCTGCCTCCAAGTCCCCATTCCCTGCTGGCTCCGTGTCCCCCTTCCCTGCTGGCTCCATGTTCCCATTCCCTGCTGGCTCCATGTCTCCATTCCCTGCTGGCTGTGTCCCCCTTCCCTGCTGTCTCTGTGTCCCCCTTCCCTGCTGTCTCTGTGTCCCCGTTCCCTGCCAGCTCCAACAGGTGACTCCATCCCAAAGGCAGCCAGGCCATGCTGGAGGTCCCTGGGCCAGCTGCCCCCAAAGGGGCTGTGGTGTGAGGAACCTGTGCAGGGACCCAGCAGGTGCAGGGACTGCAGGGCTGTGGGGCACAGGCTCTGCTTTTCCCCCCTCTGTCCTCATCCCCGGTGTGTGGCAGCTCTTTGTGTGCCCCCAGCCCTGGTGGCACGTGGCACTGCCACCCGGGCAATCCAGGACAAGCAGCAGTGAAGGGTCCTTTAGGATCTGAGGCTGAGCTCTCCAGGCACAGAAATGGTGGTTCTGCAGCTGAGAGCTGCTGTGGAGGAATTGCTTTCAGAGCAGAATTAATTCCTGACGGGGAGAGCGATAAAAAATGCAAATGAGAATCAGCCCAGACGTAACAAAATGATCTCTTACACAGAGCTACCTCAGGAAGATCTCAGCTCTTGTTAACCCAGAAACAGGTAGAATGTCTCCTGGAAATTTTATTTGAAGTGTTCTCAGCAGCTAAAAAAAAAAAAAAAAAAAGGAAAAGACCTGATCAAAACCCAGCCTCACAAATGAAAGGTGTGGATTTAAGAACAGTGCATAATAATGTTTCATAAATAGCTACTTTGCAAGGTATTATACGAGTTATTTAATGTTTGTTCAGCACGTTGGAAATATAAAATCCTAAATGAGAGTTGGATTTATCTTAGCTGAGCATAGCATATGGCATTAGCACAATTAAACCGAGGTGTGTGGCAAGAGGGAGGACTTTTCTTTGCTCGTTTGCAGAACTAAATAAACTACTGGAGAGGCTGAATCTCACCCCACAACTCTGATCCGAGAGCATTTGGAATAATGATGATCTGTGAAGCTCAGCTGCAGTGAGAGGCAGCTTCTTTAGTGCTGAAAAGTTTCGTTTCCATTTCCCTATTTGTTTTCATTTGGTCTCTCTAGCCTCCATTAGGCAGTTTTCCCTGGAAATGGATTGATGTGCAGGATATTTTATTGCCAGGAAGAGAGAGAGAAGAGGCCAGAGAGATCCAAATTAGAGAAACAAACTTGATTTCTTGTCCTGGCAGGGTTCTCTCCCCCTCCTGGGTTGGGCAGCCTGCTGGGCAGGGCATTGTTGGAGGAGAATAATTGGACTTGATATTTATTGGTGATATTCCCTCAGAAAAGTAATTTTGGATGCTATTGGTTGCATCCACGGGAGTGGGAACAAGCCTGTAGTGACTTTTGGGGCTGTTCTCCATCCACCCTGGCTCCCACCACGAGGTGATTCTGGTCTGGCAGTACTCTGAGCAAGAGATGCATGAGAATAAACCCAGCATCACTGAGACTGGAAAAGACCCCCCAGACCATCCTGTGCCCATCCTCACCTTGTCCCCAGCCCAGAGCACTGGGTGCCACCTCCAGTGGTCAAGTCAGAGGGACATCAAGAAGAAGTCCCTCCTAGGGAAAGGAATGTAAACAAAGGTTACAGTCAGGAAAACGTGTCTCTTGTTGGCAGAACAGCGCCTGGGAAAAAGAATTTCAGAAAAACCAAAACATCTCAGGCATGAACCAGGGCTACACCTCCCCAGCAGGAGCAGCTTGGATAATGATCCCGGGGGCTCAGGTGCATCAGAGAGCAGCTGATGGACACCTTGGGGGTCACCTTTGTCTCCTTCTCTCCGCAGGCCGGGACCATGGCGGAGGCCAGGCTGAAGGAGCTCACCCCGGCCATGCCCGTCCTGTTCATCAAGGCCATTCCTGACGACAAGCAGGACCCCCGGGGCTTGTACCCCTGTCCCCTGTACAAAACACGCCAGAGGGGGCCGACCTACGTGTGGACATTTAACCTCAAAACCAAAGAAAACCCTTCCAAGTGGGTGCTGGCTGGCGTGGCCTTGCTGCTGCAGGCCTGAGGCACCAGCACAGGCCCTGGTCCCTCACCACGCCTTTGTCACACAACTTAAACACTTAAATGCTGGGATTAACCCAAGTGCCAGCTCTCTGATGGACTCCAAGGCTGTCTCTGTGTCCTGGGGGTGTGACCCAAACACAGGTGACAGAGGTGAGGAGGTGAGAGAGTGACACGGCCCAGGGTTTGTGGCTGCTATAAACCAATTTCCTGTGATTCTGACCCAAACAGGGCCTGTGGGGAGGTGATGGAGGTGACAGAGTGACATGGCCCAGGTTTGTGGATGCTGTAAATCAATATCTTATGATTCCTGCATTGCTGCACTGGAAGATCCCAGCCCAGAGCCTGATATACCACACCCAGAGAGTGCTAAACTTAAATCTAATTTTTATTTCTCTGCCTGATCCAAAGTAGTATCCTTTTAAAGTCAGTATCCTTTTCGAAACAATCTAGTGACTTGTGAAACTCTCCAGAGTTTATTCTTTTCCCTCCATGAGTGTTTCTTTGTCGTGTGTGTGTAGTGTTGAAAGCTGGAAGGTGAGCAGATGTTGTGGTTATCAGCTGTGTGCTGCTAACACTCCTGTAAATCTTAGAAACGTTGAAAATGCTCTTAATATCCGATGTGCTTAATGGAATCCACAGTGAAAGTACAGCACAGGGATTATTGAGGAGGAATATGTCGTGGTGATGGATACTTACTAATAAAAGTCATTGTTGCTGGAACAGTCTCTGGGAGCTGCACTTGACTCACGGTGAGGAGAGCACGGAGAGGGTCGGGTGGGAGGAACACTCCTGGGGTTGAACCAGGGCAGCATTTCTGTGGGCAGCGTTTGGTTTCTCAGAGCCTCACCTCAGACCGAGTGGTTCTGTGGGTGGCTTTGCTCCATGGCAGAGGACGTGGTCAACTCTGCCAGTCCAGCTTTGCTGCCACTCAGAGTCACCCAGGAGGGTGAAGTCCTGAGGCTTTTGCAGGAGATCCACAGGAAACTGTCCTGCCCTGAGCAGCACAGCAGGAATGAGAACATCCAAAATCCTTGTCCTTGCAGTCCTGGAGAAGCCCCTTCTGGATGAAGGTAAGGAGGGAAAACTCTCTGGTAAGAACTTTAATTGCTAGGCACTGTCTCCAAGGCACAGCCCCAAAAAATTAATGATGAAGGAGCTAGTTATGGCTTAGCAAAAGCCATCTGCAAATATCTAATGGAAGGGAGAGAGCTGTCTTAAGCTGGCTTTTTTTAAATTGCCTCTAACCCATAAATGAGAAAACAGAGTCTGTGGAGTATCCCACATAATGAGCACCTGTTAGAAGAGGTCTGTTAGCTGGGGAAAGCTTTGCTATTAAATTAAATCCCTCCCCATTTAAATTAAAACCTGCCAATTAGATATGAAATGTAAACTGGTCACTTCCCACAGCTTTGCAAAGTTGGGCACATTAAATTCTCCGTGTATTTCACCGTGCAGGAGGTTCAGATGCATGGACAGAGCTCTGCTGAATTAAACACAAAAGAGAAGCACCAGAAGTGAGTTCAGTGTGCTCCAGATCATCCATCATGCTGGATTAGTCCTTCACTGGGACTTCTTCAAGGCTTCTTTCACCAGAGGGGACCTTGTGGCTCTGCACAGCTCCCTGACAGGAGGGGACAGCCAGAGGGAATTTGGGATCTTATCCCAGGGAACAGGGACAGGAGGAGAGGGAACAGCCAGGGGAAGCTCAGGGTGGGCAGCAGAAGGAATTTCCCCATGGAAAGGGAGCTCAGGCCTTGGAAGTGCCCAGGGAGGGTTGGAGTGCCCATCCCTGGAGGTGCCCAAGGAAGGTGGCACTCAGTGCTCTGGGCTGGGGACAAGGTGGGGATTTAGAACAGCTTGGACTCGATGGCCTTTGAGACCTTTTCCAACCTCAGTGATGCTGTTTGTGATCCCACATAATTCTCAGTGCTCTGGATGTGGGATTTCCTGCTGTTCTGGAGACTTTTAGTGTCCTAAACATCATTCTCCTTTTTTAAAACCTTTCCTCCTTTTCCCAGCACGGCAGGGCCTCTCTCTGCTCAGTGTTGCCCTCCAAGATGCCCCTGTAGATCCAGGAAAGGAGAAGCTCAGTAACTCCCCAGGCACTGGCTGCTCTTTCCAGAGCCACAGCCTGAGCTGTTCCCTTGTCAGCTGAAGAAGAATGGTCTGTTGACAACAAAATGGATCCGATTGTTTTATTATATATATCTCCCTGCATAATTCACCAGTTGGGCAGGCAGGGTAGTGGGGAGATATTTATAGATACTAGAAATGTCACCAGGGTGCTCATTCTTCATCCTTTGAAAATCATCACAGGAAAGAGTTGGCTGCAAAATGCTACAAGAGGACGGTGAATAATTTGATGCTTTAGGGGGTGGGGAAAAAAAAAAAAAAAAATCTGACAGGCTTGAGATTTTCCAGCCATATCTGCCCAAACCAGGCAATTAAATCCAGCTGGACAGGCTTTTCATTAGGAGTGATTCATTAGTCAAAGGTCAACGTTTCCTGTCCGTGAGCTCCTGGAGACAGCTGCCCACTTGGCAGTGCCTTGTGCACCTTCCTCTGCTCTCCTGGGCTGGGATGGAGGCTCCCAGCACAGGCAGCACCTGGAGCTGCTGCAGAGAGCCCAGAGGAGGCTCCAGGATGATCCCAGGGATGGAGCAGCTCTGCTGGCAGGAAAGGCTGGCAGAGCTGGGCTTGTTCACCTGGACAGGAGAAGCTTTGGGCGTTGTGATCTTCCAGGACCTGAAAGAAGCTGCAGGAAAGATGGAGAGAGACAATTGACAAGGGATGGAGGGGGGACAGGAGACAGGGAATGGCTTCAGCCTGACACAGGGCAGGGCTGGGTGGGAGATTGGGCAGGAATTGTTCCCTGGGAGGGTGGGGAGGGGCTGGGATGGATTCCCAGATTTGCTGTGGCTGCCCCTGGATCCCTGGCAGTGCCCAAGGTTGGACATTGAGGCTGGAGCAGCCTGGGACAGAGGGAGGTGTCCCTGCCCATGGCAGGGGTGAGATGAACTTAAAGGTCCCTTCCAACCCAAACCATCCTGGGACTCTGTGATTTTCGGGCAGTTTGACAGCAGGGCAGAGGTGGCTGCTCGCTTTTCCAGAAAGCTGCAGACCCTGGGAAGTGACTTTGCCATCACTGGAACAGGACTCACCAGGCCAAATGGTGCAGGACCATCCCTGAGGGTTTTAAAGCATCAGGTGGGTGTTTCTGGGTGCCCAGGGCATCCCAGCCTGGCTCTCAGCCTTTCCCTGCATCCATGGAGCTGCTTTGGGCCTGACTCTTCAAAAGGTCCGTGGTCAATTGGTTAATTCCAGTTTGGTGACATTTTCCAAAGGGATGAAAGAGAGAGAAAGGGAAATTGTGCTATTGAACACTTAATGTCAGGTAAAATTGACTGAACTCTCCCAGGACAGAGAAATGGCTTTTCCACAGCCTGGGAATGTTGTATCTGCTGCAGGTGATAATTGGCAGAAGAGCCACAGTTCAAAGCAGAGTCTGCAGAAATGCTTTGTAGCTCTGTCCCATATTTTGGGGTTAACCAGCTCCATTTTACTGCAACTGTTGCTCACAGAGCAAAGGAAAAGGAGGAGCAGGCACATAAAGGAGAGCCTGGTGGCTGGGCAGGAGATTGGCCCCACTGGGGCAAATTAATTGCAGCTATTCCTGGGCACTGGCAACGCCCAGGGATGCAAATTCTGCCCCTGTCGCTGCTCAAGTGTTCCCAGCACAAAAGGAGCTGTAACACTTCAGCAAGATGCATTCCTTTTAGAACGTGCCATTAATACATTTAATTAGCATTCATGTCTGTTATTATGCATTGTTTTTTAAATGACTGTAATTGCCCAAACAAATCTACAAATGTATTTACCTTGTTCAGGGGCTGTGAGCCTCATTTAAAAAGCTTTTAGGCTGTGCAAGACGTTCCTAGAGTTACAAGCAGCCCCTCTAATTGCAGTGCTGGCTTTCCTGTTAGCAGGGAGGGTGATTTGAGGCTGGAAAATGCCTCGTCCAAAGGCCTTGAAAGCCACTGCTGTGTGCAAACTTTTGGGTGTGCTTGTGGGCAACTCCGAAAACATTCTTTTTATTGGTGCCAGGAGCCACCAGGCAAAACCCCGAGCCTGGATTTGGTTATTTTGGTTCAACGTTCCTGAGAATCCACTGGGATTCACTGTCAGCTGTGACAGCCCCAGAGCCTGAACTGTGGGGGTCCAGCCCCTCTCCTGCCCCCCAATCTCACACTGGGCTCCCCCCTGTGAGATCAAAGGTTTATCTCATAGAATCAGAGAATTATTAAGGTGAGAAAAGACCTCTGAGGTCACCAAATCCAACCTTAGTCTGGTCTGTGCTTGGATCACACTGAGATGCATCAACTCTTCACCAATAAACGAGCTTCTTGTTGATATTTCCCTTCCATTTGTTACCAAAACTGTGAGGCTCTAGTCCCCTTCCTGCCACTCCTGCCCCCCAGCCTCACATTGGGCTCCCCCCTGTGAGATCAAATGTTTATCTCACAAAGATTCAGAGGTTTATCTCATAGAATCACAGAATTATTAAGCCCAGATAAGACCTCTGAAGTCACCAAACCCAACCTTAGTCGGGTCTGTGCTTGGATCACACCGAGAACTTGAGATCCATCAACTCTTCACCAATCAATGAGCTCCCTGTTGATGTTTTCCTTCCATTTGTTACCAAAATTGTGAGGGTCCAGCCCCTCTCCTGCCCCCCAATCTCACACTGGGCTCCCCCCTGGGAGGTCCTGCCTTGCAGGGAGCATTTCCCACTGCTGCTTGCATGAACCAGAGGCAGAGGAGAGGAGCTGGCCCAGCAGCAGTGCCAGGAGACGTGCTGGGAGCTGAGAGCCCCGTGAGATCAGCCCTCACTTCCCAGCACAAAAAAAGGCAGCACACAGGGCACCAGGGAATGAGGATGTGGATCTGATTGCAGTGGAGAAAGATGTCAGCCCTGGAAATTAATTATCTGCTCTTCAAAAGGAGCGAGTTCTCCAAGTTAATGATAATTAGGGAGAGAAAATTGTAGAGGGGGGAAAGGAAAACGAACAAAAGTGAAACATTCTCTGAAGAAAGGCACTGGGAAAGTGAAAAAGCCACAAGCAGAGAGGCAGTTCTGACTAAAAGCCTGGAGGGTGGATGGTGTTAGCAACTGCAAATAAAATTGAATGGAGAACAACTGCAAAGGGAAAAAAAAAATAGAATTCTTTACAAAGCAGAGCTGGAAGATGTGGGAAATTGCTAAGGGAAGCTGAGAGCAGTGGGGGAGAGCCTGTAAGAGGCTTCCAGGGGCTCGTTTGTGCTGGGAAGGAGCAGGATGTGTGCTGGCTGGCAGGTCCAGAGGGAAGCCCAGCTCCCTGGGAGCTGCAGAGCTGCCAGGAAATGGGTGCAGAGCACCTGTGGAGCCTAAGGGAGGATTTTGGTGCCTGCCCAGGGCATTGCTGCACTTAGTTACCCAATATTTTTAAATTCAACAGGAAACCAAGCTCCCCCTGGAAAGAGTGGCCAGAACAAGTGGCCAGAACCCCTGGAGCAGGTGGAGGTCAGCTGGAGTTGGAGCACGAGCATCTCTCTCTGCCAGACCTGCTGGGGAGCTGAGGATGCTCTGGCAGGGCTCTGGAGCTGCTCCAGGGAGCAGAGTGGTGGGTGGAACCGTGCTGGACCGGGGACACAGCGTAGACAAAAGAGATTCCTTTAAATAATTAAGAGTGGGAGGGTTTATTAGTTCTATGGGTGCTCGCTCCTGTATCATCCTCCCTGGGAAAGATCTGCACCTTTTTTTTCCCCACTCTGGATATGCCTGGCTCCAGCTCCCAGGCCCTGCTCCTGTTGCTTTTCCCACTTTCTTGAGGAGCCTTTCAGGACTTGGTGTTTTTCCACATTCAGCCTCTCCGTGTTGTGAGCACATTGTCTTTCAAGCGTCTCCTCAATTAGCTAAACAGGTTGGGATTTTAAATCCTTCACTTCAAAGCTGTTCCCTTCCACCCTCAAATCATTTTTATGGCTCTTCCTTCGCACTCCCTCCCTTTTTATCATCCCTCTGATGCGTTGTGGATGGCCTCAGCCCTCATCCCCAGGGGCTGGAGTCACCTCCCTGCCCTGCTGGGGCCTCTCCTCTCTTGGAACATCTCAGAGCAGTGTTGGCTTCCCTGCTGCTGACTCACCTTGAGTTACGGTGCTGCTCTTGGCCCCTGCATGCAGAATTCTGCTTGTGCCTAAATCCAGGCCAGTGCTGGCGCTTTGGGGATCAGCTTTGGTCAGCTGCAGAGGCCTGCCAGACCTCTCTGCAAGAACATCAGGGAGCAAAACTGAAATTGGGGGAAAAAAAATAAAAACTAGTTGCAAATATAAATTAAAAAAAAAAAACAGTTGCACCAATAATTGTGCAAAGCCCTGCCAGACCTCTCTGCAAGGACATTGGGGAGCACAACTGGAACTGGGGAAAAAAAATAAAAAATAAAAACCACACCAATAGTTGTGCAAAGCCCTGCCAGACCTCTCTGCAAGAACACCAGGGAGCACAACTGGAACTGGGAAAAAACCCCAAAAACACACCAAATTGTACAAAGCCCTGCCAGATCTCTCTGCAAGAACACCAGGGAGCACAACTGGAACTGGGGAAAAAAAAAAAAAAATAAAAACCACACCAATAGTTGTGCAAGGCCCTGCCAGACCTCTCTGCAAGAACATCAGGGAGCACAACTGGAACTGGGAAGAAAAAGAAATAAAAACCAGTTGCAAATATAAATAAAAAATAAAAAAACAGTTGCACCAATAGTGGTGCAAAGCCCTGCCAGACCTCTCTGCAAGGGAGCACAACTGTTTCTTTAATTCCAAAGCAAGGAGGTGGCTGCCTGCTGAGGCAATGAGAAATTGTCCTGTTTTACATGGAGAGCCTTTGGATCCCAGCACAGGAAAAACCTTTGAATTCCAATGCACCAGAGCCCAGACAGTGAGTAATGGGCTCTTCAACAGGTGCTCACTTGAATTTACCTTGGGAAAAAAATACGTGCAGTGGAAGGCAATTAATCAGATAATCCAACATTTGACTAAATCCGTTTCTTGAACTCTTTGATCTCCTCAATTAGCTGCTACCAGGCTGCCTCAGGAAAAAAAAACCACCTTCAAACATACCAGGGGTGGGTGAAAACCATGAATGAGCAGCCCCAGTGCTCAGAGCTGGGCCAGGAAGGGGGGCAGCAGGTCAGACACAGCCTGGCCTGGCTGAGGGAGAGGGAGAGATCGCTGCTGGAGGCTCTCCCTCTTTACCCACTGCAAGGATGTGCTGTTCTCCTGCCACCTTGGGCACAAAGGCGGCTCTGGGAAGTGCAGAAGATTAAACCAAAATCCAACCTGTCGCAGTACGACACAAAAAAAAAAAAAAAAAAAAAAAAAAAAAAAAAAAAAAAAAAAAAAAAAGGAAAGTTTATTTACAGACCTCAACATTGATAGAATTCCAGCAGTGAGCATGGATGGGAGGGAGAAAATCTTCCTCTCCAACCACACTGGGCAACCCAACAGCCCATCAATTCTCTCCTCCTTATGAGAAGAATGCAAACATGGTTAGATGGTTACAACAACAAGAAAGTTGTAACCATCAACCAGCAATAAGAAAGTAAAATCGTGTCTGACTCCATTGCAAAAGGTGAACACAGAAGGCTGAAATGGAACTTTAGAAAAACTTTAAAAAAAAACAGAGGAGAACAGAAAAAAAAGAAAAACCAAAACCAAAACCAAAAACACACACACACAAAAAAACCAAACAAAAACAAAAACACACACACACACACAAAAAAAAAAAAAAAAAAAACCAAAAAAAAAAAACCAAAACAAAAAAAAAAACACCCCAAGCAACACAAGCCAGATTCCCCTGATTCCCCTGGTGGTAAAGCTTGTCCACCACGTTTGGCTGACAGTATTTAAAGCCAGCTCTGCATGTCCCCAGGCCAGCCTCCCTCAGACAGGGACAGGGACAGGGAGACCACCCCGTGGCCATCCCCCCTTCCCAGGCAGTCCTCATTTGCCCGCTCCATCCTCTGCTGCCAGAATCAGCTCTCCAGCCCCGTGGAGGGGATGTTTCTGTGCAAACACAGCCCCTAAGCAAGCCTGGGTAAACGCCTCTTGATTCGGCTCGCAGCAGGCAGCGCAATTTGTCTCTAATGAGGTTCTCTGCTCTCACTGGGAGCAATTATCCTGGGCTCGCTGGGGGCATGCTGAGCTGGGATATCCGGCTAAAGGCCAGTGCCAAGCCCTGCCCCAGGGGCCAAACAAACAAAACAAAACAAAATCTGCAGGTAAAAAAAAGTTTGAATGGTCACTTTATACATATATCATAAGCAAGCAAGCATCCCCATCTGCACGTGAACGACACGCCTCTAAGCATGGCCTCGACAGTCCATAGGTTTGGGTTTTTTATTCATTAAACACTGTACAGAATCAAGGCTGCAAACTGATTTTGTAATGCTTCTTCCCCCTCCCCGGCACTTTAAAACAGTTACAGGCTGCGTTTGTGGGAAGTGGATTTGCAGAGGATTCCCAAAGCCTGACAGGAGGCTCACAGAGTCTGGATCTGTGTGCAAACTCCGAGATGGAAAATGCTGAGTTAGAAACGCCACGGGATAGGAGGGACGTTCCTGAGAGAGAAATGGAACTGGGAACAAGTTTCAAATGATGTGTTGTTACCTGAGAGAATTCTCTGTGTTACGAGAGAGATTCTCTGTGGTGCCAGAGAGAATTCTCTGGTAATAAAACTAGATACTTCGGAGAAATAAAACTATGAAAAGTGCATTGTAGTAAGACCCACAAAGAACAGTTGGGTCCAAAACCTACTTAAAATATAAATATATAATATTATAATATTTATATTACATTATATTATATTATATTACATTGCATATTATATATTATATATTATATATTATATATTATATATTATATATTATATATTATATATTATATATTATATATTATATATTATATATTATATATTATATATTATATATTATATATTATATATTATATATATCACATTATATATGTTATATATAGTATATAGCATATAGCATATAGTATATGGTATATAGTATATATATTATATTATATACATTATATATAATATATAATATATATTATATATTACATTGTATTATATTTATATTATATTATGTTATGTTATATTATTATAATATAATATTTATAGTAAATTTTTAAAAAGGCTTGTAAATAAATAATAGATCTCAGCGTGTGAGTGTTGTTCCTTTGTGCCAGATTGCCACAGGTTTCCGTGCCCTGGCTGGATATTCACACACAAAAGGTGCTGTTGATCCAGCCCCATTCTCTGCTGAAGGTCATTTCCAGCAGTACTCCTAATTCGGAGCCGCAGCTGAGGCTTTTCCTGTAAGCCCAAAGGTGGTAAATCATCTAAAAATCTGTTCCTTTCACAAAGCCAGCCCTCAGAAAGCACCAGCACGTTTGCTCCTGCCTCCCCAAGCCTCAGTTTTCTCTTTGTACGATGAGGATGACACGGGCTCTTCATCTGGGTGTCTGGAGATAAACCTGCCTCTGCACAGCTCATCCCTGCCCGTGATGAATGGCACAGAAAAGGCCTCTGGAAATGAGTCATCCCTGAAAGGTGGACAGCTGAAAAGGCAGGCAGGCAGGCAGGCATCCTCCCTCGGGACCTGGGCTGGGAATTTGTCTCTCATCTGCTGTCAACAGCAGGCTGGTCAGCCAGGGGGAACAACAGAGGATGGGGTTTGCTCCCCCAGAGAGCCCCCAGTCCCTGACAGGCAGTGACAGTGACAGACACAGTGACACATGGTGACACCCCAGTGACACCCAGTGACACCCAGTGACACCCAGTGACATCCAGGGGAGGGGCTGGAGCGTGTCCAGGGCAGGGAACAGAGCTGGGGAAGGGTCTGGAGCCCCAGGAGAGGCTGAGGGAGCTGGGAAAGGGGCTCAGCCTGGAGAAAAGGAGGCTCAGGGGGAAATTCTGGCTCTGCACAACTCCCTGCCAGGAGGGGACAGCCAGGGGGATTTAGAATCTGCTCCCAGGGAATCAGGGAGAGGAGGAGAGGGAATGGTTTAGGTTGGATATTTGGAATAAGTTCCTCGTGGAATGAGTTCTCAGCTCCTGAGCTTTGTTTTGATCACTACAGGCACTGCCACATAACCCTGCAGGCTCCCTGAGCAGATCCAGCCCCTCGGGAGCTCTGAGGCAGCAGTGTGACCCTAAATCACCTGGAACAGCCTGAGTCAGCCCTGAGCTGACTTCTGACCCGCTGTAGTTCCTGTGCCAGGCAAGGAGAGGCAGCAAGGTGAGCAGAGGAGCCTCCCTGGCCACCTTTGGGTGACAGGGACACACACTGCAGGTCACCTGTGAGGTTTGTCCCCTGTCCCCAGCAGCCCTGAGGTCACTGCAGAGCTGAAGCCCTCCCGGCAGCGGCCCGAAGCTGGAATTTAAATGAATAAATGAATAAAAAAAAAAAAAAGTGCTTCCCGAAGCTGGAGGCAGAACAGAAGAGCTGCTACCTGGCACTTGGACAAGGAGAGAGGATGGGGAATGCATCGTATTCCCCCAGTGTGCTCCTGACTCACTCTGTGCCTGGCGTGAGTCACTTCCGAAGGTCTCTCCTTCCAACGTCCTCCCAGCTCTGCAGGGAATGGAAATGCTCCTGAAAGCTCTTCCAAGCCCCATTCATTATTGAATGCCTTTAAGTGTGTGCCTGCCCGGGGGACAAACACCTTGTGGGCACAGAGATCTCTCCTCCCTGGGCAGAAAACGCCCCCAGGTTTGAGGGGAATTTCAGGGCACAGAGCTGTCGGTTCTGACTGGGAAAACAGCTGAGAGAAAGGTGGATTCTTGCTCAGAGGATTCCTGGGGCAGTAAGGCAGTGCTGGCAGCAGTTATTGGATGGGGCACATCCCCCCGTTCTGTGTCCCTTTGACAGGTTTTTCCATGGCAGTGGATCTGGCCCCTGCTCCTTCTGAGCCTGGATTAAAGAGCTGCTTAATGCCCGACACTTTTCACCCCCTGAAAGTGCTGATGTGCAGTGACCCTGTCACCTCAGCATCTCACTTGGAACTAAAATGCTGAGCTTTGTGAAAACCTCCCTGAAAAGCATTTCCCCAACTCCGTTTTCAGCTGGAATGCTTTTCCACTTGGACATCCACCTCCGTCCCAGCAGCCCTGCCCTGGCTCCTGCAGGTCAGAGAGAATTGGTGGCATTAGGACACCTCCTCTTCAAAGGATCCAGCCCGCCCCTCACTCAGAATTTCCCTCTTTTGTTGCCCTTTGCACCCCAAACTCTTTGAGTCTCCTGAAACTGTCAGCAGTGCCAATTTCATTCTTATTTTGGGATCACTGAGCTCAGTGTTGTGAAGTGTGTGTGGCCTTGCCCTGAGTTCTGCCAAATACCATCTGAGGTGGCATTCAGAGGGTGGAGCCCCTCTCTGAGCTCAGCCAGTGAAGGTGGCTTGAGTGGAGGCTGCTCAACCAGCAGTGACTCTGCACCTGAGTGCTGACATCAGTTAACCCAGGGCTTGCATTTGCTCTCTTTTGAGGTAAGAATTAGCCCCAGCACCACCTCTGTCTGCTCTCAACACCGCGGATCCCGACGTTCTCCTCAATAACTTTTATGGGAAGTGGAGAAATTAGCTAATTCCCTGTTGCTCCATCCTCGCTTATTAGTGCTACACAGAATTGGGTAATTACGACTAGAACTGCCAGGCAAAACGAAACTTCTCCCTTAAAAATGCATTTTAATTAACTCTGCTGGGTTCACGTGCTCCTTGGGAAGCGCTGATGGTGCCTGGCTGGCTGAGCTCTGCTCACACAGTAGAGCACAGGCTTGGCCAAAGGGCTACAAAAGGGCCTGGTCTTCCCTCTGGGGCCACCCTGGAAGGTGGTGGTGGGGTGTTGCTGCTCAAAGCTTGTTTGATCTGCTAAAGTCTGACCTATTAAAGTCTGACCTACTAAAATCTGACCTACTAAAGTCTGACCTACTGAAGTCTGACCTACTAAAGTCTAGTCTACTAAAGTCTGATCTACTGAAGTTTGATCTACTAAAGTTTGATCTACTAAAGCCTGATCTACTGAAGTTTGATCTACTAAAGTCTGATCTACTAAAGTCTGACCTACTAAAGTCTGACCTACTAAAGTCTAGTCTACTAAAGTCTGATCTACTGAAGTCTGACCTACTAAAATTTGATCTACTAAAGTCTAATCTACTGAAGTTTGATCTACTAAAGTTTGCTCTACTTAAGTGTGATCTACTAAAGTCTGATCTACTAAAGCTGAAAGATACAGAACCATTGAATTACAGGCTGGGCTGGGTTAGAGGCCACATGAAAGATCATCCAGAGCCACCCCTGCCCTGGCAGGGACACCTCCCACTGTCTCAGGCTGCTCCCAGTCCTGTCCAGCCTGGCCTTGGGCACTGCCAGGGATCCAGGGGCAGCCACAGCTGCTCTGGGCACCCTGTGCCAGGGCCTGCCCACCCTGCCAGGGAGGAATTCCTGCCCAACATCCCATCCAAACCCATTCTCTCTGTGTGAAGCCATTCCCTGTGTCCTGTCACTCCATCCCTTGTAAACAGCCTCTCCCCTCCTTTCTTGTTGGTGCCACTCAGGCACTGAAAGGCCCCAGTCAGATCATCCTGAAACCCTTTTTTTTTTATTTTCCAGGCTGGGCAATCCCAGTGTGCCAGAGACTGGAAGCAGAGCTTGGGGCTTGGTGAGTGAGTGGTGGAGAGGTGACAACCTCTGCCCCACACAAGGCAGCAGTGGGAAGGATCCCTGGGGCACCAGCAACGTGAAATACGAAATTAAACATTTCCTTCACAAAAGGCAAGGGGAAGGGAAAAAAAAAAAAAAAAAATCCCTGCCAGGTTTCCCAGCTGGGCAGAATGGTAAAGGAAGCCCAGGCTCAGGGCTGGTAGAAATGAAAATGCAGTTTGCCCCCTCTGGGGTGGCTCAGTCACACCCACCCTGGCCTCCTTGGCACTTTCACATCCTGGAGGGTGACAGGGAAACTCTTGTGTGTGTGAAACTCAGTGCCAAGGGCAAAAGCAAAGCCCCTGTGGGACAATTCCACAAGTTCCAGCTTTGCAATTCAAGGCTTTCTAGATGGAGACAATATCAGGGGTTATGGAGGCAAACTTAAGGGAGGGCAACTTCCAAGTAAAACCTTCTAGGCTTGTGAGACAAGATTTTACAGCGAGTGGTAATGTCTCTCTGTTCCCCCTGATTTTTTTTTCCTGGCAAGATGATGAAATGCAGTAAATAAATACATAAAAATAATGAGTCTTCCAGACCTTGCAGCATTCATTTTAATAGATGCTATTTAACTACACACAGAATCACAGATATCTACCTTTCAAACGCTGGTTACAAAGATTGGGAAGGCTGCCAAGAAAATGGCTTTTTTTTTTTTATTTCTCCCCAATAGATATCAAAAAGAAAACAATTTATATGTTGAAATTGCCTTTATTTTTTTTTTTTAATCCATAAATAGTTGTTACTGACAAAAGTGGAAAAAATCCTTAAGACTCTAAATTTTACTAAACTGATAATATTTTTTTTTTTGTTTACAGTACATACAGAATGTGCTTTTACAGGTAAGTATAACAACGAGAATAATACAGAGAAAAAAACAGTCAAATACTGCTCATCTTGAAGCTTGTTTAATGGTTAACCAAGAGTCTGTGCAAAGTTACAGATACAAATGTACTTCCTCTTCAGTACTACTGTATAATAAACATGGAATCCATAAACTGGGCTAAAGCACAAAAATATCCACTTAACCCCTCTTAGGAAATATTGTCCCCCGAACTAAAAATAGTACAGTAAGAAGTGTCTTTCTCAGAGCCAAGAAATTCTTGCTACAAAAAAATGTCTCAGGGGTTTGCGGGCGGGAGCGGCGGAGCGGAGGGGCAGGGGGAGCGGGGTGGGATGGAGACCTCCCGGGGGGGAGAGAGAGCTCCAGGGATGGAGAGAGAGCTCCAGGGATGGAGAAAAACCTGCAGGAATGGAGAGAGACCTGCAGGAATGGAGAAAGAGTTCCAGGGATGGAGAGAGAGCTCCAGGGATGGAGAGAGAGCTCCAGGGATGGAGAAAGACCTGCAGGAATGGAGAGAGACCTGCAGGAATGGAGAGAGAGTTCCAGGGATGGAGAGAGAGCTCCAGGGATGGAAAAAAACCCTGCAGGAATGGAGAGAGACCTGCAGGAATGGAGAGAGAGCTCCTGGGGTGGAGAGAGAGCTACAGGGATGGAGAGAAACCTCCCAGGATGGAGAGAAACCTCCTGGGATGGAGAGAAACCTCCTGGGATGGAGAGAGACCTGCAGGGATGGAGAGAGATCTCCTGGGATGGAGAGAGATCTCCTGGGATGAAGAGAGATGTCCTGGGATGGAGAGAGACCTCTAGGGGGATGGAGAGACACCTCCAGGGATGGAGAGAGAGCTCCAGGGATGGAGACTTCTTGGAATGGAGAGAGATGTCCTGGGATGGAAACCTCCCAGGATGGAGAGCGACCTCCTGGGATAGAGAGAGAGAGCGCTCCAGGGATGGAGACCTCTTGGAATGGAGAGAGATCTCCTGGCACGGAGACCTCCCAGCATGGAGCTCTCCTGGCATGGAGAGCTCTCAGGATGGAGCTCTCCTGGCAGGGAGACCTCCTGGACACTGTGGAGAGCTGGGGTGCTGGGAGCAGAGATCTCTTTCAGGTGAACACCGACAGGCTCGGACAGCCCCGGCCAGCTCTGCCCTCGCCCCTGGGGGAAGCCTGGTTGGCTTTTCCCAGCTGGGATCCGGGCTCGGGGAGGGCGCCTCTCACCCCTGAGAGAGCTGGGAGTGATCCCTGCTCCCACCTGCTGCCTGTGGACACACAGCACAGAAGGGGCTGTTCCCCGCAGGGAGCAGCCCCAGCACGGGCTTATTGCTAACAACACTCGCTAGGAAAATATTTCAGCCCCTTGCTCAGACATTTCCCTCCTTTCACTCAGCTGAGGCACACCTGAGCACGAAATCTGCCCGTGCTGGAGGTGTTTCAGCAGAGCCCCTCCTTCCTGATTAAGCAGTAAATCTGAAACTAAACCAAGGCAAGCTGTTTCTCCGTGAGCTGATGATGGCAAACCGGTCACAAGTAGAAGACGCATCTCAAGCACAATTAAAGTTACCCCCTCTCACGGCGATTTGGTTTGTGGAGGTGGGAGAAGATGAGGATGTCTGAACACCTCTTTGCAAAAACCTGTGGCCAAGCTCCTGCGGGTTCCTGGTGGGAATGCTTCTGACGGAACAGAAATGTGCACGTGGGGAGCTCAGGTTCCTTGGGAGCAGCTTTGCAGCCAGCCAGGCTCAGCAGACAGAAATGAAATCCAGGCCAGGGAAGGAGGGCTTACTGCCGGACAGCTGTCTGTGTGTCTTCCCACCCACCCCCATCCCCAAGTAACAGATCATCGTTTATAAAAGGAACATTAAAACATTGAAAAATATTTCTCTTTTTTTTTTTTTTTTCTTCTTTTTCTCCTTAAAACACGATTCGCTGGCATTAGAAGGCTTTTAATGACAAAGTTTCTGTTCCATGTGGTGCTGTGTGTGGCTCATTAAAAATAGGGGGGTTTTTTTGGGTTGTGTTTTTTTTTTTTTTTTCCATGTTTCAAAGAATGATTCAACACAGTTTGGAAGCTTGGGTTGGTACAGGGTCAGTCAGAACGTGTTGATTGCATTTTACAGTATGTATGTATATATATATATATATTTATATCTATATACACATACACAGAGAATTGTATAAAACCCAGTGCAGCCACCCAGGACCGTGGTGCTGCTCAGGGAAAGCAAATAATTATCAGCTCGTAGGAAACAATATAAACTTCTCTACATCCCCCTGCCCCAGTCCCTGCACGTGCACTCTGGGAACTGGACAACTCCCCAGGCATTTGTTTGAGCCTGTGGGTGGAGAAAACACAGATCAATTAATTCTTCAGAGAATATGAGATTAATCAAGGCAGGTTATATTTCACTGTACAGAGGAATGTGGCTGCTTCCAACGCTTTTCTCCTGAGCGCAGGGTGTTGTGGTGACTCAGACACGAGGAGAAGGAAGCAGGAAGGTCCCAGGGAGGGAACAGCATCCCTTGGAGCTGCTGCCTGCCAGGACCCTGCCCAGGAGGAGAGCAGTGGGAATCTGGACAAGCCCAGCCCAGCGCTCTGGTCCTGGGCAGAGTGGGTTGTGACACATCAGACACCACGACGTGCCAGGACAGTGACAAACGAGATTAACAAAAAAAAAACCACACTGTGCTGCTCTACAGTTTCTGTTGTGGGAGGGTCTCAAAGCACTCCACTGATCCCTCCACAGAACTGGAAATTCCCATTGCCATCACATGTGGACCATGGGGAACTGAAGTGCTGGGGGCCAGGCTGTGGGTCGTGACACTCGGTCCCAGACCAGGTGTTCTTTCAGTGACAAAGTCTCAAAAGGAGGAATAAGGGTAAAAAAACAACAAAAAAAAATGACCTAAGGACACCTGTGTGTGCTGAAATGCCACCGCCCCATCCACCCAGCCATTCCAGCACACAGAGTGAGCTGTGGGAACACACGGTGCCCAGGTGGTATCCAGGGCACTGTTCCTTCCCAAGGAAATTTGATGAATTTTTTTTTTTCTGTGGTGGTGGCAGAGTCCCTGAAGAGATTTGGCCTGAAAAGGCTCCTTGTGGGACACACATCTGCTTGAAACAGTTGAGTGGGTGGAAAAAAGACAAGGAAACGAGGCTAAGATTTCTCTGGAGGGTTCTTGCCCAGGTAAGACACGGCAGCAGAGGGCCTGTGATATTTGTTTAGCCAGAACAGGAGAAGACACAGAGGTCAAACGGGCCAGGCACAGCTCAGCATCAGCCACGGGCTGCTTGAAGTTTGAAAAAATTCCAAATTTGCATCTGGTCCAGCAACTTCTTAATTCACAAATGGGACATTTAGGTGAGGACTAGGGCTCGAGACACACAGCTATGGACACGGAGAGAGAGGAGTGTTCACCTACCCACGGCCTCCCACCGTCACCTCTTCTCCAACTCTGCCACCACAGCTCCTGGAGAGCCTACAGTGCACTCTGCTCTCCCACAGTGCTCAGATCTCCCTGGCTTTGCCTGGGCTGAGAGAGGATGGAAGAGCCCCAGAACCTCAGCAGGGGCTGCCTCCCCAGCAGCTGAGAGAGTTTCTCTTCTCTTCAGACGAGTCCCACACTTTGGCCAGTGGGAAGGTCAGCAAGGGCAATGTTTTCACAGGGATTGTCTTCTGGGAGGAAAAATCCAGGGGCTGAGCCGAGGCGCTTGGAGGTAGTCAGGGGAGAGTAGTGTCCATCAAGGGAGGGGGGCAGGAGATGAGGTGTGAGCCCGTTCTCTCTCATCCCTCCCGTGCCATGAACTGCCACCCTGATCCACAGACAGTTCTGGTGGTTGCCCAGAGGGATTTTGCCCAAGGCTGCAGGATCTGACCCTGGAGGCTGTTATTTGTTTATTCCCTCCCAGCTCAGTTTCCGTCAAACAAAGCCCCAGTAACCTCTCGCTGATGGAGTCCCCAACACAGTCTCCATCAGGTGGGGCAGGATAAAGCTCTGGAAGTAGGACCAGCTCCAGGACAGTCTGGGAAAGAGAAAGGCCACCTGGACACTGAGGCCCACCTGTCAGTCCCACTGGGGTAAGGACACGTGCTCCTCCTGCCTACCCTGCACCAGAAGAACCTGGTGCTGCACCAAAGCCTCCACAGGAGACTCAGGCTCAGGACCTACATCGTTGTTTGCTACAGGACTTGACACAGCTGGGCTGGGAGTGTCGTTAAGGCCAGGAGGTGGGAGGTATTTGAGGGGAGGGAAGGAGGGCAGAGTGAAGTTCAGTGAAGCCTAGTGAAGAGCCATGGAGGAAAAGAGTCAGTGTGGGACACCGAGAGAAGGGCACAGGGGTGTGCTCACAGCCTGAAGTCAGTCGTCATCACACCACGGGTGTGTGCATGTGCTGGGTGCCTCGAGGGCACACCAGGGACAGTGTCCAGCACCCACAGCTCCTGCACCAGGTCTGGCTGGCCTTCAAACCCTCTGAGACCCTTTCCTGGCCGCAGAAGTGTGTTCTGGTGGGAGTCTGTTCTACGGAATTTGGTAGGAAAGCAAATCAAAAGGGAAAAAAAAAAAAAACCCACCAAAAAAAAACAAGAAAAGAAAAACCAAACCCAAGCCTAACAAAAAAACCGAAGCAAAGCCCAATCTGTCTGGAAAGCCAAAGGTAAAACCCTCGCAAATTCTGGACCCACGAGTCTACGTTTTAAAGATTTTACAAATATACAGTATCTAATTAGCGTTATATCAGATATACAACATGCCCATTAATTATAATTATGCTGGATATATAATTTATATGCATGAAATGTAACTGTCTTCATGGTTAGGATTGGGACTCGGTGGAATTGGAATTTGGAAGGTTTTCTTGGGAGGCCGTTGCAGGGAGAGAAAACCAGGGGAAGTTACCGACCTGCTTTTCGGTAAACAGACACCCTCAGCTTTGTGCCTCTGCTAAGGGCTGGAAAAAAGATTTGCTACATATGGAGTTCTAGGCTGTAAATGGGAGGAGAAAACGTTCAGAAACAGGGGAACTGGGCCATGGAAAATGCTGTTCAGGAAAAAGAAACTCCTGGGGCAGCCTTGCCTCGCCGGGGTCTCGGTGGGGTCAGGACCTCCCCCAGCACAGGGCAGCAGTGTGGAGCTGAACGGGCTCTGGTGCTTTAGCTTCAGCAGTGGCAAGAAGCTGGAGGAAGAGAAACCCTCTTCCTCCTTCCTATTTACATGTTGGAGACACCAAGATACTAGAATGAGTGGAGAAAAGGGTCTAACAAGCATTTCAGCATATTTGTGCTTATTGAACACATCAACCCCACTACTTCCTACACTGAGAGAGCAGGCGATTTGTAGGCACTAGTATGTTTTTTTATCTTATGAGTATATTTAGTATAAACTAAAACTTTATTTCTCAGCCAGGCTATTCTTGTCCCTAGATCTCTGCCAGTCCCGTAGGAAAGCCTGCCCTTGAATTTGCTCCAAGGGTGAGAAAGAAGAGATGTGTGGGTGCTGACGGGCGTCGAGCAGCCTGGGGCTGACCCCAGCAGCCAGAACTTCCCTACTTTTGCTACAGAAAGGCCAAACATGAGGACCAAGAACGAGCCCCCTTCCTGCTAGGTTTTTTTTTTTTGGGGGGTGCAGGGCTGAATTTCCTCCTCCCTGTCTCAGGCTGCTTCTCCTTGGAGCAACTGAAAAGTCCTGAATTCATGGCAACTATGGGATAATGCAGGTGAGCCCTTGGAAGGAGCCATCGATTACTATGGCTTTCTTTGACAGAAACTGATGCACACATCAGGAAATCTCCTCTGTTACCCCTCACTAGTGTCTGACTGCTGCTTCAGCTCTTCCTGTGTCGCCAATGAAAAGGGGTGGCTTTAAAAACAACGCGGGGCTGGGACTGCCAGAGAAGTTCTTTGCAGACACTGAGTTAGTAGAGGTTACCTTGGCCTATAAGGCCACTGCAGGACGGGGCGCCGTGGCCACCCCAGTCCTTAAAGGAGTATCTACAATGCACTGGGTCATGATGTCAAACAGTCACCTCTGTTTTGCTGGCGGTGCGGTAGTGGTGGTGGTGGCCGGGGATGTAATGCAGCTGTTCCACCGTTGTGGACCGGCGCGAGGCGAACGCTTGGCGCTTGGCGGAGGTCGGGTTCATACCCAAGGTGTTGTACAAGTTATTTGAGGCACTGGGATGGGAGTGCATTTTTGACATCCGGTAGCGATCCAAGACCGGTGTTGAGACAAAGACATCCGTGTGTGACAATGCCCTGGACATGGACTGCTCGGGGTAACCCGAGCGCTCCGGGGACAGCAGCGGGTCCTGGGAGTGCAGGCGCTCCGCCGACAGCAGCTGCTCGTCCGAGAGGATCCGTTCGTAGGACATGCTGAACTCCTCGGGCATGATCCTCTCAGGGGACAGCACTCTGTCCTGGGACATGGCCCTGATGGGACGGCGGGGTCTGTCCCGGTGGTTGCCCTGCTGGGACATTTTGATGACGTTGATGGGCAGCGTGCCCCGGGCTGCCAGGTCGGGCAGGTGTCTCCTCCTCATGTAGTACTCGTCAGCCTCTTTGTCAGCTGTGGGAAGGCAAAGGGAGAGGTTAGACACCTCAGGGTGCTGTCCCAGGGTGCAGCATTTCAGTCCCTGGCAGGTGATGGAAGATGGGAAAATAACGGATGGTGGAAGAGGGCAATTTCCCGTGCGTGGAGATTCTGAGGATGTTAGAGTGACAAAAAGAGCAAAGCTCTGTTGCAGGGGTCATCATGGGGCAGCTGAGGTAGCTGCTGCCTCTTCCTGTAGGCCTTCCACAGGCCTGGTCGTTAAATAAAGCTGGAAATTCCCTCTTTCCTCTACACAGCCATCAATCTGTGGGTTTTATGCACCACATTGGCTGAGATTTGAAGACAGCTGCCTGCCTGTCCCACCAGCCAGAGCTCCTGTGGTGGGTGCTGACAACATCTCAGAGCTGTGCTCACAAGGCACCGGTTCAGCCAAACCCTGCAGAGCTGTCACCCCTCCCTGTGCTGGGACACATCCCTCACATCCTCATCCCCTCTCCCACACCTTCCCAGGCCCCTGTGCACAGCCCAGATCCGTCAGGAGGTGGGGTTGGTTCCCAAGGAGGAGCTGAGAACATCTGTGCCACCAGTGCTGCTGCCAGCCCCTTCCTTCCTCACACACCCCCGAGGCGTGAGGTCACCCCCAGCTCCCCTGAGCTCCCTTCCTGCCCGTGGGATTTGCTCTCCAGAGCACACACACTGCAGGGATGAGTCTTTATTTCTTTTTTTTTTTTTTTTTTTTTTTGCCACCCAACACTTCTTGGAAGGATGTCTCACTGCAAATGCCAGGCAGCAGCTCCCCCCAGGCCTGGAGCTTTCCTGTCTTTAAAATCACCTTCTAGGAAAGCCTGAGGGCGGGGGAAATTCCATATGGCCCCAGGAGCTGTAGGCATTTCTGTTCTCTGTCTTGGCCACCGTTAGAAATGCCAGGCTGGGTGCTGGGGGCTGGCTGCAGAGTGGGAATGAGGCAATTAGCACTCTGGCACTTGGCCTCTGCTCCGGATGAGAGGAGTGCCACCGGATTTGCCCAAGTGACTCTAAACAGATGTAATTAAAGCACAGAACATCCCAAATGGAGATGTGCTTGGATGCTCACACCTGGCTCTGGTAATTGCCAGCAGGAGCTCAACCAGCTTATGTGAGGTTTGCAGCTCTGAGAGGCGGCACAGTCGGCTGATTGGAAGGGGTTTGAGGTTGTTCCTTAGATTAAAAATGCACCACGCTCTGCACTTTAAAATGTTTTGTCCATTAGGAGCATTAAAATAAATGCCATTTCCTCCCCTCTCCCACCCCTTGTGAGCCTTGTACAGGTCTGTGCAGCCTTTTGCTGGCCATGGCTCAGCCTTTCAGGGAGCTGGTTTAATTTCAAGGATGCTTCTAAGCTCACTCAGGCCGTGCTCCCCGCGATGCTGAGGAGGAGGAGGAACATTTCCAGGTGTGGGAAAAAAAAAAACTTCTCATCTCCACCTCAGCGGAGTCAGAAGAGGCGGAACAGCCGTGTGTCACACCCCACAAGCTGCTCCAGGCAGCACCAGACAGACATTTTCCAGGCTGTTGGCTCTGAGGGGGTGTCAGCCCGAGCCAGGGATGGGGAACGGAGCCTGACAGGAATGTGCTGCTTCATACACGTGCCTGCTGCCAAGGGAGAGCTCAGCACAGCCCTGCACGATTCCTGCACTCAGGGACAGCTGAGAAACAAATCCAGGTCCAGGCTTGGGGGAGTGGAGCTGCAGGAGCTTTGCCCACCTGGGTAGGGGTGGGAAGTGCCAAGGTCTGGCTGCACAGTTTGACCAAAACCAAAGGAACGGAAATCCTGGGATGGTGAAATGGTTTGGGTTGGAAGGAATGAAAGAGGATCCAGTTCCTGCCCCATGGGCAAGGAAAACTGCCAGGCTGACTCGTGTCCCCTTCACCACAGCAGCACAGGGACAGCTGGGGTCTGATAACCCTGCCCCTTATCTCATAAAACTCCAATCCAGTGGGTTTCTACATCAAGGATGTGCTTAAAAATTAAAAAAAAAGGAAAAGGAAAAGGAAAAGGAAAAGGAAAAGGAAAAGGAAAAGGAAAAGGAAAAGGAAAAGGAGAAGGAGAAGGAGAAGGAGAAGGAGAAGGAGAAGGAGAAGGAAAAGGAAAAGAAAAGAAAAGAAAAGAAAAGAAAAGAAAAGAAAAGAAAAGAAAAGAAAAGAAAAGAAAAGAAAAGAAAGTGTCCTGAGGGGATTCCAAGAATTGGATTCCAGAAACTGGGAGCAGACAAAAAGGAATCACTGGTGTATTGCTTGACAGGATTTTTTTTTTCCTATTCTTAAATCAATCTCATACTTCTGGGCCTTTCCTTGTGCTTTTCAAACATTTGGAACTGGAATTACTGGAAGTTATGCTTTCTGCACACTTTCTGGCCTTTTTTTTTTTTTTTATTTGTTTTGGTTGGGATTTTTCTGCCCTTTCTTCCCTCCTTTGGCAGTTGCTAGAACATCAGTCAGGGCTGGTCTCACCAAACTTCAGGAATGTCTTTTTTTTTTTTTTTTTTTCTCCTCAGATAGCTTTTTATGGTGTGGGGTTTTTTTTTGTTTTGTTTTTGTTTTGTTTGTTTGGTTGGTTTTTGGTTTTGTTTTTGTTTTTTGGTGTGGGTTTTTTTTTTTCTGGTTTGCTTTGGTTTGGTTTGGTTTGGTTTGGTTTGGTTTTGGTTTTGGTTTTGTTTTGGTATTGGTTTTGGTTTTGGTTTTGTTGGTTTTTTTGGGTTTTTTTTCTCTTTCCGAGAGAGATCCCCAAATAAATTTTGGGGATCCAAAATTTCCACCTCAGCCTCAGGCGCCCCTGCAGAAAGGCAGAGCAGAGCTCCTCTGGCACTGGAATTGCAGACACCAGGCACGTTTGGTGGTGCTCTGGGAAGGGAACGTGGAGCACAACAGCCAGGCTGAGTTTTTCTTCCTGTTCCTCTCCATTCTCATGGTGAGAATAGATGCAGGGAACGTGGAGCACAACAGCCAGGCTGAGTTTTTCTTCCTCTTCCTCTCCATTCTCATGGTGAGAATAGATGCAGGGAACGTGGAGCACAACAGCCAAGCTGAGTTTTTCTTCCTGTTCCTCTCCATTCTCGTGGTGAGAACAAATGCACGTGCTCACCCACGTCAGGCCATCACAGTAATTCCTCTCCTTTTCCTAAAGGTAATTTTTTTTTTTTTTTCTTTCCCCAGCTTCCTTCCTCTGCAGCTCCAGCAAGTTTCCCTCTCTGGGTTCATCTCTCCTTGTTTTAATTGGCTTTAACATTTCCAAGCTGCCCAGTCACGTGTGGTGAATTCTCCAGCCAGCACAAAGTGGTTTAATTGGCCTGAAAAACCAAGGAGCTTCCTGCCTGCCTGACCTTTCTGCACTGAGCTGAGAAGTGCAGTTCCCTGGAGCACGGGGCAGGGTGGGATGAACCTGGCTGCTCTTGCTCAGCCCCATTCTCACACCCTGCCATCACTGCTCCTGCCAGGAGCCCCTCCCAAAACAGCCCCAGGTTCCTGTGGTCTGTGCCCCAAAGGAAGGGCCAGGCAGATAAAGAGCTCTGGTTTTCACCATTGTTATAAATGCAGATTTTGGAGTTGGCTTTTTGCAAATATGGAGATGAATGTTAGACCTGTAATGTAAGGAGGTTGTGCTGTATTTCCCTTTTATTTGTGGAATTTAAAAATGTAACGGAGGTGTATTTTCAGATTGTAATGAAGTGGAGATGGGAGGTTTTTTTGTTGGGTTTTTTTTTGTGTTTTTTTTGTTTTGTTTTTTTAACTCCTCAACTAGATAGAAGACAGAAGGGACTTTTTTGGGTTTCCTGAACTAAAGGTTTCTGATAAGGAACAATTAAGCCTTTGAGGGTCTGAATCTTCAGAAGACAAATTTACAACGGCCCCCAGACTGCATAGAGTCCCATAAATAAACTGTATACTTAAGGGGGGGTCTTGAAAGCAAAATGAATATTTGAATGATGCATTAGCTTATTTAAATATGTAACACCAAGACTTTCAAATACCAAAGAATTTCGAATGGGTGGGGTGTGTTGCTTTGCACCCTCAGCTGAGAAGCTGTCTTCTTTTGTCTCCTTATTGTCTATTTTTATTCTATTTTATTTTATTTCTATTAAACTTATAAATTAATATAAAAAGGTGAAACATTGTTTTTCACACCATCTATCTTCCTTTGCTGGAGGAAAATAAGTCACTTTTCCCTGCCTGGAAAGCCTGAGGAAACCAAATCAAGCACCTGAAACATAGATTTTTAAAAAAATATATCTAATGCTTTTTATCTTGCTCAATTAGAAGTATTTGTTAATGATCTCTTCATACCTTTTTTTATTTTATTTTTTTTTCTAACCTTGACAGGGAGTCCATTGGAAAGGAGTAATTTTAAATAAGAAAAATGAATGCCCAGTAAGTAATTTTCAAGCTCCAGCTTTTAGATATCACACTTCTCCGGCGTTGCCTCCAGCTCCTTCGTACGGAATAAGAAAACGATCTTGCTGGCATTTTGCAGGGGGAGGTTTGGGAGCTGGGAGCCTCTTTTCCTTTGGCTCTGGAGTGCAGAGCAGCTGCAAGAAAGTGATTCAGTGATTCTGGAGGTGCTGAGTGAATTCAGCCCCAGCGGGAGCAGGGAGGGCTTGGCACTTCCAGGGCTGAAACTCCTCGGCTACCCAGAGACACAGAGGGGAGCAGCTGGTTTGGCATCTGCCAGGAGCTGTGCCAGAGGCTGGGCTGGGGTCCTGCAGAGAGCCCTGGAGCCTCTCTAGACCTTGCCCTGGATGGGTCAGCAGGTGGGATTTGACCTGCAGCGAGCAGGGATTCTCTGCTGGGGTTGGTGGGGTGGATATTTAGGGTTTTGACTGAAGCCCTCTCCAGCCAGGAGCAGGGCACGGGTCAGGGGCAGCTCTGGCACACACAGAGCATGAACAGAGTGTGGATCTGAGCCTGGCACGGGTCAGGGGCAGCTCTGGCACACACAGAGCATGGCACAGTGTGGATCTGAGCAGGGCACGGGTCAGGAGCAGCTCTGGGACACACAGAGCATGAACAGAGTGTGGATCTGAGCAGGGCACGGGTCAGGAGCAGCTCTGGCACACACAGAGCATGGCACAGAGTGTGGATCTGAGCCTGGCACGGGTCAGGAGCAGCTCTGGCACACACAGAGCTCAGAACAGAGTGTGGATCTGAGCAGGGCATGGGTCAGGGGCAGCTCTGGCACACACAGAGCATGGCACAGACTGTACACCTGAGCATGGCACGGGTCAGGAGCAGCTCTGGGACACACCACGGAGCATGTGGATTGCAGCACTGCCCAAGGCAGGCAGGGCTGCTCCTGGCAAAGACATTCCCAACCCCCTCAGCATCTTTCTGTTGTCCTTTCCAGCTGCCCCCATGGCTGGTGAGATCCCTGGCTGTGCCAAGGGCAGCTCTGAGCACCCAGCCAGGCTCTGCTGGGCTGCGGCAGAGAGGAGAAGAGGATTCTCAGGTGAACTCTGCCAGGAGCAGAGCCGAGCAGAGGGCTGGGGGGCAGCAAGCAGTAACCACACACACTCCCCCAGGAGTGAAATGACTCTCCACACTCATCCCTGATGGGAAGTGGCAGCCAAAGGAATCCTTGCTGGGGATGCCCACCCGGGAATGCCCCGGCAGAGGGAAGGGCTGAGCCCTCAACGCCGTGCCCACCAAGAACAGACCCGACACAGGGGGAGCAAAAGGAGCTGACACCTACTGAGTCTCTTCAGAGAGGAGTATTTACTCGGGTTGGTCTTGACAGCAGACTCGTAGGACGGCGGGAGGTGGGAGAGGTTCTGGAAGGAGCGGGAGAAGGACAGGTCGTAGGGCTCGGTGGCTGAGGTGAGGATGTTGTTCATTCGCGGCTTGTCTGCAAGAGAACAGCAGAGAAAAGGCAGGTCCACAGCGTGCCCCGAGGTGATGGGAGACAGGCAGGCCGTGCCCACAGCTCCAGCAGGCAGCAGAGCTGGGCCCCAGCCAGCCCCAGCCACGGGTTCTTGGACGTGGCTCCAACTGGCAGCGGCAGAGCCGGGAGAAATGGAGCTCAGCAGAGGTGAGAAATGGACCCTGGGGTGCTGCTTCCTCGGCCACAGGGAAGCAAAGATTGCTGTGGGCCCTCCAGCAGCCATCAACAAAGAATGCCCTACAGCTCTTGTTGTATCCCTCTAAAGATAGTTTACCCCAAAAGGAGCCCCAAAGCTGTAACTGTGTGGTGTGACTCTACCTTCCCCTGTTATCTCTGACCAACTGGCTCAGTGCCAGCTATCTGTCCTCGGACAGAGGGTCTACACAAACCCCTGTTCTTCCTTGTTCGTCCTCTTTGCCTCTTTGCCCCTAGAATCCCTTCAAGAATAAAGCCTTGGAACAATCCTAGGTAAGGAGCCTCTTTTGGGTCTCTTCCCCTTTCCTGTTATGATCCTAGCCCAAAGCCCTCCAGAATCTAAACTAGCAGTGGGGCCGGGAGGGCGGAGGGCCTAAGATTAAAACAAGCTCTGTGCCTCAAAACCATCAGAACCATGTCAGTCCCTCCCCACTGACAGGTACCCCATAGGAGATACAACACAGGATATTGATCCTCCTACTGCAGCAGGAGAATTAAAGCAAAGAGTGAGTAGCCAGCTCCCCCCTCTACGACCCAAACTCAAATCTGTACATTATTAACAAGTCCCCAGTACACAACAAATCCCACAAGAAGAGCATTGGGCTCCTTGTTAACCCAACCAGGTTTCCTGCCCCAGCCATCTGGAGCTGTCCCAGAGGGATGACACTGCAGCTCCCTTGGAATTCTTGCCAGCCAGGTGCTTTAGGGGTGTTGTAGCAGGTGTGTGGGACCTGTCCCTCCACTGTGAACAGCTTTTGCTCTTTTGTTTTGTGTTATTTTCTCCTTTGATTAAAACCTTCTTGCTTTTTCAAGACACACTCGACCATGCCATCTCGCAAATGATTTTTGAGTCATTTCTGTGAGGTGCTGGAGACCCTCAGAGTGTGTTGGAGCTAAAACCACCTGGCTGGGTGAGAACTCCAACAGGCACAGACCCGAGGGAGCTGCAGTGTCACCTCCCAGAGAACATCATTTCCCTGCTGCTGCCTTCCACCCATGGCTAATGGGCTGACTGCAGGATCAGGGGATCCGTCAGGGGGCTGGGGACAATTGATTCCCTGTCACCCAGCAAACACAGGCTGTATCAGCACTGAAACCGTGTCCCCACTCCTACTCCTGCCTGCGTGGCCAGGACCCTGGGGTAACATCTCTTTTGCAAATTGCTCAGCCAGAACCTGTGGCTAATCTCCATTTTCATGGGGGTTTGGACATGCTGCACTGAGCCCAGCGCAGGCAGCGCCGGAGCAGGAGCTTTAATTGACTGTTTGCAGGAGGGGTGTGAAATCGAGAGTGCCACGCCTGGATCTGAGGGGCTGGTGCAGGATTCAGTTCATCTTCTCGCTGCCTTCCCCAGCCAGGCAGTCAGGAACAGCCCAGAGTGGTTCTGGCAAACGAGGAGTCACCTTGAGAGCCACTGCCCATCACTCAGCAGAACAAGGGATAAACTGAAATGACCAAAGCTAATTTCAGATGTCTTTTGCATAATGTAGTTTGAGGGGGAGATCAGAGAACTGAGCCTCTCTAGTAAGGAGAAATATCTCGTGCAATTTATATTCTGAGGCCAGTTTCAGCACCAGTTTCTCAGCAGTTTTTCACTCCTGCAATAAATCCGAGTCGTGCTTGTCCCTGGTCTCTCTCCCCCTTTGTTTGTGGGCTCCTGTGGAAGCTGCAGGGCACAATCCATAACCAGGATGCAAATAAGAAGGTCTCCCATTCCCTGCCAGGCAGCTGAGGTTGCACACTGTGTCCCCCAGCACTCCCACTCATCCCAGTCCAGCTGCACGCTCTGGGAACACCAGCTCTGTCCCGTGGCTTCTGGGATTACCTTTGGAAGTCAGCTTTAGCCCACATTTTCCTCAGCACCATCCTGCCTCTCTGCTGCCATTTGGTGCCCGTTTTCTGGCAAAACCATCCACCCTGGCACAGGAGTTGGCAGAGGAGCAGGCAGGAGGTGAGGCTGACCCAGCACAGAGGGCACCCAGCAGCCACGGGAGCCTCACCCAGACACTTCCCTTGGCTTCTGAGCTCCCTTTGCTGCAGCCTGGGAGCAGCCCCACCTCGGCACAGCCAGTGCAAGGCTTTAAAATTCTGCCAGTGTCTCTCTGACTGCTTCGGCAGGAATTCAGCTCTGCAGCATTTCCTCCCCCTGAGGCAGCAGTGGCTGCACAGTGCCCTGGGCAGGGGGGCTCTGGCACAGCCCAGCCCAGAACTGCCCAGGCTGCAGCACAGGGAGCTCAGGAAAGGAGCAGAGAACCCTGTGGAGCCCCACCAAGCAAGGTGGGGGCATTTCTTCCTCTTCACTGGCCAGTCTGAGCCCTGCTGTGTTTTTATAGGAACCACAGCATCCCTGGGCCCTGAGGGTGCTCACACCCCTGCACAGGATGGGGAAGGGGCTGCCCTGCAGGTTCTGCCCCTGCTCCTGCTACCTCCTGATGGGTGCCTTAGGACTTTGGCTTTTGTATTTTTCAGATCTTGCACTGCATTGCTGCATAAACTCCACATAAAGTGCAGTTAACTCCTCACATTTTTGGTCAGATAAAACAATCCCTCAATGCCTGTGATCCAAGGACACACCACAGCCTCAGGCCCTGAAAACTATAGACAAAAGTGAATTGGGGGGGAGCAAACTGGGGGGATGTGACTTCATTACCTGAAGCTGTAATTGGGCAATTAACCCCTGATATGCAAACGGACCAAACTTATTTCTGTCTGAAAAACTGGTGACCATCTTGGGTGTAGCCTCTGGGAGGCTTTTGGCTGCCCAAGATGCCTCAATTAAAGGCCTTTAATAAACACGCACTTTATTCTCTTAGCTCTGTGTCCTGGGGTGACTTTATGGTGCTTGTACCCCCCATTGTCTGTTCTGTTCATGTTGGCTGTTACATTCTGCACCTTTCAGACTGCTTCTGGGAGCGAAGGGGGAGAAAAGAGAAGCTCAGGTTTGTTTGCAGGAACTGCTCTCCCTCCTCTGCATTCCACCTGGACTGTGTCACCTGCAGCACGGACAGACAGCAGGACAGAGATCTCCTGTGCTTTTAGTTAGTTTAGCTGGCTCTGAAACACTTTATTCTGTTAAGTCTGTCCAGCCTCTGTTCTAGGCAGCCACTCCCACGGCCTCACTGATCCAAGCAGGAGAATGTGCTGGGGCTGGGGGTGGCAGTGAAGGGGGACACACAAACTCCCTGCTCGGCTGCTTTGTCACCTCAGGGGGAAACAAAGCCCCTCTCTGAGCCTCGTGTCTCTGCCAGTGCTTTGCAGCCTCTCTGCAAACTCGGGGCTCAGAGAAGTTTCAGGATTTCCAGACCTGAAGTCTTCTTGCCACGCCTCGCTCTGCCCCTCTTGTTGGAAGACACTTTCAAAGCGTGTTTACATCAGGCACAAAAGCTTTCATCTTCAAGGAGAGGAGCAGATGATGCCCAAAACAAAAACAAAACAAACAAAAAGAAAAAAACAAACAAACAACAAAAAAAGTGAACTGATGGCAAAGTTTTAAACAAAGCTCAAGTGGCAAAAGGGATGTGCTGCAGATCTGCATTTGAGTCTGCCCATATGTTGTGCGAATTCTGCAAGACATTCCAACAGATGCCTTTTAAAACATTCACCCAGAGAAAGCAAACAATGTCACCTAGGAGAAGCTGCTACAACCCAGCCTTCTGCTGCTCAGCTTCAGCTCAGCACAGCTCCGAGCCCTCTGCCAGAGCTCTCCCTGCTCCCCCAGCACTGCCTTCTGCTCAGCCCTTTGAAGGCTCAGACGCACGGCCCCGCGCTCTGACGCAGGTTCTCACAAAAGGAAAAATATTTTTTTTTTCTTTCTCAGGAAAAATCTGGGAGCACTGATGACGTCCTGGAGCCTTCTGTGGCAGGGCTCAGAGCTCCCAGGCCGTGCTGAAGCGACACTCTGTCAGAGCAGGCAAACAGAATGATGTTCACAGGCGCCGGTTTTTTATCCGGCGGATCCTCGGCCGCTCGTGTTTTCACACTTGTGCTTCCTCGTGTTACAAACACTGTTATTAATAGTGCTTTGCATGGCTCATGACTAATCTCCGGGAGGTTTCTAACATTTTCCAGGTCAGATCCTCTGTGGTGTCAAATCAGAGCTCTCCAGCGAGTAGCTGCCCTCATTTATACCAGCTGGAGAATGGAGGGTTTGAAATCCAGCCGGTGTTTAAAAACCCCTGTGTCTGTCAGGGGTCTTGCAGGGCTCCTGGCTGAGAGCTGAGCAGCAGCCTGAAGGAGGGAGGGGTAGAGGTGCAGCTCAGGCTGCAGGGTGATGCTCTTGGGTGTGACAGTGACGTCCCTGAGTGCTGTCACCCAGGGGGATCAGCGTGGAAAGGGCCCTGAGCACACGGAGTGCTTCACTGGGTGTTGCACCCCTCCAAGGGGGCTGAGAGGAGCTGCCAGTCAAAGTGAAAGGGAGAGCTGCAGAAATTCCAAGGCATCTGCTCATTCTGGAGTTTGAAACACCTGGCTCTGGTACCCAGGGCTCTGAGAGCTGGGCTGGGGCTCCTTCTTGCTGGGTTTGGGAGCATTGCAAACTGGTGCCTCCCCCCAGCTCTGCAAGGGCCTCGTGCCCAGAGCTCCTCAGGGCAGGGAGAGGGAGCTGATTGCAAAGGGAAAGTCACACAGGCATGGGATGGTTTGGTTTGGTTTGGTTTGGTTCATAAATACCTCTCAATTCCACCCCTGCCATGGCAGGGACACCTCCCACTGTCCCAGGCTGCTCCAAGCCCCATCCAGCCCGGCCTGGGACACTGCCAGGGATCCAGGGACAGCCACAGCTTGTGTTCTGCCTGGAACTGGATGACTTTGAGGTCCTTGCAGCTCACAGCAGTGCGGGTTTCCGTGGCTGTGGCTGCAGGAAGGGCAGCACACACACCCCACACAGCTCTGGGAACACCCCTGTGCATCCCAGCTGAGAGAAACAGAGGGTGCCCAGCATCTCTTCCCACAGCAGATGCTCTCCAGCTCCTCCAGCTGCCCCAGAGCCGAGCCAGGGGCCAGCCCAGCCTCTCCCAGCCCAACCACATCCCCCCAAAAAGCAGCAGAGCCCAGCAGAGAGGGTGGCTCTGCCCCGAGGGACACGGCCAGCAGCTCTCAGGGCAGGGCAGCAGGAGGTGGCCCTGGGTCTGCAGTGAGCTCTGGGGGCTGTGCTGCCCCACAGCCACCTGTGTGTCCTGCTGAGCAGAGCAGGAGCCAGCAGCTGACACCCCAAAGGGCAGCACAGGAGCTGGGGCTGTGCTGCAGCCCTGGATCCTGCCTCCCACTGCCAGCCCAGCCCTGCACAAGGTCAGCAGAGCCAGGGGCTGTCTGTGCTGTGGGTGATTGCTGCACGTTCTGATCAGCCTCTCATTTCCCTCCCTGCATTTCTGCTGGGGATAAAGCTAATTTAAACAGCCCTTAATTGTCATGATTTTGTAAACAGTGTCTTAAACACAATAGGCACAAAACTCTCAACAAATTGCTGGAGGAGATGTGACAGAATAGGGAATCATTTTCATCTCTTCTGGGATTGCCCCGAATTGAAGCTTCTGGTCTGATGTTAGAAAATTGATGCAAGGATATTTTTTTTTTTAATTTTTTTTTTTTTCAGCAATATATCCCCAAAAGCCCTATTAGTGTGTGGGAAGGAAGATGCCCTGGATTTTTGATATGAAGAGAAGAGAAAGAAGGAGGAAAAGGAGGGAGGAAAGGGAAGAAAAGGGAGAAAAAAGATAAAGGGAAGGAAGGAAGGAAGGAAGGAAGGAAGGAAGGAAGGAAGGAAGGAAGGAAGGAAGGAAGGAAGGAAGGAAGGAAGGAAAGGGGGAGAGAGAGAGAGAGAGAAAGAGAGAAAGAGAGAAAGAAAGAGAGAAAGAAAGAAAGAAAGAAAGAAAGAAAGAAAGAAAGAAAGAAAGAAAGAAAGAAAGAAAGAAAGAAAGAGAAAGAAAAAGAAAACCACACTCATACATGAGTACATATAGAGGAAACTGATAAAAGCTCACACAAGTACAGCTATAAAATGAAATTTGCCTTCACCAGAGCAATCCCAGGCATCATCCATGAAAAAAAAAAACCAAAACAACAACAACAAAAAAAACCCACTTGGCCAAATGAAAACCTTGAAGCAATTGGCTGCTCATGGTGGTTTACCAAGGAGTTTTAGAGATGATTGTCAAATGCAATTAACTGACATAAAAGTGGTGATATGAACTCCCTTCTAACCATATTATTTGGAAATGCGCTTGGTATTTATAAAGATGGGGGGGGGAATGTTTATTAGGTGCTCTTTAGGTTAGGATAATTATATATGCACTAAATATAATGAGATGAAACTTCAGCTTCAGTAGCAGTAAAAAAAAAAATAAAGCAATAAGCTGCACAGAAACTGAGCCCAGGCAGGCAATGTGTATTTCTGTTCCAGCTGATGCTCAGCTCTCTTTTGTGCCCCCAGCTCGTTTTTTTGGCTTTCTTTCCCTTCATATTTTAATGCTTTTTTATGGGGGAAATCATTTTATGTGCTTATTTTGTGTGAAGGCTGAATATCTAAGCAAGATAAATTAATGTATCAAAAGATTTAGCTGCATTTCATATGTAAAACTTGGTTGTGCTTAGAGCCTAATACTTGCTCCCTCCCACTCACATTTTACATACAAATCACTACATTTCCTAAAACTGCTGTAGAGTTCTTCATTTGCAGCTCAAATCTGCAGCTGAGGTAGAAATGAAGTCTAGAGTTTAGGAAATCCACGTGAAAATTCAGATTTCCTTGGAGCTGGAGTCTGAAGTCTGTCACTGAAAGCAGAATTTTGGCTGAGGTTTCTAAAGGCGCTGGGGGTACCTCTGGAATGGTTGGTTGATTTTTTTTTTTGTGTGTGTGTTTTGGTTGGTTGGTTGGGTTTGGTTTTTTGGTTTTTTTGGGGGGGGTTGTTGTTTGTTTGTTTGGTTTTGGTTTTTTTGTTTTGTTTTTTTTTGTGGGTTTTGTTGTTGTTGTTGTTGTTGTTTTGGTGGGGTTTTTTGGTTTTTTGTTTGTTTGTTTTGTTTGTTTGTTTTTTGGTTTTTGGTTTGTTTTGGTTTGGTTGGGGGGGGTTGGTTTTTTTTGGTTTTTTTTTTTTGTTTGTTTGGTTTTTTGTTTGTTTTTGTTTTTGTTTTTGGTTTTGTTTTTGTTTTTTCTTTTAATTACCCAGAAAAGCAAAGCATCAGTCAGGAGCAGAGGAAGTGGAACTGTTTCAGCACATTCCCAGGAGTTCTTGGACGCAGTTCCTGATGCTGGAGCTGCCTTAAAGCTCCTGGGCAGACACAGGTGAAGGGCAGCTCAGAACCCAGCAGGGGCTGGATTTGAAGGAGGAGCACCAAGACCAAAAAGAAGAACAACACAATTTCAACCCTATTTCTCCATTTTCTTCTTCTTCTTCTCTTTTTTTTTTTGCCCCTCAGGAAGGTGGAGCAGTGAACAGAATGAGTGGTGGCTCAATAAATGCTGCTGTGGCACTGACCGAGTTTCAAGCTGACACTCTTCCTCCCCCAGTGTTTGGAAGTCAGAAAATGAAGCCCTAATAGCAGAGTCTTACCATGGCAGCAATTTGCAGGCTGAAGAGATGCCTGCCTCCTCTGGGCAAGAAGAAACCCCAAGGTTTTAGGAGATCTGTCCGAGGGGAATTGCTCTCCCAGCCTCCTTGGCAGCAGGGAGATCCCTACACCCGGACACAACTTGCAACAAAGCTGCTCCAGGACGGTCAGGACGGGGTTTTGGGATTCAAAACAAACACCAGGACGAGAAAAAGAGTAACAAACACAGAGATCCAGGGCTGCCAGAAGTGATTGGGGTGAGCTTTACTGAGAGGAGGAACGGATCACATCCCAAAGGCACAGGGAGGGACACGGACAGGACCAAGGCAAGGCAGCAGCAGAAGAGGGAAGGAAGCAGAGGGATCAACCAGAACTTGATGGCACAGAGACTGGGGGACAGGGATTTGGGTGGCAGGGGCTGGATGGAGCCAGGAGCTGCCAGGGTTTGGCTGGACACAGCCCAGGCTCCTCTGCTGCTCTGGGAAACCCACAGGAGGGTGTAGCCACGGTTTGGTGCCTGCCGTGGTTTGGTTTCAGGAAATTCTTTTTCCCAGAGACAAAACTGGTAAACATGGGGCATGTTTTCTAAACTATTCTGTTCTTCACATTCCCTTCTCAAGGAGGGGAATTGCTTGATAGTCCTCTGATGTGACCAGTGGGTCCAAGAGTCCCACCTCTAAGGTGGGTGCATTGTAAAAAAAAGTATAAAATAGGTTTTGAGAATAAACGAGCACTCCTTTTGGAGTCATCAGCTTTCTGTAGGTCTGTGTCCTGATTTCATGTCCAACAGTGACAGGAGGGGACAGCAGGGCTGGGGGACAGGGCTGAGCAGAGAGAGGCAGGTTCTGCCCACGGGGGAAGCAAAGAAACATCTCCAGGCTGGGACGAGGTGGAGGAAACCAAGTGGGAAACAAAGGAGGATCTTGGAATCAGACAAGGGGGCTGATCAGCAGGGTTGGGAAAGGCTGGGCCATATTTCCCTGTGCACACTGCTGAAAATATGGTCCCGTGTTTAATGTCAGTGGGAGCCACCAGCCATGCAGCGCTGCCAGAGGAATGTTCCATCAATATTTCCATTAAACACACTTTGGTGCCAGTAAAACCTTACTGGCTGGCAGAGGGAAGTTACAACGTGTGTAATTTCGCTCTTTTGCTTTCTCTTACCATGTGTAGGTGTCTGGGTGGCACTGTTTAGTATCAGGTGATTATAATTTTGTTCCTGGTCATCTGAAATTCACAGAAAAGAAAATGAAAAAAAAGAAAAAAGAAAAAAAAAAAAAAATCCCTTTTAAGAACCAGCTTAGCATCGCCAGTGATCTGCAGATGATAATTACAGCTCGCAGCATCACAGGAAATCTCAGCGTGATTAAAGAAAGGAGAAGGAAATGCTTAAGAAAGCAGAAGGTTCTGTTAGGCAGCTCACTTAACATTCCAGATGCAAGGAGAACACGATAATGGGAATCTGCTCCCCTTCTGCTGAGCCTGCAAATGAGGGTTCTCTGCAGAGGTGAGGGACACGTCCAGGCAGGAGCACCCACAGGCTGGGGCATCCCTGGGGCCCCCGTTCCTCTGCTCCAGCTCCATCCAGCACAGGGCTTGGGAGCTTTGGAGCTTCTCAGGACGTGAGCCCCAACCACCCAAAAACCCAGAGTGTCCCACTGGGAGGCACAGCCACCACCACCAGGTCCTGTCTGAGTCCAGAGAGGAGCCAAAGGTGTCCAACAGCTGCACAGGAGCTCTGGATCCACGTCTACCAGACTTTTAAGCCTTAAAATGGGCCCAGTCATGTAATTTGAGTGACCTTCATTTGAAAAAAATAAACTGTGAAAACTGATGCTTCTCACCTTTGTGGAATGTTGTAAGAATTCTTTTTCTGCACTTCAACTAAGTAATGATCACTCCATAATATTAATTCTGAGCTCAGGGTTCTCTGCCGAGGTCAGGATCAAGATCAGGGGGAAGATTCCGAGTTGGGTTGTTTGTTATTTCTGATCTGTTTACAGATTCACCAGCTGTGAGCTCTGACTAACTAGCTAGAAACCCAAGGTGAAATGGAGAGCTTCTAACTCTTTCCGAAGTTATTTAAGTGCTAATTACCCAATAACGAGGTGATACCCACATTATTTATACTTTTGTCCCAGTAATGACCACCCAAGGCTCCCAATGCAGACCTTTTTCACCCAATTACAGAAAAACACCCAAACCCATGGAGAAGAAGGAAGAACTTAGCCAACACCCTAAAATCTTCCACCTTAACTCACACACACTAAACCCCCAAATTCTAAGTTTCTGGAATTCCAACAGATCCCTTCCCAAGGAAATGGGAATCCTGTGAGACCGAGGCACCCAGAGCAAGCAGGGGAAAGGATCCATGGCAGAGCCACTGCTGGGAGTGGGGCTGGGAGCTGCTCTTTGGGCTGGAGAACAGCTCTGTCTCCTTCTCACTGTCATGAAATCACCAGTAAGGGATTCGTGGTAAACCCACAACCTTCAGTTCTCCACAGGAAGGAGCTCCTTGTCCAGACCTTTCCATGGATGGAGCTGCACAGTGCAGGATGAGAGATCTCCAGGGATCTTTCCTGTCCTGCTCTGCTGGTGCAGGGGGTTACTCCAGTGGCTGCTCTGCTTTTCCCAAACCTTTCATGGATATCTCCTTTCCCCCCATAGGATCTGTGTCACTGAGTCTTCCTTGCTGCTTTCCAGACCGATTCCTTCTTTCCTGTCTTCCAGGGACGTGCAGACAATCCCCTTTATTGCTGCCACAGCTCTCCATGACCACAGTCACTGTCTGCTCCTTTGTCCTTTCCTGTCTCCCTATAAAACCTGCTTGGCCTTGGCTCCCTGTCCTTCCAGCCCCCTGTGCTGCCACTGGCCCAGATCCTCCTCGAGTCTGGGATGTGTTTCTGAGGGACAGAGTGGAATTCCTGGGTTGTCCCAGGTCTCTTCTCCACACCAACATGTGATATTTTTCTTGTCCTGGTTCGTGTAAAGTCTGTGATCCTTTACAGTTCCTTATTGCTTTTCCAGGGAACTCTGCAATTGTTCTCCAGCACAGAAAAGGCTTTTTAGCATTCCTGCTTCAGCCAGAGGCATCTCATTTTTCTCCATTTAATCAATTTATTTTCAGGCTATTTATCCAATTTGTCAAGAACGTTTTAAATTCCAATCCTGTTCTCTAATAGACTTACGGTCATCCAGGCTTCATATCACCTGGAAATTTAATAAGCAAGTTCCTTTTTCACCAGGAACAAAGAAACCAAATCCAGAACCACATCAGCCCATCCTTCCCCTGACACTTGGGTCCCTGCATGGTCACTCAGCCCTCATGGCCTCCACCCCAGACAGGTTCATTAACAACCTGCTTCTCTAATTAATCTCCCGTTGCTTTGCTAAAAACTGCTGGAAACCTCGCTAAGGTCAGGATCCTTGGTAGGAGAATAAAATAAAAAGGTGAAGTTGCTGCCATGATTTGTTTCTGAGTGTTGGCCGCTTTGTTTCTCTCGCTCCCTCATCATGGGGAGCGTTTAATCTTTAACCAGGATTAAAATCAGAGTTTATTTATTCAGGTGACAACAGACAGGGCATCTTCACCTGCTTGCTGCTCCACCCAGAATCCGGGCACTCCTTCCATGGCAGAGAGATGGAGAAGAGGAAGGGTTTTAGCCTGGCAGAGGAGGAGCAAACCTTGAGAGGAGCCCAGGCTGCAGACACACTGAGGGGGACAAGGACCTCCAGCAAAGCTCATCTACAGATCCAGGGGCAGAAAACACCCAAACCCCAAATTCCCTGTGCGCTGTTCCCTGCTGGCCTGGCTCGCACGCTGCAGGGTGAGAGGGGACACGGAGGGGGGGACACTCGAGGTGTGAAATGCCGACTTTTAGGACAGGGACAGACACAACCTGAGCAATTGAACAACAATTGTTCCCGCAGGGAACCAGCAGAGGTTTCTCTCTCCTCTCACGGGTCTCTCACTGCCACAACCTCACTGGTTGAAATTGGCTCTTCATAGAGGACAGTTGCATCTGAATAGGAACCATCGTCTTCTAAATCTGAACAGCTTTTCATTTCACCTCAGATCCCTTTCCTTTCCTTTCCTTTCCTTTCCTTTCCTTTCCTTTCCTTTCCTTTCCTTTCCTTTCCTTTCCTTTCCTTTCCTTTCCTTTCCTTTCCTTTCCTTTCCTTCCCTTCCCTTCCCTTCCCTTCCCTTCCCTTCCCTTCCCTTCCCTTCCCTTCCCTTCCCTTCCCTTCCCTTCCCTTCCCTTCCCTTCCTATTTCTTCTCCAAAAACCTCAGGTGCTTTGAGGCTGCTGCCTCAGCAATGCCATCCAACCCCCGCCAGAAACCCGAATTATTGGCATTTTGAGGTAGCTGAGCTAATCAAGCATCTGAATGCAGCACTGGGCCTCATTTACCCCGTCTGCAGCCCTTTGTAAACAATTTCCAAGCAATAAAACACTTCAAAATGATGGCTGAGCCGTCCTACACCTCTTCAGGTTTAACAAGATAATGCCGTTAATTGTGAAGTGCCAGTTAGGCAGAAGCTTATCTATTGTTGAGACAAGGATCTGAGTTCAAAGCTATTTACCAGGAAGCTCCATTAGGGGAAGAAAGGAGCCACAGGGCTCGGAATTGCCGGGCCACAATAGGAAATTTCTGAGCGCAGCGGGAGGAGCCATCAGATAAAATAACCAGCAGAAAAGAGTGAGATGTTTCGCTGGGGAAAAATAAAAAATAAAAAAAAAAAAAAAAGGGAAAGCGGTGCTCCCGCTCCTTTGCAAACACGGGCGCAGGAGACGCGTTCCTTTTCGATTGTAATTTGTTATTTTATTTCTTTTATTAAGGTGCCTCTATCCCCTTTTAGCCTTCCAGTTCTCCCCTGGGTCCTGTTGGCTGCGTGGGGCTGAGCTCCCGGCTGGGGTTAAACCACAATCTCCGCCTGAATTATCGGCACCGAGGTGCAAAACTCTGTTAAAGAACACTCTGAACAGCCCCCAAAGAGTTCCCACCGCACTTCCTACCCAAGAAAACTTTTTTTTTTCTTTTTTTTTTCTTTTTTTTCCTCTTTTTTCTCTCTCTCTTTTTTTTTTTTTTTTTCCTCCCAGATTTAACCTTTCCTTTGGTATTTGGTTTTAGTCTTCTCCAGAGCCTTTTTTTTTTCTTTTTTTTCTTTTTTTTTTCAGTCTCAGGGATTTCATACGGGAATATCACTAATAAAAACTTGATTTATTGTGTTCTACAATGGAGAAAAAAAATAAATAAATCAAGTGTCAGAACGTGAAAAGTAAATGCCGTATTTTCCAGCCTGTCTTTCCTAATAGAATTCCTTATGAAAACTGCAAAGCAAGGATATTTTTAATATATGCCGAGCGTATTACAGATCTATCTGTAACTGTAATACAGATATATGATCGTTCTGACAGCCAGGCTATACTTTGCATTCGTTTCGGAGAGTTTATTAAAGTGCTGAAAACAGGAAACAGGAAAAAAGGAACGGCCTAAAAGAGGAACCATCGGCCCAAGAAGGGAGCCAGGGCAGGGGTGGAGCCCTCATTCCTGGAGGGATTTAAAAGATGGGTGGATGTGGCATTTGGGGCCGTGAGTCAGTGGCTGGACACCGGAAAAACCTTTTCCAACCTAAATGATTCCATGGGAAAAAAAAAACAACAAAAAACAAAACAAAAACAACCAACCACAACAACAACAAGAAAAAAAAAAAAAAAAAAACACAAAAAACCAAAACCAAAACCAAACCAAAAAAAAAAAAAAAAAAAAAAAAAAAAAAAAAACCACACCACAACCAATTCTTTGCCTTCTGCCCCGCTGGTGTTGTCAGCAGCACTGACATTGCTGAGATGTCCAGAGCAGGGTGGGAGCAGCAGAAGAACCCCCCTGGACGTGCTCAGCAATGAAGGGAAGATTCCTTTCCAGGGATGACCTCCCCCAGCGCTCCAGGCTTGAGGAGCTGAGGGGGATGCAGAGCCCGAGGGCAGGGAGGAGAGCAGCCCAGGGGAGAAGGGAAATGTTGTATCAGGAATGGTGTGGCCAGCAGGAGCAGGGAGGGCATTCTTCCCCCAACTCAGCTCTGCTGAGGTCACACCTGGAGTGCAGTGTCCAGCTCTGGGTGTCCCAGGATGGACATTGAGTGCAGTGTCCAGCTCTGGGTGTCCCAAGATGGACATTGAGTGCAGGGTCCAGCTCTGGGTGTCCCAGGATGGACATTGAGTGCAGTGTCCAGCTCTGGGTGTCCCAGCTCAGGATGGACATTGAGATGCTCAAACACGTCCAGAGGAGGCAGCAATGCTGCTGAGGGGCTTGGAGCACAAACCCTGTGAGGAACAGCTCAGAGAGCTGGGGGTGCTCAGCCTGGAGAAAAGGAGGCTCAGGGGTGACCTGATCACTCTCCACAACTCCCTGAGGGGTGGCTGTGGGCAGCTGGGGTTGGTCTCTGTCTCCAGGCAGCAACTGACAGAAGCAGAGGACACAGCCTCAGCTGCACCAAGGGAAATACAGGTTGGATATCAGGGAAAAGTTTTTCATGGAAAGAATAATAAAGTCCTGGAATGGCCTGCCTGGGGAGGTGGTGGAGTCACCATCCCTGGAGGTGTTTAAAACAAGACTGGATGTGACACTGGTGCCATGGATTAGCTGAGGTGTCAGGGCTGGGTTGGACTGGATGATCTTGGAAGTCTCTTCCAACCTGGGAATTCTGTGATTCTGTGAATTCTGTGATTCTGTGAAACACTTCCAGCACAGAGCTCCTCGTTCATCACCCACCAGCCCCTCCAGCATTTTCTGTTCCCGGTTTGCACTCCGGAGGGGAAGCCTTGAGCAAATGTCCTTCAGCGCTCAAACAGAGCTGGGAAGGGGAGCAGGCACCAACCCTCCCGCAGGGATTTTGGGCACGGAGAGCAGCAAAGCGCAGCCCAGGAACGGCGGAGCAAAGCCCAAACCCCGTCCTGAGCCAGCTCTGCCCAGGCGGGGCTCGGAGGTGATGAGCACAGGAATATTCAACCTCATGGATGGTTAAACCCCAGCTGCCTTTCAGCGTGGAGGAGCCAAGCGCTCATCCCTCTGTGAATATCCCGCTCGCAGAGTGTTCCTGCACCTGCCTGCCACTCCCCAGGCACCCTGACTCCCCCAAAAATGGGCTGTGGCGAGGGGAAAAACCAGACAAACCCAAGGAGTTCAGCTGCTGGTAGTCACCAGAGGGGCTGGAAATGCCGAGTGAAAGGTTGTCCCCCCCACCCCTCCCTTTGATATTCACGATGTCGGGCTTTTTGTTCTACCGCTCCAACCTATTTTTCAACAGTAATCCTGTGAGTCATTCATTGAACAGGATGCTCGGGGAATAAGGCAGCTATTCAGGAGTTATTTTAATCCTCATTAAGCGGTGAATGGCCCTGTTCTTTAGGATCCCACGCTATCCAAATCCTGCGCTGATTCTGGGACTGTTATTTTCCATGTCGGCTTTTCCTCCCCGCCCAGGCAAGCTTCACAAAACAGCTCCCGTGGCAGGCAGGGGTGGGGGCTGCCAGCCCGCCTTGTACCTGAACAGGTGTGCTCACACCTGCCAGGCTTTATTCCTTTTGAGGAACAGCCCTGGAAAACTTCGGGGAAAGAAAAAAAAAAAAAAAATTCGATTTTTCATAACACACGGGGGAATTTTTAATAGGATTTTTGCAAGGCACAAATCGGCTGCTAATTAATCATGGCCCTTCTTGTGGGGGAGGAAAGGCAGCTGGAGCAGCTCCTGGTTTACCTGGGGCGGGGAGATGAGGAAGGCAGGTGGAATCACTGGCCACAAAATAGAAGGAGGGGGGACTGGAAATGCTCCCCCAGCCCAGGTTTGTCACTCTGCATCCCAGCCAAGGTCGTGAGGGGCACCTGAAGGAACCGAGGGGGCTCAGCCTGGAGAAAAGGAGGGAACTCGTGGCTCTGCACAACTCCCTGAACAGGAGGGGACAGCCGGCGGGGGATTTGGGATCTTATCCCAGGGAACGGGGACAGGAGGAGAGGGAACGGCCTCAGGCTGGGCCAGGGCAGGCTCAGGGTGGATATTTGGGAATATTCCTTCACAGAAAGGCTGCTCAGGCACTGGAACGGGCTGGTGCTGACAAGGAGCTGCCTGGGATCCCCTCTGTGGGAGCTCCACAGCGCCTCGGAAAAAAAACCACAAATTTCTGAGGAAACCAGGAATCCAGCAGCTGAGCGTGGCTGAGATCAGCCAGCACCTGGGGGAGCAGCCCCCTCTGGAATCACATCCAGGATGTGCCACTCACACGGTCGGGAGAGAAGCAAAGGTGTCGCTTAAAGGGCATTGCTGGAGATGGAGCTGATTCCAGGAGGTGTAAATAGCCTGGGTGTCTCCAGCAGGATTAGTTAAGGGAGCCTTTGGTGGGAGGCAGCCGGCTCCGGCTCGTTCCCAGTGCTGAGGTAATTATAAAAATACCTTTGGAAGTGGCACCCGCTCCCTCTTAACCCCATGGAATTGGCAGAAGGGAAAAGGGAACGTAAAGTTCTGCTCTGTTGGTTTTGTTGTTTTGTTTTTTGGGGTCTTTTTTCCCCTCTTCCACAAAGTATAAAGAGAAAAAGTTGAGGGTGAGATGCCTGAGAGAAAGGCTCCACAGCGAGTCCAGGAGTGCTGGAGCTCAAATCTCCTTGGAGAGCAGAAATCCAACCCTGGTCACTGCCTCCCCTTGGGCAACACCAGGGCCTGGCTGTCCCTGGCTGCTCTTTAGACTGAAGAGAAAGGGGAATCAGCAGGAGCCAAACCCCTTGCCTGCCACCCTCATATAAATATAAATATAAATAATATAAATATAAATAGTATAAAATATAAGAACAAATATATAACTATATAAATATATTAATATATATAAATATAGAATTATAAATATAAATTATATAAATATAAATTATATAAATATAAATAGTATTAAATATAAAAATAAATATATAAATGGTATAAATTATAAATATAAATAATCTAAATCTAAATAATATAAATATAAATTATATAAATATAAACCTAAATGATATAAATATAAATAGTATTAAATATAAAAATAAATATATATAACTATATAAAAATATATTTTTATATAAATATATAAATATGATCTTATTTATTTTGCCATGGAACCGAATGGCTTTGGACCATTCCCTGTCCCTGTCCTGTCACCAGGTGCTCACAGAGACTGGAGAGCAGGGTGGGTTTCACCCTGCCCTGAGCCCAGCAGGGCTTTCCCAGCCTCGGGAGTGATAAATGCGTGCTGCTGTAAGCAACACGACGACGCAGATAAATAGACCGAGAGTCCTTAACTGGTTTTAAATCACTCTAAAGCCACAGAAATTCACTTGCTCCTCATCTGTCACCGAGGCATGGCCAGCCTGGAGGAGCAGAGACTTTCCCTTGATGTGAGACAGCACCGAGAGGCTGCGAGGGGCCAGCAAGGCGAGGACGTGTCTTGAAATGAATTGTCTTGAAATGAACTCCACCCTTCCTGGCGTTTTGTTTTGGTTTTTTGGTGGTTTTTGTTTTTTTTTTTTTTGTTTGTTTTTTTTGGGTTTTTTTTTTTTTTTTTTTTTTTTTTTTTTTTTTTTTTTTTTTTTTTTGTTGTTGTTGTTTTTTTTTTTTTCCCCTGGGTGCAGGCTCCTTTGCATGCCTGTCATTCTGTGGCTCCGGGCCAGCGCTTTCAGGACAATTAAGATCCAGATGCGATCTAACGCTGGATCTTTATCTTCAAGCAGATAAAGAAGTCACCAGCACTAATCAAGCCCTTAAAACGAGCCACGGCCATAAGTGGCTTTATTAAAGGCACAAAGCAAATGGCTCCCTGTTAGGGAAGAAGGGAGAGCTCTATTTAAATCTTCATCCTATCAGCAATTAAGCAGATGGTTAACTTTAAGCATCTGCTTAAGTCTAACCGAAGTCACGTTAAGGAGCGGCTTTCAAAACAGCGATTCTGTAGAAAGATCCGTGTGTGGGGCAGTGTCAAAATCTTGATTTTTCCCTAAGGATTCCCTGCTGGGTTCTGGCAGGGCTTCAATTCCCGCAAAGGGAGAAGTGGCGCGGAGTCTTTGAGGGAGCTGAGGGCAGGGCAGGGAATCCTGGAATGGTTTAGGTTGGGAGGGACTTTAAATCCCATCCACGACGATGCAGATAAATAGACCGAGGTCGTTAACTGGTTTTAAATCACTCTGAATCACTTGGCCTTGGTGAGTTTGGTGCAGAAATAAAATGAAATAAACACCGATAAAACCCGATAAAACACAGAAAATCTGTGCGTGGCAGTGTCAAAATCTTGATTTTTCCTAAGGATTCCCTGCTGGGTTCTGGCAGGGCTTCAATTCCGGCAAAGGGAGAAGTGGCACGGAGTCTTTGAGGGAGCTGAGGGACAGGATCCATGAGATGGGATGGGATTCATGGGATGGGATTCATGGGATAATGGGATGGGAAAATGGGATGGGATGAGATTCATGGGATAATGGGATGGGATCCATGGGATGGGATGGGATTCATGGGATGGGATTCATGGGATAATGGGATGAGACAATGAGATGAGACAATGGGATGGGAAAATGGGATGGGAAAATGGGATGGGAAAATGGGATGGGATCAGATTCATGGGATAATGGGATGGGATCCATGGGATGGGATGGGATTCATGGGATGGGATTCATGGAATAATGGGATTCATGGGATAATGGGATGGGAAAATGGGATAGTGGCATGGGATAATGCGATGAGAAAATGGGATGGGATAGGATAATGGGATTCATGGGATGGGATTCATGGGATAATGGGATGGGATGAGCATGGGGATAACGCCACCCTGCAGTTCTCCCAGTCCAGGTGCAAACCTGTCCCCTGAGGAAGGTTCTCCAAGGTCAGGCTGGGGAAGCTCCACCAAGCACCAGCTCTCACTCTATGGGCCCCTTCCCCACTTCCATACCCGGGCTCCCCTCCCTTGGACACTGCTTTTGTGTAGCACCATATTTATTTATTCTGCTTTCTCTACCCAGATGGTGTCCAGCTGAAGCTTTAAATTTCTAGAAAATCCCACTGGGGAAATGCAGCTTCTTGGAGAAATAAAGTGCACAAGGAGCTGATCCTCCGTGCTAAGTTATGTCTGCCCTTTGTGGTGTAAATGTGGTAAATGATGTGACAAATGATGTGACAAATGGCGTGTCATTTATCCTGTGAGTAAAATAAATATGTAATAATTCGATAAATAATATGATAATATTATAAATAATTAATAATACAATAAACTATATAACAATACAATAAATAATATAATAATACAATAAATAATATAATATGGTGAATAATGTAATTATATGATAAATAATATAACGATATGATAAATAATATGATATGATAAATAATATAATAACAAATAATATAATAATGAACTGAATATAAAATAATATAAATAATATAATAATGAAATAAATATAAAATAATATAAATGTGCCATTTATCCTGTGAATCCCCTGGGGAACTGAACTGGGGCACTGCCCAGCCAAAGCTCTTCCCACAGCTGATCCTTCCCACATTTTTCCTGCCACAGGACTGCTCCAGCGTGGTGCCAAGGGGGGGGTGGGAGGCACTGCTGAGGCTGCACGTGCTGCTTGGAGCACTGAAAGCCCCCAGGCTTAGGAAAATGAGGCTGCACAGATGGCTGGGAGCTGAAATCAGCTCGCCAAGAGCTCAACAGATACACCTGGTGTCATTTGCTGTCATGAAAGCCATATTTCAGCTGTGCTGGGGTTTGGTGGTGCAGAACCACCCCAGCCCAGCTGCAGAGCACAGCCCTGGCCCTGCCAGACCCTGCAGCACCAGGAGTGGCACGGGCAGAGGAACCCTAATCCTGCCAGGGGTTACAGGGCAGCAAACATTGGGGCAGAAGTGTGAAACCAGCAGCCTGGAAGGGAAAGGAAGGGGCTGCCCCGGACCTGAGCCAGCATCTGCAGCAGGGAGAGGATCTGGGCTCTGAGAGCTGCTCCCCATCTGCTCGCTGGCTCCTGTGCTCAGATTCGGGGCCGGTTTCAGCTGAGAGCAGCTCCCGTGCAGCCACAGTGCCCAGAGCTTCCTGCCACTTCCCAGGAGCACCACTGCGATTCCCAGGAACGCCACACTGCTTCCCAGAGCTCCATATTGCTTTCCAGGAGCGCCCCATGCTTCCCAGAGCTTCCCAGCACTTCCCAGAAATATCACTCCGCTTCCCAGGAATGCCACAGTGATTCCCAGGAACACTACTCTGCTTCCCAGTAACACCACAGTGATTCCCAGTAATGCCACAGTGATTCCCAGGAACACTACTCTGCTTCCCAGTAACGCCACAGTGATTCCCAGTAACACCAGTGATTCCCAGTAACACCACAGTGATTCCCAGGAACACTACTCTGCTTCCCAGTAACACCACAGTGATTCCCAGTAATGCCACAGTGATTCCCAGGAACACTACTCTGCTTCCCAGTAACACCACAGTGATTCCCACAGCTTCTCACTGCTGCTCCCAGTGCTCCACACTGCTCTCCAGAAATACCACACTGCTTCCCAGAGCTCCATATTGCTTTCCAGGAGCTCCCCATGCTTCCCAGAGCTTCCCAGCACTTCCCAGTAACACCACAGTGATTCCTAGTAACACCACAGTCACTGGAGAAAAAAAAAACAAACAACCCTCAGGGTTCAGGAGGTTGTCCTGGAGGGTCTGGGATGCCCTCCCAACCTGGTGACCCAGTTCAGCGTGGTGCCAAAGCACTGGGGCAAAGCACCAGCTCCAAATCCTTGGCCAGCACCTCCAGCGTGATCTTGCCCATTAACTCTGCGTAAACAAACAATCACTTACAACGCCAGGGAAAATAACCTCACCCCTAATCACTGATTAGAAATGTTTGCTTATGGCTGGGTATTTATAGCCCACAAGAGGTAAATGTCACCCTCATTGCCTGCCTTTGTTTGTGGGAGATATTGTTTAATTAGCAGCCTCTGGGCTGCTGCTCTTTGGAATGGGAGATGAGTTCTGCTGTGCTTTATTTACCCTTCCCCTCTGCTTTCTCTGCTCCTGTGCTGCAGTGGGGTCTTGCTGAGGAGCTGGGTCTTGCTGAGGAGCTGGGTCTTGCTGAGGAGTTGGCTCTCACCTGCAGCCACTCAGAGATCTTGCAGGGTGCTGCTCAGGGCTGCCCTGCCCCAGGATGTCCCACACAGCAGCCAGAGCCATCCCTCCCTCTCTGCTGTGATTTACACTGCCTCTCGCCAGCCCTGTGCTGAAACCCCCAAGCTGCTCAGCCACAACACTCCCACAGTGTTGTCCTCCCAAAGGCAGGCCAGGAGGGTGGAGGAGATAAAAAGAAGAGGAGGTACGTGCTGATAGAAATGCCTCAAGCTTCCCAAATCTGTGGGAGCCTTAAAGGGAGGTCGTTCCTTACCAAAGTCCAGCCTCAGACATCTGAGATTAGTGGTTAGAGCAGAGCATGGAGGAGAATGAGCTGCAGCAACCCTTTCTCACAGGAGACCAGCTGTGAGCTGTGCTCTGCAACCCCAGGTCAGTGGAGGGATTAAGGGGGCTGAGGGAGCTTGGCTTAGAGACAAAAATCACAGGTGCCTGAGCTCCTCTACACTCCCAGAGCGTGACAGGACCTACAAGAGTGGAGGGCAGGACCACTGAAGTCTCAGGGCAATCTCAGTTTGCTAAGGGGTCAGGCAGGGCCTGCCCTTTGCACTGCACCCTCAAGTGGGATCAGCAGTGAACAGGGTGTGCTGATCAGCCTTTTTTTTCCAGCATCCCAGATTCGCTGTCCTTGATGTTTGTTGAACATACTCAGAGCTACTCAAATCCCCCAGCAGCCTGTGATTATCTCATCTCTGCAGACAGGGAGTTTGTACATGCTCTGACAAACCAAACACGGGAGCAGCAATCTGTCAGGAGGAGTCTGCTTCACTCTCCCTGCGCCGTGGCAGGGCTCTGCTGGCGCTGCTGGGATGTGTTGTACAAAAAAGCACAAAGACACATCCAGGAGCTGCTAAACCCCCTCTGCTATTCCTCTGTTTGTCTGGAGCAGCCAAACACGTTGTTCCCACGCTGCTGCTGCCAAGCCAGGCGTGTCCTCACAGCATGCCTGTCACTGGGGCAATATCTGCAGGCCCTGAGAGGCCACGGTGTGTGACAGTGACTAACAAGAGGTTCATGGCACTCTGTCAGCCACCAGGACAGGAGTGATCCGAGCTGGGCACTGGGGACACCAGCCCTGCTGCTCTGCTGCTCTGGGCTGGATTGCAGAGGGCCACAAGGAACTGCTGCTGGCACAGAGGTTGGCAAGGTGAGAGTGGTGCCTTGAGATTTTGGCTTTTCTAATTTTCAGAACTCCATATAGAACCTCCATATAGAGTGTTTGTAAGCTCTCTTCACAGTTTGGTCAGACAAAACAATCCTTCCAGGCCTGACAACCAATGACACGCCACAGCCTCAGGCCCCAAAAAGTATAAACAAAAGTGAATTGGGGGGAGAAAACCGGGGGAATGTGACTTCATTACCTGAAGCTGTAATTGGACAATTAACCCCTGATTGCAAATGGACCAAACCTCTATCTGTCTGAAGAACTCGTGACCATCATGCATTTTGGGTGTAGCCCCTTGGGGAGGCTTTGTCTGCCCTTAATGTACCTGAAGGCCCCTCATTAAATATATCTGCTTGAATCTTTTTGACTTTGTCTGGTCTCTAAGTAAGCCAGATTCCAGGCATCCAGAGCACACCTGTGCAGCAGGTGTGGTTTTTGGTGGCTGCAGACTGGGAAGCAGCACACGCTGTGCAGGAGAGGAGGAAAAGCACGGTAGGAGAAGGGAATACAGGGGACCTCACCTCTAATCAGTAACAGCTGTGTTAATTACCCCATACAGCCTGGCCCCTGATGAGTCACAGCTCTATCCAGTAAGGATGAGTGAGATAAAAGAGGGGGTGAGCTGATGAGGGGGGAATCATCATGAAGAGGGGACCTTGAGGAGCGTGAAGGAGAGAATAATGAAGCAGGATCCTGGGCAGAGAGAATGCCTGCTGTGAGGTCAGGCTGGGCCTGCAGGTAGAGCCTGTTGCTGGAACCTGCAGTCACAGTCTAGCTGGGTACAAGCCTGCAGTCAGAGTCTGCACACCAATCCCTGCAGTCACAGTCTAGCTGGGTAAAAGCTGCAGTCACAGTCTGCACAGCAATCCCTGCAGTCACGGTCTAGCTGGGTAAAAGCTGCAGTCACAGTCTGCACAGCAATCCCAGGAGCCACAGTCTAGCTGGGTATAAGCCTGCATTCAGAGTCTGCACAGCAATCCCTGCAGTTACTGTCTAGCTGGGTACAAGGCTGCAGTCACACCCTGCATACCCATCCCTGCAGTCACTGCCTAGCTGGGTGCAAGCCTGCATTCAGAGTTTGCACAGCAATCCCTGCAGTCACACCCTGCACACCCATCCCTGCAGTCAGAGTTCAGCAGGAAATACCCAGCAGTCAGAGGCTGCGAGGGAAACCCACAGCAGGAGCTTGCAGCAGCCAGCGTCAGGGAATAGCTGGAGTTAAGATGACTCAGCCGTGAAGAGGAATAAACCAGCACCCTTTTTGTGCTGTGTTTAACAAGAAGTCTGTGCCTCAGCTCATTTTTGCTCTCTAATAAGAGGGTTCCTGCAACAAAGCACCACGCAGGTTACAGCTCAAAACCGCAGGGAGCCCTCAAGTGCTCTGGCCCTGAGCACCAGGATGCCACTTCTCTCTCTTTCCGAGTGCATTTGGGTGTCTCCTGGTAGACAACACTTGCCTTGTGTCTTTTAAACATGCTCTATTAACTGCCATCACATTTTATCACTCCTCTGGCAACATCCAGCAACACCTCCATAATTTATTGTCATTAGTTTTATTCTCAGCCGTCACAGAGGTCACAGCATGGGGGGAGAAGAGAACTTCATCCATTTCAGCCCTGAACGTGCTGCAATAATAGCTTTTCAAACAGCTGATGGTAGAGGGATATGAAAAGATAATGAATAACGAGGAATAGAGGAACTGACCTTTTTCCAACAAGAGGCTCTTTCAGCATCGTGACACTTGGAATTTGGGTGAAATGAACCCTGACTCGCAAGGCTGTGCTTTCTGACACCTCTGATGCAGATGTCTCCCTCGGAGCTGGGCTGCTCAGACTCCCTTTGCAGGCAGGGAAGCTTTTCTGGCAGGAGCGTGGGGTGAATTGTACCTTGAAAATGCCAGTTTCATTCTGCTGCTGCTGAGGAGAGCCTCAGGGATTGTCCTGGATGGAGGGATCTGCAGGTGGCCCCGTGCTCAGTGCCCTGATCACCTGCTCTAAGAGGCTCCTCAGCTCAGAGATGCAGGTCCTGGCCCTGGGGGGGACAACCCCAGGCGTGGGGAATGGCCATTTATTGTTGGCTTCCCTACAGATCTCCAGCTCTGGCGTGGATCTCCTCAGACAAACAGCTTTCCAACCAATAAATCAGGTTTCATTTGAGCAGGAATAGGGACAGGGAGGTCCACTCAGCCAGACCTGTTCAGCTCAGATGCCTGAGAGAAGTGGCAGCTTCTGGGATCCTAAAACTCTCGTTGTGGTGCCACAGCTGAGGTGACTGTGAGCCTGTTCCCAGCAGTCACAGCTGCCCAGTCTGCCAGAAAATCCCCCTGGGAGGAGTTTCTTACCCTCCAGGAGGTTGGCTCTCCCCTCCTGACTCCATAGCCCAGAAGGAAGCACATCCCACTGGGCCCCATCCCTTGCTGGGACAAAACCTCTGCCCCAGTCCAAGGGCCCTGATGTGGAAGAGCAAACAGTGGGGTTTGGAGCCTGAAAGAGGAGCTCAGCTTGATGCAAGCTTTGCCACAGCTTTTGAAGGCAGAAGTAATTAAAGCCGTGGCTCTAAGTGGGGAATAGGCTGGGATGAAGCAAGGCTTTCTCCAAGGGAGATTGTGGCAGGCTAATCCGATATCTCTCTCTGATAAGGTAATGGAGTTTTCAGACAAAGGGAACATGCCTGATACCATCTCTGGGGGCTGGGAGGGAGCATTCGACACGGTGTCACATCAGGAGCTCATTAGTGATGCCGAGGAAAACGAGGATTACAGGAGAATTAAAAGGGGAGGGAGGAACCGAATAAAGACAAGACAGAAAAAGGTCTTGTGGTAAAGGGAAGAGCCAGGCTGGGAGGAGCTGCCAGAGCTCCTAAAGGGCTGTCCCTAAGGCCAAGATTGCTCTGTGTTTCTGCAGAAAATCTTAATGAAAGTACACAAGGTGCTAATAACTCCTGGCTGGGGAGCACTGTGAGGAAACACAGCCCAAACCTGGCTCTTGGGCCAAACAGCAGGCAGCCTTGAGCACTCGAGAAATTCAAACTGGAAGAAACTTTCTTCCCAAGCAAATCAGAGCAGGACCTGGTTGCAGAGGTACCCTGGTGTCACAATAGGACACAAAAGGAAGACACGAACTCCGTGATCAGAAGGCTGAAGTGACTCCAATCAATCATTTTTGCCCGGGAACTTCTTCCCTTTATACTATTTTACAAAGAACCCACCCAAGGTGTGGAAGAAAGACAAACTCCTTCGACTACATTGGTCAAGTCAGAGGGACATCAAGAGAGATCCCTCCTAGGGAAAGGAATGCAAACCACAGGATACAATTAGGAAAACGTGTCTGTTGTTGACAGAACAGTGCCTGGGAAAGAGTTTTAGAGAAATCAAAACATCACAGCACCAACCATGGCTACAACACCCTGGTGACCCAGGAGTCTCTCTGTGTCCAGCTCCTTCCCTGAGTGTCACTACTTGTGGCTACCTTGGAGTTTTCCTGAGTGATATTTAGTTCAGCTCGTTGTTTCTCACCTCGGGGTTAAGCTTTGTGAACTCCGCCATTCATGAGATTTTTTTATTTTTCCCCCTGCCCCTTAATGAGCTCCCCGTAGATGTTTTCAAATTTATCAGCAAGCTAATTAGTTTTGCAAACCAGGATACCCTACAGTTTTCATTCCCGTGCAGCCAACACCACAAAACCCCCGGACTTTGATTCAGGATTGACAAACACGAGAGCACTGACTCCAGTCTCAGCACAAACAGCTCCAGGTCCAAAGTGTGGAGGGGGGAATTTTGTTTGGTCACAGCCCCTGGGGCTGAGTGGCTCTGACACAAGCCTTTGCCTGAAGCATCACCAGCTTTTTGGAAGGAGGAAGTTCCGTGGAGCTGCACAAACCTCAGGAATATCAGGGGCGCCAGAAACATTTGGCTCACTTTTCCTTATCTTCTGTAGAAAAAAAAAAAAAAAAAAAAAAATTCTTCCTGATGGCTTAAATTCCTGCAGTTCTGGGATTGGGTAAAACCCAAGCACGTGGGGTTTGTTCACTCTGCCCTCCCCGTTGCTGCCTCTCAGTTTCAGGGACAGACAAACAGATTTCCAGGAAGGAAAAATTGCTGAAGATGAATCAGAACAATCAGATTTTATTTTTTTTTCATTTACCAAACAGCCACACTTTGTGCCAGACTTTACTTTTGCCCTGGTGGATGGGAGTGTTGGATTTGGGATGGCAGCCACTCCAGGAATTAACTGAGGTGCTTCTTTTCCCTGGAAATACAAAAGTGGGGTTGCCCTCTGCAGCAACAGCTTGTTTTCCTCCTTCCTCCCTCCCTCCTTCCTTCCTGTTGTTCACATGGAAACAAACGCAGACGTGTTTAAAGCATTTCATCTTAAGTATCTCTTGAAATCTGAATGATTTCCCTGAACCTCCCTCTCTCCTCCAGGCTTTACACCAAACAACCAGAAAGTTGTTTTCTGGAATTCTGCATGTGGTGGAAATTCCATTTTTCCCCTCTCACGGGGCAGGTTTAGGATTTTCAGTCTGACCCGGGCCACAAGGGAATCATTTCAGCACTGGGTCCTGGACAGATGCATCCCGGCTGCCCCTCAGGGGGAGATCCCTGGAGCCTGAAGTGCTGCTGCTGGTCCCAGACCTGGGGCTGGGGTGGTGGAATACCTGGGGTATTCCCTGGGGTATTGCTCTGTCTCTGTCCTGCTGATGCCCTGCTCATCATCCACATCATTAAAAATGGGAGACAAGTGCTGCTTTTATTCTGTAGTCCTGCTGAGGACGGGCGGTAATTTCACTTCCCCCTCACTCTGCAGTAGTCTCACCCGCTCTTTTCTCCTCCTCATTTCATTTACATAACCAAAGAGCTTTTTCTCTTTGCTTTAACATGTAACTCGCTGTGACACTTGACAGTTCTCCCTTCATCACTGCACTCCTTGACCTCTAAGTTGTACTCCTCTGCTGATCAATCTCCTTCAGCTTGGCCTCCCAAAGGGAAAAAAAAAAAAAAAACAACAAACCAAACCCCAAAACAACAACCCAAACAACATTTTTCATTCCTTCTCTTCTTCTCCTTCAACAGCTTTAAAACCCAATGGCCAATTCCAGCCCCACCTGAAAGAATGGCAGAAGCACCTGTGATAATTAAGATTCTGTAAGGCTTTGTTGGGTTTCTTTTTTCAAATATTGGCAGCTGAGTAGATGAGAGAGATTCAAATTAGTGGCTGCACGGGAGGGAGAAGGAAGCATCTCCAAACCATTATAGATTGCTCTTGGCAGCTGCCTCCTTGTCAGTCAGCACCAGCCTGCAGGAGCCTCCAGCCTCCCCTGGGATCAGGGAAATGCTGGGTCAGACATAAGGGTTTGAGGTTGGGGGTCCCTGCCACTGTTTTGGGGGGATTTGGGGGTAAGGGAGTGCAGGAAACACAACCCATCCCTAAGCAGCCCCACATTCCTGGTGGCACAGCCTAAGGAAGAAGTTGTTCCCTTTCCTTGCAGGCTCTGCTCATTCCTAAGAGGCCTTTTCTAAATTCAGTTCCATTGTGGTGCCCCCCTCCCTTGAAAATCCTGAAAATCCAGGTCCAAATAGTTTTACACCTGGAATTTGGGATTCTGCTGCTGAAGCAAAGTCCTTGAGCTTGTCAGGCTTTGCTAAACACTTCCCTGAGTTTGTAAGAGCTTTCCTTTGGGAACTGGAGAGCTTTGCCCACGGATCCATGCTCTGTCCTGGTGTTCTGTTTCATCTGAAGCCTTTTCTGCTCATTCCAGCCCAGGTCATTGTGTCCCAGGAGCGTTTTGTGAGGCCTCACAGCTGCTCAGGGCTGCTGGTGCCTCTGGTTTATGGAGTGGCTGCAGGGCAAAGAAACTCAGGAGATGTCCAAGGTGCCAGAGGGGACGGGGAGTTGTTCTGTAAACTGTTATTTTCTAGGGTATTAAAATCCCTCTGATGACAAAATCCCTCCCCTACCACTAATTTGGGGGCGTTTACCCATTTCCAGCTCCAGCCCTGCAAATCCCCAGCTCATTATAAACACTCCTCCAGCAGCACCTCTTTCACCATTCTGTCCCAGACTGGGAACCGCTGTCACACCCTTTCATTGCCACGATTTCCTTGATTTTCTCCTCATTCCATCACGTTCCCACCTCACCTGCACAGGTGTGCACACACCCCAGGACCAGCCCTGACCGCTCCCTGTGCCTTAACCCTCTCAGCTCCTTCACATCTCCACCATTTTTCTGTTGCTGCTGCTCAGACACCGATGCCCCAACCCTTTCACCCTGACCCATTTAGGTGCTCTGATGTGTTTTCACTCCTTTTCACACTCCTGCTGGCTCACATTTGTCCTTTCCTTTCTTCACTGCACTCCTTTCCCTGACAAGAAACTCTTAACCAAGGCTCTTTGACCACAGGGACCTTTCTGCTGTTCTTTTTTTTCCATTTTTTTTTCCCCTTTGTATCCTGCCTGAGAACAGTCTCCTTTCTTCTCTCCCATTCTGTTTTCCTCATACTCTGCCCTATTTTGCTTGGACTTTCTCCTCTTAATTTTACTCCTTACCAACTCCTCTTACTTTTACTGCTCCTTTTGCTTTTATTTTGAAGAACGAGGTGCCCCTCCCTGCTCCACCTCATCTCCATCTGTGCTGATTCCTTTTGCACGTTCATTGCTGCAGCAATTCAGCTCCTTTGGTCTCTTTTACCAGCACCTGGCCTCTTCCTCTTCTTTGTGGCCTCCAAATTCTCCTGCTCTCACCTCATTTCTGCAAACCTAGGCTTTCTCAGACTGTCATTTCTAACCTGTCATTTTTTTCCATTTTAAATGTATTCATTTTTCATTTCCCTCTCTGGGTTTATTCATCCCTTTGTCTTGTGTGTTTGACCTTGGAGAGATGTCCCCCGAGAGCAGGACGTGTCCAGTGTCTCCTTTCTGGGGCTGCAGTTCTTCTGGACACTGAGATGGCTTTAACCCATCACCACTGCCTTCCTTTTTCCCTTCAACCCCTGGAATCCTGATTTTCCCAATTTCCACCCAGGGTTTCCAGCCTGGGGGTCTGGTGGGTTGGCCTTTGCAGGATGAGAAGAGGCCTGTGGGGGATCCTTCCAGCAGAAGCTTTCTTTGTGAGTGTAAAACATTATTGCCATCCGTGATGATTATTAGAATAATAAAGATCTCATTAGAGAAGCAGCAGGACTGTTCTCAGGTACTGCACAGGGAAAGGCAGCAACGTGAGATATGCTGATGTTGCCTTCCAGCAGACACATTTGAACAACTTGTGCTAATTACCATTAATAAATACCTGCTAAAAGCATGACTGGGAACCAGGCACACTGCACAACTTCGGCTGCTGATTGAAAATTGTGCCACCAGCTTGTATTTTCTGCTCACTTCTCGTTATAAATCTCCGGAGGAATTTTATTTTATTTTATTTTATTTTATTTTATTTTATTTTATTTTATTTTATTTTATTTTATTTTATTTTATTTTATTTTATTTTATTTTATTTTATTTTATGTCTGCAATCAGCGAAACCTTTGGGTTCTGCCTGGGCTGTATTTACCCCGTGCAGCTGTTGGGATGCTCTGGGGCATCCCCAGGTGTGTGTTTAGCACCCACCACACCCCCAGGATGGACACAAAGCCTTGAATGCCCCGGGATGTCTGGTGGCCCTTCTTCTCCTGGGGTCACGGCTCTGCTGACCCTGGCTGTGCCCTGGCTCTGCTCTCCCATGCCCCAGGACACAGCAGGATTTCCTTGTGCCAGAGCCACCAAAACCCCTGGGAATGCTGCCTGGGGGAGGCTGACCTGGAGCAGGGGCTGAGAGGATGGAGAGGTGTTGATTCAAAGGCCTTTGGGGATGCAGAGGATTCACAGCCACTGAAGCCTGGCCAGATTCCCTGATGGAAGGAGAGCCAGGGAGGGGAGAGGCAGCTCTTCCCTTCCTCCTGGAAACTTCATTTGCATTCGTCAGCAGCCAGAAACTCATGAAAATGCCTGGGCAGGGCAGAGCTCAGCCTTCAGAGCTGGCCTTGTCTCCCACAACCTTGATCTGGTGCAGAAACCCGCAGAGGCAGGAGCTCTGAGTGGTGGTGGGGGCGCTGACTGTAAGATTGCAGCTTTTTTTTTTTTTTTTTCTCATTACTTTCCTCTTTTTCAACTGTACTCCCAATTTTGCACCCAGGAACCGAATCTTCCTTCTAACTCAGATAAACTCCTGCAAGATTTCACTTGCTATTTTTGAGCGAGTAGAGCTGGAGGGATGCTGTTTGCCCGAAAGCAATTAACCCCCCCAACCCTGTACAGGTGAATTCCTGGGCTGCTGGGCTCCAGGATGAATTGGGAAATCTCAGGATAGGGACATCTTTTGTGCCAAGCTGCAGGGAACCATCTGGCAGGCTGCTTATCAGCAGCTTCAGGTCTTTGGGAGGCATCTGCTGACAAGCAGAGGGGACACCCTGAGTGCTGAAGGGACACCCTGAGTGCTGAAGGGACTTTCTGTGTCACTCAGGGCTCCTGGATGTTCAGCTGCTCCCGTGGGGAAGCACAGGGGCTGTGTGTTTTCTGTAAATCCCCCCAGGCCTGGCTCAGAGCCCAAATTTGGGGATTCTTTTGGTGCCTTGGGGAGGCTGAGCTGGAGCAGAGGCTGGGCAGAGCTCAGAGAATAAAGCAGATATTTATTGAAAGGCCTTCAGGGTACACCTTGGGCAGGACAAGAGCCTGGCCAGGGCTGCACCCAAGGGGGACCCAAAATGGTCCCAAAATGGACAAAGGGTCACCAGGTCTGACACTTGGATCACTTTGGGTCCATTTGCACCTTGGGGTTGAATTGTCCAATCCCAGCTGCAGGTTCTGCAGTCCCATCCTTCTTGTTCCTCCCTCCAGCCACCCTTGTTTGTGCTTTGGGGCTGAACACTTGTCCCAGCTGTGCTTGGGGTGCAGCAGGTACAGGATTTGTTTTGTGTCCCTGCTCTGTGCAGAGCTGAGTGACCCTGAGTGTGAGGCTGAGAGCTGCACCCCTGGGCAGCACAGAGCCTGAAACACAGGGAAGATCAAACTTCAGGCATCACCTCAGTAGAGCAGGTGGGCCCAGGGTTCTTCCTTTGGAGCTCATTTCCTCTGGAGGATCTTTCCCTGGATGTGGCCCTGCCCTGCAGGGGCTGTGTTGAGGTGACCAAAACACTTTGGGCAGGGCAGGTGGGATTCACTCTTCAGTGGAATTCCCCCTTGGATTCCCTGCTCAGCATCTCCAGGTAAATCCAGGCTCCTGGACCCACCTGGACAATGCTTCAGCCCCTGATTAATCCTGGAGCAGGGACTGGAAATGCACAGCTGGGGGAGTCACTGCTGTGGGGCTTGGGACACACATTCCCTGGGATGAATAAAACCTTCCAGCACTGGGCTGGGTCCCCCCAGACTGAGAGCATCTGGGGTGATTACTGAGAGGAGAGAGATTGTCTGAGTTCTTGCCACAAAACCCTCCCTCCCTTTTTCCTCTTTGCAGCCCAGGAGCTGCAGATCTCCCTGTGCTGGACAGTCAGGATTCCTGGAACCACTGGGCTCCTGCCAAAGCTTGCTCTGCTCCAGAGTGTCGGGTGAAATGCTGCTGGATCAGTTAATTATCTGATTTCCTCTGCAAGGCTTTATTTTCCCGGGACATTCACAACAGGGACTGAGATACCCAGTTCCAATTCAAATTAGCTCACTGGGCTGCTCCCTGTGTTCCCTGAAATCCTTTGATGACTCAGAGGAACAGTTGCTATCATTACCTTTTTATTTCACTTTTTTTTTTTTTTTTTTTTTTTTTTGTGCTTGAGAGTAGAGATCAGAGCAAGCACCACGAGCTCACCTGCTCCTCCTGCAGCCACATCTGTCCCCAGCTCTGCCTTTCCTCCCCCTCTGGGAGCTCTGCTGACTCTGCACTCAGGCTGGCACCAAAGGGAAGGGGTTAGACTCAGCTCAAGCCAGTTACCCTCTTCTGACTCCTGCTCAGGGGGAATCATCCATCACAGAACCCTGAAGGTCAGAAAATGCACCCAAGGTCACCCAGTCCAGCCCTCAAAGAACGACGTTAAACACAGCACCCCAGTGGGAATCTGTTATTCCCCATTATCCTTAACATCTGGCAGAGCTGGAGCCCAGGCTGATGGCTCTGGGGCTGAACCTCCAGGCTCCCACTTTCCCACAGGTTTATGGAGATTTTATTCAAAACCCTTCTCTGCACTAATCTCAGAGAACCTTCAGCCCTTCTACAGCAGAGCAGGAATTTTCTGGCCAGCTCAGAGCAGGACAGGCAGAGAGGGATCTCACCTGTGCCTGGTACATCAGAAAGATGTGGGGAAAGCACCAGGAGTGGGTGATAACTCTGATAAAGGGGGTGATAACTCTGTCCTGCCTGGATGGTAACTCCTTCCTGCTCCAAGGTGGGGGAGTCTGGCGAGGGCGTGACAAAATCAGATTTTGGTGGAACCCAAACGAACCCCACAGGTTTGAGAGGGTCTTTAAAAGCTGCCTGGACTCGCTCAGAGTTACCTGGACTACTTTATTAGAATTTGCTGTTAGTGTCCGATGAGAGAGATGATCTGAAGAGCAGGATGCTCTTTGGGACACGTGGGTTATTGGTCGTGGTTTATTGGTCGTGGGAAGGCAGCCTAACTGGGGAAGAGTCCAAAGGTCTAAAGGGACAGGGATCCAGGAGCAAGAGGGCGAATTACCTGTTACATCCCATTTTAACCCTTTCTATCGTGAATATTCTAATGAGCATCAACCAATCACCTCAAGATACAAAACCTACAGAATTTACATACAGCCTGTAGGGACATTACCATACTAATCTACATACCAAAAACCTGAAAAACCACCTTTTCCCTGATACCTGAGAAGGTCTAACCCCTTATTTATCCTTTTGTCTTGGCAGGGGTGTCACTGAATCACCCAGCCGTGTCTTTTAGCTAGCTTAATCACTCTCTTCCTGCCCAGCACCCTACAATTCAAATTTTCCTTTCAATTCCATCTCTTTTGTAGGTTTCATACTCTTAGAACTCCATCACTTGTTTGGTTTTTTTTTTTTTTAACTGATTGTGGCTTTTATATAGGATTTTATAAACTCACCAACCCTACAAAACTGCTGTCATTATTCATTTTTTCTTATCTCATTTCTTAGTGAAATTCTGCAACCTCTGGGTAGGTGACATAAAGCCATGAGAATCTTTCTCACTAATAAACTATCTCTGCAGGGTCCTCCTGCTTCCTCCTCTCCAACACTACTCCACACAGCTCAGGTGGAATCGGGCCGGCAGGAGAGCCAGGCTCCCACACCGACCTCAGAGTGCCCCGAGGGCAGGGCTGGACCTCGGGGAGAAGGGACGGAAGGTTCAGAACCTCGGACAGAGGCACGGAGAGGGACCGGCACCGGGCAGAGATGCTGGGCAGGCGGCTGAAACCATCGCTCTCCTTGGTCGTCTCCTTGGGACACTCATTCACAGAGACCTGGAGATGAGGTTGGAAATGAGGTTCAAGCCCTGTCTGAGTTCAGGCGCCGCTCTCCAAGTGTCAGCTCTGAGATCGAGGTCTCTGCTCTCGGCAGAGTGGGTGGAATTACACATCTGCTGCCAGAGGCACTCAGGGCGATCAGTTGTAGCGTTTGGGACCAAAATAAGGTTTTACTCGCATGGTCCTCCTGCTGCCACAGGAGTCAAGCTCACCTCAGCTTTCTCCCGGTTTCATGTAAGAAATATTAAGCTGGTTTAACTTTGATAACATCTCCATCTAAGTAAGAGTCCCCTCTGAAGGATGAAGACTTACACTGACGCCGTGGAGCTGAAGTAAGATTGACATTTGGAGGACGTGAAGTCTTTTGGGAGGCCCTAAAATATCCCCTAAGTAGGTCAGCTCGGTGACCTGGATCTGTACTTTTAATACAAGAGTAGCCTACATTTGCTGTGTTTGCTGAGGAAGGAAGGGTTTTGGGGCTGTGGGTTTATTTTTAGTAGTTAAATGTGACCTTTGTAGGAGATCCTATAATAAGAACAACGACAGAGCTGGCCAGGGGTGAGTCACACCACACGCTTTGATTTTAGAGATGATGAACACACATCATTTATCCTCTGGTCATTTCTGGGAGAACCTCTGGTACAGGGTGATGTTCACTGGAGGAATCAAGTCAGCACTCTCAAAGAGGAGGGGCTTTTTGATGGCAAAAAAAATATTTCTTGTCTTATGGGGTAATTAATCATCGTTTCCATCAATGGAGAACAGATTCTTCAGGATCTAAAATGAAAGAGGAAGCCCTGGCAGGGCCAGAGGTTCCCCACTGCCTTGCCAAGCCTTGCTCAGGTTTCAGCAGCCAGCCACCATCCGGGAGTTTTGCCAATCAATCCCATCATAAGCTCCCTGATTTTTTTTTTTTTTTCAATTTTCCCCACTCTGAAACAGTCTGAACAAAGAAGTGTGGAAAGGGCTGAGCTTCCTTCCTCCTTTGGGGTGTTCCTCACCCTGAGCAGACCTGCCTGGATCAGCACTCCAAATCCCACAGCCCATGGGGAGAAACGGCAGCCTGGGCTGGGAAAACAAAGCTTTTATCCCTGTCTGAGCACATCAATAATTCCCTGGGAATAAACCTGAGTTACCATATGCATCACCCTGCTGATCCAGATCCATCCGGGGTTCATGGAAAATCAATATTTGTGTGAATATTCTTCAGGCGAGGGACGAAATGAGTCACAAGGTATCAAGCAAAGGAAACGTGAGACCATAAACGGTGGAGTGGCTTCCCAAAGGACATTTTCCCTTCAGGCCCTCAAAGATCTGCCTGGCTCAGGTTAAACATTCCAGGGCCCACGGAGCTCTGGGTCACGGGGGGCTGGCCTGGATCTCCTCCAGCCCACAGAATTCTTGCTGCACAGGGCTGCAGGGAGCACTTTATTCTCTCTCTCTCTCTCTCTCTGCTGCCTCTCCGTGACAAACGGAATTTGTGCACTGATTGCACCTTGATTTTGTTGGATTTCCAGAGCTGCAGGTAAATGGGATCTGTTTATTTAAGTAACTTACAAATTTTTGGGGAATGAGCTCAGTTTAAAGAGGTATCTAAATTTAGTGTAGTGGTAATTACTTCCAGTAATGCCCCCAATATCAACAATTTCCTTCTCTGTCCCCCAAACTCCAAGTAAACTGCTTCAGAAGCTCTTTGGATGGCCAATTTCTCCTGGAGCTAAGGTTGTGACAGCCTCATAACTGTGTTGATAGCTATCACAGTTACTGATTAGTCTTAAAAGTGGTGAGCAATTCCAGCAGTGAAGAGCAAATCTCTCCCCATAATCTGCTGACTCTTCCCCTCTGGGAAGAGTTGGGGGACCTAAAACTGAATTTCAAAGCCACACCATTCACTGAGGCAGATGTGACTTCCAGCTGGTTGGGCTCAGTCTCTGGAGCTGTCGATAGGATGGGAATTAATGGGAATTAATTAAAGGGGAGTGAAAGAGGGTGGGAAGAGCTGAAGTGGGATTAGTGGTGTGGGCTTTCACCCTTAGCTCTCTGTGGTCATCCCTGAGAAATAAACCATGACTGGAGGAAAAGTCAGGATGCAGGAATTTCATTTCAATGGCAGAGTTTGGAGTCTGCCATGAAGAAACATCCGAAGGGAAGCTGCCAAAACTCCTGGGAAAACGACTGTCCAATGATATTGAGCATCCCAGCAGCTCCAGGACGTTCTCAGCTTCTGAATGACAAGGTGTTTCCTCCCAGAGAGGTGGCTGGGAATCTTTGAATTGCAATGAGGGGGAATAAAAACCTTATGGAGTCGTAAAGCCTGCAGCTCCAGATGGAGCAGCTGGCACGGCAGGGACAGGGACATCAGGCACAGCTTGACATTCCCCAGTGTCCTGTGTGCCCAGAACAGGACCTGGGGATGTGAGGCACCAGCCCTGCAGCCACAGCCCTTGAAGGACCTACAGTGCCTGAGGTCACCTTCACTCCCCTCACACCCCGGGTGGACACGCTGGGCTCTGGACCAGAAAACTCCATCACTTGTTTGGTTTTTTTTTTTAACTGATTGTGGCTTTTATATAGGATTTTATAAACTCACCAACCCTACAAAACTGCTGTCATTATCCATTTTTTTTATCTCATTTCTTAGTGAAATTCTGCAACCTCTGGGTAGGTGACATGAAGCCAGCACGGACTTTGGTTCCACTGGACATCACTGCCAGGAGAGCCTCCCTCCCTGGATCCTGGAAATCCCCAGCCAGGCTGTTCTGGGGAGCAAACCCCTCACTTCCCTTTCCCCACTGTCTCTTTTCCCAGCTTGGAACTCAGCCCCACACAGCCAGCAGGATGAAGGAGAGAATTGGAAAGGTAAAAGTGAAAAAAAAAAAAACCAAAAAACTTGTGGATGGAGACAGCCAATGAAAGAAAAAAGATAACAAATTGTAATGAAAAGGAAAATAATGAAGAGAGGGAATAAAAGCCAAACAGTTGCTCATCCCCAACCAACAGATGCCCAGCCAGCCTCGAGCAGAGCCTCCCCTCCAGCTCCTCCTTGTTTTTGTTCCTGAATGTGACCTCACGTTGCCAAGCATTGGGAGGGGCTTGGTGGAGTCCCCATCCCTGGAAGTGCTCAAAAAACATGTGGACGTGGCTGTGTCCACCCTGCTCAGCAGGGACTGACCCCTCCAGTGACCAGCACTGCTCAACCCCAGCCTGGGGCAGCTCCTGGGGACAGCAACCCCACCCCACCTTCACCTGCCCCCTGGGACACTCTGCCCTCTGCCAGGAGCTGTCCCCAGCTGCCATTTGGGAACAAAGGCTTCAGGGTTTGAGGGATCCTCCTGGATGCTCCAGCTGCAGCAGTGAGACACGGAGTTACAGGTACCAGGATAAATAAATTGGCTGGAGCCAGGCCCTTCCCAGGCTCGTTTCCTATCGCTCTGTCAGGTTTTGTGTCTCAGGAGCTCACACCTTTCACCCATTCAGTGTGAGCCTAAGGCTTGTGGGAGAATCTCTTTCCCTCCAGACACAGCTCCCACCCAGGAGAGGTGGCAGGACAGATTTTCCTTCCCAACTTGTCCAGGTCTCATGAACCCTCCACGGAAAAAGAATGAAATCAGCATAGAATGACATCCAATTTCCAGGAATCACGTCCTTGCCCAAGAGGACAGAGCCAGGGCACAGCATCTGACTGACTACGTGTCTTTAACTCAGAGCACTCCATAAAAATAATAATAAAAATAATACCAACATCCTCTGCCTGCATTACTCTGTCTGGGCTGTTACAGACACTAATGAGGACTCCCACTTGTGTAAATGCAGCGTGTTCTCTGCTAAGCATATTATTTGTAGGCCCTCTAATAAATCAATGTTTTATGCAAGCAAAACCCTTAAAGTTAATGTGAGCAAAAAGTGCGCTCTCATCCCCAGCAGCTCCCAAACCCCTGCAATGCAGCCTTTTATTATTTCTGTAAAAGAGAGGGGGGGGGGAGAAAGAAAAAAAAATAAAAAATAAAGGAAATCAATAGAGATTCCTCGTGCGTAATCCTCAGCAAGATTAGCACTTTGTCAACCCCTGCTGTAATCTCCTGGAAAGCAAAAAGGAGAAGGGTGAGAGAGGGTGAGGAGGAGAGGAGAAAAAAAAGGAGAGAAGTCACAGGGAAGCCTCGAAGTGGGGGTTTGCTGGGGGTGTTCACTGTGCTTCTTCAAAAGAACATCTCAGAGGTGACTCTGGCCTGCTCCCCTTGGTGCATCTGTGTAGCCCTGGTTGGTGCCTGTGATGTTTGGGTTTCTCTGAAACTCTTTTCCCAGAGAGTTTTCTGTCAACAAGAGCCACGTTTTCCTGACTGTAACTTTGTTTGCACTCCTTTCCCTAGGAGGGACTTCTTGGTGTCCCTCTGACTTGACCAATGTGATTGAAGAAGTTTGTCTTTCTTCCACCCCTTGGGTGGTTCTTTGTAAAGCAGCATAAAGGGAAAAAATTCCAGGGTAATAAGGATTGGAGTCATTGTCAGCCTTCTGAACTTGGAGTCTGTGTCGTTGTTAATCTTAAACAACGTGTAGTTACTGTTTGCTATGTTTGAGGTTTTTTTAAGTTCTTTCCCAGAGATTTAAAATAGTAAACAAAATCACTCTCTGTAAACTCTCTTGTTTTTCACTTTTCCCTCTCCTAAAGAGGGACTTTGCTTGTTGACCCTTAATGTAGCCAATGAGTCTAAAGGCATTTCCCTACCTTCTGATATCTGAGAGGGTTTTTCTGGAGGAAAAGAGGGAAAGAGATGGCAATTTTAGGCAGGAATTGTTCCCTGGAGGGTGAGCAGGGGCTGGGATGGAATTCCCAGAGCAGCTCTGGCTGCCCCTAGATCCCTGGCAGTGTCCCAGGCCAGGCTGGAGCACCTGGGATGGTGGGAGGTGTCCCTGCCATGGCAGGGCTGGGATGGGATGAACTTTAAGCTCCTTCCCATTTTGGGGATTCTGTGTTGCTTTCCCGAGTTGAACTGATTTTTCTCCGTCTGTCTGGGCTCAGCTATTAAAGCAACTCTTTATTAGATCTGTCATCTCAGCTCAGCTCACCTGATAAGTGTCTGCTCTCTTTATATTCACTGTTTCCTGTGCTGTCTGAGTCCCCGACTTCTTTGTGGGATAAAAGCAAATCTCCTCAAATCAAGAAATTATTCCGCTCTCATATTCAGAATTTTCCCTTCCTCCCTGGCTGGTCGGTTTGAATTCCGAGCAGAGCTGTGCTATCTCACTGGGGCTGTTTGCACACATCTCCTGCTGCACCACTTCAAAACTGCAAAATGAAAGAAGTTTTTCTGTCAGCACTGGGGTCCCTCCAGCTCAGCAGTGAATTCTGATGTCTGCTCAAACATGGCTTGTTTAGTTTCCTGCCCAATACTCAAAAACACAAATCCTCAAAACTTCTCCCCTGTAACTCCAGCTGATGAAAGGCAGGTAACAAGAACACCTGGAGAACCAAGGAGCGGTGTTGTCACCAGGGCAGCCCGAGAATTTTAATCCAGGGGTTCAAATGAACTCCTGCAGGCACTTTGCTGTCGTCTGTCACTGCTCCCTCAGCTCAGTGCCAGCCTGCCTTTCATCCTCCTGCTCTGAAAAGGGACTGGGTTTCCTCCTGGGAGGTGTGGTCACACTTTCCAAACGTGCAAACTTTTCCATGAAGTTGAAGTCAGGCTTGGATAACTTTGGGAGCTTACGTAAGGAAAAAAAAACCAAAAAAACCCCAACAAACAAGCAAAAACCACAAAACTAAAAAACAAACAAAAACCAACCAAACAAACAAAAATAACAACCAAAAAAACCCAACAACAACAAAAAAAAAACCAACCAAAAAAAAACAAAACCAAAAAACAAAACCAAAAACAAACCTTGGGTGGTTTTTTCTTGTTTTTAGCTCCTGCAGGACATCAGTCATGTCAACAACAGGATTCCAGCAGCATCCACGCTGCTGTCCTGTTGGTAGGATAAAGCACTGCTTTGGGTTCAGGAGGAGGAAAACACACCAGCCATCAGTAGAAATGATGCAAAAAAAAAAAAAAAGAAAAAAAACCAAACCACCTGTTGTCTGGGTTTTTGCTGTTCTCCTCTGTCTCTTTAAGAAGTTTTTCTAAAGTTCTATTTCAGCCTTCTGTGTTCACCTTTTGCAGTGGAGTCAGGATTTTACATCAACAACTTTCTTGTTATAATGATATACACATTTTTAGATTCTTCTCATGAGGAGGAGACTGTTGATGGGCTGTTGGGTTGCCCAGTGTGGTTGGAGAGGAAGATTTTCTTCCTCCAATCCACGGTCACTGCTGGAATTCTATAAATGTTAAAGTTTGTAAATAAACTGCCTCTTTTCTGCCTTGGACATCCCAGTGTGTGAGTGTCGTTTCTTTTGTGTCGTGTGTGACAAAAATCATCTTTTCTGGATGCCAGGGGCCAGCCCAGCACTGAGAGCCCTCTCCCCACGGCTCTGGGCTGGTTTGTGCCACTGCCTGAGGTGGGATGAAGGTTCCTGCTGTGGAAACAAGAGCTGGAGCCCCAAGGTGATCCCAAGGAACTCGGGAACCCAGCCCAGCCTCACCCCGTTCATGCCCAAGGTGAGGGCAGCCCTTGCCAGCTCGCTCCCAGGCTGAGGCAGATGAGCTCAGGGTCAGGTCCTTTGGGGGAAATTGCTGCATGCTCTGAATTTACATTTCCCTCCCTTTCATTCCAGTTTAGTATTCCAGATTTATGCAACCAGATTTCTTTGATCTTAACCAGCTCACAAAAGCTTTCAAGATGTCTTTGCCGTTGGAGCCTGTTGGAAAAACCCAGCTCTACAGAGACGGGGCAACTGAGAGGCTTTTTAGCCTTTCTTTTAAAAATCTTCAATTTAAAAATCTTCTTTTTAGCCTTTCTTCTAAAAAAAAAAATCTTTTTAAAGATTTTATTCCATTATCAATCTCGTAGAAGGGTGAGACACAAGAGGTGTAAAACTCAACGCCATTCTATCAGAAGCCAAACTCTTTCTTTGTTCCAACGCCTTATAAATGCTCTTCAGCCCTTCAGCTTTTGCCACACAATGCTGCTGATACTTTCAACACCAATCACCAGTTATTTTACCCCAAAGTGGTCTCACTACAATGCATCTTTCATAGTTCTAATTCTCCAAAATACCTGCTCTGTTTGCCAGGTCGTTGTTTGAAACTCCAATTTCTCTCTCAGCAATGTCTTCTCTACCCCATGGCCTTTCTCAGCCAGCACAGCTCAGCTCAGAGTTTGCACACAGATGTACAAGGGTGGTGGTTTGGCAAGGAAGTGGTAGCAAAAACAAAACAAAACAAAACCAAACCTGACTGGCTTCAAAGTGGACAGCTTGTTTGACCAGTTAGAAAGGTGACACTCTCCGCCAGCACACGCGGGGTTAAATATGGGATGATCCCGGGAAAAATCTCCTTTTTCCTCCCTGCCCTGCCCTGTCTGAGCTTTCAGTCAGGCTTTGAGAATCCCCTGTGACTCTGTTAAAGATCACAATGTCTTGTTTCCAAACCAAGACACACAGACTCCCACTTGAGACTCCAGAAGGCCGTGCATCCCAATACTGGTTCCCTAAATCCTACCGTGGGCATTCTTGGAAATGAGGAGACATGAATATGTATCTACTCCAAAGAAGACAAAAGACTGAGGTGGGTACAGCCTAAGAACTGTATAAAAACCGGCTGCACAAGGCTGACTTCATGAACTGTGTGGGATAGAGGCCAAATCTGAGGTTCACCCAGCGCTGACCCCGGGCTCAGCACTGACTTTTGCTTGTGGCTCTCTCAGACTTTTTCTATTTCAATTTTCCAATAAATCTTTTCTTGGTAAATTGGCTGATTTCATTTGTAACACTCACCACAAGAAGAGCAATTTTTTTTTTTATTTTTTTTTTTTTTTTCCTTCGAGGAGGAGCCGTGTGTGTTTAATGAAAACCCCTGAAGAGATTTGGGGTCGTTTCACAGAGTAAGCGAGTTCAAACCCGGGAATAAAAGGATTAATCCACCCAGGAGGAAATCAGAACCTTTCACAGCGAGAGAGGGACCCTGCCTCACCCCTGGAATGCTAATTATACCGGTACAGCTGGCTTGTCAAAACACTGGGGGGAGACAGATTTTCAAAGCCAAGAGTTGGCCAAGGTCAAACAACTCCAGCCAGGTACTTTGCCCAGAAGTTGTAGAGAAAATGCAGCTCTAGAAATGCAGTCAAATTTCTGTGTTTGCACAGAAGTTACAGAGCAATGGGGATTGTCCCTGTGCTGATGGTGCACAGGGACAATCCCCTGGAATTAACTCTGACTGTCCTGAGGGCTGTGGGTGAGAATTCAGCACCAGCTCCTTGCACTGCTCTGAGATCTGGGAGAAAAAGGAAAATATGCAAAATACGACTGATTAATTCTGTTATTCTGAGTCACACTCTGCTGTCTCCTGTCCTGTGGGGTCAGCCAGCACCGGGCTGGGATCACAGACCCACAGGCCACCAGGGCTGGGATATGTTTTAGCAATAATGACATTCTATGAAGCTCATCACTTATTTCCAGTTCAGACCCTCCTGGCCAGCAGAGAGCCAGCATACCCCACAGCTCAGGCCAAGGCTAAGGTGGTCTGGGGAGGAATCTGAGACCTCAACCTCTGTCCTTCAAGGAGTGTCCAGCTCAGGAACAGCTCTACAGCTCAGCCTGGCTCTCACCTGTGCTTCCTGACACAGCCCAGGGGACTGGGAGTGCTCTGGTCAGCGTTTCACCCTCCCAGATTTATAGCCCAGCTCCCCTTTGAACCACCTAAAAGGGTTTTGCTTAAATCCTCTCAGTCCAAGGACATTTCCTACCAGGTCCTTGCAGGGAATTTAAAGCCACGGGTCATGCTAGCTGCAGGGCAAATGTGAGCATCGAGAAAAAAAAAAAAAATTGCAGCAACATCAAGGAAATTCTGAATATTTCATGGCTTTCTGTGAGCTGAACAAGTGAAAATGGCAAACTGGGCCTCACAGCTGCACACCAGTGTAGTTAGGGCAGGCACGACCTGCCGTGACACAGAATTCCTGTTTCCTAAATATTTATTAATGTGGGCTGAAGGAGGAATGGGAAGGGAGGAGGTGTGAAGCTGTCCTCACCACGGGATCTGCCCCAGACATTGCACAATTGGATTTTATGACAGACTCAATAACAAATGTGGGGGAAAGCAATCACAATTCAAGGTGGAAAAAATGTAAAAAAATAAATAAAATACCCGTGTTGCTGGCAATAGCAGTGCCAGTGCACAGCACAGGACACGGAGCTGAGGGTACCTGGGAGCCCCAGGTGTGCCCGTGGTGGCTACAAACCCTGTGCTCAAGCCCCTTTGACTTCATGGTTGTCAGGATTTGATGATTTCTGCTGGTTTTGGGGTCCTTTTGCAGCCTGGCACTGGAGCAGATGCTCCAACACAACCCAGTGTGTTCCTGAGTAAATCCTGCCATTAACAGGGGAGCCTTTATTTTGCCAGACACCTCCCTAGATCGTGACCAATTAAACTGGTGACAATTTAATTGGTTTATTTCCAAATTCAGCGCCTAAGACACCTCAACAGACAAATAAGAACGTGGGCAAGGAAGGAAACAAAATGCAGATTATTCTGCAAACCAAAAAACCTGGAGCCTGTTTTGCTGCAACCAAGCACTTTATGGGCTGGGATATGTTTTAGCAATAATGACATTCTATGAAGCTCATCACTTATTTCCAGTTCAGACCCTCCTGGCCAGCAGAGAGCCAGCATACCCCACAGCTCAGTGAGGTTGGAATCCCAGGAAAAGGAGGTGCTGAATATTCATTCAGCTCCATCTCCCACTCCTGACTGTGATCTCTGCTCAGTTTTCCTGAAGTCTGCTTTTAATTAATAGCAATTGTTGCTTTAATATTCAGCCTGAGATTTGGTTGTGCCTTCCCTCTTCCCTTTTTGGGGGCAGATGAATATTCACTGCCCTCCCTGAATCTGAATTAATCCAGGAGGAGTTTTCCTCATGGAGTGAGGCTGGATGTGGGCTGGGAATGGAGCTGCCGCAGGAATTTGAGTGTCCTTTACTCTCTTGGAGCTCTTAGACCCTCCTGAATCTCTCTCATGGCAAACAGATTGTGGCAATCCCTCCCAGGAGGTGGAGGGAGGAGGCTGGAAGGGTTTCCATAGTGACCAGTCCATCCTGGTGGAAGTGAAATCCCTGAGTTTCCACCACTGTGGAATAACTCCTGGGGGTTATTCCTGGTCAGGTAACTCCAGTGTTGGGTGACAGGGGGGAAACTGATGTGCAGAATCAAAGATCCTCACCCTTGAGCTCACTTGCACCTCCTGAGGAAGGGAAGATCCCCAGTAAAACAAGAACCTCCCACAAAGTTTGGCACTTTGGTGTGCAGGAGATGAGGGGACGTGGTCTAAGCCAAGTCCCCCTCTGAGAGGAGGAAAAACCTGAGTCAGGACTGGCTGGGAAGGGTCACGGTGGCAAACAGAAGATCCTTTTTTATTAGAAAACACACTGGTTGTGCGGCGGGAGAGATGATCTGAGGATCAGGATACTCTTTGGAACACGTGCTTTATTGGTCGTGGGGAGGCAGCCTGACTGGGGAAGGGTCCAGGGATCCAGTGCAAAGTCCAAGAGGGTCCAAGGGAAGGCACGCAAAGAGAGGCCGAGCTCCTTGTTACATTCCATTTGAACCCTTTCTATCGTGAATATTCTAATGAGCATTAACCAATCACCTTAAGATACAAAACCTACAGAATCTACATACAGCCTATGGGAACTACATCATTACAATACTACTCTACAGACCAAAACCTGTGAAACCCACCTTATCCCTGATACCTGAGAAGGTCCAACCCTTTATTCATCCTTTTGTCTTGGCAGGGGTGTTACTGATTCACTCAGCCAAGCCCTTTTCAGCTGTCTAATCACCTTCTTCCTGTCCAGCAACTTACAGTTCAAACTTTGCTTTTAATTCTATTCCTCTTGTGGGTTTCATACTTTTAGAATCTTTTACTATTAAATTATCTCTGCAGGGCCTAGCTACTTCATCTTCCCCAACACTTTTTCTTCAGGGAAGGTGTTCCTGTAGGGCCTCCACTACCTGAAATCACTGGACCTGATTCCAGCAGGACTCCCTCCAGCTTGGCTTCCTGTCCAAAGCCCGGGCCAGGAGCAGCTGAGGAACCCCGTGGTGGATAATTATCAAAGGAAGTGCCGCAGGAAAATGTTCTCTTGGAGCTGCTTCAATTGTCGGGAGCTGGCTTGAGCTCTGAGAGATAACAGAGCGTGACCCAGAAACGCCGCCCGTGTGTGTCAGGTGGAGCTTACATAAGCTCCCCAAGGTAGTTGATAAATCAGAAAAACACAAATAATGGACACACAAGGTGCATGGGAAGCACAGGTATCCCGTGGAATGTAACTGGAAGTCACTGGGGTTCCCCTGATCTCCAGTTTGATCCCAGTGGGCACTTGCAGGAGCTGGGAGGTGAATGATGTTTCCCCTTCCCAGTCCCGAGCCTTTCTGCTCCCTGCTGCCCCACCTGAGGTGGTTTCACAGAATCACAAAATCACAGAATTTCTAGGTTGGCAGAGACCTTCAAGATCATTGAGTCCAACCCAGCTCTAACACCTCAACTAAAAACTCTTCCCTGATATCCAACCTGTATTTCCCTTGGTGCAGCTTGAACGAGAGGACACGGTCTTAAGCTGGGTCAAGGGAAATACAGGTTGGATGTCAGGAAGAAGTTTTTCCACAGAAAGAGTGATAAAATATTGGAATGGCCTGCCCGGGGAGGTGGTGGAGTCACCATCCCTGGAGGTGTTTAAAACAAGCCTGGATGTGGCACTGGTGCCATGGTTTAGCTGAGGTGTTAGAGCTGGGTCGGACTTGATCTTGGAGGTCTCTTCCAACCTAGAAATTCTGTGATTCTGTGAAGAACACAACTGCTGTTTCCAGGCCTCAGAGGGGAAATGCCTCTTGCCCAGGGCAGTTTTCCTCTGCTATCACCACTAATCCCCTTTAATAAAAATGGCACCAACAAACCCAGCTCCTTTTGATGTCTCCCTCCCTAATCTTCATGGTGGATTACTGCAGCAGGTCACCTTGCATCCTCCCTTCTCCCCGTTGGAGCATCCTCCTTTTGAAATCCATTAATTATCTCTCCGAGATAATTGCCAAAAAAAAAAAAATAAAATAAAAATCATCATTTGCAGTCCTGGAGAGATCTTCAGAACCTCCTTGTTTACGAAAGCAAATAATTCAGCTTGATCAAATATTGTGAGGTTTGCACTCTGCCTTGCCTGGGTGTTTGTGCATTTAAATCTGCACATGCCTGCCTGGAAATCCCCTCTCAGTGCAGGAGGGCAGCTCTGCAAGGCTCATTTCCAGGGAAAAACCCTCAGGGATGGATCCCAGGGATGCAGGGGGGTTGCTGGTGATGCCATTTTGGTTTTTACCTTTTTTTAAAAAAATTTATTTAATTTTTTTCATATTTAATATTTGAAAATTTTTAATATTTAATAGTTTAAAAAAATTTAACATTTAATATTTTAAAATGTTGATATTTAATATTTAAAATTTTTTTTATCTAACATTTTAATTACTTTAATATTTTTGTAATATTTTAATATTTTTTGTAATATTCTTTACACCTATATTTGTAGCTTTGCAACTTCTCGTTGTAGCTTAGCTTCAATTTTATTTATTTATTTATTTATTTATTTATTTTATCCCAGGCAGAAAGTCAAAGTTTGGGTTTTGGGGTTTTGTTTGTTGTTTGTTTGTTTTTGGTTTTGTTTTGATTTTGGGTTGGTTTTTTTGTTTGTTTGTTTTGTGGGGTTTTTTGGGTGTTTTGTTTTGTTTTGTTTTGTTGGGTTTTTTTTTTCTGTTTTTTGGTTTTTTTGCTTTTTTTCAGAAAGGAAAAACAAGACATCCAAATATCAGCGTTCCTCACCTAAACTTCACTCCCAAGCTTCAGTTTCGTGTCTCACCTTCCCTGGAAGGTGCCAAAATTGCAGGAAACGAGCTCTGAGAGGGGCTTTGCACCAGGCAGCCCCAGGCAGAGCAGCAATCCCAGCCTGGCTGGCCCAGGGACAGGAATTGACAGAAAAATCCTCGGCAGCACTGGAAGCTCTCCTCTAATTAAGATGCCGTAATATAAACTCTGTTTTTATAAGGCCCATAAAATCCATCCTGGGAGTGGACTTGGCATCCCCACGGGGCCGATCTGCCGCCGTTTGTTTATTTATTTTTTATTGATTTATCAAAAAAAAAAAAAAAAAAAAAAAAAAAAAAAAAAAAAGTAATAGACATCGTGTTCTTGCCCTGCTGCTTCATCTCATCACTGAAGGAGGCCCTTCTCCTCCCAGCCCCTTATTTGCAAGCAATTAGATGTGGTTTTTTAAAAAAAAAAAATTTAAAAAAAAAAATAAATAAATAAAATCGCGTCGGGTGGAATTGATTTCCCGCCTCTCCGGCGAGCAGTGAAATACAAGTTTCAATAAAAGGCCGGTCCTGAGAGTTCCAGTTTCAATAAAAGGCCAGTCCTGAGAGCTCCCAGCTCCAGTGTTTTCTCTGCCTTTAAGGAACAGCAGCTTGGGGCTGTCAGGCACAGGGAGTGGGAACAGCTCAGGGGTTCAGTGTAGCCATGGTTGGTGCTGTGATGTTTTGGTTTCTCTGAAACTCTTTCCCAAGCACTGTTCTGTCAACAAAATCCACTTTTTCCTAACTGTAACCTTTGGTTTGCATTCCTTTATTCCTTTTCCTTTTAATATTTTTGTAATATTTTAATATTTTTTTGTAATATTCTTTACACGTGTATTTGTAGCTTTGCAACTTCTCATTGTGGCTTGGCTTCAATTTGTTTGGGTTTTTTTTTTTTGGACCTTTGCTTGATGTCCCTCTGCTCTGACCAATGCAGTTGAAGTTTGTCTTTCTTCCACCCCTTGGGTGGGTTCTTTGTAAAATAGCATAAAGGGAAGAAATTCGCAGGTAATAAAGATTGATTGGAGTCATTTCAGCCTTCTGAAAAGTTCGGAGTTGTTAATCTTAAACAGCAAATTGTCAGTTCAGCAAATTGAGTTGTTAAAGACTGCAAGGACACAGACTTCGACTTCAAAAAGCTGACAATGACTCCGTTCATTTCTGGTTATTTCTTCTCTTTTACGCTGTTTTACAGAGAACAACCCAATTGGTGAAACAAATTTCTTTAATTACATTGGTCAGAGCAGAGGGACACCAAGGAGAAGTCCCTCCTAGGGAAAGGGATGCAAACAAAGGTTACAGTCACAAAAACGTGGCTCTTGTTGACAGAAAACTCTCTGGGAAAAGAGTTTCAGAGAAACCAAAACATCTCAGGCACCGAGCAGGGCCACAGGAAATAACAGGGATGGTGCTGAGCCCATTGATTCCTCCCAGTGAGGTGCAGGTTATTCCCTGCTGCTTCCCAATGCTCCCTGTGCCAGGCTCCCCCGGCCACTCAGCTTTGTTAGCAAACAAAAGCTCCAGTCCTGGTGGCTGCAGAGAGAAGGCAAGATGTAGAAATTCGACAGATTTGCACAGCAAACCGCCAAATATTTCAGGGTTTTGTGGGGTTTGGGGAGCAGCTTTTTTTTGGTGTTCTAGTTCTGGGTTAAACCCTAACAGAAAGATGCAACGATTTCATGTTGTTCCTTCATTTCTCCCTGCTCCAGCCTCACAGGCTGGGCTGCTGAATCCACAACACAAAATCCAGACTGGAGTTTGCTGTTGGATTTCCAAGGGATGGAGGGATAGGAGGGATTTGACTTCTCCTGTGCCACTCACTGGGAACTGAACCTGTGCCCAGCCAGGGTGGTCACACACCCAATGGAATTGGGTGGGAAGGGACCTAAAATCCCATCCCATCCCATCCCATCCCATCCCATCCCATCCCATCCCATCCCATCCCATCCCATCCCATCCCATCCCATCCCACCCCTGCCCTGGCAGGGACACCTCCCACTGCCCCAGGCTGCTCCCAGCCCCAATGTCCAGCCTGGCCTTGGTATCCAGGGGCAGCCCCAGCTGCTCTGGGCACCCTGTGCCAGGGCCTGCCCACCCTCCCAGGGAACAATTCCTGCCCCAAATTCCAACGTCCAGCCCTTCCACTTCTCCTCGCTGTCAAGAGAGGTCGTTCCAAGGTGCCTCTTCTCTTCCTCCAGGCTGAGTCTCAGGTTAATTCTCTATGCCAATTAACAGCTTTTCTCCTCCCCTCACTAGGATGCCCTTTACCTTGTCGTTTGCCTGCCCTGTCCCAGTGCTGCCAGCGCCACAGATGCTTCCTGCTGCCAGGGGAGAGCAAATTAGAGCTTGTCCTGTCTCATAAGTCAGCGGGAAGTGTCAGGGGAGCCCTCCTTCCCAGCACACACACACGGGGCCATATGTTTGTCTCCCAAGCCAGAGCAGCAGCAAAATGCTGCTGAGTGAAGCAAAGCTGGGCTGTGTTTGATTCCTGCAGCTCTGGGTAACCCTTTGTGCCCTGTGCTCCCAGCCACTGCTGCCCTGGAGGGCTCACAGGTCAAGGAGGGCAGAGCCGGGGTGAGGGGAAAGTGCAAACCAGCACCAAACCCTGTCTGGGTTCAACACAAACCACCAACCCCACAAACCCTGCAAACCCCACAAACCCTGCAAACCCTGCAAACCAGCACCGAACCCTGTCTGGGTTCAACACAAACCACAAACCCCACAAACCACAAACCCCACAAACCCTGCAAACCAGCACCAAACCCTGTCTGGGTTCAACACAAACCACCAACCCCACAAACCACAAACACCACAAACCCTGCAAACCAGCACCAAACCCTCTCTGGGTTCAACACAAACCACCAACCCCACAAACCACAAACCCCACAAACCCTGCAAACCCCACAAACCCTGCAAACCCCACAAACCCCACAAACCCTGCAAACCCCACAAAGCCTGCAAACCAGCACCAAACCCTCTCTGGGTTAAACACAAACCACAAACCCCACAAACCCTGCAAACCAGCACCAAACCCTGTCTGGGTTAAACACAACCCCTATGGGGCTGGACTCAGGATCTGGCTGAGCAAGGTCAGGGAATCAGAGGATGGAATCACAGGATCCTTGAGGCTGGGAAAAAAAAAAACAACAAAACAAACCCAAACCCAAACCCAAACCCAAACCAAATTTGTTGCCTTCCTGGTGTGAAATTGTGCTGCCCAGGCCTCTGTTCCTGCATTCCTGGCCGGGATTCTGCCTCTGTACAATCACACGTTATTGTTTCCTAATGAAATGCATGATCCAGTTAAATGAACGTGAATGGAAGCAACAGGGCTGCAGACCAGAAGGCAGGAGGGATCTATAATTAATCTGATCATCGGGAAAAAAATAATAATAATAATAAAAAAAAAAGCTGTGTGATATCATTCCATCAATTATCAGCCTCTAATAATTCTGTCAGCCAGTAAATGAAAGCGTTTTATCAATTAGTGCCAATCGTTTCCCCATAAAGGGAGCTGAGTGCTGCTGAAAACCAAATCAGAGCTGCAGCAATGGGGGAAAAAAAAAAAAAGAAAAGGAAATAAACACAGGGTGAGTCTGGAGACAGCAGTGACCCTCCCTGGCTGAGGAGTGGCTGAAACAGCTCCTTCAAAGGGGGGCACCAGGAAAATGCATTCCCAGCAGGAATGGGGTGATCCTGCCCCTCTGCCCAGCCCTGGGGGCACATCTGGGGTGATCCTGCCCCTCTGTCCAACACTGGGGGCACATCTGGGGTGATCCTGCCCCTCTGCCCACCCCTGGGGCACATCTGGGGTGATCCTGCCCCTCTGCCCAGCCCTGGGGGCACATCTGGGGTGATCCTGCCCCTCTGCCCACCCCTGGGGCACATCTGGGCTGCTGTGTCCAGCTCAGATCTCTGCAGTGAGCAGGGACAGGAGCCAGGGAATGGCTGGAGCTGTGGCAGGGCAGGGCAGGGTTGGATTTCAGGGAAAGGTTCTTCCCCCAGAGGGTCCCCAGGGAATGGGCACAGCCCCAGAGCTCCAGGAGAGCTTGGGCAGGGCTGCCAGGGGTGCCCAGGGTGGGGTTGTTGGGGGGTCTGGGCAGGGACAGGAGCTGGATCCATGATCCCTGTGGGTCCCTCCCAGCTCAATTCTGTGACTCAGAGATTCTGTGTCTCTGTGTCCCAGAGCAGCTGCTGCTCTCCTGGCCAGCCTGGAGCCCTGCAGGGCTGTGTGAAGCTGCTGCTGTCCCTGCAGAGCCCTGCAGCCCTCGGTGGAGCTGTTTGTGAGCGCTCAGCAAGGAGCTGCCTCTTCAGAGGGGTTTTCTTTGCTCCTCTCAGGATGGGAGGCTGCTATTTGACTACATTATCTCCTAACTTAAAGTTCAGGCCATCTGGCATCCCAGTGTGCAAAACAACCTTGGAAATTAAGGGGGGGAAAAAATAACGGGCCTGATTCCCTTCTGGCCACAGGCTGTTAAATAATGGCTGGAGATGTGCAGGGTGTGCTCTGCAAAGAGACAGAGCTGGGTCTCAGCATCCCACCACCCCCAGCAGGCAAGGCAGCACTCCAGGAACACAGAAACTGGGGATACGACTGGCCTTGCTCCTTCCTGGCACGTTTTCCTTCACTGATTTACCCGTGGAATACAGATCCTCCTCCAAGGGGCTCAGCCAGGGTTCTGCAGCCCTGACCTTTGGGTTTAGAGCCTTTTGCTCTTTGAAAAAAGCTAGGAACAAAATAGAGTCCTCAGATGTTCAGCTCTCAAGGTTGCTCATATTGTTTATAATTTCTTATAATTTTTTGGGTTTTTTTGTTTTGAGCTTGGCTAAGGTCTTTCCAGCTCGGGCATCAGGCGAGGACTTTTCCTCCGTCACCTTTTACAAAGATTATTACGTGTCTATTATTTACAATTTCACACCAATATCTGCATTCTGTACTAACCAGGTCATTTCTACGCTGACCCAATCTCTCTGAAGCTGCTTTGTGCCACTGTCACAGCAGAAGATGGAGAAGGAGAAGGAGAAGGAGAAGGAGAAGGAGAAGGAGAAGGAGAAGGAGAAGAAGAAGAAGAAGAAGAAGAAGAAGAAGAAGAAGAAGAAGAAGAAGAAGAAGAAGAAGAAGAAGAAGAAGAAGATGACCCCAGGGCACCGCACAGATTTTTCTATCTTGTCCCCGTTCACCCCTATTCTAAAAACCCAAATGTGACAAACCACACCGTTCTCTATCACACCTTTGTGGCTTGTAATTCCTCTCTCAGTGTTGGAAGCTTTTCTCCTCGACTAAAGTCAAAGCCAGTGTCTTCCTGGGCTCTGTGCCAGGGTCTGCAATCCCCCTGTACAGACCCCAGACCCCCCTGCACAGATCCCAACCCTCCTGTACAGGTTTCCAACCCCGTTGTTCAGGTTTCTGACTCTCCAGGGTATCCAAAGGAATGCCCTGGACTCCTACCCTCAGGGTTTTCTGCCATCCCTTTGTTAGAATTCCCAGCAGCTTCCCTCTTCACCTTAGCCCAGGAGCTGATCTGGCTCCTCTGTGCTAAACCCACAAAACTTTTTCCCACTTCGTTTTCTTTGACTGATCTGGAAAACTTTCTTCACAAAACTCTTTTTAAATTATCACCCTCTCACTGCCTTTTTTTTTTTTTTTTTTTTTTTTTTTTTTTGAAAGCCTCCCTGGTATATCTGGTGCATTTTTCACAAGGCTCCTATTTTATTTAAGGCCATTAGCAGTTTCAAAAGTTATATAAAGATGAAAGATCCTCCCATGTTTCAATGAACCTCAAAAATGAGCTTCAGAACAATTTGATTAGAAAGCTCTCAGCACGTCAAGCACTCCCTCGGGACCGAGACGTAACGAAGGTAATAATTAGCAAGAACAAATCTTAAAATTACCTATTCCCTAAATATATGTTTTACTCCTGGTGCTCGGAGCCAAGAGCCAAGTAGGTAAAGGTCTGGAGAAGTGGAGCAGGGCTAAGAACACACAAAGACATGGAAGTACAGATGTCTTGTGGCTACACTTCGTGCCTGCAATGCTTTGATTTTCTGAAATTCCTTTCCCAGGGACAATCCTGGCAAACAGGGATATGTTACACCTTGAGTGTTGTGTCCAGTTTTGGGACCCTCAGTTCAGGAAGGATGTTGAGATGCTTGAGTGTGTCCAGAGGAGGCAACGAGGCTGGTGAGGGGCTTGGAGCACAAACCCTGTGAGGAAAGACTGAGGGAGCTGGGGTTGTTCAGCCTGGAGAAAAGGAGACTCAGAGGTGACCTTATCACTCTCTACAACTCCCTGAAGGGTGGTTGCAGTCAGCTGGGGTTGGTCTCTGTCTCCAGGCAGCACTGACAGAAGCAGAGGACACAGCCTCAAGCTGCACCAAGGGAAATACAGGTTGGATATCAGGAAAAAGTTTTTCACAGAAAGAATAATAAAGCACTGGAATGATCTGCCTGGGGAGGTGGTGGAGTCACCATCCCTGGAGGTGTTTAAGAAAAGCCTGGATGTGGCACTTGGTGCCATGGTTTAGTTGAGGTGTTAGAGCATGGGTTGGACTTGATGATCTTGAAGGTCTCTTCCAACCTAAAATTCTGTGATTCTGTTATTGTACACTGCCCTGTTTTTCTGCATTCCTTGCCCAAAGGAGGGACTTTGCTTGATGTCCCTCCAATGTGGTCCAAGGATTCCACCCCTCGGGTGGGCTCGTTGTAAAAAGGTATAAAGACAGGTGTATTGAGAATAAACACAGATTTGGAGTCATCTCAGCCTTCTGAGTGTCTGTGTCCTGATTTTGTGTCCTACAGCGACAATGCCTTGCCTCCACAGGAGAAATAAAATGAGGTGGGAAGGGAGGCAAGGAGAGGTCTGTGCCAGCCAAGGAGACCAAGGTGGGACTGGGAGGAGAGAGACACCCAACCTGAGCAGGGGCTGGGGGTGCAGGCAGAGGTGCTGACCATAAACACCAGGATTTTGTGGGGTTTTGCCCTGTGGTCAGCAGCCAGCTGCTTTTGACACAGGAATTCCTGGGCATTTCTGATTTTGTGGGGTTTTGCTCTGTGGTCAGCAGCCAGCTGCTTCTGACACAGGAATTTCTGATTTTGTGCATTTCTCTGGCTGTTATCATCTGCTTCTGACACAGGAATTCCTGGGCATTTCTGATTTTGTGCATTTCTCTGGCCATTATCATCTGCTTCTGCCACAGGAATTCCTGGGCATTTCTGATTTTGTGGGGTTTTGCCCTGTGGTCAGCAGCCAGGTGCTTCTGCCACAGGAATTTCTGATTTTGTGCATTTCTCTGGCCGTTATCATCGCTTCCTTGGCACTCCCCACCCTGCAGGAGCTGCTCTGCCTGCTCTCTCAGGAAGCACGGTGCACAGAAATCAGCCCATACAACGTAATTACCATCACATCGATAATTCCCTTCTGCTGCACACAAAGCTGGGAGGAATGGTCCTTCAGAAAGGCAGGGAATGTTTCCCTCCCTAGGGGCAGCTGGAGAGAAGGACGGGTGTTGGGGAGGATGAAGTAGCTAGGCCCTGCAGAGATAATTTAATAGTAAAAGATTCTAAAAGTATGAAACCCACAAGAGGAATAGAATTAAAAGCAAAGTTTGAACTGTAAGCATGGACAGGAAGAAGGTGATTAAGCAGCCGAAAGGGCTTGGCTGAGTGAATCAGTAACACCCCTGCCAAGACAAAAGGATGAATAAAAGGTTGGACCTTCTCAGGTATCAGGGATAAGGTGGGTTTCACAGGTTTTGGTCTGTAGAGTAGTATTGTAATGTTGTAGTTCCCATAGGCTGTATGTAGATTCTGTAGGTTTTGTATCTTGAGGTGATTGGTTAATGCTCATTAGAATATTCACGATAGAAGGGGTTAAAATAGAATGTAACAAGGAGCTCGGCCTCTTTGCGTGCCTTCCCTTGGACCCTCTTGGACTTTGCACTGGATCCCTGGACCCTTCCCCAGTCAGGCTGCCTTCCCACGACCAATAAAGCACGTGTTCCAAAGAGTATCCTGATCTTCAGATCATCTCTCCCGCCGGACTACAAGCGTTTTTTCTAATAGACAGGAGAAACATCACCAGGGGAGAGCCAGAGGGGCCAGGCTGCAGGGCTGAGCCTCAGACACCAACAAGAGAGGAGTTTCCAGGAATTCAAGTCCCCTCGGTGGCTCTGAGTTCTCAGTGCTGTCCCCACGGAGCACCTGCACGCACCACGGATTAGTGAGGGACTGGAAAAGGGAACAGCTCAGCTCCAGTGCTCCCCTCACAGGGACAGGAGACCAAAATCCAGGCATTGTTTCAAAAATAGGATGATCCATTTTTGACATGAAAAAGGCTCCCTGCTCCATCTTGGCTTGTGCATAAAATTATCTCGGGTTTGGGTTTTTTTTTTCTTTCCCCCCTCTCCTGCTACGTCTCCTCCTCATCAGAAAAAAAATCTCACCCCAGGCTATTTTGAAGCTCCAGCGTGTTCCTTTTCATTCATATTTTTTCAGTGTACTACAGGAACATTTGCACTTCTGAAATCCGCTCGCTGAAATGTGTGAACTGCTCTTCCACTGAGAAAGGGAAGCCTGAATTTCCCTGCATCATTTCCATTTGTCCTGTTTTGAGGTGAGGTAGTAAAGGAGATCGCCTGAGGCGCTCCCGGAGAGCGGAGGGAACATCTCAGGGAGGAGTAGTGGGTGCGAAAAATCGCAGCATCATTAAGGCTGGGAAGGACCTCCAAGAGCATCAAGCTCAGGTTGGCACCAGGACTTCTCAAGTGGGGGTTTGCAGACGAGGAGGAAGATGGAAAAAAAAACTCCGGGAGAGCAGCCTGGGAGGGCACTGGAGACTTGAGTGGGAGACAAAACCGAGGAAGGAAATCTGGGAGAGCTTTGGTGAGGAGAGAGAAACGAGAGGGAGGGAGGAGCTGTGAGATCAAAGATCCCAGTGACCAAAGTTTTCTGCCTGGCCAGCTCCCACCAGCTCTCTGTTTTCTCCACCTAGTGCATTAAAAAGCCTTTATTTTTTTTATTCTTTTTTTTTTTTTTTTTTTTTCAGTGATAGAAATTACAGCACAATTTCTGTTCCAGTAACCACGGCCTAGAATGAGTAGTGCTGCAAAGAGATTGCACAGATTTTTAATCCATGTAATCATCCTTAACCTTTCCTGCCTGGCAAATTGGTTCATTTCCTTTCATTCATGTATCTCAATTGATTTGATGTAAATATGTACTTTTCGTGGCTTCTTTGCAGGCTTTTGCTTTTGCTTTTTTTCTTTTTGTTTTGTTCTGTTTTCAGCCAAAAGCAGCAATTAAAGGATGATAAAGCCATTACTAAGTAGATCCACACGGTGGTTCTCCTTTAGAAAGGAAAAGTGTTCCCACTTTGTGATGCAGCCACAATAACTCTGAGAGTGAATTTAATGTTCTGTAAGCTGCTTGTATTAAAATTTCCCGAATCTCCTGCTAAATCCAGCTCCAGGGAAGGGAGGAGTGGGAATGGAAGGGAAAGCAAGCTCAGGGCTGTGCTGGCAGCAGGGACAGTCCCTGGCAGTGACAGAGCTTTAGGAGGAGCAGCACTTTCAGTAAAAAAAAATAAAAAAAAAAATTTGGGCACCTTTCTGATTTCCAGTAGCAGCCCCCAGGGGATGGAGTGCAGGGATTTCCAGGGGTAGGAATCTCTCAATGCCTTGTGAGAGGGGAAGGAGGAGCGAGGAGATGGGATGGAGAATCCCGTGCTGTCATCAGCCTTTTTTTCTCTTTTTTTTTCCCTGAGTCTCTCCTGTCCCGGAGGAGCTGTGGGGTGGGATGGGACTGGATGGCTCCCTGGGAGTTTCCTGACCAAGGCAAGGCAGGGCCAGCAGGAAGTGGGGCAATCCAGAGAGTTCCCAAAAAGGGAAATGCTGTCTGCAGCGCCTCAGGAAAACCAGGTCTCTGGGTGGGTGGTTTGTGCTGACAGCAACAGATCTAAATTTGATGAGGATCTCTATAAAGAAATCACAGACCTAAAATTACCTTCTGTTCACATTCTGGCATGTTTTTGCTCCACACTGCAGTTGGGAGAGTCACCTCCAGGGAGCTGGTAGAGGCAGGAACGTGATGACTGTGCCTCCACACCCATTTGTGGGTTGAGCAGAGATTTTAGGGCTGCAAGTCGCTGCTGAGAGGCAGCAGGGTCCCCTCCCCACAGCCCCCATCTCCCCCTGCTCCCAGCCAGTGGCACAGGCAGGGGACAAAGTGACATTTAGACAATGTTCTCTGTCCCAGGTTTTGGGTTGGTCACTGAATCATCTCATCCAGGCATTAAAATCCTTCTGAGTGCTCCGGCCTGTGAACCAGGCTGGAACAGGGAAGGACAAAACCCACTCAATCCCAGTGTGGGAAGGCTGAGTGTCATTCCAGAAACGAGGTTGTGGGAAGGTTGGTGGGGGCAGTGGAGGGTGCTGATCCCTGGGGACACCAGAACTTCCTCCAGCTGTGTCCCATATTCCTGTCCTTTGTCAAACAACCCACAAGATGTCCAGTGACCCCTCCATCCCCACAAACTCCTCAGATCCCCTCCAGCCCTACAAAGTCCCCATGTCACCTCCAGCCCCACAAAATCCTCATATCCCCTTCAGCCCCACAAACTCCTCATATCCTCACCAGCCCTACAAAGTCCCCAGATGTGCTCCAGCCCCACAAGATCCCTGTGACCCCCTCCAGCCCCACAAACATCCCACATGCCCTGCACTTGGGCTCCCACATGCAGGAGAGAGGGAATCAGAGGGAAAAATCTGCTTTCCCAAGAGAGAGCTGCTGGAGGATGCACGATCGAGTATTTGCAGAGAACAACTTCTGCTCTTCAACAGCTGGGCCAGAACCTCCTGATCAATACTCAATAACTGGGCCAGAACCTCCTGATCAATACTCAATAGCTAGGCCAGAACCTCCTGATCAATACTCAACAGCTGGGCCAGAACCTCCTGATCAATACTCAATAGCTGGGCCAGAACCTCCTGATCAATACTCAACAGCTAGGCCAGAACCTCCTGATCAATACCTTAAAGAGCTTAAGGAGCTGTCAGGCCTGGATTGTTGTCCAGGTTTTGGTGACAACAATCAGGGAAGGTGCCTGGATTCCACCAGACACTCCACTAATGAACATCTGCAGGCCGGAAAGGAAATCACAGAGCAGAGAGACAGACAAGTGGATCTTTAAGAGAGTCCCCAAAGTCATTAGCGGGCTCTGAGCACCAAAACAGCCCTTGGATGGATGGGTATGAGGAGGAGCAGCAGGTAATTAGGGCCTGGCCTGATGGGCTGGGGAAACACCAGCAGCATCCATCCAGTCCCTGGCCTGTCCCACGCTGGAAAGGTGGATTTGAATGGATTTTGCAGGGATTGGTGCAGGTTCCCTTGGCTGGGATTGGCACCCAGGGCTGGCAGTGCCCACCCTGAGGGGCAGCTTGGCCAGGGGTGAGAGCCCAGCTGCACTTTTGGGGCTGGACATCAGCGACCCAAGCCCCAGAGCTGTGCCCCAGCTGGGGCTGGACACTTCCCAGTTCAGGATTAAAAGAAAAGCCACGTTCTGCTGTCCCATTACAGGAGCAGAGGGAAACTGTGTTGGTTCCTGGGGCTGGGCTGGGATCAATCCCTCCCTTCCCTTTTATCTCCCAGCTCCTGAGGATTAGGGTATCTCACAGCAGCGATGCCACACAACTATGTGAGCTGTGGAATTTTCCAGGCAGTCCAAGCCCTACTTGGGAGCCCCTGGGGAGGGAATCCAGACAAACTGGATCACTCTGGGTTACTCCGTGCCCAGGTTCTGCACTGGCTGGATGGGAAAAAAAAATAAAAATTAAAAAAAAAAAAAGAAATAAAAAGGAAGAAAGAGGGGGAAAAGCCCCAGAGGAGGTGGAGGTGGGGTTATGGAAAGCTTCCCATGCTCACCGAGCTCAGCCCTTGCAGAGCCTCTAACCTAAATTAATAGATCCTCTGGGGTGTGCAAAACTGGGCTAATATTTTGCAAGAATAGCTCTCCCCTGCCTCTTGCCCTCCAGTATGATGAAGACAAAATGCCTTCATTATTGCAGCATTTAACAGTGTGCAGTGTTTATGAAGAGGCTGGAGGATGTGAAGGAATCCAAACCAATTACATTAATCTCCCAGCAAATAAAGCTGCAAATATTTACCTTCACTACACTGCTTTATCTTATTGGACAAGCTCTGGAATTAATCTAAATCCAGTCCTTTAACCTTGCTGGATGGATTGTTGTCCCTGACATCAGGAGGTCACCCAGACTGTACAGCTGGGCTCCACGGGCAGACCCCAGCTCATCCATAGATTGCATTTTTGGGCAGAGTTTAAACCTCCTCCATCCCTTGCAGTGCTCTGAGAGCAGCCTGCCCTGCCTCCACGGAGTGGGTGGTGGTTCAGGAGGATGCTGCAGTGCAAGAGAAGCGCAGAGCAGCCCGTGCCACGGCTAGCAAACAGCGCAGCAGGGTCAGATTTTCTGTGGGGCTGTTCCTGGGGGTGGGGTCAGTTCATCACCACCAAACATTTCCTCACAGGAATCCACTGATCCAGCCCAAGCTCTCCCTGTGCCTCGGGCAAGTCCCATGTCTGCCACAAATTCTAGAGCGTTTTTTTTCGACATTCTGGAAAGCTGGAGTTTCAAATTCATGCCCTGAGGCCTGTGTCTGTAAAACACAGCCAGGCCCTTTGGCCCATCTCTGAGCTGCCCTGCCTGTGCTATCAAACCCCCCAGATGTGTCCAGCTGTGCGCAGCAGTTCCTGGGATGCTCTCTCAGAGATTCACAGCCACAGAATGGTGGTGTTTGAGTTTTTGCTGTTCCCCTCTGTCTCTTTGAGAAGTTTTTCTAAAGTTCTATTTCAGCCTTCTGTGTTTACCTTTTGCAATAAAGTCAGAGATTTTACATCAACAACTTCTCTTGTTGTTGTAACCATCTAACCATGTTTGCATTCTTCTCATGAGGAGGAGAGAATTGATGGGCTGTTGGGTTGCCCAGTGTGGTCGGAGAGGAAGATTTTCTTCCTTCAATCCATGCTCACTGCTGGAATTCTATAAATGTTGAGTTCTGTAAATAAAGTTCCCCTTTTTCACCTTGGACACCCCAGTGTGTGGGTGTCATTCCTTTGTGTCCAACTACAACAGAATGGTTTGGGTTGGAAGGGAATTTAAAGCCACCCAATCCCAGCCCCTGCCATGGGACACCTCCCACGATCCCAGGTTTGCTCCAAGCTCCTTCCAGCCTGGCCTTTGCTGCCAGATCCTGGGGTGCATTTTCAGGACAGCCTTTGAACGCTCTCATCTAAAGTCCATCAGCACAAGTTGTCCTGAAATTTGTTACCTGAGTGTTCTGGAATATCAGAGTTCCCCTCAGCTCAGCTCTGCCAGGCTGTGCAAGTCAGCCCCTGGAGAGCTTTTGAGTTATTTTGTGTAAACACTTTCAATCTCCAGATCTTGGCAATTGGTGCTTTATTTATTTAATGTCTCCTCCTTACACCTTGGAACAGCATTTTGCTTACACAAGTCCCAAAGCAGAGGAGGGAAAAAATCATTCCAAAGGTGCTGTGTAACAGCTCCTTCCTGTCCATTTAGGCAATTTATAGTGGAACCAGACAGCTTTGAGTAGACAAATCCATTCCCTCAATAGTTTATATCCCATAATAGTTTCTTCCTCTCATAAATTTAACTTACATATGAGAAATCACACCAATTCTCCAAAAACCCTGTGAATTTCATTGATGGCAGAAAAGTGATTTCAGCACAACAGGGAAGAGAAGAGAAGAGAAGAGAAGAGAAGAGAAGAGAAGAGAAGAGAAGAGAAGAGAAGAGAAGAGAAGAGAAGAGAAGAGAAGAGAAGAGAAGAGAAGAGAAGAGAAGAGAAGAGAAGAGAAGAGAAGAGAAGAGAAGAGAAGAGAAGAGAAGAGAAGAGAAGAGGAGCCACCTCCCTCCTGTGGCACACAGGGAAACCTCGTCCCTGAGACTCTTCCAAGTCACCAAGAAGGAGCTCTGAGAGATGGAAAAGGCACTGGATTTGTGGAGTTGAGGAGCAGGAAGGAGAAAATACATCTGGAACTGAAAAATCCCTAGGAATGGTCTTTGTTAAATGCAGTGGAGCTGGGGTATTTGCAGCATTTTGCAAGTGCCTGGATTTTTTTATTAAAGAAAAAAAAAAATGGCAGAATCAAAACCATTTTATTAACTCGTCTTCATTTTGCTGATCTGTTTAAGGCAAAGAAAAGCAAATAAGCGATTCCCTGCACTCCAGATGAAATGCTTCCTATCAAGGTCCTTCAGGGGAAGTCATTTGTATTTTCATTCAGAGCTAGCTCATTATGAAACATCTTTCAATTGTCATTTAAAGAAAAAAAAAAACAGGGAATTTGCAATGAAACACATTGTTAAACACAGACCAAAAGTCTCCCAGCTGGAAGCGAGGAGCTGATTCCAGGCTGGAAGCCCAGCCCAGCACTCAGCTCCTGCTGGAGCCCTGCTCTGCACCCACAGCCCCGGGAAATCCAGCCCAGGGACAGCTCCTGGGTGCACAAACCCCACTGCAGGGCTTGGGCCAACCTCCAGGCTGGGAGGGGGATCCCAGGAGGGGTTCAATCCCACAGGGAATTGCACACGGAATGAGCCAGGCCTGGGTTGGGAATTCCTCCTTGTCTGGTTTCATTCCAAAGCTCTGCAGGGACATTCTGCTCCTCCTTGGTTCGTTGAACCCAAACCTTTCCCTGAGGTCCCCGTTGTTGTTCACCCCAAAAGGCATTTTGGTGCCACATCCCCAGGGAGCTCCATATTCTCCAAGGAGGGACAGGACGCAGGGAATGGCTTCCCACTGCCAGAGGGCAGGGATGGATGGGATATTGGGGAGGAATTATTCCCTGGGAGGGTGGGGAGGGGCTGGGATGGAATTCTCAGAGCAGCTGTGGCTGCCCCTGGATCCCTGGCAGTGCCCAAGGCCAGGCTGGACACTGAGAGCAGCCTGGGGCAGTGGGAGGTGTCCCTGCCCATGGCAGAGGTGGCACTGGGTGGGATTTGAGGTCCCTCTAACCCAGGCCAGGCTGGGATTCTGGGATTCTGAGGTTCCTCTCTGCCCCTTTTCAAGGCTGAGCAGTGCTTGGCCTCATCCCCTTTGCTGTGCCTTTGCTGTTCCCAGTGAGCCCCCCCAGGTGAGCTCAGGCCAGGTGACCCCGAGCTCCCCAGTGAGCACAGAGTCACTCAGGGACCAGGAGGAGAAATTCAATCCCAGTTCAATCCCAATTCAACCCCAATTCAACCCCAGTTCAGTCCCAATTCAACCCCAATTCAACCTCAGTTCAATCCCAGTTCAATCCCAATTCAATCCCAATTCAACCCCAATTCAACCCCAGTTCAGTCCCAATTCAATCCCAATTCAACCACAATTCAATCCCAATTCAACCTCAATTCCACCCCAGTTTAATTCCAATTCAACCTCAATTAAATCCCAATTCAACCCCAATTCAATCCCAGTTCAATCCCAGTTCAGTCCCAATTCAATCCCAATTCAATCCCAAACAATTCTGCCACCAAGGCTCCAGCCAAGCCCGTGAGGAGCAGATCCCACAAACACCAGAGCCCCCTCTCCTCACCCAGAGCAGAATTAAAGAAGTTTCTTGAACTATAAAAACAACTGAAATCCCACATCCTTCCCTCCAGACCCTGCTGCCATTCCCCACTGTGCCCTTTGCTGCACTGATCTCGACCAGCTCTGGAAACTCCAACTTCACACACTTTAAAAAAAAAAAAAATCCCATTCTTTTCAGAATGACCTTTACTTTTCAAATTGCCCAATATCTGCATTTTATGTGGGAAAATGCAATTCATTCACCCACAATAAATATCCAGGACTGTCCTGAGAGGCCCCATCCATTTGGATGCAGGCAGGTCCAGGCAGTGAATTTCAGCTTAATATTGCAGGCCTATTTGTTTTGCTATTAATTCCAGCGAGGACAATTGATCAATTGTTTTAATTTTAAATCAGAGAGCTAATATCTGCCTCTGGCTTCCCTTGTGGTGCCTTCAGCTGCTGCCTCAGAGCTGCAAAGATCACTTTTGGTGATTGTGTTTGGTAATTCAGCCACCCCTTGTGAGGAGCTGCCCTTTCCCTGTCAGGATGGAGATGATGCAGCGTTCCAAACCAGCCTGGAGGGTGGTGTGGGTTTCCTACTTTGGGAGGGTTTGGAAGTTGTGAGACCTTCCCACTGTATCCCTGGTTGGTGCCTGAGATGTTTTGGTTTCTCTGAAACTCTTTTCCCAGAGAGTTTTCTGTCAACAAAAGCCACATTTTCTTGACTGTAACCTTTGTTTGCATTCCTTTCCCTAGGAGGGACTTCTTCTTGATGTCCCTCTGACTTGACCAATGTAATTAAAGAAGTTTGTCTTTCTTCCACCCATTGGGTTGTTCTTTGTAAAAGAGCATAAAAGGGAAGAATTTCCCAGGTAATAAATCAGATTCAGAGTCTGTGTCGTTGTGACCTTGAACAACATCAATCCCACCACCCCTGCCCTTCTGCCCTGCTCTCACAGGGTCCCTGCAGGCCAGGGGCAGCACTCAGCCCTTTGGAGGGAAGATTTCCTGGCTCTGTGTTGTGGGATCAGCTCCTGCTTTCTTCTCTCCCTTCACCATTTTACCACTTCCCTCAAAATTCTCCTGCTGTCTGCACTGCAGCTTGGCCCTTCCCCGTCTCAGGGTTGGTGGAGCTCCCTCCACCTCCTTCTCTTCCTTCTCCTGCTCTTTTTTATTTCCACCTCAGTCTCTCAGAAACCAGACCCCACATTCAGCCCCTCCCAAGTCAAAGAATCCCAGAGTGGTTTGGGTTGGAAGGGACCTTAAAACTCCTCTGATTCCACCCCTGCCATGGGCAGGGACAGCTCCCACTGCCCCAGGCTGCTCCAAACCCCATCCAGCCTGGCCTGGGGCACTGCCAGGGATCCAGGGGCAGCCTCAGCTGCTTCCTGTGTTTCCATCCCAGGAATTCCATCCCAGCCCCTCCCCACCCTCCCAGGGAAGAACTTCATGGACTTTCTGCCATCTCCTCTACAGATAAAAGGTCAAGATCTTGGCTGAGGTCACACTCTCCCCTCTCCCTTTTTTATGGAACAGGCTCTCCAAATGGTGGGCTCTGGAAGCAAGAGTGTTCTGCAAAAAAAAAAAAAAAAAACCACGAAATTTCTTGGGCTTTGTTTGCTGTGTTCCTCCCTGGGAATCAATTATTCTTGCAATTCTCATTTGTTAGCAGATTCATTGCTTTGATTCCTTCCTGCATACTGATCTCCCTGCTTCTCCAGCTACCTGGGGTGGTGGCAGAATGCCTTGGTGCTTGGAGCTTGCACCGTCCTGCAGGCTGAGGGTGGGAGAGAGGAGAGGAGAGGAGAGGAGAGGAGAGGAGAGGAGAGGAGAGGAGAGGAGAGGAGAGGAGAGGAGAGGAGAGGAGAGGAGAGGAGAGGAGAGGAGAGATGGATTGTCTCCCGAGCTCGCTCTCTCCCCGTCATTAATCAGCCTCTCTCCTCGGATAATTTGTGTAAAAGTATAACTTCAAGCAAAACAAAGCCCGTGGAATGATTTCTGCCCTCATGAATTCTTAATCCGAGCAGGACAGCAGATCCTGTCTCTGGGAACGCTGCTGCAGCCAATTAATGACGGCAGGACGGGCCTTGAGGGCCGCCTCATCTCTTCGATAAATCTCCTGTGTCCAGTGACAGGAAGGGTTCCCATTCCTCACTGAGGGCCAGCTCTGCTCTGGGAGTGTGGCCGTGTCCAGCAGAGATGTCCTGCTGCCAGCAGGGACAACGATTCCGGGTTTGTTTTCCCGGGAGAGCAATTCCTGCTGGTTCGGCTGGAGCCGCGCGCGGCCCTGCTCGGCACCCCGTGCTCAGAGAGGCTGGAATTTGGACACTGAGACCCCCTGGAACATTCCCTGCCCTGTGCTGGAGGAAAGCAGGGGCTAAACTTTACCTAAAGACAGAACGAACAAAGCACATTTGGTCTTAGGCCTTAAAATCGACTTCCAGCCGAGGCCTGCAAATACTGGGCCTATCCCTCAGTGTCCTACAAAAGGCCTGTTGCCACGCTTGGTGCCTACCATGTTTTGGTTTTGGGAAATTCTGTTCCCAGGCACTTTTTGGTACACAAGGTCACATAATGTAAACTACCTTGTTTTTCCACATTTGTTCCCAGAGGAGGGATTTCGTGTGGTGGTCTCTGGAACTGACCAATGGTTCCCAAAGGTCCCACCTCTAAGGTGGGCACATCTGTAAAAACATAAAAGTAGCTGGAGAAATAAACCGGGGTCCCTTTCCTG